>OX235279.1:93309266-94658283 GCA_944472155.2 Trichobilharzia szidati | reverse complement strand
ATGGACTGAGAGCAAAAGACAGTAGAAAGCACAGAACAGAAAAATAAAGTATATAAGTAAAAGCTTTTGACTTTACCTGTAACTTTCGGGTTATTCGGCTTCACAACAATCACGTAACAGACCAACAAGTCCTGTATATTTGAAAGAGTGAGGGGGATGTTGCTACCGAAGTAGCACCTGAAGCTTAGGCAGTAGTTCGAGACAGTGGGAAGTACCAAACACAGGCTCGGTGAAGAAGAAATGGTTGAATAAAATTCGCCGGATAGGAAGATCAGGTTTCCCAAACGAATTATTCACAAAAGTGGATATTTCCTGTTAGAGAGGAAAATGCACGTCGTATTCAAGGAGCGCGCTGACAAACAGAAATATGATGTACCTCGAAGACTGGGTCACTTATTTGCGGAGTGAAATCAACATAGAGTTTACTTGATATCCATGCTACAACAAGTGTCAACAGCTGTGGACTCACTAATTCACTGCTCAATTTGGTCACTGACGACGGCTAGATTATCGCGCGCCAAACAATAGACGCTGACTTGTGAGGCTCGTTATATAGATAGAGTCCCGTTCCCATGAGGCGCCAACAAATATCATTCCCTAGTATTAGTTAAAATGTCTATCCGTAGGACAGATCTAATTTTTCGTATTCGTTTATGTAGAAGGTTGGCCGGTAATACTTAGTTATTGTTTTAAAAACATACGTACATATGTATTGGGTACTATAATCGTAGTGCACCTCCATAACGGATGTCTTTCTGAGACATCTCTAGAATGTCATCAACAGCAGAGTTACAGAAATGCGGGCTGAAAAACCTTGTCTAACCTACTACTGCCTGAGAACAGTTAGGATAGATGGTTGTATGTCCTCGTTGCATTTGAAGTGTTTCCATCCTGAGACTTTGTAAATTCCGGTTTAATAATACTTTGATAAAGCTATTAGCATTAAATAGCGAAACGTCAGTAAAAACAATATCGTTTTGTTTTTCATTCATTGGGAAATACAAAAACATTTATTATAATGAATTTCCATATAATTCTTTGCGGACGTTAACAAACTTCTCAGGAACGCCTCTCTCCAACAGATTGTTCCAGAGAGCAGTTCTTTCAGCTAAATGAAGGCAGCCCCAACATCAAAAAACATGGAAACTATCGGCATCAAATGCGTCTTCCAGTTTTCTGGCAAGTAATGATAGGTGAACACATGGTCAATGTATCCCCGCACAGAACAAAACCTTGTCTGCCATTCCGGGACCAGTTTCCCACGCGTTTTCCACAGACTGTGAAGCAAAACACTATCATATCTCCCTGAATCAGTCCACGATTGGTGTTTGCATATGTCGTTTGGGCATCGCCCAAGTGCAAGGTACTGCTTCAAGATTGGCGAGAGCTTGTATCTGCACTCACTCTTGAGGATGAACCGCTTGATGCCGCCGACGTATATAGGTGGTTACATGAGTGTTGTTGGTTGTGTGGTAGACAAAATCTCTAATCCTATATTGGAAACTAAACTGGAATACGTTAATTTGCACCACCTGTGGAGCATCATAGGGCCAGCCCGGCAGTCAAAGATTGGGTTTAAATGCTTAAGTGCACTCATTCTTGTCCCACGTCTGCGAAACATAGCCTCTCCTAGCTGAAGCTGTACAGTGCGTCCGATGGTTGTCGTCTGCATACAGCTGCTCATGTCCGACTGTATCATCTTGTAAGTAATCATAAGTTCCAGTGGCACATATCTGGACAGGGTGGAATTTACCATTTATTGAAACGCCGGCTCCGATGGCCTGGACCCGTGCCACGAAGGTCATCTCAAAGGCCCCGCACTGGTCTATGTTCGGTAGCTCTGTAGCAGTATAGGAACAGCGGAAACGCTGGCAATGGGATGAAAGACACCTGTCTTACGTTGCCACCAGTTGGCAAACCACGACTCCCTGAGCGATGGCTATGGATGCGTCGCTGTAGTCGCAACTCAAAGTCCATGAATTTGTGGAATCATCTCGTTGGGAAGGTAAAATGATTAAATTCAAATAAGTAAGGTTGTAAATTTCCCCTGGAATGTAGGGAAATTATCTGCAGGCCTGAGGAATTGAATACTGCAGTGCTCATCTGATAACGTACGAGGCATAAAAATCCCATACGTATTAAATGAAACTAACATCATCCTGGTGACTTCTAGGCATTGACTTCTTTTGACGATATCTGATTTTTTATCTTGTACTCAGTGTCAATCAGATTGCTGGAGTTCTAAATGCATGCACGTCAAAATATGACAAAATATCCCAAGAACTCTTTCGTACGTGTATTTCGAAAGTAATAATTCATCCCATTTACTGATATCAAAATAATGGTTGACGACTATGTCAAAGCAGACACAACTTCGAATTTTTTCATCAAACTTATTATGTAGCAGTCTTCGTTACACAAATCACCAATGTTGGGAGCTCAAAAAGGATTTTGCTTGCGTTCTTCAGAAACGTATTCCAAGTCTTAAACAGACTACAACAGGGAAATAAACTGAGCCCAGTGTACTACATTCAAGAGTACCGAGACCATATCAGGTCGTCTGACTGCTACCTTTAGATTACTCCTCACACGCTAATTATTTCCGCTAGACTGAAAAAATGAAATCATTAGAGGAATCTGCATCACATGTAGAGATGACAAGAAGCACGTTTGCAAATATATACAAATGTATCGGCAAGACTCCAGCCTAAGTACCTCTTATAAGATAGCTGATGGATTTTCGAAATCAAGGACTGTCTAATAAATTGGGTCGAAGGATTTCTAGTTGGCAAGACACCGAGCAGAGATCAACCACGAACTGTTTCACGATGATGGGACAAAGCTGGATGCCACTAGATACTGCGCTCAGACACCTTGATTGTATTCTGCATATCACTCAACTACTTTGACCCATAATATCTCTTATTATTCTTTACGCCAAGAGCCGATATATTGGGGGAGAATTGATGAAGGAGAATGACAATGAACTTATGGTTCACACGAAGATCAACAATTTCTTAGGTTGGTCTAAAAAATGGATGCTTGCTCCAACTCTGGGAAATGTGCTAATCCAGCACGCAAATGCCAATGCGCACATTATGGAGGGAACGAATATCCGTTCAACTCTTACACACATTGGCCATGAAATACTAACATTTACTTGCAACTTATGACTCCAGAACATTCCGAAAAGCACGAGTTGCATTTCCTGCAATCTCCAGTGGAATGTTCACCATAATAAATACGTCTCCGATAAAATTCAGCTAAAAAGCCAGATCATAACAGCTCGTCAGGCATTCGGCATAACTCATATATAGATTGGAAAGAGGTAAAATATTGGTCACATATGTGATTTGTATCACTGCTGATTTGTCATACGACAAACTACTCGACTGATTGGATCTCTTCATCTTTATAAAATGCAGTTGACGGATATAATTTTAATTGTGAATTTCCGGACTTCTTAGAAAACCTATTCTGATAAACACGATCCCCTGGACAAAACTTACACCAGTTCTCACCTTCATTCCCAAACTTATTCTCACCAACACTCTGGACCTTAACTCTTATGTTCAAACAAAAGCATTTAACCATATCCTTGAATACCAAACCACAACTATTAGCCGTGAAAATTAAATAAGAACAATATTCATGGCATTTACATAAACGCATGTCATCTATGGATGTATGATCACGATTCACGAGTGTACCACTTATCGAAACGGTAGATTACATTTGTCAAGAAATCACCGAAAGGTAATTGGACTTAGGAATTCCCTCGTGTAGCCTCAAAGAATTACTCCTTAAATGCGAAATGAATGTGAATTTCGTCTTTATAGTAGATGGAATAGCTATGGGTTCACTATTAGTCCCAACATTAGCTGACTTCTTCCTCGCAAAACTTGAAAACGGGAAATTGAAAGATATCATCAAGAAGTTTGATATGTATTACCAATATGTCGACGACACATTTATCTTAGCTGATGGGAATGTAAACATAGACGAATTGTTGATGAAATTCAACAATATTCACCCTTCGCTTACTTTTACTTGTGAAGAGGAGCAGGATAGTAAACTACATTTTCTCAAAGTCTTGCTAAGTAGGCTAGATGGGTCACTTGGGGGAAGCGTATATAGAAAAAGCACATTCACTAGGCAGAAGACACTTCTTTAGTTACGGGCCAATTAAACATAAAAGAAATGTTAAATGTCTTACTAGCAGAGCAAGGAAGATATGTAAGGATAACCTTTAAGAAAAGAAACCTCCAGTCACACCTACACCTTAAAATAATAATCCCCACTGAAACCTGGCTAACGCCCACTATCGCCGACAACGAAATCAGTATGAGTGACATGGTTCTGGTCGGGGGAGACAGGGATAACAAGGAAGAGGGCAGTTGCCATATGCTTTAACAAGCGACTTAAATGTGTACGTGCAGTGGACCCACCACTTGTTGAACTCCCAAACTTCATATGGTATCATTTCACCGTAGGCCACACCAAACACTTACTGGGTGGCATCTACCGATCACCCACCTGTGGGGTAGAGCACAATCAGCTACTGCTCAGCACCATCACATGGATACGGGAGTTGGGCTATGACCAAATCACCATAGCTGGAGATCCCAATGCCCAGTCACTGAACATTGGCTCGGGGTATGCTCAGGGAAAATTCGTTGAAACCTACTGCAAACCATTGGAAATACTGAACTGACTGATAATGTTGGAGACGACACTAGGTAGGGCCCCAGTAGAAAGTCATCGGAACTAGATTATATTCTAGCTAGTGACCCACTACTCGTCGGAAAGGTCCAGACCATGACTCCTCTAGGAAGTAGTGACCATGCAGTCATAGGGTTCGATCTTGGTCTGCGTGAGCACTTGCAGTGGGACGCTACGCAACCATGTCTGTGTTATAGCAAGGCTGACTACGCTGAAATGCGGAGGCTCTTGTCCGACGCAGACTGGCCCTTAGCATGGGGTGAGTTATGTGTGGGTGAACACTGGGAAGTGGTAAAAGAGGTTATTCATACAGCAATCTCGGGAACCTTCCCTTTAGTCACAACGCAGCCCATAAAGGTCATCACGACCGAAGAGAGGCACCCAACATCTTCTGCAAGCAAAGCGGAAGGCTGGGTTTACGTGGCGAGTATCCAAGAGACAGACCAACCATAACGCATACCTGGGACTTAGGAACCGGTGCAACGTGAGAGTCAGGAGTGACATGAGGTCATTCCAGGCTAACCCTGCCAAAAACTCATGGTGAACCCCAAAAGTTTGTGTCTATTCGTGTCGGAAAGAAAAACAACCAACTAGGGGGCATGCGCCTTAGTAATGTGGTGGCCAGAAAATATCAAATTATACGTTCACCGTAGAATAGTCAAAATAATTAATTCACAGAAAATCGTAGTCGTTACGTGATGTTGGACAAGAACAATACCTAGTTCCGCGTGCAATACGGACGATACTTCCTCCCTCTCCAGCTTCCCGCTTTCCACATCTGCCAACCAACTCTGCCTCGTACCTGGTCAGTACATCCACATTAGGATCCTTTGCTCCAATCTGCTTTTCTCTCCGCAATTGTCCTCCAGCCGTAGGCATCTCTTACGTGTACTGGACAGTCATGCAGTGACACAAGCACTGAGTTCAAATGGCCCATCCCTTTAAAATCCCATCCACCATTTATGGACAGACAACTGAATTGGTCATTGTACTTCTTTACATTCTCTCCCGTCTTACTCTCCTGACAACTCCCACTAATACACTTACACTTATTATTGTTACTGATATTATATACACATATATATCTATATATGTATAAGCATATATCAACTTCACATTTAATTAGCTGTCTGTTTTTACATTTTCCTTACTTCTTTTTCCGTCTTTTTGTCTGAATAACGTACACTAATTATATCTATTATTATCTCTTTTGTTTTGACGACTATACCGGAGGACTAACTGGTGAAAGGATCAACTCCATTCACAGTAGTAACAGTCTTAACCCACCGCATACTACAAACAACATATAATTAATCCCAGCACTACTCCTTTTGGAGTCAACCAAAGCTACGACAGTCGAGTGGCGGGATGAGCTACACAGAAGTTTACCGAAGATCAGAAATCTTTACCTCACAATCAAGAGGCGAGCACAAAGAAATCAAATTGGTCTATACTAGCTCGTAAAACATTTATTGGGTATTCATGATTCCTTGACGGATATAAGCTATTCGAGTAGTTTTATAAAAAAATATATGACAGAGAGAAAACCTAAGACTATGGTTGCACGTAAAACACTCTATTTATTAAGTTACAGTGTAATGGCAACTTATCATTTCAGATTTTATTCCAGAGACTCTCCAGGAGTATACGAAGAATGTTTTATTCATCATGCCTATGTTTGTCATTCTCTATCCGACGAATGATTTCCACATCTGTGTATATTTATCAATTCATCCACACCTGCGGTGACAGTTATTTTGGGCGTGCTACTAGACAGCTTAGCCAACGTGTTGGCAAACATCACCCATCGTGGTTTGGCAAAAAAAGATAAAAATAATTTGGTCACATTAGTTGACAGTGGTCATGTATTGGAGAAAACGAGTACTTTCAAAGTAACTCATCTTATCCCACCGAATCTTTCCCATAGTCTTCGTACTCGTCTACTGCATATAGCTGAAGCGATAGGCATTCTAACTATTTAACCTCAACTCTCCATTCAAAATTAGGTTCGTTCAGCCATTAACCCTCCCTTGGCCTATTAAGACCTAACCAAGTGATGAATTCTCCACCACCCCTTACTTATATTCTCAACCCCTAATCTTATCACATCTTCATTAAAAACGTGTTTCATATACTTCCCTTACAGTCTAGCAAAACTTGATGGGTTCATTTATTTTTCTTAGTCGTTATCAACTACTTCTACTTGCATATTTGTTTGTTTATTCGAAAGACGGTATATCTAGTTTCAAGGTCATGATGAGCTCCTGCGTCTGCTGGTTATATGTTTTCGTGAATTAGTTTGCCGCTGAAATTTTAAGGTTTTGCACATTTCAAAGTGTTGAGGTCAGTTTTTATCACTGGATGCTACTATGAAACTTATTCTTAGTCTGAATTAAGCAGTTGTTAAGTTGGTAGTTAACGGTTATGGTACACCTGCAATCATTGAGCTAATTCACCTATACTTTGCTAATATAGTAGGTTGTTCATTGCACAGAACGAAATTTAATTGCATTCTCTTAAGCTTACTATAATGCTGAATTAATTCTTGCTTATTCTGAACTAACTGTAACATTTAGTAATTAAACTCCATGACTGTTCTGCATCTGTTTATTATTTGCACAAACTGGAACTGTATGCTGGTTTATCAGCATGAGTGGCACTCATACAACACCTTGCTCTGCTTCTACGCCTTTTCAGTAGTTGCTTATCAGCTCTCCTGGCCATGGTTCAGCATCCAGTGCTACTTTTTAAGACAGACAAGGGTTAAGCATTTAAAGAGAAAGGAAGTGTAATAGCAGTTTAGACATACATGTGATGTAGACTGACGGTATTGACGTTCATGGATAGTACGAAGTATACTAATGCAACATATAATACCCACAACTTCTATAGTATTCATACCGCGTAAAGCAAAGGCAAAGTAAAACACAATCATTGATCGTCCAAATTACGGGATAAATTTCGGGACCAAATAAGAGGCAAGATGATTGCGGCAACTCTAAACAATAGGAACCCTAAACGAAACTACCTACGAACGCACAAATGACCTTAAGCAACCAATCAGGTGACTTTTTTCCAGCAATAGGTTTTGGGGATATATGACACCAGCCTCCAGAAAGGACATATTGAGGCGACCCCTAAGCGCAGGGCATGTGTATTATTGCCTATTATCTAGCGCTTAGTGCTGCCTGGGACGACTGTTGTCGTTTTTTGGGCCTTCTGACTGGTCCTTGACGAGGTCATTTGTGCGTTCTTAGGTCGTTTCGTTTTGGGTTCCTATTGTTTAGCTTTGCCATGATTGCTCAGCTGGCTAGGGATCGTGTATGAACGAACGAACAAACGTGATATGACGGAGTACCATATGGCGTGGATGATTGACCGTAAGCGTTCAACTAAACAAGCTGACTTGAACAGCGAGAGTTGGCATCCAATGTTCAGTGATGAATGTTGTGGCCAATAATTTTGGGGAATTAATTACCGCCACAGTGTCTATATTACGATTACAAACAAACAATAAAGTAATACAAGCATTTTCACAAAAATAAGCGATTGACAAGGTTACGTCGTAATCGTAAAGTTGTTTGCGGTTCATTTGCTAGCCTACTGTCCAACCTACTGGTGAACTCTGTCATTCCCCCATTGCAGCCCCGGGATCGCGTTAGTTCAAGCTGACGAGGCGACATCTTAATCGCTCTTAATAATTCCAGAACACTTTTTTGGTTGCGGTGTTAAGTGAGCGGCACGCGGAATGTTGTCCATGGTGACGTACTGACGTGTCCACCTCTCGCTATTTCTCAGAATATCTAAGAGTAACATTTAAGGAAATGGAACATACCACAGCTTAGATATGAATTCAAGAAAGCCTTAACGACATGCGCATGTGGCAAACTATGTGCACAGTATGTCCAACATGTGCACTTAGCCTCACTCCTGTTTACGAAGATGTGACTACTTTCTGCTTATTGAAAGGAAGAAGAAGGAATGCAAGTCTAAAACAACTCTCTTGGCAGCAAAGTGTGTAAGAAGCCGTAATATAGACTGCAGCGAAGTATGCATCGTCAATTATCTTGAAAATTACATCGTAATTGTAATATTTACAAAGCACCCACTGACCCTGACGTATATTACGTAAGGTTGAGTAGTCAATATGCCTCCATATTTCCCATAGCAACAGTTCCAGCGGATAAACTTTACGTTAGTACACTTTCAACTGCCTATGAGCATTATCCACCCTGCTGTTAGTGTCGTTCCTCATGCTGATGGTGAACCGGTTGCATATTGCAGCCCAATGTTTCTGTGTATTTAGCCAGTACCTTCTAATGTAAGTACCAGCCTTAGCGTCCATCATACCTAGGAGGTTTGGGTAACTCCAAAAACTTTGGCGATATATTCTGAATTGTTAACCTACCTGTCACTACTGCGCTTGTGCGCCATTCGATACAACCACTTTTAAACAATTTGATTTGGGAATTTTTTCGTTATGCTACCTAATGAGAATAAAACTTACCTTCCCTCTGAACGCCTGGCACACATGGAAAAGACGTGAAACAATTCTGCTTCTAGGGAATTCCTCCTTTAGAGCATTCATCTGTGCAGTTGCACAGTCGACAGTGAATGTTAGTGTTTTCTATGTGTCACTCATAAATCTCTTAAACGTCTGCAATATCTCCTTGATATCTGCAAACCTTTCTCTCCTAGTAAAAGCAAATAAAACAGTTCTTCCTCTTACGAATCCATCAGTCACAACAAACTGATGTAAAGGCCACCTTTAATAAATTTTCAGAGGAAATTATACCTTCTTGTACTGCAACGTACCCTATCTTATTCGTTTTATGAGAACAATCAATTCCAACTACTTCTGGAAACTTATGATAGAGGTCTGTCATATCGTTATGAGCGAAAATGATTTTCGACACAGAACCTGCAATGTCATGCAGAATACTAACTGATCCTGTCTGCCTCAGTAAGCACGATTTCTATTCTGCTGCCACATCTATTTTGATACCACTTACGTTTATTTGTCCTAGCCCGCATATTTTTTATATCGTCAAAGGGGATAACTTTGCCGAATCTCTCATGCGCTAAATCCATGATTTCTTGGACATCAGTGTTCCTTTCAATAAACAGTTGCACATTTGTCATTTCCTCTGATGATAGCTGACGTCTAGATACATCGGTAGAGATGAAACTTGCTGTGCATAAATGGTTATACACAGTTTCGTATTTTGTTATCTCGTATCCTTCAGATGTATACCGTACTTTAAATGTTGACTGACATGAAAAACTTTTGGACTTTAAAAAACTCACACCAAAATAATTAACACTCCAGTCTTTAATTCGACTGCCGGTAACTTTCTGTGTGAAAGTGAAAATATTACCGCGTTGACTTATATTTCAGACCAATAGGAAGCCAAATGTCCAACAGTCAATCGGAATCTAACTATATTAATTTTCCAAAACCAACTACAATGGCTAACTGCACAATTTACAAACTCAGCTAAATTTCTTATAGGTTGCCACACTTTATTTACACCAAATGTAGTAGCACAAAGTTGTGTGTAATACATATTATATAAATTCAAAGAAATAGAAATGAGGAGCCTGACGATTAACATTGAAAAACACCACCGCCACTTTCGAGTTGAAGGTCACTTTTGGAGGTTCGTAGCCTAGATTTTCTTCGAATTATAGTAAACACTCTATCTTGTCAGCTTTATACTTAAGAATAAAGACTCATTTTGAGGATTCTATGGGCAAATACAAAGTGGTAGTGTTATCAAGTGAAATACATGAAACTGTCTGCACAACGTGAACATTGTCGGACTAAGGTGTGAATTTTACCTTGATCACGTTTTAGGTACTGTTAAGTGCATTATTTTATTAATAGATCGTTAGGGTCATGATTAGGGTTTATGTAGGTGTACTTTATAAGAAGAAGATGTCTATTTACAATAAATGTCTTGTAAATAAACATCCTTTTTTGTTTTCAAGCACTTACATGCGTGAAAACACATTAAACAGGGTATTTTTCACGGACATCACATTGAAATACGTCCTGGTTATAATGGTGACTATCAATTTCTAGTTAGATCATTCCATGCACATGTATTCACCATGGTGAGTGAAGATGAGTTCGTATTGTGACTCGCCGCCTTCCCCTTAAACCCTCTATCGAAATACTATGGTTTACGGTAAGAGTATTGACGACTACCTACAAGGAAAATATGGATAATTAAACAAATCAGAATAAATAATACCAACCCCACTTAAAACCCTATCCTAACCTTAATCATAATTCCAATGATTACCCTGATCCTGACCCTAATACCTATCTTAACCCTAACATATTGTCCAAACAATACCTAATTAACGTGATCTGGGTTAAATTCTCCCCGTAGCTGGTGAATCGCGCTATAATAATGACAGGTCTTAATATCCAACGACTAGCATGCACTGGGGCGTTTGCACCCATGGAACGTGATACTTAAACTTCACCAAAAGCTGATCTTCAGTCACCTCGGCGAATACACGTACAAAAAGTCGTCTAACTTAAGTGTTTTGTCATTATGATCTATATATCTTTTGTTAATAAACGTCATCATAATGCAGAAAACATGGTATTTCCTGACTGGTCGGCACGAGGTCACTCGTGTATCTGCATCCCACAAATCGTCATACTTCAAATTTTCTGGACTATAAAACTGACCTTGTTATCATTGTTTATTTAAATGTTTAGAATTCTTAGTGAGACGATTCTACATTATTCTAACCCCCAGTACTAACCCTTATTCTAAAGAAAATTGGGACGAATCGAGAAGGTATCCTACTTGTCTAGAACACTCAAAGGATAGTTCGTCACTTCACGTTACTTTAAAAATAGGTAAAAAAAAACAAAATTGCGGCATGTTCGCCTTTGATTACAGTACTTGACCTGAATTAACTCCCGGGCCTCAATAATAGATTCCAAAGTAACACAAACATCCTTCATCCCACGGCGTTACATCATTGGCTGAACACCCATGTGTCTCTTAATTTCGGCTGGTTCCAGCACCCAGCTACTCAGGTTATAGCGCTTCATGGACATGAGGTATATACTAAACTACTCTGTGGAAAACCACGTAGGGAGGTGTAGACTGCCTGATTAGGGTCCTCGAAATTCTAGGAACCAATGACTGGAGACAACTGGTGATATTTCTCAAAATCGTTCTCAGTAGCGCGAGTACATTTACTCTATGATCTGCCATATCCAATGAAGCTCTATTGTTTTTCCATATAACTATTCTTTCTTCCCCACATTTCTGCTATTTAAAAATTTCTTCTTTTGTTTGCTTCATGGAGAGTGTCGAGTGGAACTACTGCATTTTTGTGCAGTTTTATGTTGGAACCCGTGAAAACATTTTCTTTATGCCTGAAATGATCTTCGGAGGCTATAGATTGGTATTTATATTTGCTAAAAGCGTATAGTAGTCTATTATTGAGTTATGGTGTCTGCGTGACAATATAATTACCCACAAGTGGTTTCTGGGATAAAACAAATTACGTGAATGTCAACAATACAATCGAAGTAGGAGGCTGAAGTTTGATAAGGTGAAAATTGTTATTAAATACATGGATGTGTAGTTGAATGTCCACTTGGCAAATGTGAAATGGAAAAATAAACAAAGAGGACATGTAGAAGTAATAATAGTAAATTGACCAATAAAAATAAAAGACAGAAGACCAGTAGTTCAGCAGACGATGAGGGAAGAGATTATGACAACGGTAGAATAAGATATTGGACAAAATTTTTCTGCACACAAAGTTCGGGATTATACTGACAAATCGCTAGCGCATCTGCCATACACAAATGCCAAAACCTAATACCTCTTGTACCATCCGATCTCAACTGGTAAATAATCTTATAAGGTGACCCTGGTGGAGCTGCTTGACCTGAGTTAACCAAGTACTCGAGAATTGAGCTAGTAAATGTTTTACATTTTCCTCTTGCTAACCATGCAGGATAGCTTTTGGAAGTATACTGTTTGTGTGACCAGGATAACTATCGCGATAGGAACAATTTAATTTATAAACACATTGGAGAGGCTCAAAGAGGCAGTTAGTCCCTCACATTCATTGGTCATCTATCAACCGGTAGCTCGGCCTAAAAGAAGCTTTTTCTCCGTGATCTGGATAAGCAGTCCCTCAGAACCTCAGGTGCGGTACCAACTTTAACCGCAGCATTCATAGACAGCAGTTCCTTCGACACCGTTTGGATTCTTATAGGCCTCCGCTTCGGTAAATCTTGTAAGATATCCATTTTCAGTGAGAACTTGTCTGAGTCTCTTCAATACATCATCAACTGCATCACTGGTATATATCTATATTATTCTTGAAGATAAAGAGTGAGCTAAGGTTCTCTTTCTCTTCAAATGGATAAAAACTATAGAAATTCGTTTACTAACCATTCCGTATTGGTCTCCGCTATATTAGATTGGTCTCTGAAGTGGACCGTCAAATATTTTTGACGAAACATCCAAAAGTGTAATTCAGGGTTCACCTGCGATTCCGACGTCATCTTGATAGAAAGGTGCCATTTGTTGAACTCCTTTGTTATTATTTCTTTGTTAGCTTTCTTGTCACATATGATGGAAGTATCATCCATGTATCTTTGGCACACATGGGAACTTTCAATAGTGGGTCGTAACATATTATTTTGGAGCAGTCTGCAAGTAAAGAACCGAGTGGTAACTCTATTGCCACTCTATCTTTTTGTCCATGTAGCGTGTCATGGTGCTTGAGGTGGACAGGGAAAATACATCTGAATAGTAGTTCCTTTAGGTAGTGGATCAAAACACACATCCAGATTATCATCCTCGATGTAGTTGCACATGAAGCAGATATTTTTCACGAGGGACATTTGTGAAAAAAAGAGGTAACACCCAGAGATATCCCTCTTCCCAGATGCATGAACATCGCTTATTAAATCAAAATACTGAAATGAATCTGACACACTACGATGACAGATTATTTCTGATAGGTAGGAGGAATTTTACCAGTTATTTGGCCAGTAGCATCATATTTTGGATTTATAGTGTCCAAAATCGGTCTCAGTGGGACGTTCTCTTCGTGCATTTTCAGGAAACTGAGGAATTACCGGACCTGACGGTTGTAGCTGCTCAATCAATTTGGAGCTAACAATCTATTCATTCCTCATCTTCAGTGTTTGTGTTACCTTTTCTTTAGTTTTTTCTTTTTGGTTTTTCTGGATGATTTCTTTTGAACATTTGTTTTCACCTAATATTATGGATAGCATTTTTTGACACATTCTTGGCGAACCATTAAGACTATACCAGTACCTTTATCTGGTAGGATCATCAAGTCTGTTTCTCAAAATCCCACGTAGTTTGTTTCTGTGTTTACCTAAAATCAATCGTTTGGCACTTGGTTTGCCATTAACATACTGATCATGGCTGTTCAATATGGCTGACTTGAATTGTTCAAGTGATTTGTTTAACACTAAAAGGATATGACTTGTCTGACAGGTCAGTCCTTCAAACTAAACTTTTATATGCAGGTCAATCTAACTTTTTGAGATGTCCTGAGTTTTAGACCTGACGTCAAAGCTTGCATTCGAATAGTAGTCAGTGATACGCTGGAATGATAGAAAAAGTCTTTCTCTGATGTTGCAGGGAAACGCGAATAAGTACCAGCTGCTTTAAGGCTGTTTGCGAGTTTGAGATTTGTATCTACACAACGTCTAAAACTAAATCAATGTAGTCCACAAAATCTCTTTGTTCGTCTGACATTTCAAATAAAGCATGTCTTAATGAAATTCTCTTTCTATATCTGGTAATCGAGATCTTATTTCATCAATTACATTCAGTGTGTGACGTTTCGAAGGTAGGTCAATCTGATGGCGATGGAGACAGTTCCACTGATGCTTAGGATATTCATTTATCTCTACAGCTCTTTAGAAAACTGATTCTCATGCCAAACTCGACAGGAAACTTTCACTGTCACGTGGTTGTCGCTCCGTTTCAAAGGACCTAAAATACCCAGTGAGTAATGAAAAAAATAAAAGGTAATTCAGCGATGTCTAGCGACTCTGTGTGGTTGACTTTTGACTTCTTGGCTTTGTTTGCTTCTGATTGTGGGGCTTAACCAATTTTGAAGTCCAACAGTATGCTTCAACATACTGAAGGTCGTCTTTCAACAGCTAGAAGTCATCTTGAGATGTCACTTTCGGTGTCTAGGACATTCTCTCACATGCTCCACCATACCACCCACTGTTAACCAACTCTGAGGCTGGATGGAGAAAGTAGAGAAATAATCAAGCCACGGCATGGCACCGTGGAATACAGGATAATTTTGTCAACACCTCGTGGTGTTTCACAGTTCTCTGGGTGGGATATGAAAGATAATTTGACTCAGTAGCTCGAGACGCTTAGATATGACTTAGAACCAAAATAAATGGCTAATATGTTGAGTTTTCTGCCCTCTTCTTTCCGAAAGTAATATGAGTTATCGGACACCCCTTAGAATGCTCTTGATAAGTGTATTTGTCTGCTTTCATAATTCTGTTTCCCAGTTCTTGTTTCTCTTTTCTTTAAATTTGTTCTGTTAATTTTTGTTTAGTGCATTTCTCAGTACTCATATTGTATCAAGTTTGTGTTCTAATTAGATAGAAAACAAAGCGTGCTGGCTACTGAATTCTGTCTGTGATAAGAGGAGAGAGTAGGAAACCCAAATTAAGTGTGGCTTGTCGGATTCAGTTGCAGCCTTCACTTTCGACAGTGTTTGAATTGCTAATATAACATTTCAAGATAGTAAACCATAATGTAGAATGGTGATCGTAGTAGGAGCATCTAAGACTAACGGATAGAAGGATTATATATATTGCCACTGCAAAGATTGCTTCATCTACAGCCATCGAGCTCTAACTTATTCGAAGGTGGTTACGTTTTGATGAACACAGAAATTCCCTGCGTGTCATGATCAATATGATGACATGTATAATATTTACTGTCTCATGCATATTTAATAGTGAGTTAGTAACTTCTCGTGTAATCCGACTATTACTACCTGGTCACGTAAATGGTCCCAGTTATCGCTTAAAGTACAAAGATGATCTCAATTTTTTTACAGTTAACACCAATTTTTACTCAAGCTAACTGTCGGCAATTAATACTGCAGTCTGTTTTTTAGTATATAATTTTATTTGTATTTTATCACTTTGTCTGGCTTAAATCTACGTCGACAAACGATTAATCAAACGATGTGTCTATGTGTAATTGTGGTGTTATTTGGAAATAAATGACAAACTGTTCCAGATCTTAATACTGTGCTTGCATCAAAAAGGTATTTGTATGACAGCAAAAGTTGTACAAACTCCTCTATTTAGTATGGTAATCAACCACAAATCACATATTTCTACCAAAGATTCTTTCTATTTAGTGTTGTCCAGTTGGAATTGGGATGTGGATTTTAAAACCTCATATGCAGTCTTGAACAATGCTTCCTAGAATAACATGTTAGTTTTGTATTCGACAGATCCTATGATAAAAATGTATTATTTGCTAGGTAACAGAAGTGTCGAACAGAACCTATAAATAATGTCCACCAGATCTTGTCAATATCATGTAAAAATATAGGATTCAGTATCACTGTTGTCATAACGATTCACTTGTATTTTTTGGTTGTTTTTAGGTTATAAGTTCTCTGCTTGGCATTGGTAGGATTTCCTAACGTCCATCATGTTGAAATTCATTCGTCCATCCGGAGACTTTTTCAAATGTAAGCATCTTTGGTTTGCTTCTTCATGGTGTTTCAGGCATTAGTAAAATTGGATTCACAGCTCCATCTTCTGGCTTTTCATCAGGTATTCCTAAAAGTGAGTTTGTAAATTAAATCACGAACTTCAGATGAGGAACAAAAGGTTGAACGGCTTTCAGCTTTTGGGACATATGTTGGTGAGTGTTTACCCAAGTTTGTACAAAAAGTACAAATGGGTCATACTAAGGAGCTTGAAATTTGTATTCATCCTGATGGGATTATTCCGGTCCTTTCATTTCTAAAGTGTCATCATAATGCTCAATTCCTGAATCTCTCCGATATAACAGCTGTAGATATTCCATCAAGAAAATACCGGTTTCAGGTAATGCTTCCATCCATTGTATTTGCATTTTTCGCAGATCGTCTACAATCTTCTGTCTCTGAGATACAATTCGAGAATTCGTGTCTTAACTTATACGGATGAGCTTACTCCAATCGACTCGTCTTGTTCTGTTTTTCAAGCTTCCAACTGGTATGAAAGAGAAGTATGGGATATGTATGGTGTGTTTTTCTATGATCATCCTGATCTCCGTCGAATCCTTACCGATTATGGATTTCAGGGTCATCCACAACGAAAAGACTTCCCACTGAGTGGATTCACTGAGGTATGAAAATTAACCGTGTAAATCACCTTAGTCTTCCGTATTAACCATTGTTGTCTTTGGTAATTAGATATTTTTATGATCACTAATAAGTCTGCATCTTAGTTCAAAACAGATTATTCACTTTATGAATGAAAGTTTTTTTACTGAAACAAATTAAGAATTCCGAAGTTGTAGATTTTTATATTTTGAAAAGTATAAATATGACTAAATGATTTCTTCTCTTGAGTTTGTTAGTAAGAATTCGATTTGTTTCGAGTTTAATCACGGTTTGATATCAGTTAGGGAGAACCATTGAAAACCAGGTAGTACTGCACAGCTGGTGATGAATCCCGAATTAGGAGGAAACAACTGTACAGATTGTTATGTATGTGAATATTAGGACCTTGTAGACTACGAGCGAACCTAACTAATGCGCTGGCTAATCTGTCTTAATCGCACGTCAACAACAACAACAATAATACCGCCGGGCACGCAAGACAAATAAAAGAGAAGACTGGACGTTGATAGGAGAGCTTTTACTGTCTCAAACAACAGTCGAAAATGTTAAACAACAACTCCGTATTTATACAATTAGAAAAATCAATGTCACATTTTAAAAATATTAACGACCTTGGGAATTCAGTAATTTAAATCAATAATCACGCAGATGCGTGAAATCAATGATTATGCTAGTGTGCGAAATAAATAATGAATATTAATGATTCCCCTGCGTATCTATTACCTCCCCCTTTTAATAAGAATCTTGCAATCAGTTTACTATCTTTTTTCCTTGGGGTCGATTTGGAAAGGAACTGTTTGTGTTCGTTTGCGCTGGGATCGTCGGCTGGGTAGCATCTCTTGTTTTGCTTCTGATTTGACTGGTGGTATTTTGAAAGTTTCCAGTAGTAAATCCAGTGGCAATTTAGGTTCTTGGGATGTAGTATATCGACGTCGTGTCTGATTTTTATGTCTTATCCACCATTCATCCCCAACTTTAACCTTGTACATTAGAGTTCCATGTCGACAGTCTATCAAGCCTTCGGCCCATTTTCTGTTCCTCTGTCGATAATCGCGCACATAGACGGCATCACCCTTGCGGTAATACTTCAGACTATTTCTTCGTTTATGTGACGAAGATGGTAACATGGAGTGGTGATGAGTTCGTAGCATTCGACCCATTAGAAGTTCTGCAGGGCTTTTCTTTTGTTCTGTCAGTGGTGTAGTTCGGTATACAAAGAGAAAGTTTTGTATTGCTTCAGGTTTCGCCCCTCCCCCTGCTTTCAACAACGCTCGTTTGAAAGTGTCGACAAATCTTTCTGCCTGACCGTTGGATTGAGGGTGATAAGGTGGCGACCGCACGTGTTGTATACCGTTTCTCTTGCAAAATTCCTGGAACGCTTGTGAGGTGAACTGACTGCCATTGTCAGATGCGATGATTTCTGGTATACCGTGACATGCGAAGATCTTTTCCAGGACTGATACTGTTCTGCTGCTAGAAGGTGGTGTCACTTGTACTACCTCCGGCCATTTTGAGTAAGAGTCTACGAGAACCAAGTAGTATATACCTTCTATCGGCCCAGCAAAATTCACATGTACGCGGGACCATGGTTTTGTCGTGGGCCATGCTCTCGGTGGCGGATCTTTGGCTGCCATGACCGACATCACTTTCAGTTTTTGAGCAGAGCTTCTCTTACTGGAGCTAACAGTTGCTACTTTGTTGCTACCAGACATCGAAGCACTTTTGGCGCAGCCATACTCACTGTGACGATTCGAAGTTGGTGTTTCATTAATCACGTCATTCTTCCTAATGGGCTTAGGTTTAATATATCTGTCTCTGATTTCTGGCTTTCTTGTTGAGGGTTCAATACTTTCGATCTTATGGCATACACTGCTTAACGGAATCTCTGACAGGTGCAGCTTCTCGAACCAGTCTAAACCCAAGAGATCAAGGTTTGAATTGTTGATGTAGCATGTGCCGATGAAATGACTATCACGAAACCCAACGCTGCATTTAATTTCTCCATTCAATCGAAGTTTTCCACCACATGCGCTAATTGCTATCTGATTTGTCTTCTCTATGGCAGGGCATCCCAACTTCTGCCATAATTTCTTTGATATTATTGTAATATCGGATGCTGTGTCGATTTGTAGGCGTGCCGGCCGTGTATTAATCGTCAGATCAATATATTTGCGAGGTGCTGGAGTACTAATATGATATGTGGCAGTAACACCCAAAGACTTGAGCTTGTTGCGCAGTCTGGGTCGACTACGAGATCTGGGTCGGTTGTTGCGTTTGCAGTAGCCATCTTTGTGACCAACAGTATGGCATCGACGGCATTTATGCTGTTTGAATGGGCACAAGTTTGCAAAATGCCAGGAGCCACAGTGCCAGCAGGCTGATGGTGGTTTATGCTGAGGATGACGCGGTGCGGTTGATGTCGACGGTAATGGATGCACCGCATGCACTTCTGCTGCATTTTGGCTGCCAGACTGCACCAAGGCGGTATCGTTATGAATGTTGATTAAACGCTGATATTCTTCACCGACGTCTTTCAAAGTCATTCGTGGATCTTGTTCCAGACGATTTAATAGACGTGTGCGTATATCAGCAAATTTGGGAGACTGCAAACCACAAATGAAAATCAATACCTTGAACTGGTCTTCTGAGAGTGATTTCAATTTAAAACGTTCACACGTGCGATTGACTATACCCAACTGAGTATGGAGCGATAGTTTCATGCAATGATATCGAATGTTGAATAAAGATCTCTGATCACCGAACTGATGACGAAGGGTATGGACAGTTTCATCGAATGATCTTTCGCTGGGCTTCTGTGGGAGAATTAAGTTGCAATATTTATCTAGCTCATCTGCTCCCAATTTACGAAGTAGAAGCCGTACTTTCCAGGCATCATCTTTGTCCGCAAAGTCTACTCGAAATAGGTCTTCATATCTGCGAAACCAGGTATCAAATGTTCCGTTCGCATCTGAATCATAAACGAATTCTGAGATGCTACTACCAATGCTGTCGTTGGCTGTAGATGAATCAGCAGAGCGTGATATTTGTAGACCAGCAAGCATTTCCATCAATTTTAGCTGCTGTTCCATTAGTTTCTCTAAACGCAGTGGGTCCATCTTCAGCAAACCCGTCGCCAAATTTGTTATGTATGTGAATATTAGGACCTTGTAGACTACGAGCGAACCTAACTAATGCGCTGGCTAATCTGTCTTAATCGCACGTCAACAACAACAACAATAATACCGCCGGGCACGCAAGACAAATAAAAGAGAAGACTGGACGTTGATAGGAGAGCTTTTACTGTCTCAAACAACAGTCGAAAATGTTAAACAACAACTCCGTATTTATACAATTAGAAAAATCAATGTCACATTTTAAAAATATTAACGACCTTGGGAATTCAGTAATTTAAATCAATAATCACGCAGATGCGTGAAATCAATGATTATGCTAGTGTGCGAAATAAATAATGAATATTAATGATTCCCCTGCGTATCTATTACAGATTTTATCAAAATAAAATCTTATCCATAATGGAGTTACACTCTACCACAGTGCCCAAGTTTTATACTTATACCCATTATGGTTATTATTATAATTGCCTACTATACGTATAGTAAAGTACTGATGCACATTTTGAAGGCGATTCGCATCGTGACTTTTATCTTAGTTAGTAGCATAAAACTGGTTTAAAGAAAATCTCTCATTGATGATGCTGTTTTCCACCTAATTTTTTCCCATAACCGCGCTCTACTTGTTTTATTTTTCAGATGAGGTATGATGAAGAGTACAAACGCGTAGTTATTGAACCTGTTGAACTAGCTCAGGAATTCAGAAGATTTGAGTTTAACAGCCCTTGGGAAACTTTTCCGGCTTTTCGAGATCCTGGGTCACATGATAAGAATTTACTTGAATCAGCCAAAACGGAAAAGCAAACAGAAGACTCGAAGCCGAAACTCACTCCTAAATAAGATGCTATTATTAGTAATCTTTTCTGATAATATGTGAATTGATAGACTGATCGTAGATAAAATTAATCTTTTCCGAATGTGTTTTTTCTGTAAATGTCAGTTTCGTATGGTATACATCCTTCGAGTATCTTCTACATTGATTTTTATTGTGATACCTTCCAGTGGCGTTATTTCTTCTTCAGGTAATAAGTATTCATTGCCCTGTTACGTTATGTATGGTTTGTAAATAAAAACCTTATTAAGGAACGTGGAAGTCAAAGTCTTAGTACTTAGCACCATTAAGACGGGCTATTAGGTCTTGGTGAGTTCATTTACACATGCTAATCTTCAGGTGTGCACAGTGATGAGAATACTGAATTGTTGAGGGCCTGCTGTGTATATACTATTCAAGACTTAACAGTTTTTTCATTCCGTGTCATATACAGTTCTGTTTGCTGTCAACCTTTTATATCCCGAATTCCCAGACGGCAATAGTGCATACAGGATATTGTTTAATAAAGATCAAAATGACATCACAAACAAGACGATATAAAGAAATGAAAAATAGGCAATAACTGAAATAAAACTTATACTTGTGTATCACTGTGATATGTTTCGTGTCATACTACCAGGTTATCGAAAATCGGCTCTTAATATAGTTGTCAGAAAGTCTGTCATGCTTTACTCTCATCTATCAGGTATTCTTGTCGTATCATGATACATCCACCCTCATCTTTAAACTACGTTTACTAAAGCAAACGCAGACGGAACGTAAAAAAACCAAAATCCATTGGGTAATCCACCTAATTATAATGAATACAATTGTTGAAGTACTGATGTAGATCAATTTATTACTTTATAAGACATTCGTTTGTTACAGAAAATTGCTTACTAACAAAGCTCAGAAAACTGCTGTAGTGCTTGATCTGAACTGTAAGACAATTTCCGTTCAGGTCCCAAGGCAGATCCTTATGTACCATTAATCCCCTAAAAAAATAAATGACGACATATTGGAGCACACCACAGATATTCAGACACTGCTCAATTTTCACACTTTGATACATGTTGAATTATCTTATTTCTGCTCTTTATTACTTCTATATGTGTTCGTTTTGTTAATGTAGTACACATTTGGGGAATGGGGTTCAATGACTAAAATTTCAAAGATTTATTCGAGTCGATGTATAGCACTGAACGTGTTACCATACAGAGACTGTTCTCAGATAAAGACAGGTGATGGAAAGGATGGTTCTTAAGGAAGCTAGGATTTCTCCCTTTAATTCAATCGAATGCTGAGGTTTGCCTGACATCAAAAGTATGTGATCATGTGACACAACTTTTACCGTCTTTAGTGTCAAATACATGTGTTCATTTTCACCACAGTTACGTTTAACAACAGGAAGTTATAGCGAAATTCCAACTCTTCTTATTGAAATGTAGTTAAGATCACAAGCATTCATGGGGGGAATAATACACTGGGACATATTTGGTTCTAATGTGAGTAATATTAGGCATTCGAGCGAATTTTCACTTACAAATTATGACAATGTATGAAAGTTTAGGATTTTAAAGGTTTTAGGACTTAGTGATATTTCAAAACTGACAAAATGAGTTTCAACGTAGGACTTTGCACAGAAGTGCAGCGGTTCAAGTTCTCAAACCCCAGTAGCAACAAAGATAAAGCGAAAAAATTCTTTGAGAAGAAATGTACACAAGAAAGAATAATCACGTGAAAATACATGGATCTGCAAGATTATAAAGAGTGAACGCATCTGCGCCACCAAGTACGACTGAGTCATGTCACTCACAGTCTCAATTCATTCATCCCTAGCACCGCGAGGACCCCATCCAGGCAGTCTACACTTCTTTAAGTGGCTAACTCAAACCAACTCCATGAATTGATGCCAGATCTTGGTTTGACCATCCCAACCTAATCCTATGTCGGCTAACTGTCATGATTTCCTATAGTTGGTTTGTAAGGATTAGTTTTGTCATGATTTCACCACTTTTATATTTTGCAATACGTTGAGTTGAATAGGGATGCCGAGCTGGACACGGACTCGGTGATCACGCAATCTCACTGGTCTAACGCTGAAAACATCATATGACGGCTACTGGTTTCCCAAGCCCGCTCCACTTGAACAAGAACACGCGATGATGTGAGATGAAAAGTAAAGTCAATGACTAAGTCTCCAAAGTTGGTTGGTGTCATATTTATTAGTACATCTACGATGACATTAAACAACAGTGGGTATCCATGACGGATAACACTGGTCCTCATAACTTCAGATGACAGCTCTCCATAAGCTCCTACACGGCTGCGTGAATTCTAGTAGAGTCCACCAGAACAGCTCTTGGTCGACAGAGTCAAATGCCTCCTTCAGGTCAAGAAATGTGTTAAACATTGGTTGCTGGTAGGTATACCTATGTTCCGAAGGTTGAAGATATGATCAATGCACCGTCTTCCTGGACTAAAGACAGACTGGTTTTCCTGGATTTGTCTTTCCCGAACACGACTCAGTCTACGCATGATAAGTGAACATGGATGTTTTATGTCTTGGTTATTGAGTTATAGTAAGGTTTTGTTCGCAGGAATGATTGTGGCGTGTGTGATAAAATTATATTTTTCGGGATTTACACTATTCGATCAGGACTGATTACATCACATTACCTTATTTCTTAGTTAACCGGGACAAGGTTTCATTGCCACCCTATTTATACGCCTGCATATCTACTCCCTCAGTTCCTTATGCTCTACCTACCTTGTTTCATATCTGGGACAGTGTTTGCATCCCTAGTTACAGTTTCGCAACCAATATCTACATCATACACTGTTAATTTTTGAATGCCAAGAGAATTTAGTTTGGCTACAGGCCGGTTAAATTTCTCCCCAAAGTGTTCCCAATCTTTCCTCCTGTCAGTACACATATGACTGTCAGCTAGGATCCATTCAAGTAGGGGCTTTTACCCAATCACTCAAAGCCATCCCTACAACAGCAAGCCCACACAAACTAACCGAAGAATCTACTGACATCCGTAATGTGAACTATGTATTTTCATAACATTGGCCAGGTAGGATTAAGTGAATAACCACTCTTTGGTATCGTAAGCCTGTCTCCAAAACACAGCATACATCCATGGTTCAGGATGCCAAAGGTGTGGCTAGTGAGGCCTGTTGTCCGATTAGGCATTAAGTCCTGACGTTGAATTCTCCGATATAAATTTGGTAGCATGGTTTTAGGAGATTATCAGTAGTGTTTTCCGGTTATGGTCGTCATTAATGATCACAAAGTTAAGAGAAGATGGAGAACCTATCTGTACAATAATATCAATAGTGACAAGAAAATAGAGATGATGTAGGCTATGATCAGAAAAGTCTTATGTAGGTCTATGGGCAGTGTTTACTTTCTAGTTGCCCAAACCGTGGGAGTTGATTTCTTCTTGAAATAAAGGGAAAATGAGTGTTGCCTAACAGTACAGCTTAAGTCATACACAGCCTGTTTGAAGTGGTTTCCGTAGTTTCGTCTGTATTAAAATCATGCCACTACAGGGAAAGTTGAATGTGCAGTCTTATGGGTCTTTCTTTTCTAACCTATCATTGCCAGAGCAGAGGTCGCATAGTTGGCTTTCTGCTGGTCCGATGGACACACCTTGGTGCTATATTATATTATTATTGTTCCCTTGAGTTCCGAATGGAACATAAGCCTTCAACAACACATCTCCACTTAGTTCTATTTTTTGCCATCCTCTTCACCCGGGTCCACGATTGCCCACAATCTCTCATCTCCTCTTCACACGAACTACTTCATGTCACCCTCGCACCGACAACCCAATCGTTGTTCCCCATTTGGATTCCACTCGAGTTATGGACTGGCGCGTGATGTCATTCGACTGTTGCCTCAGCGTATGTCCCACCCACCTCCATTTTCTCCTACATATTTGTTGAGCGATCGGCTCTTGGTAGGTTTGTTCCCAGCCAGAGTTTCTTGTTACTAATTCCTCCTGGTCGGCCATTTGATCTTCAGTATGGAGCCAGAGAAGGCAGCTGTTGATAAAAGTCTGCGGTGGCCTGTTGGAAATCCTTTCCGTGACCCGCGGTGCATGTTTCTGACCCGTATAGAGGCACTGACCGAATTGACATTGGTGTTAAAAATCCGAATCTTGTACTTTATGCTGAATTAGTGCAGAACATTTCCAACCTGGTTTCAGGTTGATGAAGGCGTACCTCGCCTCCCCGATTCTGACCGATTTTGACATCTTCATCCGTGCCGTGTGCCTGTGGTTGAAACGGTGCTTCCTAGATATGTGAAGGAAGTAACCTCTGGTGATTGTTTTTGTACTTGTGAGCTGGTTGCCTTCGTCACCTCCGTCTTCTCTATGTCCACCTGGAGTCCTGTCTTCGCTGCCTACTTCTCCTGCCAGTTTGTTGCTTTTCGCCTGCCTCTAAGCCTTCGAGTTTGTGTGGCATTAGACATATATCGTCTGAGAAATCCAGATCTTCTAGAGTCTTCTCACTGGTGGTACAGCGTAATCCTGTCTTCTCACTCTCAACGCACAGTCTGACGCATAATCCAGTCCACCACAATTAAGAATAGCATCGTTGGTGATAATAGGCAGCCAGACTTGTCTTACTCTTGTATTCACTTCGAACGCCTCACTGAGTTTCCCGTTGTGGATCACCTGACACGTGTGATTGTCATATAGCCAGCTGTTGAATGAGGTTGATAAAGACTTGAGTACTGCACGCCGTAGTGTTAAAGTAGTTGAAAACCTACACTCGAACTGTATCATGTGCATATTCTAGTTCAACCAGATTATTCTCTGGTAAGAAGGAAATCCTTGATTCCCTGAAGTTAATTTAATTTAAGTCCATAAGTGCATGTGTGATGAAATTGAATAGAAATGCGGATAGTGGGC
This sequence comes from Trichobilharzia szidati, assembly GCA_944472155.2. Taxonomy (NCBI): domain Eukaryota; kingdom Metazoa; phylum Platyhelminthes; class Trematoda; order Strigeidida; family Schistosomatidae; genus Trichobilharzia; species Trichobilharzia szidati. The sequence continues at coordinate 94,632,280 of OX235279.1, read as the reverse complement.
ATCTTTGACGGACACCACTAGTTGTGACGAGTTCAGATGAAAACTCGCCGTAAGCTCTCACCTGGCGGCATGAGCTCGAGTACAGTGCCTTGATCAGTTCAATGTATTTAGTCGACATTCACTTCACAGCCATACATCGCCATAGTATTATTATTTGCTTTAATTCCTAGAGGAACATAGGGCGTTCGGTTCTCTGCTAGAGCCCTCACCTGGCTCCAAGTTTGTCCACACGTTTTCATCTCCTCTTCACATGACCTCATCCAAGTCACCCTCACCCTTGGACGACCAACTCGCCGCTTCCCTTTCAGGTTCCACTCGAGCAATGGCTTGTCTAGTGATGTCACTTGATGGTTTCCTCAGAGTATGGCCAATCCATCTCCATTTCCTCCTGCCTATTTGTTTCACAATCGGTTCCTGGTTGTTTCTTTCCCAAAGATCCCTGTTGCTGATCTTTTCTGGCCATCGGATCTTGGGTATTGAGCGAAGACAACTGTTAATGAAGGTCTGTAGTTTGTTTGAGATGCTCTTTATGACGCGCTGGCCAAGTCTCTGATCCGTAAAGTAGCACTGACTTCACATTGGAGTTGAAAATCCGGATGTTCTTTTTGATGCTGAGTGTTGTTGACCACCAAACAGGCTTGAGAGTGGTGAAAGCTTGTCTTGCTTTTCCGATCCTTGCTTTGATATCCTCGTCAGTTCCGTTGGCCTGTAGTTGAAACGATGCTTCCCAGGTAGGTAAAGGAGGTTGTTTCTTTCAGGTTCCCTCAATTTATGCTGATTGTTGTCTGTTGTTGTTGCTGCTGTTGGTGGTGTTGCCCAGGAATCTTCATCACCTCCGTTTTCTCTATGTTCACCTGAAGTACTATCTTCCCCGGATGCTTCTTCTACCAACTTGTTGCTTTTCGCTTGCATATCTTCCAGTTTGTGGGAAATCAGACATGTAGCATCGGCGAAGTCCAGATCCTCCAAGTTCTTTGTGTGAGTCCATTTTATGCCTGTTTCCTCATTGCCCACTGTTTGTCGCATTATCCAGTCTACTGCAATCAGGAAAATCATTGGCGATAGTAGGCAGCCAGCTTGTCTTACTCCTGTCCTCACTTCGAAGGATTCGGTGAGCTTCCCGTTGTGGATTACTTGGCATGCAGCGTTGTCGTACAGCTGTTGGATGAGATGTATAATTGTCGGTGGCACCCCATAGTAGCGAAGTAGTTGCCAAAGCACCTCTCGATCGACGCTGTCGAAGGCCTTTTCAAAGTCGACGAAGTTGAGATAGAGAGGTGACTGCCATTCCAAGCTTTGTTCAATGATGATCCTTAATGTGGCGATCTGATCAATGCATGACTTGTTTCTCCTGAATCCAGCCTGTTCCAGTCGAAGTTTTTCATCCAGGGCGTGTTTGATTCTCTCCAGGATGATGCGGCTTAGTATTGTGCTAGGGATGGACAGGAGCATAATGTAGCGCCAGTTCTTACATTGACTTAAGTCTCCTTTATTTGGTAGTTTAAATAAGTATCCTTTCTTCCAATCCTCGAGTAATTTACCTTCTTTACACATCCAGTAGTGGCGTCACCAAGTCCGCTGTTGTCTCTGGGTCCACTTTCAATGCTTCTGCTGGGATTCCATCTGGTCCTGCTGCTTTTCCAGCTTTTAGCATCTTCATTGCCTTCAGGACTTCTGATTTCGTCGGGGGGTTGGTGTTCACTGGTAGCTCTGTCTCCGTTGTTGGTATTGCTGGGCGCCTTGTAGGTGGTGGTCGATTTAGGAGTCTTTTGAAGTGTTCAGTCCAGTATTTGCTTTGCTCCACTTCTTTGTTGATTGACTTTCCATTGTCATCCTTCACCGGCTTAATTTGTGTAAAACATTTGCCCGATAGGTACCTAGTTGTTTGGTAAAGTGTTGCGAGGTCTCCTTTGCCTGCAGCTTGTTCTGCTTCACTTGTCATGGCTTCATAATATTTTCTTTTGTCTTCTCTGGCACTCTTCTTCACTCTTTTGTTCAGTGTCTTGTAGTTTGCATTCAAATCCCGTTTTTGTTGCTCATCGGTGCACTGGAGAATCTTTTGTTTCAACATTCCTCTCTCATCTATCAGTCTCCAAGTGTCCGTAGTGAGCCACTGTTTGTCCTGTCACTTCTTTCTGCCTAGAATTTCCATGCAGGTTTGACTCCACACTGTTTTCAAGTTGTTCCAGTGCTTTTTGACGCTGACCTCTTCGCTAGTGTTGATTTGTGTCTCGGCTTTGTCCTTTATGCTTGCAGTGAAGATGTCTTTTGTGTCCTGGTCCTTCAGTTTTTGAGTGTTGAACTTGGCTTGTGGTCTATCTGCAGCCCCTGTTTCTCTGAAAGCTTTTAATTTGATTTGGATTGTCCCTTGTACGAGGTAGTGGTCTGAGACAACGTCTGCTCCTCTTCTTACTTTCGTGTCCAGCAGGCTGCGCCTCATTTTCCTTGAGATTGAGATGAAGTCGATTTGGTTTTTGGTTCGCTCACCTGGTGACACCCATGTAGCCTTGTGGATATCATTGTGCTTGTATACGCTACCATCAATCACTAGTTCATTGAAGGCGCAAAAGTCAGCGAAGAGTTCTCCATTTTCATTCATCTCTCCAAGTGCTTCTCTACCCATGATGAGTTCCCTTACTGTGTTGTCTGATCCCAGTTTGGCGTTCATGTCTCCCATTAGTATTTTGATGTCACCAGCTGGAGTATTGTCCATTGTTGTCTGCAGTTTTCTGTAGAATTCTTCTTTCTTTTCGAGTTCTGCGTTGTTTTTCGGTGCATAGCATTGTATAATTAACACTTTCCCTCCTTTGGAGTTGAATCTGGTGGTCGTTATCCTGGGCGAGATCGCCTCCCATTGCATCAGGGCCTTCGTTGCCGTTGGTGACATCATGATAGCCACGCCCTCGGTGTGCATGTGGTTATCCTCTGGGTGACCGGAGTAGATCACTGACACACCCGTTGACAATTTGGTGAGTCCATTCCCGTTCCATCTGCTTTCACATATCCCCAGTACTTGAATTCCGTATCTTTTCATTTCGTTTGCGATCTGGGCAGCTTCGCCAATGTCGTACATGGTGTGGACATTCCATGTCCCCACACAGACTTCTTCTTTTGGCGCAAGGAGATTCGTCGTGCTGAAGTTTCTGTAGCAGGTTTGTTTACAGGGTGGGGTTGCTAGCCTCATGAGAAGGGGAGAGAGAAAAGGTTAGTGTTGCGTGACCGCAGATCCCAGGGGACAACTGCTTGAGGCCGGTCACACGCGGCCTGTTTTTGGTTGTTCTTTCTTCTTTGGTGTGTCTCAGTAGCATATTTATCACTTCTGCCCTGTGACACAGCAGCAGGAAGCGTGGTCGTTGTTAATCCGGGCCCCGACCGATCCGGCATGATATTTTGTTTGTTTGAATCATAGTATTGGATTTGGTAGCTTCTTTTTGTCCAACAGCTATCCAAACAACCTTTCTGGCATGGTAGGATATACAGGAACATAAGTTCCAGTCAGTGTAGCTCGTTGGGTCATTGCGATATGCAAGCCCGACCACCACATCAAGGTAGCAGCTATCGGTCGGGACATCGCCATAGTACCTCAGTTAATATTACTGTGTGACTTATCAAAGTGAAATGTTATCTATAATAGTACCTCTCGGTCGACAGAAGCGAATGCCACCTTTAGGTCAAGAAATGTGACGATTGTTGGACGCCGGTAAGTATTCCTATGTTCCAGAATCTTTCAAAGGGTGACTATATAATCAATACACCCTCTTTCTGGTCTACAGCCTGCCTGGTTCTATCGTATTTGTTCCTCTGAGCACCGCTTAATCTACGCGTGGTTATTGAGCCCAGGACTTTAGATACCATAATAGCCAAGCTAATACCCCTGTGATTATCACAGGAAAACCTGTCTCCCTTCCTGTATATCGGGATAATCAGTGACTTACACCAAACCGAGGGACTTCCTCTGATTCTCAGACGCTGCCCAGTACCTTAGTTAACGCAGACAGTAAACTGTCTCCACCGTACTTAAATACCTCTGGAGTCATTCCATCAGGTCCTGCTACTCTGCCTCTTTTCTGACTAGTGATAGCTTTTGTTACATCAGTCAGGGACGGAGGACCTGTGTCCACATCCCATTCACGGAGGCGTTGGATGTTAGGTAAGTTGAATGTGGCTGTAGGCCAATTAAACTGCTCTTCAAAGTGTTCTTTCCAACATTCCAGTCGTCTATCCTGAGAGCTAATTATGGTGCCATTTTTCCCAGAGATTGTTTCACTTATCATTTGCCTTTTACCACCTGTTTCCCTGATAAGTCTAAATAGTTGTCTGATGTCACCAATCGCCGATGCCTTTTCCATCTCTTTCGCTTTTGTCGCCCACCACTGTTCAAGGTTGTTACGAAGGCTCATTGTTAGTTTGCGTTTGAGCATCTTTCGCTCCTCGCCGGAATCAGTCTTCTTGCATTAATCAGTTCGGACGAGGAAGTAGAAATCTAATGGTTTTTACCAACTTTTGATTTTTGTTTATTACCTGCCTTTACAGATTCGTCTTCAGATAACTGTATATTTTTCCAGGCTTCCTCAGGAGGAGTCTTGCTGTCGTTCTCAGATACGCGTCAAGCTATTTCTTCCATAATTACGGACTCAGTGTTTTAATCATGTTGGGGGCGTAACTATTTTAATCGTAACCAAGCATAAACATGCGCGAACCAGGGCGTGATTGGAGTCTATACACATGTTCCAGAATGAGTGAAACTCTTCTACTGACGCTTGCCAAATATAGACTATAACTATGTGCTCTTAGTTTACCGTTGATCTGCTCATGGTTAGGCTATGTCTACCTTTTTGCCTGATGTTATTGCTGACTAGGAAAAGATGTTTATCCAAACAGCACTGTAGAGAATATCATAAACGACTGACATAATAGTGTGAATGAGTGAAATATGATCCAACTAGTTTCATTACTGTACATATAGAAACGCAGTTCGAATGAAATTTACCGGATGAAACAGCTGAATTGATTTTTTAGGTGCTATTTTGATAAGATAAGGGAGAAATTATTGCATCTATTTGCCACTCATTACTTTCTGTGATAAGTGATTAGAAATAGGTAGCTGCAGAATGAGATGCATATACATATTCATGTTCGCCATCATTGCATGGCGATGGCTAGGCGAGAATTGCTTAATTATCTACACGACTACTGCTGCAACACTAAACAAAAGAAGGAACGACCAGAGAGCTGGTTCGATGGTTCCCTGATGGGTGAAAAAAATCTTCCGAGCGGCTTGATCGAGAGCCTGCTGGTCTGTCTGCCTATGCTAATAGGGTGTCTGTACATAGCTTCCTCGGTATTTTTTATTTTTTTTAATTTTGGTTACAGCTTGATGCCACACCGTATTTTCAGTACAAGTATGGCATTTTCAGCATGGATATCGGCAGCCCAAATTTCACAGGCCGACCATAGATATCGGGTGTGCGCCGGCAGGGGCTCGAACCTCGGACCATGTGCATGGTCGGCGAGAGTCCTAACCACTGTTCGTTGGATCCCGTGCTTCGTTTGTTTCCTGTCCAGTGCCCGTTGCACCTGGAAAAGAAAACAAGAATGCTGAGAACCTTGTCAAGAAAAATGTACCAAATAAGCGTTTTTTTACCAAAAAAAAATGACGTGCATCTACTATGCAGTAAAATAATGTAAAGTTCAAAACATCGGGAAAAAAGAATAAAACTTGGGCACTGTGGTAGAGTGTAATTCCATTATGGGTAAATTTTATTTTGATAGAGTCTCACAGTGTTATACAGTAATATTTACTGATGACGTTTCGAGCACAATTTATCGCTCATAATCATATCAAGTTGCTTGATATATATATATATATCTAATTTAATTTTTTTTTACAAGTGCATGTTAAATGTACGATTATTGGAAAAATATCGTTTACTTGTGTTAAATGATGCAACATAAAAAAAATTGATGTGTCACTCAGCTATGTGAAATAGGTGTGAAGGTATTCTGGGAATCTAACGTGACGTCCAGAACGCGTTTTCTTAGAGTGATCGACCGAAGTAGCCAGTGGGCGAATGCCCTGACAGTCAATAGTGTGACCCCGAAAATCGAGTGAGTCAACGCCTATCTGACACTTCTGTATATTGATGGTAACACCATGTTGGCGTAACCTTTCAAATGCCAAGTCCAAGTGTCTAAGGTGAGTTTCCTTATCTGGACTGGCAATGAGGCAGTCGTCTAGGTATGCGTATACAAAGTCGAGACCGCGAAATACTTCATCGATGATGCGTTGGAATGTTTGGGCCGCATTCCGGAGGCCGAATGGCATACGTAGGAATTCGAAAAGTCCGAAAGGCGTGATGATAGCCGTTTTCGGAATATCTTCCGTTGCCATCGGGATTTGGTTACATGCTTTAACCAAGTCGATTTTGGAGAATATAGATGCTCCAGATAACGTTGCCGTCAAGTCGTGTATGTGAGGCAAAGGGTAGCAATCAGGAGTTGTTTTGGCGTTCACTCGCCGGTAATCACCAGTGGGTCGCCAATCGTTACTATCCTTTTCCGGTACCATATGCAATGGGGATGCCCATGGACTATTCGATGACCGAATAATGCCAAGGGTGAGCATATGATCGAATTCGTTTCTGGCAATTCTCAGTTTGTCAGTGGCCAGTCGTCGTGCTTTAGATGTCACGGGCTGTCCTGAGGTTATGATGTGGTGCATAACATTGCTGGTTATGCACGGGAGGTCGTTAGATGGGCAATTCAGTTCCGGATATTTGTCAACAATCGGTTGAAAAGTTGGATCGAGGATTGCTTTCATCTTAACGATTGACAAGCTGGGGCCACTGTAAGTTATGCCTTTGATAGACAAACTAGTAGTGTTGTCAATTAGTCGTTTACGGCGGACGTCTACGAGCAAATCATGATGATTAAGTAGGTCCGTGCCAATGATGGGCATTGTGACGTCAGCGATTAGGAAAATCCACTGAATAGGTTTGCGTAAACCTACGTTCAGATAGACGTATTTCCGACCATAGGTTGCAATTGGTTTTCCATTTGCAGCCTGTAGGTTGAAGTTAGGATCCTTCTGTCGATCTGCTGCTGTAGCAGGAAGGACGCTGACTTCGGCGCCTGTGTCGACTAGATATCTAGTCTGGCTCATTACATCATGGATGTAAAGTAAGCGGCTAGTACCACCGGCGACGGTTGCCGCTAACGCGTGCCGGTGGGATAGTTTCCCACAGACTTGGAGGCTTTGCCGAAATCACAAGGTTTTCGACAACATTTCGCTTCCTTGCCATAGGTGTTGTGATACCAACACCAGTCAGGATTTTTGAGAGAGCGTGTGTTGGACTTAGATCGTCCACGTGCGCTTTGCCGTTGAGGGGATTTAGAACGACGATAGGAGGAATTGCTAGGCTTGTTTGACCTAAGCATCTGCTGGACGGAGTTGCATAACTCTATCATTGCAGAATCCTTTCTCGAAGTCTGTTCGGTAACAGAGTATACTTCGGTAACTGGCCGTTTCGTTATCTCTAGAATTCTATCTGCAGAGACTGCTAAGTCATCTATGAGAACACCCTGAAGTGTCACAAGTACAGTCTGAACTGACTGTGGCAGTTTGGATAAAAATAGTTCTCTGAACAGTCCCTCATCGAACTGACTTTGGCCAATGATCTCTTTCATTCTTACCAGCATGCTCACGGCTGACTGATCCCCTAACTCGATGTTACGAAATAACTCATCCAGACGTTGTCGATCTGTGAGGACGTTTCTCTTGAGGATGGATGCTTTGAGTTACTTACCGACATCTGCAGAGTTACGCACTTGCTGAATTCCCGCGGTAGGGCGTGAATAACTGCAAGGAACTGTGAACGTTGATCAGTTATGCCATGTTCACAAAAATCAGACTCAGCAATCTGAAACCACGTTTCAGCATTATCGGGCCAATATGGTACTAGCTGGATTGTTTTGGCTGCTGAGCGAATCTGAATAACCTTGGGGTTAGGATCACTCATGACGAAAAGTATGCCGATAACAATATAGTACAAGAATAAACACAAAAAGGAACGAACTCACCGGGTTTATCTGCGTGTGAATTGAAGATGAAGTTCGTGGTAGGGCTCACCAGTTTAGATGATTGATGGTATCGACGTTCGCGAGTTGTACGGATTATACTAACGCAAGATCTTATACCAACAACTTCTATAGTGTTCGTTCTTCGAGTACCAAATGGTAAAGCAAAAGACCAGATTTTATCGTCCAAAGTACGTATTACATTTCGGGACAAAATCGCGGGTAGAGGTGAATGCTTAGCTAGCTAGTAATCGTGCACGCACGTGACACGACGGAGCACCAAATGGCGGGGATGCTTGACCGTAAGCCTTCAGCTAAACAAGTCGACTTAAACAGTGATGGTCAGCATCCAATGTTGAGTGATGATTGCTGTGGTTAATAATTTTGGGGAATTATTTACCGCTACACATGGTTTTCTATCACTAAACGGTTTATACAATTACCAGCTAGCTGCTCAAAGTTTACAGAAGAACAAAAAGTGAACACAAAGGTACCATCGTGGTTGTTCTCAAGCCATAACACCTAGGCTTTTCAATCATTAGTGAAAAACAAACAACATCAAGTAACTATACCAGAAATCCTGCCTGTCTTCTGACATCTAGCTGTCTTTTGACCCGCCCTAAATTAATCGGTCATTAACTGAGCATGTAATGAGTGATTCAGTTTATAAGAATGAATAACTTAAAGCTTATATCCCAAAATATACAAATCAGTTTATAAACTCCTTCTGAGCACTGCTAGGTATTGCAGCTAATGGTCATGTTTATTCCGTTATTCCTTGATAGTAGTGGTTTCTTCAAACCAGTGTCTTCTTTGTATACTGACAATCTTGAAAGCGTAGTTACCTTCGATCATGTGTCAGTCTGGTGCTTCTCGAATGCACTTGTAAATACTTTGTTACTTTTCAGGGATAGGTTATTTGGTGTACGCTCATAGAAGCTGGCAAACTTTCTCCTGTTAGTTCTTCCTTTGTACCTACTACCGAAAGTGAAGGTCAACTGATAAATACACTTGAAGGCGACAGGAGAAGGATACCTATCTGCATTCGACTGAATAAATGAGCACTTTCCTTTTTAGAGTGGTATCAAGGAAGCACAGGGAAATTTACTTTTTCGCACAGCCCTGATTGGTTTCTGGATTCCCTTTAAAACTTTTATCCCTTTGTAGGCCAGACAAAAAATGTCGTCCTCTTTAAAAAGACCATTTGTTACTCAAACGAACCATATTTCGATTGTGTTACTCATAGTTCCGTTTGAGGTGGAATGAGTTATTCTTCTTTATATCAACTCAGTTGCATAGAATAATAATATCAGTTTTACATATTTTTTTCTGTGACAGTTTGTTTTGGGTAAGAAAGTAACAGAGTATGAGCGGTCATAGATGCTAGTCGTCATTTATCAGTAAATTTATAGAAAAACCTAAAACGTACGCTATAATTGACCAGCCCTTGTGCATCCTGGTTATACATTGTTATCGTCTTTCACGGTAACTGTAAGATTTTATCTGGCTACCTTTACCCGAGTAAAGCAACAGTTAGTGCAAAATACTGAGTGACTGCACCTATATTTCATTGACATTTATGGGCTTTTAGTAGACTTTCAGAAGCTGGAATCAAACTCCGCAGCGGGTAAAGAAACATATCACGTAAAACTTAGGTAATAACACGTCAGTGCACCGAAATATAGGTTGGCAGTTTTATCACAAGTACGACATACTTTCACACTATTCTGTTCTGTCAAATTTAATTTCCTTCAGTTGATGTAAGGTCTTGAATAAATCAATGCCTTGTGAGTGGAACACTCACGTCATGCAAACTAATATTCCACGCGTGACGCAAGACGACATCCTTTTTCATGGTTAAGGTGTAATCTCTAACGGCTGTCGCACACCTGACTTAAGTACTCAAGCAAATAATCGTCATGTTAGCTAGTGTGAGCGAAATATAGTGTTCATTCTTAACACTTCCTCACTACACTGACCTATACTTGTTACCTGGATGCAGTAGTCAAGTATGCATATCACAAGTACCCAAGCAGTCAAACTGGTTGGTATGAATGTTCCTGCAGGTACTACAAAGTCAGAGAAGTCATTTAGGCAGTGGTCAGACTAAAAGCAGTCACCATTATATTTTAGTTCATTTATACTTAGCGCAAGATCTTATTGAGAATAGGGGTGAAACAGCACTAAGCAGAACCTCGCCTATTTAACTAGATTGCTAGTTTTCGAGGCGGTCCCACTTCCGAGTAAACAGAGTGTGTTGGGCGTAGGGTTAGCAACGCCACACCAGTAAACCTGTCAAACTGCCAGAGAAATCTGAACGCAGAAAAAATATAATTAAAAATACAAAAACGAAATTAAAAAACAAACTTATTCGCTGACAGTTTAAGACATATTGTTAGTTTATTCAAATACATCTGCATAAATGTATGAAAATTCTACTTCAGCCGTAAGCCTTTGCTTATGTCTAATGCAGTCAGTTTAAAAGTTGTCATTTTTTTTGAAGAAATACTTATTCTTAGTCTTAAACAAATGGATTTAAGGTACTTCGACAAGATAGATATATTTCGAAGAAAGAACATAGGGAACGGGTAACCACTTTTATGTATACCAGGTGGTCTGCATCTAATCAAGTATGTTTTATTTTTCCAGTCGCAATATAGCCTCTATCGTAGTTAGGTGTCCCTCAAACATTTGACTAAATATTCTTATCTATACATAACAAATGTTTACATAATCCCAGACTGCAGTTCTTAGACATATTTTTGCAGATGAATTCACCGAGTTCACTGTTCCTATCATTGCAAATTCTTTGTCTATGGTCAGTAGAGATTTCAAATCATGCGGTCACAGGTTTCCTACATCACTTGATCATGAGAACCATGTCAAGTTTACTACTCTTCCAGACAAAACCGTAGACTTTCTTTCATAAACGTATGGGGTATGAGGTCCGTAGGACAACTCCCTTACTAAATTCTGACCACTGTATTATTCGCGTTTTACCAAAAGCGTATGACATAACACAAGGATGGGCTTTTGTTTACTTCAAAAGGAAATTTCAAGAACGGTCTTATTCATAAGACACTTCATTCACTTGATGTGTGTTGTAGGATACAAACTACGACTTATTCGTTGACGAAATGTCGGATATTACTGTCTCTAATATTCCTTGCTATCCCAAGTTGTGCCTGGATATTCGCTGTCCAGCTGAAGCACGTTTAACAAGATTTGACAGAATAGCTTCTTTGCAACTAAAAAAGCTTCGTCGAACAGAAGAAAATTTTTATAAATCACACGGGAGGAATGAGCTCTTTAGTAAAGTCTGAAATACAAAGACTAAATGAAATATATAGTGCGAATATTTTATCAATTAAAAAGGCTTCCAACTTCTGGAAACTATTTAATCTACTTACAAGTAAAAAGTTGAACTGGTGCTTTTTCTGATGTACACGCCTGTTTTTAACGACAAGTGTTCCACCCGTTTTTTTACGGAAAGTAGTGCGCCTCGAGGTGCTGCACTTTCTCCATTTCGTTTTCTTTCTTTTTGCATGACCTAACATGTCCTTTTAAAGTTGATTTCAGTGAATATATGTGGTGATTGACAATTTCCATTACTGTATTGTCTCAGTGCTTACTATTGTTTGTTAATATTCATTATATGAATTACAATTAACTCTGCCAAATACAAATTCCTAGGTTTGGCTCTCTCTGTGTTGTTGTTTGATTTCGTATGATTCGGTTATTGCGAAATATTACTAATACAAATAAATATAACAGTATGCTGACGATATTACAATTTCTGTCCCACTTATTTCTGCATTGGGCTGTTTCGATATAGATAATTTCCTATCTGAGGTAAACCAACGGTTTTAAACTAAACTCATCTTTTTGTCAGACTGTTAATTCTATCTAGTTTAGGGTATGAATAAGAGTTGCATTGTAATGTCGACGGCATTGCGGTAGGAAATAAGTCAAATATTGACTATCTTCATATCGAGTTCTCCTTAAATCTCAGTTGATCTTCTCATCGATTGTTGATTTTTGATAATATCTTACATCGGATTTGTTACTCAAGGAAGCTAAAATGCTGTGTCACAACTGAACCTCTTGTCTTAGAATTTATTAATTCATGCATTCTACCCACTTTTCTTTATTGTTTACCCTTATTCTACCCTGGGCTTCTCAAAAAATACGATGCTATACCACGCAGGACTCTGAAGGCTATAAGCAGGGCCAGTGACGTGTCTTTGTCTCAACTAACTGACACTGTTGTTGATAGACATTGTAATTATTGCGAGCAATCGGCTAAAGTCATATAAGAATAGAACTTAGTCACCATGGTAGAGTATAATCGCATCATGAAGTAAATTTATTCATATCAATGAAATCTACGCTCTTCCCACTAGGAAGTTTGTCAACGAACTCATGCAACTTTGTCAAATAGAAGCAGGACTCACAAATCATCGTATTGTCAAAAGTCGGCGTTTAAAAAATCATGTAATTCCTAAATAACTACACCTACGTAGTACAATTATGACAAGCAAAATTGCAGCAACAGTTGGACTTGTCAGCAGATTATGTCTAAGAGGAGAACTCCATAGAACTATTAAGAAACTAAACAATATACGAAATGAAAGTGAAAAACTCAAGTGTATAATCGGTGACCAAGATTATGAAATCGTATTTGAAACATCCAAAAAAGCTAAAGAAGCAGCCTTAAGAAAATGAAGAAACACACAAATTAAGAAATCCAAAAAATTGTTGGAAGAAAAGAACAATACAATAAATTGGGAAGTTGACATCAGCGTTTAATCGACTTTTGGTAAATTAAAATGAGTTATCAACCTCTCATCAGGAGAACTAAGCTCTAGAAAGATAAAAGTACTTGAGAAAGGATTAAATTTCGATGTGACGGTCAACGAAATGAAATCAGAAGGTGTCATTCCTAACACAAAGATAGCATTTGGATGATCAGATAAGACTACAGCAAAAGAGGTTCTAGCACAGTATGCATTAGCACTTTTGTAGTATGTACGATTCATTTGTTAGTGTATGTATATAGAGACTTCGGTGAAATGCCCCGATTAATAAGGAATTAGAAATCACATTTGTAGTGGAAAATAACACTCGGTCTTTAAAGAGTCAGGGCAGAAATAATAACTGTACAACTTAGCACACAAAAGCCTACCATAATCGAACTAACTGCCTCGTTTTCAGTTATGTGAATGGGAGTTACATGGATTGTTTGTGTTTATATTTTAAGTGACTAAATGATAAAATGTCCACTGGATGTGCTTAAAATATCAGCTAGTCTCCCTAAGTCGTCACCTTCAAAGTAGAATCTAGCAAGATGGAATACATAGAGACTAGCGACCCCACACTACAAACTGCTGAAGAAACTTCAACGCAAAGAAAATATATTAAAAATAAAAAACACTCACATAACTACCTTATACTTCGCTCGAATCGGAGGGGCGAGAAGATACAGAGGGTTGGTGAAAGCCGGACTTTGAGAAGCCAGTCAGCTAGCCGATTTTTCTTATCTCAATGAAAGCAAGAATAAAAATGGGGAAGTGGGATGTACGTACAATGTACGAGACTGGGAAGGCTGCACAGGTAGCCAACGAAATGCGAAGATATGGCTCAGAAGTACTTGGTATCTGCGAGAGCAGATGGAATGGATGTGGATTATCAAAACTGTCAACTGGAAAGTCAGTAATCTACTCCGATCTGGTCACCCAGATGACAACCACGAGCACAATGAGGCAGTGAGTGGCCATAATAATGTCACCAGTGGCAACCAAAACCCTAATGCAGTGGGAAGCGGTCTCCTCCCGCAGGATTATGACAGCAAGACTCAGCTCAAAAGGAAGGAAGGAAGGTCACAATTATCCAATGCTATGCGCAGAGCTACAAAAAACGCGGAAGAAGAGAAGAAGGGAGATTTTTACAGACAACTACAAAGCTTAATGGACAACGTCCCAAATGGTGACATCGAAATCCTCATGAACGATGTAAATACTAACTGAACTGGGAGCAGATAAAACAGTAAGAGAACTCATCATGGGTCGAGAGGCTATCGCTCAGAGAAATGAATGAGAAAGGAGAATTATTCGCAGAATTCCGATCTTACAATGATATGATGATCGGGGGCAGCGTTAACAAGCACAGCGATATACACACAAAGCAACATGGATTTCGCCTGGTGGACACACCAGGAACCAGACAGATTTAATCTCAATCTTTCTCAAGGAAGTGGCGATGAGGCTTTCTGGACACAATGTCGAGAAGAGGAGCATATGTGGGCTCACTCACACCATAATCTAGTTCAAGGAACATTCAAGGTGAAGCTGAAATCTCTCAAAACAAGTGGAGACAGGCTACAATTCAAGTGCAACATTCAGAAACTGAAGGACAATAATACAAGGGATGCCTTCGCTATAAACCAGATTAGAGAAAAGTCAGAGACACACTGAGTATTATCACCGAGGAAACCTGCATGGAAGAACATTGGAACTAACTTTTCGAAGGAGATGTTCAAGAAAACGTGTACAAATATTCTAGGAAGAAAGAAGAGATATGACAAGGAATGGTTCTCAACGGAAACCTACCTGGAAGCTAATCGAGGAGAGCAGGATGGTAAAAGAGAAGATGAATCAATGCAAAGATGGATAACAGGAGAATGAGAAGCTGAGTTCACAGCAATGTATACTGCACTGAATCAAGAAAGACGTGAAGAAGAGTGCTAGAAAAGACAATTCTACGACACACTGGCCAGCAACTGGAGCAGAACAGGTAGGCTGCAAGAAAAAATACCTCAGGACATCATATCAGATAAGCAGGTCTCTATCCAAGAAGAGATCAATAAACGATGTTCAAGGGAAGCGGATTACCAAGGAGAAGGAACAAATAAAACATTGGGCTGATCCCTTTGAATGACTCTTGAGTCGACCATCACCTGCAACAGCACGCACAGAACTGCCTGTCAGTGCACACCAATCCTCCAACGAAAGCGGAAATCCTGAATGCAATCAAGCTACTGAATGCCGTCCAGGAAGGCATCAGGACCAGACGGAATTCCCCCACTCCGAAGCACTGAAGACGGACCCAGAGACTGTGGCGGATGTCCTCACACCATTATTGCAAAAGGTTTGGAAAGAAGGAAAGGTACTGTAGCGGTAAACAATTCCCCAAAATTATTAACCACAGCAATCATCACTCAACATTGGATGCTGACCATCACTGTTTAAGTCGACTTGTTTAGCTGAAGGCTTACGGTCAAGCATCCCCGCCATTTGGTGCTCTTCGTCGTGTCACGTGCGTGCACGATTACTAGCTAGCTAAGCATTCATTCCTACCCGCGATTTGGTCCCAAAATATATATCGTATTTGGACGACAAAATCTGGTCTTTTGCTTTACCATTTGGTACTCGAAGAACGAACACTATAGTGGTTGTTGGTATAAGATCTTGCGTTAGTATAATCCGTACAACTCGCGAACGTCGATACCTGTAACCACCTAAACTGGTGAGCCCAACCTCGAACTTCATCTTCAATTCACACGCAGATAAACCCGGTGAGTTCGTTCCTTTTTGTGTTTATTCTTGTACTATATTGTTATCGGCATACTTTTCATCATGAGTGATCCTAGCCCCAAGGTTATTCAGATTCGCTCAACCGCCAAAACAATTCAGCTAGTACCATTTTGGCCAGATAATGCTGAAACGTGGTTTCAGATTGCTGAGTCTGATTTTTGTGAACATGGCATAACTGATCAACGTTCACAGTTCCTTGCAGTTATTCACGCCCTACCGCGGGAATTCAGCAGGTGCGTAACTCTGCAGATGTCGGTAAGTAACTCGTATGAGTTGCTAAAAGCATCCATACTCAAGAGAAACGTTCTCACAGATCGACAACGTCTGGATGAGTTATTTCGTAACATCGAGTTAGGAGATCAGTCAGCCGTGAGCATGCTGGCAAGAATGAAAGAGATCATTGGCCAAAGTCAGTTCGATGAAGGACTGTTTAGAGAACTATTTTTATCCAAACTGCCACAGTCAGTTCAGACTGTACTTGTGACACTTCAGGGTGTTCTCATAGATGATTTAGCTGTCTCTGCAGATAGAATTCTAGAGATAACGAAACGGCCAATCACCGAAGTATACTCTGTTACCGAACAGACTTCGAAGAAGGATTCTGCAATGATAGAGTTATGCAACTCCGTCCAGCAGATGTTTAGGTCAAACAAGCCTAGTAATTCCTCAAACCGTCGTTCTAGATCCCCTCAACGGCAAAACGCACGTGGACGATCTAAGTCCAACACACGTTCTGTCAAAAATCCTGACTGGTGTTGGTATCACAACACCTATGGCAAGGAAGCGAAATGTTGTCGAAAACCTTGTGATTTCGGCAAAGCCTCCAAGTCTGTGGGAAACTATCCCACCGGCACGCGTTAGCGGCAACCGTCGCCGGTGGCACTAGCCGTTTACTTTACATCCATGATGTAATGAGCCAGACTAGATATCTAGTCGACACAGGCGCCGAAGTCAGCGTCCTTCCTGCTACAGCAGCAGATCGACAGAAGGATCCTAACTTCAACCTACAGGCTGCAAATGGAAAACCAATTGCAACCTATGGTCGGAAATACGTCTATCTGAACGTAGGTTTACGCAAACCTATTCAGTGGATTTTCCTAATCGCTGACGTCACAATGCCCATCATTGGCACGGACCTACTTAATCATCATGATTTGCTCGTAGACGTCCGCCGTAAACGACTAATTGACAACACTACTAGTTTGTCTATCAAAGGCATAACTTACAGTGGCCCCAGCTTGTCAATCGTTAAGATGAAAGCAATCCTCGATCCAACTTTTCAACCGATTGTTGACAAATATCCGGAACTGAATTGCCCATCTAACGACCTCCCGTGTATAACCAGCAATGTTATGCACCACATCATAACCTCAGGACAGCCCGTGACATCTAAAGCACGACGACTGGCCCCTGATAAACTGAGAATTGCCAGAAACGAATTCGATCATATGCTCACCCTTGGCATCATTCGACCATCGAATAGTCCATGGGCATCCCCGTTGCATATGGTACCGAAAAAGGATAGCAACGATTGGCGACCCACTGGTGATTACCGGCGAGTGAACGCCAAAACTACCCCCGATTGCTACCCATTGCCTCACATACACGACTTGACGGCAACGTTATCTGGAGCATCTATATTCTCCAAAATCGACTTGGTTAAAGCTTATAACCAAATCCCGATGGCAACGGAAGATATTCCGAAAACGGCTATCATCACGCCTTTCGGACTTTTCGAATTCCTACGTATGCCATTCGGCCTCCGGAATGCGGCCCAAACATTCCAACGCTTCATCAACGAAGTATTTCGCGGTCTCGACTTTGTATACGCATACTTAGACGACTGCCTCATTGCCAGTCCAGATAAGGAAACTCACCTTGGACACTTGGACTTGGCATTTGAAAGGTTGCGCCAACATGGTGTTACCATCAATATACAGAAGTGTCAGATAGGCGTTGACTCACTCGATTTTCTGGGTCACACTATTGACTGCCAGGGCATACGCCCACTGGCTACTAAAGTCGAAGCAATACTGAACTTTCCCGAGCCAAAGACAGTAAAATGCCTTCGCACTTTTAACGGCTTGGTAAGTTATTACCGACGTTTTATTCCTAATTGTGCTTCGCTAATTCAGCCATTAACCGATCTCCTTCGAGGGAACAACAAGGCTATCGAACTCGACACGTCTGCTCGACATGCTTTTACTCAGGTAAAGAAAGCTATTGCAGATGCCACCCTTCTTATGTATCAGGATCCAACGGCACCGTTGAGTATCTCGGTTGATGCATCAGACACTGCAATCGGCGCAGTTCTGCAACAACTAGTTAACAACGAATGGCAACCACTCGCCTTTTTCTCGAGGCGCCTTCAAGTAGCTGAAACGAAGTACAGCACATTCGGAAGGGAACTTCTAGCTATGTACTGTGCTATACGTCATTTTCGACATTCAGTTGAGGGTCGTGAATTCACCATTTTCACTGACCACAAACCTCTGACGTACTCTCTGAACTCAACTTCAGATAAGTATTCACCCAGGGAATCGCGACAACTAGATTATGTTTCACAGTTTTCATCAGATATCCGCCATGTTTCCGGAGTGAACAACACTGTGGCAGATGCCTTGTCACGTATTTGTTCTTTCACCCAAATCGATGGCATAGACCTTGTAAAACTGGCTCGTCTTCAAAAAGAAGATATTGAGCTTCAGCGTGAGTTGTCGAAAACAACTCTACAACTAGCCAAGAAACCCTTAGGTATAGGAAAGGATACTATTCTGTGTGACATTTCCACTAGTACTCCTCGCCCCATCGTGCCTAAAAGTTATCGCCGTAACGTCTTCAATACGTTGCATGGCTTATCCCATCCAGGTATTCGAACTACTGTCAAACTCGTAACTAGTAGGTTTTGCTGGCCTGGTATTAACAAGGAAGTAAGGGAATGGGCACAGACGTGCTTAGCTTGCCAAAAGTGCAAGGTAATACGACACACTAAAAGCCCCCTTGGCACTTTTCTTATCCCTGATGCCCGTTTCGAACACGTCCATATAGATTTAGTTGGCCCCCTTCCAGAATCTCATGGATACACCTATGTGTTAACCTGCATCGATCGCTTCACACGATGGCCTGAAGCAGTACCCATCAAGGATATATCTGCTGAAACTGTCGCACGCGTCTTTGTAGAGAGATGGATCGCAAACTTTGGATGCCCATCTTCCATAACAACTGATCGTGGGCGGCAATTCGAAAGCGGTTTATTCTTCGCTTTGACTAAAATCCTTGGTTCCATGCGTTTTCGAACGACAGCCTACCATCCTCAAGCGAATGGTATGGTAGAACGTCTACACAGACAGTTGAAAGCTGGTTTATCAGCTGCAAATAACACCCATTGGACTGAATCCCTTCCGTTAGTTCTCCTAGGGATACGAAACGCCTTAAAAACCGATGCTGGTTGTACTACCTCTGAGCTAGTATATGGCACAACACTACGACTGCCAGGTGAGTTTGTTTCTCCCTCGAGCTTCCCACCAGTAGTAGATCACTCCTCATACGTCAGCAGGCTTACAAACGCTATGCGTTCAGTTAAACCTGCTCCCCTCCGACCACAGTCCATTGATGTTTTTGTTCACCCTTGTTTAAAAACTTCTTCACATGTATTTGTTCGTCGCGACTCGGTACGTCGTCCTCTAGAACCCCCGTATGACGGACCATATAAAGTGATTAAACGTATGGATAAATTCTTCGTTTTAGACAAAAAAGGCCGCGAAGACACCGTCAGTATCGACCGTCTGAAACCAGCTTACTTGGAAGGTAATCCTATTAGCCTGGAGCTTAACGTACCCGATAATTCACAAGTAATTGAATCTACTTCAGTCTTCGAAGAACTCCCTAGCACGGCGAAAGCCACTGAACCTTCGGTCGATCTTTCTAAAAAAACGCGTTCTGGACGTCACGTTAGATTCCCAGAATACCTTCACACCTATCTCACATAACTGAGTGACACATCAATTTTTTTTTATGTTGCGTCATTTAACACAAGTAAATGATATTTTTCCTATAACCGTACATAAAATTATATAAGATGTATATTTTTTTTCCCGAAATTTTGAACTTAACATTATTTTACTGTATAGTAGATGCATGTCATATTTTTTTGTTTTTTTTTTTTTTTTTTTTTTTTTTTTTTTTTTTTTTTTTTTTTTTTTTTTTTTTTTTTTTTTTTTTTTTTTTTTTTTTTTTTTTTTTTTTTTTTTTTTTTTTTTTTTACGAACAACACTGAGGAAGCTATGTACAGACACCCTATTAGCATAGGCAGACAGACCAGTAGGCTCTCCATCAAGCCGCTTGGAAGATTTTTTTCACCCATCAGGGAACCATCGAGATTTTTTTACTTCCGGCTGGTCATGTCTTAGGGTCCTCACAACCCCACTAGGGGGGGAGTGAGCTGTAGCGGTAAACAATTCCCCAAAATTATTAACCACAGCAATCATCACTCAACATTGGATGCTGACCATCACTGTTTAAGTCGACTTGTTTAGCTGAAGGCTTACGGTCAAGCATCCCCGCCATTTGGTGCTCTTCGTCGTGTCACGTGCGTGCACGATTACTAGCTAGCTAAGCATTCATTCCTACCCGCGATTTGGTCCCAAAATATATATCGTATTTGGACGACAAAATCTGGTCTTTTGCTTTACCATTTGGTACTCGAAGAACGAACACTATAGTGGTTGTTGGTATAAGATCTTGCGTTAGTATAATCCGTACAACTCGCGAACGTCGATACCTGTAACCACCTAAAGTACCTACCGACTGGAAGAAAGGCAACATTGTCAAGCTAGAAAAGAAGGAGGACTAAGGCCTGGGCAATAGCTGGCGTAGAATAATGCTCTTTTCCACCCCCATTAATATACTAAGTCGCATTATCCTGGAGAGAATAAAAGATGCACTGGATACAGAACTCCGCCCACCACACCGAACAAGCTGGCTGGATTCAGGAAAGGCAAATCATGCTCTAATCAAATTGCTGCTCTACGCATCGTCATCACAGCACTAAGCATAGAATAACAGTCAAACCTCTACATCAGTTTCATCGACTTTGAAAGACTTTCGACTGACAGCGTTGACCAAGACGTAATTTGGTAAATACTTGAACACTACGGCGTGCAGTACTCAAGTCTTTATCAACCTCATTCAACAGCTGGCTATATGACAATCACACGTGTCAGGTGATCCACAACGGGAAACTCAGTGAGGCGTTCGAAGTGAATACAAGAGTAAGACAAGTCTGGCTGCCTATTATCACCAACGATGCTATTCTTAATTGTGGTGGACTGGATTATGCGTCAGACTGTGCGTTGAGAGTGAGAAGACAGGATTACGCTGTACCACCAGTGAGAAGACTCTAGAAGATCTGGATTTCTCAGACGATATATGTCTAATGCCACACAAACTCGAAGGCTTAGAGGCAGGCGAAAAGCAACAAACTGGCAGGAGAAGTAGGCAGCGAAGACAGGACTCCAGGTGGACATAGAGAAGACGGAGGTGACGAAGGCAACTAGCTAACAAGAACAAAAACCATCACCAATTACCATCAAAGAGAGAGATTTAGAAGAGGTTACTTCCTTCACTTATCTAGGAAGCACCGTTTCAACCACAGGCACACGGCACGGATGAAGATGTCAAAATCGGTCAGAATCGGGGAGGCGAGGTACGCCTTCATCAACCTGAAACCAGGTTGGAAATGTTCTGCACTAATTCAGCATAAAGTACAAGATTCGGATTTTTAACACCAATGTCAATTCGGTCAGTGCTTCTATACGGGTCAGAAACATGCACCGCGTGTCACGGAAAGGATTTCCAACAGGCCACCGCAGACTTTTATCAACAGCTGCCTTCTCTGGCTCCATACTGAAGATCAAATGGCCGACCAGGAAGAATTAGTAACAAGAAACTCTGGCTGGGAACAAACCAACCAAGAGCCGATCGCTCAACAAATATGTAGGAGAAAATGGAGGTGGGTGGGACATACGCTGAGGCGACAGTCGAATGACATCACGCGCCAGTCCATAACTCGAGTGGAATCCAAATGGGAAACAACGATTAGGTTGTCGGTGCGAGGGTGACATGAAGTAGTTCGTGTGAAGAGGAGATGAGAGATTGTGGGCAATCGTGGACCCGGGTGAAGAGGATGGCAAAAAATAGAACTAAGTGGAGATGTGTTGTTGAAGGCTTATGTTCCATTCGGAACTCAAGGGAACAATAATAATATAATATAGCACCAAGGTGTGTCCATCGGACCAGCAGAAAGCCAACTATGCGACCTCTGCTCTGGCAATGATAGGTTAGAAAAGAAAGACCCATAAGACTGCACATTCAACTTTCCCTGTAGTGGCATGATTTTAATACAGACGAAACTACGGAAACCACTTCAAACAGGCTGTGTATGACTTAAGCTGTACTGTTAGGCAACACTCATTTTCCCTTTATTTCAAGAAGAAATCAACTCCCACGGTTTGGGCAACTAGAAAGTAAACACTGCCCATAGACCTACATAAGACTTTTCTGATCATAGCCTACATCATCTCTATTTTCTTGTCACTATTGATATTATTGTACAGATAGGTTCTCCATCTTCTCTTAACTTTGTGATCAATAATGATGACCATAACCGGAAAACACTACTGATAATCTCCTAAAACCATGCTACCAAATTTATATCGGAGAATTCAACGTCAGGACTTAATGCCTAATCGGACAACAGGCCTCACTAGCCACACCTTTGGCATCCTGAACCATGGATGTATGCTGTGTTTTGGAGACAGGCTTACGATACCAAAGAGTGGTTATTCACTTAATCCTACCTGGCCAATGTTATGAAAATACATAGTTCACATTACGGATGTCAGTAGATTCTTCGGTTAGTTTGTGTGGGCTTGCTGTTGTAGGGATGGCTTTGAGTGATTGGGTAAAAGCCCCTACTTGAATGGATCCTAGCTGACAGTCATATGTGTACTGACAGGAGGAAAGATTGGGAACACTTTGGGGAGAAATTTAACCGGCCTGTAGCCAAACTAAATTCTCTTGGCATTCAAAAATTAACAGTGTATGATGTAGATATTGGTTGCGAAACTGTAACTAGGGATGCAAACACTGTCCCAGATATGAAACAAGGTAGGTAGAGCATAAGGAACTGAGGGAGTAGATATGCAGGCGTATAAATAGGGTGGCAATGAAACCTTGTCCCGGTTAACTAAGAAATAAGGTAATGTGATGTAATCAGTCCTGGTCGAATAGTGTAAATCCCGAAAAATATAATTTTATTACACACGCCACAATCATTCCTGCGAACAAAACCTTACTATAACTCAATAACCAAGACATAAAACATCCATGTTCACTTATCATGCGTAGACTGAGTCGTGTTCGGGAAAGACAAATCCAGGAAAACCAGTCTGTCTTTAGTCCAGGAAGACGGTGCATTGATCATATCTTCAACCTTCGGAACATAGGTATACCTACCAGCAACCAATGTTTAACACATTTCTTGACCTGAAGGAGGCATTTGACTCTGTCGACCAAGAGCTGTTCTGGTGGACTCTACTAGAATTCACGCAGCCGTGTAGGAGCTTATGGAGAGCTGTCATCTGAAGTTATGAGGACCAGTGTTATCCGTCATGGATACCCACTGTTGTTTAATGTCATCGTAGATGTACTAATAAATATGACACCAACCAACTTTGGAGACTTAGTCATTGACTTTACTTTTCATCTCACATCATCGCGTGTTCTTGTTCAAGTGGAGCGGGCTTGGGAAACCAGTAGCCGTCATATGATGTTTTCAGCGTTAGACCAGTGAGATTGTGTGATCACCGAGTCCGTGTCCAGCTCGGCATCCCTATTCAACTCAACGTATTGCAAAATATAAAAGTGGTGAAATCATGACAGAACTAATCCTTACAAACCAACTATAGGAAATCATGACAGTTAGCCGACATAGGATTAGGTTGGGATGGTCAAACCAAGATCTGGCATCAATTCATGGAGTTGGTTTGAGTTAGCCACTTAAAGAAGTGTAGACTGCCTGGATGGGGTCCTCGCGGTGCTAGGGATGAATGAATTGAGACTGTGAGTGACATGACTCAAAGTCGTACTTGGTGGCGCAGATGCGTTCACTCTTTATAATCTTGCAGATCCATGTATTTTCACGTGATTATTCTTTCTTGTGTACATTTCTTCTCAAAGAATTTTTTCGCTTTATCTTTGTTGCTACTGGGGTTTGAGAACTTGAACCGCTGCACTTCTGTGCAAAGTCCTACGTTGAAACTCATTTTGTCAGTTTTGAAATATCACTAAGTCCTAAAACCTTTAAAATCCTAAACTTTCATACATTGTCATAATTTGTAAGTGAAAATTCGCTCGAATGCCTAATATTACTCACATTAGAACCAAATATGTCCCAGTGTATTATTCCCCCCATGAATGCTTGTGATCTTAACTACATTTCAATAAGAAGAGTTGGAATTTCGCTATAACTTCCTGTTGTTAAACGTAACTGTGGTGAAAGTGAACACATGTATTTGACACTAAAGACGGTAAAAGTTGTGTCACATTATCACATACTTTTGATGTCAGGCAAACCTCAGCATTCGATTGAATTAAAGGGAGAAATCCTAGCTTCCTTAAGAACCATCCTTTCCATCACCTGTCTTTATCTGAGAACAGTCTCTGTATGGTAACACGTTCAGTGCTATACATCGACTCGAATAAATCTTTGAACTTTTAGTCATTGAACCCCATTCCCCAAATGTGTACTACATTAACAAAACGAACACATATAGAAGTAATAAAGAGCAGAAATAAGATAATTCAACATGTATCAAAGTGTGAAAATTGAGCAGTGTCTGAATATCTGTGGTGTGCTTCAATATGTCGTCATTTATTTTTTTAGGGGATTAATGGTACATAAGGATCTGCCTTGGGACCTGAACGGAAATTGTCTTACAGTTCAGATCAAGCACTACAGCAGTTTTCTGAGCTTTGTTAGTAAGCAATTTTCTGTAACAAACGAATGTCTTATAAAGTAATAAATTGATCTACATCAGTACTTCAACAATTGTATTCATTATAATTAGGTGGATTATCAATGGATTTTCGTTTCTCTGTAAGAGATATTCATTTTATCTTTCATTTTTTACCATCTTCTATCTGCTTGTATCTAGAATTCTAACGAGATATCCCTGGAAGACATGCATGGATGCTAAGAATGCACTGGTTTTTTATTGTCTTATTAACCCGCTTTTGCGTGTTTTGTGTTCACAACCAATATAATATGAAATTCACGATATCTGTGTTGTGCATTTGTAGGCGGTTAACTGGTTTTTCTGACACACACAAACGATATCCAACTTCTTAATATTGGGTAGCATCGAGTTTCTTATGTAGATTTCATAATTATAACTCAACGTGAAAACTCAGAATTTCACACATTTTTACTGATGAAAATATGTAGTAGTCAATACATCGATTTTAAGTCAGATGAACTGAAGAAAATTACGATAACTGAAATCTGAATTTAGCCGTGCATGATTTATATCAAAATATCCAGAGATGAATTTTATGCCGTTTTAAATGGATTATTGTTTAGAGAATAGTGGATTAATCACAAGCAGAATACGTCCGTTTCACCAACGCATCATGGATAGTTTGAATTTGCTCGCAGCACTTATTTTTTCTGAGTCGAGTATTTGACACAATATGACAAAGTGAAGATATGAATATTCTATGTGACTCTAGCTAGGATGAAGGATACAGAAATTAATTTCAAAATCTGGACATTCTTAAATGCAATCAGAAGGATATCTAGCTTTGTTATCATAAGTTTTGTTGAGTAACTGACTTTTACCAATGAAATGAAAAGTTGTCTTTGACTGTTTCTCAGCTGGACAGTTAATTTTCGAATAATTATCTAAAACACAGTGGTAAACGTAACTAATGTTTCAAATAATTCACTCTCATATTTCATAAGCTTATGATATGATACTCATTGTAGTTACAAAATACATGACCCAAACCCAGAGAACCGTTTAAAAACCCATGTGATAATTATTTCATACTTATTCATCCCACTGGGAAGACAAGGATGTTAAATTGGTGTAGAAGTAATGTAAATGAGTCAAATGTCATGCAGACCATCATGCCGGTGTTGCTTATATTAGGATGACAGTCAGGGTGTCTGGTGAAATCTTATTGTTGTTTTTAGCATCCCCTCTACTATGCATTTAGCTGTTTAAATATTGAATTTACCCAATGATTTTAACAGAAACCGAGTGGCAAAATGGGAGCATTAGATTTCAGAACATTCTTGTTCCGTGGGGGAAATTGACCTATTAGCAAATTGACATAAGTAAAAAATATCCATAAGAAGTTGAGTGCTGAAGTTACCGCGTGAATGATATACAAACTTTACGTTATTCAAATTATTGTATTTGATTCACAATTACTAAAGGTCGTCGTAATGTTTTTACAGATTTTTTTGTTTCTGAACAAACACGTCAACTGATATAAATATAAAACTTGAGCACTGTGGTAGAGTATAACTTCATTATGGATAAGATTTTATTTTGATAAACCATACAGTGTTATACAAGGATACTAACTGATGACGTTTCGAGCACAAACTATTGCTCATAATCATATCAAGTTACTCACACAGTTTTTTCCTTCATTTATATACACGTCAATTCCAGAAGGTGAACCAAGACTATACACTAGTGAGTTCAAAGTCAGAACTAGATTTTTACTAACTAACAATTTCCATGATATAGATATAATTGTGAAGTGATGACGTTATGTCATCCATATATTTACCTTATGTTTTAATAAACGTTTGAAAAACTGAGTGAGTCGTACATCCCAACAGATCCTGACCTACACAACAGGTTTCGAAATTTTAGATCAAGTATCCATCACCTCATAAATCTTCGTGACACCGTATAACGAGGAGTTATTTTACCGGTGAGGGGAGTGATCTTTAAAGCTTAGATCTAGGCAGAACTCAAATCAGAGGCCGCCTTCAACTTGGACATGTTTCGTATGCGACGCTTCTGTTAGAAAACAGGTGGTTGTGGTTCATTATAGCTGAAGAAGGGAGAGACTGAACACACATCATTCATCGTATCTTTGTCTAGTTAAATGTTAACTTATTCTTATTGGAGAAAAATGACTGTACTAAAGCATCCTTGCATGTGTTAGCTATACATACACATGAAGAACCCGGAAAAGTATCAAACAGGTATGTGGTTTTCATCACTTAATATGTCACTTTTTTCCACAATAAAACCGTTAAATTCGGTTTTGATATCTTTTATGCATTAAACAAATTTTAACCAGTGATTATTATTCCTTCAACAAATGACACATCAGTTAAAACTAACATGAACAACAAAATATGCCTCCAAATATTATAAAAATAAATCAGTAAACATCATGAGACATTTCATTCATCAAAACAAAATGTGTTATAACATAATTACTGATTTCATTTGCTTTAAAGTTACGTCTAGATAAACCGATTGAAGTATTTGATTCCTTTCATGACGTTTTTTATTCACTTCGCTGTTGCTTACTTTCATATTAAACTTGGTCCTTGGAAGGATCTTGGTTAGTATGCTCACCATCATAACATTTCCTCACAGCGTTGCAATCTTCAGAAGCTGAATGTTTCACTTTGTGAACGTTTTCTTCTGATGTTATACTTGTACGTCTGCTTGACGGGCTTTGTTTATCATCTATGATTGCACCCAGAGTTGATCTACGCTGGGCATCGATACTTTCGAGCACTGGTGGCATAGACAGAAAGTCATTCACTGATATTTCGCTGGGTCGACGACTTGGTAATCGATATGATGCTAATTTATTCAAAGAAGGCTTTTCTTTAGCTCCAGAATGTGCTGCTCCAATAGAAAATGGTGAATCACTTGATTGCGCTCTCTGTAATAGCGTTGGTAGCGATTCGTTTGATTTTCGATGAGCATTTAAACGTAAAGGTTCCAAGTTATCCATATCTTCTTCTCCTTCATCTTTTGTTAGTTGTTCTTCTTGATCAAGATCATGAAATTCCACTTTTATCTCCATTGGTTTACTTTCAGTACTATCCATCTGTTCAGTGGGTAAGATCCCCTGTGGTTGTATGTGTAATTTAGTCTTTGGAGAGTTTGTTTTAATCTTACCTTTTGTCTTTAATTCATTTGTGACCCTTGAATTTTGAGCATTCCTCCTATTGGCTGATTTCTGAAATCTTTCATACCGTATTTCAGAACCAATAAGGTTTTTGCAGTGTAGCTCACTTATGGCATTATTACTCAAATCATTCATTTCCGCTATTGGTTGAGTGCTAAATCCCAGTTGAATTCGTTTTGCTTGATAGTAAATGCTTAATTTGGACGACGTGAACGTACCATACTGTGTGATTTTCTCTAATCTAAGGCATAAAATCAATAACAATAGGAAAAAGTTTAACGCCCATATCACTTAAATTGATTAAGTTAGAAAATTGAGTAGAAAATATAATGATTTTTGGTGCACACAAGAAAGGAAAGAAATGTATTTGGGTATATGAATGAATTTATAAAGTTTTTGTTGATTAACTATCATGTGTCCTTAAAAATGACTATTCCACACAGTATAACAGGCTAGGGTGTATTAATCAAATATGTATAGATTAATTTTGTGTAATAAGTGGAAACCATTTTTCAAAGAAATGTATGCCACATTAGAATTAAGTGTAACAAAATAAATATATTAATTACAACTTACAGTACATACACAGTCGTTTGATGAGTAACGTTGGTACTTATACACAGTCACTCCATCTCTCCAAAAACATTGTGGACAATTAGACAAAACCCAAACAATGAACTCAGAGGTTGTAAAACACATCATGTTACTTTCGGAAAGAGGAGGCCAAAAACTTAATATATTTGCCATTTATTTTGATTCTAAGTCATATTTGAACGTCTTGAGCCACTGAGCCAAATTATCTTCTATACCTCACCCAGAGAGTTATGATTCACCAAAAGGTGCTGACACAACTATCCTGTATTCCACGGTGTCATTTCATGGCGTGATCATTTTATACTTTGCCCTGCATTAGTGAGTGGGGGTACAGGCTTCTGACAATGTTGCAACAGAACTTTGCGCTTAGATGGTGCAGAAGGCGTGTCACACCTATACTGATTAGCAACTTATTGTGTACGATTTGGATGTGCATCGTAAGACCATGCGGTGCACGGTGGAAAAGTGAACAGCCTACGTAGAACTTGACAGCAACGATGAATCAGTTCAGGAGATAACACTTTACAACAACACACAATGTGGAACAAAATAAAACTACATAACAATCAACTAGGATGTTAAACAGAAAAAACAGAGATACTTGAAACTTGAAAAGACGATCACTCCAAGTGATTTTGAGTCAGATTACGGTTTGTGTTCCATTGTTAGCTCGTATCATTTAGAAGACTAAGGCCAGACAGCCTACACTTTACTAGTGCTGAGAATAACAGTCAGTGATATGATGGATTATTTCCACACTTTGGTAAGACTACCCACACTCTTTAACAATCTAACTTCGGTTAATGTGGCTCATTCAGGAAGATGGTAGGTTGTCATATTCAGTCACCATGACTGATAAAGTTCCAAAATCTCAGGGATTGGTTTATCTTTCTTTGTTAACAAGCCTAGCGTCATCATCATGCCATGTTGCTTCACTTAACGTGAGCGTCTGAAGTATTTGGTAATTACTCTCCGTCAAGCTAGATTTGAAAAATTTGGGAGTATATCACAGATCAATTTTATGAATAATGGAGTTATACTTTACCACAGTGCCTAAGTTTTATCCTTATGTAGATTTGCTTTGTACTAATTAATATCAAATACTGTTATGACAGGTAATATTCCAACTAGAGTTAACATAATGAAAACTTGTTAGCAGCTTTGATTTAATCCAGATTTTATGGGTTTTTTTCTTTATAAGCCACTGAAAGAAGCGTATTCAAGATTATCACGAAGAGAAAGAGAAATTTAAGCCTGCAGTCTGATTTGTTCTAATTTAACGTCAAACAACACAAATATCTGCATACCATAGTTAGCGACAAACTACTATAAAACACAAAATAATTGAGTCAGCAAAGAATATCCTTTTCGATAAATTCCTCTTCTGCCTCTACAATTGTATATATGTTTATATACATAGAATATTCTAGATTAGTAGTCAATATCAATATTAGTGTTTTCCTTTGTTCTGTATCCATTCCTTTGAAAGCTTTTAATGGGCATTTTTAATCAGTTTAATCATATTGATTTTTAAAGTAAGATCAATGCAATTACAGTTCATTAAAGGTGCTTATATAATAATAATAAAGATATAGTAGCAAATAGAATATCAACCAAAAATAGGGAAATTCCACAAAAATTCAGGATCATTCAAACCTAGATGGCCAAGGTAATGATAATATCTGAACTAACTTCTTTTGGATACACAAATTAGGCTTGTTAATATGGATCACCACAGCCTCAGTAATATTTAGAAGTCGAACTCTTAAGGCAAAACTGACATTCGTAGGTATGCGGTAAATGACCCTAAAAGCATGGTTAACGTCAGTCTTGTGTTCTGTAGCCACAAGATGAGATAGAATAACGCTGCGAATAGATTTTGTTTGTCCTTTGCTTAACCAGGCAGGGTGATGTTCGGAATTTCGACGAGAAACTACTAGAATGCAGTTATGCTGAAAAATCTGTAGCTTAAACAAACAAACGTTTAGAAAAATCTTGTTTGATTCACTTAACATTCTAGGATTTTTTAAAAGTAATTTTATAATAAAACGTAATTTGTTAGAAATCGAAAAAGTAACAGCACAACATAACTTGCGGTCTATATGTATATGATGGGACGTTGATGCTACAAAATCTAACTCGTTCGTTCGTGTTTCAGCTGGAAAATAGGTCTTCAAGTTTTGAAGTTCCAGTAGCAGTGGTACTTTTACTGGGCTGCTAGCCTTATTATCATCTGATAAACTAGGAGTATATGAACTGAACCTAGACTTCATCAGTGGCTGGAAAGCATTTCATCACTGACCCAGAAGGATATCATACAGAAATAAGTGGTTTCTAATCTATCTCATATCAGGTATGTCAAGAGTGAGAACTAATATACAATGAGATTTAGTGATCGTATATGTCAGAAGTCTAATGAACATCAGGAAATGCTGATTTTTAGTTCCTATAGTTGAGTAATAATTCTGTGTACTGGTTTTAATCCCGGAAGAAAAATTTATATCCGTTTTTTTACTCTTTCTCAGTAATTACCAGACATCTATCAGATATAGGTGCGAAAGTGTATCACCAGAATAATAAATCCGGTATAAAACATCCAATTAAAAACCAAGAAATCAACTAACACAGTGTAGTTTCAAACACTTTTAAGTCAATGTAAATCTCTTGATGAGATTCATTTACAAAAAAAAGAAAACACTAGATAGTTGTTCCTAAAATGATTTTCCAACTAACTGTTTTGATTATTGTTTATATCAGTACAAGATACACTGTCAATAAGAATATGAGCTTAAGCAAATGATTGATGTATTTATAAACTTAGGAAGAGGAATAATGCAGTGAACATATAGTGCAGTCTTGTTCCACTTAGTAGGTAGTGGACATCAAATTAAACTGCTACAGGCACTGTCAACAATATGTTATGTTTCCAGTAACTTGTCAAAAGCAACTGGATCGTTTCCTCTATCAGGTGGTGAAACAATAGCCATAAACAGCAGAAAATGTGAAATATTCGTGGCACGACAGTATGTACACCGTATCCACAAGTAAACTTAACATTAAACTCTAACCTGTGTGTTAATGTTATTCGGCCTTTGCTTCCTGTGTATGTTAAAGAGTTAAAATACTCAAAAACTAAATTACATCCAAATTAATTCAAACAAAAACTTGAGTTTATTATATAAGATTCTGCATTAAAAACGACCTAAACTATGACTCTCTGCTCAAAGTGAGGAACATGGCAATCATATCAATTATTGCAAAAATAAGTTTTAAAGTAGAAAGTTCTAATTAAAAATTCTTTTACCTTGACATTTAACATGAAGTACCGTAAACGAGAAGCATATATATACATATATATGTATATATATATATATATATACCGGAAGTCAGCAATTTACGAATATTTAAGGAGAATTTCGGAATAATAATCGCCAGAGTAAGCCCCAAATATTCACCGTTAACATTTATTATGAATTTATTCAGAATTATTTGCCTAATTTACTAAGCAGTTTTAATCCCAGAAATAAGGGGAGGTTCGGTTTGTGGCCAGCAACCCTATCACTACTGGAATTTTAAAGTACAGAAAAAACAAACTTATTTTCCGCTGGAATTCGTGGATTGATGACGCCGGATATCAATAGTCTCCTTTCAGTGAAGAAAAACTAAGAATATATGCGGAAATTCCACTATCATATTTGAGGCTGAATGACAAGGTTGGTCAGTAAAAATGAGATGTTTTATAGGAGTAATAATAATAATAGCTTTATTCCAAACAATACTTGTGGTACAGGTATGGAATTTTCAGTGCGCATTGCAATATTGCATCTAATTACCTCATAAATTTTATAAGATTTTAAAAATAAAAAGCAACAACAACAAAAAGAAAAAAAAGAGAAATAAAAGAAATAAAAAAAGAACAGCATTGCATTCACATATTTAAACAATGCACCACAGGATATGAAATATAAAATTAGTGTTTAATAGAATATGTGAAAAGTAACAAAGAAAGGAGAACAAAAGCTTATGGGAACTATTTGTTAGAGTGCCGCAGTAAATTGATCATGTCATGCCTAACAGTTTTCTCATCACATAACAGCTGTGCCAGATAAGGTATTGTGGAGTTTTTGTACTTGGTAGTCCTGGCATATAGCCTCCTATAGTTGCTTCTAGTTCTACCAGATGAAATGCAAGGAGAGAGCTGCGTATAGAGAGGGTGTTCGTGGTCTGACAATATAGAATTCGCTAGTTTCTTACATGATATTATATGTGGGAATCTATGAAAAAATTAAGTGAAAGTGGACTACCTAAGTTTTCAACTGGAGAGTCAATAATCTGCAGTCTTTTAGATGATAACTACAAGCATATAGAGGTTGTGGCCACCATGAAGTTACTATAAATGTCTAAGGCCTTCGTACAGTGGAAACCCATCTCCTCTTGAATCATAATGGCAAGATTCAACTCAAAAGGAAAGAAATTTAGTTATACAAAGCTACATACCTACAAAGAGCTCAGACCCAGATAAGGAGACAAAAGCAGCAGAAGTAGATTAATTCCTCATAAAAGCACTGGAAATAGACTGAGAAACCTCAGAGTACATGTTCTTGCTAATAATACAGGTGTGGAAGCGAAAAAGGAAAGGTGCCCGCCTATGTGAAGAGGTGATACCATGTCAAAATGATAGAGAAGTATAACTTCAACCCATGCAAGAACTTGCTCTGAATCATGCTTTCGTCCAGTCCAAGTAAAATATAAGGTTGGATCATCTTGGAAAGACTAAGAGATGCCTTGGAGGGGAGACTTTCTCCGAAACAGTATGGCTTCAGGGTAACGAGACCTGTGCAGATCATACTTATCTTAATCGCCTTTGGATGCGCGTTTGATAGCATAAACTACAAGGTAACTTGTAAAGTACCTCAACACTGAGGAGGGCAGTGCCGTAAAAGCATATTATTCTCACTCAACAGCCATTTGATGATGTTGCATGCTTAGTAATTCACGATGGAAAGCTTAGTGAAGCACTGATAGTGAAGACAGGAGTGACAGACTATCTACAATCACCCATGATCATCGTAACTGTAGTGGACTGGATCATTTAAGGGGTCATGTTTCAGGAGTGATATGATGGGCATACGTCGGACTGACAAAAATGCCCTATATGTGGCTTTCGAGAGCCATTTTTTTCGTCCCATAAACTCGAAGATCTACACAATAATTTAAAAAGTTGGCAGAAGAAGCAGTGAAGACAGGACTATATTGAGGCCAGCACAGAGAAGTCGGAGTGGTGAAGATGTCAAACGAACAACAATAAACAGAAATCACCATCAATTAGAGAAGTTGGGAGGAAGTCATCTTGATCACTTACCCAGTCAGGCAGCATCATTCCAAATTCAGAGCGGCTACACAGATGGAGATTTCAGAACGAATCGGGATCTCATTGAGAAAGCCAGACAGGCTATCATTACTCTGAAATTGGTATGGAAATCTTCAACACTTAGTATAAAGACAAATTCAAATTCGCAACACTATATAGTGGAGAGAGAAGACGCGCACGCCACTTAAAGCCTTTCCAAGTCAGTTTCACACTTTCACCAACAGATACTGATGTTTAATTGTAATGATCAGATTACCAGTCGGAAACGATAAGCATCAAGGAACCCTAGCTGGCAGCAAACCAAAGAAAACCCATAACCCTAAGAAAATGCAGAAGTAGGTTTACATAGATTGGAAATACGCCAAGCAAATATCCAATTAACATCACACACCATGCACTCTCTGTGATAGAATCCGAATGAGAAGCACTTTGTTGAATGTGAGTCAGAGCGCGACACAGTACAATGGGAGTGTGGTATTGGAACCCTAAGTCCCATTAGGAATCCTAAGAGGTGAGAATGCCAATTATAATAGGACACGTATGTTGGGCCGTAAAATTATTGCACATATTTACACTACTGATAAGTAGGGTAATAATACAACCAATGTTTTCAAGACCACATCACAATATCTCCCATGACCTATGGAGGTAGTGAAGTGATATGACTTCACCGAAACAGATGCTGTGTTATAAGGGACAAACATATCTTCACGCCAGTGAATTTATTTGATGGCAAAATCTACCGGCATAGAATTTCAGTTTGATATTAGGTACTGAGCTTGTTTAAAAAATATTTCTACATATCCTATGTTATACGGTAATCTGTGTTATTAAAGCAAGTAATTCGGCGAGACATGTTCTAAATGTTCGTTTATCGAAGTAACTCACAACAAAGTGCTATATGATATTTTAAAAACCAATTACACAACTGAGTGAAGCCCATGAAGTGAAAGCGGGAGTGACACAAGCCTACCTAGTAGCATGATGACATCCCTAAATGTGTGAGGAAGTTCCAGAACTATTTCCGGTCAAGGGTCAAATTAATAAAATTACAATTAGGAATTAAAAAGCCATAATAAACACGGGGACGGATGAAATTCAAACAAAGTAGCATCATAATTACTGAGAAGATTGACATTGTGCAATTAGGGGTTAGAAATTTAGAAATAACAACAATAAACAGGATGTTTGGATAAAAAATCTAGTGGGATCATAATTAATGTGACAAATAATTGTTTATGCAGTTGGTGATTAAATATGTAGAAATAATGAAATGACAAAATAGATAGGAAGTTCGGATATGAAATATGGTAGTGTAAATAAGGATTAAGAGAAACTTAAAAATAACGTGAATAGACAGGAAGTTTGGATAAGAATGGCAATGGGACAGTCACTATTAGAAGAATTACCTGTTTATGATGCCCATGGCAGGGACAAGGGTTGGATATATTCCTTTTGGATACATAGCATGGGTTTGAGCTTTTGGATAGCTAGTGCCTCGGCTATGCCCAAATGTCTTAATTTTACTCCCTTTGATGTGTTTGGTCGAATTTTGTATATTATTTTGAAGGATTTTTCGAAAGGCGTTGAGTGTCCTGAATTGACCAGATGTTCTGTCAGTGAACTATATACACGTTTTCGTTCTCCTTTTACTAGCCAGACTGGATAGTATTCACGAGCGCATTTTGCAAGTTGGCTCATTATACGCCGGTGTACTCAGCTCCGCACGAGCAAGTAAACTGGTATATGCACGTTGAAGTGGCCCAATGCGACAGCTTGTCTTTCACGTTCTGGCTGAACAGTTTCTTGCAGGAAAACGTTGGTCGTAGGCTTGCGGTGAAGTATGTTTTGCTCAGAGATTCGCAAAGGCATTTCCGAAGGATTTCTGCTTCATTGTCACCTTTGAATTCTAGATTTAACAGAAGTATCTTCTTCGGGACGGATTAGACTTGTTCAGAAGTCTTGTTTGAATTTAGATTCTTGTCTATGAACATAGGTGGAAAACCGTTTTCCATCAAGGTTCCTCGGAGCTTACAGAGGTCTTCGTCAATCACTTCCTCGCTGCATATCTTCTGAATCCTCGAGGAGAGAGCGTATGTAACGTTCCTCATTCTGCTAAGAGGTCCGAAACTTTGAAAATTGATGAATTGTCCATTCCATGTAGTCTTTTTGTATATGGACCTTCTGAGAGAGTTTTCAGCGTTTCTTCTCAGATGGAAGTCGAGGAAGTGCAGCATTCCATCGGATTCAGCTTTAAGAGTAAAGTCGATGTTTTAGTGAGCATTGGCAGCCATAAAAATTTGAGGAAAACCAGGTGAAGTACCTGAGCAGTTAGTTCAACAGCACTTGTCAGGGAGCTTCTTCGTTAAGTCTTCACTCGAGTGTATGAATACTAAGTTCTCAGATGCAATCTTATTTGTTCCTGACTTATCCTCTGAAGAGCATGAGCATTCCTTCGTCTCATTCTTCATATCTTAGATGATGTGTGATAGACGTCGGAGAAATGAAATTAATACAGTAGAATTTATCAACTCCAGTTCACCGGTACTGCTGACTACCATGGCTTATCGAAGGCGCGAATCCAGACATAAAGAAGTGAAGTCTAGGGAAGGGTTCCATGTCCACAGCCAACGTCCTAAGTTCAGCATTTATCTGACCAGGATATCTTAAGCATAATGTAACTCCAGATATAGTTTCACTGACCAAGTGCTGTCGAACTAACTGCTCAGGTACTTCACCTGGTTTTCCTCCCATTTTAGTGACGTCCTATTTAGTAGACCTTATTTCCAAATTGTCATCTGAAAGGTTCGATGGACGGACACGAGAATTTCGCCTCCTCTAAGGTTTATGTGAGAGAAGCATTTTGTTGTAGCAGAAATTTCAAGCAATCTGCAAGTAGTTAGTTCCCATGGGGACAAAACGTTTGGTTTAAAGTACACTGCGTCTTACTACTGTCAGTGGTCATTCCTCTAAGGAAATCATGTGGTAAAATCATTGGCTGTTGTGCAGAAAACACGTCAAATTCTCCTTCAGTGTGAAGATATGAGTCATTGGGAAGTTGATGAGAGATGACAGTGCTTGACTTATAGTTGTATTAGTTTAGTTTTCAAGCGATTCAGTTGGTGGGCCTCGTGCCATGTGGTTATCCCTGTAGTGAATATCTGGGTGGAGACGCAGTCCGTCTCTGAAACGTCCGTCGTTCGGTCGGTCTGTCTCTCTATCTGTAGGTCGGAGGATGCGGAACCGATTGTAAGTTATATTCGTTGACCAAAGAATTTGGGATTCTGAGTTCCATACGTAGTTTATTCAATGTCAATCTTGATGTCTATGTTGATGGACTAGAATGGGTAGAACTGTCAGATCCCTTCTAAAATACAGTATAGTATCTGCGAAGTGATGATTTAAATAGGTGTAAATCTCCCTTCTATTTTCGTAGCTGAGTTGTGAGACTGCTTTCACTTCGTGATAATTAAGACTCAGCGTTGCCTACTGTTTGCAGGGCAGAAGGGTTAGGCTTGTGGGAGTCAAGGAATGCCAGACTGTACTGAGTAATCAGGATGAAGTGGGAAGTACGTGAGATTTATTATAACATACTTATATTCCCTCAGTGCTATTCTGAGGGATTGGAGGATATTTTTATAGGTTTCATTATTTTCGGTTGTTTTTTCCGTGGATGATTGAGGTTTTTTCTTCGTTTTCCTGGTTACCGTTACTACTGGTGTTTTTGATATACTTTGCTGGCATTTGTTTTTTTTTGGTTCTTTTGATTTGGTGTTTTTTTATCCCTATATTTAGTCACCCACTATCTTTATTTCATCATAATTTTTGTGGGTGACATTTCTATAGATTTTTTTACCAATGATTTTATTGTAAAACGTATGAGAGTGCGCCATTTAGACTTTCTTTTATAAAAATGGAATGTCGAAATCTGGCAGTGGCGGAGACATTTTTTACATCACTTCGATATGTTCACATTGCTGATTATCTTATGGGTTTAGGAAGATTAGTTGATAGATGTCAACACCCTGATATAGGTGTGAAATGTTGTGCTCTATCTATTCACTTATAACCTAGAGTATTGCTGAGCGATGACTAACTGCTTTTTGAATTTTTTCTACCATTAATGGTATCAACGTCCATTTGACCTAGTAGACTAGTTACGATCACATCGTACAACGTTAGTTCTTAATGGTAAAGCGGTACTCTCTGGTTTCATTTCAAACGCTTGTCCATCCAATGAAAAGTTAGGGACGCGCATGCAAACCAATTTATTTTGTACCCGTTGAAACTGTAGAGTACATCAGTCAGCATGTAAGACGAAATAATTTTGTTCTCTACACATTAAACTAGTTTTGATGACAAGGTCTTTAGGTGGTGAGCAATACATCCTGCTTGAGACGTCATCAGATATGACCAAGAACCTCAATCAATGGCAAACATTATGAAATTTTCTTCATTCTTCGGTTCCTGAAAGGAATACTAAGTAAAGACTCTTCTTTGAGTGATTTCAAGAAGCGTGACAGTTGCTTACTGGATGACATCCATAACTTATCCTATCCCTATTTTCTTTACATACTGTAGTTCTGTTATTTTTGTGTGGTGCCCACAACGTACGAAGTTTGTGTTGACTGTAGTAATAGTAATAAATACATGTCCATCCAGCCTGGCTTTGATATTCATATCCATGTTGCCTGCTGCCTAGATAAGTGTAAGAGGTGAAG
This sequence comes from Trichobilharzia szidati, assembly GCA_944472155.2. NCBI lineage: Eukaryota > Metazoa > Platyhelminthes > Trematoda > Strigeidida > Schistosomatidae > Trichobilharzia > Trichobilharzia szidati. Next base: position 94,593,692 of record OX235279.1, on the reverse strand, counting down.
TCCTTCAAATTTCGTCCCTTGATAGCGATTGGTGCATGTTGTCGTTGGTTAGGTATCTTCATCATCCTGTTTTCTTTGTGTTCAGTTGAAGCCGCTGCCTGCTTTTCTACCGACTCGCTGGTTATCACCTGCAGATATTCGAGTTTACGCGACACCATACATAAGCCACAGATGAAGTCCAGAACCCTTAGTCCTCTTGTCGGTACAACCCAAGATTGTCTTCTCACTCACCAAGATCTGTTGTATCGTCCGGTCCACAACAATCAGAAATATCACTGGTGATAATAGGCAGCCTTGTCTCACTTTTGTCTTAACTTCAAACACTGGTAGGCTTTCCATTGTGAAACATTTGGAGTATGGCGTAGTCATATATCTGCTGAATGAAGTTCATATATGTATGTGGCGCTGCACTGTGTAGCGCTGAAGCAGCTTCCAAATTACTACGCGACCAACGCTAGCCGTTTTAAAGTCGATGAAGTTGAGGCAGAGATTTGACTGCCATTCTACTGTGTAGCGTTGCAATTTGGTCTGCACATGATTTGCTTTTTCCAAAATCCAGCTTGTTTGGGTAGGAGTTTCGCACCCAGAGCATTTTTTAGTCTCTTCAGGATGAGGTTACTTAATATTTTGCTTGACATGGACAGGAGCATGATTCCGCACCAGTTCTTGCAGAGGTGTATGTCTCACTTTCTCAGGAGTTTTGCAAGGTATCCCCTTCTCCCGTTCGGTGAGTACTTTCCCTTCCTTACAAATTTTCAGCAATAGTGATGTGAGCATTTCTGCTGAGGTCTCCGAATGTTTTCAGTGCTTCTGTGGCTTTCAGTAGCCCTATAGCATTCAAGATATCTGCTTTTGTCGGAAGATTGGTATTCACTAGTAGTTCTACGACTACTGGTGGTACTTCTGGATGGCGAAGGGACATCTGGGACCCTATGTAGGATTCTTAATACAGGAGAAATCAGTGTCACTCAAACCTACACACTCAATCAGTGACATGCTCCGTAAGTTAAAGGACCCCATCAACCCAATTACACAAAACAATTCATTCTACAAAATACTTTACAATGACTTTGAAGTTAGCTACATAGGTCACTTCAATAGGTTGTGGTCAGTCAGACTATCGAAACATAGGAATTCAGCTAAGAGTAAAATAATTTATTCCGATAAGATGAATAACTTAGAGAACAACTACTCAGTGATCGCAATGTTATAGCCTTCATCTAGATCTTCGCTATAGGAGGTAGTCACGAAGAGAGTTTAAGCTAATAATTCTGAAACTCAATCCTTTGTGTTACCAGTTGATCGAAATGTGTACTTTTAACCTTGTTAAACGTTGTGGTAAAATATTCAAATTTCCCACTGAAAACAATCGTTGTCGTATCCCGATCCTAACGATACTTATTCAGTGCACAACAGGTTCACAACCCACTCTAAGTAAAAACCACGATTTACTGAAGATGCTCTGAAAAAATTTTTAGTAACCTGCTACAAATACTGTATAGAAGTTAGAAGCAAAAAATTCAAGTTCAAGGTTCTGTATATAGCACTAACCGAAATACACAGGTAACCAAATCAAGACAAAGTATTATTTAAATCATCCAAAGCAAAAAGGAAGTTCATAATGAGTGAAAAATCTTCCTCATTCAAAATAACTGTCAAATCAAATTAGTCGGTAATGAGAAAATTGCAAATAAGTCCCCACATTGTAATAATTATATCACTGCTGATATTCCAGATAATACGCGGTAGCGACAAGCTGGAAGTAGTTAACACTATACAGCAAAAAGCGGATATCAGTAATTAGCATATGATTGGTTTGAAGATGGTGTATAGTAATTTTGAGCTTCACTGGGGGCAGAACCTGGTTTTGACTGAATAGCGCTCGGTGGTGGTGGTGGCATATGAGTGCTGCCAGGTTGTTGAGGATTATAAGGACCAGATACAAGTTGGCTTTGATTGGTGGGTCCAGATGGCCGAGTGGTTGTAGAACTCATACTTTGGTTGGGAGGGCCGACTGACGGGGGATAAATCGGTGGATACGGCATACCCTGCTTGAAATAGAATAGGAAAAAGTAAAATATGGTACATACTATTAAAAAGGAAAGTTTGGTTTATCATATAAAGACAGGCAAGGTTCGCAAGTGAACAAAGAAAGCACACATACACAGACTGGTTAAGCTTATACAATCACACTCAAGTATCAAACGTAAAACTTCCTATGCCAGACGTTTAATAAGAATGGTAGGTTGGTCCAAATAAAACATGCTAATTGAAATACCGATTTTACTGTTGTCTGCTCTAATGGTTTAGAACTAATCCACTACAATTTACCACCTGTTTTAACTTCCAAATCGTTTGGCTTTTCACTCAAACACCATTAACTATTAAAAATAGTACATGTTTGTGATCGTAAGTACACTCCATGTACTTAATGTGTTACGAACTAGATTTGGCATCAAACGGTAAGAATTTATTTGCATCCCTAATTTAATTCCTTAATACTGTGCACTCTTATAACTACCAAATTCGATATTATGAAGTTTAAAAGCCACTATAAGGCACATAGGTCAGATAAAAGGAAAATAACTATTTAGGCATGAAAAGCAATTGAACTGTGAAACGTCGATAAACACAGGTGTCAGACTACCAAATTCATCTATAGCAAAACAATTTTAATGATACAGATCACAAGATTGACTTCAAGACAGCTCTCAAGAGTATCCATAAAACAGTCAGCAGTGCCTACAGAAATACGCTGAAGTCACAGCTACCCATAAAATAAGCAACCCCTTCCCCCCCTCTGTGTACAAATATAACTTATTATTACCCTCTAACTGACCCTGATAATCTTTATCTGACTATACTTCTTAGAGTAGTGTTAATTAACATCCTTCAGATCCTAAGATCTCTTATCACAATTATTAATTAATTGGCGTTTCATTTTCCACCGAAAACTGATCTATCTGACAAGTAAATGTGTGATAAGTGTTCAAAATGTACTGCGCAAATACATCACGTTCTTCAGATAAACTCCGTTTTCCAAAAACGCTATCCATATTTAGGCTAGATCATGACTAATAAGCAACTAGATAGTTCATAAATTAAAGTGATTACGATTCAAAATGTGAGAACTTACATGTGAAATCATTGATGTAGGCTGTTGTTGACCCTGTGACACAGCACTTGAAGAATTAGGTGGTTGTTGCATAACTGATCGTTGAGGTAGTCCCAAGCCAACGGACGGATCATACGGTGGGACTACTGGTGTGAAGATGTTGGACGATGGATGTGGGGGAGCAACGACCATACTACCAGGTCTGTTGGTGCTCGGAAAGTGTCCACCTTGACGAATATAGGGACCCATGTTAGGTGGTAATTTTGTGGAACTTGGAGGCTGATACATAAAAACAAAATACCAAAAATCCACATGGATTATCGATGAGAGGAAAGATGTTATAGGAAATATTTGTCAAAAACTATCCGTATTACTGTTTTTACTTGTCAACAGGATTCTTCGGTTGTCGAAGAGATGCTCTACGGTGTTCATTTCTTCTGATTTTGATTTCTCGAGAAGTTTGATGTGATGCGATATACATCGGACAAACTTCTCGAGAAATCAAAATCAGAAGAAATGAACACCGTAGAGCATCTCTTCGACCACCGAAGAATCCTGTTGAACTACAAAGACTTGAAAAATCATCAGCCATAGGTCTACATGCTATAGAATCAGGCCACAAAATTGATTTTGACAATGTTGAAATAATCCAGAAAAACTTCAGAAATCACAAAGAACGTTTAATATCAGAAGCACTTCATGTCAAGTGGAATCAAAATTGCCTGAATAGGAATGATGGACTAAAACAGAATCTGACCTGGTTACAACACCTCCCTCCCCCCCATCAAGTGACAAAACCAACACGAATGTGATAAGCACTTTCATTATGTAAACACACGCTGCTTTTATAATCTTATACACTTATCAAATCCAACAATCTACACATGATGATTTTGTTATCTTCACCAATTCACCAACTTAACAACTAAAAATGCCCCAGACAGACGAACGATGATCAAGTTAGTAAACTTTTTTCGATATCATAACAGACATACTATTACCTTTGTTATTTGGTATAGTTATCTTCATCGCTATTTTTACTTTCAATATGCCCCTTTAACTTGACCTATGTCTATTTTCTCACTCCCTAACTGTTTGTTATATATATGCTGAGATTTTGTAAATCCCGGTTTAATAATACTTTGATAAAGCTATTAGCATTAAATAGCGAAACGTCAGTAAAAACAATATCGTTTTGTTTTTCATTTATTGGGAAATACAAAAACCTTTATTATAATGAATATCATATACCCAATGCCCAAATTTCTTCAAACCGTTAAAAGTGAACTTGGTTTGGACATATATATTACAGTTTTCTTGAATTTTTCTTTTTTCTTTCACATCTGTATGTTATATGGAAAGGCGCAACTTGAACTGCTGCACTTTTGCGCAAAGTTCGACGTTGATACTTAGTCACACAAAAGACCTCACATGACATGGTCTTTTAAGTTTTGCGGAGCTAAGTAGCAACTAAGGCATGTAACAATGGATTGGTAAATTTTCTCAAACAGTTTAGTCAGCTTCTTGATTTTACTTTCTTCGTATGGTATATAGATGCCTAGTTTTATTTTAGGAACTATGCTTCTTAAACTGAATCTGCTAGCTGACCGTAAAATGCCATGCTCTAGGCTGGAGAACGCAGGGTCATCCGGCTTGCTAAGTTGCTTGTCAAAGTAATATGATCATACAACTTCCCTAGGGTCCTTGAAAGTTGTTGGTCAGTATACCAGTTGTCTGATAGTATCACTGACAATTATCCTACTGCTGCCACTGCCAGCTTGATGAAGCCTAAAAAACGATCAGTTGTTGCTAAAGGCACCTACTATTTTCATCTAACTTTGCATATGGTGATTATCATATTTCGCGGTTCTTTCATGAGCTTTTCGCAATGACAATTATGCAGCAGAATGAATAAAATTTTGACATTTTACTATCACAAGGTATATAGTTCTCAGTAATTTTAACGTTGCGAATAAAAGTAGGTCACGTAAATAAGAATACATTGCTTAGCTGCAATATAGAAGATTGAGAAAACGCGAGTGATGTCAGGAAAATAATTGTTATGATAAGCATGGAATTCCTAAAAGTCTACTATTTGAAAGAATTTTATTCCAGGAGCTCTCAGAACTTTACTCTTCTTTTCAGTCAGCAGAAACATTACATTCACACTCTTAGTCTGATGGAGATTATTTTATGATGACTCGGCCATCAACTAATCATTAAATACGAACATGGTTTCTCTGATTAGACACTAGCTTGTAACTACTATTGTGTCTCTAGTCTTTTGTTTGGCTGTACAATTGTGGGATTAATACCACCGCGAATTAAAACAGTAAAGACAGAAAGTTAGGTTAGACATTCCGAGAAAGATAGTTTTATATAATTTATACCATTAAAAAGTAGGATGATATCAAACCAAAATGCAAAACTTATCAAGTGAGACAAACCCTTGAAGGCTGTGTGATAGGCATTGCCATTGTTGATGTCGGCATCATTGGCAACCTAGGAGGTTCACTGTTTTGAATTGGGGGTTGTGGATGTAGTGAATTCTGCGATGATAACGGTATCGGGGGTTGCATTGCAGATTGGTTTGTAGAATAGCTTGGATATCCCAGAGACTGTTGATAAAAGGCTGGAGTACTAGACGGATTAGATGATGAAATTGGTTGACTCTGAGGTGGTAATGAAGTGGGAACAGGAGAATTGCTGTTTGGCAATAATGATGAACTTGCCGACACATTAGAATGCATGAATGTTGCAGATGACTGACCAGGGATCATGTCACACTTATTTGTTGACGGTGTTTGAAGTTCCACAGAATCATGATTGTCAGATTTTTCAGATATTGTTAGGTTCTCATTATTTAATGGCATGCTTGGTTGTGAAACCGTAGGATTTTCCTAGAAACGTTAGTGATGTGGATTAGAATATACACAAAATTAAACTTGACTGTCTGGATATAAATCCTCATGAATTAAAAGAGTGAAATTCTATATTGGAGAAAAATTATTTGATAAAGTCTCACAGGGTTAAACAGTAATATTTAATGTTTCGAGCACAATTCATTGCTCATAATCATATCAAGGTACTCACAAAACTTTCCGAATTCATTTATATTCATCACTAATACTAGAGACATGGGAAATATTACCACCAATCAAATCAAGGGGTGAGGAATAATAGAACCATATGATATGATTATTAGCAATGAATTGTGCTCAAAACGTCATGAGTGAATATTTTTGTGTAACATTGTGAGACTTTATCAAAATACATTCTACCCATAATGGTTTATACTGTACCAAAATGCCCCAACTTTATCTTTAAATAAAAGAGTAAACGTTTTACTTTCCCGCTGGTGTCTTTTCATAACTCAGAATCATCACATTTCTATTTATATGTTCGCATTATATTGGGTCGCAGAAAAAGAACTTATATTTATGAAGAATATAAAGTGCAATGTGGCATGCACATTAAGAAGCAACACAAAATAACGCTGATAGGACAGTCAAAGGTTTTTAAACGATTTAAAGGTCGTATATTACCACAATATTACTTTGGTTAAAGATTAAACAAGAAACCAACAGTATGTTCATCACTAGCTTCAGTTTCGACTCCTATGCAACTACACTAAATAAATGACTCTTGTCAACAGCACAATGTATCTAGCATTTTTTTTTTAATTTATGTAATGTGGTGCCACAAATGAAGCTTGGACAAAACTCCCAACCTTGGAGAATGAACCACAGTGTAACCATGACAATCGCTTAGTGAAATAAAATCAATCCAAAGATAAATGCATGTTTTATGAAATTCACTAGATTTCCTAAATAGGTTTTAAGGTTAGTGGTTCGAAGCGGGCACTTACTTATTTGTATAAGCTAGATCTCTTACACAGCCACTAGAGATATTTTACACGATAGAATAAATTTTTCTACCTTTAGTCAAACACAGCTGGTACCTTCATAGTACTGCAAACAAAGATATATCTACTCGTACAGCAACAACGAGGTATCCATCAAATAAATAGCCTTCCTAGATGTTCTATATTTCTTTTACCTGAATTCAAGAAATTCTCCGAATCACAACAACTTCATAAAATGGCATACTCAGTTGTAAATACTGTCAATTGGATTTCGCGATTCTGCAAACTTATTCGTTTTTAGTAAATCAAGAAATCACTTTCTTAGAATAGGCAGGTTCGTATGGCGTACAGACAAATGTTGACCAGGTATCAACCGAGTAGTGCACTTTCCGCTATAAAACAAAATGCCATCCTTGACAAAGACTATCTGTCGACTTTGCTAACACTTATAAGATGAAATTGGTTGATTACACTAACCCAATAAGACCAACTAAATAACAAACATTTATATCGTGTATGCTTATTTCAAAAATACAATGCATATATGCTGCACACCATAGTTTTAACTGATGATCAAGGTTTTTTAATTTGTCATAGGTTTTGAGAGCTGAGAGTTGTTACGTGCTTTGAAAAAGCTAAGAATGGTTCCATATTAGCTTGAAATGTTAGAGGTGGAGTAAAGAGTAAACGAAAAAAACGATGAGAATTAAGGTGTTAAGCATAACATGGACTGCAAGTCTCGATTAGATGCATTTCAGGTGCCGCTGAAAGGTTGATACACTGCAGTCACCCAAATCAACAGACTAGATGTCTTATTGAAATTCGTGACTACTGAGCTTAAATAATATCAATTTACCACCATAACAATTTTTTGGCAGTTGAGTAAATGACCTAGTGATGTTACAGTTATTTGTCAATCTTAAAAGTAAAAGTTTATACTAGCTACAAAAGCATAGGACTTGTGTGTTGCTCAAAAAACGTTTCAGATATACCACTAGGAGTTTAAACGTAGTCTTACCAAGAGATTCATAAAAATCGAACACTGCACAAAAGTTAACACTAAGAAAAAATAATTTCCAATCTGTTTCAATGATCACACTTACATGAGGTTTCGCTTTCGAGATATCATCAGTACTGGAAGCCGACTGTAGCAGGTGTGTCGGTTGGTTAGAAGATGATGCAGCAACATTCCTAAGTCGAATATTAGACAGTGGATCGAATTCATTGTTACGCTCCAAATTGTGTGTTGACTAAGGAAAAATACATATGGAAAACATAAATATTAAATTATCGGATTTTTTAGCGGCACTGAAATCATATAAACGTTAATTAAATTATAATATTCAAGAGTTGATTTGTAAGGATTAGATTTGTTTTTACGAGTTTGACCACGGATTGATATCAGTCAACGAACCATTGAAAGCCAGGGAGTACTGGACAGCCGTTTCATCCTAGTTTGGGAATTATCGGCAGTACGCACCCACTGGGGTTCGAAACCAGGACCCAGGCTGCACGGCAAGCTCGTATACCATTCAGCCACTGAAACCCGATTCAATGGTCCATGAATTATAACTTCTACCAAATTCCTGGGGGCGGTATAGATTGTAGGTTTAAAGTCTAGTTGAATTCTACACCTGTTTAAAATTTTTAAAGGATATCCGTTTTCAACAAGAGTATACATCAATATTTCATTTTCTTACTCTATAACATCAGCCGTGAAAATACGCTGAATCCTCTTAAATAAGCATTTCACCAAGCCTCTGTTATGCTCTGATGGACAGAAGCTGTGAAAACTAAAGTACTGCACTGTGTTCACCTTCACACGTGAAATGGACGTTGTCAGTATATAATAGTAATAAATCTTTCCATATAAGTTAAAGGAAAAGGGAAAGAAAAACAACTAGAAGATATATAGTCACAAAGAATATCAACAGTCTTAATCAACGTACATAAATCGTTGCGTATTGGACCTAAAACATCAGCTACTAATGTTGCTAATTTATGTGAGGGAGAATGACACATAGATGGAATTAGACGTAATGGATTATCAACCTTATGAATTTTGGGTAAGCCATAAAGGTGGATTAAACTCCTGTTTATCGACAATGTCCAAGCGAGAAGTTAATTATATAATCTCCGGAGGGAGTAGACTGATAAATGAGACTAAAAGATTGTCTATGTTTTGAGTGGATTACAAAAAACATCAGCTTATAAAAACAAACTAAGGAGAATACTTACATCAGTTTTGCCTAATTTTTCAAGGCGGTTATAGTCGGCAGCAATTACACCGACAGAACCCAACCCAGAACAATTACCATTAGAAGATAAAGTCTTCTCAAGCCGATCGGCTAAATTAAGCATATGATTACCAAGCCGTTGAAGTTCAAAAATTAATGAGGTTTGATCCCCTGATTCAGAAAGCATAGCTTCACTTTTCTTGTTTTTAAACGCATCAGTCCATTGGGATATTTCAGGTTTGTTTATTACTACAAAAATAAAAACACAGAAAATAAGAAATAACTATAGAGGTTTCAAGAACGAAAGTTATTAGAATCTTCATTTGAATGGAAAATATTCATCATTCAGGATACAGTCAGCAGTCCAAATTCGGATATCTTTAGTCTGTCTGTTTTCGACATTGAACTTTGCACCGATGTGCAGCAGTTCAAGTCGCCACACCATGTAGCAAACAAAGCAAGAGAAGAAAGTCGGAGAAATGCATAACAGGGACAGTAGACAGGGATATGAGACAAAAGGAATAGTAATAACGAAGAGCAATATAGTTTTGTTAAGTATTATAAGTCACAAGGAGTGGATGCATCTGGGCCATTGAGAACGACTTTGAGCCGTATCACCGATTGTCTCCAGCCATTGGCGGGAGCGATTCGCATGCCAAACATTCGCAGATTCCATCTCAAGGTGTTCAGAAGACTCTGTATTTTGTCAGCGTCTTCACCTAGAAGGACTATATCATCTGCATATTCTAAGTCAACAAGACTATTCCCTGGTAACAAGTCAACCCCTGAGTCGCTGAAGTCAGCATTTAGGGTCAATTCCATTAGTACACCTATGATGAAATTGAATAGAAACGGGGATGGTGGGCATCCCTGACGGACACCATTAGTTGTCACAACTTCAGATGACAACTCGCCGTAAGCTCTCACCTGGCGGTATGAGTTCGAGTAGAGTTCATTGATCAGTGCAATGTATTTTCTCGGCATTCCCTTTACAGCCAAGCATCGCCAGAGTACCTCTCGGTCGACAGAATCGAATGCCGCCTTTAGGTCAAGAAATATAGAGATTGTTGGACGCCGGTAAGTACGCCTATGTTCCAGAATATGTCGACGAGTAAAGATATGATCAATACACCCTCTTCCTGGTCTAAAGCCTGCCTGGTTCTCTCGTGTTTGAACCTCCCGTGGACCGCTTAATCTATGCATGACTATTGAGCCTAGGACTTTAGATACCATATTAGTCAAGCTAGTACCCATCTTGTATATTGGGATAATCAATGACTTACACCAACCCGACGGGACTTTCTCTGATTCCCAGACGCTGCCTAGTATCTCAGTTAATGCAGACAGTAAACTGTCTCCACCGTACTTAAATACTTCTGACGTCATTCCATCAGGTTCTGCTGCTCTGCCTCGTTTCAAAATAGTGACAGCCTTGGTAACCTCACCTAGGGACGGAAAACCTGTGTCTACATTCCATTCAGGGAGGTGTTGGATGTTCGATAAGTTGAGTGTGGCTGTAGACCAATTAAACTGCTCTTCAAAGTGTTCTTTCCAACATTCCAGTCGTCTATCCTGAGAGCTAATTATGGTGCCATTTTTCTCAGAGATTGTTTCACTTATCATTTGCCTTTTACCACCTGTTTTCCTGATAAACCTAAATAATTGTCTGATGTTACCAATCGCCGATGTCTTTTCCATCTCTTTTGCTTTTGTCACCCACCACTGTTCACGGTCGTTACGAAGACTTCTTGTTCGTTTGCGTTCGAGTAGCTTTCACTCATCATCATAATCGGAGCTCGCTGGAATCAGTCTTCTTGCGTCAGTTAATTCGGATAAGGCGGTAGAGACCCAGTGGCTCTTACTAACTTTTGGTTTTAGCTTATTAACAGTTCTTACAGCTGTGTCTACTGCTAACTGTATGTTGTGCCAGATTACATCAGGGGAAGTCCTGCTGTCGACCTCAGATACACGTTTCGCTATTTCTTCCTTTAAATAGGGACTCACAGTCTCAATCTAGTTGGGGACGAAAATGTTTCGCTACCAGCAATTTTTTATGTTCGTTTAGTCGTAAGCATAAGCGTGCGCAGACCAGAGGGTGATCAGGGTCTACCCACGTGTTCCAGAGGGAGTGGCAGTCTTCTATTGACCCTCACCAACGACACTCTATCGCTGTGTGGTCTATCTGAGTCCAGCGTTGATTTGGTGATGGAGGTTGCCAGGTATCTTCAGGCGAAAAGGTAGTAGTATTTTCAAAAGAAAAAAAGAAAGAGAAGAAAGGTAAACAAAAAATAACTTCACTATGTCTACAAGGCACTTATTACTGAATATCTAGAAAATAACTTCTGAAGGGTATATCTGGAATTAAATCGCAAAGAGCGAACCAAATGAAAGAAATGAATCAATGATATTATCAAAACTAAATAACCAACGACAATTTCAATGATTGTGATTTTAGGCTATTCATAAAATAATAATAAACTAAAAGATAGATTTAAATACACTTTTAGATATGTTTTGTGGGGCGAAAAAATCTTGCGAATTAGTACAGGGGATGCAATTCCTTACATCTGTTTTTTTTGTATATACAGCCGTGAGAAGCTCTAGAGTGCAGTGGTTCGCTTTGATAGATGGTTCAAGGCCATTAGCAAGAAGCCTTGAACCTAGGTCTCGAGCTCGTTGGGACTAGTCACCAAAGCGTATCTGCAATCACGAAGGAAATCATGTCTCTTCTGAGATTTAAGTCTGCGTCAACTAGCGCTGTAGTCAGAGACGTGACTACTGAGCTATTCAGATACACGACTCACCTTCTGCATCAAATGAAGGATTAAACGTGTGACAGTTAATACCTAGTGTCTGATCAATGTGGTTTACTTTCGTGTGAAGCTCAGTACTGTTTAAGATATTTGTCTTGCCCCCTATTTATATAGTTCTAATTTTACCTAATTTCATTGAAAGAGCAGGAGAACTTTGATGACACATACTAAGACATCTTCTGCTGCATGTATTTAGTGTAGATTTGACAAACAAAACTTCCTTTGTGCTGCTTTTTCCCATCCGTCTAAATAGACGTTTGAGACTTTAAAGGAAAAGAGTTCAAACACAAAGTACTTGCTGCTTTGTGCAAATATAATAAAGGATACAGGTGGAAAAGAACTTAAGAACCCATTAACGCGGCAAAAGACTGGTAAGAGAAGTTTTGTGGATTAAGTGGTCGTAGACAATGAGCAGGAAGTCTTGGACCTAGATTGCGTGCTTGTTGGCACTAGTCAGTAAGGCATATCTGCAACCTTGAAGAGTTCGAGGTCTCATCAGAGATCTGCACCACCTAGGGCAGCAGTTAGAAACACTACCACTGGGCTATTCACGCTCACGACTGACCTCTTATAGAATTGTGATCTTAGGCATTAGTATCAATGTATAAATCATCCATGTGTTAAACAATTCACGAGTAGAACACCTGAGCGCCAGACACTACAGATACGGTGGATAGATACACGCTTACAAAGCAAGAGGTTTTCACTTCACAACTCATCTAATCTAACTCAAGATCACTTTGCACTTCTTCATAACCGTAGTTAGTTTCACCTTCCTGTAGCAAACGAATACAGCCTAAAGCAAATGTTAGGTTTCCAACATGCTGCAAATCTTTTCCTGTCACTTGACTGACAGTGTCAGTATACAAACAAAAAATGGGCTAGATAGTTATTTTCACAGATATATGTATTTATCAATTCAATTGCTCCGGTGGAGAAAGTCACAGTAGTATACAACTAGGCAGATTAACCATTGTATCACAGAACACTTCAGCATGACTGGGTAAAAGACAAATAAGATCTATCCGAAGCTCCTCTATGTTGTAACGTCGATTTGAGAGTGGTTACTTTGTAAATAAAACGAAAGGACCTGAGATTATCCACCGCATTCTGTCAAACGTTCTTAATGAATTTCGCATTCCTCCAATTTATGTAACTGGTACCGTTTCCTTTTAAACTAATCAAACACTGTTTAGTTAAATAATTATGTTTATGTTGCCCGGGGAAAACTTTACTAATTATACTCTCCCCATATACATATATAATTTTGATTGACAGTGAGCTGTGGTTTATAAAGAAGATACCCCAAAAGAAGCTTTTGAACTTATAACCCTATAGTCTAGTTTATATCTAAGTTTTAACAGGTGTTAATTATACTATGGTACTTCAGGATATGACATGAAATGTTAGACAACTACAACTTTTCGGTTGAAAACAAATTACATAGAAAAAATATGTAGTTGAAAAGATATTAGGTGGGATAACAACATTTCTAGTTTTCAAAACTAGGCAAATCTAGCAGTACCACCGTCACAATTGAAAAAAACTGATGATGTCATGAAGCTTAAAATTTTTGATGTTTAAAGAATACCACTTTTACTGACTGACTGATATTTGGAAAACACTAGGGTTCTCAAGAGTTTCAGTTTGAAACGATAAGATGAAAAGGTAGTAGATAACTACACGATATGAGTAGACGATGAGTAGATACCTGACGAAACTTGTTGTCTAGGTGGTTTCAGAGATATCCCTTACAGTATTCACACACTTCGATGCAAAAAAAAATAGCATTTAGGCTACCATATTGATTTTTCAAGAAAAGACGTTCGAGAAAGGTAGAGTCAATAAAATTATGCTTTTAGAAGGCTCGACTTCTACACAACCAGTTTAGTAACATATTTTAAGTGAATGTATTACTGGTACCTACAGATTATCACACCAGCATAATTACCAGTTGAAATAAGTTCGATTTTCCGAAAATCTGAAAGAAAATATTGAATTACGATATATCATTTATATAAAAATAGGGAATGTATCTATTTAAGTAACACAGATCCATTGCCATAGATATTTCCTAGTCCCCAAACCAGGATTTTATATTCTTAACAGACTACGACTACTATGACTAGCTTTAATTTAAACTATGATTGGAAAGTGGGTAAGTGAAGAGTATGTTGAACCATTTAGACTTTTTTAAATTTTTGACGCGTTTTATGCATTCGTCCGGACGAATATCTCGGTACACACAAACACATATTCAATCCTTTTCCGAAGGTAGATGCTACTCTTTAAAACTGTTTTAATTGAGAACTACAGATATTTTAACTAAACAGGAGAAAATTGGTAAGTTTTGGGTAGAGTTATGTAATGCAAAAACTGTCAAGAAAATTGGGTGTTAATGGAACTAGTGTAGTAACAAAGGTGATGAGTTGTCACAAATAGTTGTTGAAAAGGAGTTACCTAATAACACATATATTAATAATAACATGAATAGTTTGATGATTGAGTTGTACTCAGGATACACACAGGAACAAAGTAGAGAATACGAAATTAAGCAAAGTTTTTGATGAATACAAGAATTACAAGCAATTAAAGAAACAGGCAAACAAACTAAATTAAGTGACCATGATAGTAGAAGTGGTTGAGTATGCATAGCTCTGGTTTTCTTAAGTGAAAAGCCGGAAATTCAGCGATACCTGTTTCTTAAGTTGCTTATAATTCTTGTGTTCATCCAGAACTCTTGAGTAATTTCGTATTTTCTGCTTTGTTCCTGTGTGTATCCTGAGTATAACTCAATTATCAAACTATTCATGTTATTAGGTAACTCCTTTTAAACAACAACTAGTTGTGACAACTCATCACCTTTGTTACTACACTAGTTCCATTAACACCCAATTTTCTTGACAGTTTTTGTATTACATAACTCTACCCAAAACTTAACAACTTTCACTTGATATAAAATAACCATAACTGATTGTATTTATGTTTGACTAACTTAACGTACACACATACAAAAACTACAGATATTATGAAGTTTGAACTCAACTCTGATATACCTATTTTTAAGATAAAGTCAGAAAATTCTTCTGTTTATAGTTTGTGCATGCTCAGAATACACCATGCTACTCAAAACAAAGTGTTACATATCTTAGCTTATGCGTTTGAGAAGTAAAAGAGAGCTGCCAAAGAATCTTCCTGTTATTTTACTAGGTCTCAGTATCTTTCTTTGCAACTAGAAATAGATGTTACGTTGAGAATTAGTACAACAAATTATTACTCTTGTTAGTTTGCTGGGCTAGGATCCAGAGAGTATCATACAGATGTTTATCTTACTCGATTAGTTCCCTTACGAAGGTTAGTTAACTGTTGCAATGGTAACAACTGAAACTTCAGTCTGTGTAGAAGGCTACTGTACATAACAGTTCTAGTTACGTGCAATAATGGGTCGGTTAAGCTTGTCAGACTTGGCAAATACAATGGAAATACTAGAATATTGATACAAATAAACATATATGAGAGAAAAAAATAAGACGTTTAGTAAATCGAGAATAACAAAGTTATAACATTTGAAATCATCTACAATTTCGCTATACATGCTGATATCACGTTTAACTAATGTCCTAACACTGAATATTCAAAAGAATTTTTAAATATTAGGGCTTTTCACTACATTTCTTCATATAGGCTTTTATCAGGTTGAAGATCATAACTTTAAAAGTTTAAAAATCTAGTGACAACTGACAACTACCCAGTAGAACCTAAATCGTACCTTTGATGAAGACACTAATTCAACGCACTTAAAAGAAAAGTCAGTTTTGGCTTGATAATACACGCCGTTAAGCCTATTTAAAATTTACAAGAGAAAATGAGATTACTTTCTAAATATTAGTAGTCAAGTTGTGAACATTGAATGATGGTGAACAGACTAAAATTACTTTTGTTCAGTGAGATATTTATAATCCGCAACTTGATTTCATTTAATTCAAGAGGTTTTTTTTTAAAAAGCAGGTAAGGTGAATGCAATATCCCTACTTTATGTTTCTATTCTATACTTATTACATCTCTAAAAACTCCAGTTTCATATGTTTATATGTTCATATGGGTATTTAGTTTTTAAAAATATTCAGTTTATCTATCAAAGTAATTCCTTGGCTGAGAACAAAAGATAAGTACTTCATAAATCACAGCCAAGGCTAATGATCTCTTTAGTGACAACGACAAAAATCCTTAAGTGTTCAGGAAAAATGATTGTTTCGAATAGAAATTGGAAAGGGTACGTGTACAAACCAGGCTATATTGTTGAAAACATCCAGTAGTAATTGTTTATTTAAAGAGTTTCATTGGATTCTGTTATTCGTCTTTTGATAAAGTAGATGTACCCTTTAGGGTTGAAAGTGATTTTACATATTACACGACGTCTTCAGGTATTTATGTCAAGTTAAGAATTTCTACGACGAGGAAATTCTCATAAATAACCGATGAACTGTAGCTACATTGTCTTTCTTCATCAACGAAATTAGCTGAAGTCAAATTAGGGTACAAAGGAGTAGGGGGTGGTCAGATCAAAACATGAATACAACTCATCATGACATTCACTTTTGATTTGAACTATGTGAGGCATAGGTTACCTGACTGGAACCATCTGCTCCAAAAAACACTCGGAGATTGCTAGTGGTTTGGCTTAAAATCATTTACAAAGCCACTACCTACATCTTCCAGATTCCAAATTTAGTTAAATTATCCTTTCTAAAATACATATTTTTCGATCATAGTATCACTCTATTGTAACCTATATATAGTGTTGTTGTGGAACGTCGAATAAACTGTGTATACCGCAAAAGATATGAGGAAAAGTTTACGATAACTCACTGAAATGGCTGCCGGCGCCCCGATGGTTTCTGGCTTCAAATAATAAGTCATTCATTGTGTAGAATAACATAGTTTGCTTAAATAATGAATTATAAGCAGATCAACGATAAGTTGTTGACTACATAAAATTGCAATAAGCCATTATAAAAGTCCTAAGTTGATTAGTCAGTCAGTCTCGGTTACTGAAAATAAAGGTAATATTAGACACTACTTCTAGTCTTAGAGTGCCAGCACGTAATCGCCTGACGATTTCTGTGTGAAAGGGTCGTAAGTAATGCTTAAAGTGATGAGTCATAGCTGTTTTATACAAACTTGAGGTCTACTAGTATTCTGACTGGAAACGATAGCTACTGTGGCAGCACTCAAAACTTTAAAGTCGAGTTCTTAATATCTTTTGCAGTTTTAACGACGGAACAATGTCAAATTACGGCCACATGTATCTCACACTTAAATCACATACGACATAAGCACAAGGTCGGGATATTTAGGACAGAATTCGTCGTACTACTGTGTAGTTTTAATCAAACGAAAATGCCACTGAAAGTAGGTGTCCACATATGTTGGTATATCAGAAAATGTACTTGTTCACGTTGGTTCCATCGGTTTCTGGCCAAGAGAACAGTATTTTTAATCGTCACAGCCATTAAGTTTTAGAAAATTAAAATACACAGACATATGCATAGTAAGTGTGGGTGGATAAACCACAGGTTATTAATGCACTCTTACCTAGTCCATTACAAATGAAGTTAGTGGTAATCGATTACCAAAAGTTAGAATTTATGGGACATTGGGCTCCAGTCGCTGAATAGTCAATGGAGCTGCCTCATAACCTGAGAGTACTAGATTCGTCACGGGTGAGGTCATGGGTACGTAGTGCTAAAGGATCCTGAACTAGGACAAAAACGGTTTCTAGTAGTTTGGTTATCAATTGTTGTCTAGGTGACAGCAGTTTGTGATTTTTTTATTCCTTCACGTTCCCAGTGGAACATAGGGCTTCAAGCTAGAGGCTTGAAGTTTCTGTAGCAGTGGTGATTATGTTTACAGGATGGGGTTGCTAGCCTCATGCCCAACCTTTCCTCTTTACCAGTCTTACTACTGGCTTAGCGAGGTTTAGGAGTGCGTCTGCCAGGGATCGAACCCCGGACCATGTACATGGTCGGCGAGCTCCCTTATCGCTATGCCACCGACGCAGTTTGTGATTTAAGCTGATATTAAAGATTTCTTATGTATTCAATTTTGGACGCTTAACAAACATTTAAACGAAGTGTGAAGATAGGCTTGCATGGATGACATTAAACATCTTAGATAAACTAATGCCTTATCTGTGATTTGAATGGAACTCATGGAGAAGTCGTAAACTTCACTCCTACGTTATTCTACCACCGTGATGAATTCCGGCAATTTGCAGTTTCTTTTCTTCACTAAATCGATGTTTTATGGAGACAATCGAATCATTTACAGATTAAATTTCTTGTAAAACTGGATAGCAGCTGGTTAGTTAAGTATCTCTGATGTTAACAGATGTCACACCTTTATTAACAAACTGTTATGAAATGATACCATCTGAGAGAAAAATCTACACTACTTATCACCGAATTATTCACTTCTTTCAACAAAGGAGTGGAGAGTCACTTAACAACCACCTGCATTTGCATAAGGTTGCTAGTGAGGCACGCTAAAAGCTAAAAATATTGTCTGGCTGTTCGAGCCTTGAAATGTGAGTTGGTTCTTGAACTTGTGATCAAAATCTGAAAATCAAGTGTCTAAATCAATAAGTCGCTGCTCCATTAACAGAGATACTAGAGCGTACGTTTAGGAAGATTAAGACAACAATTTCTATCATCTTTATTCCACTTTTATTGAACACACTTGCTATAACATACACACGCAAATTGTGTAACGTACTGGAAACAGCATACGACTAACCTCGGATTAGTGCACTGACAAATTTTGATGAAAGGAATTATGAGCAAGAGAAAAACACCAATGGGATGGGTTTGCTGAAGAGGGAAGGCAGTTAGAGTAGTGATAAATTCCCAACTTCTGTGAGAACACAACAGACAAACTTCTTAGAGTGTGCCTGTCTATAATGTCCTGTAGCAAGGTACAAAGCATAAGACTAAAATAAGTAATGGAATATTATATAAATTTACTTGATATAATATGGCATCATATTCTACCACAGTACCCAAATTCAACCCTAAAATTAAGTAATGGGATACCTGGACTGATTAAAAACATAAATGTGAGGGCTAAATCGGACGAAGAGAATGCAGAAAAATTTTTGAGGTACGTTTGTCATATTTCCCTGTTTGACAACAATACTTAGGGGCGCGATAATATTACTAATGACACCTAACAAACACCCTCGTATTATGGCAAACAGTAAAGTGGTACTCAGGTTATTATCTAACTTGCAACCAGGTAAGTAACCGAAGCATCCCAGACTACTACTTTCCATAAATGATGGAATACCTATATTGCTTGCGGAGATATGCATCATATCTCTTTAGAGTAGGCTACCTGGGAATTGGTAAGACACAATAATAATCCCTGAGATTATGTATAGATATATGACTTGATGGCTTAAAGACAACAGAATTTTCAATTAGGACTATCAAGTGTAAAGAATTCCCTGGTAGAAACTGATAGCACCCAGCATAAAAAGTATATCATCTTTTCTCACGAATCATGTGATTTATCTTGTTATGGAGTTACTATGTGGATCTATCATTTCTCACGCATATTATGATTTAGTGTGTGTTCAATTCATCGTTTTTTGCCTCACCTTAGTCTTTGTCGGATCACCGATCAATCAGAATAGACAGTTCCAGCCAATAAGAACAGCCCATTCCCACGGTTGTGAGCCAACTGTATTGTGATAAATTAAATAAATAAATATGATGTTTTGTTTCCTAACCGATGTATAATACAGTATCTTATAGTCACAGGCCAGCCTTTGTCTTTTGATATTTGCGTGGATCAGTGAATCTGAAGGTACAACGGACAAATAGACGTATTAGCGTACCAGTCGAGTTCATTAGCGTTGCTGCACAAAATCTTATAATTTGTGTGACAGTTCGGGTACTACCCAGATCAAAGCAGGTGGCTGTCTCTAGGAGCAACGCCCCCCCCCTGAGTCTTTGACTGAAGTCCGATCAACAGTGCCCCGGAGCAGCGACACGAGCTGTGTCCCCATTGTTGTAGGTGACCAAAACAGGTCAATGCACCATTCAATCGGTTCGGAATCTGCAACGCATGTACATTATACGTTTGGTGTCAGGGTTTTCCAGCCTCTCAAGTAAACCAGCATCTCCACTGGTCCAGTTGTAAGTGCCAGACATTCGCATTAGCCATTTCACTTTTGTGAAGGCGGTGAACAGGATTAACCTGTAAGGGGCTATTGACGCGTGGCCACATTACGGCACTTCGACAGGAAGATCCTAATCTGCCCAATATACACCGGTTAAGGTCGTCTTTATCGACCTTACAAAATCATTTGATAAAATATTTTGTTCAGGCGTACTCAGTAAGCTAAATATTGTTCGCATAGATAGCACCCTATACGACTGGCCTAAAGAGTACCTACTAGGTAGAAGGCAAACGGTGAGAGTAAACAAATTGTTCTCTCAGTGTCAACATCTCTCGAGAGATCCCATACGGTACCACACTGAGTCTTTTGCTAGTACACATCAAATTACCTGAAATTCTTGACTCATTTTCATTACTGTGTGAAAAATAGGGATGTGGCACAAATCGAAAGGAGGGGTCAGCTGGTATCATTTTCAAGTAACATTCAGGTTTGGGAGACAATTAACAATAATGCTCATAAGTTAGATCTACGAAAAAGTTTAAATAAACTAACAATGCTCTAGTCGCTCAATGGTGGAAATAAATTCCATGAAAAAAGTAGTAATGCATATGTGCTAAGGATCTTGATATACATTTGAGGGAAATAGAACTTCTTGACTCTAAAGGACAAAATTTTTCTGCAATTGGACAGGTGAAACTAAAAACCTGCCAAGCATTGAAATTCAAGTTCAGGCAAGGGGTTCCAACCGCACTGACAGATTCAAAAAGCTATTAAATACGTTGATGTGGTTGTTTAAGGTGTTCTATCCAACCTTTTGAACCTCGTTCTGAACAGTGCATAAACACTGCTACTCCATTCATCAAAAGAACAAATCTAACAAAGAGTACAAAGGGTACATAATAGGCTAGTTACAGGAATCCTGCACCTTCCTTAGGAAAAGAAAAAAGGAAGTCTAAACCTCTTCGCACTATCATACCTTGGGAGATGCGACTTCATTTTCATCCACAATATAATAATAGAAAGTATTCACTTCTCCTAATTATCATCATCATCTATTATCATCTATGTCTGAGGTTACTTTAATAGGGTGACAAACTGACGTCAAATAGGATATGGGTGGAATCCAGATGCTATCAAGCAGGTAATGACTGGAATTCTTCACTAGTTCAAAAGATGCTGGCTCCTTCGGTGAACAAATTTTAGGGGAACTCGAATCTCGATTTAGATACTAAAAATAGAAGGCTATTGTTGCCTATGACAACCTGTGCGATATATACCTCTGAAAAGGTTTAATTTGTCTACGAAAGCGTTCACTGGAGTTGTTACTACTGAATCAGGTAAGGAGTTCCAGTCGTTGACCACCCTGTGATAAAATCTAGATTCCACTCGTATTTTATTTGACCTCGGTTTGGGCACCTCCTGGTGACCTCGTAAATGTATCCTAGAGGGAGAGAAAAGATTAGAAATGTCAATCCCAAAGTCAACTTTCAATATACGGTATACCAAAATTAAGTCACATCTCCATCTTCGGTATGATAATGGGAAGAGATTTAAATGCTCCATCCCCTTGTCATAAGAAAGGTGTCACATGCCACTGACTAATTTGGTTCCACCAGCTGTACTCTCTCCAGGATATGTGCTTACTTCTTGAAGCACGGACTCAAGGCTTGTATGCAGTATTCTAGATGATACCTGAAGTATGTTGCTGAGAGTACTTTGAACATAGACTCATCTAAGCGTTTGAAAGACCTTCGAAGTGCCTATAGGTTTTGAAGAGAGCCTTAGCTGCAGCCAAACTACTATATACACGTGTCTTGAAAACATGGGACAATAGTCACTCAGTCCTTTTGTCTCTTAACATCGGGCAGTTGTGTCCTCCATGGACTACGGCGTGTAAGACCTTCGACCTAGGTGCATTACCGCACTTTCCTTGGAATTAATTTCCACACTCCAGAGGTCAGCCCATTCAGCTAGTTTATCTACATCGTTTGTATTACCAACTTATCACTACTATTTACAGTTTTCCATATCTCACTATCATCCGCAAATAATAAAGAAGATGAAGTAAGAATTTTCGGCAGTTTATTTACGTGTAATAGGAATAGCAGAGGGCCAAGTACAGTTCCCTGAGGTACTCTGCTCAGTACTGCTTTCCACCCTGACAGTACACCATTAACCGTTTTCCTCTGCCTTCTAACCATCAGGTAGTTCTTAAACCACTCACACAGACGTTGGACTAATCCGAAACCTTTTAGTTTACCAAGGAGATCTAAATAGGACACTACCGAATGCTTCACTAATATCCATAAGGACAATGTCTAGTAGATGGTTCTTATCCCTGGTCTCGACCCAATTTTCCCTAGCTAACTGTAAGTTTGTCAGACAGGATCGCGCTGGTCGGAGTTCATGCTGTTCCACCACCAGTAAGTCATGTTCCTCCATATGAGCTAAGAACTGATTCCTAATGATTGTTTCTGATACCTTTGCTATAACTTGGTTCAGACTTACAGACCGGTAGTTCCCTGTTCACCACTTTGAAGATGGGGCTTATAATTGCATTCCTCCAGTCTCCGGGTAGCCTAAACTGGGTCAGAGACATTCGAAAAATCTCCGTAAGTGGAAAATGGATACATATCCGCCGATATTGGCAGTCTAGGGTAAAGTCCTGCAGGTCCAAATGATTCACCTAGCTTCAGTTTAGACAGTAGTTTGAGAACTACTGCATCCTCTACCGCGATTGAGTGTGTTATAGTGGCGGTGGGAGTGACTCCGCTATACTCTGGGTGGTACGATTAGACGAAAAGATATCACAAGGGTATTCCGAGATCTTTCTAGCTTTTGTTTCGTCTGACTCGGTCGCCTCTCCAGTACCTCTTATGAGTGACGGTATAACACTGCTAGTTCTAGTCCTAGGTTTGATACATGAGTAGATTCTTTTGGGATAGTGTGCACAGTCCAATACCAGCTGTCTCTTATACTCTATACGACTTTTTTCAATCTCATACTTACAAAGGTTTCGAATTTTGCGGTATTCCATCCGAAACTCTTCACTCCCTGTCATAGTAAACCAGTCCCATAAGTTCTTTTACTGTCTAAATAACCTCCTCATATGATTACTAATCCAAGGTGGTTTATGCGATAGTTTTCGAAGCATAGACCAAGGTACAAAAGGTGCAGTGACGCAATCAAGTGTATTCCAAAATTCTACCCAAGCTTGCTTGACAGTCCGACTTGTATCAGATGACCAGTCAGCTAGGGTTATTGCGTTTCAAATTGCAGGTATATTCGCCTTCCAAGTATTTAGACGAGCAGCTGTTGACCTATGTATGACACCGTGAATTTTAAATGTAAAAGTGATAACTACATGGTTACTACTGCCTAGTGGCGGAAGACAACTAATGTCACCAACAACCTCTCCCTGGTGTTAGCACCGAGTCTAGAGTAGATGGATCATGTTCAGAGTGGTATGGTGTTGGTGCATGCATATTCTGCACAAGTGCAAACTCAAGCACTGTCAGTATGAGTTCCCAGTTGAAACAAGTATACAAGGTAGTTGACATTAATTCCTCCCAATTAATATGTGGAGCATTAAAGTCACCTACTATTAGACACCTGCTTCTGCTACTCCACCCTCTGAGGTGATTTAGTACGAAGTCGTCAGCTTGGCTGGCAGTGCCCTTGTTCAAGTTAATGACATGACTTGCGGCTTCACTAATCTCGCTAACATGAGCTTTGGACAACGTCGACCTAAATCCAATGCAATCTCGAATGTATAGAGCAGTCCCACCACCTTTTTGGCTAATTACTCTGTCTGTGCTAATGCAGATGTACCTGGGTATGAGTGATAGCAATCGTATCAGGTTGTAGTCCTTCAGATAATACTCCTAATTTAGGGATATTATTCGTAAGACTTCACGCGGTCGTAAAGCACACTGAAGGTTCTACGTTTTCACTCAACTTATGAACAGATACATAGAGGAGTACCTAAGTTGGAGAATAGCTATGCAAAAGTGGGATTGGACCAATGATGAGATGACGCAAATAAAACCATGGTCATAAAAAAATTTTAAGAGCTGTGTAAGCATACTAGGCAAGATAGCAAGTTTTAAAATATACGGATGCACAAGCTGCCTACCTCAAGCCTACAATAACGCGACCCAAGCTTACATCAATCCGAAACTTATTCTAACCTATTCTTCGATAATGCCTTTTTATGGTAAATGAAGATTTTACCTAGCCACTGTGTTCTGATATAACGCTGGTCGTGCTTAAAACGAGAGATGGGTGCTCAATTAAGTCTTTTTGTTCCGAAGTAACCCTAGTCCGCGTTTAATATGTCCTGTGAGGGCTAGAACAACGCTGCTTCTGATATACTCCTGGAAATGCTTAGAAAAAAGAACAGGGTGCTGAATTGTTGCCAGTCATTCTGAGAACCAGCACTGAGTTTTAGTCTGAGTCACTAAAGAATCCATTTTGGAACATATTCAGAATTTACTCACTATAGAATGTTAGAGTTATTTCAGAATTAGTGAGATTTAATTTAGCATTATAGTGAGCTTGTTGACTGAACATTAACATAGCTAGTAACTATGTTTCTGTACCAAACGTATTGGTTTCATATTGTAATAAATAACTGTTAACGACAACACTAAGGAGGAAGAAACGTACCGAAAATTTTAATTTGTAGAACTTTGCTTGACTGAATGGCAAGAGACAAATCAGATTCGTCCCCAATTGTAATGAAATCGCCATCTAAGAAGTGAATCTAGGTTTAAAAAAACTACCTTCATCTTTATATTTCACTAATAACTCATCTTCCTTAGTTATGTACTGTTTGAAGACACGTTGCATCATCAAAATCAGTTCGTCATACGTTATCTCTTCATTATGTATTGGGATGCGACGCAAATCATGCCCAAGTTGGGCCTTAATGATGAGTTTTCCAGAAAGATCCATTCTGAGAAGCTGTTGATGAAATGCTGATTCCAGTTACAATGATACGTCACTTGCCAGCACTTGACCTTAATTCTTTTGTTAAATGCGGCTGCACATCCGATGTCCAATGCTCCGCCGATCGAATCAACAGCAATTGTGAGTTCAGAAACTAAGATATTTTTATCTAATGTCACCTGATCTGTGATAAACCTTAAAATATTTTAGATGAAAACGGGTAAGAGAGATCAATATCTTGATAATTAATTAGGATGCAGGATTATTATCTTGCATTTGGTGAAGTCATTCATCAAGTTTGCATAGTTGTCTTGTCTCCTATTTGGTTGACCATTGCTGCTACTAATGAAAGAACATTTTCGTTTTTCATTATGTTCTTAATCATATTATGTCTTTCATACTTCAAGCAACTTTCGGAAATCAGACTTCCGCAAACTTTTTCAGCTTAACGCCATCCTAAACCTGGATCGAATAAAGAAGATTTCATGCTCTGATAACTCAAGAGTTCACCTCAAACTGATAGCCTCTGTATCCAGTTGTCTATCCAGGAATTTTTCGAATTCGCCTCTGCGATATAAGCCTACCTCAATTATTTGTTACAGGACTTCATCATGAGCTGACATAGGTCAGCGAACAACTGAAAAACCTGTGAGTACCAGAAATCTGTCGCGTCTCAGTGGCTTAAATGTCTATCAGCTGGCCTTGTAACCGGAAGATCCTGGGTTCCAACATCGTTGTTTGCGCACCACTGAAGAGTCCTAAGCCAGGATGAAAAAGCTGTCCATTTCTCCCAGGTTTTCCAGTGGTTCTCTAACTGGTGTCAGCTCATGACGAAATCCTGTAACAAAAAACCAAATCCCCACAAACCATCACTTGAATATTACCTTCCTGATGTTTTGCCCTTCTTTCATTAGCGGGAACAGTGGCGGTCAGTTGGATTTCCGATGCTTTGTAGGTAAGTACCATCGTGTATGATTTAGTGCGGTTTTGTTATGCATGGTATACACAGAGCGCCGATTAATATAAATGTAAATTTTAACCCTTCTAACAGTGTTTTACCGTCTTTTACAAGGCTTTCCTCGTCACACACTCTGTTGAGACTAGTTAGCCATTTTGTTAATTTTTAGCGGCTACGATCCTATTTCCTGTGTTGTGGTTATCCGTACAATATTTTCTCCATCCTTATATATATGAACCACATAGTCTAATAGTCTGTGCTTCTTGTGAATTAACTGTGACTCTAAGGGTTACCAATTAACGAAGCAATGTAATTTGTGCGATTAGAAGCAGCGCAGATGTAATTAAAAGTTAACAAATGTACTCTTGTAGTAAGAATCGATGACACAATCACTGGCAGATAATGAAATTATATTTAGTAATTTTCACATATTTTTATTTTTAATGTGTTCCACATCTCAAAAGAAGTATAGACTATGGTGACTAAATTTATTGAATCCTTAAGTCACGTTGACACGGTGAAAGCCGAAGGACTTGGTGAACAGATATTTATTTGGAAAACGGTATCTCTCTATTGCGATATTGTGTTTATCTTATCTTCAACGCACCATTTGCACATATCTTTGTGTTGTCGTACTTCTGGATTTCATGTTGTATTTTTTTGTTACTTTCACGTCTCCCAAGCTGTATCGTTTGCCTTTTCTGAAACCATATGTATCTCCCTGATATTTGGTGTTTTTATGCCGAAGAACTCTTATTAGTAGCACTAGCCACAGTCTTTGATCATGCCGAATAATGTTCCAGCTGCCTAGTTTATGTAAATGAAAGAATTGTTATTATTTGGCAAAGGTGAATTTAATCGTCATCACCTTTAGGAATTTTGAACTGTAATGAGATATGTCACCTACTTGAATTCAAAGGAAATTACATGCAATTGCATTCAGACGGAGAAATCCAAAATCCACTTACAAGTATTTTACGACCTATCAACAGATACATTTGCGTAATCAGTTTTAGGAATTGATTCTACACACAACAACAAAAGAAGGGAAGTTCACTCATTCACTAGTAACCATGCAGATGTTCTTTGTTCCAGTTTTTATATAGGATAATTTGGATGTGGGCGTACAGTTCTGTTTGCTTGAATTGAAGAAATTAAACGTGACGCGATTTTGATAATGAACAGTTTCCGTCGAAGAACGAGAGGTACTTCCCAAACGAAGACTTTCGTCTTGGACTGTGCCCAGCCAATAAATGTAATTGAGCTTATTTGCGCTGCACTGAAATAAAACTTTTCATCCAATATTCTTGTGTTCTACTCGATATGCTTACGGAGGGAGTACGGCATGCTAGACCTCTGCTCCACAGAATATGAACTTGTTACTTTACGTAGGCCTAATTCCGTACTAACTCCATCGATCAATATGCGTGATGACTTCTAAGGATATTGGCCGACCCTAAACATGTGCTTAAATTTACGCGATTACGTCTCTCAGCCATAGGTGAATCTGTAGGGACCAATGACAAAAATAACCTAACCCATGTACTTGAAATGCAAGAATAGGACTTAGGCACCGCGGCGGAGTCTGATTTCATAAAAGATTAAGTGTATTCAAAGGTACTACATTACTTTTATTTCAATTAAATCGTGATGTCAATCCACTTGATTACGGGTGTTAACGTATAATGCAATAGGCAGTATACATGGGACGAATAACTGGGTAGATGGAGCTGTAGCAATCGCAACACTATTTCGCTTATATCGAGTTAAGCTACCAGTACTTTCTCAGGTCTTACTGACAAGTCAAGCCTCCACCTCGCCATGATTACAAACTTATATTCACTCAAGTAGAATAAGAAAAGTATGGTAAGCAGGATGTGAGGTATATTTGATGAAAACTAATGGCAGGCGAATGCCTGTACACAACTGTTTGTCATAATTGTATCGGCGGTGTTAAACTGCCGTGACTAGGTTGACTGACGTTACCGGACTTCTGCGAATAGGTGAATGTGGCGTATTTTTTAATCGTTTGGGTTGGACTTATATGTCATTTTCGGTTGAAATTTCGCTTGGAAATTTTTTGTCAATAACTTTTGATAAAATTATGTTATGTGTTATCTGGATTGATGGGAATTCCCATTTCCTGGCTAGTCATGATAGTGTCCGCATCATGTGGTCTGACTGAGAAACACTCTTAGCATATTGGTTGCAATGATTAGTGTTTCAGGCGGACTGTGTCAAAATATCGCTATAATGAGCAAGATAGGATAGTTGGAGGGTAATGTCATCTACACAAATCGTTTACTCGATGTAGAAGTTGCACCTTTCGGCATAGTATAATTCAATGAGGACTTAACGTCTCAGGATATCAATGCAGCCTATTTTCGTGCGAAAAGTACTATTTGATGAAAGAATGCTATCAGTACATGAAAATCACCTATAAATGCTAACATAACCTTTTGTGGGGACAGAAGTTGTCATGTAGATGTGTCTTACACCGTATGTGTGTTTGGAAAGGAATTATCGTAAGTTGAAAAGTTATTTCTAAGCGGATTTACTATATATTTGCACTGATTGGTGCAGTGCCATATAGGTTATGTGGATTCAATGTATGAAAATATCTCAACTTGATTAATATTGTGCCTGGCTTGCTTCAAATAGAGAGTTGTTCGTGTGGTGGTGTAATGACTCTAAAAAGCTATACTAGGTCAACTGATGGTTTTGTACATCGTTGTGGAATATGCTGGAAGCGAGTGTGTATCAGAGGGTAATATTTCGTAGGAACTTTTTTTGCTAGGTCGCATCTCTCCCTAACCCGTATTTTGTACATTTGCAATTACTGAGTACTGAAACAGCCCGTGAGAGCCTCTGCTGCCGAGACGGAGAACAGCCTCGTCTCAACAGTTCAGTGGTACCAGCACTGCAGAGACATCGCTTCATGAAGAATGGACAGAATTACTTCGTTGTTAGGCGGGGACGACGTAGTAGTCCATGTGTATGAGACAGTGTTGGTGAAGAAGAAATATAACCGCGGTCGTCAAAGAGCGAACAATATTTGGGTCATAGGTTTACACGACACGTCCCTCCGAAAAGGATTTATTGAGGGACTAGCAGACAGGAAGGCGACTACTTTGGTACCTATTATAAAGCGACTCGTGAAACCGGGATCAATTCTACATACCGACGAGTGGAAAGGCTATGATTCATTTTCATCCCTGGGATACATTCGTCACATAGTGAACCACTCCAGTGATTTCGTGGACCCAGTTACAGGGACTCATACAAATTCCATTGAAGGATTTTGGCGTCGATTGAAAATAGAGTAAGGGCTATAAATGGACCTCAGAAGGATCTCATTTATAGTTATTTAGATGAACATATGTATAGAATGTGGTGTGACTTCTCTATTGACAGTGCCATGCTGAGTTGGGGAATGTTTCTCTCCCATGTTCGGGAAACATACCCACTGTAACCGTTTTATCATTTTTTATGCATTTTTCTATAAATATACGTTTCCGCTTATCATAAACGTCTCTTACGTGTGACTGGTCCGTTCAAGGTCGTTTGCTGATTGATTGTTATTGGTGTCGAAAGTTTAACTTTGCCGTTTAATCTGTCTTCCTTCCTTGGTAGCTGCGTTCCCTTGGCCGTCTTTTATAGGTTTCACTTGTGTTGATCTCTTCCCGGATAGAGAATTGGTTATCTGATATAGTGTCCTCAGGTCCCTTTTGCCTGCTGTCTTTTCAGCTTCAGTGGCCAGGTTGTCATATAATTGTCTTTTGTCCTTCCTGGCACTCTTCTTCACTTCTTTGTCCAGTGCTGTCTAACTTGAGCTCAGCGTCTGCTTCTCTTGTCTAACCTTGCATTTAATCATTTTCTCTTTCACCATTCTTCTCTCCTCTATTAGCTTCCAAGTGTCCGTTGAGAGCCATTCCTTGTCTTGTTTCTTCTTTCTTCCTAAAACCGTTGAACACGTTTCGTTGAAAATCACCTTCAGAGAGTTCTGATGGTCTTCCACGCATGATTCTTCCGTGATGTCACGTAATGTTTCTTGCTTTGCTCTTACAGTTGCAGTGAAAGTGTCCTTTGTGGTTGTGTCCTCCAGTTTTTGAGTGTTGAACTTGCATTGTGGCCTATCCCCAGGTATCCTCGAGGCTTTTAGCTTCACCTTGAAAGTCCCTTGTACTAGATAGTGGTCTGAACCCACATCTGCTCCTCTCCTCGATCTTGTGTCCAGTAGGCTCCGTCTCCACTTCCTTGAGATTGAAATGAAGTCTATCTGGTTTTTGGTGTGTCCATCTGGTGAAATCCATGTTGCCTTGTGTATATCCCTGTGTTTGAACACACTGCCACCAATCACCAAATCATTGAAGGCGCAGAAGTCTGAGAAGAGTTCACCATTGTCGTTCATTTCACCGAGGGCCTCACGACCCATGGTGAGTTCTCTTCCTGTATTGTCTCCTCCCAGTTTCGCATTCATGTCACCCATCAGGATTTTGATATCGCCATTTGGGACGTTGTCCATTACTGCTTGTATTTGTCTGTAGCAATCCTCCTTCTTCTCTTGTTCTGAGATGTTTGTAGGCCCATAGCATTGAATGATTGTAACCTTCCTTCCTTTTGAGTTGAACCTGGCTGTCATTATCCTGGAGGAGATTGGTTCCCACTGCATGAGAGCTTTGCCTGCTGTTGGTGACATCATGATGGCTACTCCCTCGATGTGGTCGTGATTGTCCTCTGGGTGACCGGAGTAGATTATTGTCTCTCCAGTTGGTAGTTGGCTCCTTCCACATCCGTTCCATCTGCTCTCGCAGATTCCCAACACTTCTATTTTATATCTCCTCATTTCTGCGGCTACCTGAGCAGCCTTCCCAGCTTCGTACATTGTACGAATATTCCACGTCCCAATCCTTATTTTTGATTTTATCGAAAGAAGGTACATTGGTTGCCTGGCTTCCCGAAGGCTTTTACCAGCCTGCGTCATTTCACTTCCCTGATTCCATCGAGAAATAAGGTTATTGTTTGCGTTTTTAGAATTTTTGATATATTTGTACGTTGAAGTTGCTGTGGCAATTTGGTTAAGTTATGCGGGTGGAGTTGCTGGCACCACGCCCCAACCTTCCCTCTTAATCCGGGCTTGGAACCGGCTAGAAAACTAGTGAGCTAGTAATCTAGGCGAGGTTCTTAGTCATTATTACGTATATAATACAATTAAATATCGCTCTTTTCGTCTGCAGAAGCCCTAAGCCAACTAATTATTCCCAATTTTTACAAAGATGGACGCGCATAACTCCTCTATAGGCATGAGTGCAATTACCCATGCAATGAGCAAAAATAATTCGCAATAGCATTTATTGTCACACGCTGTTATTTATTAGCATCTTAGTTTTTTGCGCAGATTGAACCTTTTGTGGTTCATCTTTGGCTGTTTTATATTTTTAGTTTGGATGTGCTTTAGTGTTAACTGTGAGTCATTTCGTTTTCAACCTTCACTCTGTTGATCTTGTTATACCGGATAACCCCGAAATTGTAGGATTGTACTCGATCTTGTTAAACAGAAAATTAAATCCCACAGCATTTTCAACTCTTTTGGTTTTAATAAAAATCTGTTTGGAACAATTCGGTCTTGTTCGGGATTTTGAGTTGATAACGGCATGTGTACACCGTCGCTGGGAGTTATTCGTGAAGAGGCCATAACGAACATATTAGGCATCTTTGAATACTTCCCCAAATTTGAACTGCGAACCATATTTTGTCTGAATAAAGTCAAAATATGCATAAATTTGTCAGCTTTAATTTCACTCAGTAAACAGGCCTACACTTTTTTAAATCGTCAGAGTTCACTTGCACAATCAACCTGTTTTGTGACAATTAATTTCATTACTATAAATCTGTGACGTTAAACGTCGCTTCTGACACTTTGTATCCTATTCTACAAAACACCCGGCTGTAGTCAGTTAAGATAACTTTGCAAACGGCCAGTAAATGTCAGGGTTATAAAAGCCTCATAATTTCATTCACCTATTCTAACTACCACAAATACTTCAGTGATTTAGTTGCGATGAAGAAAATTTGCAGCCCAGGTGTTTGATAGCCTAACATCATAACACAGTGGCAATAGGTGTCAGAATTGCCTGCTGGTGAACTAATGTACAGATACTGCTTATGTACATACGTTTGAAAGCTAAGTTCATTTCGGTTCTGGGTTTACTCTACTCAGTTTTCTCTGTACCTACCGGGATTTTTTAATCAGGTAGTTTAGAATCCTTTTTTTATCCATGACCCTTTTGTGGTGACTCCTTCATGCGTACCGGTGAGGCGAACCTTATCTACGTCAAATTCAAAACCTGAGATTTATTATGAATAAATTGAAATAGGGAAATTGCGAAAGTGTTACTAGAACAATGTCTTGATTTCTCACCTTTCGGGTATTCAGTGTAGAGTTCGCGAACTTAGTATGGATCAAATGATTTATGTTGCGAAATCTGTTGATCAACTCAAAACTCGACACAGATTAGTGTTAACTGTATACCATACTTTGTGAGTACCGAAACTGTGTATCTGTGGGACTTCTGGGACTTCAGATCAAGGCTTTAGTATTTAGCATGCAAATTACTGTAAATTTCACTGACGTCATGTGTCTTTTGAACGTCACTCATTTCACACCAACGGTTATCTACTTTCAAGGTAAATTTTAGAAAACTCCGCGTTGAAATCGACTAGTGTGATAGTTTCATGCTTATTATTTTTATACAATCTGTTAATTCATGGTTTGTACGATGGTGAGGTAATTCCTTCAAACACGTATCTAGCTAGTATCATACTATGTTGATATTTCGTCTTTCCGGATTATTAACAGTTGCCGGTGTCACAGCTATAGAATGCTCGCCGGCCACACATGTGGTCCGGGGTTCGATCCCCGGTCGGCGCACTCCTTTACCTCGCTAAGCCAGCAACAAGACTGGCACTGAGGGAAGGCTGAGCATGAGGCTTGTGACCACGCTCCGTAAAAATAAACACCAATGCTACCGAAACTTCGGGCCACTAGCCTGAATCCCTATGTTCCCCTGGAAAGGTAAAGTAATAAAAAAATTATTAACAGTTCACATTTATATTAACATTACAATATGACTAGATTTCACAATTACTTGGACCTAATGATACTGCATGTGTGACATGACATGAAATTTTTATGCTAATAATGTATTTCATAAGCCAAAACAAGAGTGAAATTTGGTGTTTAAGTATCTGCATATTCATCAACTTGCCCGTAAATGTGGCATGTTTGACACATGAATATAGAGTTTACGTGAATAAATCGTTATTATTAAAAAGGCCTCTGTGTATTCATTTAATGTTCACTGATATTGACAAGCATATTGGGGTCCACACTGGAGGCCCTGTAGGTATGACCGTGGTTTGAACTCCATCGTTACAGGAACCTGGATACAACACATGAATACATTTACGAGATATACAAATATCCCATACACCATATATAAGTGACATGACATTATGATAAATATAGGATGTGAATTCCAAGAGAGTGACTACAAAATGCTTATGTTTGCCTGACGTTTCGCCTGAAACCTAATTCCTGGTCTGGGCTGGTCGGTAACTTATATTGGTATGTGATTAGGCACTCACAGTGGAACTCACACATCATTAATAATTCCAGGGTTCGATATTTAGCTGACGCACTCATTCACCTCTCTGGGCCAGTAGTGAAACTGGTAGAGGGGGAAGGTTGGAAGTGAGATTAGCGACTCCCCCTCATAAAAATGAACGTCACTGCTACAGAAACTTCAGGCTTCTAGTTCGAGGCAATATGTTCTGCTGGGGAAGTAAAGGAATAGAAGAATCTTCACCGCATCAAAATCCACTTACGATGTCACTTCCGAAAGAAGATACTTGTCTAAAATGGTTCCAAAACGACCGTTTTTGACGTTACTAAATAGACGTATGAAGAAGTTTTCTATGAAACCTCCTTGACAGGAATTTCATCATCACTAATTTCTACCACCTTTATTCTGAGCGAAATTCCAAAAACACTGGAAGTACAAAACTTAGCACCAGGCTGTAACAGTGGGAAAAATACGCAAGTTTTTCAAAAATAAATCAGTGTATGAGGCACTTTGCAGTATTAAGCTCCATATAATAAAATTAGCATACCATGTATGGCAAAGAGGCAGCTTTCTTCGCAAGTGTTTAACTTACCTTTGCCATTAATTTTCCCCTAGTCACATGGACAATAATCTGAGACGTTTCATCTGACCATATTCACCCGCAAGTGAAAATGTTTAATAGCCTGAATCGTTTCAAAAGCCTGTACGAAACACCTTCGCAGATTGTAAAGTTAGGACGTTTTAATCAGTCAGCATACTATTGGGAAGTCTGTCATGAAAACTAGTGGTATGTAAACATATTCTGTGACGTATGTTTGAGACAGACATTACTATTGTAGTTTCAATAGAAATCTGGAAGCATTACATCGCAAAAAGATGGGAAGTGACGAGTACATATCATTAGACTATCCAGGTTGTCAGTTCTCAAGAACATAATGACATAACCGTCATCTAAATGCCTTGCATTGCTTTCTTTTTCGACGTCTCTATTTACTAAACTCTCGTATTTATTAAGTTACTGCCCACTTGTTCCACCTATACCTCCATCACTGGGTAACGCTAAACTAAAAGCATACGGGTCACGGACCATTACAGGATGATTTACTATCATCATCTGCTTCTCCCCTCTTCTCTAGGAGAAATTCGAGAGTGAGAAATGGTGAACCCTAGAGATAGGGAAATCTAACCAGGCTTTTACACCTGATGAATAGGCGAGTTCTTCTACGTTTGAGTACACAGATAGCTAAACTGCACACTGCTGATAGTGACCATGCAGCATATTTCACTGGCAAACCAGGTGCATGTCCGTGTGGCATTTTCTGAAAGCAGGGAAATCAATAAATGCGTAGTTACTCCCGGGAGTCTCAATACACCCAATCCAGATTGCATATATCTGTCTTTCTATGGAATGGTGGCAATAACATTAAACTGCTCCTCCCAAATTTTCCCTTAAGTCGAAACTGAGAGTCATCATCCAATCAACATCATCTCCATCATTTCATGTGACGGAATCAAACACAGAGCGTGAAACCATTCATTTTCTAACGACTAACAGTCCTAAATTGACGGCTATACATCGTTCGCAATTTAAATATTGCTAAATACATCACCGAACGAGCAGATAATAGGCAAACATTGATGAAAACATAACATGATGTTGGAACTGCTTCTGACAAACTATTACATTCTTAATTTATTTTATTTTGTTTACAGCTTGATGCCACACCGTATTTTCAGTACACGTATGGAATTTTCAGCATGGATATGGGTAGCCCAAATTTACAGGCCGACCATAGATATCGGGTGTGCGCCGGTAGAGGATCGAACCCCGGACCATGTGCATGGTCGGCGAGAGTCTTAACCACTGTGCCACCGACGCACAGTCCAATCAAGTACATAGAAGGCATCTTGCAATGATATGTCCTGGGTTAGTAGGGTGTAAACGACCGATCAAAACTGACTGGTGATTGTCTAAATCTAAGCAAAAAACCTGTGGTTCCATCTACCTCACCATATTTCTCCGCAATGGCAAGCTGGAAAGAGGATCACCTTTTAGAAGCAGAGCAATATTATGTTACACAATCAAGTTAGAATGGCATAACTGTAGTTGCAACAACATCTCAAATGTACCATCTAACGGTTGTGAGCATGCAAGTGTGATAATCTGCACTAGAACTGATCTCGTTTGCCCCATGAATACTGCAGGCTACAAATTTTGGAGAGTTATCTACCACTCCAGGTGACTTATATATTTTGAAAGTGTTGAAAGATGTATCACAAATATTTCCCTGTTTTCAGACTGATTTCATTCTGTGTGGTACACACTTTGTAAAGTAATGCACTTTCACTGATATTATTGAATTATTATGATAGGATAAGCAGTACCTGAACTCCCAGTTACTGTCTGAATAGGAAAAGAGAAAGCACTAATATATACCGAGCAAGAGATCACACATTCCAGGCCATTTACCATCAATTTATATCTCAAAATTAATTGATCATTGAACTGATGTGTGCTTGTTTTGAAGCGTGTACATACCTCCAAGTACACGTATGTTTTCCAGAACTTTTGCGTTGCTAGTCAGTATTATGTTTCATGTAGTAGAGTGGTATTATAATATACGCCATTACTAAATGTCTAAAGTTTTTGTGATTTTCATCTTTTAGATTTACTATATTAATATGCGACGTTAGTAGCGCTAATATTCAACAGTCTTTATTGTTTTCTTAAGCTCATCAATTGGAACTGGTATCATCACAAGTGAATCTCGCTGCATCAAAAATGCCAGGAAATGAGTTGTCCGAAATGTTCAACAGTATCCCACCCGTCACTCGATACTGGTTTTCGGGCACAATATTGTTCTCTCTCCTCGGCAAACTGAATATCATTGATCCCATGCGTATGATTTTGCTATGGGATAGAATATTTTCTCATTTCGAGGTTATTATGAATATTTTCTAATCGCCGTACATTTAGATATGGAGACCAATTACAGCGTTGCTATTCTACCCAGTCTCTCCTTCCACTGGATTTCACTTTTTAATCAACCTGTACTTCTTGTATTCTTATTCATCTCGGCTGGAAAACGGTTAGTTCTCTGTTCATTTATCACTTATATTTTTAAGGAATGTTCCTAGGACGCACTGCGGACTACGTATTTATGTTCATGTTTACATGGCTAACACTTGTGGTATCCTTTATTAAGGTTAATGTTACACTTTTGTCTTGTTATTAACTGCCGAAATACCAAGACCAGTTTCACTTGTATTGTTATCAGTTTTTAGATCTGTAGTCTATATTATTTGAAAATACTATACAAATTTCCTTGCAAATAAATCAGATTGAAAGGAAAGGTGTTTAGGCTAAGCAGCATTTTGATTCAATATTAACTTCCAAGTCATGTTTCAAGTTTGAATATCAATCAAGTTAGTTAATTCAGTCTTAAATGGTGTTAGTTTATTTGCTACACTCGTTAAATAATAAGTGTTTAGATAATTTTCCTACATCTACACGATGTGGTTATGTATGCGCCACTAACATTTGCTTACATTAATGTTTTTTAGATGTGGGATAGGGAAGTTGTAAATAAGTTCATATTCTCTAATTAAGAACGGAATTCCGACACTGCTCATGCAAAGCTTTCAAATATCATGGCATAACCACTGATACACTCATTGACGTATTCATTTCAAAACTACTAGTGTTCAGAAGAACAAAGGTTTCACGTTCATAGGCAGTTGTTAGTGCAAATTTTATACAACTAGTTCCTAAATACTCTCAGTCGAATGACACCGTGACAAAATGTGTATAGGTGGAAACAAACTAGAAAAAATCTCGGAGGTTAGGTCAATGAAACTATTTAGCTAGGATAGTGGATTATTATTTGTCGTACCTAAACCGTTATATTCACCTTTTTTGCTGATCGCTTCATTTGCGTGCAATTTATAAATGGTTACCTTTTACACTGCAGAATGTTACCTCAGGAAACTGCTCCGAGGTGTTAATGGCATGACATCACGTCAGTTGCTTACTTGTTTTTAAAATTGACAGGTCAGTCAAGCAAAAGAAAAGTATTAAAAACGTCATTTTTACCACTTTTATATATAAAGTACAACTCTGTGGTTGGCATTTTGTGTAAGCTGTTAAAAATTATTCTTGGTAGAACTCCTTGACTCATTGACAGATTGTGAGCTTTTTGGCTGCATTTTACGTAAGTTGAACATCGGTAATTTAATTAATTTGAGAATATTTTTCATTTTCTTAATCGATTTACAGAATTCAGGCAAAAGTGTCAATAACCTGTGCTTACTTAGTGTTAATCGCCCTATCTCTAGCTATAGTTTCGATTTGTATCTTAAAGTTGTTCAAACCGTTGGCTTACCGGCGTCTTCTAAATATTAAGGTGTAGACCAACATATCATGCGTCTAATTTGAATAATATGGAGTTTTTCGAGCTATTGTACTGTAATCTAAAATTCAAATTTACATTGCAGCTATCAAAAACACACTTCCAATTTGTTCTATTTGCAGTAGGGAATTGTTTTCATTGTTTTAATTAAAACACTACAGGGAGTAGAAGGCGTAGATCGCACATGTGAATAAAACCCAAAAGCGTTGCATATTTTAAAAAAGTGGTATTAAAATGCTCCAAAGTGAATCCGTGAGACTTCATTCGAACTATGTTCTTTTTCCTCACCAGAATATGCTGGTAGCAGTTTCAGGAACCTGTAGAGAAAATATTCCCCCAAGGTCTTGAAATATTTAAATATGAACTTCAGAGTATTCGTAGATATAAATAAACAATTTTAAACATGTTGCATTGTTTTCATACATTTACTTCTGGATTATTATGAAATAAATTAACGTCCGTGTATTTTGGCACTCGCCTAAAAATGAACTTGAGCAGTCATCTTCGAAATTCAACCTTCTCACTCAGAAACGTTACCAGAGTTGTTTCATGTACTAGTTAACCATGTGCTTCAGATGAAACGCATGAATTTTTGTGCTTGACTAATACAGCTAAAGGTATTGTCGTAGCGAGTACTTCTTCATCCCAATCAATCAGATCTCTATTCTGATTTGTGAATAATCGATGAACAATGTACTGTTTAGTGTTAAAAGGTGATCAGTACCCGCGATCATGCATACAAAGTAGGCACTAAACCAAAATGCATCACACATTGATCTTTTTTTCGATTGTATCAGTATTATTGTTTGTGTATTTAACTGCTTGCTTGTGGGGTAATTTCAAACTAGTCTGCGCCATTATTATTCATTCATGAAAGTAAATGGCATCTTACCAGGTGGGATTTAATGTCATGCATTCGCTCGCAGTAAACAGATCCAGTCTAGTTTCCATCCAAAATGAGTCACTGTACCACGGACATACAGTACATTTTGTTGTCAAGGTGTTTATTAGCATCTAAAAAATCTCACTAACAACCAGCACCAATTCACGATTTCACCAGCATCTTGTAGTTTAATTTTAGCAATTTATCTACTCTAATATGTCTGTAACCTTCACGTTGGGTCTTCTCATTATATTTACATTTTTCTGCTGTAGGTGCTTTTGGAACCAATGGTACTCACAGTACTATACATATGGAGTCAACTTAATCGTGATGTTCCTGTTCAGTTCTGGTTTGGTATGCAATTTAAAGCGATGTACTTCCCTTGGGTGTTAGTAATATTTAACTTGATTGTTCGCGGCAGGTTAGTTTACGTGCATATTATAAATTACTTCGGACCACAGTGCAATGATGGAACTGGTTGGAATAATCGTAGGACATCTTTACTACTTCTTCGTTTTTCAATATCCACAGGAATATGGTGGTCAAGCAATACTAAAAACTCCTGGGTTTCTGTAAGTTCCTCATATTTGTACTCGTCAAACTTTTGATTATAATTATATTGTGTGCTGGGGTTTCATAAGAGAATATATATAGATGGTGACTTTAATAAGAATATTAAATTATTTTCAAACATACAACTGATGTCTGTCTCATAGTCAACCAATCGTAAGATTGGTATTGTCTTGCTTTAGCTGCTCCAAGTAGAATTCATTTCACCTGCTGTCAATCGTTCCAGCGCATAGTGGTTCGACTCAGGTACATGTTGAAGTTATTCAAGTAAATGACGAGTTTTCTACTTTATGACAAAAGTCGGAGTGCTCAGGCTTGAAGTTTCCCTAAATCTTTTCCAATGGGTACGATTTGTATAACAACACTTATTCTATATTTTTGATGAAAGCGTGAGATGCATAGTATCGGTGTTTTCTAGTACTTATCATTTAATAACAGTGGAGCATAACTGACAGTCCTTGAGAAATGTTTGACTGCTGCTATACCAAGTGAAGTATGTTTTCACCTTCGAGCGTCATATTTTCCTATATAGCCTGCTAGATTACGAAAAAAATAAGCCACTTTTGGTCGCATTGTCTTGAGTGTATCAATACCTCAGTTAGCAAACATTCCAGGTTAAAAGTATCACAGTTGACACGCGACAGCATTGAAAATAGCAAAGTTAGAAACTCCTGCGCTTATGTAGAAGTTTCAGAGATATCATTTAAAACACTCAGTCTACCATAGTTCTTCTGGGTTATCCGTTTCATGCAGTTCGACCTCATCATACATTTTGTTAGGAGAATTCAACGTGCA
Organism: Trichobilharzia szidati; assembly: GCA_944472155.2. Classification (NCBI taxonomy): domain Eukaryota; kingdom Metazoa; phylum Platyhelminthes; class Trematoda; order Strigeidida; family Schistosomatidae; genus Trichobilharzia; species Trichobilharzia szidati. The sequence goes on along the minus strand of OX235279.1, from coordinate 94,553,290 downwards.
CGTAGGCAGTACGAGAAATCTGCAGTAGAGTGGTTCTTTATGTGCGGCAGAACTTCCTGATGAATCTTATGCAATAGGACAGTTTGTTACAGTATGCTGGATAATAATCTAGTTTTTAGTTATGGTACGCTTAGTTATAGTCACTTCAACAGCTTTACTTTACACACTTACTGAGATCACTTTTCAGCGGTTTGCAATGTTGATATATCCAGCTTATTTTTGATCCCTTTTGTGATATGCGATCATATGCTTCGATAGCAATATTGGTTAATTTTTGTTTCAGATACAGACTTTTTCCGAACCAACGAGGTGTTGTAACTGGCTTTGGAGAGGCACCCCGCGCAAGACAGCAGACCGCAACAATTGGGAGATTTCCAGGCCGTGGGCAGGTATTGGGAAATACTGACTAAGAAAGCTATGTATTTAATGACAAATCTGTTGTTTTTTTAATGAAAAACTGCACATCTTTTGTTCATAACAATTAAAAAATGTAATAAAAATGAGATGTTCAGAGTACACCCGCTTCTTTCAGATGACTTTTCGTTGCATTAAATACAGGGTTTCAGATAACAGTATTGTAGATGTGAGGCTAGGTACGTTATTTGGCATTTCACTTCCGAATTGACATGAGTATGATAAGAGACTTTAACGTAAAACTAAAGTTACAACACGCATTAAAAGTACATAACGTTTACATGAAATGTGCAGACCCAATATGCAGTTCAGTTGCCACTTCTGCTTGAAAATTAGGACTCCACAATGTCATACATTATATGTCAATCACAGCCAAACATCAAACGGAATAATCTGACGGTGTTTTATTGCTGAGGCCTCTTTCTCTGGAGTGTACATGCACATCTCCCTGTTTCATTACCACATAAAGTAGTTCCCTAGATCAATTACATCAAATTGAAAAGCTCTGTGCACAGTGCCTCCTCAAACAGTTTAAGAAGTCTTGTTCGAATAAAACATCTTCACTGTCATGAATTCAAACCAAATTTTGTGGCTTAGTTCTCAGCGAACAACCTAATCACCGCGACATACAGGTTAACACTCGTTTCAAAACCAGCATTCGTCCAAGTAGCGAAGCTTTCGTCAAACGACAAACTCAGATGTAAACTCCTGTCAGCTAGACACCGTCTTCAAGATCTCTTGAAAAACAGAGGCGAATATTGTAGTCAACCAAGATTACATTCATTAGTGTTCATAATCAGACTAAATAAGAATGGTGACAATGAGTATCCCTGTTGGTAGGCAATTCACACAACAACTCTCTATAAACTCGTGCACGGCCGCATGAGTATGAATACAGTGTCGTGATTAGCATAACAAATATTCTCGACACTTATTTTACAAACGGACACCAATACAACGCCACCTTTAGGTTAAGCAAAATGGTAGAGGCTGGAGGCCCTTAAATACACCTCGAGAACAGAACTGATCAAACCGTAGATATTTGATCAGTATACCTTCGCCAAGTTTAAAGCATTGATTTCTTTGTGTTGTATCTGTCGGAGGCCTGAAGTCTTCGCATAGCCCCAGGATCTATATTTTTGAAAGATCTATTCTAGTCACTTGTTATCATCACCAGATTTCCTATGAACAGGTATGTTTAGCAGCCTACGTGTCTGACAGACTAATAAACAGACCAACCCCTTAGTTAATTTAGCCAATTGTCCATCATTGAATATTTATTCGGTTATACCAGTAGCATGCGGAAGCTTTTGCAGCCTTGATTATGGTCGGAAGACTGGTGTATACATCCTATCGAAATGAACTGATTTTTCAAGGTAGAACTCCAAGCAAATGTGCAGTAGCTGTGAACTAAATCGTCTTGACTTCCAGTTTCTGCAAAGTTTCATTCTCGGAGATCACTTCACTTACTACAGCTCTTTTTAAACACATCCCCTTAAAAGCCTAAATAGTTCACAGGTATTAACCTCTGCTAATACCTAAGCCACTTATTCACTTGTGGTCGTTGCAAAGACTATCAGTTAAAATACATTTCGGCAACATTAGACAACTATTCAGGCTTATCAGGGAAACAGGTGGCAAAAGATTAGCGAAACAATCTCGGAGAAAAATGGCACCATAATTAGCTCTCAGGATAGACGACTGGAGCGCTGGAAAGAACACTTTGAAGAGCAGTTTAATTGGCCTACAGCCACACTTAACCTGCCGAACATCCAACACCTCCCTGAATGGAATGTAGACACAGGTTTTCCGTCCCTAAGTGAGGTTACCAAGGCTGTCACTATTCTGAAACGAGGCAGAGCAGCAGAACCTGATGGAATGACGTCAGAAGTATTTAAGTACGGTGAAGACAGTTTACTGCCTGCGTTAACTGAGGTACTAGGCAGCGTCTGGGAATCAGAGAAAGTCCCGTCGGGTTGGTGTAAGTCATTGATTATTCCAATACACAAGAAGGGAGACAAGTCTTCTTGTGATAATCACAGGGGGATTAGCTTGACCAACATGGTATCTAAAGTCCTAGGCTCAATAGTCATGCATAGATTAAGCGGTCCACGGGAGGTTCACACACAAGAGAACCAGGCAGGAAGAGGGTGTATTGATCATATCTTTACTCGTCGACAGATTCTGGAACATAGGCGTACTTACCGGCGTCCAACAATCTCTATATTTCTTGACCTAAAGGCGGCATTCGATTCTGTCGACCGAGAGGTTCTCTGGCGATGCTTGGCTGTAAAGGGAATGCCGAGAAAACACATTGCACTGATTAAGGGACTCTACTCGTACTCATGCAGCCAGGCGAGTTGTCATCTGAAGTGATGACGACTAGTGGCGTCCGTCAAGGATGCCCATTCCTATTCAAATTCATCATAGACGTACTAATGGACTTAACCCTAACACACTTCAGCGACTCAGGGATTGACTTGCTACCAGGGAATAATCTGGTCGACTTAGAATATGCGGACGATATAGTCCTTCTAGGCGACGACGCTAACAAAATGCAGAGTCTACTGAACACCTTGAGCAACAATCTTCATATGTTTGGCATGCGATTCGCCCCTGCAAAATGTAAGATGATGCTGCAGGACTGGACTTCACCGACCCCTAGATCAGAAATAGGAAGTGAAGTGGTAGAGCACGTTGACCGCTTCACTTACTTGGGAAGTACCATCAGCCCCAACGGGTTGATCTTCGACGGAATCTCAGCACGAATACAGAGGGCTAGTTTCGCACATGCCAGTTTACGCCGTCTTTGGCGTAGACGCGATATCCGACTATCGACCAAAGGGCGGGTGTAGTGCTCATCAGTCCGCTCCGTCCTCCTTTATGGCTGTGAGACCTGGCCATTGAGAGCAGAAAACATGAAAAGATTAGCTGTCTTCGATCATGGGTGTCTGCGTTCTATCTCCCGCGTGAAATGGTATAATAGGGTGAGCAATATTGAGGTTAGGCGTCGAGTGCTAGGTAAGGCGGGGAAATCAATCGATGAGACTGTGAAATTACATCGACTCAGATGGTTAGGACATGTGCTACGTATGCCTAGTCATCGCCTTCCTCGACGGGCAATGTTAACTGATATAGGGCCAAACTAGAAAAGAGCTAGCGGCGGTCAAACGAAAACATGGCACCAGTCAACAGTTAGTCTAAGCCACATAGGAAGGTGTAGACTTCCTGGTTGGGATCCTCGAGACGGTAAAAACCAATGGTTGGAAACAATTGGTGACATGGCTCAAAATCGTTCTCGATGGCGCAGATGCATCCACTCCTTGTGACCTATGATTTCCAATGAAACTGTTTTGTTCTTCGTTATTACTATTCCTTTGTCTCACACCTCTGCTTACTGTCTATATTATGCATTTCCCCTACTTTCTTCTCTTGCTTTGTGTGCTACATGGAGTGTGGCGACTTGAACTGCCGCACATCTGTGCAAAGTTCTATGTCGAAAACCGACCGACATTTCGGTAGCTTTCGCTCCCCATCGTGTCTGCGACTCGCCATGGTAAGTCTTCTTTGTCCGGACAAAGCAGCAGAGATTCAGTGATATTATCACTTAGCTATATGTCACAAACAGTCTTTACGTCTCTTTCTACAATGCACCGGATACGACGCAAAGCTTGTCAAAATTATTGCTGCTTCTATGTGTTCAATTATCTTAGAGCTTTAAACGTGGAAGTTCATCATGTTAAATCGCTACACTTTATAAAAGCACACAGAGATATAAAAAAGAAGAGAACTATGGTAACTAAAAGAAGAGTTGATACATTAGTGACACTAAGAAAAATTTCGTGTCATGTCACTAGCAGTCTCCAACCATTGGTTCTCATTGTCTCGTTCACATTAGCCAGGTAGGTTTCATCTCTACACGTGAATGAAACCAACAGTCGATGACTCCATGTTTTGGTTTAAACACCCCTAACTCTTTTCTCACCTTAACTTGTGTCACCCAACAATGATCGAAGATACCGGCTTGACAAGCGTAACACTTTCCAACTTCATCGACCAATTTACCCGAAACCACGTTTAACCTGAGTGTTACGCAACATATCATGACAATCAACATAGCAGCACAAATACTTGTAGTCTCAAAAACAGGTAAGCTCTTCACATCTACTTTCACGGTCCATGTCACACAACTAATTGGACCACTTCACTCATTCGGGATGTTGCATAAACCCTAATTAACCGATTGCTGACAAAATCTCAACACATGTACAAAAGGCTCGTGTGACATCCGTCAGCTTATGTCTGGTTATCAATCAATGGAAGTGTGCACTGCACAGCAGTTCGCCCTGCCCTCCATTACGGCTATGAGACATGGCCATTGAAAGTGGAAGAAGCCTAGCTAACTGTCTTTGATCATAGACACCCGAGTTCTATTTCTCGTGTTGTGGTACAATATGGAGCTTAGGTAGGGGAAGGTAAGTTAAACTATGAGGTTGTGATTCACATGGCTAGCACACGTGTTACGCCCAGCCATCACCGTCCTGGATGAGTAATATCAGCTCACTTATGATTAGTTTGGAAGAGTTACCAGTGGTCAAATTAAAACCTGGCACTTATCGATGAAGACATTGGCAGCTGGTTTAAGCCATATAGGAAGGTATAGACTGCCCGGTTGGGGTCTCCGGGATACTAAGCGTAGATGACTGCACTGTTGGTGATGCCTCAAAATGGACTCACCCTCTATGACCCTTATATCATCTAAACCCTTGTGTTTTCCCATGTTACCATTTCTTCTGTCTCACATATCTACTTACTACAATTCTTTCGAATCCCTCCTCTCTCTTTTGCCTGTGTCTGTGTGCTACACGGAGTGTGTTACCTTGAACTGATGCACTTCAGCGCAAACTTCTATGTTCAAACTTAGTCAGCAACTTTAAAACATAAAATTTTTCCGATCATTTTCTAATTTTCAGTTTATGAGTATCTATTTCACTTCAACTTTACTACCTACCAGTTTCTCCATTATTCTGCAAGGTTGAACTTTTTAAAATATTTACCATTTGCATTAGCATTCTACCACTCATAACAGGAGACTCGAGTAAGAGCTCCTTGAGAAATATTATTGTATATACATAGGTGCTAGGGTGATGAATTACAAAGCTAGTTGAATAGACTTAACAACGTCAACGATTAAACTGTGCAAATCAAAAGGGAAAAGTAACTCAAATTGTGTACCCATAATTCATTAATACTCAAATATCAGACTTGACCACCATAAACTGTGCAAACAGGTAAAGGTAAAAGAAGTAGAGAACAAAGCGAGCCAAGTTATATAATTATGGCTATACAGATAAAGACTAGACCATAAAGAACTTTTGGAGTTTATGATCTGCAAACAAATGGATGAGATGTAGAGACAACACAGAACTAAACATGATCACGAAATGAAAAGGGGACACAGAGAAGTACATATAGCAGCCCTTCTAGAGTCATTTTCAACTTGTTCTAACACTGTCCCATAACTACAGAAAAGTACAGCAGTAGAAGATAGTAGAAAAAGAAAAATTCTTACAGGGTATGGGATTGTCTTTGCGTGACAGATCAAAAAATCTAAGCGCAATCATTGACAAGCTCAAAACAAATTCACTGTGAGCTAATCTAGTAACACTAAATTGTGGCTGTACAGAGGACAAGAGTGAAGAAATCATTGACTACTCAATCCGAATAAAATGAAAAGCGGGCTTCTGTATTTCTGTAATTGACGAAGCTATCACAAAATGAGCATACGTTCATTGGTGAGATAAGAAACTGCATTAAATAACACTGTGCGTTCTACAACTAAGAAAAAAGTCATGATATATTCACTTAGGTGAAATCAACCGGAAAGCAAGAAATATTACGAACAAAATAGAAAAACAATGAAGAGGATCACATTCCTGACAGAAAGACGGAGAATGATTTCTCTGGATTTAAGAACTGAAGATAATAAGAAATTATCAGCTAAAAGCATAAGAATTTGGGACTTCGAAGTAAGCAAGAAACACATTCTGTTAGTTTCAGCTGTTTAAAATCCTACACATTCATATTTGTAGGACTAATTGGCTAACTAGTTTACGTAATTTGTATCACATACATTTCGACATGTTTTCAAACTTTCGAAACAGTGCAGAAAGCAAACCTGTGCAAATCGCTTCAGCGACAACTGGTGAATGTCAACATGAGCATACTGACCAAAGGAATAAAGAAGAAATTAAACACGCACATTAAGGCAGTAAAATCAAAATGACACTATGCAAGAAAAAATGTGTAGATTTTCAAAGAAGTGAAATTAAGAAAGAGATTCAGATTGACATCAAAGTTGGCAGCATACTTCCAAAACGTTAAAATACCGAGTGGGACAAAGCAGTAGTATTGACAACTTTAAAGAGATCATAAATTTAAGATTTTACCATTATTAAGTGAAGGGGACTCAGATAATTACATCAGTAATCTGAGAATTCCGATTACAATCATGATTTTCAAATCATAATATTGTCTGAATTACATTTATGATTGTAGAGATATCTGAAAATTCTAAACATGTGAGCTGATGTGCAATGTTGGGTCCTCAAATGCAGTTTAACAGAGATTGATAGATTTATAAAGAGAATAAAATATTCAACTAGATTCGATGCACTGGATGACCGAAATCATAATAAACTAATTATGAGATGGTATTCACAAGCGTTGGGGTTTTAAGACCACGTATAACCCCAAAATATGATGGAAGAACAGAAATCAGAGTTAGTACCTACGAAAAATGTTCCTATAGTAATTCATATTGCCGTAGATGCATTCGCTGAATGATATCACGACAATCATTGAATACCCGTCGTATATTTTCTGTATCGACTGCACATGTTAGGTGAGGGTAACAGTAATGGCGTCCACCATTATTATTTGATGTTACTTTCTAAAAAATGGTAAAAAAAAATGTATACAAGGATAAGGAATTTTTCAGAGACATTGAAAACATAATGAACAACCACATCACTAATAAAGTAATAAAATCAATGTTAATCCATTGACAGTAATTAAAGTTATTTGAGAAACTTTGGAACTTACAAGGAATTCGTCCCGGAAGAAAAATCGGGCACGTACAACTTCTGAGTTTTCATGACGGTATTCCGCCAACGCTGCACAAAATGAAAAAGTTCATTAGATGTAGTCTATCAACCATATGCTGATGTAAACAAATGGGAAAACAAACAAAAATTCAACCAGAGGTAATGTTTTAAAATGGAAATTTAATGAATAAGTACCAAAAGTAATTAACACATTGAAACTAAAAATCTTACGAACTTTCTAAATATTTAAGTAAACTATACACTTTTTGACGAAGTGCAAACACACAACTGTTCATATATTCGACTTACTGTTTAATAATTAATTTTTCCAATAAATAAAAACACCGAGTGTTCATTCATATTCATCGACGATTACTGATTAGCTGACAAGTCAAGATTTGATATAGTAAGGGTGTTATTCATACTTCCTAAGCATCAATCACACATAAAATAAGTCGACTTCTCGCCAACTATCTGTTCCTCGATCAAGCTGTTTCAATTAATAGAACTTTTTGGATTAAAATAAAACGATTTTCAAACTCCGAAACACGAACTTAACCATTCAGGGTTTTAGTTAAATTCACCTTTTAGTTCACATAGAACGTGTTAAAAGTAACCCTATCCTCTCATGTAAAACTGGCGTGATTATCAATGTTTAGTATTACTCTTTCACCACAAATGCAATCCCAAACGTGAAACTCTCAACATTATCAGCTTATTAGACATGTCAACATTAGTTTCGAAACCAGCATTCGTCCAAGTAGCGAAGCTTTCGTCAAACGACAAACTCAGATGTAAACTCCTGTCAGCTAGACACCGTCTTCAAGATCTCTTGAAAAACAGAGGCGAATATTGTAGTCAACCAAGATTACATTCATTAGTGTTCATAATCAGACTAAATAAGAATGGTGACAATGAGTATCCCTGTTGGTAGGCAATTCACACAACAACTCTCTATAAACTCGTGCACGGCCGCATGAGTATGAATACAGTGTCGTGATTAGCATAACAAATATTCTCGACACTTATTTTACAAACGGACACCAATACAACGCCACCTTTAGGTTAAGCAAAATGGTAGAGGCTGGAGGCCCTTAAATACACCTCGAGAACAGAACTGATCAAACCGCAGTGAATTAGATGATCGGAGACAACCGGCAGGAAGCTTTAGACTTAGGTTTGGTGTTTTTTGCCAGTCTACAGCAAGGTGTATCTGCAAGCTTGAAGCAACTCAGATACCCTTTGAAACATTCTCATATAGAGTATTGAGGTCCGTGGGTGTTTATCCGTGTATTCACTTATTATCTTGGAAAATCACCAATTAACTATCGCCGCTAACGTTTTTTACAGTTTATTTAAACTATGCGACTCGAACTTCACGCCTATTAAGCTTATCTGAATGAAAGATACTTCAGACTTAACTAGTATGAATAACATGTGGCTTGCCGAGATAGTCACAAGCATAACTATTGTTTCTACTGAAGCTTTCATAATTGATGGTTTAATGTCAAGTGTTTAAATAAGGCGCTACCACATACTTGAATCGACGTGCCACAAGTGTTAATGTTTGCGGAGCAACAACACCACTTAAAAGCTTTTAAACCATGATGGTGGTGAACTGGAGGAATATGAGGTTAGACGCTCAGATATAGTCGTTTTAGCAGGTATCTTCATTTCCGACGTATTTAAGCTCAAAAGTATATTGGTAGCACCTGTGGAGTTGTATTCAGAAAATCATCTGTTCCCTGTCAGCACTAACTTCAAACCCAGAAATACGTTGCCTAACCCGGCTACAGTCATTATCAAATCAATTATGAAACCAAATAGACCGCAAGGCGATTTGTCGATGGACACAGTGGAAGAATGTCCCTCCTTCTGAAACACTTGCGTAGATCCCGATCACAACCAAGCCTGTACATGTATGTATCTACGATTAAACGGAGATAGAAAAGACAGTAATGTTACGAATCGAACTTGGTCAGGACACTAAGTCTCTTTTCAAGGTGGAAATACCTAAATGCATATCTGATTGACAGCAAGATTGATTTTAAGGCAGGCTGGGATATCATCCTTTTAACTGTAAAAAGTGGATTCACTCTCTTTGACCACCATATCATCTAAACCCTTGTGTTTTCCCATGTTACCATTTCTTCTGTCTCACATATCTACTTACTACAATTCTTTCGAATCCCTCCTCTCTCTTTTGCCTGTGTCTGTGTGCTACACGGAGTGTGTTACCTTGAACTGATGCACTTCAGCGCAAACTTCTATGTTCAAACTCCATCACCTAAATACTTTGACAATGAATGTGAACAAGTGGAAGTTTGAGGGTAGTTGTAATAAGCGATCATCGCAGCTTTTTTAGTTGGAATTCCAAAATTGCCAACACACTTCTACAACAATATCTACTACCACTATGTAACACTCGACTTTTCCAATCGACTTACAACCACAATCAGTAGGGCGACAGAGATGATAAATGGGTTTTTTATTTCCTGAATTGTTTTCTGATTGCACGATGTCTTAAAACTCCAAAATAACTAGGATGCAGTGTGATATCAAACGACGAAAATAACCGCAATCCTGTTTTGTATGATTACCTCATACACACAAAATACTATATTTAGTGTTGTTGTTTGACACAACACAGGATATGCCTTGGAATACAGTTTAGAAAAGCCGTTTAACAGAATACATGAGGAGCTGGGAGAAACTAAAACAGATTAGGGTTAGTGTAGGTTAAAGATGTAGAGAATTTAGAATGCAACATTGCGTGTTATGTTTGAGTACTCCTCAACAGGTAAGCCTTTCTTTATGACACCATTTAAGGTGATTTGTAAAAAAAAGCCTCAACAGCAATGCATAAATACTGAATATTGATAAAACGACAGATACGTCATAAAAATGTTAGTTTTATTGCATATAGGTGAAAACTTTATAACGGTATTAAAGTGAAGGTCAAAAATTAAATACGGGAATATCAATATTAACAGCTGTGGTATATCAATACAAGTTCAGTTACTAATCACTGAGCTAACAGAATCTCAGTAGATGCGGTGAAGTTGGAATTTGTGACTCTGCCTATGACTCGAGTGTCTAAACTAATAAACTACAGCAAAAGCTATAAAATTAAAAAGGATATGAAAAAGCAGGAGAATGCGATACTACAACTGAAACAATAATAACATTTAAATGCACCTGCTAGACTGTGATCAATTTTTAAAAGCATTACTCACCTTCCAACCTTTTTATTAACTATACCTACAGACCCATATCCTCATACAAATGGGCTTGAAATGATACAATTTTTCCGTTGAACAGACATGTCGTAAAAAACTACGATTCATGTTAATTGTATACAACGCTTGGATACTGGTGATTGTTTTAGAATATACACGATTCATTCAGATAAGCTCTTGATCTTAATTCTTAACTCATATACAATGCATCCTTGAACCTCAAGTACTTTAGAAACTGCTTAGCTCTGACTAGGCTTTACAATTGCTGTCAATATATGAGAGTAAATGTATCATGGAAAGTAGCCAGCTAGCATGAAGAACAGTTACTACATATTATTTTGTAGCACTTGAATCCGTTAAGCAAGCGTTGATCTAAAACTTGAAGGATATCAAGTACTGTTGTCTACTATACATTGTAGTGTATCATGGAGTGTTTGCGAAAACGTGGAATTATAATTTAATATTTCCGCTAATGCCACTAGAATCATAGCACTTTATTTACGTTTTAGGAATCAGCATTACAAGATTCTATAAAATTAATTGGGTTGTAACAATATGACGCATTAACAAATACGATATTTTTATCATGTACCAAGCGACGCTTTTTCACACGAAAATCGCCTTACCTGACAAATTCATAAGAATGATATGGATTAATTGAATAAAGGGAATCTAAGGAGGTAAATATTCTTGAATGTTTCTTTAAAATACAAAATAACAGATTTATGAAGTACTAATTAGCAAAACATGGAAAATTAAAATGATGAACCAAACAGCTTACTATCAGCTGGAGCTTGATAAGTAGCATAATGAGGAAAATAAACTTCTATTTTGGACTTCCCGGCCAAAACTTTCTCCGTTAACAAATCTTGCTTGTTGAGGAAAAGAATCACAGATATGTTCCGTAGCCACCTACATCATACAACCAAAACAACAAACGCCTACTTTAGAATAATGGTAATAATAATGGCAGCAGTAGTAATAATAAACCGGTCAGGTTTCTTTAAATAATTTGAGGACAGTTAAGAGGAAACGGAATAAACTAAACAAATTCATATCACCAGCGTTATAAAAATGCTAGATAGAAATCCACAATTTCGTTGCATAGTGTAGTGCATAGTAACATAATCAATGTATTTTTCATTTGGTTAGGCATTTTACAAATAACTAAAACTTAACAATTTGATAGCAAAAGATAAGTAAGGGGAAAATAATACTTAATCTCTCAAAGTTACTACTAACATTGATGTAAGTGTAGAACTTCGGCACTGTGGTAGAATGCAACTCCATATTAGATAATTTTATTATGAATATCACACAGCAATGCAGTAATAACTGGATGAGACCTCTGTGGTACTGTCGCATAAAGAAGGAACGTCAGAGGCCTTACGTAAGATATGTATATGACAAACTGAAACCGTGTGACCAAAAACTGATATGATTATGAGCAATAATTTATGATCGAAACGTCATCCAGTCGTTAAAACTGCATCCCTGAGAGATATTAAAAATAATATGGTATTACTCACATTATTGCATAAGAAAGATGAGTGTAAGTGATATTTACCAAGGAAATAAACTTTGTTTTTTTCGGGAACTAAGATTCACAGTACAGAAATTGCTTATAACTTCACACGTAAAGCTGGTTAGCTAGGCCAACTATAAAGAGGAAAGCTTCAACTATATTGGGAGATGTACGACTGATAAGTAAATAAACTACACTGAATTAGTCATACAGAACGACAGGTGAGTCTTGCAGACAACGGGCATGATATTGACGCTATCAAGACATTCACTGTTGTCAGTAAACAAATAAACAGGATGACGCTCAGGAAGGGTTGTGTACTTTAGTTTACAAACCTGGTCTCCGTGTACAGTAGAAAATGATGGTCGCCCTGGATCTACCATGGGACTGTTTTACTTATTAACTATTATTATTATTATTCAACATTTTATTCTACCTATTGCTGGCTGGTTTCAACATAGAACTTTGCACCGATGTGCAGCAGTTCAAGTCGCCACACTCCATGTAGCACACAAAGCAAGAGAAGAAAGTAAGAAGAAACGCAAAATAGAGACAGTAAACAAAGAAATGAGGCAAAAAGAATAGTAATAACGAAGAACTATATACTTCCATTGGAAATTACAAGTCACAAGTAGTGAATGCATTTGCGCCATTGAGAACGGTTTTGAAGAATATCACTAATTGTCTCCAGCTACTGGTTTTTACCGTCCCGTGGACCCCAACCAGGAAGTCTATACCTTCCTACGTGGCTTAAACTAACTGTTGTGGATTCCATTGACTGATGCCATGTTTTCGTTTCACCACCACTGGCTCTTTTCCAACCTAACCCTATGTCAGCTAACATTGCCCGTCGAAGCTAGGTATGCGCAACACATGTTCTAACCATCTGAGTCGATGTAATTTCACAGTCTCGTCGACTGATTTCCCCGCCTTACCTAGCACTCGACGCCTAACCTCAATATTGCTCACCCTATTATACCATTTCACGCGGGAGATAGAACGCAGACACCTATGATCGAAGACAGCTAGTCTTCTCAAGTCTTCCACTCTCAGTGGCCAGGTCTCACAACCATAGAGGAGGACGGAGCAGACTAATGAGCAGTACACCCGCCCTTTGGTCGATAGCCGGATATCACGTCTAAACCAGAGACGGCGTAAACTGGCATGTGCGAAACTAGCCCTCTGTATTCGTCCTGAGACTTCGTCAGAAATCAACCCGTTAGCGCTGGCTGACGCAACTTCCCAAATAAGTGAATAGGTAGGTAGAATAATAATTCCACCTATTATTACGCTTTATTAGTATCAGTATCTTGTGTGAATATTTTCATACTACCATTAACTATCATTGTCATCAACATTTCCCAGTTTGCAATTTCTGATATATATTCAAGTTTTTTCCGATAGGCGATTGTTTATTTGAGTGATGTAACTGAACAGTAATGCATTATTATATTAATTTTAATGCCATACTCGCTTTCTCCTGTACATTTGCCTATGACATAAAATAAATTCACACCTATCGTTTTGTATGGCTGATTTGATGTAATTTATTTACTTATCATTCTAATATCTTCCAATATATATATATATATATATATATATATATATATATATATATATCCAAATTTGACGAATTCATTAAATCCTGTTCTATTGACGTTCGTGGCTTGTTTGATGATATGATGACCAAAAAACAGTAGCACCCACCGAAGATGCTTTTGTGTAGTACTGATCTAGAAACGTGAACACAGAAATCTAGTAATAGCTGAAAATACCAACGATATCTCCTTTGAGTCATGTAAGCGAGTAGAGTACTTGATATAGGACCTACCTGTCTTACAATTCCTAGCTACAATCCTTTTGTGGTAGGACTTAAATACAGCCACGACGGGAGAGATACGCTTACCCTATACTGTCTTCAATTTTTCCTTAACTATATCTGTGCATTCTAATATTATTCTTTTACCAAGCTAAAATGCTGCGCATTCTTACTGAAAATTACGTTAAGACCTCCGAACTGCTCTTTTTCAAAATTTTCCTTTTTAACATTGGTGGCTACCATAATTAAGAACCATATGGGTGGTTACAAGTCAAAACTTCACAGTTGCCCACAGATAGTGATACAGTGTTACCTCTAAACACTGTAGAAGAATACAAATAATACATTTCAACAACACCATGTATAGTTACACATCTTTTGAATAACTGAACAATCTTGACGAGTTTGAATTTTTGGTCCAGTTGCTAAGGCTTCAGCGCCTACACCCAAAAGCTAAAGTTGGGGTAGATGCGGAAAAATTACCGACACTTAGCAACCTTTAATAGCCTATGATACATTTAGAGCTGTAACGCAACCCAAGCTTGCGTTCTTGATGTCCTGAAAAATGAATATGCATGTTTGCTGTTGTTTGAACAGTAGTAACGATGTCTACAACAACGTGAAGAGGGAAAAGGGTATCTTTTAGGCGTAAATAAATTGAATGAATGGGTGCACAGTAGAGGATGTACAGTCTAAGGTCTGGACAAAAATACACCACACAAAATAACAAAGCAATGTGACAGAAAGGAAACAGAATAATTGAGAAGTGGCGGAAGTAAACAGCTCAGCATACTAATCATTTAGCACAAATCCAAGTCACACAGAGCTGGTAATTCCAAAAGAGCATCACTCATTTAAAGATAACTATGTTCAAATATCATGTGTGACCTCAGGATTCCTTGCATGGTGTTGTCACTGGACGAAAGCAATCATACGGATACAAAATCATATATATCCACTGTGGGGAATCATGTTGCAAATGTTTGCATTCAGGCGATGCATAGTACACACACCATGCTTTAGAGCACTGCTCGTCAAACAATTGTGGTAAGACGTTCTCACCTGCCTTTCCAAGTTACAAAAGTTTTGTTCTGGCATCACGTCCATGCTATCGAAATGTACATCCTTCACGGATGTCCCCAGAATGCTACGATAAAATTAGATGACTCGTCCTAACCCGTAAAGTGATGACAGACCGTTGTACGCCCTTAGTAAACCGCTTTCGTTTTCAAGCATATGACTCAATAGAGCAGTCCAATACAATAAACCTAAGGCAACCCTAATAACAAGGAAGAAAACGATAGCTAGCTTGCAATATATATGACAATGTATTGGTAACTAAAAGAGGATGGCATACATGACCAATTAGATCTATTCTACTCTTTGTTAGGTTTTCAAGCGTACATTAAACGAAAGCACGAACGACTTTTATTTACGGTTTGTCTTTACTTACCAACTCCTGACTAGTTTTCTTTCTCAGACAAAAAAACAGCTGGGGCAATGACTAAAATGTAATAACTAGAATAATAAATAAGTGATCAAAACTTGCGAAACCTTGCAATCTAGCCTGAACAAAAAGTACATAAGTTAAACTATTACACCTGGCCATCAAAATAATGAAATAGTGGGATGATTTACATAATCAGTGATTCTGGAATTGCGCATCATCAAACTATTTTTGAAAAATTATTCGAACAGTCGATGTAGATTGTATCCACGTAGGACATAAGGTAAACCTTTGTGACATCGTAAGACGTAAAGAAACGACTTTAGTATGAAAATCATACGAAATTGTTAACGTGTTTCAAATCAAAATGGCATTAATTATTAATTTCACTGATATTAAAGTGCAGGAGAAGCTGTACATAATGCACAACATACACTCACGTGTTATAAAAGCACGAGTCCCTGACTTGAAGAGGACAATTTCAATGACTTACTGAACTAACCTGTGAAGTCAATGAGTTATGCGAAAGCGTTCACAAACAAAATGTCACAAATCTGACCTATCTCTTCGGCCAAAAATTCAAACCCAGCATGACACCGTAAGTTTAACGTTTTATGAAATTTACACCTCAAGTTTTACAAGAACATGTGGCTCTATATACAGCCAATAATACTGTTATCAGGCAATCAAATACTCACTTTCACCTGACCATCTTAGAAAGATATAATAAAAACGACCAGCAGAAATTACGAACAAAAAAGTAAACCCCAACTAAATATGAGTGCGAAACAACACCAAAGTAACACCCGAAAAGTCGCATCAAACAAGACATGGATAGAGAACAAACTGACCTGTTATTCCATATAGAAGCAAGAAGTTCTAAGGATTCTTTGACACGATTCTGACTGGGATCTTCCCGCAGAACCATGTTGTAGGAGGAACACGCAGCTACAAATATTATTGCAGTGACGTCGTTAAAACATTGGATCCATTTGCGGCGTTCCTCCCTCTGTCCGCCAACGTCAAACATGTGGAAATTAACTTTATCAACGCTGAACTTTGTTTCAAATATTCCAGAGGTGAGTACACGACAGCGTAAAATATCTTGCTCAGATGGGATATAATTTGGAGCCCCAACATCCATTGCCTTATCAAGGAAACTAAGAGGATTTAGAATGACAAGAAGAACGTACTATTTGGCGCAATCAATTAGCTGATATTCATTTGACCTTTCGAAAGTTTCCTGTATGCCTCCATCCTTCCAAAGTTTGGCACAATATGAAAAAAATTCCTACACAATGACGAAATTTTAGCACTTACTTGTGGATAGTCATAGTCTGGTTTCGATGCAGTTTCTAACATATAATCTCTTAACTTTTTGTTTTCACTGAGTTCAAGCTCTACTGGTGGTCTTAGGGCACTCATAGCTCCTGCTATGGACTGAGAAGTATTTAGTTAGGATGACAACTTACACATATAGCATCACGGAGATTCTTACGGATTGCATCTATTTTCTCTTTCTTCTCTCTGGTTTACCGTATGAGAATATTGTGCAAATCTTACCTCTCTGAAAACCCATCTATGTGTAGAATGCGCATCTGTTTCACAATTGTTGACTTCCCTGACTCCCCAGCACCTTTTATTTAGTATTAATTGCATTATTTTGTGAGATATACCCAAAAGTAATAATCTGTGTGTAGATTTGAAGTTCTTCTTTTCCTTTTCAATTAGTTTCTCGATCTGTTTATTGGCATCACTGCGAGTTTTGGCATCTTCCGATATATTATTTAGTGTACAACACCCGATAACCATTTTTATTATAAGTAGAGATATTTATCGGTACAACCGAGGTGTGTGAAAGTAAACTAGGTCATACATTAGAATTACACTACATGAGCTAAGGTAAATGAAGGCATCAGCTAAATTAGAAAGTGGCTTCGTTAAACAATACATTCAATCCTCAATAACGATGCATTTCTGTAATCTTCTTGAAATTTGGTCAGAAGCTAAGGCTTACAGACTAATCATTGATATTTCCAGTTATCTTGGTATTTATTTTCACTTTTAAATAGATAAAGATCTTGTGATCCCATCAACTGACGAATTCCAATTATCAATTTCACAATAAAAAAAAATCTATATTTAGACTGTTAGATTAAATGTTTATCGTGAACTCTTTGCATTTGTTAGCCTCAAATAGTTCGGTTCCTTGTCAGCATGAATCTTCGGGTTCCTGAAAGATTCAAGAAAATGTTTCTCAATCTGCGTAGCTCGTCCCGCCACTCGACGAGCTACGCAGACGTTTACCGAAGATCAGGAACCTTACCTCACAATCAAGAGGCGAGCACAAATAAATCAAATTGGTCTATACTAACTCGTAAAAACGATATTGGATATTGGAATCTATGTTTGGATATACGAAAATCCATCACTATTCATAACACAGCATAAAGAGCAAGAGGAGCTGTCCAGTTTATCTTTTCACAGTAGTTGCCAGCATTGTGGCACGAGATGTCCTAAAACCAAAGGTAAATACAAAAGTGACCCCAAGAAATTTGGATTTTTTAAAGTCGACTTGCAACTTCATTATATTCTTCTTGGTATAATTTGCTTGAAATTATTCTCTGGATCTCCACACATGTTACACACCTACCAAGAAACACAAATAAGGGATCACATGGTGCTGACAACATTTGTAGGGCCTAGATTACCTTTTTAAGTGTGTTAGAAACTTCCTACAAAGATTTCCCAACGTGAGTAGGTAGATTTATTAATTATTTACTACGCAGATGGTTCTGAGTAAAACACGGAGTTTCAGCACCGCATATCAACTTTCCACAGCTCTCTGCAGCCCATTCCAAATGGCTTCGGGATTGTTCGTCATCTCTCATCTTTTGACACGATCTCCTTATTCATTCTCAGACACCAAACTCAACGTTTTCCAACCAGGTTCCACCCTAATGTCCAGAGCGTGGTATCACTCACTGGTCTCCTCAGTGTATGGCCCATCAATGTTGATTTCTTTTGGTGCATTTTTTCGGAAGTAAGGTCTCGGTGAGTTCGTTACCGTAGTTCCTTTTGTTTATCCTCTCCAACTAGCCAATTCACCTTTGGTATGCGGTGAAGGTAGCTACCGAGGGTCTCCAGCGGTCCGCTGTAATTGATTTCGATGTCTGATGCATTAAGTCTCAGAACTAAATAGAAGCACAGAGTGGCTTAAAATAACTGGTGAAAATCTGGATCTTGATCTTAATGCTTGGTACTATATATCTCCACATTGATTTCAGATTTATGAAGATGTGTCTTGCTCTGTTCATCTGATCTTGCTTAGCTTCGAAACCCTTATCAGTGTTGCCGGCAGCTTAAGCGATGGTGCTCAGAGATGCGAAGTAGCTCACCCTCAAATTTCTCCCTACGACAGTAGTTGGTGCTTTTTTAATTGGTTGGGTATCTTCATTACCCTGTTCTCTACATGTTCACCTGAAGTCCTGTGCTCGCTCTTTCTGTCGACAACCTGTCTTTTTTCATCTGGTGGTCTTCGGGTCCACGTGGCATTAGACATGAATCGTCCCGTCATTTTTGGTAAAACATGTGCCTCTTCTCCCTCCTCGAGGTCTGTCGCATGATCTAGTCCACCACAAATAGGAACATCATCGGTGATTCTGGGCAGCTATGTCCTACTTCTGTGTCCGCTTCAAACGCTTTGCTGGGTTTTCCGATAGGAATAACCTGATATTTGTGGCCGTCAGACAACTGTTGCATTCGCCTGATATAGGTTTGGGTCACTTCGTGGTTTCGAAGAAGTTACCAAATAACTTAGTGGCCAACATTGTAGAAAGGCTCTTCAGAACCTGTGGAGTTGAAGTGCAACTATATGTTCTGAGCTACGAATCTTCTCTATGCTCTGTGTAATCATAATACATACCGTTGCGATTTGGTTTGGATATTACCTGCCTTTGAAGAATCCAGGTTCTTCTGGGCGAAATTTTGCATTCAGAGCATCTTTCAGTCTGTCATAGATATCGGAACTTAATATTTTGCTTGACATGGATGGGGGGAAGGTCTTGCGCGAGAGCTTATTTGGAATGTTTAAGAGATTTGCCTAGTTAGCCTTTGTTCCACCTGATGGGTATCTTTCCATTCTATTCAAAATTGCATGACCAGGTCATAAATTCAAAAGAAAATATGCCGTTGATCCTGGCAAATAGGACTGGTTTCTTCAATTTTCTTTGGCGTATCAAGTGCGAGCGAATGTTTAGTTAGACCATTATCAACACGCGAACCCTACCACTCAGGTATACTTGAGTGAAAATACCCAGTCAGCATGCGAACAAGTTAGAAGTAGTGACAGCAACCAGTCAAAACAGTCACTCTTTTGTAGAGAATCAGATTAGTTTGTCGACTCAACTTAATCTCATCCATTTCGCTTCTAGTGGTCAGTCTACTTATGTGAGCTGACTGGATCGATCCGTGAATTATCAGGTTTTCAAGGGACGAGAGCACCACTGCGATATGATGTGGTTGTGTATCTATGCAGCCCTTTCAAACTATTGGCAATGAATACACCCTTAAATGCTCGTCAGTGTTAAATTCTTCCTACATTAATGGTTAAGGTATGCGGGAGGATTGGGTTTCAGACTACCAGATTAGGAGGGCCAGGCCACAAGTAGTGTGGCCAAAGCTCAATTCTGGCAGGGCAAATGACCATATGACAGTCATAACCGTTATTTTTAGCTGAAGCCAATCGGAATGCAGCTCGCGGTCGTTCAAGCAGTGTAACCAGGTGGTTTCCTAGGGGTTGAATAGAAATCAAACACTAATATATTGAGTTCTGACTAACAAACTACAACAAGGCTCCATGAACGATAAGACCACAATCAAATTAACGGGCAGTTGAGAACCATGTCTTATGGTTTATCAACGTAGCTGCACTATAACTTTTGGTAGTAAAAACAGAAAGCAATGTATACAAATTATGTCGGTCTCTTTTATTTGGCAAGAAGGTAAGGGATGACATCTTAATCGCCTTGCAGCCTTTTCAAAACTAATCAACCATTAGGACCCTTCCAATCACTGTATTACTGAAGATTTCCAGACATAAACTGACGATAAATGGTGCTTTAAGTCATCACAAAGTGCGGCACAGAAAAGACCTGTTGGATTTTCCTGATATATTTTAAATCTGTAATAGAAGGCTACAGCACAAGTGATGAAGTGCTAGAAGTTTTATAAATGCAGCAGAAAAAATTTAGATTAAACAGTGACTTGGACTCTTTGAGACGAAATAACTGCAGTAGTCTCACATGAGGTATTAAGTTTGTACCAGTAGAAGACTAAAAGCTTGATAAAGGAATGCTTATTTTGCATCTCTATATAGCCAAGTTATGTACACCTTATCCTCAACGCACAATTTGCCAAGATCTTCCGTGTTATGTTAATGCTGGCCTTCATATTGTGATCCTTTGTGGTCCTTTCAATTCTGCCACATATCTCCGCAACGTTGTATTATTTGCTTTCTCTGACGTCAAATCTATCTCTCTTATATATGTGCGTCGGTGGCACAGTGGTTAGGACTCTCGCCGACCATGCACATGGTCCGGGGTTCGATCCCCTGCCGGCGCACACCCGATATCTATGGTCAGCCTGAATTTGGGCTACCGATATCCATGCTGAAAATTCCACACTTGTACTGAAAATACGGTGTGGAATCAAGCTGTAAATCAAAATATAAAATATAAAAAATATTAATGTTTTTGTGCTGATGAGCATCTCTTTCTATACTACTAATAAGTCATATTGATAGCACCCATCACAATGTGATGTATCGTCTCGGATTTTCGAGTCCTGAGAATCATAGCTTCGCCCGTATTTACAAATGCACTATATTTTAAGTACTAACTTTATAACAATTTTTTCAACTTTTGGATTTTACGGATTTGATTGATTAAATACATCATTTTATCATGGGCTGACATTGATTAGAGGACCACTGGAAGACCTAAGAGTACTGGTCAACTGTTTCATCTCAACTTGGGACTCTTCTTCGCCACGCAACCACCGTCAGGATTTGAACCCATGGCCTTCTGGTTACAGGGTGAACTCGTGTAACATCCAGCTACTGGGACGCTATTCAATGTCCCATGAATCCTGACTTCTGCCAGTTCGCGACGTAGCATAACCACTACCCAATGTCTTCGTGGAAAGTGACGAGACACGCCCGAACATTTATCTTCTGCAGATGTTTCTGGCGCTTTATTTTGCCTTACTTGCTTTTATTTCATTTTGCAGTCCCTAAGAATGGCTTCTCCCCGGGATATTTTTCAGATACGCATGAATGTGTTAGCTACCCAAATAGTGTTTGTTCATCGTTCGATTACAATCACCTTTAGAGAAGGCAACGAAGTCTGTTTTGCGGCGTGATCTTGATGACGAACTGGATTATGGCTCTAAAACTTGACATTTATATGGACCTTCCCCATGATTTATCTTATGAGTTAACTAATTAAACTGTTGAGTAAAAATTCATCATAATTTTGAGATTGTAACTTATTATATATGATCTTACCCGTGAATATGGCGTGTGTTACATGTAATTTCTACCACGTGGACAAAATGTCAGTTGTTATTATAGTTATGAGTATACTACGAATAATTCTTAGGAATTATGGTACGAATCCTTATTTCAAGGCCGAAACAAACACTGATTTAAATAACGTAAATGTTAAAAACAGTACGAATAACTACATAAGTGTTTGCTTCCTTTGGCCTTCAATCATATAAATTGTAATATAATAGGTTACAACATAATAATAAGCTGTTTGGTTCCCGTTAGGTCTAAAATTCGTATGGGAGTTTCGAAACTTTACGTTATGAGAAAGCAAGAGGTAGTTTTGAAATATCGGTGCTAGAGACAAACCCTAACGGCTGTACGACTTACAGGCATCACTATTTTAAAGAGAACAGAGCACACAACGTAAACTATAGTAATGGATATCGCGTTTGAAGATACAAATATTTCCATATTCACAGGCAAGCAGTTCTAGGTGACCGGCTCTGAAGTAATTAAAAGATTTCGCGATGAAGGTTGTCCTTATTTTCTCCGACTGTGCTCTAGATATTTCCATTGTGCAGGTTCTTTTGATGTCAACACTCCATTGGATTAATGCCAATACATAGTGTAGTGTTGCTTTCAAAGCATCGTGAACCGTAGCAGTACCTCTGCAGATAGAAGACACAATAAAACTAATTTGTATCTCCACTGATTATATGCCATACTTTTCACTCGTTGACCAGCCTTGGGAAGGTAGCGCACTTCAGATATGTTGTCAATGTCCAGATCTAACTACCCTGGACTTAACGCTGTTCTTAGAAGACTTTCAAAAACTACTGTCAATAACCAACGCGAAAAGCCAGAACACAAATCGGTGATTCAAGAATCCTATATTCTTGCGCCAATACAGAACCAACCACAAGGTTATTGTACACAAACTCTAACGATAAATGTTATAACAATTAATCACAATAATACTTCTGATAGTTTTTCTTTGTCTTCTAAAAAACAGCGAACGATAGAACGATGACTGCAGTATCAATGACTCCCGCAAAAATATGGAGTTGGGTTTGAGCAAACAACCGTTAAACTGATCGTTCATTCTTCAACTACTTTGACATATGTTGAGCTATACAGGTCAACTTTCGCATTTCTTTTCGATAGATATCGATCTGTTGCATGAATTCATGAAATGCTTATTTTTAAATTAGTTTCCTTTTCTATTTTACTTATGTTGGAGTGGTTGTAGGGTTTCCATACCACATTACCTGTTATGGGCCTTAGGATCATTCATTAGGCGGTTAGCGATTGGGCAATTTTGGAGCTTGAAACGAGAAACCGGACAAAAACTACACCTTCTATATGATCTGTACAGTTTCTTTTTCTGCTGAACGTCGGTAAATTGTTATTAGTTCATGATGAATCTCTCCCGCGTCATTGCTCCCCGCAGCGTTCTTACTGAATACAACTTTGTAAGAGTTAGACTTGGATTAACTTCGAATTAACAATAACCACTCTTACAAAACTTCTTCACCGCTTATGGCCTTGATCGTACTCTGCCTAACGTGCGAGTACTAACGAACGGAAACAAGGTTAAAAGACCAGAGATGGCAAGTGTGACTGGCACAGAATTGTATTTACTCAAAAGAGATATGGAATTTGATAAGAAATTAGAGGTATACACTTATCTGGAGGTGAGACGGTGGTAAGCTCGGAGAGTGTGCTAGGTGAAAGCACAGCGAGAGAGCGAAAACGAAACCGTACAGGAGGTTCACGAATACAAAGTGGAAGTGGGGTTAAAGGTCAGGCTGCGTTCGTTCAAACAAAAGTTCGAAGGTACAATGTACACTACAACTTCAACATGAACTCCTGACTTCTTACTCAGTCGAGGTATCGTCCTTACTTTGGGACTGATGTGTAGAGAGTATTAACGAAATTCGGTGAAGATATCAAAATGATCAGGGAAACCAGACTATGAGAGCGCTGTTCGACACTTGAAAGAATTCGGCTAGAGAAGGACATGTGTTGGCAGTGGGACGTTTCGTGGTATGAATATGGGTTAGGTTTGTGGCGAGTTCTTCCCGGCAGTAGATTGGCATCCGCCTCTCTCATATCTGGGATTGGGATTCCACACGTTAAGAAGTCGTGGCATAAGTCCTACAATACAGATGTTACTAATCCTGAGCCTGCGAGACTAGTTACCATCTCTTTCCCAGGAGATGCAAATAGTGAAGAAGGTAGTTACCATCGGCGCTGATAGTAAAAGACCTGTTCCATGTTGAGAGCTTTCTTCATTACAACCAAGAGAGAGGTATTTCCCAATAAATTCGTTGTTATACCATTTTACGGAAGTACATTTTGAGTTGAAGCACTGCCAACAAGCGAGATCACTAGAGATAATAATAATTTTATTTCTGGAACAGAAACCAGCCATTTTTACAGGCATGAACAAATGTACACTAATTAGAACTTATAGAATATATATGGTTTGTTAAACTAGAAATAGATTGAATACTGGTAAATTTGAGAGAAATATTTAAAAAGAAATGTACAAATAAGGCAATAGGTAATTTTCGAGATATGCTTTCAACTGAATAGTTCATGAGATATAGCATCAAATCAAAACTGTAATTGAAAAAAAACGGTATGTCAATTTCACGCGGGAATTATAAACGATTACGTTAATTGTGGAAGGTAAGTAGCATTTTTGTACAGGTGCTGACGTGAAATATAAGAGATGCGGAATGAACAGTAACTGTAAGTAAATGATTCATATAGTGTTTGAAAGTCCATAAAACATCAAATTCACCGGTAAGTACACCATAATTGTGACATTTCCAGTTGTATATGAGACCAACTTTGAACTTGTCAGCAGATTTCATGATAGAGGTGGTTCCGTTATTCACCAGGTGGGCTAGCAATATTCCGAGGATAGCGGCACTGTTTCAGTGCCTTCGTTTAAGGCAGTACCTTTGAAAAGAGAAGAAGACACAAGGAAACCGACAGAGAGGTGCAGAAGTATATAATAGGTGTTAATAATTCAAAACATATGTAAAAAACATGGGGTTCATCATTTTTTTTTGTTTTTTTCATTTAAAAAATACTATTTCCCCCTGAGATTTTCTAGTGATGGAATTCTAGTCTTTCTTGCGAAAAGAAAAAAAGTTTAAGTGAAAAAGATGATAATTTTACCTACTTATATAGGTTGAATAGGAGTTAAACACAAAAGTCAAAGTGCGTGAACTATGTAGAAGAAAAGCGAGGGCTTAATAATAACTACTGTTTTTCTGAAGTATACATTTAGGTGTCCTTCTGAAGTAGGGGACTCATACCATGTACTTGCATTCGAGACGTTTGTTATTTAAACTTCAGCTTTAGGCAAATTTTCAACTTCTGTTGTCTTTTTTAAATTTTATTTATTCTCTTATTTTGCAGAAGCCATTCGAACTCAGGAGCCTTAGCAATAGAGTCCTGTCCCACTATGTATACAAACGATGGCATCTACGCTCAAAATCTTACCTGCAAGGCTCGAGATATTTCTGATTTTTATGAGGGCTTAAATCTTTATCTTGAAAAAGATAACAATGAACGCCTTGACAGATCATGCTTCTACCTTTAAATATATACCATTCACCCAGCATATTGTTGAGATGCGACCATGTGGGATCTGCTCAGATTTATGGGGCATCTTATAAATTAACTTGCTGTCTATCGTCAGATCTTTTCATACCACTCCACAATGTCTTATCTCATTTATTTTCTGACAACGTCTTTACTTGATCCTCATTTTACTCCATTAAACTTAACATCTTATAGCTCTTCATTACTTATTATACTCCTACTCTCTGAAGGGTACGGTTGTGCACTAAATGCACAAAAAGGTATAAAATAAAAACAACTGGCATGAGGATAATTGTATTAAAACCAAAAGTGGATATCATGATAGTTTGTGATATATCTGTAGCATTATACATTGCAAATGAATGTTGTTACCCTAGGGTGTTTCCTTTATTAATGCATTTATTAATGATACTTGCACTTACCTATTTCATTACAATTTAATGATTCACCTCAGCACTTTAATTTTTCTAAAACAGATTCCAATCCCTTGTAAAAGGTGTACTTACCTCAATATTGGTTGGTTATCGTATGCCTACAACCACGGGATGAAAACGGAACGAAGCCGATTTTCCCGCTCAACCTGGAGGACAACTGTACAATTCAATAACTATACGGCCTAATTCAGAAAATGAGTGTATTATATGTATCGAATATTTAACAGTTGAAATACGATTAACTTGTAGACAATCTACGATTTGATATTATATCATACTTGATCGTGCCTGTAAAAATGGCATGCATTTTCATGTAAATTTGTAAATTTATATGAAATACATTATTATTATTATAATGTACTTTTATGCAGGCATATATGGGTAGAGTATATCGCTGTAAGTGATCATTATCGTTTGCCTTTCCATTTCAGCTCCTCACTAGATAGCCCTTTACAGACTGCGGGTATCGACGTTCGCGAGTTGTACGGATTATACTAACGAAAGATCTTATACCAACAACTTCTATAGTGTTCGTTCTTCGAGTACCAAAGATAAAGCAAAAGACCAGATTTCGTCGTCCAAATACGAGATATATTTCGGGACCAAATCGCTGGTAGAGGTGAATGCTTAGCTAGCTAGTAATCGTGCACGCACGTGACACGACGGAGTACCAAATGGCGGGGATGCTTGACCGTAAGCCTTCAGCTAAACAAGTCGGCTTAAACAGTGATGGTCAGCATCCAATGTTGAGTGACGATTGCTGTGGTTAATAATTTTGGGGAATTATTTACCGCTACAGCTCACTCCCCCCTAGTGGGTTTGTGAGGACCCTAAGACATGACCAGCCGGAAGTAAAAAAATCTCGATGGTTCCCTTATGGGTGAAAAAATTCTTCCGAGCGGCTTGATGGAGAGCCTGCTGGTCTGTCTGCCTATGCTAATAGGGTGTCTGTACATAGCCTCCTCGATGTTGTTCGTTGGATCCCGTGCTTCGTTTGTTTCCTGTCCAGTGCCCGTCACACCTGGAAAAAACAAGAATGCTGAGAACCTTGTCAAGAAAAATGTACCAGATAAGCGTTTTACCAAAAAAATTGACGTGCATCTACTATACAGTAAAATAATGTAAAGTTCAAAATATCGGGGAAAAGATATACATCTAATTTAATTTTTTTCCAAGTGCATGTTTAATGTACGGTTATGGGAAAAATACCGTTTACTTGTGTTAAATGATGCAACATAAAAAAATTGATGTGTCACTCAGTTATGTGAAATAGGTGTGAAGGTATTCTGGGAATCTAACGTGACGTCCAGAACGCGTTTTCTTAGAGTGATCGACCGAAGGTTCGGTGGCTTTCGCCGTGCTAGGGAGGTCTTCGAAGACTGAAAGAGATTCAATTACTTGTGAATTATCAGGTACGTTTAGCTCCAGGCTAATGGGATTACCTTCCAAGTAAGCCGGTTTCAGACGGTCGATACTGACGGTGTCTTCGTGGCCTTTTTTGTCTAAAACGAAGAATTTATCAGTACGTTTAATCACTTTGCATGGTCCGTCATACGGGGGTTCTAGAGGACGACGTACCGAGTCGCGACGAACAAATACGTGTGAAGAAGTTTTTAAACAAGGGTGAATGAAAACATCAATGGACTGTGGTCGGAGGGGAGCAGGTTTAACTGAACGCATTGCGTTTGTAAGCCTACTGACGTATGAGGTGTGATCTACCGCTGGTGGGAAGCTCGAGGGAGAAACAAACTCACCTGGCAGTCGCAGTGTCGTGCCAAATACTAGCTCAGAGGTGGTACAACCAGCATCGGTTTTTAAAGCGTTTCGTATCCCTAGGAGAACTAACGGGGGGGATTCAGTCCAATGGGTGTTATTTGCAGCTGATAAACCAGCTTTCAACTGTCTGTGTAGACGTTCTACCATACCATTAGCTTGAGGATGGTAGGCTGTTGTTCGAAAACGCATGCAACCAAGAATTTTAGTTAAAGCGAAGACTAAACCGCTTTCGAATTGCCGCCCGCGATCAGTTGTTATGGAAGATGGGCATCCAAAGTTTGCGATCCATCTCTCTACAAATACGCGTGCGACGGTTTCAGCAGATATATCCTTGAGGGCCATCGTGTGAAGCGATCGATGCAGGTTAACATATAAGTATATCCATGAGATTCTGGGAGGGGGACAACCAAATCTATATGGACGTGTTCGAAACGGGCGGGATAGTTTCCCACAGACTTGGAGGCTTTGCCGAAATCACAAGGCTTTCGACAACATTTCGCTTCCTTGCCATAGGTGTTGTTATACCAACACCAGTCAGGATTTTTGAGAGAACGTGTGTTGGACTTAGATCGTCCACGTGCGTTTTGCCGTTGAGGGGATCTAGAACGACGGTTTGAGGAATTACTAGGCTTGTTTGACCTAAACATCTGCTGGATGGAGTTGCATAACTCTATCATTGCAGAATCCTTCTTCGAAGTCTGTTCGGTAACAGAGTATACTTCGGTGATTGGCCGTTTCGTTATCTCTAGAATTCTATCTGCAGAGACAGCTAAATCATCTATGAGAACACCCTGAAGTGTCACAAGTACAGTCTGAACTGACTGTGGCAGTTTGGATAAAAATAGTTCTCTAAACAGTCCCTCATCGAACTGACTTTGGCCAATGATCTCTTTCATTCTTGCCAGCATACTCACGGCTGACTGATCTCCTAACTCGATGTTACGAAGTAACTCATCCAGACGTTGTCGATCCGTGAGAACGTTTCTCTTGAGGATGGATGCTTTGAGCAACTCGTACGAGTTACTTACCGACATCTGCAGAGTTACGCCATTGCTGAATTCCCGCGGTAGGGCGTGAATAACTGCAAGGAACTGTGAACGTTGATCAGTTATGCCATGTTCACAAAAATCAGACTCAGCAATCTGAAACCACGTTTCAGCATTATCTGGCCAATATGGTACTAGCTGAATTGTTTTGGCGGTTGGGCGTATGCGAATAAACTTGGGGCTAGGGTCAGTCATGACGAAAAGTATGCCGATAACAATATAGTACAAGAATAAACACAAAAAGGAACGAACTCACCGGGTTTATCTGCGTGTGAATCGAAGATGTAGTTCGTGGTTGGGCTCACCAGTTTAGGGGCTGACGGTATCGACGTTCGCGAGTTGTACGGATTATACTAACGCAAGATCTTATACCAACAACTTCTATAGTGTTCGTTCTTCGAGTACCAAAGATAAAGCAAAAGACCAGATTTCGTCGTCCAAATACGAGATATATTTCGGGACCAAATCGCGGGTAGAGGTGAATGCTTAGCTAGCTAGTAATCGTGCACGCACGTGACACGACGGAGTACCAAATGGCGGGGATGCTTGACCGTAAGCCTTCAGCTAAACAAGTCGGCTTAAACAGTGATGGTCAGCATCCAATGTTGAGTGATGATTGCTGTGGTTAATAATTTTGGGGAATTATTTAACGCTACAGCCCAAACCATTCTTAACAATAATCAAAATTCGATATCCAGCTGAGGGACGTCAGCTAACAGATATCGCCAGTCTCAGAGACTTATTAAATGTAGATTGTACATATAGATGGCTATGTATGAATAAACTGACTGAACAAAATGAAACAAGTGGGATGCAAACGCTTGGAAATACAAATAATGAATACTTCGTAAAAATCGGCAAGTTTACGTGAGATGCGTGCCACTTTAATGGGCGCGATGATATACGTTATAAATTACAATGGTGAATTAACATTAATTGGCACCTTTAAAAAAGTTTAAACGGTCTAAATATAGTGCAATCACTCGGAACAGGTTCGTTTAAGTGTTTAGTTGTGGACGCTTTACTAAGGTCATCACCAAGGTTGAGCGCTAACCCAAACTTCGTTCCGTTTCCCGCTGACTGTTATGGTCAACCAATGAACAGCCTGTATTTGGGTAAGTTCTTTGCGCACACGTCATTAATAACTATTTCAGGATGAGAACTTCCTGCGAAACTGAAATGTGGTATGAAAAGCAATTAAGAGCAATATATTACTGAAAGTACATTTACAAGATATATACGAGGAGCTATGGAGTCCTTGCAATGATAACATACATTTGCAGTGTATAATGCTAACCATACCGGCCTTACTGTGTCTGAAGTCATTGCTAACACAGCTTTCAACATTAATCACTAAAAATAAATATCCAGGCCATAAACAAAACCGCAATAATGCTAAACCAATCTACAGAAGCATGTAGAAGATCGAAATCACTGTCATATGAGTCAGCGAAATTCGAAAACTATCTCCTCATTATCGTTATTTCATTTGTCTCCATAGTCGAATTAACGCGAAGTCAAATTACGAAGCGGAATATTCCTTCCAGTGCTTGAATTTTTGAATACCTGCCCAGCGTTTCACGCTAGCAGGATACGAGAACAGTACCAGTAGAACTGCTGCAGCACATGCTTTTACATTGAATTGTAGTTTATACAGTGATTAATGTTGCTCCTGACAAAGAACACTGTGTAAATGCTGATCAGCAGATACTGTAGGGGAGCAACATGCTTCTCGACAGCTCGAGAATTAAACATTAGTCTGGATCCCTAACGAAAAAGAAAAGTGGGGGTCGTACATATATAAATTATAAAAAATGCCTTTGCTCCTAACATCTACAAGTCTGTTTAGCTTCTCATCAAGATGCTACTCCACAGGCCCTATGGTAATTCCTGAGACATCTTACGGGTAATCTTGTCCAACGGTTTCTAATCTTTCAGATCCTTGAATTCAGTTCTCGCTGAAATATCACTTACCTACTTCACGATAATCTTTCTATTTACTCACTATTATACTCCATTTTATTTTAACTAAATGGGTCTTTATTAAAACAAAAGCTTATCCTTTATTCACTTCTGTTCCTTCCTTAAATTTTGGTTGCTTTGATTAAAAGCACAACAACATTATTTGAACAAAGCTATATTTTCATTGAAGACATCATAGTTTTCAAGCTTAGACCAAAATGGTTAGAAGAAAACACTGTTAAGTTTTTACCATTCCAAAGAGTCTGCAGTTCTTTCTTGTATATACCTTGTAGATGTACTTTCAATGATATGTTATGTGGAATTGTATTTTACGCCATTTTGCAGTCCTCCAGGACTTTCTCTTCCGGAAATAGTTTTTAATAAGGTGGCGACATAGCACTTACGCAAATATACGCGGATCACCGGTTGACCATAACTATCAACATGAAACGGAACGAAGTCCGGATTTTCGCTCAACTTTGATGGTGACCTTAGCAAACGGTTTACAATTTAACATTTATAAGAACCTGTTCTGATTGCTTGTACAATAACTGAACAATTTAAACTTTTGAAAAAGTATTAATTTATGATACTTCAGGATTGTAATTTACAACATTACTGGTCGTGCCTGTAAAAATGGCATGCATTTCTTGTAAACACCCGTTTATAAGAAAATATAAATTATTATCATTATAGCTGGAATCGCTATTTCAGTATATCGTTTGTTGTTGAAAACCTTGGGGTCATTTTGGACAGTCGCGGCTGATAGCTTAAGGTCCTTCAAATTCTTTGTCTTATTTATTGAGATATCGTGAAATAGGTATCCTTCAACAAGCAAGCTCATCAACTACCCATATCCCGATGAGCTACTATTCTCTTTCTGAGAACTTTCATTCAAAACACATGTCACGATGCTTGATCTTCCTTTTACGTCTAATATCTAATCTTCAAGCACTAAATTTGTACATTACATACCATTTTACATTTTGTGTCAATTAGACTGATTTTAGCTTACTGAACTGTTGTACATTTCTTCTTGGATTGCACATTCACAGTTAATTTGTTCACCATTAAATGATGTGTAAACTATAATAATTGAATACCTAATTCATATATGACCATGCGTGTTAGTCATGCAAATGCTAAATTTATGTAAATGAATTATTATTATTCCTTAAGGACGGCAAATTTAACCTGCATCACATATAGGAATGTCGAGTCGAAGTGTAGACTCTCAGCTGAATTCATTGAGATGCTGATATGGCCGAATTCGGGCGAAGACATTCGAAATCCACTTACAAGTATTTTACGATAAATTTGCGTAGTCAGTTTTAGGAATTGATTCTACACACAACAACAAAAGAAGGGAAGTTCACTCATTCACTAGTAACCATGCAGATGTTCTTTGTTCCAGTTTTTATATAGGATAATTTGGATGTGGGCGTACAGTTCTGTTTGCTTGAATTGAAGAAATTAAACGTGACGCGATTTTGATAATGAACAGTTTCCGTCGAAGAACGAGAGGTACTTCCCAAACGAAGACTTTCGTCTTGGACTGTGCCCAGCCAATAAATGTAATTGAACTTATTTGCGCTGAAATGAAATAAAACTCTTCATTCAATATTCTTGTGTTCTACTCGATATGCTTACGGAGAGCGTACGGCATGTTAGACCGCTATTCCATAGGATATAATGATAATATATTCTCATTTGTCGTACATGAGGGACGCCAGTTTGCAGGCATCATCAATATGATCAATTACATATAAGATTAGTAAGCATATTTAATTATAATGATAATGTAATAAAATACACATGTATTCCTACCTATGGAGGACACACCAATTGTACAGGCATGGATAAGCATTATTTTAATTACATAAATTTGGTTTATGGTGAAATGATATGGTTGCTGTCTATTTTGTCTTAAGTTTGTGGGAATAATCTGATAACTAGTCATTCAGTGGAGCACGTCAAGAAATATGGTCTTCGTATAAACAAAAAACACAAGTATGTTTTGGATTGGTTACAAATACTTGGGAAGAAAATAAAGCTTGAAGTCATTCCCCCATATAACTTTGCTGTGTATGACATCGAATATTATTCTTGATTTACATCCAAATTGGAAATAAATTCTAGATAAGTGATATACTTGTATAGTCTTGTCAGCATTATCATAGGTAACACCAGAAGTGAATTGTACTCAATTCAGACTAATCATAAAAGTTTATATTTTCTTATAAACGGGTGTTTACAAGAAATGCATGCCATTTTTACAGGCACGACCAGTAATGTTGTAAATTACAATCCTGAAGTATCATAAATTAATACTTTTTCAAAAGTTTAAATTGTTCAGTTATTGTACAAGCAATCAGAACAGGTTCTTATAAATGTTAAATTGTAAACCGTTTGCTAAGGTCACCATCAAAGTTGAGCGAAAATCCGGACTTCGTTCCGTTTCATGTTGATAGTTATGGTCAACCGGTGATCCGCGTATATTTGCGTAAGTGCTATGTCGCCACCTTATTAAAAACTATTTCCGGAAGAGAAGAACGTCCTGGGAAACACAGCAGTAAGTGTTCAACTAAACATACAAAGAATTATTGTTACAACAATAGGAAATTTTGAGTCTATATGTGACCAGAAATCAGAACAATGACGAAATAATCCATATAATATGACAAGTGGGGCATGTAAGAGCTGGAATTTATCAACACACCAGTCTGTGAGATTTCAAATGCAACCTTCGCCACGTGTTAGTTATTTCTTAAATAACCAGATTTATTGGCGTCGAACAGATAGTTATTGGGATTATTTATTGGTATATAGGTAACATTCCACAACTGTAATCCAGGATGCGTCCCAGAGGAAGGTAATGAGTAACTCACGAGGCAGTTGCAGGATATGGGACCAGTAATGTTTGCAGATCATTTGTCATTTTAAGTGGTCAAATATCTACATTCTTTATTCTCATTCAAACAGTCACATAGAAGCTAAAATGGTGAGAGAAAAAAGAAGACAAACGACAACAGCACAGAAGAAAGCAAGTGGAGTCCTCAAGGAGTGATTTGTAAATATATATATTCTGTGCAGTAACTGTGATTATTTTGGTACACTAACTAACTAACTAGTCCTGTTATGCTTACTTTTGTATTATGTGTGAACTAATATTAATGTCCTGTGTAGAAATGTTTATCATGTCCTAACAATAATATTAACATTTGTTATCTTAGTTTGTTGTAACCTATACGTTTAACGAACTTAAAATATCTATGTACGGTGAAAAAGAGGGTGTAGTAGTCAGACGCAGGAGTGCATTGTCATCTTTGAGCAATCTGGTGACTGAGGAGATGAACACCGGAAGTGTGTTTGCACCACACACATTAGCTGGTAGTCTATTCCAAATGACTGAAAACTTATTTAAGAAGAAGTTGTACCGCATGTAAGTCTGACAATACTCTATAGCAGCTAGGTTGTGATGATTTCTAAGATTGTAACTGATGACAGCAGTGAATTTAGTTATAGGCTCGGAGAAGTGCAACAGATTAGTTAGCTTGTAGTAGAAAATAAAGTTTAGTTTAAGACGTCTTTTCCAAAGTGGTTCTATTTTCAGTCTGTCGCAACGCTCAGAGTACTGGAGACTGCATTCTATGCCAAGAGTTCTATAGGTAAGTTGCGGTTGCACTCCCTCTAATTTAAGCTTGTCATTCTGTCGCAGTCCGCTAAGAATAAACGGGCAGTATTCTAAAATAAACCGAAAACATACTTTGTATAATAAAACCCTAGTTTTACAATAGAAGAAACTGATAATTATGCATCCTAGTGATTTATCCTTAGTGGAATAGTACTGCTTCATTAACCTCCTTAACTTATTGCGATATGCCTTGGAATGTATTCAGCATGGTGTCTACTTAATTTCACTATTTTCTTAGGAGCAACAGTATCTAGACAAAGGGTAAAATTCCTGTAAAATAAAGACACTACAGCATCCAGGGAGTCAGTGGTAAAATAGTCATCCCATTGACAGGTTCAAATGAATTCTTGGACTAATCCCCAGTCTGTATGTTTGTCATTGCGGCATATCATGCTTTCTCAATCTTGTTTGTTTCTTGTATTTAGAGGTGAGAAAGGCAGAGAGCAAAGTGCTATTCTATGGTCACTACTGGAAAATCTGTTTCTAACATAGGTGGAGACTGGGGTTGTGTCATGACAAAACACAAGGTCCAACATGTTTTCACCGCGGGTAGGTGTCTCTACGTGTTGTTGCTATCCATAACAATCGATAGTGGCAAGTAATTCGTCGAAGCGCTGGGGACCGGAACCACTTAACCAGTTGATTTCTCGAAGATTGAAGTCCCCTGCAATTATTTTGTAATTAGTACTAAACGAGGAGGCGTGTGCAAACGATTTAGCTAGTAACGCATCAGTTTTTTTGGTTGAGCATGGTGCCCGACAAACACAGTCTATGAGAAGTTTGTACTTATCTTCATGCAAGACGACCCAGAGTGAATCAGCTACCTCATTCAGTATTTCATCTTCCACCTTACTGACTTCGAATGAGTTATAAATAAATATGAGACATTCTCCACCACGCTTGCAATCTCTATTTGCACGCTGTACAGTATAATTATCTATACATATATGCACATCAAGTATAGAGGATGAGCACCATGACTCAGTTATCAGAACTACAGTAGGCTTGGCGATTAATAATAATGTCCTAAATTCAGATATCTTATTGATTAGGGAACGTGCATTTATTAGTAATATTATGAATAAGTCACGGGATTCAACAAACTGGTTTTAAATATCAACATAACCTGATTCTGTTTGTGCGTCAGCACTGCAATAGTTTATGGATGATAAGGGGGTCGGACTGGGTGTCCATACATCCCGGTTAGAGTGCGACGAGGTGATCCTAGGTGCCATGCATCGTACCAGTGATTCAGACACATAGAAATATGCCGTGTGTTCCTGGATGTACGGGTAGTAGTAGTTGCGGCTGGGTTGTGAATTAAATGGAATGGCATTGTAAGGTCCACCCATCAATCCGCTATTCCGCATACTGGTACGCTTCTTGATGTTGTTTTTATAACTAGAAGAATATTGTGGGGGGAGGTGCTTCGGTTGCAAGACTTTGGGGGTTTTAGGGTCTACGTTTCTATAAGGTGGAGTATGCTAGAAACCATAAAAGATACTTGTTTTGAGATGATTTCTTCTTTTCAAGTATGGGTTTGTTGACACGCTTACTCTCACCAGGCTTATTGAATACAAAGTATTCTTTCCCATTATTAGACTCAATCCTGCGAACTTTGTTCACTATAGTGAGGTTACTGCGTTCAGGTGAAAATTTCTTAGAACAACTTGTAGCAGTGCCAGATATTTTAACAGCTTTCAGTAAGGCTTTATTTACAGGAATATTGATATCTTATTCAGTTCCTAGTTTCATTTGCAGGCAAGGTTGTGTAGTTGGCTGAATGCTACCGTCAGTACTAGGTGACTGTTGTAGTACACGATCAACTTTCGGTAGATTTAAGACAGATGTGACCAGATTATTACTACGCATTATTCTGCGTTGACACGGTGTTTTATCCTGAGCTATAGTTACAGACTTATAACTGCTATTCAGTCTTAAGTGATCCTGACATTTAGTAAACTTACTAGCATCAAGGGAATTACCGAACTTAAAAATGATGGGTCGATTAGCCTGGTTCGACTTTTTACGAAGTCTTTTGCAATCACATGGCACAGTAGCCATGTCGCAATAATCCAGGATTTTGTTTTTTATAGTCTTCAGAGGCATTGAATCTGGGATGTTGTAAACTATAGCCTGATGAAAAGAGGCCATACGCCTTACTGACTCGGCAGCCATGCAGTCAATGAGATTTTCTGCTTTCTTTAGGTTGTCCAGAGAAATTTAAGGATGTTTATTTAAAAGGCAGGCTATTGAGTCTAAATCCGTAAACTTGTTTTGAGTTACATCCAGTAAAGACTGAATCCAGTCAATATTAGAAAGGTTTTCCGTGATATTTGAGATTTGCAGTGTCATACTATCAAACTGACCTAATTTTTCCTGAAGTTCACTTACTTGCCTCTGGATATCTTTCACAAGGCAGTTCAATTTACCAAAATCAGAGTTCTCTGATAGAATATCACAGGAGTGAGAACTGCACGCAAGCCATTTTGTGAGCTAGCAGTTGATACTGTATAACAGGGCCATAATGCGGTTATAACCGAGATTGAGCCACTATCTAAAGCACCTGTGTTTCTACGAACACGTTTTTTAGAAATCTGGACCATACTTTTAAGGATTTTATATCAATAAGCAATAAATGAATATCAGAGCAAACATGTGCAGAAATGTCATCAATTTCGAAAGTAACACGGTCATAACATTTTTTTTATTACTCTTCAGTTCTCAAGTTTCTCTAGCTACTGAAGTGACTACGTGAAATGGGGTCTCTAGCTCCACGAACGGCTTTCCCGATCTTCCTGGACTTAAAGTTGGCAAGAAAATTAGCGTACTATTTAACTAGGTTATATGTTGTAGTAGCATTGAATAGCTTCGTGCACGTCTTATACATACAGTATAGTGAATATGAAAAGCTTTCATGGCAAATGCATCCCACCCTGTAAGATTACATAAATACACGTGTAGCAGTAGGTAATTCCCCAGAATAATTAGCCACAGCATTCACAACTGAACTTTGGCTGCTGACTCTTACTGTTTAAGTCGACTTGTTTAGTTGAAGGCTTCCGGGCAAGCATCCACGCCATTTGGCACGGTCATGTTACGTTCAGTTGTTCGTGAACGATCCCTAGCTAGTTAAGCAGTCACACTCGCACAATGATTTAGTCCCAAAATATACTTCATAATTTGGACGATCAATTTGGTGTTTTGCTTTGCCTTTGGTCTACGCAGAATCAATACTATAGAAGTTGTCGGTGTTAGATCTTGCATTAGTATAACCCGTACTATCCATGAACCTCAACACTCTCAATTTCTAAAAGTGTAAATCTGATGAAAAGACTGGAAAATGGTTGAATTCAACACAAAAAGCCTAAGTCCTTCAATCTCGACAAAAGCGTGTTTTTTCTCATTTACTAAAGTGACTATATTTTTGATTGCACACTAGTCAGTAACTAGTGTAATATGTCTAGTCCTATATTCGGTGCAGACTGAATTCTACCAGTCATGTTTGCAATGAGGCCACCATGCTAGGTGGCTCGCCATTACGGTGCACTGTGAATTGTTGGTATTAGATGGTTGGAGGCAATCGGCAGGAAGCCGATTACTATGGTGCAATCAAAAATATCCAATACAGTCCTACAGGAGGTGAGTCGCGAGCCTGAATAGCTCAGTAGTAACGTCTCTGACTGCAGCACTGGGTGACGTGGGTTCGAATCTCAGAAGGGACATCAGTTCCTTCAAGGTTGCAGATACGCCTTGCAGATGAGTGCCAACTAGCACGAAACCTAGGTCCAAGGCTTCCTGCCGATTGCCTCCAACCATCTAATACCAATAAAGTGACCATGTTGAACAACTGCTCCAATTACTATGAATGTGTTTCTAGTTGTGATGAAGTAATAGGACAACAGAATCAAAAGCTGCT
The DNA here is from genome assembly GCA_944472155.2 of Trichobilharzia szidati. Lineage (NCBI taxonomy): Eukaryota > Metazoa > Platyhelminthes > Trematoda > Strigeidida > Schistosomatidae > Trichobilharzia > Trichobilharzia szidati. Next base: position 94,514,738 of record OX235279.1, on the reverse strand, counting down.
TCACATCTCGTTTATCTTGGTGATTCGCATTTCAACGCTCCCGTATGCATGTTTCCAAACACTAACCAATTTAAAATTATATTACGACAGCAATGAATAACCAACTTCCCTTAAAATAATTTTGAGGAGTTTCCTCCTCCCATGTAAGTGGAAGTATCACATTCCTACGTTAGAAATTTTCGTATAAGTGCAAGATATAGAAAACTGTAACTGTAACCATATCAATGCAAATCACTTTACCACTTCTGTTTTAATAGATTTTAAGACCCAATAGAATAAAAACGTGAAGTAATTGGAGCCAGCCCACCCAAGATATATTAGAATAACGAATCACGATATATATAACGAATTGAACTAGCTAAATCAAGCAAACCTGTACATGAAACCTCACTTATTACTGATACAAATCAATACATCTTCAGAGGTCTACAAAGGATGTACAGAGTTTCACACCACCTACATTCAATAGAAATATAATATACATAGAATATTTAAGATCTGACTGACCTCTAAACTTTTAGGTAGGTGAGGTAAGTATTTTGTCAAGATTGTAAAGCTTTATCATTTCATGTATGAGAGATTATGACATACTTTATAGGGTGGCATTGACTGTAGTAGCCTCAGACTGGCAGTTGAGTATGATCAAAACCGAGACATCAAAAACATTCAAATTCATTGACTTTTGACCTGAGCTTTCTAAAGAGATAACCTGGGTTCCAGAAGTAGTCGAGGGCAAAGATTGGAAAGTAAAGGTCATACTAATGAGGAGCAAAAGATCAATTTGTATCTTCCCGTGATTATATTGACACATTTCCCTGCTTACCATATCATTTTTCACCTTGTAATGTTGTGCTGTCATTTCTAATTATATTTTCATCTTATCACTTTCGTTTTCAATATTTTGTACTTGATATGCAGGTATCTCAACTAGAATTCCAACTCACAGTTCCCATCAATTTATCTGATAGCCACATCGTTAAAACTACACATTTCCTTTCTTTACAGCTTGGCTATTCACATTGTCCAAAACCTACTGCATTAATTAGGTACAGACGGATGGTTAACTTAAAGGTTATGACTGGTTTCGACGTAGAACTTTACATATGTATGCAGCAGTTCGGGTTGCCACGCTCCATGTGGCACAGAAAGCAAAAGAAGAGAGTAAAGAGATATAATTAACAAATATGAGGCAATAGGAATAGTAATATGGAAGAACAGAATTGTATTAGATATGCTTTAAGATTACATCTTGAACCACCGATTTCTAAGTCCATAAACACTTTTAACGTTATAAACAGCCATATTTTCGACCTAGTACCTGTGTTTACTACTCACAACTCCTTGAGTTTCATGGTATGTTGATGTCATACAGTTGAATAGAATTATAATTTGTGTGATATAGTGGAATAAGATAAAAACTTGGTCAATAACAACTCTAACATTTGTGACAAACAAACTTTGCATCGAAAGACCACAAGTCTCCTACGGGATGAAAATAAGATTATTCTTATCTATCCTTTAAGTGGTGAGAAGCAAAAACAACACTGCAAACGTGTTAGATTTTTCTGTATTTACACTGTATCCATACTCTGTACATTTGTAATTTTCTTTTCCGGTTTACGATCAACCTGCGATCAACTTTATTTTGAATTTTCTCCAGACCAGCATTGATAAATAATTCATGTAGCTCTTCTGTATATAAAAAATGTTAGATTTTTGGATAATTCTTTAACTCAACTAACCTTGCGTGAAAAAATAAACCCGTGTTCCATCTAGTCGCATATAGAAATTATCCTTTAAACATTGGCCATTCTTAAATCGTAACTGAGCCAAATCATATCGTCCATAATCTCGAAAAAGTAGTACACCACCAGGTTTCAAATATGTTACAAGATTTCTTATGACCGACGGAAATCTTAATTGAGCTTGAATTACGAGAACAGAATAATTACTTACAATTCCGGATTAACTGCTGACAATACAAATACTAAGATTAGATAATCTAAGCTGTTTCTGGGACAAGGAATTTCCTCGGATGTCTTTGTAATATCATATGTGAAAGCGACGCAGCGACTGGAATCATATCCATCCGAATGCTATACACAATAAAAAAAGATGCAGTAAATATGAACTTACAGTAAGTATAGATAAAGCCTGTGCAGAGAAGTCAGAAGCATAAATGAACAAATCTGGATTCCTGACTATGTGAAAAGTAGCATGAGATATAACTTACTTGACAAGGCGTAAAATAGGAAGTATTGTATTTCCCACACCACAACCGACTTCCATTATATGCATACTAGATGCTATGATAATAAGTAAAAAGTTAAAACATACACGTTGAACAAAATAATTCACTGAACTCTTTTTCCATCCATTTCCGATCTTTAAAAAATTTATCTTTATGGTGAGAGTAAAATTTATCCCAATACTCTTGTGCCAGAATTTCTATCTTTTCTGAAAATCAAAACAGTAGAAGCCGTAATTTATACAAACCCTGGGAATCTTCTGGCAGCCGTTCAGTACTATTTAGAAGTATTCTTTCTTTCGCCAAATTCTCCTGCTCTTCTGTCCACTGAATAATATCCCTGAAAAATGACTATCAAGCTTCCTTATTTCTTAAACTCACCACGCATTATGTTCATAAACATCACTATCAACTGTAAGGTATCGACAACCAAATGAAGATTTATTATTGCTGTTATTACTATCACAGTCCATTTGAAGTTATCTGAAATTTTTTTTGGATCTCCTTTAATTAAGGTATAAAAAGATACGAAAGTTGTCAAAGTGCAATAAAACAATGTAAGAACAGCAACGAGTCATAAACAAAATAATAGCATTTTTTCGGGTTCATTACTGAAGCTTCTAAACCAGTTTATCTATAGCGAATTCAAGTATTTTGATGCCAATACCTTTTCAATAAGGCTGTACTAGTGTGTTCTCAGAGAAAGAATTAAATTTTCTTCCTGACCACTCACCTTTTAATCTAGCTGATTTTCCATACAATAGCAACTTGATTGATCCCAAATAAAAATTTTAAGCTTGCGGATTTGACATAATGATGAGCGATAAATTGTACTAGGAACGCCATATATATATATATATACATGCACATATATATATATATAGTGTTCTATGACTATGTACCGTATAAAATAAGTTATGAGGTTATCCACCACTACAGTTTCCATGGAGTTGTCTTTAAAACTGAGGGCCACGAATTGCGTAGTATTTCAGAGATACAGACTTTACTACTGCAGCGAAATATCTTGTCGTATTCAAAATTTAGGCCCGGAATTGCATTTTAACATTTCTCATCAAAATGGTTCTACTTTATCATTTCGATGCTCTACTATGCGAAGTACGGATACCTGAGGCAGGTGTCTGAATTTATTATCTACACGCGCATTAGTAGCGTGACTTTTTAGATGTATCTTTAGTAACTGTCTTGTTGCACTAGAACACTAAAAAATCAGTGACACATTGAAAGCAGTGCCTTTGTATAAAACCATTATTTACTTATAGTTTAATGGACTTATTTCGAAATGACATTACGCAAAAGAGAAGTATATAACTGAATGGACTGGTGTTACACCAAAAACACTTAATGACATGTAAATTGTTAAGGATACAAATGCACTACGTCTTATTCAAGTGAATGATATCTTGAATTATCAACGATGCATAGTTATTTCAAAGTGGTAGATTATATGCTATTTCTTATTTTTCAACTGCATGGTTTAGCACGATTATGGGGTTACTGGGAGAACTCAAGTAAGCGGACCAGAAAGAAAATACCTATAAAATGCGTCCACAGAAAACGTATTCGTTGCTAAGGATAATAAGTTACTTTGTTTGAAGTAGTATGCAATATGTGCTAAAATAGAATTGAGCAGGTTACCACAGTAGTTCCAAGATATGCTTCTCTCTAATACAATTAATAAATTTGCGCTTTAGTGCCTGTGAAATTAAGTGATCTCCTAGTGTCTAATTTTTGACGTGTCGTGAACGTACATTGCATCCACTAATACATTTTACTCGAGTTTACGCAGCCGTGTAAAAAGCTTTGGGAGTTGTGATCTGAAGTGAACCCAACAAGTGATATTCATCAGAGATATCTTAAGTCTACAGTTTTTATTTGACATGTACAACTGGAGCAGTCTAATTAACTCTGGTGAGTTAAGAACTGACTTGATACTAGGGTGCAGTCTCTAATTAGAATATGTACACGAGAAAATCCTTATAGGTGAGCACGCTGACAAAATGCGGAATCTTCCGAGCACCTTCAGCAGAAATCTCGGCACGTCTCGTATTGAATGTAATATGATACTGCAGAACTGGTCTGCACCGACTACTAGTTTACGGATATGAAGTGAAGTGACTGAGCATGTTAGTTTCGAGATTTATGTGCTACTCTTAATCCAACCATCGTGATGACGATTTGGATTACTCTATATCTCACTTTATCATATTGCATATAAGAGTGCTTCATCTTCAGTTTCAGATTTCATGATAAACGATAACAGACATAGGCTTATATTAATCCTCGTGATGTGTAGTACAATGGTGGTTGTCTCGCTACACAAGAGCTGACGAAGTGACAAAACTTGTTAATTTGAGCACTGTAGAAGAATACAATTCCATATTAGGTAAGTATTTCATATAACACACAGTAACTCAGTACCAATAATCATATTAATATACTCACACAAGTTAACGTTATACGGCTTTTCAAATCTATGTAAACAAATCTAAGTAAACAAATAATTCGTAGGTACTGTCATCATCCCAGTATTTGCATCTGCAACGTATTGATTTTGAAGACACCAATTTGAGAATTGATGTAGTAGTAGTAGTAGTAGTAGTAGTAGTATAAAACTAGTTTAAATTTACTAATAAATTCGAAATGAGATATGAAACCAATTTATGAAAGCTTTTCGTTTTAGCCAATTTATCTTGCATAATTTACTTGGCATCTATATACTGGGATCTCCAAAAATACTTGTTCAGCTTTTCCTAAATTGTTTGAAAGTCACATATTTCTCTTTTAAAGCACTTAGCAAAGAGTAGCAGGAATCAGAACACAATGTATGTCTTATCGTTTTATGTAATTGTGATCCTTGAGAAGTTTCAGTGTGAGTTATTGGTCTAACAGATGAATCACATGTATAAAAGCGGCTGGGCGTGTTAGCTATTTCACTTATTTGTGAAGTTATACCAGCTCCGGTGCATCCACTGCTGACGAAATCTCAGCGAAGTATATAAGAAGCTCGTGCAATTTTCACCAAATTTTCATCTCTGGCGTAAACTTGATATCTACCTATCGATAAAGGATGTGTGTACTACGCAGAAGATCGCTCTGTTCTTCTTTGTGGTTGTGAGACGTGGTCACTGAGGATGGAAGACCTGAAGAATCTAACTTAAAACACAAACATCTGTGATCAATTTTCCGTGTTATGTGGTATAATATGGAGAGTATTATTGTGGTTAGGCGTAGAATGCTATGTAAAGAAGGGAAGTTAATCGAGGATGTTGTGAAGTTGCATCGATTGAGATGGCTAGGAAGCGTATCGCGCATGTCGAGCTACCGCGCAATCGTAGCGGGCATGGGATGATTTCGGAAAAGAGTTAGGAGTTGTCAAACCAAAACCTGTTATAAATTCATGACGTTTTCAAGTTACTTCAATCTATGTATTAAGTTGTACACTGTCTGACTGGAGTCCTCGCGATACTAAGAACAAATGGCTAGATACTGTCAGTGATGTAGCTTAAAAACCGTTCCCACCGGCGCAGATGTATTCATTCTCTGTGATCTCATAAACTCATTAAGTTTTCGTGTTTCTCCATCTAACAATCGTTTTCCCACATTTCCACTTATACAATTCCTCTGATTTAACCATTTCTTTTTCCGCTACCTCCGTGTTATGCATGGTGTGTGGCAACCTGGACTTCTGCAATTTCATGCGAAATTCTAGGTTGAAATCTCGTTCAGTCATATGCTGCCAGTATCCAGCCTTTACAAGCAGCTAGATGCTAAGGTTACGAGCACTGTATTAAAGAGGGATTTTGCACATTTACTTCCATATTAGCTAACATTTTAAACTGAATACCATACATTGAGGAACATGCAAGGAAAGTTGTGGTGAACAATGAGTTACTGTGTAGCGCTTTTCCTTTTATCTTAATGCTACAAATCAGCGTAAATAGATAACTTATTTGAAAGTTTGACCACAGTTCTCATTATTCTATACATTCAGATATCCAACACAATAGGGTTAGATAGGGTAAAAGTAATATAAATTAATACAGCTAGGTGAAGAGGGGTTAAAAAGTCTATAAAGCAAGTTAATAACTCGTGTGAATATATATTTTTATGGTTATAAGCATTATATTGTGCTCGAAACATAATCCAGTTATTAGTACTGCATCACTGTAATATCAAACACTTACCTAATATGGAATTGTATTCTACTACAGTGCTCAAATTAACAAGTTTTGTCACTTCGTCAGCTCTTGTGTAGCGAGGCAACCACCATTGTACTACACATCACGAGGATTAATATAAGCCTATGTCTGTTATCGTTTATCATGAAATCTGAAACTGAAGATGAAGCACTCTTATATGCAATATGATAAAGTGAGATATAGAGTAATCCAAATCGTCATCACGATGGTTGAATTAGATCAGAAAACCAACAACTCCTGACATGTACTTTTATCAAAATTTTACAAGTGACAACCCATGTTAATACAATAGTTCTCTAAACATCTGAACGTGCTTCAATAGCCTGAAAATGATATGCTTGCTTGTAATAAGTCTACTACTGAAATTAAACCATGACTGAAAACGAGCTAAAGCTGCATTCCTGTTGTGTGAAGAGATATTGCAAGTCATACGAAACTAACTACTGTGTGTTGCCAAATCCCATTTGTAAAGACTCACACTGCTTATTTGCTTATATTCGTCTCATATTTCTGTTTATTATCACCTTTTACTTTCTTCTGTTGTGTAGTGTGCTACATGGAGTGGGGCAAATCGAACTACTGAACGTCTGTGTAAAGTTATAGGTTGAAGGAGGGAATCGCTTATTAGGGAAGCAGTCACAAGTACCGCAAACCAATACACTAAAATCAGAAAGGCATAAATTACGCAGACATGCAGAAATGAGGCTGAAGCATTGATGGTTAGCTTATTAGGTCTACCTGGATCCTAGAAAATTTACATATTATGTAAAATTAGGATGCCAGGCCGTAAAAACATTGAAGGATAATGAGAAACGCCTACATAATACGGAGGGAATATACTAGAAAACATACTTTACGAGGTACATCCACATGAGGCCAATGTAACGCCTACTCCGGACAGCCCGCCGTTCTGATTCATATTCAGGAAATGCTGGATAACAGGCTACTGTGGCCTGTTTTGATTCTTGAAATATGCATCTATGAAAAGATGTAATTTCACTTTGAAAGTCTTCACTGATGCAGCTAACACTACTTCATCGAGTAAGGAGTTACAGTCGTTGACCACTCTGTGATAAAATCTACATTCCACTCGTATTTTATTTGATCTCGGTTTGAGCACCTCCTGGTGACCTCGTGAACGTATCCCGAAGGGAGAGAAAAGATTAAAAATAACAATCCCTGAGTCAACTTTCAATATACGGTATGCCAAAATTAAGTCACATCTCCATCTTCGGTATGATAATGGGAAGAGATCTAAATGCTCCATCCCCTTGTCATAAGAAAGGTGTCACATGCCACTGACTAATTTGGTTCCACCAGCTGTACTCTCTCCAGGATATGTGCTTACTTCTTGAAGCACGGACTCAAGGCTTGTATGCAGTATTCTAGATGATACCTGAAGTATGTTGCTGAGAGTACTTTGAACATAGACTCATCTAAGCGTTTGAAAGACCTTCGAAGTGCCTATAGGTTTTGAAGAGAGCCTTAGCTGCAGCCAAACTACTATATACACGTGTCTTGAAATCATGGGACAATAGTCACTCAGTCCTTTTGTCTCTTAACATCGGGCAGTTGTGTCCTCCATGGACTACGGCGTGTAAGACCTTCGACCTAGGTGCATTACCGCACTTTCCTTGGAATTAATTTCCACACTCCAGAGGTCAGCCCATTCAGCTAGTTTATCTACATCGTTTGTATTACCAACTTATCACTACTATTTACAGTTTTCCATATCTCACTATCATCCGCAAATAATAAAGAAGATGAAGTAAGAATTTTCGGCAGTTTATTTACGTGTAATAGGAATAGCAGGGGGCCAAGTACAGTTCCCTGAGGTACTCTGCTCAGTACTGCTTTCCACCCTGACAGTACACCATTAACCGTTTTCCTCTGCCTTCTAACCATCAGGTAGTTCTTAAACCACTCACACAGACGTTGGACTAATCCGAAACCTTTTAGTTTACCAAGGAGATCTAAATAGGACACTACCGAATGCTTCACTAATATCCATAAGGACAATGTCTAGTAGATGGTTCTTATCCCTGGTCTCGACCCAATTTTCCCTAGCTAACTGTAAGTTTGTCAGACAGGATCGCGCTGGTCGGAGTTCATGCTGTTCCACCACCAGTAAGTCATGTTCCTCCATATGAGCTAAGAACTGATTCCTAATGATTGTTTCTGATACCTTTGCTATAACTTGGTTCAGACTTACAGACCGGTAGTTCCCTGTTCACCACTTTGAAGATGGGGCTTATAATTGCATTCCTCCAGTCTCCGGGTAGCCTAAACTGGGTCAGAGACATTCGAAAAATCTCCGTAAGTGGAAAATGGATACATATCCGCCGATATTGGCAGTCTAGGGTAAAGTCCTGCAGGTCCAAATGATTCACCTAGCTTCAGTTTAGACAGTAGTTTGAGAACTACTGCATCCTCTACCGCGATTGAGTGTGTTATAGTGGCGGTGGGAGTGACTCCGCTATACTCTGGGTGGTACGATTAGACGAAAAGATATCACAAGGGTATTCCGAGATCTTTCTAGCTTTTGTTTCGTCTGACTCGGTCGCCTCTCCAGTACCTCTTATGAGTGACGGTATAACACTGCTAGTTCTAGTCCTAGGTTTGATACATGAGTAGATTCTTTTGGGATAGTGTGCACAGTCCAATACCAGCTGTCTCTTATACTCTATACGACTTTTTTCAATCTTATACTTACAAAGGTTGCGAATTTTGCCGTACTCCATCCTGAGCTCCCCCTTTATTGTCATAGTAAACCGGTCCCATAAGTTCTTCCACTGTGAATGGTCCGCGAGACTCCTAACAGCTGGTATTAAGCTATGTATGCAGTGATGATTCTTTAGCGCTAAAGTGACTGCGGTGTCGCCGCCCCCTAGTGATGGTATACGTATATCCCCCTTATAGTGTGTCGCCATCAAGTCCACGACAGAGGGCTTATGTCCAGGGTGGTATCGTGTTGGTACACGCATGAGCTGCGGTAGTCAATATTGTATATTCTTTACTAAAACAGGCACTGAAACTAATTGATTTTGACTTCTCCCAGTTAACATTTGGGATCATTACAGGCAACTACGATTAGACGCTTGTGTCGATCAACCCACTCCCTTATGTTAAGTCATCACCATTTGGTAGCAGGACATTTGCGAATAACCCCGGTTGTCAGAGTACCCTACTTCAAGTTAGGAACACGAACTGCAAGTGCAAGTCTAGGACCACTGTCCTAATTATTATCTTAGTTCGAATGTAAGGTGTAACTTCACTGACTTTTCGATTAATTACTGTATCCGATGTAGTGCAGATATACCTCAGTATGACTTGAGGGGAGTCCAAGTTCACCATAAACCATGTTTAAGCAAATTCAAGAACGGGAAATAATTCCTTATTCGGGGAGCTTCCGCGTAAGACCACACACATTCGCAAGGCAACCGATGCACATCTTCACTCGACTTATTCGCAGATGTCTTGGCGCATATGTTTCCGAGACGTTGCCACTGGAAATCCAGACATTTTTAAGATTATTTTCCTGTTTTTTAAACCGAGAAATCAGTTCCACTACGGCTTCCAAACATCGAATTCTACACTTCGGCGGCCAACCAAGCCTTATTCCGAACTTTTTATTCCTGTTCTTAAATGGTCTGCTGAGAAATATAGTCAACTTTATTTAGTTCCTCAGTTATACTTTCTATAATCACCTTAAAATTTCTGTGCCATCACTGCTTCGTTTGCCGATTCTGCCCACGTTCCTGACATGAACTCGATTTGTTATTTCGGGATATATGTCACAAATAGTAGGACCAGTCGCCTTGAGATAACATGTATATCGAACTACTGGAACTGTTTCATTCGATTCTTTTAGGATGCATATAAAAATAGAGTAAATTTTCGCAACAGTACTAAAGGCTTCAGAACTCTTTTCGTTGAATCCCATAGCTTTTCCTATCTTGTTACTCTTTAACTTCTTACTTTTCGGTACTGCCCAATTGGAGTTGGTTTTCTTCCTGTGTGCTCTCTCTTCAGCAAGGAGTCATCAGTTCACTAGACACACTAGGTTTTGTCTCAGCAGTTAGCCTTACATAGCCACCACTTTTTGACCAATTAGAAAGGCCAGCGGAAACTACCAGAATTAACCCCTCTTCATATGGGGAAAAGGTTGTGTATGATGGGATCTAATGTATTTCGTACAGTTATGCAAGAGAGCAGCAAGTGGAATGAGTTGGGAATTCACATGATGAATCCACTGTGGAGAAACTTCTTATTTTCACCTAACTTCGCATATCACGAAATGTTTCCTGCTGCGTTCTTCTGAATGAAATTGGGAGGTTATTGATTGACTTTCAACGAGTTGTGGAAGGCGAGACCTCATATCAGTTATTGATATATGTTGCAAAAGGAAGCGGCATGGCTTTTAATTGCGCATTCCAAGATGCTTTGTGACTTATGAGCAGGATGTATCATTTAATTTACTGAAGAGATGGAGACTTACACAGGAAAATTACGCATTGTGAATTGCATGAACCACATGCGGGCTGTGGTAGAGCTTCTGACTTGCCACAGAACGAGTTCAAAGTGAAGAGTGACCTTACATACACTTTCGAAATATCCTAGTCGAAGATTGATTTGTTCAACGTCTTAAAGAATATATGTCTCTAGAATTCGGGTGAAATATACATCACACTTCCGATCATTTGATTGTTTTTTGTCACTTTTTATTTTTGGGTGGATAAAACAACGAAACTATAATTTTCGCTAACATTTCACTTAATAATGCTAATGGCTGTATCAAAGTAATACTACGCCAAAATCTAGATAATCTCAGCTTACATACACTAGCTGAGCTAAAGTCCTTCAGTATGAGGTGAATTTTTACGTAGTCAAGTATGTGGAACGGCAACGACAACATATCACGTGCAGACTATTAGATTTGACGAGCGGAAAAGTTATGAAAACAGAAAAACGATTAAGTCACTCAATGGATGCTGAAATTTTCTTAACTCTGGTCTAATATCACTTTGGTGCAGTTATTAGCATTTTTGAAGGAAAAATAATCAGAATTATATCTTTAAAAAGTGGGAAAAGGAGTCAGTTATGGCTACCTATGGGCGGTTATATGGCATGTACCCTATTTTAAGTGGCACCACTTGCTCCACGGTGCAGGCATTTGTGCGGTCTAGTTGATTCGAGTTTCGACTAGTTGTTCAGGCAAATGCTGCTGACGTGATTTTGGTGCTTATTTGACTCTTGTTGGGTGAGTTTATACGGGAATGGTTGTTTGATATTGGGTTCTAAGCATTGACATATATTTTGTGTAGCAAGACGCTTAAATATATGGTTCATGCAATGATTGTTTGGTATACCGAGTATGGTTCGCGTACATTTCAACGACTGGTTTTCGAAAAGTTTCTTTGCAGCGTACTATCACCGAGGTATTCCTATTTTGGTGGACTGGATTACGCGCTGGACTGTGAGGGGCGAGGAAACAAGAATACGTTGCGCTGGTAAGATTCTTGAAGATTCTTACTTCAGGGACAACTCGTCTAATGTCGCGTGAACTCGAAGACATAAAGGCGAGAAGCAACCAGATTTCAGAAGAAGCAGGCAGAGAAGATAGGGCTTCAAGTGAACATACTTAAGACAGGTGGAGATAACTAACACATATTAATAGCAAGCACCTATCACTACCAACGTTGGAAATCTAAGCAAAGCTACACCTTCCACTTATATTTATTATTTATTCCCATCTACACGTCCCAATATTTTGGCTGCAGGTGGCATGGATGAGAATGCTAAAGCAAGGCTAGGAAAAGAAATACTAACCTTTATTAGTCTGACATCAGCGCAAAAATCTACTACGATGGGCACTAACAACCAGATTTGGATTTCCAACACTATGTTTAATTCAGTTATTTATGTGATTCAGAATCTTGACAGGAGCATTTTCAGCAGCTCGTGGCAAACTTTCATCAACAGATGCCTTCATCAGCCACATTGTGAAGATCAGATTGCCAGACTGAAAGGACTGGCTAGAAGGAACTTCGGAAGTTAGCGAACCGATCAAGGATCTACTGATCAGCAAATCTGTTGAAGAAAGTGGAGGTGGATAGAAAAGCACATTCTGAGGAGACCACAGAGTAACATCAGACGTAAGTCCCTATGGGAAATTATGGATCCACCTTGAGAGGATTGAGGAGAACAGGGTGAAATATAGATATTTGTTGAAGTCATATATTTCACAGGCAAGGCATAAGAGTAGTAATTGATATTAAAGATCTCTGTCATACATCTGTTGACATTAAACATCTGAAATTCAGCAAAATCACAGCTTTGTTTTTCACCCCGTGGGAGGCACACACTGAATATCGTACGCCCAGAGACCAAATTTCTTTAAATTACTTAGTGTGGAGTTGGTTTGACTCGCTAGATATCCTATAGTCGACGTCATGTAAGTAAATCTAGGGTTGAGGGATAAAACAACGTGCTTTGCTATCATTTGAGCCTGCTCAAGCCTCCCTCCTCCGAAGAGCCGAAACTCAACTACACCCATTACCGTACGGGCCTGAATTCTAGTGACCACATTTAAAACTTAGTCTTGAAACTAACAAGGCTTTCTCAGCAATAGTTGCTGAAAGTTTCTCATAACATCAAGAGAAATGACCACGACACACTGCTAAACTAGTTAGTGTTGTTCACAAAGAAACAGTTATATGTCGCCAACAATAAGTACAAACTGAAGGTTAGCATAGACTCTGTTTTGACAGAGAGAGTAAGGGACTTAATAGACCAATGAAGTGGAACATTCATACAGATTGCAGACACTGGGTGTCTTCTGCTCAAGTGTCAGACTAATTAAAATCGTTTTGAACCACATTAATTTATTTCACTGTATATACGTATGGTATTTGGTAGTGAATTTCTTAGCTAACCGTAGTTCGTAAGTGGAATCAGTGCAATATGCGTCTTAAAGTAAGACAAACACGAAACATTATGCACTGCGGGCGAAAAGCTTCGAATATAACTAAAAAAGTTGTACGAAACAAAAAGAAAACCTGATAGTCACCGGCATCATTCTCAGGTGTTCCGTGTGTGTATTAATCACCATATTTTTCTTCACCATATTTCAAAATCCCGGACATCCTATTGGATAGGTAGTTTGTGAACAACTCTGATCACATTGGATTAGGAGAGATTCATAAAGTTACGCCACAGCATTGGCACATCACAAAAAAGGAGCGATAGGTTTGCTGATAGGACGCAACGCCTCAAGATTAAATGAAACAACTGAAAAGAGTCTAAAACAATGAGATCCCTTTACGAATTTGGGCAAAGCAATGAGAAGACGTAATGTGTCTGAACAGTGTAATGCATTTGCGCAACATATTTCGAACAGCTCTACTCTTTAAAACCATTGATATGTAAATTCCCGCATACGTATGGTTTACCAAAACCAAATAAACCCAATAATCACCTACTTCCTATATTGTCAATGTGCAAATCCCCGACGCATTTACAACTCATCCAGAAGTATTACCACCAGTGAGACAGAGACTAGCTAGAGAATATTAAGCCACTGATGAAGCACAGGCTAAACATTTACTGAAGGCGCGAAAATCAGAAGTACAAAATAAAATGCTCCATCGAAAACATTAAGAACCCACCCATGGGCCACAGGTGAAATACGTGCGCTACTAATATGGAGGGAATGGAAGGGAGGAAATCCTTCGACTGGAAGAGAGTGTACCCACCAAGTTTCCTAAAAGGGGTGATATAGGTTTTTGCAAAAATGGAACACTGTCATACTCTCGTCCACCTTCAATAAAAAATTAGGCTTCCTCAACCTGGAGAGACTGAAGGATTGCCTAGATGGAAGGCTTCAACCTCGATACGCTGAATTCAGAAGAGACAAGTCATGCATGGATAAAATATATGCACTGCGACCACTATTAAGAAGAAACTAGATTGGCAGTCAGCATTCTGCCTTAGATTTACCTACTTTGAAAGGTCCTTTGACAGCGTTTACTGAGAAGCAGTTTAGCAACTGCTCTAGCTTAACGACATGCAACGCAAAAATATTCATAAACAGAATTCAGCAGCTCACTTTCGAGTGATTTACAACAAAAAATCGTCTTTGCATTGAAGACTGGAATTAGACAAGGATAAATGCTACCACCATTTGTATTCATGGACTGGACCATCGTCTACACCGTGGGAAGTGCGAAAACGTGCATAAACTCAAACAGCAAAATAGCCTATATGATCCGGAGTCTGCTTATGATTTTTGTCTTATGTCCCAGAATTTCGGAGATACGGAAGAGAAAACCGATATACTATCAGGGGAGGTAAGGAAAACACACGTCTAGGTGATGAATACAGAGAAACAACGAAAAACGCCAGTCACTGTCCATGGGAGAAATTTAAAGAACTTCACCTCCCTCACTCATCTCCTGGACAAGCAGTATCATATTAACCGCAGGCTAGACGGACAAGGACTCCAAAGCCGTAACCAGGATAGCAGGTAGGGTCTCCATTACTCCTCTAAACCTAGAACTAAGACATATGAATCTTCAACAATAATTTCGGATTAATCCCTCCACATGACTGAGACACTTGGTGGGCTCATCACCAAAAACATTTCTAACACTCCACTGCACACCACCACCAACTGTTGCATCTACCGGCCTGACCAAAATTGAGGTGTTGCGCTGAAGCTCTGCGCTCCATACTATATCCAGTCAACGGAACGTAATTTATTCTTGCTACACTTTCAGGAACGAGGCGGCCCCCACAGTTCGCCTTATTTTGATGTAGTATACTGTATTGAGTGAATCTGGATGAAATCCATACTCTGCTTCTCCCGTTGAAGTATATAGGGTTCACAAGCGTTTATTAAAATTTAATGTAGCCTGATTCCACACAGTATTTTGGCACATGTATGGAATTTCCAGCATGTGATATCGGCAGCCGAAATTTAGCAGGCCGACCACTGATATCAGGCGTACGTCGTCCAAGAATCGAACCTCGAACCATTTGCATGGTCTACGGGAGTCCTAACTACTGTGCCACCGACACACAGGTTTCCGATGGTATGAGAAGGATAGAACAGAAGTTAAACCAGAATTAAGCGTTCGAAGAGATGTCACACTGGTAGACTTTATGGGTTTTGCGCGGAAATAGTCGGGGAAAATTGTAATTGTAAATAATCCTGCTGATGCAACGTGAATATCTGAAAGTTGTTGGCATTAGAGCGCCACAGTCAAAATTTCACGTTCCGGCACCAATGAAGGTCAAGGCTGATAAGGTGTGTGTGTGTTTATGTATATTTCTTTAGCCCCCTCAAGTTAAAATTGGGAAATCTAAAGGCACTAAAACGAAGGACAAATTAAAGTTGAAGGTAGGACTAATGGGGTATTTTTTATTGTTATACTCAGAAATCGAACAAAAAATTGCTAAGAAGACGATTATCTTCGAGAGAAAATCATCCCGATAACAAGGTGAGCGTATTTAGAGCCTTTAGATGATTAAACAAGTGCAGATCTGTGTGATATAATCCGTAAGAGAGTTATTTTTAAACCAACATGGGAAATTTGGTTTCCGACATATTCCTTAGTCCCGATGATGATGCCACGCTTTATGTGCTGTTCAAAATTAGTTGATAAATCTTGGCAGCTAACAGAGTGATTATTATTACAAGACACTATTGGGTAGCCTGTTTTTAGGTTGAGGAGTGGAATCCGTTTCGCATCGGGCTAGACTAAAAATACTCATGATACGACAGTTATTAACTGAAAGCTTTGGAAGCGCGTCCATTTTTAGACAAGGTAAACTGGGAACCCGCTTTTACGTTTTGAAAGCATAAAAAGTCAATTGCTTTCACGATTTGCTATTGGCGCTTTTGGCTTATTGCTAAATGCTTGTGAATTTCTTCCGGAGATTGTAACTGTTCGATAAGTCGTGGTTTTCAGCGGTCGAACTCCTGCCCCCAAGTTCCTTGTTGGTATTCTCCCGTCTTCTCGAATTTGCACTAAATATATTTTTGAGAGCGATAAATAAGAATGCTGACCTGTTGGATCCTCTTGTACAACTGTATTACATATGGTATCCAAATTGAACTGCATTTTTATCCTATAAATAACTGTTGTTTCATCCGAAATATCAAGCTGTAAATCAGCCCTGTTCACTTCCTGGGTCACCCTATTTTTACCTGGATTGCAAGGATATCCCCCTATTGTAAATTTATCATACCGATGACTACCAAATGAAGTATAAGGGATAACTAAATTCGCGTAGTCCATTGCTTTCCTTGTCATTTGTAGGCTATTATTCTTTATTGTAAGCGCAATTACTCCAAGACTTCCATATTGTCTCTATCTCCTACTAGGCAAATGAGGCACCTGATTCAATTTCGGCCCACGAATTAGATATTTCACGAACAGCCTCTCTATCTGAGCAGCTTGAAATGACAGGTGTGGAAAGTGATATTACAGGAAACACACCTTTGGATATAGGAATATCAAAACAATTACCTATAAATGATGATGCGGTAAGTGTTTCCCTTTCCATAATTAGATGAAACTTTGATTTCGTTTTTTTTAAACCATACGTGTGAACAAATATCTATTCTGTTTGTAACCACTTCATTTAAGTATTTATTATGTTCTTATGGTATTCACAGTAAATAATTTCACGGTGCATCAGTATGCTTGAACATGAGTACACTGATGGTATAGTTGCCGAGCCTTATTATTCTACAGATCACTACCAGAAACTAGAAGCTGAGAAAACAGCTCAATTCCTGTATCAAGATATTTTGTGCTTCTGAAGATTATACTGTTGCAAAAGTCACTGCACTGATGAAAATAAAAGATACAGCATGTAGTCGGTTTGTGTACAGTAGTACAATACACCAGAAAAGTATAAAACGGTAGTAGAATATTTTTGTTGAGCAATAGACGTACCAGTTACTCTTCCATACTTACCCAGGATAGTTTGGCTTCTGTTCAGTACTGATGTACTAAAGCATTCTCAGAAAGAAGTCTGATTCTCATCTCTTAGCAAGTAGTGTAATCCTATAGTCCACCCAACTTTTAAATTTGTACCTACGCCTCTATAATTCACAACGCCAATTGGTTACACTCTAACGTAGCACATAGCTAGAAAACAAACATTTTGTAACAATATTCTGACAATTTTAGTTCAGTTGTGATAAATTACTCACGTATTCTGGTCTGCCATAACATAAAGCGCACTAGTTGACGTAGTCGAAGTCAACATTTACTCTGGTTCTTTCAAATTTGTGAACTACTAGAAAATCAGGTGAATAATTCGTCAACAAGTGCTCGTGTTTGGCGTACATATTTACCGTTCCAGGTGTGGACAAGTTTTTCGGGAGCTGTTGATTTTGATCTTGTTGAATAATGTTTTAACATTTCTATACGAGTTGGTGGCTTTACTGTTTGAGCTACAGGGCTGAGTAAAGTTGAAAGATACGTCGACTGACTAACGAACCATTGCAGAACTTTGCATGAAAGTCTGGTGCTTCTTTTATCCCCCACTGTACCAAGTGTGTTTGAAACTGAAAAATATTGAGATTAGTTGGAAGTACTCGTCTATTACTGTTTCGTTACCAGCAACTAATTTCAAAACTCAGTATGACTACCTCACATAACACCAAATGTTCTAAAAGTTATATTAATGGACTGACTGTTGACAGAATTTCGAAACTAGTACAATTACGCTTTTTTCACCACCCTACGTGTTAAATGTCAAACTTCACTGAACTTCTCAAAAGAATTAACGAAAGCGTTATAGCTTCAAATTATCCGAAAGTTCTTAAAATGAATGTTACTTTTTGGATCTGCGTTTCTTTAATGATCACAGTCTAAGTCACCAGTCCTAGTGTTGATATGTTGAATGGGATGGTAGTCAGTTTATAATAGTTGCGTTGAGTTAGCTTCTGTTATGCATTGCGACTAAATAAATGAAATCTGAGAGTTTAACGACTTACATTTAGATCGTGATCGAATTTAGTTGTAATTAAAGTGTTTCCCACCTTATTTCCTGAATAACTAACTTTTTGAAGCTAAGTGGATCACATTACATCTCATCATTCTCTCTACTTTCTGTTTATTTTGTCCACGGTATGTTGTCGTGTGACGTGTCTTTTGGTGCTTCGCTTTAATTATTTTTTGTCAAAGTATTCGATTTTGTGAACACAATCATGCATTCACGGTTAATCGGAAAAATTTCAAAACATCTAGGTCAAATTTTCTTCATTTCTCTTATGGCCCCACAAAATTGTTTACGACATTGAACATGAATTTTGGTTTTTTCCCAGTCTTACAATTTGTATTCAACAGTGCATCTTTAGGTGGATACCAACACTCATTCTTCAAAATGGTGGAGACTGCGATCAGCGTAAAAATAATATTAATCAATGACGCTATTTTTATGACCTTACTCAGTATTCTATTATTTATGTTTACCAGTATAAAAATTAGTGTTGGTTTGATTCGATTGTTTCTGTTATACAAATTAATCTTTCTGTGATGTTCAATGACAGATGGATACAAAACCCCGCATAAAACTAAGTAAATCCCAGAGGAAACGCCATCAAAAGCAAGAAGTGGTGAAATTGAAAAAATCAGCAAAGGCATCTGTCCCAAAAGCAGAACCAAAGGTATATTTCTTTAACATTTTACACTACTTATTGCTGAACATTTCTGATACTTTTCATTGTTTAACTGCATAAGTGTTAGTAGTGGAATCCAGGTTAATTTAGCTTAGTTACTTATTACCAATTTCGGTTATTAAGTAGATTTTCGTCGAATAGAAGACGAACTTTTCACATTTGTTACGTCACTTCAGTTATATTCAATGAAACAGCCAAATTATTAACACTGTTGTGGTGATTACACAAATAACTAGATGTCGGTAATTTATTTTCTCAATTTTCGTTATATATATATATATATATATTCACTAGTGTTCATTAACCTACTGGTTCTTCAAGTTTTGAATTGGATCAATGGTGCGTATATGCATGTACTCGGGAGGAATTTCTCTGTAATCGTGTAATCCCAAGTAGGCTTTTAAAATTTCCGCCTGCACGTGAAAACTTTTCTTGTGTAAAATTCTCTGAATAAAAATACCAAAAGTACTATGTGTAGCAAAGTGAGGATATCGTCTAAAATACCTGAAATTGTTTTTGGGAAGATATGCATTTTACATGCGATTGTTGTCATGCTATTCATCCATTGATTTTTCTTTATCAGGAACCACGCACATCATCGAGTATTTCATTTCCAGAACGTACGGGTTATGTGCCAACCTTGGACACTGACGAGAAAAAGTTGGATGCAGTACGGAACCGTCAAGGTAATTACTACAAATTTTGTTACTGGAATTCTTTGTGTCATCAGTATTTCGTTTGGTCATGTTCGATGGATCAGTAAAACTACTTTGGCTGATTTCATTATACTTGTATCAGTAATACCGTGGCTGATGTCATTATGGGAATATATGAAAATGTGACACCTGTTTGAATAGTACTTTGGTTTCATTTCACAATTTTACCAAAGTGATTGTCTTATATTTCATTTCGAATATTAGTGGTGAAATGACTAGTAATGTTATATATTTTTAGTGTAACGGGTTTACAGTGCAGTATACAAGTTCTCCAATGTTCTACGTTAGTATATCCTCTTTTCTGTGGATTGTTTGGAAGTTTTGCAACTTAGACTTATTCACTTCTAAGCAAACCGTTCGCAGTCTTCTTATGTTGTGCCTCTCAAGTACCTCTCATCCTAATAGAATTGCGTCACCCTATTTTAGTTTTCTAAGTTTCATGAAAAACTTTCAAATAGTATCAAAATTAATAAATCTACTTACGTTTTCATCAAACGCACATCTAATTATCAAAATAACATTATTATTCAGTTCTGATTTCTCTACTTTATCCCAATATGACCACACTACCGAATTTTCCATGGATGCGAATTTCCTCTATGAGTCCTAACTCAGATTTCTCACATTCACTGGTATTAATGCTCAGATGAAATCATTGTCTTCAGTTTATATAGTATATGTAAAACTGATGGTGATGGAGTACACTGTTAGGGGAAAATGCGAGCTACTTCCATTCAAAAAGAAAAGTAAATATATCGAGATATTTTATTAAGCCAAGGACAAAATCCAGAAGACTAAAACTTTTATTCACTGTTTCATATATATATATATATATATATATATATATATATATATAGTGTTGCGTCACCATAGAGTCCACTAGTAAAACTGTTTGAGGCCGTTTTGAAGTGGTTTTTGGAGTTGTGTCCTTATTAAGGTCTTACCGTCAGCTATAAACCACCACAAAATAACCAGGTATATGTAACTTCCCGGGTTGTCGTATTCATTAGCTTGCTGGTCATTTGTGGGGAACATCTTAATGCCGTCACATTCCCATATGTCAGCAGTAGTAATTCGCCGACAAACCCCCAATGTAGAATAGACAACTAAAAATGTAGTGATAATTTGAACCTAATTGTAAGAAAACCTGGTATCATTGTCCAAAATCTTTATCATCCTCAAAATTGTGAACAATCTAAATTCCCTTGATTAAATTACCCTAACTCTATACGCACTTGTCTATTGCAACATCATTACATTTGTATCACTGTGCATTATATCAACTGAGTAATCCAATGGTGAAACAATACTGTGCATAGAAATCAAGTTATATCCACATACCAATCAAACCTTCAACATATTTCCGTTGTCATTTTGGGTGATGTTTGTAAGCGTAACTATTTGCGCTTCATGTATTAAACAGCTCCTAACTTTTTTGGTCGTAAAATTTCATCCATTTTGCTGAATACATGTGTTTCTGAAATAGTTTCATTGTGAACTCACCGTTTTTTCTTACATATGTGAAGCTGAAATGTATCAGTACACTTTGGTTGTGCGTGGAGTGCCAAGAAATTGTCCTGCAAGTGTGATTAGAGACCTTTTCCCAACTGCAGTCAATGTACGCATACCTTACAAGCGCAATTCTAGGTAAGTTGGAGCTACTTTTGGTTTCTTGTATTTGTCATCTTTGATAACCAGATGTCGGATATCATCTGAGATAATTTCCTGTCAAGTCAAGAGTTTCGTTTTACTCAAACAGAAAATGGGATTTTAGCCCCACAAATTGCTTCTCGAACTTTTTCAGTACCGTTTTTTTAACTTTGCTATCAATTTGATATCAATGTGTATCATCATACGCATTTGACTGAAAAGTTATAGAATACTAAGTAGTAAAATGAAGCTTACTATATTGTTAGAAAGCAGTTACCCGGAAAAAGTTTTTCATGTCTCAGGCTATGAGCCTTATCTCACCTAAACCTTTCATACTCGTTTTCATAATACCATGTAAGCCTGTTAATTAGCAATTCCGACAGCTTAACTATCAAAAGACGTCTTGTAGTGAGCGTAACTCAATTATTCAAAGTTTCGTTCAGATATTCTCTTCTGCCTTCAGTGTTCTTTTTTTCTGTCTGAAGTTAATATGCCGCTCAAATTTTAATAACTAGTATATTTTTAAAATAATGCTACGCAGTAAAACACTGGCTAGTGCAAGTAATCTGCTAACGACTTATATTTTATCCGTTATTTACAGCTATCTCTCGATAAAATTTTCAGATTGTAACGTCACTTATACAGTAAATTAAATCGCATCCTAGGGCATATTAACAAGAAAGTCCATCCTGAACTGATTAGACTTACGATTACGATTCTAGTTAAGTGTTTCGAAGTGTCAATGCACAAAGAAGTAATTAAATCATACAAATCCTACAAATTTCTTATGCCCAGTTTTCTCTAAATAAGCATCTTCAAACAAAGGGAAGCATGATAACCATAAAGGAAGTTGACATTGTTGTTCAAATCACTGATTTCAAAAGTAGCCATAGTAGCTTAGGACAAAAAAGTAGAATTTTAGGGATTTGATCATATATTTTAAGATAGTAACCGCGTGAAACTTCATACAATTGTCAAACCCCACTCATTTACGATAAATTGGATATTTTATAAGTAATTTCGTCGCATTTTTTCTTTAACATAGATATGCTTTTGCAAAGTTTCGCAATCAAGATGAAATGCTCGCTGCTCAAAAGTCAGTTTCTGGGAAACTGTTGCGTAACAGACCTATCAAAGTTGAAGTTTGTTCACTACACGGGCCTGATAATGTTGACTCAACTAAATGGTCTGAACCTATGCAAAAGCAACTTTCACACTTCGATTGGCGGGCTCTCCATGTGACTCATTTGCATCGTGCCACTTCACGTTTCGATTTGGCCCAAGTATTTCCGAAGGCTATTGGTATACGCATGCCAACGTATGATGATGGATCCTGTCGAGGGTTAGTAAAGTCATTTTTTATTTATTGGTAGTCGTCTCTGAGCTTTTAGCATAGAAATCAATGTGCGTATTTTGTGTTTGAATATTGTGCGTACGAACGATTTTTGTAAAATATTTAAGTAAAAGCAATGCTTCATCTGTGTTTAAGTTAAACACAAAATGATTTTCTAACTTTGTCCCTTTTTACTGTTCAAAAATGAATACAATTTATATGACTGTTGTTTTTGCGTATCTGAATTTTGCGCAAATATCCTTACTCTAATCCGCTTGCCTGCCTGTTTTAGCTGCATATGTTAATCAAAGAATAACAATAGCTTAGTAGATTAGTATGAGTCGGAAGTAGAGCTTTCCGGGTCCCAATCCTAGCTATTAGCAGACAGACCAACGAAACCGAAGAAATCAAAAGTTCTGTTCAAGAAACTTATGCACAGAAAGTTGTTAATTCACCTCAGCATTGTCAGTGGGTAGATCGCTGGTATAAGCAAATCAAGAGTGATATATGTTAGTCATTATTCCAACAGATAATGGAACAGTGTGTAAAGCATCGAATATTGAGCTTGACCTTAAGTGGAAACATCACAGCACTGGAATTTGGACTGACTGGTTGACATTCCCCTTAGATCCTTTCACCACCAATAGCCAAACATAAGTTTCATGAATATGCAAACAATCATGGTGATAATAAATAAATGCATCAGTGTATGATCAAGATTACCTAAGATAATCTGAATATCCCATTCCCGTCTTTAAATTTCTTCCATCAACTATAACTTCAGTCACACATTCAGTATGCCTCTTGGTAGCAAATTTCTTATCCAGTGACCATTACTATTTAATTGCAGACTTATATCAACTTCAATTTTTTCTACTTAGATTATATGATTGGTGTAGTTATCGGGTCGCATTGATTTTTATGCTAGTAACACGCATTAATCAACTCACCGTAAAATACAAGGATCACAAGTAATGTATTTTGACATTCTATAGGGGCTCTTATTCTCTGTTGACTAAACATTACTATGCCAGCATGCAACTCTGAAAGGCTGTAAAAACGTTTTGAAAGGACTGCACTACGAAAAATGATATTTTATTTCTCTTCTCTAAATGCTAGTAATGTTGAGATAAGCGTTTCTCTCTCCGTAGTTATGTTACTACCCCAAATATCATCAGTGATAATAATAATACTTTTTGAAAATGTTACAGATGATACGTAACTTTGAAATAACAGGGTTATTTTAGGGTTTATTTCTTTGATCTGTTCATATGAAGATGGTGAAGTGTATCCCATCTTGTCATTTTCATAGGTTCAGAAATTCTTATCATTTCTTCCTTTTCGTGAATTTAATACATTCACTGACATGCTTTTCTGTCTCGATTTGTACTAAGTTTTGTTTATATAATTTTTTTCCATCTAGATTTTGCACTTTAGTATACGGCACACGTTTTCATGCACTCAAAGATTTTGAAATGAGACACGGAACCTTTATACATGGAGAACCTATCTGCGTCAACTTTTCTCTCAAAAGCAAAAAAAGAGTAAGTCATTCAATTTCCTACTGACTAAACTTAGTTTCAGTATCTGTAATTGAATTGAAGATATGGGGAACTTGTGTTCACCAATAAGTTAAAAATTAACTGAATTAATTGCTAGCATTATAGAAAAATTTCATAAAACAGGAACTAAAATACAGTTTTGTATGCTGTAAAAAGAAATGTTTGACAATGCTTCCTTTATGTGTAGAAAGATCAGGGTAAAAGGGCTTTGATTAAATGCAATGAAATTTGAAGTACCTTTTTATGTTGTTTATTGTAGAGACTCTATGATATTAATTTCGTTTCTTCTGTTCTCAAGAAATATGGCGGTTAAACTTGAGAAATAGTCATCCTTTAGATTATTAATACTTAGAAACATGCCCAGTATATCTGACAGAAGTTTTCACTAGAAATCTTTCAGTGTGTCAGTTTGCACAAGTTCTTGTAAACTTCTAATTATAATCGGAGTTAACCTCAAAACATACTAATTTGTCTCCTTAGGACTTATATGATAAACAGAAAAGAGTAAAGAGTTTCATTTTCAATTTGATTTTATCTCCTGTAAAACTTTTACTAACAATAAATATTCTTCAACTATTTAAGATATCTATGAAAAATGAAAGACTGCACTCTTCTGCTTTAAACAACATGGATTTGGATAACAATCAAGTGTCTGATAAAGGCAATTGTCCTAAATCATCAGACGACCATTTAGTTAATATGTCTACTGATTCAATCGATCCTGAATTTAAAATTGATACAAAACCAACTGTTCCCAACTCAACAGACTCAACATTGAAAAAGAAGTCAAAATCTGCTACAGTGAAGCGGGAAATCTCGGATCCCTTATTAAATAAAAAACATCAATTAAAAGATAAAGGCGTTAAGAAGAAGAAGTCAACTACAAATATTTTCGACTCTTTAATTCAACCATCGAGTGGAGTGAATGATAGAAAGAGGAAGAAAAGCTCAAAATCTACAAAAAGTGGAAAGAAGTTCAAAAAATAGGTTTCATTGGGTGAGAAGTGCAAATACATTGATAAGAACAACATTACTGCAGGTGAGTGTATATCTAATTTCATGAGATAATACTACTCACTATTGAACAAAGAAATAACCATATTTATTATACTTCTGAAAGAATATACGTCTCCTAACCACTAGAATTCAAATGCAAAATAGATGAGCGTCTAATTCGCAAGAGATTTACCGCTTCGGCTTATAAACAGTACTGCTTATAGTGTAAAAAAAGATAGAAATTGCGAAATTTCACTACATTTCAACTGCTTTAAAGTATTTAGCAGTTTTTTCAACGGTGATAGGTCACATTCACTTCACAAAAAACCATTATTCAGTATGGTAAAATATATGACCGAAAAATAATTTCCTTACTCTTGGTGACTTCAGTTAGTTCATTTACTCAGTCTATTCTAGAAGCATTAGATGGTTGGAGACAATCGCTAGGGAGCCTTGGACCTAGGTTTCCTGCTAGTTGGCACTCGTCAGCAAAGCGTATCTGCAACCTTGAAGGAACTCATGCACCTTCTGAGATTCGAACCCGCGTCACCCAGTAGTGTAGTCAAAGACGTTACCATTGGGTGACGCGGGTTCGAATCTCAGGAGGAGCATGCGTCCCTTCAAGGTTGCAGATACGCTTTGCTGACGAGTGCCATTCTACAAGTTGCATGATAACTCACAGGAAGTAACTCTGTACTGTTTTTATTCTTTTTACAGACAACTTTGCGCGGGATCTTCATGGGCTTTTGTACATTTCTTCTTTTTTGTGAATAAAGTTATTCTCTGAGTAATATTGTTTTTTTCTGTGCCAGGAGTGTAGTTACACGATTACTTTCGTAGTATCTAAGTGTACTCCAAACCGTCGCACATTAACTTCATTTTTTCAAAACATACAAAATATTTAATCATCACACTTCATTTCATCGGCGAAACGCCTTTTTCACCTCCTCCGAGTAAAGGCAAATATGAGCGGCTTTTCATCCTTGCATCTTCTAATGGTTGAGGGGAAACTCATTGTGAGCGAGTCGATTTGGAGAAAGACACCACCTTTAAGGATGCGTGACTCGTAATAGACTGTATAAGCGTAGAATCTTGTCAAGAAGATCATTATTGCAAGTAGTTACACTTCCAAACATCACCCAAAATGACAACGGAAATATGTTGAAGGTTTGATTGGTATGTGGATATAACTTGATTTCTATGCACAGTATTGTTTCACCATTGGATTACTCAGTTGATATAGTGCACAGTGATACAAATGTAGTGATGTTGCAATAGACAAGTGCGTATAGAGTTAGGGTAATTTAATCAAGGGAATTTAGATTGTTCACAATTTTGAGGATGATAAGGATTTTGGACAATGACACCAGTTTTTCTTCCACTTACGCGAGGAAACTCTTGTATGCTTCAAATTACCACTACAGTTTAAGTCGTCTATCTGCATTGGGGGTTTGTCGGTGAATTACTACTGCCGACATATTGGGACGTCACAGAGCCCACTTACTTTAGATTTGTTGTTGACTGTCTTCCTCATGTTCACTTGAAATCATGTTTTCTCTCTCTTCTGGGGGTTTACTGGCTTCCTCCTGTAAATCATCGAGTTTGTGAGACGTGAGGCATAGATCATCTGCGAAATCCAGATCTTCCAAGGTGTTTTTGTCAGTGCAACGTATGACCGTATTCTCACCCCACTACATGGTTTGAGGGATGATCCAGTCTACCACAATCAGGAAGATCAGTGGTGATAGTAGGCGGCTTTGCCTTATTCGTAATTTCACTTTAAAGGCTTAGGTGAGCTTCCTGTTGTGAATCGCTTGACATGCGGCATCATAAAGCTAGATGTTGGATAAGATTTGTAATGGTTTGCAGCTCTCCGTGATGTTAAAGCAGCTGCGAAATCATTACATCACCCTTCAATTAAGGATGTCAAGTTGAGTAGTATGTTTATCTACACAGCACATCACAACTTCGGATAGGTAGTCGAATGTTTTACCATCTGTAAAGGCAACAGAAGTTGCTAGATGCAACTAGTGCTGATATTTCTTTCATCAGTCATCAGTTCATTGGAGCTTGCCTAACTTCCGAAGCAAACGAAGTGATCAATGCATCCTATTGCTTTTATCCCGACTTTAAATTTAGTGTAGCTGTGAACTAGTCTTGTAACATTATTCTTCATTTGATAAGGGCGAATAAGGTGTGAAATATACTCTGATTTTCGCATAGAAGACTGCATTTGTAAAGCATTTTCGTCTGAGAGAATTATATCGTTCGCATGTCACTAGCGTTCTCTTGGTAACCAGTCAATTACAGACGTCGAATTCTACGAGTCAAATGCACTGGAGCGTCTATAACATACTGAAATAAGAGTGTTGATAGTAAACACCTTGAAGACACTGCTTGTTATACCTTCAGTTGATAACTCTTCTTAAGTTCTGCCACGGCGGTTTTAGTTGCATTGAGGTGAGTTCTAGCTTCTTATATACCAGATAATTGAGGCTCACCTCCTTGTATTACTAGAGGAATTGCTCTATTTCTTGAAACCTGAGACAATTAGACACCTACACTACTCTGATGGTACTACATCATATTCCTATACAGTAAACAGTGCTAATATGGTGAATGTTACCGATGGGGAGTATCGTTAGCAGACTCAATCCTTCTAAAACACCTGTGTATAACCTGATCACGTTCTGGTTCGTGATACAGGAAACAGGCGGCTATGAAGCCGATACCCTCCCAACTCGAGAAGTGAACTGAGCCTCTATTCAGGGAAGAAATATCTAAAGGTGTATCTCAGATTGACAAGAAGACTCATCCTAAGGAAGCCTGGCATAATATCCAGTCAGCTGTTGGAGAAGTGGTAAAGGACGTTGACAACCTGAAACCGAAGGTTAGTAAATGCCATCTAAATTGATAGACGCACGTAGACTGATTGCGCCGGGAGCAAAGAATGCTGGAAAGCATGGTGACTGAAGGTCTTCACAACGATCTTGAGCGGTGGTGGGTGATAAAAGCCAAAGTGATGGGAAAGGCATAGACTGTAGATAACACTAAACAACTATTTAGCCTTATTAAGAAAACAGCCCACAAAAGACAACTGATAAGCGAGACAATGTTGTGGAAAGTGAAGCTTCAATTATCCCTCAGGACATGTATGTCCAAACCAAGTTCACTTTTAATAGTTTGAAAAAATTTGGGCATTGGGTATATAATATTCTTTATAATAAATGTTTTCTTGTATTTCCCAATGAATGACCTAAGTGTTTGAGGGAACACTTCGAGGAGGAATTTAATTTACAGACACGGTTAATTAGTTCACCATCCGACACGCGCCTGAAGAGGACGTAGACACTGTCCCCACACTCTAGGTGAAGTTAAAGAAGCTGTCCCCAGTCCGAAATGAGGCAGAGTAGCAGGACCTGATGGAATGACTTCAGATGTGTTTAAGGACGGTTGTAATGGACATTTGTCTAGGTTAACTGAGGTAATGCCCGGGAATCAAACGTAGTCCCGTCAGAGTAGTGTAAATCACTGGTTGTTGTTGTGGTTTATAAGAAGGGACGAAAGTCTTCCTGTGATGATGATGATGATAATAATAATAGGGGGATAAGCTTGACTAATATTGTATCTAAAGTTCTGGGCTGAGTAATCATGCGCAGGTTGATAGTGCTCGGGAGAAAAGAACTCGGGCAAACCAGTCAGGCCATAGTCCAGTAGGAGAGTATATTCACCACGTCTTCACTCTTCGACAGATTCTGGAACACAGACATACTTACGGACGTCCAACACTTGCCATATTTCGGAACCTGAAGCCGCTGTTTGAATCCGTTGACTGAGAGATGCTGTGGCAATGTTTGGCTGCAATCATGGCACTCTACTTGAACTGACTCAGCCGTATGTGATCCTAAGGAGAGGTGACATTCGAAGTGATGACAACCAGTAGAGTCCACCAGCGATGGCCACTCTCAGCATATTTCGTTAATATCATTATAGTTGTACTAATGACATTGATTTCAAATAACTTCACCGATTTCGGCATCGACTTGTTATCAGTGTACAGGCTTCCCGACTCAGAATATAAAGCCACTAGTGTCCATCTTGGTAATTATGCTGGCAAAAAGTAGAGTCTTCTGAACACCATGAGCGCGAATCTTTGTTGGCTTAACAAGCGATACTCTACAGTCAAATGTAAGCACTGGTTTTCACCGACTATAGGTTTATTTACGGGATGTAGAATGGTTTAATGCGTTAACAGTTTCAATGGAGTAATATTGAGGTTATGCGTATAATGCTGGGTAAGGAAGGGAAGTTAGTCTATGATGTTGTGAAGCCACATCGATTGAGATGACTAAAACACAATCCACAGCCTTCCCCGTTAAGCAGTGTTAGCAGACGTAGGATGAGGTTGGAAATGAGACAGGTATGGCCAAGCAAAAACCTGGTATTATTCCATTAAATTTGACTCTCGGTTTGATCCAATTAGGGAGATGTAGACGGTCTGTTTGTGATCCTAGAGATGTTGAGAACCAATGACTTGAAACCTTTGTTTATATAGCCCAAAATCGTTCTCGATGACACGGATGCTTTGACTCTTTGCAATCTCGGAGATCCGTGATATCCTTCTTTCTTCATGTGATTTTTCTTTCTCCCGTATATCTGTGCCCAACGTGGTTCTTTTGAATTTCTGTTTTCCTTTTCTATAACTTTGTGTTGTGTGTGGAGTTTGTCAACTTGAGCTACTGCACTTCTATGCTACTTCCTATGTTGAAATTCAGCCTGTCGATAGATCGTTCGAGTCCTGTTCTAAACACTCCGAAATCTTTTCTAACCTGACCCGGTTTTAGCCAACATTTCTTGGCGAGAGGCATTAGATTTTTTATTTTTGTAATTCCTTCGGGTTCCTAGTGGAACATAGAGCTTCAACAACACATCTCCACTTTCTTCTATTTTCTGCCGTCCTTTTCAGTTGGGTCCACGATTGCCCATAATCTCTCATCTTCTCCTCACACGATCTCCTCCATGTTACCCTTGCACTGACGACCCACTCGTCTCCTCCCATTTGGATCCCACTCGAGAGATGGCCTGCATTGCGCGCGATGTCATTCGACGGTCTCCTCAATGTATGCCCGATCCATCTCCATTTTCTCCTACATATTTGTTGGGCGATAGGCTCGGGTTTAGTTTGTTCTCAGCCAGAGTTTCTAGTTACTAATTCTTTCTGGTCGGCCATCTGATCTTCAGTATGGAGACAGCGAAGGCAGCTGTTGATAAAAGGCTGCTGTGACTTGTTGGAAATCCTTTCCGTGACACACTGGCCAAGTTTCTGACCCATATAGAAGAAATGGCTTTACATTTGCGCTGAAAATCCGAATTTATTCTTTATACTGAATTAGTGCAGAAGATTTCCAATCTGGTTTCAAGTCGATGAAGGTGTATCTCGCCTATCTGATTCTGGCCGACTTCGACATCTTCATCCGTTCCGTGTGCCTGTAGTTGAAACGATGCTTCCCTCTTCTCTATGTTCACCTGGATTCCTGTCTTCGCTGCCTTACAGGTTGCAGACTTTCCTCAACAGCTGCCTTCGCCCCATACTCGCCATCAGATGGTCAGAAAGAAGTAGCAACAAGAAACTGTGGAAACGAACCAGTCGAGAAGCTATGCCTCAGGAGTTATGCGGAAGCAAGTTCAGATGTATTGTACA
Source organism: Trichobilharzia szidati (assembly GCA_944472155.2). NCBI lineage: Eukaryota > Metazoa > Platyhelminthes > Trematoda > Strigeidida > Schistosomatidae > Trichobilharzia > Trichobilharzia szidati. Next base: position 94,483,615 of record OX235279.1, on the reverse strand, counting down.
CACGCCAGGGAGACCATCGGATGACATCGCTCGGTGGGCCATTGAATGGGAAGCGACACATTGGGTGTCCGAGGATGACATGCGGGAGATGGTAACAGTTTATGGGCAATTGGGATGCCAGCTAAAGAGGATAACAAGGAACTGGATGAAATGGCGAATTGCTGTTGAAGCCCTATTTTTCACTCGGAACCCAGTGGAATGCTGGCAAATAATAATAATAATGTTCATTTTCACAACCCTTCTGGCTATGTTGGTTTTTGTTGATCCGATTTTAGTATGTACCGCTCAGATACACTACACAATTTAGATATATTAAGTTTTTTTTACTGTATTTCGCTCAGTTGTGTATAATTTTTATAATCGCCCCAGATTTTGTACATCGAAGGATTATTACGACAAGGCTAACAAACTATTGAAATAAGCTATAAGTAGTGTGTTGCATATTCGTTTCTTTATTAGATGTATCACACAGTGAAACAGTATTATTTACTGGATGACGTTCCGAACAAAATTTATTGTTCATAATCATATCAATTGTAATCACACGACTTTGACACTTGAGTTTTATAGTTTTCTTTGTTTTCTCCTATTTGTCGTATGGGTAGTAGAATTTTCCAGATATCGGGGACAGGTGTTGAATCATTCCTATTACATGTATTTGCAGTTGATTCGATAAATACAGCTTCTGTTATCAATCTCTACCTATAGCCTGTGACATTAGATTTTAAAACTGTCATCCTATCCCATCCAGCCTATTGTATGGTTGTGTGTAACTGCATGTAGTGCTATAGCTGAACTATTCTCTAGATTTCTTATCTTATTTGGATCAACCAATCTAGATTTTGCTAAGTTTTTATGTTCAGCTAGTCTGACTGCCCCTGTTCTACTAGTTTGACCTATGTATTTGACCTGACAATCATTGCAGGTAGGGTATTAGATAAACTAAATTGTTTTGTTTTAAAGGCTCTACAGGATCCTTTAACCAAGAAAGCTTGTTCCTAATTGAGTTTGTGGATTTGAATGCCACTTTTATTTCTGCCTTGTTAAGAATTCTGCGTAAGGTTTCCGACGTTCCTTCCTTGTATGGAATTACTACTGATGATTTAGATTCCTTATTGTTGGTGTTGTCTTGCGCATGTTTGACATGCATGTAATCATTAATATTACTATTGTTATTATTATCATTATTATTATTATAACTATCACTATTAGATTGCAGAGTGAAAACGACAGAAGATGGGTAGTTAAACACTAGTGTTTACAGGAAACCCACACATTCAAACAGGTATTTGGACCTCCGATCATCCCATCCTATGTCAGTAAAAATAGGATTGGTGAAATGTTTAAGTGACAGAGTACAAAAACTAAGTAGTACTAAGGAAAACATAAAACAGGAAGTGATATACATAAAAGAAGCCTTGAAACTTAATAATTACCCGGATAAACTAGTCAGGAAATATGTAAGGAAATGAAAACATAAAATAAATAATGATAGCAGTGATAGTGATAATAACAATAATAATGATAATAATAGTGGTAATAATAACAATATTAATGACGACACCAACAATAAGGAATCTAAATCATCAGTAGTAATTCCATACAAGGAAGGAACGTCGGAAACCTTACGCAGAATTCTTAACAAGACAGAAATAAAAGTGGCATGGGATGGATGGGATAGGATGACAGTTTTAAAATCTAATGTCACAGGCTATAGGTAGAGATTGATAACAGAAGCTGTATTTATCGAATCAACTGCAAATACATGTAATAGGAATGATTCAACACCTGTCCCCGATATCTGGAAAATTCTACTACCCATACGACAAATAGGAGAAAACAAAGAAAACTATAAAACTCAAGTGTCAAAGTCGTGTGATTACAATTGATATGATTATGAACAATAAATTTTGTTCGGAACGTCATCCAGTAAATAATACTGTTTCACTGTGTGATACATCTAATAAAGAAACTAATATGGAATTACTGATTACCACAGTGCCCAAGTTTTACACATATATATATAAGTAGTATGCAATAATTAAATAGTTTATTCTTTGTATGGATCCATTATATGAATGAAAATATATCTCATTTCGCATACTGCAATACATTAAAGCAGATTCCATATCAAAAGAATAGTTTGCGTTAACTATAGATGCTATATAAATTAAATTTCTTCATGAAAGTGAACAGCAAGTAGAAATAATGGATTCAACGTGGCCTGGATACCCATCAAAATAAAGCCTATTTAGGTGATTACTGACTATCCATTCTTTGAAGATAACCGAAATGGCCCTACATTTACAAATGACTGCAAAACATCTATGCGAATCACGTGGAATGTTATGCTGAAGCCAAACTTTGACGAGCAACATACACTGCTAGAAATAATGCTGAAGAAAGGTGGTACACATCCAAAAATTTGTGATATAAACAGAAGTGAGTTTACTCGTAATAAAATTTACCTCACATAAAGACAGTGATTCAAGACTGGGAAAATGTTTGGACACTTTTCAGGAAAAACTTCATGATCTGTCTTCAGGATGGAGCACCCAGACATACTAACGGAAAGATGCGTTAAAATGACATCACTACCGATAATTTATTCTCTATTTACCCTTATAACTCTGTCATATTTGTATTTTGTTCTCAAAATTCTGATTCCGTAATAATTCTCGCAATAGTGTCTCCGGCGATTAGTTACACTTATGTCTTTGATGCTCTCTCTAAAAACTATGATGCTGGACTAATTAATTTCTCTTCATTTTTTCATGATATTAGTGGTGATGCCAGTAGAATATGAAATCTGAAAAAATGGAAGTTTAGTTTTATGTGATATTGTGCCAGTGACTTCAATGCATTTTGCTTTGTGAAGAACAGATGATCTACTTAATAATCCCCTCTGAAATGTGCAGCCCTTGAAATATTATGATGTTTGAAGTCAAAAGAATAGGGAAAGCAGTATAGCTAAACGCATTACTGAAGGACTGGATGTAAATTTACGTGGGTATTTGCCTACACTAGAAGTTTTGAGCCGAAAGTCCTGTAGAGCTTCTAAAACTTTCGAGGATATGGGATTTATCACGTCTCCTCAACATTTCTATTTTGGTCACGATACGGAAAGATCGTGGTATTTGCTTATAGCTGTTCGTAGTCACAGTCTATGCACTCCTTATCCGCAGTTTGAATGCTATAAATAATGAGCTTTATGGAAAACCGTAGAGTAGGAGGAACTCGCAGCAAGCATTAGTGTTTGTATATATGCTTCATCTCCTGACTGTAGGTGAAAAATAATCAGTTTAAAACGCTTACATGAACGGTTTGCCAATAAGAACTACCAGTTTGTTTTAAGGAGCTGCCGGTTAAGCACTGCTGTAATTGCCATAGGGAATCTCATCCTGGAGTCAATTAACACCACTTTTAGTTCTCCGTAGAAACACTTATGGTAACAGTGTTGATTGTTGCTTCCGAGGATGATTAGTTCTAGGACACCTCTCCGGAAGGATTGCTAAAATGTTTAGCAGGATACTTTATGAATCAGCTTAACTCTCCTATATACACCCTTTAGTCACCAACCACATTTATTTGAATTCAAGAAAATTGTGGTTTTTAAACTCTCAACGTCGTGAAATTGATTTTTAATTGAATAAGAAATAAGACATGAGGACCTAAAGAATATGAAACTATGATACTGTAGATACCAAAGATTGTTGCTCTACGTGATAAGGAATCAGCCAAATAGACAGGAATCTGTGGATGTCGACAAAATTTACATGAATTCAAATGAATACCTTTTACAATAATAGCAATGGTTTTTAAAAAACAAGCAATAATCAATACAGATATAAGAGTATAAATAGGTTGAGATGACTCAAACGCAACCCACAGCCTTCCCCGTTAAGCAGTGTTAGCAGACGTAGGATGAGGTTGGAAATGAGACAGGTATGGCCAAGCAAAAACCTGGTATTATTCCATTAAATTTGACTCTCGGTTTGATCCAATTAGGGAGATGTAGACGGTCTGTTTGTGATCCTAGAGATGTTGAGAACCAATGACTTGAAACCTTTGTTTATATAGCCCAAAATCGTTCTCGATGACACGGATGCTTTGACTCTTTGCAATCTCGGAGATCCGTGATATCCTTCTTTCTTCATGTGATTTTTCTTTCTCCCGTATATCTGTGCCCAACGTGGTTCTTTTGAATTTCTGTTTTCCTTTTCTATAACTTTGTGTTGTGTGTGGAGTTTGTCAACTTGAGCTACTGCACTTCTATGCTACTTCCTATGTTGAAATTCAGCCTGTCGATAGATCGTTCGAGTCCTGTTCTAAACACTCCGAAATCTTTTCTAACCTGACCCGGTTTTAGCCAACATTTCTTGGCGAGAGGCATTAGATTTTTTATTTTTGTAATTCCTTCGGGTTCCTAGTGGAACATAGAGCTTCAACAACACATCTCCACTTTCTTCTATTTTCTGCCGTCCTTTTCAGTTGGGTCCACGATTGCCCATAATCTCTCATCTTCTCCTCACACGATCTCCTCCATGTTACCCTTGCACTGACGACCCACTCGTCTCCTCCCATTTGGATCCCACTCGAGAGATGGCCTGCATTGCGCGCGATGTCATTCGACGGTCTCCTCAATGTATGCCCGATCCATCTCCATTTTCTCCTACATATTTGTTGGGCGATAGGCTCGGGTTTAGTTTGTTCTCAGCCAGAGTTTCTAGTTACTAATTCTTTCTGGTCGGCCATCTGATCTTCAGTATGGAGACAGCGAAGGCAGCTGTTGATAAAAGGCTGCTGTGACTTGTTGGAAATCCTTTCCGTGACACACTGGCCAAGTTTCTGACCCATATAGAAGAAATGGCTTTACATTTGCGCTGAAAATCCGAATTTATTCTTTATACTGAATTAGTGCAGAAGATTTCCAATCTGGTTTCAAGTCGATGAAGGTGTATCTCGCCTATCTGATTCTGGCCGACTTCGACATCTTCATCCGTTCCGTGTGCCTGTAGTTGAAACGATGCTTCCCTCTTCTCTATGTTCACCTGGATTCCTGTCTTCGCTGCCTACTTCTGCTGCCAGTTTGTTGCTTCTCGCCTGCCTCTAAGCCTTCGAGTTTGTGTGACAGCAGACATATATCATCTGCGAAACTCAGATCTTCTAGAGTCTTCTCATCGGTGGTCCAGCGTACTCATATCTCCTCACTCTCAACGCACAGTCTGACGCGTAATCCAGTCCACCACAATTAGGAATATCATCAGTGATAATAGGCAGCCAGACTTGTCTTACTCCTGTATTCGCTTCGAACGCCCCACTGAGTTTCCCGTTGTGGATCACCGAACACGTGGCATTGTCATATAGCCAGCTGTTGAATGAGGTCGACAAAGACTTTGGCACTGCACACCGAAGTGTTGAAGTAGTTTCCAAATTACTTTTCGGTCAACACTGTCTGTCGAAGGCCTCTTCAAAGTCGATGAAACTGAGGTGGAGGTTCGACTGCCATTCTATGCTTTGTTCTGTGATGACGATGCGTAGAGTTGCAATTTGATCAGCACATGATTTGCCTTTCCTGAATCTAGCTTGTTCCAGGCTGGCGGAGTCATGTATCCAGTGCATCCTTTATTCTCTCCAGCATGATGCGACTTAGTATTTTCCTTGGGGTGGACAAGAGCATTATTCCACACCAGTTCTTGCACAGGTCTAAGTCACGCTTCTTTGGCAGCTTGACGAGGAAGCCCTTCTTCCTACCGGCCGGCGTTCAGTGGCTTGATTGCATTCAGGATTTATGCTTTCTTTGGAGGATTGGTGTCCACTGGCATGCAGTTCTGTGCGTGCTGTTGGTGGTGGTGGTGGTATTTCTGGGCGAGCTGCAGGTGATGGTCGATTCAAGAGTCCATTAAAGTGACAACCCATTATTTTATGTGTTTCTCTTCCTTGGTAATCAGGTTCCCTTGAACATCTTTTATGGGTTTCATCATCTGGATTGATCTCTTCCCGGATAGAGACCTGGTTATCTGATATAATGTCCTAAGGTTTCTCCTATTTGTGGCCTGCCAGTTCGGCTTCAGTTCACAGTGTGTCGTAGAATTTTCTTTCGTCTTTCCTAGCAGTCTTCTCCACTTCTTTATTCAGTGCAGTTTAGATTGAACTCAGCTTCTCTCCCTCTATTGCGTATCTCTGCATTGAGTCATCTTCTCTTTCACCATCCTTCTCTCCTCGATTAGCTCCAGGTAGGAGTCCGTTGAGAGCCATTCCTTGTCTTGTCTTTTCTTTCTCCTTAAAATGGTCTCGCACGTTCCCTTGAACACCAACTTCAGAGAGTTCCAATGTTCTTCCACACAGGTTTCCTCAGTGATGCCACCTAGCTTGTTTCTGACTTTGATCTGATCTGATCTGTAGTGAAGGTATCCCTTGTAGTTTTTCCTTCAGTTTCTGAGTGTTGAACTTGAATTGTAGTCTGTCTGCAGTTGTTTCGAGGGCTTTTAACTTGATCTTGAATGTTCTCGGTACCAGATAATGGTCTGAGCCCGAATCTGACCCACCTCGACAGACTGAATCCCCACATTTCTGATATTGAGATGAAGTCTACCTGAGTTTTGGTGTATCCATCGGGTGAAACCTATGTTGTCCTTTTATGTTCTTGGGCTTGTATAAGCTGCCTCCAATCACCAATCACCAAATCTGCGAAGAGCTCTCCGATGACATTAACTTTAGTCAGAGGCTCCTGACCTATGTTGAGTCCTCTCGCTCTGTTGTCTACCCCCACTTTGGTTTCCATTCATGTCACTCATTTGGATTTTGATGTCACGATTTAGGATCTTATCCGTTACTGGTTAAATTTGTCTCAAGAATTTATCCTTCTTCTCTTCTCCTGAGTTGTTTATAAGTGCGTAACATTGGGTTGAGCTGAATCTTGCTGTCATAATTATGGAGGAGATCGTTTCTCACTGCATAGGAGCCTTCACTGCTGTTGACGATGTCATGATAGCCGCATCGTTAGTATGCTCCTTGTTGTCGTTCGGGTGACCGGAGTTGATTACTGACTCTCCAGTTAACAGTTTGGAGAGTCCACTTCTATTCATCGTTCTCTCACAGATTCCTAGCACTCCAACACCGTGTCTTCTTATTTTTTAGTAATCTGAGCAGTCTTTCCTACTTTGAGCAGTGTGCGGATATTCAGCGTCCTCATGGTTATTTTCCCTTTTCACCGAAAGAAGACACAATGACTGAAGATTTTCACCAGCAGGCATCATTTTGTCTTTCTGATGCCAGTGGAGAATAGGTTTCTTTCTTATATTTTGTCTGTACGTTGAAGTTGCTGTAGCGATTAGGTTGATTTTTCAGGGTAGGGTAGCTAGTCTGAGGCTCAGTCTTTCCTCTTTTCCCGGGTTTAGCATCAGTTAGTAAGAAAGTGAACTAGGAAGGTAGGCGAAGTTGTATAAACTAATTCATGTTACTAAAAATTACGACTTTATGGGCACACACTGTTTTGTCCATGCATCAATAAAACGAAACCTTAACATCAAAAGCAAGCAAATTTAAAACGAAGTTTATCTAAAAATAAAAATTAGTGTACAATGATTCAGCATAGTCTACTGCGAATCGAAACCAGAAGATGCTGCTAATCACTTACTTTCAGCAATATTTGAACTCCATGCCTTAAATCTCTGAACCCACGTTGGTCTGAAAATGGGAAAAATGGAGAATGTTTATATCCCAACTCAAATCTGCATGGTTTTTCAATCCGTGTCTTCCGCCTACCACAGCCATCACGAAACCACCATTTAATCCATGTGATTATTTTTTCCATTGCGGCTTCTGTCTCCCTATTGCCATGTTTGTGAAAGCTGTACACGACACTTGAAGACTATAATGAATAGAATTCACTTACGCATAGTGAGATTGTACATGATAGTCTTTGTGTGAAGCCTTTTGTCACTTGAAGATGGCCAATAGACTGGTGTGCTGTCTGTCAGAGCAGTCAAACGCTCAATACCCAGAGAATAATAATAATTATAATAATCACTTTATTCCACAACAATAACGATTTACAGCATGGAATTTTCAGCGTTTCTTTTACATATTGCAATGGTTTAGCTCTGTTTATAATTATATAAATGTATAAAATGTTAAAATATTGATAGTTAATAGGAAAAAATAAAACCCCAACAAAATCACACCATTGCTAGGTCATAGTGAAAAATAAATAAATAATATAACAAATAACACATGCATTAATATGCATCATTACATTTTATAGTTTAGTTAATGATTTAAAATTTGTAAAAGTTCTTTTTCTGATATTTGTCTCTTCACACAATACTCGTGCCAAATATGGTACGGTCGAATTTTTATATTTTGTAGTACGAGCATAAATGTTTATGAAATTTCTTCTGGTCTTACCCGAAAAGATACAAGGAAACAATTGTGAATAAAGAGGATGTTCACTATCAGACAAGATAACTTTAGCTAAATGTTTACAAGAATTCATATGCCTATTGACAACAGTGTCAGTTAGTTGAGTCAAAGGGATAGCACTGACCCTACTTACAGCCTTCAATGTTCTTCGTAGCATTATATGGTCTTTCTTGAACAGTCCAGGGAAGAATAATGGAAAACAATAAAGAATGATGGGCAAAACACATGAATTAATAAATTGTATGAGAAGAGGTTGGGTTATACCTGAGTGCCTCAACTTCTTTATGTAATAAGTCAGACAGAAAATCTTTTTAGAAACTATAAGAATATGAGATGACCAGCAAAGGTTTGAAGAGAAACTAATGCCAAGATAAGAAACACTTGACTTACTCTCTATCATGTTGCCATCAATATTACAACAATCATGAGATTGGATCGATCCATGCACGTCTTTTTCACTTCTCAAGCTGAAATCAACAGTATTACATTTAGTTGGATTTGGTTTAAGACCATTTGAGCCAGACCAATCCTTAACTTCAGCTAAGAAGCCATTCATATGGGAACAATCCAATGTGGAAACTACAGGGACAGAAACGATCCGATCATCAGTATACTTAATGAAGTTAACTTTGGGTGAGTTCGGAAGGTCATGCAAAAAGAAAGAAAAGAAATGGAGAAAGTACTGCACCTTGAGGCACACCACTTTCAGTTAGCTGAGAAGTGGAGCGCTTTCCAGCCAAAACAGTATGCTGTTTCCTATCCTTAAAATGAGAAGACAGCCATCTAGTTACCCAGGTCTCTGTTTGTGCTGAAATCATCTTTCCTCATAAAAGTGTCCTAGGAACAGAGTCGAAAGCTGCAGTATAGTCTAAAAAAGCTGTTCGAACGAACTTAGCACCCTTATCAAGGCAGGAAACAATATTGTGATGTTGTACAACGGCTGCATCTAATGTACTTTTTCCACACTGGTAAGCAAACTGCTTAGGGTCACTAAAAGCTTTTAAAGAAGGTCTAAGAATATTCAAAAGAAGTTTCTCCATAGTTTCCAAAAAAGGAGATGTTATAGTGACCGGTCTAAACTTTATACCTGCTCCAGAAGATGATTTCTGTACAGGTAAAACCTTGATTTCTTTCCAGTCAGCAGGTACCGTTTCCCTGTTAAATGATGCATTAAAGATTTGAGTAAGAGGATGACACAAGATGTCTGCACACTTTTGAAGAATAATGCTTGATACACCATCTGGACCAAGGCTGTGTGTTGGATTTAAAGATTTCAAACATAATAGTACATCCTTTTCTTTGAAACCCGGAAAATGACCATTATCTTGACTAGGTACATCAGGTACAACCATATTAATTTGTTTCATGATAAATGATTTGTTTAAAGCATTAACATAACACTGTGTGATATACCTAATAAACAAACTAATATGGAATTACTTACTACCACAGTGCCCAAGTTTTACACATATATTAATACCTACTGTTTCCTTATTACTTTGGGACTCCAACAGTACATATACGTATGATATAATGGCTTATGCTGTCGGGAATATCTTGCCAAAAAGTTGCAAAAAAAACTATTACAGTCATTTGTCTTTGGATATAATATTGTATATCGATAATACCTATAACTATCTATTTGCCACTCTGTGCTTGTTTAACACTAACTAATATCTATAATTGTATATATTGATGGATTTACATGTTCAAGTTGGCTCAAGTCAGTGAGTCTATGATTTTGATATCATTTTGGTTAACTGTAATTGACTGTGATATTATTATTGTTGTTGTCGCTTGTTACCCTTCTTGTTATGAATTATTTTCCCATGCTGGTGTTGTTCTGATTGTTTTATCGCTCGTTTTCCTGGTTTTAAGGGGAGCAACTCACAAGGTCGCTTCTCTCTAAACTATAATTTAATGTAACAACCCCCTTCTCAGGCTAGCAACCCCCCTGTAAACAAAGCTGCTACAGAAACTTCAGCACGACGAATCTCCTTGCGCCAAAAGAAAAAGTCTGTGTGGGGACATGGAATGTCCGCACCATGTACGAGATTGGCAAAGCTGCCCAGATCGCAAACGAAATGAAAAGATACGGAATTCAAGTACTGGGGATATGTAAAAGCAGATGGAACGGGAATGGACTCAACAAATTGTCAACGGGTGAGTCAGTGGTCTACTCCGGTCACCCAGAAGATAGCCACTCGCACACCGAGGGCGTGGCTATCATGATGTTACCAACGGCAACGAAGGCCCTGATGCAATGGGAGGCGATCTCACCCAGGATAATGACCGCCAGATTCAACTCCAAAGGAAGGAAAGTGTCAATTATACAATGCTATGCACCGACAAACAACGCAGAACTCGAAAAGAAAGAAGAATTCTACAGACAACTACGGGCAACAATTGACAATACTCCAGTCGGCGACATTAAAATACTAATGAGAGACATGAACGCCAAACTGGGATCAGACAACACAGGAAGGGAACTCATCACGGGTAGAGAAGCTCCCGAAGAAATGAATGAAAACGGAGAACTTTTCGCTGACTTCTGCGCCTTCAATGAACTGGTGATTGATGACAGCGTATACAAACACAAGGATATCCACAAGGCTACATGGATGTCACCAGATGGGCGAACCAAAAACCAAATTGACTTCATCTCAATCTCAAGGAAGTGGAGGCGCAGCCTGCTGGACACAAAAGTAAGAAGAGAAGCAGATGTTGGTTCAGACCACTACTCTTACAAGGGACAATCCAAATCAAATTAAAAACCCTCAGAGAAACAGAAGCTGCAGATAGACCACAAGCCAAGTTCAACACTCAAAAACTGAAGGACCAGGGCACAAAGAACATCTTCACTGCAAGCATAAAGGACAAAGCCGAGACACAAATCAACAGCGTCGAAAAGCACTGGAACAACTTGAAAACAGTGTGGAGTCAAACCTGCATGGAAGTTCTAGGCAGAAAGAAGAGACAGGACAAACAGTGGCTCACTACGGACACTTGGAAACTAATGGAAGAGAGAGGGATGGTGAAACAGAAGTTTCTCCAGTGCACCGATGAGCAACAAAAACAGGATTTCAACGCAAGCTACAAGACACTGAACAAAAGAGTAAAGAAGAGTGCTAGAGAAAACAAAAGAAAGTATTATGAAACTATGGCAAATGAAGCAGAACAAGCTACAGACAAAGGAGACCTCGCAACACTCTACCAAACTACTAGGTACCTATCGGGCAAACGTTTGACACAAATCAAGCCGGTGAAAGATGACAACGGAAAGTCCCTCACCAAAGAAGTGGAGCAAAGGAAACATTGGGCTGAACACTTCAAAAGACTCCTAAATCGACCACCACCTACAACGCGCCCAACAATACCAACAACGGAGACAGAGCTACCAAACCCCCGACGAAATCAGAAGTCCTGAAGGCAATCAAGATGCTAAAAGCTGGAAAAGCAGCAGGACCAGATGGAATCCCAGCAGAAGCATTGAAAACGGACCCGGAGACAACAGTGGACTTGATGACGCCACTACTGGAGAAGGTGTGGAAAGAAGGCAAAGTACCCGAGGATTGGAAGGAAGAATACTTATTTAAACTACCAAAGAAAAGAGACTTAAGTCAATGCAAGAACTGGCGAGGAATTATGCTCCTGTCCATCCCAAGCAAAATACTAAGCCGCATCATCCTGGAGAGAATCAAACAAGCCACCCTGGATGAAAAACTTCGACTGGAACAGGCTGGATTCAGGAGAAACAAGTCATGCATTGATCAGATCGCCACATTACGGATCATCATTGAACAAAGGCTGGAATGACAGTCACCTCTCTATCTCAACTTCATCGACTTTGAAAAGGCCTTCGATAGTGCAGCGTCGATCGAGAGGTGCTTTGGCAACTACTTCGCTACTATGGGGTGCCACCGACAATTATACATCTCATCCAACAGCTGTACGACAATGCTGCATGCCAATTAATCCACAATGGGAAACTCACCGAATCCTTCGAAGTGAGGACAGGAGTAAGACAAGCTGGCTGCCTACTATCGCCAATGATTTTCCTGATTGCAGTAGACTGGATAATGCGACAAACAGTGCAGGCAATGAGGAAACAGGCATAAAATGGACTCAAACAAAAAACTTGGAGGATCTGGACTTCGCCGATGATATATGTCTGATTTCCCACAAACTGGAAGATATGCAAGTGAAAAGCACCAAGTTGGCAGAAGAAGCATCAAAGATAGGACTTCAGGTGAACATAGATAAAACAGAGGTAATGAAAATTCCTGGGCAACACCACCAACAGCAACAACAACAACAACTGACAACAATCAGCATAAATGGGAGGAACCTGAAAGAAACGACCTCTTTTACCTACCTGGGAAGCATCGTTTCAACTACAGGCGGAACTGACGAGGATATCAAAGCAAGAATCGGAAAAGCAAGACAAGCTTTCACTACTCTCAAGTCTGTGTGGAGGTCAACAACACTCAGCATCAAAAATAAGATCCGGATTTTCAACTCCAATGTGAAGTCAGTGCTACTATACGGATCAGAGACTTGGCCAGCGCGTCATAAAGAGCATCTCAAACAAACTACAGACCTTCATTAACAGTTGTCTTCGTTCAATACTCAAGATGAGATGGCCAGAGAAGATCAGCAGCAGAGATCTCTGGGAGCGAACCAACCCAGCAGGAACCGATTGTGAAACAAATAGGCAAGAAGAAATGGAGATGGATTGGCCATACTCTGAGGAAACTATCAAGTGACATCACTAGACAAGCCCTCGAGTGGAACCCGAAAAGGAAGCGGCTAGTTGGTCGTCGAAGGGTGACTTGGAGGATGTCAGGTGAAGAGGAGATGAAAAAGTGTGGGCAGACATGGAGCAAGGTGAAGACTCTAGCAGAGAAACGAACGCAATGGAGACGCACGGCTGAAGCCCTATGTTCCTCTAGGAAATAAAGGAAACAATAATAATGATGTTGTCGGGTACAGCTATGCTTGGCAGTCTAGCCCCAACCTCATCAAAACACTCCAGGACTCTACTCAAGCGGTCCTCAATTGCAACTGACACCATTTATACTTCTGTCTCACTTGTGGACCTGCATTTAATGGTTTGTATGAAAGTCAACTTACTTGGAGGCTGTCGACAGTCTTATTATTTGATGCGTCATCGGTTGAAGACGGGCCGGAAAGTAATTATATTCAGGAAATATACTGTCACCTTGAAACTCTCTGAGACTTTTTTGACTTACAGTAGATAGATGTATTAAATTAAAAATCCCTTTCTTCCGAAAGTCAGAATGGGCATTCTAAAGGTGTTCTATCCATGAGCAGTTTAACGGTCAGTGTCCTAATTCTGTAAACATTAGTTTGAATGATAGTGTACCAGTTGATCCTACTTGAACTTGCTGGTGCAGTGTTACCAGATGACCACTGCATAGGTGTTCAGTGCAGTCACTTCAGTAGTGGTTGACCAAATGGCGAAGATTAATCTTTGCGTTGATGAAAGTATCTGAAAGTGAAGGTTAATTATGGGGAAAACATACTGAATCTCCCAGGCAATAGCAATCTGCAACGCAATGAACCATCCACAGGCTTCATGTGTCACTGAACATTAGTCAACTATGAATGATTGTTGCACTTATGGCAACCGAAAAGGGTGAAACTTTAATAACATCTGGAAAAATACGGCTGAAACATTTGAGCAGAGCGTATTGACCACAGGTACAATAAAGCTAATAGTTATCTAATACCTACCTGAATCGAATGTGAACACTGATACACCAGATGTAGTTGCAGTTTTAAAGCTTACCTTTAATAACTCGGAAAACTAGTGGGACTTGATGGCATAGCTTCAAATGTGTTTAAGGATACTGATGGTGAATTACCGGCTAGGCAGACCAAAGTGGCGGCTAACTAGCTTGTGGAATAGTGGTGAATCTTCATCATCCGACCATATCAGAAGAAAACAAAACAGAGATGGAATTCGCTAATATAATGCCTAAGATTAAATGTTAACCTTCTCTTCAAAAACAAAGTGGGGTTCCGGAAAAACAACTATGAGAAAAGATTCCATCTTTCTAGCTTGAATAAAAGTGCACTAGTTATGCGTCTACATCTCAACAAATTCTGTTACATAGACATACTTACCGAAGCTCAATACTTACCATACTTATGGACCAAGAAACGAGGCATTAGAAGAAAATGAGGTCTCAGAAAGTAAATCATGCAAGTAAATATACACTAATTAGACACTTGCAGCCATATAAGAGAGGAAAGACATTGAAAATAGACACTGGGGAAAGTAAGATATCTCCACCGAAACCATTCCTGATTAATTTCATTAGGAACGATCTATTTGGAGTACAACGAGACTACTTAAATATCTCATCGATTAATCGCAAGCCAGGTGAAAAATTTGTCAATCTAGGGTACCAAGCTAATAATGAAATCCGTCGTAACTACACTGGTAAACGTAGAGTCTTATAAACACTATGAGCGAAAATCTCAGTTGCATGATAACTCACAGGAAGTAACTCTGTACTGTTTTTATTCTTTTTACAGACAACTTTGCGCGGGATCTTCATGGGCTTTTGTACATTTCTTCTTTTTTGTGAATAAAGTTATTCTCTGAGTAATATTGTTTTTTTCTGTGCCAGGAGTGTAGTTACACGATTACTTTCGTAGTATCTAAGTGTACTCCAAACCGTCGCACATTAACTTCATTTTTTCAAAACATACAAAATATTTAATCATCACACTTCATTTCATCGGCGAAACGCCTTTTTCACCTCCTCCGAGTAAAGGCAAATATGAGCGGCTTTTCATCCTTGCATCTTCTAATGGTTGAGGGGAAACTCATTGTGAGCGAGTCGATTTGGAGAAAGACACCACCTTTAAGGATGCGTGACTCGTAATAGACTGTATAAGCGTAGAATCTTGTCAAGAAGATCATTATTGCAAGTAGTTACACTTCCAAACATCACCCAAAATGACAACGGAAATATGTTGAAGGTTTGATTGGTATGTGGATATAACTTGATTTCTATGCACAGTATTGTTTCACCATTGGATTACTCAGTTGATATAGTGCACAGTGATACAAATGTAGTGATGTTGCAATAGACAAGTGCGTATAGAGTTAGGGTAATTTAATCAAGGGAATTTAGATTGTTCACAATTTTGAGGATGATAAGGATTTTGGACAATGACACCAGTTTTTCTTCCACTTACGCGAGGAAACTCTTGTATGCTTCAAATTACCACTACAGTTTAAGTCGTCTATCTGCATTGGGGGTTTGTCGGTGAATTACTACTGCCGACATATTGGGACGTCACAGAGCCCACTTACTTTAGATTTGTTGTTGACTGTCTTCCCCATGTTCACTTGAAATCATGTTTTCTCTCTCTTCTGGGGGTTTACTGGCTTCCTCCTGTAAATCATCGAGTTTGTGAGACGTGAGGCATAGATCATCTGCGAAATCCAGATCTTCCAAGGTGTTTTTGTCAGTGCAACGTATGACCGTATTCTCACCCCACTACATGGTTTGAGGGATGATCCAGTCTACCACAATCAGGAAGATCAGTGGTGATAGTAGGCGGCTTTGCCTTATTCGTAATTTCACTTTAAAGGCTTAGGTGAGCTACCCGTTGTGAGTCGATTGATATGCGGCATCATAAAGCTGGATGTTGAATGAGATTTTATCAACAGCTACCTTCGCTGTCTTCATACTGAAGATCAGATGGCCCACCAGAAAGAATTAGTAACTAGAAACTCTTGCTGAGAACAAACTCAGAACAAAACATAGAATGGCAGTCGAACCTCCACCTCAGTTTCATCGACTTTGAAGAGGCCTTCGACAGACAGTGTTGACCGAGAAGTAATTTGGAAACTACTTCAACACTTCGGTGTGCAGTGCCAAAGTCTTTGTCGACCTCATTCAACAGCTGGCTATATGACAATGCCACGTGTTCGGTGATCCACAACGGGAAACTCAGTGGGGCGTTCGAAGCGAATACAGGAGTAAGACAAGTCTGGCTGCCTATTATCACTGATGATATTCCTAATTGTGGTGGACTGGATTACGCGTCAGACTGTGCGTTGAGAGTGAGGAGATATGAGTACGCTGGACCACCGATGAGAAGACTCTAGAAGATCTGAGTTTCGCAGATGATATATGTCTGCTGTCACACAAACTCGAAGGCTTAGAGGCAGGCGAGAAGCAACAAACTGGCAGCAGAAGTAGGCAGCGAAGACAGGAATCCAGGTGAACATAGAGAAGAGGGAAGCATCGTTTCAACTACAGGCACACGGAACGGATGAAGATGTCGAAGTCGGCCAGAATCAGATAGGCGAGATACACCTTCATCGACTTGAAACCAGATTGGAAATCTTCTGCACTAATTCAGTATAAAGAATAAATTCGGATTTTCAGCGCAAATGTAAAGCCATTTCTTCTATATGGGTCAGAAACTTGGCCAGTGTGTCACGGAAAGGATTTCCAACAAGTCACAGCAGCCTTTTATCAACAGCTGCCTTCGCTGTCTCCATACTGAAGATCAGATGGCCGACCAGAAAGAATTAGTAACTAGAAACTCTGGCTGAGAACAAACTAAACCCGAGCCTATCGCCCAACAAATATGTAGGAGAAAATGGAGATGGATCGGGCATACATTGAGGAGACCGTCGAATGACATCGCGCGCAATGCAGGCCATCTCTCGAGTGGGATCCAAATGGGAGGAGACGAGTGGGTCGTCAGTGCAAGGGTAACATGGAGGAGATCGTGTGAGGAGAAGATGAGAGATTATGGGCAATCGTGGACCCAACTGAAAAGGACGGCAGAAAATAGAAGAAAGTGGAGATGTGTTGTTGAAGCTCTATGTTCCACTAGGAACCCGAAGGAATTACAAAAATAAAAAATCTAATGCCTCTCGCCAAGAAATGTTGGCTAAAACCGGGTCAGGTTAGAAAAGATTTCGGAGTGTTTAGAACAGGACTCGAACGATCTATCGACAGGCTGAATTTCAACATAGGAAGTAGCATAGAAGTGCAGTAGCTCAAGTTGACAAACTCCACACACAACACAAAGTTATAGAAAAGGAAAACAGAAATTCAAAAGAACCACGTTGGGCACAGATATACGGGAGAAAGAAAAATCACATGAAGAAAGAAGGATATCACGGATCTCCGAGATTGCAAAGAGTCAAAGCATCCGTGTCATCGAGAACGATTTTGGGCTATATAAACAAAGGTTTCAAGTCATTGGTTCTCAACATCTCTAGGATCACAAACAGACCGTCTACATCTCCCTAATTGGATCAAACCGAGAGTCAAATTTAATGGAATAATACCAGGTTTTTGCTTGGCCATACCTGTCTCATTTCCAACCTCATCCTACGTCTGCTAACACTGCTTAACGGGGAAGGCTGTGGGTTGCGTTTGAGTCATCTCAACCTATTTATACTCTTATATCTGTATTGATTATTGCTTGTTTTTTAAAAACCATTGCTATTATTGTAAAAGGTATTCATTTGAATTCATGTAAATTTTGTCGACATCCACAGATTCCTGTCTATTTGGCTGATTCCTTATCACGTAGAGCAACAATCTTTGGTATCTACAGTATCATAGTTTCATATTCTTTAGGTCCTCATGTCTTATTTCTTATTCAATTAAAAATCAATTTCACGACGTTGAGAGTTTAAAAACCACAATTTTCTTGAATTCAAATAAATGTGGTTGGTGACTAAAGGGTGTATATAGGAGAGTTAAGCTGATTCATAAAGTATCCTGCTAAACATTTTAGCAATCCTTCCGGAGAGGTGTCCTAGAACTAATCATCCTCGGAAGCAACAATCAACACTGTTACCATAAGTGTTTCTACGGAGAACTAAAAGTGGTGTTAATTGACTCCAGGATGAGATTCCCTATGGCAATTACAGCAGTGCTTAACCGGCAGCTCCTTAAAACAAACTGGTAGTTCTTATTGGCAAACCGTTCATGTAAGCGTTTTAAACTGATTATTTTTCACCTACAGTCAGGAGATGAAGCATATATACAAACACTAATGCTTGCTGCGAGTTCCTCCTACTCTACGGTTTTCCATAAAGCTCATTATTTATAGCATTCAAACTGCGGATAAGGAGTGCATAGACTGTGACTACGAACAGCTATAAGCAAATACCACGATCTTTCCGTATCGTGACCAAAATAGAAATGTTGAGGAGACGTGATAAATCCCATATCCTCGAAAGTTTTAGAAGCTCTACAGGACTTTCGGCTCAAAACTTCTAGTGTAGGCAAATACCCACGTAAATTTACATCCAGTCCTTCAGTAATGCGTTTAGCTATACTGCTTTCCCTATTCTTTTGACTTCAAACATCATAATATTTCAAGGGCTGCACATTTCAGAGGGGATTATTAAGTAGATCATCTGTTCTTCACAAAGCAAAATGCATTGAAGTCACTGGCACAATATCACATAAAACTAAACTTCCATTTTTTCAGATTTCATATTCTACTGGCATCACCACTAATATCATGAAAAAATGAAGAGAAATTAATTAGTCCAGCATTATAGTTTTTAGAGAGAGCATCAAAGACATAAGTGTAACTAATCGCCGGAGACACTATTGCGAGAATTATTACGGAATCAGAATTTTGAGAACAAAATACAAATATGACAGAGTTATAAGGGTAAATAGAGAATAAATTATCGGTAGTGATGTCATTTTAACGCATCTTTCCGTTAGTATGTCTGGGTGCTCCATCCTGAAGACAGATCATGAAGTTTTTCCTGAAAAGTGTCCAAACATTTTCCCAGTCTTGAATCACTGTCTTTATGTGAGGTAAATTTTATTACGAGTAAACTCACTTCTGTTTATATCACAAATTTTTGGATGTGTACCACCTTTCTTCAGCATTATTTCTAGCAGTGTATGTTGCTCGTCAAAGTTTGGCTTCAGCATAACATTCCACGTGATTCGCATAGATGTTTTGCAGTCATTTGTAAATGTAGGGCCATTTCGGTTATCTTCAAAGAATGGATAGTCAGTAATCACCTAAATAGGCTTTATTTTGATGGGTATCCAGGCCACGTTGAATCCATTATTTCTACTTGCTGTTCACTTTCATGAAGAAATTTAATTTATATAGCATCTATAGTTAACGCAAACTATTCTTTTGATATGGAATCTGCTTTAATGTATTGCAGTATGCGAAATGAGATATATTTTCATTCATATAATGGATCCATACAAAGAATAAACTATTTAATTATTGCATACTACTTATATATATATGTGTAAAACTTGGGCACTGTGGTAATCAGTAATTCCATATTCGTTTCTTTATTAGATGTATCACACAGTGAAACAGTATTATTTACTGGATGACGTTCCGAACAAAATTTATTGTTCATAATCATATCAATTGTAATCACACGACTTTGACACTTGAGTTTTATAGTTTTCTTTGTTTTCTCCTATTTGTCGTATGGGTAGTAGAATTTTCCAGATATCGGGGACAGGTGTTGAATCATTCCTATTACATGTATTTGCAGTTGATTCGATAAATACAGCTTCTGTTATCAATCTCTACCTATAGCCTGTGACATTAGATTTTAAAACTGTCATCCTATCCCATCCATCCCATGCCACTTTTATTTCTGTCTTGTTAAGAATTCTGCGTAAGGTTTCCGACGTTCCTTCCTTGTATGGAATTACTACTGATGATTTAGATTCCTTATTGTTGGTGTCGTCATTAATATTGTTATAATTACCACTATTATTATCATTATTATTGTTATTATCACTATCACTGCTATCATTATTTATTTTATGTTTTCATTTCCTTACATATTTCCTGACTAGTTTATCCGGGTAATTATTAAGTTTCAAGGCTTCTTTTATGTATATCACTTCCTGTTTTATGTTTTCCTTAGTACTACTTAGTTTTTGTACTCTGTCACTTAAACATTTCACCAATCCTATTTTTACTGACATAGGATGGGATGATCGGAGGTCCAAATACCTGTTTGAATGTGTGGGTTTCCTGTAAACACTAGTGTTTAACTACCCATCTTCTGTCGTTTTCACTCTGCAATCTAATAGTGATAGTTATAATAATAATAATGATAATAATAACAATAGTAATATTAATGATTACATGCATGTCAAACATGCGCAAGACAACACCAACAATAAGGAATCTAAATCATCAGTAGTAATTCCATACAAGGAAGGAACGTCGGAAACCTTACGCAGAATTCTTAACAAGGCAGAAATAAAAGTGGCATTCAAACCAACCACAAACTCAATTAGGAACAAGCTTTCTTGGTTAAAGGATCCTGTAGAGCCTTTAAAACAAAACAATTTAGTTTATCTAATACCCTACCTGCAATGATTGTCAGGTCAAATACATAGGTCAAACTAGTAGAACAGGGGCAGTCAGACTAGCTGAACATAAA
Organism: Trichobilharzia szidati; assembly: GCA_944472155.2. Classification (NCBI taxonomy): domain Eukaryota; kingdom Metazoa; phylum Platyhelminthes; class Trematoda; order Strigeidida; family Schistosomatidae; genus Trichobilharzia; species Trichobilharzia szidati. Next base: position 94,462,722 of record OX235279.1, on the reverse strand, counting down.
AACTTAGCAAAATCTAGATTGGTTGATCCAAATAAGATAAGAAATCTAGAGAATAGTTCAGCTATAGCACTACATGCAGTTACACACAACCATACAATAGGCTGGATGGGATAGGATGACAGTTTTAAAATCTAATGTCACAGGCTATAGGTAGAGATTGATAACAGAAGCTGTATTTATCGAATCAACTGCAAATACATGTAATAGGAATGATTCAACACCTGTCCCCGATATCTGGAAAATTCTACTACCCATACGACAAATAGGAGAAAACAAAGAAAACTATAAAACTCAAGTGTCAAAGTCGTGTGATTACAATTGATATGATTATGAACAATAAATTTTGTTCGGAACGTCATCCAGTAAATAATACTGTTTCACTGTGTGATACATCTAATAAACAAACGAATATGCAACACACTACTTATAGCTTATTTCAATAGTTTGTTAGCCTTGTCGTAATAATCCTTCGATGTACAAAATCTGGGGCGATTATAAAAATTATACACAACTGAGCGAAATACAGTAAAAAAAACTTAATATATCTAAATTGTGTAGTGTATCTGAGCGGTACATACTAAAATCGGATCAACAAAAACCAACATTAGCCAGAAGGGTTGTGAAAATGAACATTATTATTATTATTTGCCAGCATTCCACTGGGTTCCGAGTGAAAAATAGGGCTTCAACAGCAATTCGCCATTTCATCCAGTTCCTTGTTATCCTCTTTAGCTGGCATCCCAATTGCCCATAAACTGTTACCATCTCCCGCATGTCATCCTCGGACACCCAATTTGTCGCTTCCCATTCAATGGCCCACCGAGCGATGTCATCCGATGGTCTCCCTGGCGTGTGTACAATACATCTGAACTTGCTTCCGCATAACTCCTGAGGCATAGCTTCTCGACTGGTTCGTTTCCACAGTTTCTTGTTGCTACTTCTTTCTGACCATCTGATGGCGAGTATGGGGCGAAGGCAGCTGTTGAGGAAAGTCTGCAACCTGTAAGGAATGCTTTCCGTGACGCACTGGCCAAGTTTCTGAACCTCATAGAAGAAGTGACTTAACATTGGTGTTGGAGATCCGAATCTTGTTCTTTATGGTGAGTTAGTGAAGAGGATTTCGGCACCGATTTTGGACTGATGGGTGTCTGTATAACCTTTCTGATTCTGGTTTGACACCTTCATCCACGGAGCGTGCCTGTAGTTGAGACGCAGCTGCCTAAATAAGTGAGGGAGGTTACTTCTTTCACATTTATTCAGTTGACAGTGGTCGGTGTTTGTTGGTTATCTACACCACGTGCGTCTTCTTTGTGCTCACTGGAATTCCGGTGTTTGCTGCTTTTTCTGACAACTTGTTGTTTTTCACCCATAAATCTTCGAGTTTGCGTGACAGCAGACATAAATCGTTGTCGAAGTCTAAATCTTCCGGTGTCTTCTTGTTGGTCCAACATGTGCTCGCCTTCTCGCCCCCAGGTCAGTTTCATGACCCAGACCTCCACCAGTGTTAGTAGGCAGTTTTGTCTTGTTCCTGTATTCACTTCGAACGCCCCACTGAGTTTCCCGTTATGGATCACCGAACACGTGGCATTGTCATATAGCCAGCTGTTGAATGAGGTCGACAAAGACTTTGGCACTGCACACCGAAGTGTTGAAGTAGTTTCCAAATTACTTCTCGGTCAACACTGTCTGTCGAAGGCCTCTTCAAAGTCGATGAAACTGAGGTGGAGGTTCGACTGCCATTCTATGCTTTGTTCTGTGATGACGATGCGTAGAGTTGCAATTTGATCAGCACATGATTTGCCTTTCCTGAATCTAGCTTGTTCCAGGCTGGCGGAGTCATGTATCCAGTGCATCCTTTATTCTCTCCAGCATGATGCGACTTAGTATTTTCCTTGGGGTGGACAAGAGCATTATTCCACACCAGTTCTTGCACAGGTCTAAGTCACGCTTCTTTGGCAGCTTGACGAGGAAGCCCTTCTTCCTATCGGTAGGCACCTTTCCTTCTCTCCAAACCTTTTTCAATAATGACATGAGAACATCTGCCGCAGTCTCTGGGTCCATTTTCAGTGTGTCCGTCTGGCGAAAACCATGTTGTTTTGTGTATATCCTTGTATTTGTGCACGCTGCCACCGATTACCATATCACTGAAAATGCAGAAGTGTCCAAGGAGTCCTCCGTTCTCATTCATTTAGCCGAGGGCCTGTCGGCCCATGATGAGTTCTCTTCTTGTATTATTTGCTCCCGGTTCGGCTGGCATTCATATCGCCCACAAAGATTTTGATGTCTCCATTTGGGATGTTGTCCATTACTGTTTGTACTTATCTGTAAAAATCTTCCTTCTTCTCTTGTTCTGCGTTGTTTGTAGCACTGTGCGTAGCATTGGATAATTGTAACCCGCCTTCCTTTCTTTGGAGTTGAATCTTCCTGTCATAATCCTGGATGAAAGTGGTTCCCACTGCATTACCGCTTCAGCTGCTACTGGCAACATCATGGTAGCCAATCACTGCCTCAGTGTGCTCTTGGTTGTCGTTTGGGTGACCAGATTAGATTACTGACTCTCAAGCTGACAATTTTGATAATCCACATACATTCCATCTGCTCTCGCAGATTTCTAGCACTTCTATGCCATATCTCCTCATTTCTTTGTCTACCTAAGCAGCCTTCCCAGCCTCGTATATTGTACGAACATTCTACAACCCATTCTTATTCTTGCTTTTTAAGCAAACTAAGATTCGCACTAATGGTGTTCAGAAGATTCTACCTTTTGTCTGCGTAATCACCAAGATGGACACTAGTGGCTTTATATTCTGAGTCGGGAAGCCTGTACACTGATAACAAGTCGATGCCGAAATCGGTGAAGTTATTTGAAATCAATGTCATTAGTACAACTATAATGATATTAACGAAATATGCTGAGAGTGGCCATCGCTGGTGGACTCTACTGGTTGTCATCACTTCGAATGTCACCTCTCCTTAGGATCACATACGGCTGAGTCAGTTCAAGTAGAGTGCCATGATTGCAGCCAAACATTGCCACAGCATCTCTCAGTCAACGGATTCAAACAGCGGCTTCAGGTTCCGAAATATGGCAAGTGTTGGACGTCCGTAAGTATGTCTGTGTTCCAGAATCTGTCGAAGAGTGAAGACGTGGTGAATATACTCTCCTACTGGACTATGGCCTGACTGGTTTGCCCGAGTTCTTTTCTCCCGAGCACTATCAACCTGCGCATGATTACTCAGCCCAGAACTTTAGATACAATATTAGTCAAGCTTATCCCCCTATTATTATTATCATCATCATCATCACAGGAAGACTTTCGTCCCTTCTTATAAACCACAACAACAACCAGTGATTTACACTACTCTGACGGGACTACGTTTGATTCCCGGGCATTACCTCAGTTAACCTAGACAAATGTCCATTACAACCGTCCTTAAACACATCTGAAGTCATTCCATCAGGTCCTGCTACTCTGCCTCATTTCGGACTGGGGACAGCTTCTTTAACTTCACCTAGAGTGTGGGGACAGTGTCTACGTCCTCTTCAGGCGCGTGTCGGATGGTGAACTACTTAACCGTGTCTGTAAATTAAATTCCTCCTCGAAGTGTTCCCTCAAACACTTAGGTCATTCATTGGGAAATACAAGAAAACATTTATTATAAAGAATATTATATACCCAATGCCCAAATTTTTTCAAACTATTAAAAGTGAACTTGGTTTGGACATACATGTCCTGAGGGATAATTGAAGCTTCACTTTCCACAACATTGTCTCGCTTATCAGTTGCCTTTTGTGGGCTGTTTTCTTAATAAGGCTAAATAGTTGTTTAGTGTTACCTACAGGTTGATTTTTTAATCAGTGAGCTTTGATTAAGTAACACAACTGAAATTATCTAGCATCTTATATCATGCTTAATTTCCTGTCGAAATATTCATTAGCTGTTTCTTTCTATATGGAGAATTATATTTTATCTTCTTTTCTCATAACTTTTTAAAATTGACTTCATTTCTCTCTTTTAATAAGCCAATACATGGACTTCGTTGAAGTCAATATTTCCTATTGATTATTTTGACTACGCGCCCCTGTTTACCAATCGCTCATTTTATTTTCTTCCTATGCTGTTTAATAAAAGCTACTTCGACCAATAAGATTTCAGTTTCATTGACCTTGTTGGTGATGATAATAATAAAATAGGTTTGAGAATTATTTCTGAACATTTCAAATAAATGCATTCAATGTTTCTACTGACAATGAGTTATTCGGCTTTTCGTTGAATGGCATGTTTTTTTCCAAAATAAATGTTATTCCGTGGTCAACGTCTAGCTGTAATATTCTACTTTCTATGGCGTTGTATAGTTGTATGTTCAAGAAGTAAGTAAATCTCCTTTTGGTCATAGTAAATATTTTTTGGCAAAAATTGGAAATTGTATTCCTATTGACTCTTTTTTTATGTGTAAAATAATCAGTATAGATTCTGAAGGGTGCAAACTAATTTAACTTTGGTTTAGTACACTGGGAGTATGTGAATAATTGTCCTTCCTGTTTACTATCATCGCTGAACATGAAAAGTGTAAGCCATCGGATTCCAGTCAGATTTGTAACTGGTGGCATGCATGCAGTGGAACCTGATGGTTGGGCACATGTCTAATTATTTCGTCCCACTAGACTACAACATCATGCGAAATTGAGAGTAAAATGAATACTATTTTGAACGACAGTAACTAGCAGCGGGATCCAGGATGTGCATGTCTTTGTTAGGTGGTTGGATCCAATCTACAGGAAGTTTGGACCCAGGTTTCGTGCCTGCTGGAACTCCTCAGCTTATTGCCTCCAACCATGTAACAATAATTCAGAGTGCACCTTAATAAGGAAGCACCTAACATAACAGCTATTAGTCAAAAACTTGACCAATGGAATCCAGTTTGCACCAGATCGAGGACTAAACGTGTGACATCAGTTACTGGTGTCAAATCAAAGTATTTGAAACTCGTCACCTGAATGTACCTGCGAATTCCAATGAATATTTGTGTTCCAGCTGAGACACGAATCCTCCACCCATCGTTTCAAACACTAAGGTATGATCTACTCAGCCAAAACAGCCACTTCTTTTGCAACGGGAATCTGGCATGCCAACATAGACTGAGCGATTCGGTCCAAAAATAATTAGCCAGTGAGAAATGCAAATTAATCTAAAAACAAATAAAATGGATACTATCTGTGTCTCAATGCTAAATAAGAGCATAATAGCTGTTTTAAGTGAGCATGTATGTATAAATGTGGTCATGCTTTCAGACTCCCTCTTTTGGTTCATAATGGATAAGATTTTATTTTGATAAATCACACAGTGTTGTACAGTTATATTAACTGATGACGTTTCGAGCACAAACTATTGCTCATAACACTGTGTGCTTTATCAAAATAGAATCTTATCCATTATGGAGTTATACTCTACCACAGTGCCCAAGTTTTATACTTATATCCCTCTTTTGGTGATAACAAACTCAAAACTACTCCAAACAACAAGATCACTACAAACAAGTTGTATAAATTTCTCCCCTGCCAACGTATTCTGATGCCCTGATATGTGGTTGTTTCGTTTCTCACCTTGTTTCGTTCACAGACTTCAATTCATTAGAACTGGGATAGTGCATCATTTGTGTAAGGTGATAATCCCTAATAACAAAATTTAAAAATTTCATTGCTTCTGCTCCATTTCGTCTGACAACACAGTAACCATCAGCAGTACTATCGCTACTTAAATAAGGATCTAAACAGAATGGAAATAATTACTATGGGCTATAGATTACTTGGCTGACATCTCTGTATCTCTGCTTACATTTTTAGTATTAGTCCTGATTGTGAAGTGATTTAACTATGTCAAAATAAAAAAGGCAAAATTTAGGCATGTTGCTATGCTGTCCAAACACATGAAGCGACAGACATATTGGAACTTGGGACACATCCTAGTGTATATGAATAGCCTAGTAATATACCGAATACCGCTAGACAGGGATTCAGTGCCAATCTTGGGTGCTACAAATTTCAGTAACCTTTAATATGATGCATGTATCAGTGATGGTTGCATCCTAACAACAAAATCTTGAAAGAATATTAAGCGTGTAATTCCACATTAGATAATTTTATTTGATAACACAAAGTGATACAGTGAGTGACGGTGTTCTCATTTAGACTTTTGTCCAGAACCTATTAATTCACGTGCCAAAACACTATCTACTAAGCTACTAAACCACAAGAACTAACTGTGGTACAATTATGAATTCATATTTATGATTACCGTTCATTTATGTGGACCGAAATGGTCAACCGGAAACTGGAAGTATGAATAAAAAAATATGCTTTCGTTTACAATATTCAGTTCAGTTAACTACCTAATGGAAAATGTGCCTTTTTGTACTATTACTATTATTATTGTCTATTAATGTTTAAATTAATAACATGACGTGAATAATAACCACAAGGAACAATAAAATGGACATTTTAAGTCTGTGTTTTCAATATACAGAGAATTATTGACTACAGTAAGAACAATACTTTACACCCATTTTTACTGCAATGAGGATTCATAATGATAACGATTTTAGATGGTGTTACACAACATGTGACTTTACGTATTTTCATTGTGTAGGCAGTTTTTAGGGAGGGGGGTGAGCTATTCATTCAGACAGTGTGATGCCAACTGTCTAATTTGCAACTATTTCTTTTTATCATCAACTGATATAAAACAAAATATCATTGGAAACCAGGGAGTACAGAACATTTGTTTGCTCTTAATTTGTGAGTAATCAAATGTCAGCATACTTGAATAGACACAAGCAGATGGCCTCAACTATGTAGTGTGACGGTTATTCTCTGTGACTGTTATCCATCCATTCTAACTTCCTATAGCTGATGAATAAACAATTAATTTGCAGTTATTTTTATAATTCACTAGTATGAAACAGGAAATTTCACATGTATTTAGATGTTGAGGCTGCTGGGATTCCTATTAATTTCTGCTTAAACAAAGCAATAAGAAGATGTAATTTGTCTCAATCGATTCAGACAAACTACATCTTCTTATTGCTTTGTCTAGATTCATAAAGGGAACCAAGTATTTCAAATTAATTTGAATTGTTAGATTTCCATCACGAATTGCCATCAGTTAGAGAATCATTGAAAACCAAGATAATTGTTTCGTCCTAGTTTAGAACTCTTCTTCAGTATGTACCTGTGAACACTTAGCAAGTCATTTATGATTTAGTGCTGCCAAAAAGATGTGGTTATTGTAGTTAAGGTGTGAGAAATAGAGTGGTGTGACCTCAAGGTTTTGTTTATTCTGAAATGCAACTGTTTTCAGTGGGTCACGGTTTTATTTAAGGTAAGAAACAGAAGAGAAATACAATTAAATTGTTATTATTGTTAAGACTATTATTATTATTATTATTATTATGATTATTAACTTTTCAATTTAAATGAAATAACCATCTTATCAAGGTCATGTGGAAAGCAGTATGGAAAAATCGCTAATTCGTATGATTTTACAACGCTACAAACAAAATGGTGTTGTGGGTCGACCAGTTAATGATAGTCGCGTGAAAATGGTTGTTCATTATGGTCTACAGTTAATTCAACTGCTTGGACTTGATGAGAATAAGCAGATTTTAAGAACAAATTGTTGGACTATGTATGTAAGTTACGCATCATAAATTAAACAACAAATTGACAATACTTTTTATGCTTTTCCATACTAGTCTGGAGCCACTAACTATTGTAGTCTTTTTCGAAGTAGGTTTTCTAGTCGAGTGAGATCCTGATCAAGCAGACTTACTTTTTAACTCCCACTGACTCAGTTTATTGTTAACTGACGTAACAACTTGTATCATCTATGGAGACAAAATGATATCCGGCTAGTTTTCATAGCGTGAGTATACAGCTTAACAGTTCGCTCTGTCTTTCGTTACCTCTGTAAGAAATGGTAATTAAAAACAAGGGATATAAAAATATAATAAGATTCCCTAATATTACTTGTGTCTTCGGAATATTGCTGGCGTGTAGCTTGGGACTCTTCATCATTGAGGTGTCACGATCCCATCAGATATAAAACTCGTGACCTTTATGTGACAAGACGAACCCGTTCATCCTAAAGAACACAAAAACATAGTAATCATTCTTCTGAGTTGTAAATTTCTCAATCATGCCGAATATTACTGTTATATTCTACGCACTTTAGGTTTCTTCTCAAGATATATATCTTTCAAAACATTATTGGCTCTTATGCACAAAATTCGCCACGAACTGATAGAAGCTTTTATAACCATTTCCGTCCTTTTTTGAACATGTCTTTAGCGATGGAGCGATTCCCTCTTAAGATGGAATGCAAGTCGATTTGGAGGTATTAAGGAGTTGAGGATATTTCCTCATCAGATATGGACACCTGATATCAAACTCTATAATTTGTAAGTTTTAGTGAAGCTTTTAAATGGTATAACTGTATGATTTTTATAATTTCATTGGAAATGTGATATTATTTCTTTGGGTAAATGCACTCTAAATTTATTGTTAAGTCATAGTGGAGAGCATCAAGACCCACATACGTCTAAGAAATTGACTTTATTTTATTGCACAAATGTAGCTGCTGTATTAAGTGAACAACTTTGACGTTATTAAATGGATGGTAGAATTCAGGAGGAACATCTCTTTCTACTTAAAGATTCCTCAACCAGATCTACCCGTATCCCAGTTAGCGATGGCGTTCCCATTGGAACTAGAATCAAGCACCAAAGTTTTCAGATACTAGGTTACTCAGACACAAAAATCACGTCTTGTACTGTGAGTATCTACTGTTACTTATTTAAACTTTTGAGTTCACAGTTGCTTGTCTTTATAGGATATAAATGATCTACTTCTGCTAGCATATGGCCTCCTAAGGCGCGTACCTTAAGGATACTGTTTAAATATCGGAATCCCCTTTATGTTCTTCAAATCAAAGGGGTGAAATATCCATCGCAGATAAGATATGTGAATATAAGGATGGAAAGCATTAACTGAATCAACGAGTTATGAATGAATGTCAACGGCCATGCGATGTAAGTTTTCTAAGCAAACGGCGTAATGGGGCTTGGATCAAATACCATCAAACATATTTATTCATATAGAAATATCAAGCTAATATGATCAATTTTTATTATTATTATGAATATCATATACTCAATGCCCAAATTTTTTCAAACTGTTAGAAATGATCAATTTCTGTCTAATCTTTTCTGTTCTTTGACTATTTTCAGTAGTTAATGTAGCAGTCATCGGTTTCACTGGAGTGTTTGTCTCCAACAGTAATCAGATAGAAAATTACTAAAGATCAAGGACTAGTGATTTCCAGTACCTAAGTCGTGAGAATGCACTGCTTAGAAGTTCATATCTACAGCCAGGCATGCGCACAATATTTCTTTGGCATTTAGGAGTCTCCTGATCAATCTGTATCCATGTTATCAACTGAGTTTTCAATGGTTCTCTAACTGATATCAATCCGTGATCAACTCATAAAAACAAATCTAATCCTTACAAACCAACTATTGACTTTGACTAGTATAAAAATCCGCATGGTATATTTAATGTTGTTTAGAACTTAATAGTTGGTTCAAATTCGCAATTTGCAAATTAATTCACCATTCGCAATTCACACACGAATCAAACATGTGTGCAATGTTTATATCACTTCCACCTGCCTAGCAAGCACTACTGGGTGGTATGTAACTACTAGCATAAGTTAATCAGTAGTATGCAGCGTCATGCAATCAGTAGTCGATTACTTTTGGATTTACATTATTTTTTACGTTTATCAATAACTTCGATCTAGTTTTATCATATAGAGGTACTATGAAGTACTCCAAAGTAACATTGATATTAAGATAAATTAATATAAACATGTATACACAAGCATGTTACAGTTTGCCGTGAAGTGATCAGTTTGAACAAATTATATTTGACCACTTAAATACCATTATTAAGCTAGGAATTGGTTTTATAATCTCTTGTGATAAAAACTTCACTTTCCCTGGTGATGAAACATTCACTATAAAAATATTTAAAAAATCCTTGAAATAGCAAACGGTAGCCATCATCGCTTAGATCTACAAGAGTTGGTTACTATTGAGGACTCTATCTTGTAAATATTGTTTGACTTTTGTTAATTTTCAGTGCTGATGAACGTTTGCAAGAATTTAGAGAGGGTCGTCTGGTGGTAAATAGCGATGGTAATATACTATGGATTCAACAAGCATTATTTAGGAGTACGTGTCAAGTTGAAATTACTTATTTCCCATTCGACAGTCAAGTGAGTTTACAATTTCCATCGTTTCTTAACTGCTTTAAACAGTTCAGCAGGGATAATTATGACCTGGATTTTTACCGAAACTGAGTTTATTTTAATTAAACGATCGCACACTTAAAGTACATGGTGTTTTTAAAAATAACATTTGCCAAAGTGTTAGTGAATTTAAAACTCCATAACGGAGAAACTCCATATATTTATATACATATATATATATATATATATATATATATATAGAATGTGATTCCATGTTATATCAGTTTCTTTGATGTATCACAAAGTCATGCAGTGTCAATAATTGGATGACATTTTGGGCTCAACCTATTTCTCTTAATCATATTAATCAATCCATATGACTTCATAAACTGCTTTATGTTGCGTCATTAAAGCCTTTTACTTTTGATAATTGTTTGATACTAAGAAGCTTCATAAGTGGATACTGTTTGTTTTTTGAGGTTACCGTCCACGAGGGCACTTTGGAATTTCAAAAGTTTGACCTTGGTGGTCAATCGACTACTGGCAGCTGTTATCCTGATGTAGATATTGGATGTGCATGTTTCAATGATCCAATGAGCTATCCTAGTTGGGTTGAGTTTTCTTGAATCCCCTTATTCAGAGCGGTTAGTTTAGTTACCTTCCTGTTTTGCACAGGGCAATTTAGAACAGACTAACTGCAAAATGTTCACATCTCTACTTAATATACGACCGTCCCCAGCCGCAGTATTGTCTCCTCTACTGAAAAAACTCCTCAAGCCACATGTACTAACAAGTGTACTAACAAGAGAAAAATTTTCAGCCAATTCAAAATTAGTATTAAACGCCACATCAGAGAAATTTCAGTGCCTAGATACAGTTGTCTCTTTGCTATCGGACTGAACGGGTCTGTAAGAATATGAAAAGACAGTAATGCTGTAATGGCAGGACACAAGAGAATTCGGTATTGGAATTATTTACTGGCAAATCTATGCACAGATAGAGGCAAAATATATACCATATATTAGAACCACGATTTGTACATATCTTCGGCATTGTGCTTCTTTTTCTTTCTCTAATGTTGTTTCACAAACGCTGTTCATTTCTTCTCTTCGCCATTAAATCCATCTCTCCACTATTCGATATTCCTGTAGATGACAGAGGAAAAGTATTATCTTAAGCTCTTAAGTTCCTCACAAAATTAAGATACTCAAATAAATTCATACTAGGAAATATCTCATTAGGAAAGCTGAAAAGATCAAGAAGGAATATTGAAAAATATCCAATGTTTTCCATACCGGTGCATGTCTTTTACATTTCTGCTAGGATAACCATATTTACCTTGCAAGACCTAATCCAAAAGTAAAAAATAAGCAAATGGTGAAAATATAATTTAGCAATAATTTACCACTGAATGTGTTCGGTGGAAAATTTCTGCTCCCTGTGAACTATCTACGTGGAATTGGACCGTGCATTAATTCTTTCGCGTATGTGCTTCCCACTGAATGGACTGAGAAAATAAGGAGCTTTTAAGTCTTTGCGTGTTCACCTTCATGTTGGGGACATGAGGTATTCATTTAAGGAGCAGAAACTGAAGCATTATACTGAGGAGGCCTGGAACCACATCCAGTCTGTTTCGAAAGCAATTTTGAAGGCTGTTGATAGCTTGCAGCCAAGGATCGATACACACCAGTGAATTTCTACATTTTTTCCTAAGTGGTTGGTACAAGTAGACTGATCGCGATGGGCTCCAAATAGGACAGGAACACAAGCTGCCTAAAACTCCTGTGAATAAAAGCGAATAGTGGTGACTGATGAAGGCGAAGAAGTGGAGAATGCTTTAGTAATAGGTCATACTTGTTATCCATTTAGGATCCAAAGGAGTGAATCCCTCCGCCACACTGATCTCCATTTCATCTTCAGCCATCACGCATGAAAATATTACTTGTCAGTAGAAGGTTAACACAGATAGTCTCACCATCAAACATGAGCTTTTCAGTCAAGTCTAAATTATTCAAAAATATACTGAGTTTCATTATCTGAAAACAAAGCCGTAATTTATATGTTTATTTTGGCTTACCAGAAGACATAAGCTTATAAAAAGGATATATATTAAGCACTCAGTTTCAATAATGAAGATTTGTAACCCAGGTGGATGATATTGAATTAATTTGCGAAATATACCCATTAAGACATTGAAATAAGAACAAATTAGTTCAGCGAAGAGTCTCTTTTCGGCGAATTCATTCACTTAACTGTACAGTCGCAAATATATATACAATTATATTGTGTGTGTGTGTGTGTACATTAGGTTTGTCAAAATCAAAATAACAGTTAGTGTGGGTTGTTGATTATATCATCAAAATAATGAAGAAGTTAAAATGTGTGAATAATAATCAAAGTTGTAACTAAGTGGGGTGAAGATTGGTAAGATGTGAGTAGGGTTACGTAATATAGACATGCTTAGAAAGATTAGATGCTAGTGAAGGAGTTTGGAGACAATTATGAAAATAAACTAGATAATAGGTGAAAAGATTGAATGGGTTAGTTACTAAAAATTGTTATACGAAAAATTGCAAAAATTTGATAACAAAATGTTGATGACACATAAACTTGAAATTAAACCCACGGTAGTAGGAGGGGGTGGAGAAGTTTCTTGATTTTGATAAACCTAATGTACACACACACACACACACAAAATAATTGTATATATATTTGCGACTGTACAGCTAAGTGAATGGATTCGCCGAAAAGAGACTCTTCGCTGTACTAATTTGTTCTTATTTCGATATTGAATTAGTTGTGTTCTCTGAGCTGGGTGATTTAATTGTGAAGCTTTCGCAATCCTTTCAGACAGCATCTTCAGCGCAGGCCTTAATATGAAATGGACTTATTTGAATTCTCCATGAATGATATAACTGTCTCTCCTGGCAACCATTGTCGTGACTGGTTGCTGATTTACGTCTCTATTGATCATTTTTATTGACTTGGAATTTGAACTTGCTTGTCATATAGTTTACTTTCTATTAGCTGGTAAATCTGATCTACAGTAATGTGTTTGTTAATTGCTAATTCACTTGAGTAGCAGACTTCTAGGAATTCCCTGACATTTTTAGTGTTTCCTCTACTAAAAATTTCGACATTATCCCAATCAAAATGGTGTCCATAATTATCCACATGCATTGATACGAAAGAATATATAGTATGTCTTTTAACAGCCGATTTGTGTTCTTGGATTCGGATTCGATGGAGACGCCCAATTTGACTGATGTAATGTTTACTGCAGTTCATTCAATTTGTTTTGTAAATAGTATTAATTTTATCTTTTTTTCTCTTGGATCTTTTGGTTTGCACAATATCGAATGGCTGGCTTGTGTGCTGTATCTATTTCAAACGGCCTTAATATTCTAGCTGCTATTTCCGAGATATTTTTTATATATGCTAGGATGAATTGTCTTGTAGTCTTTGATGTTGGCTTGTTGTTGTTGTTATGACTCTATTTTAAACACTTTTTGATGAAATTGTGAAGATGTACATTCTACTAATCGTCTTCAAAAAGAATGAATTGCAGATTCAATGTTGTATTCTGAGTAAGTGATTTTGTTAAAATGAAAATCCTAATGACAACACGACTTATGTCAGTGGCTTTTGAACTGTAAAACCACTGCTCCATCTACTTATCTTCATGATCTACTCCTAAACAAAGTCTAAAACATCACTTAAACTGCAGATTATTGTGTGGTTTTTATGTAACTGAGTGTCACATAAGCAAGCATTCCGCACCATCGTACCAGTCTAGTTAGGCATTCTCTTTTTAATTGATATAAGGGTGAAGTAGCCAGAGGAAGCAATTGTTTCATTACTAATTTAAAGAATGTTGATTTAATAATTCATTTATGTAGAATTGAAAGGTTTATGAAATATGGTCTTTCTATTTACAGGTTTGTATGCTTGAATTTGGTTCCATGGCATATGACAAGACACAGCTAGATTTAGAATGGTGGATACCGGGTGGAAGTGATACTCCCATGCCGTATGTTGACTTCTCAGATTATGTACCAGCGAATGAATGGTTTACAGATGGCGAAGCAGAAAGGGATATACGACATGAAGATAGAGTGCTTCAGGTAAGTGAAGGAATAGTACATACTATTCCCTTTGGTTGTAAATAAATCAAACTGGTTCACAACTCTAAAAACCTGATTTATCCACAAATTAGTGTTTCAACGGTCTACCTAACAAATTATGAGTTAGTATTACCAGGATAAATGAATGATTGCAAGTCTTCGAAATACTGGAAAACAGTACTTACGGACTCTTTGTGAAGTGATGCAATGAAACAAACTGATTCACTCCTGAAAACATTCAAAAATGTTCATTCAGTTATTCAACCTCTCACATTTGTCTGTTTGCCTATGTTTTGTCGGGGTAACAAGAAGTTTTGATTCACTTTCTGCAAGGTTTCACGTTGTTTCAGATCGTCATTTTTTCAAACATAACTAATGAAACAAAATAAAATGCATAGGAGCCAGCTGCTTTAGACTTTATGTTTCTTGGCATTTATTAGTCAGAAGTTTATTCTCTATGAGAACGACCATGAAACTGGTGTTTACGAAACACTTTCAGGGTTCTGCCTCTATTATTATTATTATTGTTCCCTTGGGTTCCTGGTGGAACATAGGGCTTCAACTGCACCTCTCCACTTGCTTCTGTCTTGTGCTGTACTTTTCACTTGCGTCCATGTTATTCCATACTGTTTCATCTCCTCCTCACACGATCTCCTCCATGTCACCCTTGGACGTCCCACTCGCCGCTTCCCTTTCGGGTTCCACTCGAGGGCTTGACGCGCGATGTCACTCAACGGCCTCCTCAGCGAGTGTCCAATCCATCTCCACTTCCTCCTGCATATTTGTTGGGCGATTGGTTCCTGTTTCGTTTGTTCCCATAGCTTCTTGTTTGTGATTCTTTCTGGCCATCTAATCTTCAGTATGGAGCGAAGACAGTTGTTGATAAAGGTCTGCAACCTATTGGAAATATTCTTTGTGACCCGCCAAGTTTCTGATCCGTATAGAAGAACTGACTTGGTGTATGTATTGAAAATCCGAATTTTGTTGTTGATGCAGGCTGAGTGACGAATATTTCCAGATTGGTTTCAGGTTGATGAATGTGTTTCTCGCCTTCCCGATTCTCAATTTGACATCCTCGTTCGTTCCTCCTGTAGTTGAGACAATGCTCCCTAGATAAGTGAATGAAGTAACCTCTTTCAAATCCCTCCCGTTGATGGTGATTGGCGCTGGTGGATGTTGCTGCTGCTGTTGTTGGTTGGTTATTTTCATGACCTCCGTCTTGTCTATGTTCACCTGCAGTCCTGTCTTTGCTGCTTCTTCGACCAGTTTGTCGGTTTTCGTTTGTAAGTCTTCGATTTTGTGTGACATCAAACATAAATCATCCGCAAAATCCAGGTCTTCTAGGTTCTTCACGTCGGTCCAGGATATCCCTGTCTTTTCGTTTCCCACTGTCTGACGCATAATCCAGTCCACCACAATTAGGAATATCATTGGTGATAATAAGCACCCTTGTCTGACTCCTGTGTTTACTCCAAACGCTTCGCTGAGTTTTCCGTTGTGGATCAATTGACATGTGCCGTTGTCGTACAGCTGTTGAATAAGGTTGATGAAGATTTGGGGTACGCCGTAGTACTCGAGTAGTTTCCAAATTACTTCGCGGTCAACGCTGTCGAAGGCCTTCTCAAAGTCTATGAAGTTGAGGTAGAGATTTGATTGCCATTCCATGCTTTGTTCGATGATAATGCGTAGAGTTGCAATTTGGTCAGAACATGATTTGCCTTTCCTGAATCCGGCTTGTTCTGGTCGGAGTTCTGTATCCAGCGCGTCCTTGATTCTCTCCAGGATGATGCGACTCAGGATTTTACTTGGCGTCGACAGGAGCATGATTCCTCGCCAGTTCTTGCAGAGTCCCAGGTCGCCCTTCTTTGGTAGTTTCACCAGGTAACCTTTCCTCCAGTCAGTAGGCACCTTTCCCTCTTTCCAGATCTTTTGCAATAATGGAGTCAGCATATCTGCCGTCGTTTCTGGGTCCGCTTTCAGTGCTTCCGGGGGTATTCCATCTGGTCCAGCTGCTTTTCCAGCTTTCAGAAGCTTGATTGCATTCATGACTTCAGTTTTCGTTGGAGGATTGGTGTCAACTTGCAGTTGTGTACGTGCTGTTGTTGGTATTTCTGGACGGGTTGCAGGTGGTGGTCGATTCAAGAGTCCTTTGAAGTGGTCCGCCCATTGTTTAATCTGTCTTTCTTCTTTGGTAATTGGGTTCCCTTGGCTGTCTTTTATAGGTTTCACTTGTGTTGATCTCTTCCCAGATAGAGACTTGGTTATCTGATATAGTGTCCTCAGGTCCCTTTTGCCTGCTGCCTTCTCAGCTTCAGTAGCCAGGTTGTCGTAGAATTGTCTTTTGTCCTTCCTGGCACTCTTCTTCACTTCTTTGTCCAGTGCTGTGTAAGTTGAGTTCAGCGTCTCTTTCTCTTGTCCATCTTTGCATTGAATCATTTTTTCTTTCACCTTTCTCCTCTCCTCTATTAGTTTCCAAGTGTCTGTTGAGAGCCATTCCTTGTCTTGTTTCTTCTTTCTTCCTAAAACCGTTGAGCACGTCCCGTTGAAAATTACCTTCAGAGAGTTCCAATGGTCTTCCACGGATGATTCCTCAGTGGTGCCACGTAGTGTTTCCTGCTTTGCTCTAACAGTTGCAGTGAAAATGTCCTGTGTGATTGTGTCCTTCAGTTTGTGAGTGTTGAACTTGCATTGTGGCCTATCCCCAGGTATCCTCGAGGCTTTTAGCTTCACCTTGAAAGTCCCTTGTACTAGATAGTGGTCTGAACCCACATCTGCTCCTCTCCTCGATCTTGTGTCCAGTAGGCTCCGTCTCCACTTCCTTGAGATTGAAATGAAGTCTATCTGGTTTTCGGTGTGTCCATCTGGTGAAATCCATGTTGCCTTGTGTATATCCCTGTGTTTGAACACACTGCCACCAATCACCAAATCATTGAAGGCGCAGAAGTCTGAGAAGAGTTCGCCATTTTCGTTCATTTCACCGAGGGCCTCACGACCCATGGTGAGTTCTCTTCCTGTATTGTCTCCTCCCAGTTTCGCATTCATGTCGCCCATCAGGATTTTGATATCGCTCTTTGGGACGTTGTCCATTACTGTTTGTAGTTGACTGTAGAAATCCTCCTTCTTCTCATGTTCTGAGGCGTTTGTAGGCGCGTAGCACTGAATGATTGTAACCTTTTTTCCTTTTGAGTTGAACCTGGCTGTCATTATCCTGGAGGAGATTGGTTCCCACTGCATGAGAGCTTTAGCCGCTGTTGGTGACATCATGATGGCTACTCCCTCGGTGTGCTCGTGATTGTCCTCTGGGTGACCGGAGTAGATTATTGTCTCTCCAGTTGATAGTTGGCTCCTTCCACATCCGTTCCATCTGCTCTCGCAGATTCCCAACACTTCTATTTTATATCTCCTCATTTCTGCGGCTACCTGAGCAGCCTTCCCAGCTTCGTACATTGTACGAACATTCCACGTCCCCATCCTTATTTTCGCTTTCATCGAAAGAAGGCACATCGGCTGACTGGCTTCCCGAAGGCTTTCACCAGCCCGCGTCATTTCACTTCCGCGATTCCAGCGAAAAATAAGGTCACTATTTGTAGTTTTAGAATTTTGAATATATTTGTGCGTTGAAGTTTTAGTAGCAATTTGGTTAAGTTTTGGGGGTGGAGTTGCTAGCACCACGCCCCAACCCTCCCTCTTTATCCGGGCTTGGGACCGGCTAGAATACTAGTGACCTAGTAATCTAGGCGAGGTTTTCTGCCTCTAAGTTATCTCTATTTAAAACATGTCTTATGGAGAAATAATAGAAATCAAATCAAATCAATGAAATACATCTATACTCTCTTTTTATGGATTCGTATTAGTTGTATGTGCAATTACACAACCCAAACTCAATTAATGCTCAATTTATTTCGACTAGAATACTGGCTGGCTGGATTCAACATAGAACTTGGCACCGAAGTGCACCGAGTTGCCACGTTCCAAATAGCACACAAAGGTGGACAAGAAAATGAGTGAAGAGAATCATTAGAGTTTTGACAAGTATAAGAGTGAAACAGAATGATTAATGGTAGAAAGGAATATGAAAGATTACAGAGACTGAATACATCCCCGCCATTGACAACGATTTTGAGCCATGTCACCTATTGTCTCCAGCCATTGATTCTTAGAGCCCCGAGGGCCCCAACCCGGAAGTTTGCATCTCCCTACCTGACTCAGTTTAACTGTCAAGGATTTCATGGATTGATGCCATGTTTTTGTTTGGCCACCACTTACTCTTTTCCAGCCTGCACCTATATCAGCTAGTAATGCCCGTCGGGGGAGGCGATGGTTAGGCATGCGCAGCACGTGACCTAGAATACACGACTAGAATACATGATATAACTACCCTTGTAACGACTTATCAACTGCATATCTATAAAACATGTTTCCATTATCATACAAGACTAATGGTTAAGTAATCATACAACTGAAACCGTTTGTTCAAATCGAAGATGCATTTGGTTTGTACGCTGAGTGAAATCAGAAAAGTAGTGGTTGAGACAGAAATCAGCTCAAAGTAAGAAGTGAGAAATTTTTCTAAGGATGTATGTTTTGATCAAATTATGCGTTTTTTTACAATTAGACAAAATTTAACAAACAGAGTTTCTCTTAACAACTGGAATTGAACAGATGAAAAAAAGCTGTTTACAAGGTATTTACGTGAACTCATGATTTACGTTGAACTCAATCTCTAAATATATCCCTGAAAAATTATAATTTCCGAATTTTTTTCGGCAGTATACAACTTGTTTGCTTCACTGGGTCATCTTTTGACTTTATAACTTCAAGGGTGACCTATTCTATTCACAAGAATTTGATTTTCACTAGTTTCAACTTTTTCAGTAAAATTTTTTTGAAAACCGTTTAAAGTGAATTATAGATGTTAGCATCAGTCTTTTATTTTTATTCTAGAGGGGGAAATTAATTGATTATTTTTGATTTATAATCCTATGTATTCTCATATCTTGAGGCATTAGACTAAAATTTCATGACTAATTGTTTGTTTGTCTTTGGTAATTAGATAAGTAGAGTCAGTCTTTGCCGCAAATAACATAGAGGTAGAAATTTATTTTTATGTATTTTAAGTATTAACCATTAGTAGCTTGATCAGCTGATAGAATGAATAACAATACGTGCAATGGTATGCACACCGAATAAACTAAATATATACTGACTAGATAACTGATCACTTACTCTTCTGTCTAACTCCCTCTGATTAGTAATGCGGACTGAAGGCTTGACTGAACAAGCAGTCTGATGAATCTTAAGCAGATGTATGTCGACTCCTTTATTCGACAGCCAGATAAAACTTTTAGCCGTTAAGTTCAGACTGGAAATTATTCGGTTGTTGAGTCATGATGGGGATATTAAACAGTTGCTGTAGGACTGCTGTTTTACATCCTGTTATGAACTCAAATATCTTTACACTATAAGTGTCATAGTCATTCATCAGCTTGATTTTTGGTATTTTATTAGACATTCGTTTTAGAGTTGTCAGTACTTTTTTTTAACAATCTTCTTTTTTTACAGTTACGATCTGTCAAACGGTATCGAGTTAGAAAACATTCAATTGGATCCAAAAAACAGGAAAGATATTATCCTGTTTTGCGTTATTTAATACGTATTTATCGCAATCCAAGTTTTCATCTGTTTATTCTAATTGTTCCATGTTTATTATTATCCCTGCTAAGCTTAGTTGTATTCTGGTTGCCACCAGATTCAGCAGCTAAAATGATGCTTGGTAAGTGGATATTGATAGATGAATCTTAAGAAACTTGAAAATACATTTTATGAGAAATTCAGCTGTTGACTTACTATGCATGCTTGTGGATTCGATATGAAGATAAGTTGAAAAAAGTGTTAATGTTCATGGAAAACTTCGTTAAAGTTGATTTAACGATAGGAAAGTGTCTCTGAATAGCCACACTCGTAGTTATATCTACATTTACTGTCGTACATTTAATAGGGCTTTTACTCAGCAAAAGACATGTTGACAAAGTTACTACACACTTTTCACTGGTTGGAAAAAGTTTATGAAGTCCTAAGTTGCAGCTTATTTTGTTAGTTTAGCATGTATAGAGTTGCTATAAATTACCAGGTGCCATACACAGTAGCCACTAGTCAATTTTTTAAGACTGCTTTGATTAAACTATGCGTTATATATTTTTTTATTCCTTTACGTTCCCAGTGGAACATGGGGCTTTAAGCTAGATGTATGGAGTTTCTGTAGCAGTGGTGATTATTTTTACAGGATGGGGGTTGCTAGCCTTATTCCGATTTACCAGTCTTACTACTGGCTTAGTGAGGTAAGGGAGTACGTCGGCCGGGGATCGAACCTCGCACCGCCTGTGTGGTCGGTGAGCACTCCACCTCTGTGCCAACGACGCAGCATGAGTTATATGACTTGTATAAAATTGATGGATTATTTATGTATAGTCATTATCATGGAATGTTGAGAACATTGGACCTTGAGTATGCATTATTGAGGATTCTTAGACTCGGATGAGTCAACTGTTTCATGATCCCCAGCTTATCTTATTTTGGGATGGCAACCAACTTGAATCATATCACTTTCCCATGAACTAGTTTATAATCGTTTTTCTGGTGCCTGAGGGAATCATTTAAAAAAGCTTAACAAAATTTTTGTAAAAATGAAATTTTCGTGTTGTAGCAGCTGTAGAACACAGTTTCACAATTATATCATGCAATACACAACGATACAGAGTATTTTACTTATGTCAGTTAGATCACACTTTATCGCTAACACTGGGAGAACTATCTCTATCTGCTCAGTTCTACGGTTGCACAATACTTGCTTTAAGTAGTAAAAATACTTTTCATATCATGGATAAGGCGTTCTTTCTGTGCCTATTAGACGTTAACCGATAGACTAAATTTCATTGATCAACTTCATTTTGAACTCCGTAACTACTGCTCTCTCCAATCCTTTCGTGTGATTGTTTGTTAGCAGCTTAATTTTTTCTCAATCACTTTTTTGTTGGCAGCTGCTATTCTAAGTTTAGCTAAGCGATTGTACTCGGGTAACTCGAATAAAGTCAATCAACTAGTATGACTTTCCAGTCATCTAGTGAATTCAATTATTTTCCGAAATTTGGTCAATAGAATTCTTCCTTATATAGTAGTACTGTAAAAAGACTTAAGTTTTCATCTTGGTCATAATGTGATAGCTACTTTCACTTTTTCTCCCGCTTTTTCTATAAAATAATATGAATTTTTGATTAAATTGTAAGAGACAGCTATTTGGTGGTAACATTTACCTTATCCGTTTGCTTTCCTTAATTAATTATAAAATACTGTTTCAACTTCTGGTGCCACTGTTGAGATATTTGACCAATTCTAGTCTACTAGCCAAAGGCTGAGTGGTCTACATTTTAGGACAGATATAAATGATTTCCCAGTATTATTTCTTCAACCAACATGCTAGTTGTGTGAATGCTCTCGCGATTGGCATTTCATTCATTTAGTTTTACCTGAGGTATGTCGATTGGCGTATTGGTTTAAAAGCCGGTTACATCTAAACTAGTTCTTGCAATCTGAATGTCCTGAGTGAAGTTAGATTTAACATATTATCAGTTCGCCCACGTAGCTAGACAGAATTAGAGCGATTTAAAGTGATCTGGCTGTCTGAAATGAGGCGAACCAGGTATACCACTTATGAGTTCTATCCCAAACAAGCAGACATCATTTCGATCTCGATAGCAAGATCTACTGGTTGATGTGAGTGGCGTCCAACTATTCATATCAGTCAATCAGTATAAAATGGCGTCAAAACTATCCCGAAGGTTTTAAGGTGAAATGCATCTCATTTTTTTGTAATTTAAGCAGTTTTAAAGAATGTGTGATAATAATATTGATACTTATAATGGCGAAAATATTATTACTACTAATAGTAATAATTCGACCAATTTATTCCCAAGAATCCATCTATATTGTACCTGGAGGCCTGTCACTGATGTCTTCTGACTCAGAAGATATTTGAAGAGGTTTAAAACTTCATATTTCACTAGTTTTGTTTACTTATCAAAATGTACTTATATTCTACACTTTTATCAAAACCAGCGTGTCTTCTCTTTTTTATTTGATTCATTTCCCTAGGAATAAACATCTTTGTTGCATTCTTTGTGCTACTTTTACTATTAGCAAGGTCTATACCAAGTGCAATTAAAAATTTTCCCATAATAGGTAAGATGTTTCTATCAACAAATATATGGAAATTAATAAAGTTAAGTTTTTTTGGAAATTTCACTGTGCTCGTGGTAACTAATCAACAGAGCAATCGATTAGGTGGGTTGATTAGGATATCTGAGGTAACTGGAATTCAGTCTGTGACACCACTCACAAGAGTTGATGGGGATTACCTGAATTCTTACAGAAATTTCTATAGAAATTTATTTAAGGCATAGATAAATTACATTAAATTGTACAGATCATTCCTTTTTAACAATCCCTCTCTAAAAAAGTCTTATATTCATAATATAACCACTTTCTTAAAAACGCCGTAAATTATTCAGATTTCCACGATCATTGAGTTATCTAAGTTTCTTGTATTTATTCAGTGGAAGTTATTCCTCGAAGTGTAACTTCTTTTCTGTGAATAATAAAACTTCTGTTTGTAGTCAGTATGATCCTAGAATTTATTTGGGCTTAGTTGAAGTGAAAAGTTAAGGCTTGTTAAAACAAAATGTTGATACGAAAACAGAGCACATAAGAACTGTTCTTACTGGAAAAAATAACAAGGGGGAGGGGAAGCACAATAACAACAAATTGATGAAGAATATTTGCAGATCAGAATAAAGAGGTTCACATAGTTCTGTTGCCTTCCGATCTTCAGATTTTGTTAACTTTACCATCACTAAATAGTATGAGTTCTGAATAGACTTTAATAACCCCAGTGACTAAATCTTCAATGTAAGCTTCTTTGCTATATAAAAATTACGTCAGAATTGCAATTAAAGCTCAACAGCTACTCAGTTATTTAACATACCTCATTATTCCTATTGATTTATGTAGGCATCTTCTTTTGTCTGAATATGGTTATGGTCACACTGTCAATATTTATGGCCACTTGGGTAGTCAATTTATTCTATAAAGGAAATGAAGGCCGACCAGTTCCTTTCTGGATTCGTCGAGTGAGTTATTTTTTCTTCTAAAGTAAATAGTACTCACAACACTAATCCAACATCTTTTTGACTTGACACAGTTTTAGTGAACTAATATTCATCAGTTGGCTTTTATTAAACACTAGTTTACTTGTCGTAAAATCATCACCGAATATCTCTTCGGTGATGCTGACGTAAATTATAACATTACAAGAAATCGGCTTTCTTGAGTTAAGTAATATTATATCAGTCAGCATAGTGAGTGCATTACATAACTAATCGATAGATACGAGTCGAAAAACTTGTCTAAACAATCTCATGAGTTACCGTCAGGCCATACCATAATGATAGGCTTCATTAAATCATTTCAAATAATTTATATAAAAATATTATATTACTTATTAATAGTTAGTAATCCGAAAATTAAATGGAAAAATACTCCAGTGGTAGTTAACATGAAAAATGTAGCCCCATATTCTTAGAAGTTTCCCCCTTCCATTCTATGGAGGATAAAACTTTTCCTCATGCGATATTGATTAGAAGACATCACAAATTACCCAGCGAGTTGGACGGAACTGTGCAGTGAGACATATCCGTTCATTAATGAGTAGGTGAAATAAATATGTATTCATTCGAGGCATTCAATGGGACTTACTGTTTCAAAAATTGATTTGGTCAGCTTTCCGTGCACAGTCAATACCTAAGAATTAATTCAAGTGACTTTTAGGGTGTTTGGATAAGTTTGAAATGGACGAAAGACAGAAAGGATCATTAGAGTAGGGAACTGAAATTAAGAATCAAAAACTAAGTCAAGTGCAGTAGAAGGTTGAATTAACGAGTATGACAATAACGGAGAAGAAAAATTGAGATAGAATAAAACTAACCGTTAGGCCCGGGATAAAGAAAAGGGTTTTCCAATGGAGTTCCAAATCCAAGGCGCAGGCTTCTGTTCATGCATGGCTAATGCTTCAGCTCTAAACAAGTGATTTAAGCGTAGACATTTGGAGTGGGTGTATTTAACCCTGTGGATGAATTTAAAAGGTAAACCACTGGGAGCTAAATGACCTTAGAATAAAATATTTTGAATTTGATAACCTCTTCACAGAATACTGTGTTTCTCTGAAAGTAAGAGGATGTGACTTAGGTCCAGGAGCTTGCCATCAGTGATGGTTTATTTCTTCAAATAAATACTTTATACAGAATTCTACAAACCTCTTTCACCCACTTGTCAATACCTATTTTCTTATTCCTTTTTGTTTTTCAGTTCATCATTGACGGATTGGGCCGTTTATTAGGCATTCGACAAACAATCCCTTTAATTGATAAGTCACAACGCTCGGGTGTTCATATTCCTTTCTTTTCGACTTCAGTCAATGAAAGTGAAAAGAATAGTCAAGTAGAGAAAGTCAACAACTGTTGCAAAGATAAAATTAGTACGAATTATCCACACTCCAACCATACAGCTGTAACAGAAGATAATGAAAGAGATGGTGTCAGCAAGTACCAGCTTGATGCATCTTTGTTATCTAAAGAAGAATATCTGGGAAACCTGTCAACAGAAATTAATTACAATGAATTGAAGAAAACTTCACATGATATTACAGAGTCCTTACAACAAATGAACATTAAACAAATCAAAGTTGGGCATAAGAATTCACTTGGCGCTGAATGGCGTATACTGGCTTTGATTATTGACCGTTTGTTTTTTATCATTTATTTATTCACATTAATTACCATAGCTGCACTTGTCTTTCTGAAAACTGATCTACCGGACACCACTTTACAGCTGACCAACCGAAATGTGGTCGATCTTTAGAATCGGTCACTTGTCGACAGCTTGTTTGTTTTGCTGTCACGTTTTCAGTGTTCAATTTAGCTTAGTTTTTATTTTTCCTTGTTTTCAAAAATTTTGACTATCCATTATGCAAATACTATATGTTATTGCCTTTGCTGTTACTACTACTCTTACTATTACTTAATATGTTTTCACAAACAACATTATTATTAACTCATTTTTATTGTTAATGACATTATGGAATTAAAAAATTAAAATTAAAAACTAGGTAGGCATGGAAAGAAGTTTATTCTGAATTTCGATGGATGGAACTTTGACCTTCTTTTTATTGCTGCTTCTCAAAGAGCTGTAGACCAAAGAAATCTCTTGTGAATTTACAAATTCTTACTTTGCTCCAGTTTATCATGTCATTTATTTCGTTTACTTGTATTCAGTGTAGCTTCAGTTTTTGAAGAATATCTTTATCGGAATATTATTCCTGTTCACTTTTTTGAAACGTTACACTACTTACTTTCGACTTTTTACTAAATAGCATGAGAAACCTAGTTGATTTTACTCTCTTCACAGGGTTATTCGTCTTTTCTCGTTACAATCCGACTAAATGTATTCATATGGATTTCTCTGATACATAATAGTGTACCAAAGATGTCCACCCATCGGAAG
This sequence comes from Trichobilharzia szidati, assembly GCA_944472155.2. Classification (NCBI taxonomy): domain Eukaryota; kingdom Metazoa; phylum Platyhelminthes; class Trematoda; order Strigeidida; family Schistosomatidae; genus Trichobilharzia; species Trichobilharzia szidati. Next base: position 94,436,681 of record OX235279.1, on the reverse strand, counting down.
CCGTGCTTAGCATGGTATTTTATCTGCGATAATTACAGCTGCATAAAACACTTACTATCTCACTTATTATTATTATTATTATTACTGTTACCTAAAAAACCTTCATGAAAGTCACCTGAGTAAACTGTGATCGTTGTAAATAATTGACACATTCAGAATTAAACTGTGTACAAAACATTCTAATACTTTATATGTAGTTAACTATAGTTCATTCACTTTGTTGTAGAGTCTAACTGTTCAGGGGTGTTTTAGTCAGAAGATAAAGTGAAAATAAATAATTATGAATAATAATATAAAAAAATAAAAAGTATGTACCAACATAAATTTGTTCTTATACATTTTTTAAGTTGGCGAGATTATGCAAATTATCATGATCATTAGAAAACATCATCCAAGTATACGTAAACTACAGCTCATTAGTGTGGTGGTTAAGGCAACTGAAATATATCTATCAGTAGATGAGGCAGATACCAATCTTACAGGCATCATTTGTCAAACAATTGGTAACTGGATATGTTTATACTCTCTTTCATGCAATTATGTAGTCTTTGGCTTTAACCTCTTCCCTCTTTGACATAGTGTAACTTTGCTTGTCTCGTGTTTCTATGATTTGAGTTGGACTCATCACTCTGTTACATTTCATCTTACTCGCTTCTTTTCTTTTTTAAGTAACCCCTTTGCCGTTGTATGTGAACATTTATTTTTGTGCAGTTTTCTGAGCACTATTTATTAAGTTTGAAGCCTTCTGTCAACTGATATTATGTGACATTAACAAGTATGTTAAAATTGTTCAGTAAATAAACTTAATAATTTCTTTAGACTGTACGTAGCTGATGAGAAAGTAGAAAAATAAATGATGGTAGCATCTTATTCTGCACAAACTCCCGTCCTTATTTTATGCAACTTTTGAAGGATGCATACCTCTTTAGTTCCATGTCATTGATATCGAAATATCATCTGTGGTAGGATTAAGATTGAGAGAATTGTTAGCAGTCAACTGACCTCAAATTATTTTTAGTCCTGAATCAGTGTAAACTTTAGAGTTAATGAATAATACAGAAGACCAGATGGGTGTTCCACCTAAATTTAGAGCATTCTAACAGTGATTAACAATTGTTCCATCTAGCATGCTTCCTGAGATTGTCAGGTGTCAATGAGACAACGATGCAGCGCAGTTACTGGGTCTGCGTACAATGGCCTGTTGTAAAGACACTTTTCCCAATCAGCGAAGCACTCTGGCAACTTCTGGTCAATAGGAGTGAAAAATGGTGTCTCTTATATATACATAACCTTGAGAAGCGGCCACCTTCTTCGAAATTCGAATAACCTTGAGTGGAGACATTCCCGAGTGATGCTTCAATTGGAATCCGTAGTTTAAATCGCTTAGATGAACTAATAGTTCTTTGTGTTTTCATAGACAGAAGACGCTTCATCATTCTAAAGCTAGTGAACAATAGATAATCGATAACTTATTCCTCATTTCATTCATTTCTCCTGTCCATCTCTAATTTCCATCATTCGAAAACGAAGTAGTTAGTAAATACAGCACAAGCGATAAAAACTAGGTCATCAATTTTTATGCTATTTGACTAGGTTTTTTGATAAAATTACTTCTTTTGTTCTCTTATATGCAATCTTTCTTTGACCAACTTCCGTCCTCCTTTTATCTATTTCCCCTCACCGATGAAAAGTTACTTGGCTTGTGTACATAAATGTGTGTCATATACATTTCTGTCACTTTCTATTTTTGGTGTTTGTGTTTGTGTGTATTTTCTCAGCTGAACAGAGCAAAAAGGAAGGCGAATATATCTGACTAAATACTAAAGAGACAAGGATACAAACTAATCAGTGAGAAGAGAGGAGGAAAACCTTTAATATTCATGCTGTTCATTAGATAAGAATTACAATAAATTTGAGGATTATTTACTCAGATTTGCTGATTAGATATGCTGACTGGATTCACACACACGCACACTGCCTTTATATTATGTCATAATCACTGCTGTAGACTGTGTAGAGTTGGGCATTGAACGCAAAACAAGTACCAGTTATTCTGTAGTTCAATATGATTAACTAACAATTGGTTCATTTATGTAACTGAATATAATACTGACATATTAGATTCTCGAAGTCTGTTTTTGTTGTATTTTCATACTGGTCAATACAATGATTATAAATCTAAAGAGATGACAACTAAAGTTCAGATAAATTCTTCAAAATTTTTCTCTGTAACTTTGTAAATTTTAGTGAAGCCATCTACCTGAACAATTATAATAAGGTTCATTGGGCATGTGTATATGGAGTGAAAAAATGATGGATAACTGTTTGTCAGCTTACACTGGTTTTATGGTTGATTTTCATGAAATCATGATGAATCATCCCTTTTCTGGTCTCTTAGAGATGATAGCCTCAGCTGGAATGTTTTAGGCCAATTGTTTGTAACAGCATATGGAATGCAAGACACTCTTGCTGCACTATTCGCACCAGTATCTGGTGCGTCCGAGTATTATTTACTGCTACTTGTTAGATGTTTACTACACTACTAGTTTTACAACAACTGATCACTATCTGACTATCATTCATCAGTCCATTTGCATTAGCCAGTGATGGTGATCAATGATAGAAAGGACAATATTACTAATTTTCTATTACGAATGTGTTGGCATCATTCCTCAGACTAACCTTAGCTCTTTATTGAACATTTGAGAGTTAATAGTTGGAAATTACGCTTCAAAACGTCACATGATGATACTATGAATGCTCTGGTAGTTGTTATGTCCTACTCACCTGTGACATTTGTTGACTAATAAAATCTCTTATGTTAAAGATATGATTTGATGTGAAGATTTATTTATTCAAAAAGTGATGTCAACAGGAAAAATCGGTGAGAGCTAAGAAACATGACATAACAATTTTGTCATAGTATTGACTTATTGATGTGATTTATTTTTTTGTGGACCTACATCGCTAACTGGTGAACGTCGTAAATCATGATTGACTAGATCAACCATGACTGAAATGCAATGTGCTTGCAGTGTAATACAACAGTCTTCGACTCGGACTATCTCATTACAGTGATGAATGTTTTTGAAAAGCCCAAAACAGGGACGAACAAGCTGTGCCGTACTACTCCCTTTTCAGTGGTTCTTTTTGTAATGATGTCGATTTGTTAAGACAAACCAGCCTTGAAATCACTGACTGATACTTCTAGCTGTAAATGATGATGTTGGCTATTTAAATAAAGTGTTAAAGATGAGACATTTAACAGAAATTTTTTGAATGAAGCAACTTAGAATCAACTAACTCTGCAGTCAAAATGTTGTAGTAAGGAGACTAGGTTAGTGTAAACAATATAGGACCTTGAACAAATGGATGGGGACCGAATTCGTTACAGTTCAAAAGAACACACTGATGCAGTCAGTGAACAACAAGAACGGAGCTTAGACGATGAAAGTTGAAATATCAACCGTGACGAAAACAGTGAATTCAAGAAAGTACCATTAGTAAATGTAGCATTAGTGTTTTAAAGGTGTGAATGGTGGTAAATCTTAGTTATACCTGAATCACAATGTTAAACTCTTATAACAATCAACTCTGATCACTTCAACAAGGCAAAACAGACCGAACTTTAAGCATGAAATGCTATCCATTCATTCCACAGGTTGTTATCACCTGCAAATTGTATGGGTCACAAAAGAAAAGAGGAAACACATAGCTGAAAAAAGTAGGAACTCGAGATTGAGAACCACAGTTTATTAACATCACGATTTTCAGAACATTTGCTTTCTTCTCAACTCTTAAACTTTTTATTTTATGACATACAAATAGACAATGATATGAGCTAGAAATCATTCTGAATTCAGGGTTCCGTGGTTTGCAACACCTGCGCCTTCTTCTCGACATTTAAAGTATGTTATTTTTTCATTATTTTATGGCTAATGTAATTTCAGGCAGTCTACAGCTGATGAATAAATTGGTATCATTTAATACTACGAATATGTTCTGTTGTCCCGTGCCGAATAAACCGCATTTAAGAAATTTGTTATCTTTCTTTCTGTACTCCCAAACTGTCTACTTTTTACATATCTCTAATCAATATGATTCTTTTCTCAACTTTCTTGTTCCCATGGTGATGGCGAGTTCGGCAGCTGTAAGTCTCAGCTACTTCCATAGATAAAGACTTATATATTTTCGAGTGTAATTGTCATTTATGTGACCTGTAATAAATTTGTACAACTTCTCCGCTTCTTTGTAGCTAAGATTAGTTGAGTCATACACAGATCAAGATTTTACTGATAAATGCTTAGTTCTTTTATTCACTGTATTGTCGAAGTGATACATTTCTTGTTGTAACATTTATGATAAAAGACTTTCAGCATAGAGATGACTGAAGAATGTATCTGGGATATGCATTAGGGAAGCAAATGTAAATGGTGAAGATGCTACTTGATAGATTAAATTCGTCTTCAAACAGTGAATAGCTGGTAATACATGTGGCTAATCCTGGAAACGTATAAGCACATCCGTCTTAAAGTGCCTAATGCCATGTGACAATCCAGACAAAAAACTTTGAATCAAATCTAAAATTTGTTCTCTCCTAGGAGAATTCACAACAGGAGGTAAACATTAGCAAAACTTAAGATGTGAAAGGTTACTTTCGACAAAGCGATTTTTCTGTAGTTATTGTGATAAAAAATGTTCCTTTCATTTCCTAGAAACTCAACTTACTACACAGTAAAATTTTTCTTAACACTACCACATTCATTGCTAAAGACATACATACGTATATTTTTTTACTACTGCGCTATGTTTAAGGCTATTTCTTCCAGTTTGATGAATTCAGGTTAACACTCATTAGATTTCCCCTGGAGCTTAAGTCCATCTAGTTGTTCTGTTTTAATTAATAAAGTTATTTTTATAATAAGAAGCATGAAGGAAACCTAAATCCAGTTGGCTGTAATTAAAGGGTAAATTTTTAGACATAATTGTTAGACCAATCAGAATTCAAGTTGTCTAATCAATACAGTCTTCATTCTACAAATGTACAAGGCAGAAAATAGAGAGAGGAAGCAGATTGGCTAAGTTATGAAGAAAGTAAGCTAACTCCATTATATTCTTATTATCCATTTCGTTGCTTAGCTGATTTTTTGTAAATATGGTGAATTTCCAGTGGGGAATTGGAAACTGCTAATTCAAAGCTCCTAAAGGAGAAAATGGAACTAAAGCATTATTTCGTATTATTGCTTAGCGTTGTAAATGGAGTACTGCATATCATGGGAGTTGCGCCTAAAGGTCATCCCAAAGGTAAACGTTTTTATATCAATTTTCTTAAAGTTATTTTTTTGTAAAACGCATTAATAATATAGTGGCGTATACCACGGAGATATGACTGCATAATTGTAAGTGGAAGCCACTATGTTACAAATAATAAATAGACTACGGATTTGCAAGTTATCTCCAAATTGTTCCTCCGCTAAATGGAATACCTGTTTATTCAAGCAATACAACTGAATTCAAAAGGTTTAGACATACATCACTGTGGAGTAAATCAACTTAACTGTCTCATCAGCAGGCATAAAGTATTGTGTTCAACAGTAATGACCTACCAGATTACCTTAAAATCCCATTAGGTCGTCCCTCTTTTAGCACATATTGTATTCACGAGCTACTGTGCAATTTCATCCTCATATTTTTCAGTCAAAGATTTAGATTTGCTTAGGGTTAAGATAAGAGTCTAGTTGGGTGTGGTTTAAGATAAATGGGTATCCAAAAGGTTCAGTTGATGGTCGCAGTCAGGATTAAAGCGATCGCTTAGTTTAGGGTTCTGGAATTGCCAACAGATTAAGAGCCAATTTCCTGAAAACCACAATTTACAACAATTTAAAGAGTGCCACAGTGGTTAGACTCATTTTTGTTCATTTATTTATCTTGAATAAATTTTTTAATCTATAATATCTTCTCATCATTATTCTGACTGGTTTCTCAGTGTTATAGGGCGGGATGTTCGTTTCAGTTTTAACTAATAATCGGTAGCAAATTTATGTGATGCATGTGCCTTGAATTTAACTCATGAACAAACGTCTCTAAGTGATCAAATCGACCAGTATTTTTGTCTACATATTTCATTAGAACATGTCATGAAACTTACCCGTGTTCCAATGTGGTTATTTAATATAATAGGTGTTAGGCTAGGTTTTATTACTACTTACCTTATATTCTGTATGCCTCGAAATTTTATTTAGCGTATCGGTGAGAAAATATCGGAGTGTGGTGAAAACAACTCACTGACATGTATAATGGAGAATTCAACATAAGCCGAGTGACTTTTGGCTGATGTGAAATACAGGCAAGCATAATAATTATTCCTCAAGTAACGAGGGTGTCTGTAAGCAGTTGGATTACCTACACAATGCATAATTACATGTTTAGGTTGTTTAAATACAAATGCAGACAAGTAACATTAGAAAGTTGGAAGATGGATAGGTCATTTAATAGATTAGGATTACTGAACTTGACTCAATGTTCGCAGAACAGATGCTTTTACGGAGCCTGAATAAAGGCAGCCGATTTCTAGCCAGACAATATTGCTACCTCTTTTAATGAAGACTTCTAAACTTAGTTAGTATTGAGGTGGTGCACCAGTTAGTGTAGTGATTGACTGTTAGTATAAGAGGTTAGTTAAAATAAGTACTGAGAATAAAATATTCTTTTTAAGGATACAATGGTTGTAGTCTTTGTATTTTCTCTCTGTAAATACGTAATATTTCAGAAATTAAGATGTGTACAATGAAACTGTGAATAACTTTTGAAGACGTAGAAAGAGATTATCATTTGAAATAATGATTTGGAATTGTTACTGAGTCAGGGTTGGAATACATTTAATCTGTGCTTGAAACAAGACAAAGTTGTCCATCATCACTGATGAACTTTCGCATTATGGTTGACTGGATCATGATACAGAACGTTGGGTGGAGAAGAAGGTCGCACGTTGGGTGGACAAAAAAGCAATAGATCTGCACATCCCAGACAATCTATCTCTCGTGTAGCATTAACTGGAAAAAGTACAAGCGAAAACCAACATATCTGCAGAGAAGGTGAACGCCGAAAAGACAGAGGTGATTAAGAAAAACGATCAAAGAAAACGATTACTATTCGCCAACAATGGGAGCAATCTGAAGGAAGTCGTGTCTTTCCCTGACAATAGGCAGATATTGTCGTTTCAGCTCCACCAAGAAGGCTGAAACCAGCCAGAATGGGATCGCAAAGCCAGAAGGTGTTGATTACTTTGGAATCAGTGTGGAGATCTACAGGACTTAACACAAACACACACACACATCTGGACTTTCAGAATAATGTCAAGCCAGTGCTTCCATATGGTTAGGAGACTTGACACGTCACGACAAGTATTTCCAACAGGCTGCAAACTCACTGACAGCTTCCTTCTCTGCCTCGATACTAAAGATCAGATGACCAACAATAAAGCAAAAGCAACAAGCGATTCTGACCAAGAACCTATCACTCGAAAAAATGTTCAGTAGGAGATGAACTGGAAATACGCTGTGGCGATCACTGAGTGGTATCACTCGCCATGCTCTCACGTGGAAACCGAAGGGGGAAGCGATGGACTAGTTGTCAGATAGTGACAAGGAGAAGATTATGTGAAGAGGAAATGCGAGCAGTCGTAAAGCCATCTGAATGTGATACCATAGAAGCAATGGGAATGGAGATATGCAACCAGTCCCCTATGCTCCACTTGAAACTCAAGGAATCTCAATAACGATAACATCAATAACTGAACATTCCCGAACAAGAAAGATAAAAAATACACGGATATTTTTTTAAATATTTCGTATCTTTTCCATTTACTTCTACTGTTACTTGTACTATTGTCTGAACAGAAATATTTTATTTAATTACAATAAAGATAAATGGCTGAAAACAGTACAAAACCATATTAAAGAATTTATCATGTCTGCCAGTGGTGGAGCTTTAAAGTAATCCGATGAATGAATTATTATCATGGAAGCATAACTGAAGTTTTATTACCAAGCAGTTCAGTATTCATGAAAAAGGGACATTAACACACACAATGAACTTACTTCCAAAAGAATACTACTTCTTTCTGTTGTTACCAGCTATGATTAGTGAATATTCTTGATCGCGTAAAACGTTCAGTATGTGAGTGAATGAATTAGGAAACCTTTTTAGTCATGACAGGTTTAAATAGCATATAAGTGGAATTCGACCTAGGTTATCTGACGTCTGTTTTGATTAGAAGGATTCAGAAGGTGATAAATCATTGTCAAGGTATATATAACCACAACTATCTCCCTATACGCTTCAATAAGTTGCGCATACTGTCTTTGTCAAAGCTCTTTGCAAGTCCATTCGGTTCAAACTTTTGAATAAGTGGTTTGTGCGGTAGTTTTGAACAACTTCAAGGTTTTGTACCTCACTTAATATAACTTGTCTCTCGTGAATGAACTTAAATGTTACTTCCTTGGTTATATTTAATAATGGGAGCAAACTTGTGCACCTCCTTTTATTTGGAAATCATCACTTACCGTCATCTCAGTGGTAACATTCAAACTAAGACTTTAATTCAATACATATTGCTTCAGTAGAGAAAGCGTCATCCATTAGACCACTAAGTACTGAGAACCACATTGTGTTCGTTCCGGGTTTTTTTATGATTTCTTCATGATAATAATAAGTTTCGTTATTTATTCAACTGCGCCGATATGATCGGTTCTGTTTTGACATATGGACTGTTTGAAATGGGTTTTCAACATAAGCTTTTGAATGTAACTCACCTGGAGTTCACCAGAGTGGATGGATACGGTGACGAAAAGGAAGTATTGTTAAGTGGATATCATCAATCCCATTGATCCCCTTGTGTATATTTATACGTGAAGTTTAAAATCATTAAAAGATCATATTAATGAAATGATTCGCATATCTTTAACTGCTAACATTTGTTTGACGAAAAATAATCTGAGATTGAGAAGATTTTCACATCTGTTTATTTCCCAAAAGTTAACTACCCTGTCATCATTTCAAGTCGCTGGTATGGGGATCCAGCATTTTGTTTGTAATCAGTCAATTTGGAGACTGAGAGCGTTTATTGCTTCATTTCGAATTTCCTCAGTTAAATTAACACTTTGCAAAGTCATTGCTATGATAAATACACTGATTTATGTCATTTTCTGGAGGTCATATCCTGCACCTCAACGTCTTGTGGACCCTCACTAAATCTAGTTCCCCATTCAGCTGTTATACCAAGTTCATACTATGCTTTTATTTATTGTCTCACCACCAGCCAAGTTCTAATCAGCCCATTTTTTAGTTGAGCGAAATGCTATGCTGAAATATGTGATTTGGCTAAAGGGAATCAAGATTTTTCGGCATTGAAGTGTCCGCAGGAAAATTTACTTCTATGGCGAAATCTTGGACACCACCATTAAAATGTGGGCAGACAATATTTCTATACACTGGAAATGACCATAAACTGAAGTCGATTGAGAATTTCGGTTACTTAACATCGAGAAGTGTTTCATATTCTTATAAGTAATACGGTTGGACACTACATATTAATCATTGCATTTCTAAAACGTTTTAAACAGAGATGAAAACTAAATCTGTGGAAAAAAATCTAATAAGAATGTTACTGAATCGATATGAACAGTTTGGTGTTATTGGACGACCAGTAAATGACAGTAAAATCAAAGTGGATGTTCGTTATGGGCTACAACTTTTCCAGATTTTGGATTTGGATGAGAATAAACAAATTCTACGAACCAACTGCTGGTCAATGTATGTAAGTACCATGTAGTTCAAATTAATTTTTCTAATTTATCAGTTAATATGAAGAAAATGTTAAGTTAAAAGCAGTCTAATAAGAAAGTAATGAAAAGTAATTTCCGAATAAGTGACTGATTATTTATTCATTTAAATAAAAGTAGATTAAGGAATTTTATTTCCGTTTAGTTTTTCATCTTATAACATATACTGTTTTGCTTTAACAGTAGATCATAACCTCTTAACTCAAATAAGACGCCGTGAGTTGACTTTCTGCTTTTCTTCCCACTATTGATTTTTTTACACAAATAAGGCTTGGTCAGAATTATATCTTGCCGATTAGTGTATCATAATGCAAGCGGTTAGTTGTCTTTTAATGGCCCTCAACTACCTGTTCGTTTCAGAGATCGAGTTGGCTACAACCACGGTTCCATTAATTAATTAGAACAAGACATATAAGCGAACAATATTGTTTTCAGTTAGATCTTCTTCAGGTTTTACTCTAATTTACATAGATTTATACATAAAAATTTTAACCATTGACGGTGATTTTGTAGATCAAATAATAATAATAACGTGGTAAATTTTTTGGACGTAGTTAATAACGATGATTATAATGATGACAAAATATTGATAATAAGGTTTATGCAGGTGGCGATAAGAATAACAAAGGTAGTAATATGTGTATAGGTAGACAATTCAATAAAGAAATTAGGTGAAGTGGACAGATAATCGGAGTTTAAATAAAGAGTTGCTTTTAAGATGTACTATGAATTTACACTTCTCATTCAATAACCTTTACTAGAGACAAATCGACGGTATTGCCATGGGTTCTCCATTGGGTCCAATTTTGGCAGATTTTTTGCTTGCTAAGCTTGAAAATGATCCATTGAAACAAGTAATAGATAAAACTGATTCTTATTTTCGCTATGTTGATGATACGTTTATTATTCTTGATGCGAAAGCTGGCAGGAATGAAATGTTAATAAAATTTAATGATGCACATCCATCGCTCATCTTCACTTGTGAAGAGGGACATGATGGTAGACTACACTTCCTTGGTGTCCAATTGAGCAGAAGAGAGGATGGTTCACTCAAGAGAGATGTCTATAGAAAACCTACATCTGTAGGACAACATACACATTTCCTCAGTTTTGCACCAATTCGATACAAAATCAATTTGGTCAGATGCCTCACGAATAGAGCAAGACGTATCTGTACAGATGACTCCCTAGAAAATGAGTTAGGTTACATCCAAAATACGGTGGTTCAAATGGGTTATCCTAGTAGATTTGTAGGGAGACACATGAACACCAGGTACAATAAAGAGAAACTGACAACGGTTAAAAAGAAACAACTCTTCATGAAATTGCAATTTAATGGGGACGTGGCAAGTTAAGTCTCACATCTGAGATTATCGAGAGCAATAAAACGGACTTATACTGCCGCCGCCCTCTGTTTGTTATTTTCCAGCCTACCAACTATGATTACTCAAGTGAAAGACAAGCTACCTAGCTGTGCCGCTTCTATGTCTATCTACAAATTTAGTTGTCCCTGTGGAAAGAGCTATATAGGGCGAACAACCAGACAGCTTAAAAAACGCATTAATGAGCATCTTCCTTCATTGTTCGGAAAAGGTCAAATGAAATCTATAAGAAGTTCTATTTTGGCTCATTTGATTGATAGCGGTCACCAAGTGGACAAAAATAGTGCCTTCAAAGTTATCTAGAAACAAATAACAGACGCATTGAGAATCAAAACAAGTGATTCGGCGGAGAGACTCATTTCAACGAGTTTATTATACAACTGTATAAATGTATATATGTATGAATTACTAGTTAGGTTCTTCTTTATGCCAAACAGGTCATTTCTGTCCGTAATGAGATTTCGTCAGCAAAGAATTTATGAGGAATGATTTAGCTCACCAAATAAGGAATGTGGTGCATAGTTGGTACTTTTAGGATACTAAGAATTAATGGCCTAAGACGCTTAGTGAAATATCTCTTAGTGAACCTTTTGATCTTCTCTTGTCTCAGCACCTATAGTAACCTTCGTTAAATTATTCTTTTCATCACCCCCGTGTTTGTCCATTGTGATGTTATATTGTTTCTGCCTCCCTCCGTTATTTGTGAGACTGTTGTTAGTTAAGGTGACAAAGTTTCATGCTAAATTTTGTGCTGATTCTTTTGTTTGCCAGTCAGTGAATTCTAATGCTTTATGTTGTCAATTATACTTTGAAAATGAGATCTCAAGAGTTGAGTGCAAGTGAGAAGGATTAATTTTAGGGATATGGAAACAAGGAGAAAAATGAATACGATAGCTTTTATAGTAATAGTAATAGAAATAATAACAGTAGTTATAGCTGACTTTTAGTAGTATAGCGTACTATGATGTTTTTCGTTTTTGTTTAACATACTCTGAAATAATATGAGCTTATCTGGTTATGACTGGGATGCACCAATGCTGGCTTCAGGTCATCAACAGAGTCGTATCCTTGGAATTGGACTGTATAACTCAATCCTCAAACGTTTTTTTACAAATTATGCACATTGCTCGTAGATAGTAAAAGCAAAGCATAAGTCTAGTGAAATGTCTAGTTGTTCATTCAAATTTTTTTTATTTGATAATTTACTTTAGAAATGGACTGATTCTCTGCTTCGATGGAATGAAAGTGATTACGGTAATATTAGAACTGTTCGTATATTTCCTTCACAAATTTGGACTCCTGACATAAAATTGTATAACTTGTAAGAAGATTTATTTGTTTTTGTCTTTATTCTTTTAGAAAAATGTTTAAATTAATCAGTACGTTTTATTCATGATGGTTAAATATTGAATGTCTATATGTCATGCCTGAATATACAGTTTCTATACAACTGCCTGATGTATAAATCTTGTTTTTTCACCATGCACTTTTAGCGCTTTATGTGTGCACCAACGTGTTTTCTTTTCAAAATTCAGAGTATTCAATGTCGAAAGTGCCATCATTTTTCTTGAAGTGAGATGTCTTCGTTAAAATAAAGACTCGATTGGTGTGCCATGCTCTTTGATATTCAGTAGTTAGTTGCGAAGTCTATAGATATCTTAATCAGTATTGGAGGATCTCAGTAAACTTAAATGTTTCTATCCATTTCCTGAAATGTCTTCAGTCCTGTATTTAAAGGCTTAGGGTTCTGTTTCTTATTGAGGTCGTATGCATACCACTGTATTCGTAAACTTTCTGTATAAGGTTATTCTTGAAAAGTCGAAAATAACTAGATTCATAAGACTTATATGAAATTCACTGATGGTACTGACCTTCGTGGGATAAATAATCTTAATGAACAAATATATTATCGTTTCATATTTTTTCCTGTTGTTTCTGAACAAAGTGTTAAGACATTCTATAGTTTTTATAAATAAAAAACTAAAGCAGTCTCATTCAGCAAAACATTTTTCTTCAGACAGAATCGGTTTATCCTCAGTTGAAGAACCAAGAGACATTTTGTTTTATTCTCAAATAAACTGTTTTGAAAGTTACTATCAGCGATCAAATTTTTCCCAGTCATTGTTCATCCTTTGGGGTTATTTATCTCTGCACGATCTCTCTTCTAATATGGTGACCAACTGATGACATTCTAGCCTTGAAATCTGGAACTGTTAGAATCACTTCCATGTGGAGTCGTTGGTTTCCGATTCTGAATAGTCGCAGGTTACGATAAAACAGCTGTGCAGTGCTCGCTGGTGTTCATTCTTTCTTCAGCTACTGTTAGTCCATGCCTATTTCTACGCCTGAATCGATCAATTTCATACAAAAATAGGGCCAAACGTTAGGATTACGTCTCAAAAACAACAGTTAACTGTTTTTGGTTCAGTAGGGTTATTTATTTCAAGCTTACAAGTGTCTAACTTGTCGCCTGTCCAAAAAATAATGCAAGTCTGCAAGAATTTACGAGCGGGTTTCTTATTTCAAGCTTAATGGACAAAAATTTTACGAAATAAATTATGGAGCAGAAGTAGTTAAAAAAATAACTGTGTAGCATTCATTTCCCTTTTTCAACAGTATTCACTAAATTTTTGATTGGACACTAGTAACTGGTGTGATGTGTCTAATCCTTTCTTTGGTGCAGACTGAATTCTATCAGTCAGGTTTGTAATGTGGCCACCATTCTAGATAGCTCGCCATCACGGTGCACATTGGTTTGATGATATTAGATGGTATTCACTAAATATTGTATATTACCGACAATTAGTCGACCATATCAAGTTACTTATTTCGAAACTTTTGGGAGATTACTGAGGCAGTTTTTGTTTTGCAGATTTATTTCAGTATGATATAATGATGACTAAATTCAAATATAAACCTTAGTTTCGTACCCAGTTACGTTACTATTCGAGGCTCTCTCTCTTCTGACTTTCATAGCCATTCGTTAAAAAGAAGACCTTCGAATGTTGTGAGATTTTAGCCTTTCATCTGAAGCTAAATCTCGAATTGCCAATTTCAGCTCACTTTGTCTACTGCACATTGGACCATCAGGTGGTTGTACATGACCTCATATAATATAGGAAATACTTCATAACCTAGTGCATAATTATATTTTAAGTTCCTGAAGTGAATTATGTTTATTATTTTTGCTTTTGATTTTAGTTAATCTATAGTTACTACTAAATTTAGAGTAATTTCTCTTCTAGCGCTGATGAACGTTTACGAGAGCATCGAGATGCACGTGTTGTAGTTTCAAGTAATGGGGAAATGTTGTGGGTACCGCAAGCATTGTTTAAAAGCACATGTGAAGTTGAAATCACATACTTTCCATTTGACACACAAGTAAGTTAGATTTTAAGAATTATTTATTTAATTGTTTCTAATGATGCATAATATCCCTAGAGCGTTTCCGAAAACTCCTAATGTTTTGAGTGCAACAGTCATGTTGCTAAGATAGCCTTTCGAGCCTCTTTCGTAAAAATGAGATGGTTACTGGAATGGTTTGGTTTCGATTTGGAACTGTGATCAGGTTGTTCCTAATTTTATGATAAACAATTACTGGTGGTTATCATAGCAATACTAGGGTCATCATGTCTACACATATCAAAAAAGCCAACAATAAGACGTATCCTTTATGACTAAGTGCTTAGTTTTATGGCCCCATATATCACAGTCAGGTTGTTTCAACTAGTTTCTAAAGTTATAAACAAACTATTGCTTATAATCATATCAAGTCACTCAGACAACTTTTTGCAAAAAGTTGTGTTTTATCAAAATAAGATCTTATCCATAATGGAGTTATACTCTACCGCAGTCCCCAAGTTTTATACTTATATCAATGTAGTTTACTGTCATTGCATTTATTCTGTCCATTAACTTTTGTGCAGTCCATAAGATTCTAAAAGAGTTAACCCGAAATATCTATTGTGAAAACTGAGCAGTGATTGCTTCTGTTGGGGTAAACCTAAAGATGAAGTAAGAGGAGCTATGGTTTTGTTCAAAAATTCATCTGCACAATTATTTCACTACACTTATATAGCTTAGATACATTTACGATGTCACGTAGAATGGTGTATTTCATTTATTTATTAGGCACTTGTTTATTTCATAGATCTGCATGCTTGAGTTCGGTTCTTGGACATATGACAGGACACAAATGGATATTCTTTGGTGGATTCCAGACGCACCGCCAATGGTAGAAATGCCATATCTGGACTTTTCTGATTATGTACCAAGTAATGAATGGCGCACAGACGGTGAAAAGGAACGGGATGTGCACCATATTAATCGAACTATACAAATTCGGTCAGTTAAAAAACATCGACGTCGAAGTCAAACTGTTGGAAGCGAAGTAATCACAAGAGAATATCCAGTTCTACGATATTTGATACGTTTAAGACGTAATCCAAGTTTTTACGTATTTATGTTGGTGATTCCGTGTGTTTTGTTATCCTCTTTAACGTTGGTCGTGTTTTGGCTACCTCCGGAATCCCCAGCGAAAATGATGCTTGGTGAGTAGGATATTTTGTATAAATTATGATACACGTCTGCTGTTGGACACCTACTTATGATGCTATAGCCTTTGAAATTCATAAAAATGAAAACTTATTGGTTCAAAATAGTAGCATAATTTTTGACTTTGTACATAGTTTGTTAATCTTATATCAGATAAATGCAGATCAGTTTTGCATTAAATGTTAAACAAAATACGTCAATCAAATGTAAGTCATTCGCTGGTCAATCACTTTTATAGTGCTTTATATATTCGACAACCTTCTGCCAAGTTCCGCTTAGATTTCAGATAAAAACTGAACTTTTGTATAATTTACGGAGCTAGATACATCACTGAAAATTAGGATTACATTTTTAGAAATAAACATATCTGATGTTCGTGTATAGAAATATTAACATTTAGCGATGTATATTTTTTGACCATAACACTCATTTCCAAGGGAAATCAATAAAACTAAGATAATCATTCAAAAAAAGTACAAGGGTTTATGAAAAGTAGTCACCAATGTTTATTTCACATTCAGAAGACACTAAAAATATGTGAAATAGTAATTAATTTGTGGATTGCGTGATGCATGCTAAAAGGTTTCACAGAAAAGTTGTTTTCATAGTCTGTCTGTGGTGTCAGCAGGTGGTAAATTCTAGCAGAAAGGAGTCACGAACTATAGTGACGTCATGCAGAAAAAAGTAGGTGATGTTAAGCTAGACAGAGTTGGTGTAGACGTGAAAAAGTTTAAGTATGTGAAAAGTACCTTTTTAGAACATAAGGTTGACAGGTATTTCCAAATTAAAAACCAAGTCTGCAATAGATCAATTCATCCAAGCCATCTAAGCTACCTTAATTTATGTGAACACTTCAGGTCAGTGGGTCGTCTGGTTGGTTTCTTTGACTTTTATCTCGAAAAACTGATATATATATATATTTGGTGCTCATACCATTCCTAGCTATTTAAAAAATTGTATAGATTGACGTAAGTGGTTCTTAGTGCATATACTAGTATACCGCATTAGATATTTTTTGAAATGGATCAATATATATTAAGGCTATATACCCTCCCTCCCTAACTTAAAAATATATTGCACCTTAAAATTCCGACTACACAATTACCTGAACCACACAAAGTTTACAGACTAATTAATCATACAGCCAACTGATTCATTAAACTTTTCAATACCCAAGTAGGGAAGTTGTGCCAGACTGAGAAGTATGTAGGTGGTACGTATGGAGTTCCCTGCCGACGAACCGACAACGGTGATCGTCTTCTCCAGTTTTGCTCAGATAATCATCTGTTCCTAGTCAGCACTAACTTTAGGCACAAAGAAAGACATTGTGTAACCTGGCGACCTCCATCACCAAATCAACGCTGGACTCAGATAGACCACATAGCCATAGCGTATCGTTGGCGAGGGTCAGTAGAAGACTGTCGCTCCTTCTGGAACACGTGCGTAGACTTTGACCACGCTCTGGTTCGCGCACGTTTATGCTTACGACTAAATGGACATAAGAAATTGACGGCAACGCAACAGTTACGTCCCCAACTAGATCGTGACACTGAGTCCTTATTTAAGGAAGAAATAGCGAAACTAGTTTCTGAGGTCGACAGCAGGACTTCCCCTGAGGTAGCCTGGCACAACATACAGTTAGCTGTGGACACAGCCGTGAAAGCTGTGAATAAGCTAAAACCTAAAGTTAATAAAAGCCACTGGATCTCTACCGCCTCATCCGAACTGATTGACGCAAGAAGACTGATTCCGGCGAGCTCCGATTATGATGAGGAGCGAAAGGTACTTAAACGAAGACTAACAAAAAGTCTTTGCAAGGACCGTGAACAGTGGTGGGTAACAAAAGCGAAAGAGATGGAAAAGGCATCGGCGATTGGCAACACCAGACAACTATTCAGGCTTATCAGGGAAACAGGTGGCAAAAGGCAAATGATAAGTGAAACAATCTCTGAGAAAAATGGCACCATAATTAGCTCCCAGGATAGACGTCTGGAGCGCTGGAAAGAACACTATGAGGAGCAGTTTAATTGGCCCACAGCCACACTTAACCTGCCGAACATCCAACACCTCCCTGAATGGGATATAGACACAGGTCCTCCGTCCTTAACTGAGGTTACTAAAGCTGTCACTAATCTGAAGCAAGGCAAAGCAGCGGGACCTGATGGATTGACTCCAGAAGTATTTAAGTACGGTGGAGACAGTTTACTGTCTGCATTAACTGAGGTTCTAGGCAGCGTCTGGGAATCAGAGGAAGTCCCATCAGGTTGGTGTAAAGTACTGATCATCCCGATATACAAGAAGGGAGACAAGTCTTCTTGTGATAATCACAGAGGGATTAGCTTGACTAATATAGTATCTAAAGTCCTAGGCTCAATAATCATGCGTAGACTAAGTGGTGCTCGGGAGGCTCAAACACGAGAAAACCAGGCAGGTTTTAGGCCAGGAAGAGGGTTTATTGATCATATCTTCACCCATCGACAGATTCTAGAACATAGGCATTCCTACCGGCGTCCGACAATCATTATATTTCTTGACCTAAAGGCGGCATTCGATTCTGTCGACCGAGAGGTTCTCTGGCGATGCTTGGCTGTGAAGGGAATGCCGAGAAAATACATTGCACTGATTAAGGCACTCTACTCGTACTCATGCAGCCAGGCGAGGGCCTATGGCGAGTTGTCATCTGAAGTGGTGACGACTAGTGGCGTCCGTCAAGGATGCCCATTATCCCCATTCCTACTCAACTTTATCATAGATTTACTAATGGACTTAACCCTAACACACTTCAGCGACTCAGGGATTGACTTGCTACCAGGGAATAATCTCGTTGACTTAGAATATGCGGACGATATAGTCCTTCTAGGCGAGGACGCTGACAAAATGCAGAGTCGTCTGAACACCTTGAGCAACAATCTTCGTATGTTTGGCATGCGATTCGCCCCTGTAAAATGTAAGATGATGCTGCAGGATTGGACTTCACCGACCCCTAGATTAGAAATAGGAAGTGAAGTGGTAGAGCACGTTGACCACTCCACTTACTTGGGAAGTACCATCAGCCCCAACGGGTTGATCTCTGACTAAATCTCAGAACGGATACAGAGGGCTAGTTTCGCATATGCCAGTTTACGCCGTCTCTGGCGTAGACGTGATATCCGACTATCGACCAAAGGGCGTGTGTACTGCTCAACAGTCCGCTCCGTCCTCCTTTATGGGTGTGAGACCTGGCCATTGAGAGTGGAAGACATGAAAAGATTAGCTGTCTTTGATCATAGGTGTCTGCGTTCTATCTCCCGCGTGAAGTGGTATAATAGGGTGAGCAATATTGAGGTTAGGCGTCGAGTGCTAGGTAAGGCGGGGAAATCAGTCGACGAGACTGTGAAATTACATCGACTGAGATGGTTAGGACATGTATTACGTATGTCTAGTCATCGCCTTCCTCGACGGGCAATGTTAGCTGATATAGGGCCAGGCTGGAAAAGAGCTAGCGGTGGTCAAACGAAAACATGGCACCAGTCAATGAAATCTACAACAGTTAGTCTAAGCCACGTAGGAAGGTGTAGACTTCCTGGTTGGGGTCCTCGGGACGGTAAAAACCAATGGTTGGAAACAATTGGTGACATGGCTCAAAATCGTTCTCAGTGGCGCAGATGCATCCACTCCTTGTGACTTATGATTTCCAATGAAACTGTTTTGTTCTCCGTTATTACTATACCTTTGTCTCACACCTCTGCTTACTGTATATATTATGCATTTCTTCTACTTTCTTCTCTTGCTTTGTGTGCTACATGGAGTGTGGCGACTTGAACTGCCGCACATCTGTGCAAAGTTCTATGTCGAAAACCGACCGACCGACCATTAAACTTTTCAGATAGATTAAAGTACAGGTGGGATAACATTCACACATCTAGGATTCGATAAAATTTATTTCATGAATGTGAACAAAACATTTTCAAACTTTGACAGTTACTCACTTGTTAACACTAAACTTAGCTTATAACCATAGGAACATTTAACCTATAATTTCTTCAGTCTCGAAGTCAGTCTGATCCTCCAGTAAGCTTTAATCCTGTTATATCCGCAAAGCGAAAATTTGATTTATTTATATTTCATTGAAGGAAATAAACAGTGACTCGTTGACGTGGTAATGTATAGATACACGCTAATGGACGACATGAATGCTAGAGTCGCTAACGTTTTATACATATGTTCAGCGCTGTTTGGGGAAGATGAAAACTTATTATTACTTTGTTTTCTGATTTTATTAGTCACAAACCAGTTAGTCCTGATCGGTATATTCCTCTTTGTTCCTGGATTGGAAAGCGAATTTTCAATTCTCGCTACTTAACTATCTGCGAGATTTGCAGAGATTAATTTATGTCTTCATTTTTTTCACCTCTATATAACATAGACAAGACGGAGGTTATGAAAATAACCAACCAACAACAACAGCAGCAGCAACATCCAGCGCCAATCATCATCAACGGGAGGGATTTGAAAGAGGTTACTTCATTCACTTATCTAGAGAGCATTGTCTCAACTACAGGAGGAACGGACGAGGATGTCAAATCGAGAATCGGGAAGGCGAGAAACACATTCATCAACCTGAAACCAATCTGGAAATCTTCGTCACTCAGCCTGCATCAACAACAAAATTCGGATTTTCAATACAAACGTCAAGTCAGTTCTTCTATACGGATCAGAAACTTGGCGGGTCACAAAGAATATTTCCAACATCCTGTTGCAGACCTTCATCAACAGCTGTCTTCGCTCTATACTGAAGATCAGATGGCTGGAAAGAATCACCAACAAGAAACTATGGGAACAAACAAAACAAGAACCAATCGCCCAACAAATATGCAGGAGAAAGTGGAGATGGATCGGACACTCGCTGAGGAGGCTGCTGGGTGACATCGCGCGTCAGGCCAACGCTCGAGTGGAACCCGAAAGGGAAGGGGCGAGTGGGACGTCCAAGGGTGACATAGAGGAGATCGTGCGAAGAGGAGTCGAAACAGTATGGACTAACATGGACGCAGGTGAAAAGTACAGCAGAAGACAGAAGCAAGTGGAGACGTGCAGTTGAAGCCCTATGTTCCACTAGGAACCCAAGGGAACAATAATAATAATATATAACAAAAGTAAAACTAATGAATATTGCTGCACCTCATGTATCGTCTTTGATTATCCAATTCTTTTACAGTTGAAATGATAGCTTTTACTTTCAAATACTTTTGATTGCTTCTTTCATACAGGTATGAATATCTTCGTCGCATTTTTCGTCTTACTGCTTCTACTAGCTGAGTCCACGCCAAGCGCGGTGAAAAATTTTCCACTAATCGGTATGTCTATTTATTTACGGATACACGTGATGACTGAAGTTTTATTTTAGTTGTTATTAGCTGACAATTGAACCCATGATACGTGTTTCGTTCTTTTTGGGACTCACCTGAACTCAGTGGATATCTGACGTTTGAAGCAATAACCATTAAGTTGCAGTCTCACGGCAACCATCAAAAATAGAACCAATTATATCAGGTTAACGTCTCTTAAAGAGAATGAAATACGCACCCTGGGTCTCACTGCAAGCCATCAACAATTACAAAACTATAAGTCTCATTATAAAGGATATTAGAATAGAACGTTGAGATAGGTCTTGTAAATCACAGGTGAGAATAACTACAACTTCATTACATCGTTGCGAAAGTGTTTCAGTCAATTACAGTTTGGAAAACTGATGTTATCTGATAGTCTGATGAGTAAAAATATGTTGAGAATCTGGACCTCAACGAGACTTCAACCATTTGTCCTCAGATTAGAAACCTTATTCCATTATGACTGAATTCGCATAACAGAAACCTGCTGGTATCGTAACACCATAGTTAATACAATTTCATGTCAGTCTGATTACAGTTCAATAAATTTAAATATGGAATTTGCCGCATCACCTGCAGGTGATTTTCGTTCGGAACAATATTAGTTTACCGAGCGTCAGAGATATATTCCTAAAGGAGATAGTGTGACGACAGAACACAAGAGAATTCAGTATTAGAATTGTTTACTGGCAACTCGATGTACGGATTGCGTAAAAATACGTCTACCATATATTAGAATCACACTTTGCACACATCTTCGGTACTGTGATACTTTCTTCTTCTTCTTCCATATTTTGCTTCTTCATCTTTCTTTCCCGTTGTTTCACAAGCGTCGTTCACTTCTTCTCTGCAACATTATGTTCATCTCTCCACGATTCGATATTCTTGTAGATTAGATGATAAACATATTTATATATGTGTCTGTATACTACTTATAAATCTTGTAAGTAGCACAGAAACTACAGTAATAAATACTGCACCCAATATAACTAATCACTAATCGAATTCCGGTTATTTTGATATTTCTGTATTTTAGGAGTTTACTTCTGTTTGAATATGATTATGATTACACTTTCTACGTTCTTGGCCACCTTGGTAATTCATCTTTATTTCCGAGGGGATCGTAACGGATCAGTGCCGTCTGTTTTGAGAAGAGTAAGTATCCCAGTGAATTAGACAAATAATAAGTGTCATGTCCATTTGTCCTTACTGTTATTAAGGAATAACAAAAAATAATTATCTGTCTCAAAGCCGTAGCTTAATCGCAGAAGGGATTATCACAAGATCTTAGGACTTAAAATTTAGTCTTTTCATGTAGATTTAATTAATATTTATGTGGTGGCTAACTGATATAGAAGATCCTGTTCCGGTCGTAACTTCCACATAGGCATAAAAGGCAACTACTGGATGCAGCAAAGACAGAAATTCACATATCTTAATAAAACGAATTTATAAATTGTCATTTCATATTACTGAACATTAAAGAAATGCAGATCCTACAACTGCTATGATATTATTCAAATAGCCATCGCAATTGTTGCAATATATCGGCTCAATGGTTTGTATTTGAAAACGTAATTCCAACAACAGCATTCCTTGTGAGACTTAGTGGCCTGGTGTGCACAACTTTTAAGTTGGAAATGATCACTTTTAGTTAGATCCTTAGTACGAGAATAGTCGCCTACTGAACTGAAAGTAAACACAGCTGACTAGTCTCAGACTAGAAGAAACAATCATCGTGAGTTCCATCATTAGGAACCAGCAAAAAGTGTCAAACTAGTAAGCAATGGATCACTTTATGATATTTGTTTGACGAAAACTCCAATGTGTTTGACAGTGCAGAGAGAATAAACAACGTATGAAATAAACAAGGACTTCGTCTATTCCCGAATTTTTACATTCACAGACACACTACTAACTTTCTTAAGAGGTGATAGTAGAGTAAGAAGACATGCACATTTTGTACTGGGGTAACTCATTATTTACATTCCTCGGAAAAACTGCCAAAATTATTGGCTGAGAAATAAGAAGTATGCCGATGTCAAATGTCTATAGTAATTGTTAAAAATCCCTGCCGATGAATTCCTACACTTAAAAAAAGAAGCGATACTTTTGATATGTTTGATGTTCAAGCACATAAATGATGTAGCTCACATGTTTTTGAGTTAAAAGATATTGTTCTAAATGACTTTTTTCTCTTCGTTTTAGATTGTCATTGAAGGGATTGGACGACTCACGTTAGTAAGACAGAGAATTCCGCTACCCGAGATGAAAAAGCCGATAAGACCAATTGCCACAAAGCCGCCTAAGAAGATTCATATTCTTAATAGGTCCCCTAACAAGTACCCAGCAGGTGAGGAAAGTCCTTGCCAAGATGAACGTAGTAAAAATTTCGGGACTGGATCGTTTCCACCTTGCAACATGGCTGGCAGCCACCATATGTATGGAGAAGATTATTTAGGAAATATGACTGGTAACTGGTTTGGCCCAAATGAACACAAACCTGGTCCACGTTATGGTGGCCCATATGATTCCTATGCAGCAGCTACCCCAATCAAAGGCACTCCCCAAATTTCAGGAAATTTAGGACAAGCTGGCCCGAAACCATTAACAAATGAACCAAATGATGGAACAAATCATGAAGAGTCGCCATCATTTTTAAATTCAACCACTACACTGGAACGTGACGTTAGAGAATTAAAGAAATACGTTAAAATGTTAGTAAACAGACAGAAGGAGACAGCCCGTAAAAGTTTGGTGGCTATGGAATGGCGAACTCTGGCTATAGTATTAGATCGTTTGTTTTTCTTCATTTATATCACCACCATTGTAATTGCTGTAGTTGTTTCAGTACCACGAAGCACCGAACCAGAACTTCCACCTGCGTTCCGAGATGACTGAGTACGAGGGATTAATTCTCAGGACTCATTCACATAGATCATTTCAGGTTTAGATGAAAATAAACAGTAAATTCAAATAAATATCATTAATTCCATCTATACATTTTCTAAATCTTTTGGCCATCAGAAAACTACTGTTTTTTTCCAAATATAACTTGTCACAGAATTTCTTACTCAACTGTTAATTACTGGGTTGCAGTGGGAGTAGGGAGGGGTCTCAGTGTTTAGCATCATTATTCAAACCTAAAATCTGAAAGGACATTTTCTTAATAAATGGACATCAGCAGGAAAAACAGTGAAAAACAAAGGATTTGAATTCGAACAAGATTTCATGACAAATCATTAAAAACCATAATCTGGTATTTTAGCATTTTTCACCTGCAAGTACTATGACTATCTACAGGTATTTAGCTCAGGACTGTCGTACTTGCAATCACTAAATTAGAATTATGTTTCATGATTTTCACTAGCCAGTAGTCTTATAAATCAGGCATAGAATCTATGAGAGTAATTCATCGCAATATATAATTATACTGTCGTATTCTGCTGACGACTGTCCAAGTGCATACCATTTGTCATGAAATATCCCTCACTGATAGTCTCAGTTCGTAGGATTATCTGTTAGTGTAGTAAATTATAACGGATTGCTTCAATCAAATTTTCTCGAGAAAATCCTAGGGTAATAACAAGATATCAAGAAGCATAAGTTATAGGACTACTTAAATCACTTCAGTTAGCCAATAAGTAAAATATGCAAAAATCCTCAGTGAAAAAGTTGAATTTGGAGAAGGTGGTACGACAAAATTCCATATAAGATAAGTTTTTTAGACTTGACTGTACTATCATAATACGAAATGAATTTATCTGATATGGAATCCATATTGAGTTAAATTGGAACACTTCAAACTAGGTTTAATAAACGTGGTGTAATTAGTTAGCAGCGAAAGAAAAATCAGCATTCAGGTATACTAAAAGATGTAGTCAGTTAAAAATCAAGAGGCACGCCAATGAAGTGGAGGGAGACTTATTACAGCTTCTTTCAGAGTTCATAATTTAGCCACTATCCGTTCCGATGAAGTGAACTCAGGAAATTCATTTGACTTGGTATTACTGATACCTAAATTTCTTTTCAAAAGCAAACGTAAAGAAGCATCTGAGAAACAATTAGTCGAAGAAAATTTACATCATTGAACTCATAGTCACTGACACGAAATACTCCCCATAGTCCTTCTAGAAGAGTTTTCCTTCAGTGTTCTAATATCTTCGTGCAGAAAATTTACGTGACACTGATTTAATAAAATTTGTGTATTTAAAATGAGCCCGATGACCATTACAAAGACATCAACAGTTTTCGAGTGGCTGAATGGTATACCAGCTTGCCTTGTAACCCGAAGGTCCTGTTTCCGATCCCTGGTAGGGTGATGGCAACGCACTGATGAAGACTACTAAACAGAGACGAGACAGCCGTTCAGTGCCTCCTGGTTTCAAATAGTTCTCCAACTGAAATTAACCAGATCCCTGAAAACCAACACTTGAAAAAAAATTAGGATAAACGTTTTCATAAACAGTTTGAACTAATTTTCGATTTAGAGATAGATGAATGGCGTTCAAGCAACTTAACCGAGCGTATGGCTGCTAGACACTATACAAAAATGCACGTCTAACTATTAAACAAATGGAAGTCAAGTAAAAAGTAAAAACCAGAGAAAATAATTTGAAGATATCAGCATTATACCTATATATAAATGCTGACAAAAGTTCTTAATTCTGTCGAAAAAAGAAACACTGTGAAAATTAAGTGGCTGTAGGTTTAAGGTTGTGTGAAGCGTGATGACGTAGGACTCTAGAGTTGAAAAAAGTTTAGTAAAATTCCGAACTACTCAATAGTAATATAAATTATAAAGCTACATTCTTATAAAGTAGAATTTTGCCATGTAATTATGTCTACCTTTTATTTACCAATAAAGCTTACCGATATCATTTCGTATATATGCCTTGTAATCTGGATGTGCTTTAACCAGAGAGATTTCCAAGTTAACAAGATCTCTCTTTCTGTTTCCTTAAATACAAAATCAGATTCCATTAGGCTGCAATAATCACTAATTGTGCTAAGAAAACTTTAGAGACTATTAAACGTTTCCCAGTAAATAAACTACAGTTATTTAGTTCTGCATAACTTATGAGTTACTGTTGCACTACTGCTTCACTAAAAGCATTGAACTCATTGAGTCTATTGCCATTACTGTGGACTTTTCAAGCTTTGTCTAGGGTGCATTGTCTCAACTACAGGAGGAACGGACGAGGATGTCAAATCGAGAATCGGGAAGGCGAGAAACACATTCATCAACCTGAAACCAATCTGGAAATCTTCGTCACTCAGCCTGCATCAACAACAAAATTCGGATTTTCAATACAAACGTCAAGTCAGTTCTTCTATACGGATCAGAAACTTGGCGGGTCACAAAGAATATTTCCAACATCCTGTTGCAGACCTTCATCAACAGCTGTCTTCGCTCTATACTGAAGATCAGATGGCTGGAAAGAATCACCAACAAGAAACTATGGGAACAAACAAAACAAGAACCAATCGCCCAACAAATATGCAGGAGAAAGTGGAGATGGATCGGACACTCGCTGAGGAGGCCGCTGGGTGACATCGCGAGTCAGGCCATCGCTCGAGTGGAACCCGAAAGGGAAAGGGCGAGTGGGACGTCCAAGGGTGACATGGAGGAGATCGTGTGAAGAGGAGTTGAAACAGTATGGCATAACATGGATGCAAGTGAAAAGTACAGCAGAAGACAGAAGCAAGTGGAGACGTGCAGTTGAAGCCCTATGTTCCACTAGGAACCCAAGGGAACAATAATAATAATAATTTCAAGCTTTGAACTTGTGTTTACGTGACTGCTAACGTGCATTATCAAAAAGAATGCAAGCACATGACGTTAGCTCAGATGAACCAACATTTATAAGCAGCTTTTTGATACTGTCTTTCGGAAATAAGCAGAAGGGCTTCTAATGTGCACTGATGTCATCTGACAAAGTGGTGTCATTTTTTGTAAGCATGTCATAATTATTCTGCACTTCATTAATCACAACCATCAGAACAGAGTATAAAGGTTACGTCTACATAGCTGTTACCGTTATACCTAATAGAGTCCAAATATCAGTGGAACGTCATAACAAATCACTGGAAAACATGAAACCTGTGTTTAGTATTCTTCCAAGTTTAAAATTATTTAGCGATGTGGAATAAGTAGTCGGCGGGATGAAAACTAAAATAGTTGCATATATATATAATATATATATATATATATATATATATATATATATATAATCGAATAGCTTTTATGATAAAACCATTTATTCTGACTATACAACACCCCTATGAATTTTACGCATGTCTGGAAAAATTTACTTGCCCAGTCAAATTTCAAATGATGTGATCAATATGACATTTCCGAAAAAGATATTTTAGTGGAAAACGAGAGAATTGTCTCTATTCTTAGATGGTTTGATAGAAATACAAACACCCAATTAGACAAACAGACAGACAGAATGGAAATAAGCAAATTAGATTACCATAATTCCGCGTCTAGTTTTACGCCATTATATAATTCAACCTTAACTGATAACTATACTTCAGAGAAGTACATTTCTTAGAAATGAAGCTGACTTTTTACTGTATCTTAACTATCTTTATCACATGTGGATTATTGCAGATCACAGCAGTTGCACCTGTAGGTCATCCAAAAGGTAATACTTTAAATGTTTTTACATTTTTAAAGTGTTTCATTAGACATCATTATATATATAATATATATATATATATGCAAAAATAAATCCTTATTTTAAGACTAGCCTAATGAATCAGAGTCGTGTAATGTATTTATGCAACTCACTTCGAACAATTTGATCACACAAGCAATTGTCACAGGATGAGATGTGAAAATAATAAAGCGTTAAGGAGTCAGGGAATAGACATAGATCAAGTTAAAGGGCTATATTGGAGGTATAAATAACGGTGGAGGTCAATAAACCAAAGACGAGATAATAGTACATCTGCCCTAGTATCAAAACAAACTTCACCAAGGAATGTCTTCTTATCGTTTTGTCGAAATTCATAAAAAGAGCTAGTTGTTTCAAATTCTTAAAGAGAAGACTCCCTCCATACAGTATTAAATGGTTAAATGAACTCGTTAACCTGAGGTGTGAAATTATCGTCGAATGCGACACGTTGGAATTTTATTAGTATATGTATTACAATTCATACTATTCTCAAACAGTTGAATAAAAAGACCTTGAAATTTACTCAATTACCACCAAATATTTCTAATTGTGTTCGTCTTACAAAGTCGCATATCGAAAATGTTAAACAAAAGTTACAAGGTCTACCTGCCTTTCATATCAATGCGTGACTTATCCTATGCAATTTACAGATTTTTCCATACATGCCAAGTTTGAAAATTTGTACAGGCAACTTAAACTTTTGTCACAACATCATATGAAAATTGGGATTGGTTTGAGGCTAAGTTGGTGGATACAGCTAACCAGTTCTCAAACGACCACTTGAAACAAAGAAGCATCTCTACTCCTCAGCATTCCACAGCCTTGAAAGAGCTGCAGAAAATCTTTAATATAACCCTACAAATGCTCTGAAATTGTCATCATGGACACAAGTGATTATAAACCTAAAATGCTATCTACCTTGGTGATGAAAGTAAATTCAGTCGGGATCGCTCTCCAAAGATATTTAATAATTGTAAGACACAGTGATGGCCAACTTAGTGGAAATTCTCGTCTTAAGTGTTATTAACAAAGACACATTTGACTCTTTATATACATCAGGATGTAAATTCCCACATACGTATTGTTTACTCGAAATAAATAAACCCAGTAATCTTCTACGTCCTATAATGTCAATATACAGATCACCAACACGCATAATTTCTCGATGGTTAGCGGGATCATTACACTCAATTAAAAGACAACTCTGTAAGTATGCACTGAGAGGTAAATTTGAACTGATTAATTACCACTGATGGCATCAATATCAAAAATAAAACTATGTATTCTTTCTATATGAACTGTTTATTCACTGATGTACCCTTACTCAAAACAGTTGACATTTTATGTGATTACATTTCTACACTTAATTTCCTATTCCGGTTTCCTCTATCTTATTAAAACTATTTGCTACTTCTGTGTATTAGTAATGTAAGGTTCACATTTGAAGTAGATTGTTTCCTTCAAATTGGTGATTTTGTCATAGAAAACCCGTTGGGGCTCCATTTAGAAGATATCTATTTATCGTGCATTAGGAGTTTATCAGAATATTCAACTGAAAATCTACCACTATACAGAAGATATACCGATGACATTTCAGTCGTAAGTGATAATCCTTATTCTGCCACTTCAGTTTTCGATCAAATGAATGAAGTGAAAACGAGCATATCACTTACGTCTTCTATAGAAGAGAAAGATAACTATTTGTCTTTCCCAGATATATTGCTTAGTCGATAGCCTGATGGATAACTGTAACGGTCTATTTACAGGAGACCTACCTGAACAGAACAGTATCTTAATTACCACAGTTTCTCTCCTGTTTGGTACAAAAGAGCCTTTAGTGAGGTGCCTCTTTAGTTTGATTCAGCAAATTTGCACAGAAGATACACTTGAAGATGATGATGAAGAAACTCTGGTTAATAAGAATACGAAGGCCCATGCTTGTACTACCGTCTATGAAGGATGTATCTGTCAAGCCACCCCAGATGGGTGATCACACCAGCTCAGTAAGGTTGTTTTAGCTTAAACGTCTGAGGTATACTGTCCTCATGGAAGCTTTACTAAATATAAGCGCTTCCATTCAAATGACACAGAAGTGGAATCGTTCATATAGACATCCATTTCCAAAGCTATGGTTTATTCACATCTACCTTTGAGATATCTTTTAATATGTACAGTAGAAATTGCAATTTCTTCATCTCAGTTGTCTGGTAAAATATTTCATGATTCTTCCTCAGTCGATCTAAACTTGTTGCAAAAAGGAAACAGCTAATGTCATAGTATTGAATCTCTGGATGACGTAGTGTTAACTGAAAGATTATTGTTACATATCTCAACATGATACGTTAATAGTTTTCGAAGAGCCAAACATTAATTAGTAAGTTGAATATTTCGTAGGCAAATCTTATGAAGTCAATTTAGACATTGTCTGCCTTGCGGCTTTTTTCAATTAGTAAGTCAGCTCATCGTTATTATTATTCCCTTGGGTTACTAATCAAATATAGGACTTCAAGAGGACATCTTTATCTTATCCTATTCTTTGCAGTCCTCTTTATTTGCACCTGAGGTTGCCCGTGCATCGGCAGAAGATAGGAGATATTTATTAAGCAAAAACGCATAATATTAATACAATATTAACCATGTAAACAGTTGCTATGAATGGTTGGCGATTGGTCCAGTGTAAAACAAGAGGACGAAAATTTATTCAATGAGGTTATTTCCAGATTACAGCTTAAACTGAATTCACATCTGAGGAATGAAGATTTCTATCCCTTCAGCCATCTACTTAAAACGTAGATTTTAATTTTTGACTGCTTCCTATCAGTCTGCATTTAAATTGGACACGCCAAACCTACAGGCTCCTATCTTCTACTCACATGGCATCTCGCATGTCACGCTCGGACACCCAACTTGTCGTTTCCGATTCAATGGCCTGCCGAGCGATGTCATCCGATGGTCTCCCTGGCGTGTGTCCAATCCATCTCAACTTGCTTCGGCATATCTCCTGAGCCATAGCTTCTCGACTGGTTCGTTTCCACAGTTTCTTGTTGCTACTTCTTTCTGACCATCTGATGGTGAGTATGGGGCGAAGGCAGCTGTTGACGAAAGTCTGCAACCCGTTAGGAATGCTTTCCGTGACGCACCAAGTTTCTGAACCTCATAGAAGAAGTGAGTTAACATAGGTGTTGGAGATCCGAATCTTGTTCTTTATGGTGAGTTAGTGAAGAGGATTTCGGTACCGATTTTAGACTCATATGTGTCTGTATTACCTTTCTGATTCTGGTTTGACACCTTCATCCATGGAGCGTACCTGTAGTTGAGACGAAGCTGCCTAGATAAGTGAGGGAGGTTACTTCTTTCACATTTATTCAGTTGACAGTGGTCGGTGTTTGTTGGTTATCTACATCACGTGCGTCTTCTTTGTGCTCACTGGAATTCCGGTCTTTGCTGCTTTTTCTGACAACCTGTTGTTTTTCGCCCATAAATCTTCGGGTTTGTATGACAGCAGACATAAATCGTTGTCAAACTCCAAATCTTCCAGTGTCTCCTCGCCTGTTAGCTTCTGGGTATCCGTAGAGAGATATTTCTTTTCTTGTCTTTTCTTTCTCCTTAAAATGGTCTCGCACGTTCCCTTGAACACCAACTTCAGAGAGTTCCAATGTTCTTCCACACAGGTTTCCTCAGTGATGCCACCTAGTTTGTCTCTGACTTTGTTCTAATCTGATCTGTAGTGAAGGTATCCCTTGTAGTTTTTCCTTCAGTTTCTGAGTGTTGAACTTGAACTGTGGCCTGTCTCCACTTTTTTTGAAAGATTTTAGCTTCACGTTGAAGGTTTCGTGAACTAGATGATGGTCTGAGCCCACATCTGCCCCACTTCCCGACTTCGTGTACGACAGACTAGTCCCTACTTTTCTGATATTGAGATGAAGTCTACCTGAGTTTTGGGGTATCCATCTTTTTTATGTTCTTGGGCTTGTATAAGCTGCCTCCAATCACCAAATCACTGAAGGCACAGAAATCTGCGAATAGTTCCTCCTTCTCATTCATTTCACCGAGAGCCTCTCGACCCATGATGGACTCTCTACTGTCTACTCCCAGTTTAGCACTCACTTCTCTGATTTAGTTACTGTTGGTAACGCCCTGATAGTCATCGTCCTCTTAGTTGTTGTTTCGGTGACTGGAGTAGATTACTGACTTTTCAGTTAACAATTTGGAGGCTTCACATTCATTTCATCTACTGTCACAGATTTCTAGGCTTTCTATGCTATATCTTCTCATTTCTTTGGCTACCGGGGTAGTGTTCCTCGATTAGTACTTTGTATTAACATTCCGTGTTCTAATGCTAATTTTACTTTCACATCGTTTGACTGGCTTCCCGAAGGCTCTTACCAGCCAGTGTCATTCCGTCTCTCCGATACCGATTCACAATAAGTTCGTTTCTTATGTCTTTCTTATGCCTTGAAGATTTTATATTAACAGGATTGATTTTCTTATGTAGGGTCGCTAGATTAACTCTCAAACTTCCCTCTTTCCCCGGGCTTAGGATCCGCTAGAAAACTAGCGAACTAGTAAACTAGGTGAGGTTTAATTCTTTGTAGTACAATGGTTATGCAAATCAGCCCCAGATTCACAAAAAATAAGTAATCAATAGAGAAGATGTAAACGTTTTTGGTAACACTTCAGTTTCTAACAAATCTAATTCTAACAAGCATAAATTTATTCCACGAGTACCCTCAAAGTATTTGCAAGTTCACGTTACAAGGCTGAAGGCTGAATTGAACCTCAAACCACTGGAAATAAAGATTCACATTCGCTTCGGAGTGAAACCAGAGAACTTTTTGTCTATGTTTCAGTCTTTGGTATTTTCTCAAAATTCATCCCTACACAAAGAAGAAGACCGTTTAACCTTTAGACAAATATGATTTCAGTTCCTTTCAAATGCATTCAGTTATGCTATTAAAAAGGAGGCTAGAGAGATTTTACGGCTTATTGGTTCAGTGGAAAAGAAACAGTAAACTCTGGGTTAATTAAAAAGACATGAATCGATATATTGGAAACAAAACTAAGTAAAGCAAGGCAGACTAGTAATCTTAAAATACTACTTATGCGTGGTAATTTATTCAAGCTAGAATTTTTTTAAATTATGCCCAGAGCTAACTATTATCTTAATGTTTGACGTCATTCCATTTCTGCTCCTTTTAAGTGCATATGCGTATACTTGTCTGTATCACACTATGTCTACAAAAAATCTCCGTAGAACTTGTAGTTTTTCGTAAACAGGTCTAGTGCGTTCAGTATCAAAAGCTAAGAAAAAGTATTCACATTACAGTTTATCACCAAAACAGTTCATGCAAGAGAAAATATGATTTACCAACTAGCATGTATTTTGTCAGTCTGTAGGGAAAGGACATCAATTACTGCAAAAAGCAACTAGGTTTGTTAAATACACTTGTCTATCTTTGTCACGTGAGTTAGTTATAAATGTTGCCACCATACTAAGTGTATAAACTGAATATCTAGAGGCATAAAAACCACATAATGTTGGTGGTTGAAGTTGTACCATCTGTCAACAGATCATTTTGGGTATCACATCAACGGAATAGATTTCCGGGAATCTCTGAGTATTTTGGGTTAATTTCTAAAAATGACAATTTAATTTTTTGCATTTGTCACCTTACCTATAGACTGTAAAATTAGAAACCTCCTAAAGGAATCTCCAAACGATGCTACCCGTGTTTAACTGATTACAAACTGTTGGGGGAAAAACGTTACATGCGAAAAACTAAAGAAACCTATAAATGTAAGTATATGAAAGATATAAAGTTAATAGAAAGAACAATGGTACTCAGATATACAATGTTCATGGAATTTCAGTAATAAGCAGAATTACAGGTCCGTCATCTTTCAGAAGTTGGAAGAGCAAGTCAACAATCCTATGTTGTAGTTAAAGATGAGTTAGATATAAGAAATGAGCGGACATGGCTCAGAACGTTATGGTTTCCTTTAATAAATCAGTGTTTTTATTTCTTGAAGTGGGTTAAAAGTTACGCATGTATTCACTGAAATTACAATTCTGTTGTCTTTATTGAGCCAGCAAAAGGTATTTGTTTCTACCTCATTATGAAATTACTATAAGTCAGTACCCTTACTGGCCTGATGCTGCTGACCAAGATGACAACTAACCGTCAAAATTTCCTTTCCTTTATTGTGAAATTCTAACTAACCGCCATAAATCAATAACTGGTTAGATTATTAATACGGTGACAGCAGAGATCTGCAGCTAAAAACTATTTTATTGGTGTGATTATGTTCTTTCAGCTTGATGACACATTTGTAAGGCCTTTATGTTCTTCTCAATAGCATCTACAGAATTAACTTAAAAGTGAAGTACACCTTTAGAAATTTACTACGAATGGAATGAGAGTCTTTCTGATGACCCTGACTGTAGAGAAAGTACTTCATGAAGTTTATGGCTAAAACCATATTTAAAAAGTGATCTTTTCCAAGCATTTTGTTTATTTTTGCGAAATTATCCATGTTTGATTGCTATAAATAGGTGATTGTTGACCATTTCCGGTAAATTTTATTCGACTTTGTAATTCACTTTGCATAATAAATCTGTGTAGAAGTGTAGACAGAACCCAGTGCCATTAACACGCCTTTCGATGAGAACTATGCTTATTGTCAGCTGATTTCATCAAAAACCTATATGAGTTACTTTAGATGTGCTGTTACAACCATGAGTTATCTATGAAGACTAACAGATTTATTTTTGGAATTTTTTATCATTATCATTTTAAAAATTTCAGTTATTATGCTGAAACGAAAGTTTATATCCACTTTACCGACAACAGTTGTCTAACAGAATCGTCTTAAATCCATACATCACCTGGTAATATTCAGATGACCTAAGTTGCTTGTATCTTTCTTAAATAGGTAGGATCATAGAAGAAGGATCGAGAACAGAAATATTCTTTAGTCACAATTGATATATTTTATGTTAGTTGTTGAACATGAAGTGAAAATCTGTTTTCATGAACATGGAAATTTTAAAAACAAAACACAATCGGTAACTTAAAACTTCGTATAAGAAGTAAAAATTGCACATATATTTCTACACGGCTACGACGGTTCTGTATAAATGGCGCTTTATAATATCATACTAATAGTGTGAATTTCTCGTTTCTGCTTGATGAAAATGCTTAGTGGGTGTTTTAATAAGCAAGTTTAAGTACTGTTAGAGTACGCTAACAGATTGAGTTTGTTTCCACAAAATGAAACTGGGATGTCATTGTGACTGCATTACTTAGCTTAAATGACAATGAAGCATAAAGTTAAAACTGAGATAAACTTTATTGTATAATAGTGATAGACAGTGACACCAACTTGCAGTAGTCAGGCTGGGGTTAGCACTTTGCTGGTGACATTTTGAATATTATTTATTTCACTACTACCATTTATTTGTCTAAAGGCTTCTGAAGCATAAGAATCATTGAATCCGGTGATTCAGCTTTTTGCTAGTTCACTGATTATACACAAACTTGTTACTCTAGATATTTGTTCGCCTAACATACACGATAAACTTATCAATCATTTACTTGTTAGTGATGTGATTATTATTCAGAAATGGTATGAGCGGTAGTGTCATATATGAGACCAAAACTGCTTCGTCTCCACTTAATTTACTGATGACGGAATTCGTCTGTACGTTTACTAGAGTGATATACTAATCCTATTAGTGGATAGATCAAACGACGAAATATAATTATTTACTAAATGAAGTTTCATACAGTGTTTACTGTTCGTAATCCTAGACGTAGATCCACAACTTTGAGACTCGCTTCTTATAGTTCTAGTTCGTGTTTTCCACTTATTTTAGGGACAGAGGAATCTTTCAGATTTACTGGAGAGGTACTGCACCACTCTTGTTGGATGTATTGTCACCTGATTCAAAGAACAAAGTTTATGTTACTAATCTCTCTCTCTTCATACTGTTATATAAGATTTCAGGACTGTTACTTTGGATCATCCTATTGTATGGCTGGGTGTGAATGCTGATCTTCTTCCTAGATTTCTTATCTTAGCTTAGATTCCGCTAACCTAATTGACACTTGCCTTTTACTTTGACATTTGTACATATGCATTTACTAGAATTTCTAGTTTTGTTTCTGAAGTATCTGTTAACTTTCACAGTCAGGCTTTTGCTAATGGAAAAGTCCTGTACATCTAAAAGGTACTTTTGGCTATGCTACCACATCAATAGTTTATAAGTAGTTGGAATCTCCTCAGCTGTTTACTCCACTACTTCACTCTGATCTATTTTCCTCAGGATATTTGTAGCTGACACATATAGCATGGTTTGAAATACTAACTGGTTAACATTATTGTCCTGACTTTATTTAACTTTATTTTTTGGAATCCTACACTTTGGAAGTGTATAAATCCCTTGATCTGTCGTGTTTTTATTTGGTCTAACAACTGCACAGGTATATCATACAAACAGCTTGCATACTTACACATCGATATGCGGCATACAAACGGTAAAGCCTAAAAAATCCACGGATTTAAGTAGCAGTAGTCTTTTTTAGTTAAATATGAAGTACTATTTCCGTTGTATCACAAAAATACAATTAATTTCTTAATTTAAAAATAATTTTTAGAAGTAGTAGTAGATGACTTTTAAATATGAAACACTTTGTCTTTATGTGCATTGAACAGTAATGAAGACCAAATCTGTGGAAAAGGACTTAATAAGAATGTTACTGAATCGGTATGAACGGTTTGGAGTTATCGGACGCCCAGTAAATGACAGTAAAATCAAAGTGGATGTTCGTTATGGGCTACAACTTTTCCAAATTTTGGATCTGGACGAGAATAAACAAATTCTACGAACCAACTGCTGGTGTATGCATGTGAGCATTAATCTAAACTATTGCTTATATTTTATGGCAGTAATAAATATTCACTATTTCTTCAAACTTGCTATTGAAGAATTAATGTGTGTAAAAACAATCCATCATAGTATTCCAGTATTTCTATATCTGTCTACAATTGAGATTAGATATCACTCTTAAAAAAAACTTTTGCATAATTTAGGTTCATTTAGTAGAAGTTGTTTTTACAAATGGAAGTAATGTCTTCACATTCCTGAGGAATAATTACTGATACAGTGAGATGACTATCCAACATTTCGCATTAACATCTACTAAAATAAAATTGAAACTAATGCTAAGATGGCAACACACGTGACCAACGAGAATTGACACTAAGTGCTAGAAATGAAGCTAAAAATGAGCTAGTGTCAAAATGGGAATGTAATATGGGTCAAAATAAAAACCAACATTTTTTTATTGGCATGGAATTAAATGCTGAGTTTTGGATACATATAACATTTTGATCAGAACAGTTTTATTATATATTTTCAAATTTGACTGGGAATCTAATTTAATAACCCCTGATATTTGATTGGAAAAAGTGTATGATGAGTGTATTTTGCACTTACAAAGACCCTCAACCAAAGCATGTCGAATGCACCAGTTTTCATCCGACTGTCAAATTTAGTTTGTCGGCATTTCAGTAGTACGATCCTGATCAGCAACGCACATCGTCGGGGTTTGATCCTCAGTCAACTCACCCCTATAACTCGCCTTGTTTGCTAGTCAGTGGTAAGCCAGGAAAAGAGAGGAGTTCGGGTGTGAGTCTGGCACCTCCACCACTTAAAAGCAACACTGCTCTTACTGAAACGTCAAAACGCTTGAAGCTCCATGTTCCCCCTGTAAGGTATGGGGTGAAGAAAAAGCTTTCAGTCACAGGTAAGTGTTTTAAAAAAAACTTTATTGAGGCTGCCAAATGAATTATGGAATTTTGTAGTAAACAAGCCTTATTCATTTGTAGTATGCCTGAACACATTAATTTTCCGGTTGAAATAAAAAGAAGCTTACATAGTGCTTCGAATCTTTACCTGAAATAATAAACATGTGTGTTGCTTACTTTAGTTTCACTTATGCTACTCTTCATCGTTTATACAAATTTTAGTCACTGATATAGCTATATAGACAGTGTGTTAATAATTTGTTCTTTTCATAGTAAACTAAAAGATGTCTGGATTACCTGTATTTTACATCGAATAGAATATCACAACCGCTAGTTAACTATAGTCAACAGATTTTGAAATAGTTTGTATATATATGTTGATTTATCATCTTCCATTTCAAATCCATTGAAAAACCGGTGAAAAATAGCAAGTGACTAGAAAATATCATGTTGAATTTATATGAATAATTTTTTCCAGAAATGGAATGATTCTCTTCTTCGTTGGAATGAAAGTGAATATGGAAATATCAAAACAGTTAGTATATTTCCTTCACAAATTTGGACCCCTGATATCAAATTGAATAACTTGTAAGTGAAACAATATCTGTTATTTGTCTTGGAAACCAGTAGTCATTTTTGCCCCTGTTTTTTTTGTTGTTTCATAACATAAAATCTAAGTATGCTTCAGTAATGAGTTTAAGTAAGCCGTTAAGACGTTCAGTATAGTGACTGTTAGACAGCGACAGTACCAAGCTATTTTTAAACGTACATAATCAATGTATGCACTGATGAGTGATTGCCCCACTTGAAAATTTCTTACCTCTGTTAAGTCGTGATTCAGTTATTCCATTAATAGCTCTGCCACGAAATCTCCAACTTTGACAATGAATGCCGGAAATACAGAAGCTATAAATTCAGAACTTCTATACGACTTATTCCAAATATTTAAGATAATACAAGACACAATTTAGTATAGCTTAGTTGACGAGTTGCCCACAAAAAGGAGCTATACTTTCACGAATCCCTTCTTATTTATCACAGATACTTCACTGGCAGAGTTGTCTCACAACATAGTATATTGCCAATTTTCTGATTTTGTTTGTGACAATTAATTATTCTTTTAAGCCCAATCACTCAAAAGCACCAGCTGTTTGACTATAAACATTGTTACTCAGTCTCCTGTCTAAATGACTTCTTATAGCAGGTAATATGTTACGATCTTGTTACTTAGGCATATAAACGTCTCATACCGGGAGTTATTGGAAATTATTACAGACATGCAAATTCCAAAAAGAAAATCAAATATAGGGTTTTCAGTGCCAGTTTCGTTTTCCGTTTAATTAGTGTCCAAAAAGTGGAAGAAGACAGTACAATTAAGATGTCGTCTCAACAGTGTATGGGTATGTAAGTTGCTTAGATAAAAATTCTCTTGTCGACGATTTCATTTTCACAGCTGTACAATCGCATATACATATATATGAATTACAACTGACAATGACAATCAGTTTTCTTGTGTGTGCATGTGTGTGTGTGTGTGTGTATGTTAAAGTTTGACAGTCAGTGGAAATACTAAAGTGCGATAATATGGGTGTATAGGATTATGAGTTACCATTGATTAGATATATGAATGAATAGATACAGGTCAACCTAAAGTTCAATAGACAAGTGTAACATAGATGATCGGAAAATAAAGTATCGGAAAGATTATATTGACAAAGTGCAAACCATCTTGTCAGATGAAACAAAATTTTAGAAACATGAACTTGAGAAGAACAAAACAGAAGTGATAGAGGAATAAATCACACAGGTTCTGAAACGTATGAAGAATAATTCATCATTGACAACTGAGCTATATGAGGCTAAGACCATTTGGATCAACCACTGCTCGACTCTATGGCCTACCGAAAATACATAAGTCTGGATTACCAATGCGTCCCATTTTAGACATGGCAGGTTCACCGTATCATTATGTCGCAAAAGGGATAGCAGAACTCTTGGAACCATTAAGAAGGCAAGTATGTACCTATTCTTTGTATGACACTTTTGAATTTGTTAATTGCGTTAATGATATTAACGTTACTGGGAAAACTATGTTATCACTTGATGTATGCTCACTTTTTACCGATGTTCCATTAAATGAAATTGTATACTTCATTTGTAATTACATGTAAACGCAGAAATTCCCACATCATACTTAAAAGAGCTAATACTTCGATGTACTCTCAATGTCCAATTTCTTTCCAAAAATCAAATCTGTCAACAGAGAGATGGGGTCCCTGCACCTTTACCTGGTCGTGTTAGTAGGATGTTCTCATTTTTCTTCAACTCCTTTAATTGAATGAAATGTTCCGTGTTCCATTTTTGTTTCATTTCATTTTACTTCATGTTATCCTACTCTAACACTTTATCTAGTCTACTACTTTAAAAACATTTCCCTCATCCTATGTTTCCATCATATTATATTCACATTTCCGAATGTACTTTATTTTCCGATCATCTAGTTTACACTTGTCTATTGAACTTTAGGTTGACCTGTATCTATTCATTCATATATCTAATCAATGGTAACTCATAATCCTATGCACCAATATTATCGCACTTTAGTATTTCCACTGACTGTCAAACTTTAACACACACACATACACACATATGCACACACAAGAAAACTGATTGTCATTGTCTGTCGTAGTTTGTGCGTCTGTGGCACAGCAGTTAGGACCCTCGCAGACCATACACATGATCCGGGGTTCAATCCCCTGCCGACGCACACCTGATATCAATGCTCGGCCTGCAAGATTTGGGCTACAAATATCACATGCTAAAAATTCCACACTTGTGCCAAAAATACGGTGTGGAATCAAGGTTTAATCATATATATATATATATATATATATATATAGCTATGGAAATGAAATCGTCGAAAAGTGAAATTCATAACAGCAAAAGCTATTGAACTTTGATTAGTACTTTAAACAGTTAAAATTATTATATCCATCTAATATTCGATGACCAGCTTGTGTACACCTAATTCCGTCTCATAAGTTTCATATCTTTATGAAGCAGTGGAAATGAACTAAATTTGACTTTTTAAGAACCGCAAACTGTAGTTTTGAGTGTGGCACTAACAATTCATATAGTTTTAGTTTTAAAGTTTCTCTTTGTGGTTCACTAAATATTTTGTTGGGTCATACGAACAGAATTGACATATTTTAACCATATTTTCTCATTATCACCACCATCATCATCAATTCGGAATACTTTGTACAAAAAAGATAATTCACTTCATAGCTGACGCTAAATTACTTCATAAAATACTCTATGGCTTATATATACTTCACAGTACAGTATAAACGACAAGCAGGATAGCTGATGAACACATAAAGGTAAGTAAAATGGTAAATTGGTTATAGCTTGGTTAAATAATCATTATAAGATGAAAAATGAAGAGATTTATTATGAAGTGTGCTGAACGTTTAAACCATGAAATCATTAGAAGTAAATACATTCAACCATCTGTGATGGGCAATACGAGGAAGTACAGCCATTAAAAATCTTTCATATTAGTTATTTTATAGTTCATTATCTGTATCATGAAGGCAGCTTCAAATCGGATTGAACTGTCTTATTAATTTCCAGAAGGAATATTCCCATTATTCACTAATCATGAAGATACGATTTTTCTGTTTTACCATTTGAATATCAGCTACTAGTTGCTGAATGGAATTTGGCATATCAACCAGTGTAGTGTATAACACACCTTAGAATGTATAGCCCAATAAAAATTGTATAACCCTTATTGCCCGCCACTTGAGATATTGGTACACTTCTCCATCATATATATATTACATTAGATTACTACTTGTAAAAGTAGTTACATCTCCTCTGCGATTTTTTTCTGACTGCCTCCGTCCATGTACAACACTAAATACATTTGATTAAAATAAATTATTACTATATTGATGATTCAAAAAGTCTCCCTTAGCGTAAATATATCTGAGTTTTGTTAGATACCTGAGAATATCTCTAGATTTCTTGTAAGAAATCCAGAGCGATATTGCAGTCGGTTAATTAATCAAATCAATCAAAACCATAGGATTTGTCTAAAGTACCGAGCTATATAATGTATAAAATAATGAAAATCACATACAGACTTTAAATTGTAAAGTGTCTAAGGCTGAATACCATCAAATGTAATGTCACTGGCGATAAGGAAAAATAGCAAAGCTGTGTCAATGGATGTTTTTTGGTCATATTAAACAGCGTGCGAATAAAGGGACTATTATAAGTAAAGTTCAAAAATAGAGTAGAATATTCAAGTGTTGGTTTGTAAGAATTTGATTGGTTACAGGATTTTCATCATGAGCTGACATTAGTCAGAGAACCATTGGAAAACCTGGGAGTAGTGGACAGCTGTTTCGTTCTAGTTTGGGACTCTTCATCAGTACGCACCCGCCGGGATTGCCCTATTCAGGTAGGTAGTAACCTGGTGAGAAGTTGTGACCAGTAGGATGCAACAGGTCGGGTGTGAGGACAAATACTCGCCGAAGAAATTGGCTATGGGTCGCACTATGTCGTGAAATGGCAGAAGTTAGAATTCATGGGCCATTGGATCGGGTCCCAGTGGATCAGTGGTATACGATCTCGCCTTGTAACGAGAAGGTCCTGGGTTTGAATCCCGGTGGGTGCGTACCGCTGAAAAGTCCCAGACTGGGACGAAACAGCTGTCCATTACTCCAAGGTTTTCCAATGGTTCACTAAGGTCAGCTCATGATAAAGAGTAGAATATATATGAAGCATGCAAAGCAGATAAAATTTTACTATAAGTTGATAATAACAACAGATTACATGGATTAGTGAAACATTAAGATAAAATTCAATAGCAAACAGTTCTTATGGT
The DNA here is from genome assembly GCA_944472155.2 of Trichobilharzia szidati. Lineage (NCBI taxonomy): Eukaryota > Metazoa > Platyhelminthes > Trematoda > Strigeidida > Schistosomatidae > Trichobilharzia > Trichobilharzia szidati. Next base: position 94,394,144 of record OX235279.1, on the reverse strand, counting down.
TACGAGAAGAAACACATTAAAAATATATAACTCATACTAAATACTTGTTATGAGTAGTATAAATATAAACAAAGGGAACAATTGCAAAGGATAGATAAGAAAAGAATTAACAATACTCGTAATTCCTTTATCGAAACTCAGACGTAGTCCGTTCCAAAATTCTTTATGGTGAATAAATCTTCAAACACTTCCATCTGAGGTTCGTAAAAATGCGAGTTACAGAAAATGGAGCCTTCCATTTTGCTAATATTCAATAGAGAAATCTACATCCAAAAATGCCTAATTAAATAGGTGGCGTAAATGGTAGGCATGTTTAGTATCATTTATTGCGTGTTTCGGGCTTGTTTAGTAAAAGTGCTCAGTAAGAATATCCAATAGGATGGGACCTAATGGACTGTCCATCATAACTTCATCAATCTGGTGGTGTATGATATATACACGCTTTTCCTACTTGATAAAGCTAACAAATACACCCGTGTAGTTTAATCTGTGGAGAAATCCAAACATTGAAATTACTACCATTCATATCAGAATAGGGAAAATGTGCACTTGTAAATATTTGGAATAAAGACAATGAAATATCAAGATGCAAGAAGAAGTAGACTAAAGAGAAAGCAGTGTTCAAAGAGTTCATAAAAGACAGTATTTGTTCGATTACAGTTGCCTTTCAGATGCTTTAAACACCCAAGTGACCTGTATAGTCAGCTCTGTGTGTTGAATAATGAGACATTTTGCTTGTTTGTTATACTGAAGCTTGGGAAGGAAAATATAATTTGTCATTGATCATCTATGTTAGGAATAGATAAGTTCTGGAAGCTAATCACCCTGTCCTTGAGTTTAACAAATACGAGTCATTTGGTTATTTCAGTAAGCTTCTAAAATAGACATTGTAGCTGTTAACCTATAAAATTTTGTTCCAGATTCACATGTGTAGACTGTAATGTGACAAAAATATTTTATCACTAAAGACCTCATTTCAAAGTAGCTCAGAGTTGTCTGCGAGATGAATTTCTGTCAAAATATACCGTTTAAACACTAAAAGAGTATTCCAAATATAACAGTACATTTCACACAGTATGTGATGTGTAGGCAAACGCCACACAACTTGTCACCAAAAGAAATAACCAATTATCAAGCATGTCACAAGAGTAATGTGTCAGGGCAAAACTTCAAACAGTAATAAATATTCAACTGAATCAATAAGAGTTCTTCTGAATGGAGTTAATTATTACAACTACTGTCGTATAGTAGTTTGAAGTTACTGACTGAAGATAACTTCGTACGGGATTCACCAAATTAACGTAGACAATAGAAAGCCTATCAGACTTAATCAGAAGCTTTAAAACGAGTCAGGTGACATCATGTAGGGTTCTAAAGGCAAAAGGATATCGACTGCAAATAAAATGCAGTTTCTGTCACCAGACCAATGAGAATAACCCATTTATTTGATAGGATAATATTCAGATCGATAGAAAAAGGACTGTGACGCAATAAATGTAGAGATGTGGTGGGTATAGACGGAAATTAATGATAAATCAGAAATAGACCTTACTATTTCGTACATTGATTATCATGTGGATGGATACTAAGAAAGTAGAGACTAATTATTTTTCCATGTAAATCTGTATTTAACATGACTCATAAATTGATATAAGCAGATTTCTACATCGAAATCAAAGATTAAGTGGCAATTAAAATCATGAAAACAAAGTTGATACACACAATTCTGTAACAGCTTTTTTGTCGCAGCTGGGATAAATCCTTCAAAATGTATATTCCGTACAATTATTATATACAATTTAGACTAGAGTCCTAATACCATTTCATTATCTCAGTTTCTCTTTTATTTCAGCTACGGTCACTTGATGCTTCCAGGGACTTGTACGGAAAATTGATAAGTTTGTTAGCTGAATGTGTCATGGGTAATGTATATTCAAGAAAGCAACATGTTGTACCTGAACATAAATTTTGATTTTTAGAGGCATTACTGTGATTATAATTAGACTTGCTTTTTACTGACACAGAAAGTAAATTAAGCCTGTTAGTTGTATTCTTGTCTTAACAACGTGAATATCAATGCGTTTTAGTCAGTTATATTTCTATCTGTTATCGAAACGAGTACAGAGGATAGAAGCAGAAAGTCTTCGACGTGGAATCAGTCTTTAGTATTTCCCTCTTACAACTTACTTACAAATAGGTAGTTCCATGTATTTTTAACTAAGCACCTACCCAAATATTAACTGTAAACTCATTTTCTCGTTATATCTTGCATCTTCATTGAAATCGTTATTCGATTTCAAATTACAGTAATTTTTGAGTAAATTTACCCCATAAACATCCACAGAATTTTACGAATCTTTTTTTCTAACCAAGTGTCAGAAGGTATGTATGAAATAAAAAAAACAGTTTATTAGAATTTCTGTATGGTAATTCTGTCATGAATTTAGTGCTGATGAACGCATACGTGAACATCGTGTTGCTCGTGCTGTGGTTTCAAGTAATGGAGAAATTTTATGGGTCCCACAGGCATTGTTCAAGAGCACATGTGAAGTAGAAATTACTTACTTTCCATTTGATTCTCAAGTAAGTTTTATTCTGTCATGTCCAGATTTGATATCTTTATATGAATCAAATATCTGCTGATTTTTCTAGACTTTTTGCAAACATTTTAAAATACCCGTTTTATATCATGTGTTATGCTTGCGCCATAGGAACTTTCTCTTTTTTTCATTTAACTAGGCTTTTCACAAGAAGAAATACAAAGCTCTAATGTTAGGGTCACGAATACCTGAGAAATCAAGTGGTCGTTAATTATGATAAAATAAGTAGTTCAGGAAAGGCTCACTTCCCCTCATTTCCTAATATGCCGTGTGCTACTGACAAAAGTTATCAGCAGTATATGAATGCAGACTGACAGGAAATAGCCAAAATTGAAAACACCATTATATATGCATATATATATATATATATATATATATATGACAAGTACGTAGGGAAGTGTGTGACCAATAAATAAACTATGGTGAAACAGACATGCAAAACTAGACTGAAAATATCTTACAGTCCAAGTCCAAGCGGGGAAGGGGCATGAAACAATGAAACTGAGAATTTCGGAAATTCCAAAACGAATAGTAAAAATAATAACAATAATGACGCGACGTGTTGAGATGGTGAACTGACAAAAGATAGTGGTAGCTGTTAGAAGGATAATAATAAAAGATAATAAAATGGCAGTGATAACAATAAGAATTAACAAGTCAGATATATTACCAAGATAGATTCGAAGCGGTCACCATTCGCCTTTGTAGACACAGTGCGAGTTTATACAGCCTAATTGCACAAGACTTAGTTTTGCATGATTAGCTCATCGTAGTTTATAAGTCACACATCTCCCTGTGTATGCCACATGACACGTCTAACAGTGTATGTAAAATATTCAGCCAAAGAGTTCTACTGAAATTCTATGTATTCATCAAAATCTTTATTAACACTTGATATTTGTTTGAAATTTGTATCCGGAAATAACTGTATCCTAGATACCTATCCTTCGAAAAAATCGAACTCCATGGAAAATAAAGAAAATGTTAAAACTTATTAGCCAGTTAATTGGTAAGGAACTGGTGTAAGAGTCTTTGACAAATTGTAACTGACTATTATTATTAATTTTTAATATTCTGAATCTGTGCTGTGAATCTGGGTTTTACGGCTCTGCAGTATCATATTTGACTTCTGAACATTCCAGTTTTGTGTTCTTGAGATACAGTGTAAAATTCAAAGTGTATATTTGCCCTACATCTTGTTCTCACCTTTCTCCGAAATAAGAATACCTGTCTACTGTTCAACCAATCAATGCATATTTTACCATGTAGCTGACACTGAATTAGCTCTCTGGTGAAACTTAGAGGTCTAGTTGTTTTAGTAAAGCGTACTGGCTGAATTTTGAACTATGTATTTAATTCATGAATTGCAGATAGGCTTTCTTTTCAGCGCTTCAGCAGCACATGGTTTTGCTCCCACTCACGAAGGAAACTGTAATATTTGACAGTCTTGTTCTAATGACTATCGACAACTATATGTGATGGGATGAAGTTGCAGTCTGTCATTTAATGATACGAATAGTGATATTGTGATTAGTAGCTGTTCAGAATTTATTGTTTCTTAGGATAAGCGATACCCAAAGTGTTCTGTTGTTTTCTTTTTTGTCAACATAGATATGTATGTTGGAATTCGGATCATTGACATACGACAGGACACAAATGGATCTTCTCTGGTGGATTCCAGACGCTCCACCTTTGGTGGAAATGCCATATCTGGACTTTTCTGAGTATGCACGGAGTAACGAATGGCGTACAGATGGTGAAGAAGAACAAACACAGCACCATATTAACCGAACTATACAAATTCGGTCAGTTAAAAAATATCGACGTCTTAGTCAAGTTATCGGTAACGAAGTAGTGACACTGGAGTATCCAGTCCTACGATATTTAATACGTTTAAGACGGCATCCAAGTTTTTATGTGATTATTTTGGTGATCCCGTGTATTTTGTTATCCTCTTTAATGTCGGTTGTATTTTGGTTACCTCCAGAATCTCCAGCGAAGATGATGCTCGGTAGGTACACCCATTTTCCATGCATACTATATTGTGCCTCAGATGGAAAAAGTTTTCTTGATAGACTGTGTGATAATTTTCTGCTGGAAATCCTGTAGTATCATAACGAAAATTCCAAACTTTTATTCTCATCAGATGTTTTCAACTTATGGCTAATCAGAACTCAGAGGATTAGTAAAGGTTTACTAACACCTGCATAGCTTATCTTTTCAAAAAAGATCACTGATTAAACGTGAGTATGACTAAATGGTTAATAGATAATCGTCCCAAAAAATATGATTGGGATGGCAATAATAACGGTAATATGTCGAAAACATCCAAGGTTCACAAAATGCTGCTGCACAAACTGTCTTTATTATAAATTAAAGCGAGAAAACATCTTTTAACTTGATATGCAGGAGGAACTTCATTGAACCTAAAAACATCAATTTATCAGGTCAACTAAAGGACATGATAGTACAAAATAGACTAGGGAACGTTATCCGTGATCAGCCTCGTAAATATATTTCACTTGTATCAACAGCGTATGCAATGAGATAAGAAACAGTTGTGCTGGTCTTGAGTTCTTTAAAAACCACATCATGAAACAGGTTATCTCAGAAATTTATTTAAAAAGGCTCAGAATTATTCAGGAAATCCTGGGTCTATAGAATTTTTTGAAGAGAGAAAGGAGGAGAAGTTGCATGCTTTCCTCTTATTTCTTCAAATAGATCAAAAATTACAACAAATACTAATTATCACTTAGTCACATTTGTGAATTCAAAAGTTTTTGTCAAATTCTTTCATTCATGTTATGTACAGGTCACTTAATCGGTCAAGTATTATTAAAGTGGCAGAACACCTTCCTTCAATTATTGCAATTCCATAAACAAAATTTGCATAATTAATAATTAGGTCGTCTACTTTCACTTATCGCTTTCGAAGCCCAAATCAAATTACGAATTGTTCTGACATCCAATATGAATAAATGAGTGACAAATATTATCAGTGTGATGTAAAATTATAGACAAAAGTGATCCATCAGGCGTATGAGAATTCAAAATCTTGCCTTCATCACCACTTTCTTTAACATTTCAACTTCCCCTTGAAAACTATTCTACTTAATTAAGTTGTAACCTTTGCCATTGTTTATATGCTGTCATTTTAAGGTTGTCTTCTGATGTTCACGCGTCAGTGATTCAATTGAAGTATACTTTTTAATTTTTAATTTTGTGATTATAGCTTGATTCCACACAGTATTTTTGGTACAAGTATGGAATTTTCAGCATGTGATATTTGTAGCCCAAATTTTGCAGGGCAACCATAGATATCAGGTGTGCATCGGCAAGGTATCGACCCTGGATCATGTGCATGGTCGGCGAGAGTCCTAGCCGCTGGTCCGGGGTTCGAGCCCCGGCCGACGCACTTCTTTACCTTGTTTAGTCGGTTGTAAGCCCCATAAAGTGGGAAGGTTGGGCATTATGCTGGTAACCTCATCCCGTAAAAGGCACCACTGCTACGGAAACTTCAAAGCTGTATACTGAAGCCCTATATTCCACTCGGAACGCAGAAGAATATAATAATAATAATCTCATGCCCACATTTTACAGTGACTAGAAGCACTTGCTTCAGTATTGGCCAGTCAGGCAAGTGAATGCTAATCAAAAAAGGAAGGTAAACAATAGCTGTCTAACAGCTGTCTAGTGGGTATTTTATACCTGAAGCAAAGTCCTTACCTTTCCAAAACACAAATGTCAGTGTTTCTTATGGATTGTGTTAAGCCATCACAGACTGAATACACTACGCCATTCCTTCAAAGTGAACTGTCTCCGACATCAGCTTTAATATACTTAACTCATGCCCAATATACCATCAAATTATTGCGAATATATCAGTTTAACACATGAAAAGAGAATCCTTTTAAATGTCCAAATAGCCTAACCATACATGTCACCATCATTTTGAGTGTTTTGCTGCATCCGCAAGTGTAAGAATCAATCATATACATCTGTTTGTAAACGTCAGAAACGATTTATTAAGTTACTGAGATGAATAGTTGAGTAAAGTTTACTACAAATGGCATAAAAATGCAAAAGAAATCTAACTTCTATTGAAACATCAGTTTTGTTACAGACACAATGACTCAGTAAAATGTATCTCGTGTATGGGTACACTGTCCAAAATAAAAACGGGATAACTAAATCTTCTTTATTGTCTCTGGATTTGGGCTTCATTACAAATGGATGGTGAGTACCAGCGTATATAAGGGTGAGGTACATATGAAAAATATTTACTCTCACTTTTGGTATATCTTTTGCATGTCATTACATTCGACAGGTGTGAATATATTCGTGGCATTCTTCGTCCTACTACTGCTGCTCGCTGAATCAACACCAAGTGCTGTGAAAAATTTTCCACTAATAGGTAAGTAAACTATCCACCTCTGTTTACATAGTGACTTATATTTCCTTTCCAGTGTTTAAATATATGCTAATTATTGATACAAAGTAGTGTTTGTATTACATTCTCAGGAAATTAAACTTGTTTTTCATTTCTTCTTCTCGTTTAATTTCATATAGGTATGTAGTACCAAAGGTTTTACACCTTCAAAATTTTTCTGTAACTGCTTAGTAAATCTTAGCTAATATTCCCCGTTGTCATATTTGTGAAGCGGTATTATGGGCTTTCCTTTGACCGCTGCAAGGCTACTGTATTTCAGCTGCAGATGCAATAAAGAATATAGGCATTTCATAATACATTCATTGAAACTAGTGATTGTTTGGTTTAATGATGAGGACTGTATTCATTAATGCCTAGTAAAGATTATTCGATAATATTTCGGTTACATTTATCAACATGCATGAGGCGGAAGGAATTTTCATCTCGTCACGTAATCAATCTGTAAAAATCTGACAGATTTACAGATGAAATTGTTTGAGGCGAATCCTATATAGCATTTCACAAATTCAATTCTATGTGTTGACTGACTGCATAGATGTTTGTATTCAGAGATTCCTAGCACCTATGTAGGGACTATAAATAGACCCAAAAAAACTAAACGTCATGACTACTTGAATAATTATAAAAATAATAATAATGGTTAAACAGTCTCCAGACAACCATGATACTCAGTATGAAAATTTTATAAAAGATACACAGTACAGACTTAGATAGCTTACGCAGAATAAGTCAGCTTTCGTTAAAAAGCCAGACTGTATAGGCATGTGACATGTGGAATTAAACTGCCTATATATTATTGATTAGAGGGTTTTTAAGACACATTGATTTCAGTTAAAGATAACTGAGAACTGTCAAATTTTGAATAATCAAGTGTTCGTTTTTTGAATTCTATCATGGCGGAGAACGTAAACTGCTTATTAATCCTCCAAACTCTATATGACCTCAGAGGTCTTAAGCTAGTAGCTTCATTTCTGATGATTTCCGTCTACAGTGAATCTTAGCTTGACATGTTTTCAATGAATGATTTTTGAGACTAAAGTTTAATTTGCAAATTTGTTCATTATTCTGGATTACTTACAACTGCAGCAATGTACACCCACCTCTTTTTTATTTCACCTTTCAGGGGTATTCTATTGTTTAAATATGATTATGATCACATTGTCAACATTTCTAACAACTCTGGTAATTCACCTTTATTTCCGTGGTGATCGTAAAGGTTCCGTACCGCTTTTCCTTCGTCGTGTAAGTGGCCTTCTCTATAAAAATGATTTTTAAATAAAATTTTCGTTTCAAGTGGAATCAACCAGTTGTACTTAAAAGTTACTAGGCTACATCAGTGCGATAAGTTTCTTCACTTGGTATTTTCAGTTGATGTTTTATCACAGATGACACAGATTTAAATTGAGAAAATAATCTACCCTCTTTGATTTAACCACTGTGGTTCTCAGTAATCACCCAGTATCACCTCATCTTTCATGTGTCTTGTGATAATTATCTTCGTACATTGGTAACCGTACTAGAAGTACATTTCACTAAACTGTGCTTAATTAACTTTGTGACAAACAGTAAAACGAATAGCAAAAGGTAATTAAGAAATCTCTGTGATTACGTAGCTTCTTACTGTGATTACATAAATGGGCTACCGGTGGATAGAGATTTCAAGATGTTAAAATAAACGAAACTATATCTAAATACACACCCTAACCGGCTGTATGAAAAAATTCCGGAGGAAAACAAATTTTCCATTAATTTACTATCATAGTATTCTATTTATGAGCTGATGAAGGGATGTCTGCTCCCTATGTTACTACGAAACTAAAAGTAATGAAAACTGGAAACATTTGCTGAAATACGTTTTGTGAAATTTACGATTTTTTAAAATTATGAAACAAATAATCATAATGAAGTACAAAGAAAATAGTAACTATGATGATATATTTCACTGAAGTAATATTAAAGAAATGAATCCCATATGGTCAAGCACTTCTTTTCAACATTCATAGTTGTACCTGCAAAACCACACTACTATGTTGCGTGAATAAGAGCTTCGGAAATATCTTTTCGGATTGTTATCTGCCTGCATCCAGCACTTTTACGAAGAATTAACATTTACAAGAATATATTCCAAGTGGAGCTCATACTTTCAGTCACTATTTTCATTTAGCGTTCAGAACTAGTCTAAGCCTAGATTAACTATCAATTAAACTACTAATGTGAAGCCATTTATACTGGCTACTGCTGTAGAAACTTGATGTTTCGTGTGCCTAAGTAAAGTTGTAGTAAAAACATTAAGAGTTCCGTATTAGCCCACTTGGTCCAAACATCACAAAAGGACCCTATTCTCCTTAAAATCATTAGGTACCAAATACTCCAAACAGAAGAAGCCAGAGCAATTCTTTTAAGACAGCCTGAACCATGTGTACAAAAGAAACAAGTCCAGCCACGGTTGTTACCCTAGCCTGTTGTGGGATATATAAATTCGTAAATGTTGCTTTACGTCACATCTTTTGGTTTTAGCTATCCATTCGGTAACTACCAGTTTCCTCTGCCTCTACTTATCAATACAATTGTACAAAATACACTTTTGGTTTCTTAATTTATCCTTAGTAATACACTGACACGCACGACCATCTACCTCATTTTCTCCCTCTGCTTTTCATATTATCATTTATTCCTATGAAGTATATAGTCTTGATAAATTTCGATAAAGAAAGAAAGAGTGAATTCCCAGCATAAAATAACGTCATTTTACGTCATTATCAGTAGCAAGCTATTTGAAATTATATACGTTGAAAACGATGAAAATAACACACAGAATGATTAGTACTAGAGAAATTGTTACAAATTAAGGCACCCAAAATGTAAGCAATACAATATACTGAGGCAATTAGGCGCTCTGACCACACCAACTCATATATAACGAGGGTGTGGTCAATCTCTTAATATTTTGATCACTGCATTTGGATTCTGAATACAAGATTTGCTCAGCCGTCCATATTAGTGATTTCAGCTCACTGAGCTGATTTCAGTCTTATAGATCATGATTTTATACGGTTGTTATATTACCTTAGAAGCTAACACTGTTTTCTGTTTCCTCCTTACCAGACGTCACTATTTCCTACTTTGAAATACACATTGATTGATGATGACTCAAACTAAAAGTTATTATGTTTTAATATTTTGGATACTGTAATTTATGATATTTCCAACTCTACCATTCCAAAGTGGAATTATGTTATTATCATCCTCTTATGATCACTGTGATTTCAGGTAGGCTGCAGCAGATAAGAACCTGCTGCGAATTTTATATTTCTAGCTTTAACGAAGTTTATAATCAGTCTGAATAAAATGTAGTGTCCACACTGATCATAGGTATTCATTACTACATATATTGGTCATTATTTATATTCATTTACTTTTGAAATCTGACTTTCAGTTTAGTCTCACATTTATGCTTATCATCATATCAACATGCTTCCCGCTGTAGTCCATTAACAATCTACACTCGTATACCTCTTGGAATTTCGATATCAGTAACTTGACATTGTTCTCTAACTATTACAAATATACACCTTTAGAATCTGACAGAGAAGTTTTAGAAAAGAATATTCTTTGTTCACTTATCAATCTTCTGAAATTTCATTTCAACTTGAAAACAGAACTATATTAATTATATAGCATTCGATTTGGTGATACCTTCCTTTTTTCAAATCACTTTAAAAAATTGACCAGTGTAGCTATGCAAGCTAGAGAAATGCGGATTTAGGGACACATTCCTTGAATGGTTATTGAGCTTAAAATGACTATTAAATTCATTTAAATTCTTCCGCTAATATCGACATTCATGCAAACATAATGACGTGAAATATAATGATGATTATTAATTTCTTCTACTCTTACAGATTGTTATAGAAGGAATAGGACGGCTGACACTAGTACGACAAAGAGTACGCTTACCAGATGTAAAGCATTCAATGAAAAATATCACTAAAAAACCTCACAGAAGGATTCATACTTCCAAAATCTCTTCTAACAAGTTTTCAGCAGGTAGTTACAATAGACATCAGAATGAAAGAAACATATATTCTGAAGGTGGACTGTTCCCAGCGTGCAATGAAGTAGTCAAACATTCAGTCTATGGAAATCACTGTTTGGAGAATGCTACTACAAAGTGGTTTGCTACGAACGATTACCGACAACATTCTGGGGCGTTTTATCCCCATGTAATGGGGACAGCAGTGAAAAGTAGTCAACGAATACCAGAAAACATAAAACAAAGTTTTCATTATGAAGATGAATCAAAAGATTTCCCGTATGGAGCGATAAATTATGGAGAATTTGCTTCCTGTGATCCGGTCACTACATTAGAACATGATGTAAGAGAATTGAAGAAATATATTAAACTAGTTGTTAACAGACAAAAGAAGACAGCTAGAGAAAGCTTAGTGGCGGTAGAATGGCGTACTTTGGCGATCATTCTCGACCGATTATTTTTCTTTATTTATATCACCACTATTCTTATTGCAGTAATAGTTTTAGCGCCACGCAATGTAGATCCGGAAGTGCCAGAGGAATTTCAAAATTCTGAGGATTAAATTCCCACAGCATCAATCAGTTCCCGTAATTATATTTCACTGGTCTGTAATTTAATATGATCATATGTACTGCCTCAGACCGTCAGAACAATAAATTTTTCCGTATCTTTTAGTTGTTATTTTGAACAAAACTACTGCAATATAGCCTATTACTTGTAGAGAGTACCGGGCTTTGGAAAAGTTCTCACCCAGCCACAAATCTCCTCAGTTACTTAGAAGAATGTGTTCACCTAAAAACCTTTAAATAAGAATTAAGTCTAAGCATAGGTTAACTATCAATTAAACTACTAATGTGAAGCCATTTATACTGGCTACTGCTGCAGAAACTTGATGTTTCGTGTGCCTAAGTAAAGTTGTAATAAAAACATTAACAGTTCTATATTAGCCCGCTTGGTCCAAACATCACAAAAGGATCCTATCCGGATGACGAGTCCGAAATAGGACGAAGTGCACATCCTAGATTGCACTGCTAGTCACCATCCTCCATATATACTTATAACACAGATATATATTCAGAGATAATGGTTGGTTCTCTAGGCTTTGGACTCTGACATTTCATAACCAAATCATACAGCTTTTCCAGTATTACCTTTAGGAAGATGGGGATTTTATTCAACTCACCTTATTGTTCAGCCATTGTTTTCTTCACATGTGACAAAACGTTTCTCAGTGCACAAATTAATGGCTGTCAGAATATGGATAAGATGGTGACTAACGTAGCTGTTAAGTCTTAAGTGGGCTAAATGAAATCTGTGTTATGCAATCACTCAATGGAATAGTGCGTGACATTGTTGAAGAATTTAGTGTAGTTTAATTTAGTATTAAATAATAATGGATGATCAAAGCAGAATATCCAGAGAAGTGACTCGTTGCTTTGTTCAAATTCATTAAGGGGAATAAATGTATGAAATAATGGATGAGTCATGGTAAACAAAAGAGGTTTATACCATTCGCCAGCTACCGATTAGTAGCCAAAACCAGATTCTGTCTTTATAGGACAGATAAAGTCTGCCAACTAGTCACCGTACAAAGGAAGTCAGTATGGCAGGTCAAACTGATCTGCGAACCTAATTGCTTAAAGTACATCGTCTCATTCAAGGTTAAAGTATTAATAATAATAATAATAATAATAATAATAATAATAATAATAGTAATAATAATAATAATCTACTTTATTCCAAAAACAGTACTTATAATGCAGAATGGAATTCTCAGAATTTGTCACAATATTGCATCTGATTTACTCAAAATATAAATAAAATTAAAAATTAAAACAAAATTAACCAGGGGAATTTGTCCACATTTGCGATATAAAGTCAAAAATATTCGAAGTACGAATTGAGAATATTAAATATAATAATAATAACAATAATAATAATAGTGAGTTTGTTTCAAACATTATTGTCGATTCAGTTTGAAAATTTTAGCATGCTATGGATTATTGAATCTAATGTTTTGTTGAGATAGTACAGTGAGGGGAAAGACGAAATTAACAGTTATAATACAGCTTAAATGATGTTGACACTTATGAAAAAATAAACAAATAAAAACAAAAAATTGAGAGGATTATAAATATAAGAAGTACAATAACAATAAAGGTTGATGTTGTAAGGGTGGAGGAAATGGTTTATTTAGTAGTGTAAAGATGGTTAGTTAGTTCATGCCTAACACTATTCTCGTCACATAAAGTAAGTGCCAAATATGATATAGTAGAATTTTTATACTTAGACGTACGTGCATAAAGTCTTCTGAAAAAACTTCTTGTTTTATCTGAGGAGACACAAGGTTGGAGCTGCGGGTAGAATGGATGCTCACAGTCTGGCAAAATTCCTTTAGCCAATTTGTTGCACGACATCAAGTGCCTATCAGTGACAATGTCAACGATATGGCTCAATGAGATACCACTCGCCCTACTGACTGACAGTGTTCAGAGTTCTACAAAGTATGACATAGTCTTTTTTTAAGCAATCCGGGAAAGAATAAGGGTGAACAGTAAAGAAGAATAGGTAAAATACACGAGTTGACAAACTGTAAGAGGAGTGGTTGAGTTATGCCTGAGTGCCTTAACTTCTTAATGTAAAAAGTCAGACGAAATATTCTTTTCGAAATCGCTAAGATATGGGAAGACCAGGATAGGTCAGTAGAAAGAATTAATCCAAGATACTTAACTTCAGACTTGATCTCTATATCACCATCATCAATTTTGCAAGGGTCATAGGGACCAACAGCTTAATTTAACTTTCTTTTACATTGGAAACTGAAATTAACAGTCTGACATTTGGAAGGATTTAGTTTAAGACCATTAGATGAAAACCATTTGCTAACTCCTGATAGAGAGCTGTTCATCTTAGTACAGTCTAGTTGGGAGTTGACAGATATTGAAATAGTTAGATCATCCACATACTTAACAAAGTTCATTTCATGAGAGTTAGGCAAGTCATGCAATAAGAAAGAAAACAGAAAAGGAGAAAGGATAGCGCCTATAGGGACACCAGCCTCAGTAAGCAATCAAGTGAACGACTTCCCGAGACATACAGTGTACTACTTTCTTCCTGAGAAATACGAATGCAGCCATTTGACAACCCAACAGACAGTTTGAGTTTCAGCAAAACTTGTTTAACAAAATGTCCCTAGGTACTGAGTCGAAAGCAGATGTGTAATCTAGGAAGGTGCAGCGAACAAATTTAGCCTCCTTGTTTAAGCTGGAGACAATGTTAGGATACAAGACTGCAGCTGCATCTAAAGTACTTCTAATGTGTTCATAGGCGAATTGTTTGGGATCGTTAAAGGCTTTAAGTGAAGGCTGAAGATTAATTAAGAGTAAATTTTCCATAGTTTTTAGAAAAGAAGAGGTAATAGCAATAGGTTTAAATTTAAAACATGTTCCAGTAGATGACTTAGGTATAGATACAATTTTAATGTCCTTCCAAACGGCTGGCAAGACATTTCTGGAAAAAGATTCTTTAAATATGTCCATGAGAGGATAACACAGGATATCTGCACATAAGGCTAGGCAAAAACATCTGAACCTAGGCTACGAGAAGGGTTCAGCGACTGGAGATATTTTAGAACATGATTTGTACTTAAACCAGGGAAGCAAGTTTCATTAACACTTGTAACACTAGAAAGTTTGACATTTGTGGAAGAATGTATGGAAGACTTGTTTAGTGTGCAAACATCAAAGGAATAAGGAATACGATTCATCTGCTTACCACCAGTAATTTCTATGAAAAGTTTCCATATATTAGAGGCATTTTTACAGGAAATCTGAGCTAACTGCTTTCGATTTACCCCAGCTGTCTAAAATTCCCTTCCTTGATAGCTAATTAAGATGGTTAAACATGTCAGCAGAGAGACTAGAATCATTTACTATTTAAGTTAGTGATTGACAATTTACGGGTACCTGGAAACACATCACATAAGACAATCCAACAACAATATACAGGACAGAAATCACAAAGTTTACAAGTGGAATGAAACATAAATATTAAGGTAAGAGAAGAATTGGGGGACTGTGTTAGAATATAATCCGTAATCATACCAATAATTATGAGCAGTAAACTGTGCCTGAAACGCCACCCACTTATTGATACTGTACCACTATATTAATAATTAATAATAATATATTTATTCAAATTACCATTCTTAACTTTGGACTGCTTTCAGAAATAGGAGAAAGGAGGAAACTGTAATATGTTCGTCACTGACTTCGATTAACTGATATTCCATTATGTTTTCAGACAGCAGGTTGTGTGATTTCTCGAGCCCATTAGGAGTCATGATGCACAGTTGGATGAATATCTTTCCGCTTTTTCGAGCCCGTTCCAAAGCTAGGTTCGTGGTTTAAATTTGTAGCTTTGAATCTGGTGTCCTGAGATGAAGTCATTCATCAAATGGCGATGTTCACTCTGTCCAAACACAGGCAGATGAAACTCGGAATTACTTACACTTTGACACTATCAAACACTGATTATCCAACGATCAGTAGCCACCATGTTCAACTCAGACAGGATAAATTTCACTGGTGCAGTACAAGCCAGTTGAAATTGATGGCAGACAGCTAAGTGCAGCGGAGATATGCTAGAAAAGCCAAATGTCGTACCTGGAACGTAAGGAAAAACTAATAATAAGAACATTATTATCATTGCATTAATAACAATAATCCGACTTTTGACAACTAAACCAGAATTAAAGGAAGTCAGAGGCACTGTGGTTTGGTATATTTCTCCCTGCTATTCGTTTTACCATCTGAAATCCCATCTACCTATTTCAAACGGTGTCAAGTGCTAACTACACATGCAGAAACGGAACAGAATTTGGCCAAAAATGACCTCATTAGCATATAATATCTAGAAACTTAGGTTTATTCCACTAGTTAGATGCTACAAAGTTGTTTCTGTTGTTCTAATTAGCAGTTAAAGTGAAGTGGAGAAGTCGTATAACCGAGTCTGAACTAACTGCTGGATGAAGGCAGCTGTCGCAGGTGCTTCTGGGCCTACAATCCATCTGCATCATTTTTGTACGGAACCTCTATAATGTCCTTAAAATTCTCGATTCTCTCCAAAGAACGGAAAGCAGTCCTAAGGTCAGATAATGAGATGAGTGAACAATAAGTAAAACAGCATCTAATCAACTGACGGAGGGTAAACATGTGATCAATGCATCCACTGCTTAGACAAGTCTAGGCACCCTTTCGAGAAATTACTTTTCGTGCAAAGCGCCACTGCAATTAGTAATTTTGACGCAACCAATAACAGACTAATAGCCTAATGGTTGTCGTATTCACGACATAGGATCTCTTATTAAGCACGATGATGGCCCCACTAAACATTAATAAAAAAGTATCAGTTATCCGTAGCATCCTGAACAAGTTAGTTCCCTGACTAGTCTCATCACCAGTTTCTTTAGGAAATGCTGAAAACAGTCAATTTTCCCAGAACCACAAATGTCTACAGCTTATACAAAATTTAATAACAAAATTAATAACTTTAACTCCTTATAACATTTGTAATTTTTAGAACTCTTACATAATTTGATGTTTTTCTTTGTTTCTACGTGCATGCTAGTCACAACTCACTCATCAAACTATTTATTCATCTTACTACACAACTGCGTTACGCTTATTCAACTTCTTTTGTGTGTTGATTAACATTAATAACTATGTTTTCTGACAACAAAACACCACTGCCCTCTTACCAATCTTCACCACCACCCCACCCACTCTGAGTTACAATTTGACTACTCATCACATTTTTGAAATGTCTTGACAACGATAACCCTAACTTATTTTTATTCTTGTCGGACAAACCTGATGTACACACGCATACAAAAATAAGTATATGTAACTGCGATTGTACAGCAGAGTGAATGGATTCACCTTAAAGAGACTTTGCTGAACTACGTGTTTCATTTCCATTAAAATTAGTAACACGTCTTTCAATACAGGAAGAAAGACCACATTTGCAGTATAAAACTATATTATTCTATTTCAAAGGTCCTCATCATCTGTAAACTACCTGAAGTTGAGAAGTTGATCACTCTTCCTTCTTTATGCATGAGTTTGGTTTGAAATGTTCGATTACAGCTGTTCGCTACCTTGGTAATTTGATTAGTTATCCGCATTAGTGATTTCAGCTCACTGACGAAATTTTAGTCTTATGAAATCTAACCTATGTGAACACATAAGCTATCACTGTTTCCTAGAATTTTTCTGTCTTCTCCCACTCTTTTTTCTTTGAAAGCACATAAACTGATAGTAACCTGAACTACATACTGTAGTGCTTACACATTTCAGATGCGTTAACTTTTATAACATGTTCTTTAGTACCATTCAAACACTGACCTATGTCATTTCCAATCTTTTATAATCACTGTAATTTCAGATAGTTTACAGTTGATGAGAACCTGTGAAATATAAAGATATCATTTCATATTGCAAACTTGATCTTCCTTTCTTTATCTGTATTTGTCAAGAGAATGAAGTTTTATTTAATTTTTGAAAACACGTATTTTTAAATGAAAATTCAAAAACTACTTAGATTTCTTTTGCGAATTTTAGGTTTCATTTACATAATAAGCGTGGACATCACTTACTGGTTATGTTGATTATAAAACAGTTAACACGATCCCAATAGCATCTTTGTGATAATTTTTATCATCCAGGTTTCTGCGAGTAATTGGCTTTGAACTTAAAATTCCATTTCGACAGTGAATCGTTGTTTCAACCTATTGTGAGGACAATATGAATCCCTTTTGGTGCTCACTGCACTTAGATGACATTATTTCTCTGATATAAATCTACCGGTTTCATTCTATCAGTAAATTTTGCTAAGCTTTATTATAATCGTTGTTATAGTTCCTGAGATAAACAATTAACGGAAAGGAAATTCAGTGTATTGGAAATCGGAAACTATTCATGGATGTACTGAACATACGCCAACTTCAGAAAAATAATAAAATATTCATTGTGAAGAAAAATGAATCAACAAGACCTGAGTTGTGTATACGTCAACTAATAATAACAACCACAACAAATGAAAGATCAAAGCGAGAAAGTACAAAGAGAAATAACTTACTAAGAAAACTAAGAGAAAAAAAAAGGTATTCATGAATAATCTCCATCCATACGTTAATTAAAACAAAACACGTAGTTCAGCAAAGTCTCTTTAAGGTGAATCCATTCACTCTGCTGTACAATCGCAGTTACATATACTTATTTTTGTATGCGTGTGTACATCAGGTTTGTCCGACAAGAATAAAAATAAGTTAGGGTTATCGTTGTCAAGACATTTCAAAAATGTGATGAGTAGTCAAATTGTAACTCAGAGTGGGTGGGGTGGTGGTGAAGATTGGTAAGAGGGCAGTGGTGTTTTGTTGTCAGAAAACATAGTTATTAATGTTAATCAACACACAAAAGAAGTTGAATAAGCGTAACGCAGTTGTGTAGTAAGATGAATAAATAGTTTGATGAGTGAGTTGTGACTAGCATGCACGTAGAAACAAAGAAAAACATCAAATTATGTAAGAGTTCTAAAAATTACAAATGTTATAAGGAGTTAAAGTTATTAATTTTGTTATTAAATTTTGTATAAGCTGTAGACATTTGTGGTTCTGGGAAAATTGACTGTTTTCAGCATTTCCTAAAGAAACTGGTGATGAGACTAGTCAGGGAACTAACTTGTTCAGGATGCTACGGATAACTGATACTTTTTTATTAATGTTTAGTGGGGCCATCATTGTGCTTAATAAGAGATCCTATGTCGTGAATACGACAACCATTAGGCTATTAGTCTGTTATCAATGCAGATTAATGGACGACTGGAGAACACTACTCTTAGCGTTGCTACGAAGAATGTTCTTTTCAAAGATGTTGAAATTCTTCTCTTGGGAATATCTCCCTCGATATCCAGATCCATGTAAAGTATTTTTTTTGAAACAAGTGATGTTTCGTTCCTCTGGACCTTTGGTGTGACATTCTTGTTGATGAATCTTGGTGGGTATCCATTTTGAATGAAGGTTTCTTTCAGAATATCCAGTTCTGCTTCCAGGACGTCAGGACTGTAGATGTGTCATATTCGGGTTCAAGGGATTTAATCAGATTTCGTTTCCGATCAATAGATACCCAACTGTAGATATTTGTTAGTTGACTGTTCCAAGTGGGTTTTCTATGAATTGACCTTCTTAAGATTTCGTCAGGTCATCCTGTTAGTTGTATATCAATAAAGGGAATTTCAGAATCGCATTCCATTTCTAGAGTGAATTTTACTGCCAGATGGAAGTTGTTTATATCTATAGCAGCTGATTTTGGTCTTAATTTTTGTCGCAAACGACGAAAATGTCATCTATGCATCTTTTGTACAACTGTAAATTGTCAATAAACGAATTGAGTGGGCCGTGAAGTAGTTTGCTAGTAATGGACCCAAGGGGTATCCACTGCAATACCATCCATTTTTCTGTAGGTAAGGTAAAAAATGTTATGTTTCATCAAAAACATACGAAAACCTAAAACCTGCAGGTAGCAACATTTCACGAGTGTGTCATCTACCAAAGCTACATAATTCAGGAGTGCCACTCCGTCCCTTCCTAAACATGTCTCAATCACCTTAACAGAACACTGCAAAGCAGTGGGTTCAGCTACTTCAACCCCCTGATCAGCTTGTAAAGCACAGAGTCAAGAATACCTTTCAGTTTATTGATAAGATAAAAAATACTTGGAGAGAAGTGACAAATGGCATACCCTGGTGCTTCATCATCATTCACTGATGTACCTCTGGTGCAAACCGTCAACTTAATCTGCAAACAGTTTATAGAAAGAAGGGCGCATTACTAATCTGAAGCAACTACTGCTTAAATTTACAACAAATGTATAGTTCCTATATAATTATGAAATATATAAACAAGCTGATGGAGTGATCATGTGATCCCCACTAGATACTATATTCGCTAACAGATTTCTCTCGAAACTAGAAAATAGTCTAGTGAAGCGAGAAATACCTAAAATGAAACTGTACCATGATTATTGTTGGTGAAAAAATTTGTGCATCATGGAATAGATCAAATTAATCACAACTTTATTTTCATAGTTTACACTAAATGATGAATTTTCTTTTTGTACTGTGATTACATGAATGACAATTTTGTAGTGTACGATGAAAATCTACGTAGTGATTTAATTTTGAACCACTTCAATAATGCTCATCCAGCAGCTCATTTCACTTACGAAAGACGCAATAACCACTTTCTCGACGTCTCACTAAAAAAAGGAAAGGATAGATCCATTAAAAGAACAATATGTAGCAAGGTAGAAACCAAATCTCAGTGTAAATACTTTCTCAACCTCGTACCTATGAAATACAAACGTAATTTGATCGGGTGATTAGCACTTAGTAGAAGGTCACCCTAGATATTTTCAGCGAAAACGGATATCCAGACAAGTTTATAAAGCCAATATAGGTTATAATGGGAATCGGCGCGCGCTTTTCGAAAACCGCGCTACATTTGCGCAGTTACTTAAGACTCTGATTTTTGTGGAATATCTTATCAAAAAATTGCGAAAAACTTTTACAATTATTTGACTTTGAAACACTGAATCTTTTGGATATGATATTGCGGCAAAGTTAAACTTTAAGCACCACTAACTACCAATCAGCGAATGACCTCGAACGCACTAATCACGTGAAGGAGGCATTTTCGAGTGTGGAATACAAGTATTTATGAAAAAATGCATAAAAACTGTATTGAAGTGTTACAGAGGATAGCTTTCTGTCACATATGATAAAAGTAGCTCTCAGTTTTGGGTTGGTGTATCAACAGAGTATAATTCCATTGTGGGTAGAATTTATTTTGATAAAGTTTCAAAACCATATAGTGTTATGCAGTGATATTTACTGAGCAATAAATTGTGCTCAAAACGTCATCAGTAAATATTACAGTATAACACTAAGAATTTACCAAAATAAATTTTACCAACAATGGAATTATACTCTACCACAGTGCACAAATTCTATTCTTATATCAACAGAGTAATTTAACCACATTCTATGCATGTAATTATTTAGGTCTTCAAACCCTAACAATAATCTTAATCTTTCCTGAACCTAACCCTAACGTTAAAATATCCCTAAATTAACTGTAATCTAACTCGAACCAAGTCTAATGTCGCCTTTGTTAGGTTAACCTAACCGTAACTTGTCCTTGGCTTAAAGCATAACTTAATCCTTCCCAAACCTAAGCTAAAACTTGCCAGATATCCCATTTAATAGCATAACACTTTGATGAGCATATTTTATTGATGATGATAACATTATTTGCCAGGTTTCACTAACTTGCTCAGTGAGCGTTTCAAGGTCATTGGTGAGGTCGCACTCCATTGGTAGTTAGTGGTGCCTAAAGTTTAACTTGGCCCCATAAGGTCGCTTCTCTCTAAATTATAAATTGATGTAACAACCCCCCTTCTCAGGCGTGAGGCTAGCAACCCAACCCTGTAAACAAAGCTGCTACAGAAACTTCAGCACGATGTATCTCCCTGAGACAAAAGAAAAAGTCTTTGTGGGACATAGAATGTCCGTACTATGTACGAGATTGGCAAAGCTGCCCAGATCGCAAACGAAATGAAAAGATACGGAATTCAATTACTGGGAATATGTGAAAGCAGATGGAACGGGAATGGACTCACCAAATTGTCAACGGGTGAGTCAGTGGTCTACTCCGGTCACCCAGAAGATAGCCACTCGCACACCGAGGGCGTGGCTATCATGATGTTACCAACGGCAACGAAGGCCCTGATGCAATGGGAGGCGATCTCGCCCAGGATAATGACCGCCAGATTCAACTCAAAAGGAAGGAAAGTGTCAATTATACAATGCTATGCACCGACCAACAACGCAGACCTCGAAACGAAAGAAGAATTCTACAGACAACAATGGACAATACTCCAGCTGGTGACATCAAAATACTAATGGGAGACATGATCGTCAAACTGGGATCAGATAACACAGAAAGGGAACTCATCATGGGTAGAGAAGCTCTCGGAGAAATGAATGAAAACGGAGGACTCTTCGCCGACTTCTGCGCCTTCAATGAACTAGTGATTGGCGGCAGCGCATACAAGCACAATGATATCCACATGACTACATGGGTGTCACCAGATGGGCGAACCAAAAACCAAATCAACTTCAATGACAATGGAAAGTCACTCACCAAAGAAGTGGAGCAAAGCAAATACTGGGCTGAACACTTCAAAAGACTCCTAAATCGACCACCACCTACAACGCGCCCAACAATACCAACAACGGAGACAGAGTTGCCAGTGAACACCAACCCCCCGACGAAATCAGAAGTCCTGAAGGCAATCAAGATGCTAAAAGCTGGAAAAGCAGCAGGACCAGATGGAATCCCAGCAGAAGCATTGAAAGTGGATCCAGAGATAACAGCGGACTTGATGACGCCACTACTGGAGAAGGTGTGGAAAGAAGGCAAAGTACCCGAGGATTGGAAGAAAGGATACCTATTCAAACTACCAAAGAAAGGAGACTTAAGTCAATGCAAGAACTGGCGCGGAATTATGCTCCTGTCCATCCCAAGCAAAATACTAAGCCGCATCATCCTGGAGAGAATCAAACAAGCCCTGGATGAAAAACTTCGACCGGAACAGGCTGGATTCAGGAGAAACAAGTCATGCATTGATCAGATCGCCACATTAAGGATCATCATTGAACAAAACCTGGAATGGCAGTCACCTCTCTATCTCAACTTCATCGACTTTGAAAAGGCCTTCGACAGCGTCGATTCAGAGGTGATTTGGCAGCTACTTCGCTACTATGGGGTGCCACCGACAATTATACATCTCATCCAACAGCTGTACGACAATGCTGCATGCCAAGTAATCCACAACGGGAAACTCACCGAATCCTTCGAAGTGAGGACAGGAGTAAGACAAGGCTGCCTACTATCGCCAATGATTTTCCTGATTGCAGTAGACTGGATAATGCGACAAACAGTGGGCAATGAGGAAACAGGCATAAAATGGACTCACACACAATACTTGGAGGATCTGGACTTCGCCGATGATATATGTCTGATTTCCAACAAACTGGAAGATATGCAAGTGAAAAGCAACAAGTTGGCAGAAGAAGCATCAAAGATAGGACTTCAGGTGAACATAGATAAAACAGAGGTGATGAAAATTCCTGGGCAACACCACCAACAGCAACAACTGACAACAATCAGCATAAATGGGAGGAACCTGAAAGAAACAACCTCCTTTACCTACCTGGGAAGCATCGTTTCAACTACAGGAAGACGGAACTGACGAGGATATCAAAGCAAGAATCGGAAAAGCAAGACAAGCTTTCACTACTCTCAAGTCTGTGTGGAGGTCAACAACACTCAGCATCAAAAATAAGATCCGGATTTTCAACTCCAATGTGAAGTCAGTGGTACTATACGGATCAGAGACTTGCACTGCGCGTCATAAAGAGCATCTCAAACAAACTACAGACCTTCATTAACAGTTGTCTTCGCTCAATACTCAAGATCAGATGGCCAGAGAAGATCAGCAACAGGGATCTTTGGGAACGAACCAACCAGGAACCGATTGTGAAACAAATAGGTAGGAAGAAATGGAGATGGATTGGCCATACTCTGAGGAAACCATCAAGTGACATCACTAGACAAGCCCTTGAGTGGAACCCGAAAGGGAAGCGGCGAGTTGGTCGTCCAAGGGTGACTTGGAGGAGGTCATGTGAAGAGGAGATGAAAACGTGTGGGCAGACATGGAGCCAGGTGAAGACTCTAGCAGAGAACCGAACGCAATGGAGACGCACGGCTGAAGCCCTATGTTCCTGTAGGAATTAAAGGATACAATAATAATAATAATAATAGGTTATAATAGTCCCAGACATAAACTGTCAATAGTGGGGAGAAAGCGTCTACAATTCAACGGAAATCCTCTTACGGGGATTCTGTCCCAACGTCTAAGAAGTACGATAAATAAAACTTCTGACTCTGAACTTATGTTTTCCAGTGTTTAACTGGAAACCGAAAGACGTCTTGCCTTTTCCTCAAACACATACATTCTCATGTGTTTCAAGTTATAGTTTTTATTTTACTCCTTTACGCTCCGAGTGGAACATAGGGTTTCAAGCTACAGCTTTGAATTGTCCGTAACAGTGGTTTCTTTTATATTTACGGGGAGGCGTTGCTATCCTCACACCCAACATTCTGTCTCTACTGGTCTTACTACTTGCTAAACGAGGATCAGGAGTGAGTGGACCGAGGATCAAACCCCGGAAGGTGTGATGCGCGGTTGGCGAGCGTTCTACAAACTGGTTTAAAAAGGGTGAAAACAAAAGCATAAAAATTCCAATTCTATCACATTTAGTGGAGGATACAAGATATCGCATCAACGTTAACATAGCCTTCAAAGTTATGTACCACATTCCAAAACCATTATCACGTGCAGTTCGCCCACCTCTTCTACATGTAGCTGAAGCGATAAGATCAAATAAACCACAGCCTTTTATTCAGAAAGAACACGTCCAAGCGTTGTTCTAGATTAAAATTTCCACTCCTCTTAGGAGTGCATCTCCAACTTATACCCTTCATTCTAGGATTCTCCCAGTACCATCAAATTTCCCGTTTATACTATTCTGACTTGTTATTAGTGACATTATCTCTTTTCTCAATATATGCCTCCATCTATAGGTTATTTCATGATGGACTATTCACCATAATCTTATTATCTCCTCCCTATTGCATACTAATATATACTAACTACTCACCTAACACTTTTTACAACATTGAACTGGCTTGTCAATTTTCCTTCACATTATATGAATCTATTATGACTAATTACCATCGTCTCGCATTTCACAATATTTTGTAACTGCATTCAGCTCAGCACGTTTGTCAGACAAATACTGTTTATTTCGTCACCATATAACTAATCTGTTATTCTACGTAAAAATGTATTCGCCGCATAAGTGGCTATTATTGTGATGATAAATGTTTATTTAGGAAAAAATTAATCCACAAGACCTGGGTTTTGTAAGTGTCAATTAACAATAGCAAACGCGCAACTTAACTTTTTAGAGGCTGATAATTCATGTGAATTATTTTTTCTACGGCGAAAAATTCACAGGCAAAAATTTACGTCAAACAATGAATTTTAAAGTGAATTAACGCGTTTTATCGATTAAAGTCTTTGAAAATACACTTTGGTTTCAGATAAAACCAAGTAGCTAGTTGAATTTTGAGCAAGCCCTTGCATCGAAAACAATTCTCGCTACGATTATTACATACAGTTTTCTGAAATCAAATCAGCGAATGCATCCCTAATGCGATAGCTGTCATTATGTGATGAATAATAAATTCGACAAAACGACGCTTTTTGTCGTCTGATATTGGATAGAGGCGATCGTTGGATGCAGCTTGTAACACTCTAGATACATCTTTCTACTCTACAGTATCTAAGGTGAAACGTTAGGTAAAAATGTAGCACAGAGGATTAACACAATGAATGAATTATTTTTGGACTATTGCATTACCAAGGGTATAATATGTGGCAGAAGTATCTCCAATTTCATGTAAATAAAAGTAATAATTTTTTGTACGATGCATATAATTTGAGTTGGTTACAAAGTACATATCTAGTGACCTCGAATAAATCAAATACTGACTCCTAAGAAAACTTGTGGGTTTCAGTAGACAACCGGGTATAACTTCTCCTCAATGTGCTAATAAATAACGGATGGATTATCTATCACCACGCGACTTGTATTCCTAGTTCACACTTACATATAACTGTGTTATTTTACAGTAGTGACAATATTCCAACCACCTAATTAATTTTTCTTGTCGAAATATGCAGCTGAGTAAACATCATAGAGTAAAATAGAATAATCTATTGTACGTCCAAATGAAGAAGTAAAAGACAAAAAACATGAACATTCGTCAAGGTTGATAAAACTATGCACGAAGACAATACAAAGGAAGTTAAATATTAGGAGAAACAAGTTAATATTACATAATCATAACAACAAAAAAAGAGATTAATCAATGATCCAGGAAATAAAAATAGCATTGCTATGCGACAGAAATCACAATACAGTGAATTCACAGGTTGTTAAAAACGACTGTTTTACTGAGATATTAACCACGTTGACCTTGGTTAGGATGTATTGATAAAGTTGTGAGTAATGATGCTCCACATCACAGTCAATTTTAGATCCGTTGTTAGAACTGAAAAATATCGAAAAAAAATACGTACACACATACAACACATATTCAAAAGCATCCATAGGAAGTTGGATTTTGTGGAATACATCATATTAATATATTTTAATGAAGACGGGGAATATACGATCGGAACAGAACTGTTTATATCAACAGTGGTTATATATAACTAAACAGGCACAATACTTTATGAAAAAGTATTTGACTATAGAAGCCAAGAACAATGAGAAGATTTAATTTTACGCGCAGTTAAGGAATTCACCTTCGGTATGTGCTTTGAAGATAAAGTTGAGCGCTGTGTAAATAGGGTATAAGTCCTTAGCAGTAATTAAAATGTCAAAAGGTAACGAATCGGCAATACACTAACACATCATGAAGCATGAAAATACAATATTCAAATAAGGGGTTATGAATTGTTAGACGTCTAAATTTGAAAAACGAGGATTATGTTCTACGATTGGACATTATAAATTGTCATTTCTAGTACAAATGGTACAATCACAAACAGGTTTATTTACTGGGTTATGAATAATTTTTCCGTGCACCGAGTTGGCTTTAAAAAATTCAGTGACCGATTACCCCAAAAATTGCCAGTATACTATAACTGCCCTGAGAATTATCGCATAATGAGATGCCACCTACATAAAAAATACAATCCGTCCGATTTTGAAGCTTTCACAATAGATGAACAAGGAAATCAACTAAGAGATGCTGAAGAACATAATCCGAAGACTGACATATGCTGCCTAAGTTATTATTTAAAAAAAACTGCACTAAAGAAATAAAAAACAAAAACAGCACCTGAAAATGTAACTTACCATCAATTCATCAAAAGAAACTGGCATGTCGACAATGTTCTCACGTATAGATGATGGATATTATGGACAGGATTTCCTCAAGCTACCTAGAGGTACCTACTCGATCCATCTATTCACCAATGAACCATTGAGATCGCAGGATTAGAAGTCAATCGACAGACAAAACCAATGCAGATTTCTACTTTACTTGAACAAATTTCACACCCATGCTGTCCATCCTTCATACATGAGAGCGAGATTATCAACATCAGTGGCTTGACGAATGCATGCATCGATTTGAGCGTATATTGACATCGGTTCATTCACATCAGCCATAGGAAGAAACGAATCAAATCCATGCAAACGATCATAAACTCGATTCCAAACAGATAAAGCCATCCTGTTCAGTGACCTTCCCGAAACAGTCTTCTGTGAAGCAAAAAACCATAATGTAGGTTATTTCATACCCATAAAAATAGGATACATAGTATGAGATAAAAACTACAGTTGACTGCTTACCTGTTTTACTTTTTCTGTCTTTACTGACTGTACATTTTCTATTGCGAACTCTTTAATTTCACTGAGGAAAGTTTCCTCGATAGTTTTGAAGTGCGTATTGAGCATCTGCAAAAAACCTTTAAGGGAATTGTATAGATATGGATTGGAAGTAACATGTTCATTGACTTCAACCAAGAGTGGTAAAATCAATTCCCCTATAAGCTTATACTTAACAAGTACGCATTCTTGATTGAGAGTCATTGCAAATTCCGTCTCATCCATTCCTTCACAGACTGATTCTGACTCAGAAACAGAACTTTTCGATGATACGGAAAATGACGCAATTAATTTTGAAAGATTCTTTAGCATATTTAAGACCAGTGTAGTCCAATTCTGATGATTATCTAACCAAATGCTCCAATTTGATGCAAGTGAGCATGCTTCGTTGTCCAACACCTGGCTGTGGGACAATAAAGATGATCGGATAGAATCATAACGGCTGAGAAACTTAACAAGTTGCCGAATGTCAGACAATTTTTCTTTTTGTAATGTACTCAAATGCGATCGCAGTGACGTTAGTATTGTAAGTTGTTTAGAATTCGTTGAGACATCAGAACTCAAAGATGGTGAAACTGAGGGCTGTACAACAGACAGTTTTTTTGACTTTGAATGATGTAAGTTACGACTGGCTCGTTTTGATTTTACAACAGGCAATGATGAATTGTTAACGTTATCCTCATTCGCTGAATCCGATTTCGAACACATATCGATGAATTCTTGTTTTATAAGCGTCAGACGCTGTTGTAATTTTTTGACTGCAAACTCAGCTGAATCAAGATCACCTTTAAAACGATCAAACAAATCGGATTTCATATTTGTGTCATTGAATGCAGATGAAGGAAACCAGTTGAGTATGGGCCAATCTAATGCATAGGCATCCTGAAAAAAGATATTGAAATAAGTGAATTGTTATTTTTACTTTGTTAGCAAATATACATAATCTATAGATTTTTTTTGTTAAGATGACAACTACGTAAGACAAGAGTCAGTTTTTTTTAACTGTAATAATTTTGACTATTGATGAAAATAAACCAATGCATATTCAAGTTAAGACTTGAACTGCTTCAATCACAAATGTTTCACATAACTGAAATGAACTGAATGCTCACTTATCAGAGTAATGTTTATACAGAAAAACATTTCCCTGGTGTTCTGCTTATATGCATTAATTGTAGTGGTAAATCACTATGCATTTTTTAAATTTAACGGCTGATATGAGACTCTTTATTATTGATATACATAAGAAACTAAAGCATACATATATTTATTAAAGTATAATACCCACCTTGATTGTACAAACAACCCTATCCAATTCACTAAACTCCGATGTAAGTTTTTCTTTCTGTTCTTTTGTTTGCTTTAGTTCACTGACCAAATCCATGCATTTTAAGAATGAAGGACATTTGCTAAGACCGCTGAAAAGCGAAAGTTGAAATTTATGAGTACTATATTAAATTGCATGCTTGAAATAAACAGAAGACTACTTAAAGTGAGTTAGAAAACCTGTCTGGCTTTGCTCCAATTGATGATTTGAGTATGATATATTTTTATACACTAAAGACACCACGTTTTCCTGCGTCAAATAAATATACAGTTTAAACAGACTGTAAACCTGAGTTGAGTTAGTTCTAGATAGTTATTGAATATTCTAAGAAAATCAGTCAATATATTCTAGAAACAGAACGCTCACTGGAGCAGTGTAAGTTGACAGTTTTGTGTCAAAAAATACTTTTCCGACTATCTATAAGAATCTCCATTCTCAGAAGACATTCATGAGTCTGACCAACTGTCTCAGTTTCTTATGAGTCATTTATGTAGATTCATAAAACATACATTTAGCACTACAATAGTTAGATGAGTACATACACGTAGTACAAACTTAGGAGAATAGCGACTAAGGTATATTTCAAAAATAGACTAATTTACATTGATTGAGACGTAACACGCAAAATATGTGGGTGTGAAATTTATTGTACATTACAACGTCCATATACGAGACATCCATTTGTCTCTAAATTTAGATGATTATGCAAAAACCACACTTATTTTTTTGAGCATGATGACAAAAATTCTACAAAAGTATAAAGGAATCTATACTGTTAACTATACTAAAATGGAAAATGCGGAACAGGCTTTAGCAGTATGTTGCACGAATCGATTTTCGTATATTTAATTTCACCCAGAGGTAAATCTCAGAAAAACGTAAAGCAATATAATTCAAAGGAAAAAATAAACATACTTGACTCTACATGTTTCAATGTAACAGATAGAGAAAGCGATTGAATCCACCGAAACTCCGGACACCCCTTCAGTGGATACACTTTCTGATTTTGCGGCATCTCTAATTGAATCAAGAACATTTGCTAAAGAAAAGCATGGCTCATGTTGGTAAAGCGCCGACTTCTCATCTTCTTGCGTCATATGCCTCCAATTGTAAGCTGACATGAACAAACGAAGATGTTTGTAATGTTGTTCTGCTGCTTCGAGTGCGGCCACATCAACTGAAAACTGACTTTCTTGACCTGAACGAGTAACGAGTCGATGAATGAGGTTAGCTGCGGGGCCCCTGAGATGCTGCACATTGACTGGCTGAGTAATTGACATGTGTACATTAACACTTTCAATTATCTTTTCTGCAGATAAGCTTAACACATCTGGCATACCGCCTGCTTTATTTGGTGGCTCATTTTCAGCTAGCAGCCTGCGAATAGATAGTCCTGTATTTTCTACAAGTGCACAGAAAAGACGGCCGGATGCTAATCCAACCATGCTTGCTAGTGCAATACGGGATGACAAACGACCAATGAAAGAATTTATTGGATCATTGAACGGTTGTAAATTCAAATCGCTGACCTTAGTTACAGAACCATGATGTATTGCATGCCAGTGGATTAGTCCTTCCTCAAGTATGGAAACAAATGCAATCATCCCAGAAGTATATATTTCGTCAGTCCATGAACAGGGCGTAACTCCTACTGATAGTCGGTTCGATCTACTAAACTCCCATTTCCACAAAGATGTCGCACCTTCTAAACTCTTTGGCACAAGAACATTGGTAACTTGAGAAATAATATCAACATAGTACCATGGCAAGGCTGTAATGGTACATGAACGAACTCGTTCAGCTATCTCTTCCATTTGAGCAGTGGCGTTTGTGAGAGCAAGATGAACGGCAACAAGAACATGATGCACTTGCAAATCACCTTGGTTATCTGGAACTGGATCTTTTAGAATGAAATCATCTACGAGTTTTTTGAGATTACTTGTATCTGACTCGTTTATGTGACGCATAACGAACCTGCAGAAATCGCTCACCATGGGAACTTTTGCTGTTATAAGGGTCGTCATGGCTTCAGGAACGAGTAGTCTTGTTAGATTAGCATGCAACTGACTTATACAAGAAACGGAATCTTTGACAGCTAAAAGAAACGATAGTTCTCTTCTTACGTCTGCTTCATAACCGGCACTGAAGTTCCATACGCCAGTAGGCTGGTGACCAAGAACGGTGAATAAATTTACTAAGCAGTCTGCATAGGTACTGAGTGGATCTAGCGGAAGAGCTTTTAAGTTACTTCTAACACTTTGGCAGCTACTGGTTTCACTCCATTCGTTAAACTCGACCTCAAGAGCAAGTGAATTGCTTGCGATACTCAAAACATAGTCCAATAAGGCCCAGCTGTAGGCAGTTACTCCAGCAGCACCTTGATCACAGATGAATAAATTCAAATTATCGACTTCATGGGTAACGCTATCCGAATTCAAATAACCACGATACGCACTTATATTTTCATCTTTAAGTTTGCGTAATTCACATAAATCATCAAAACTGTTTTTGGTTGCTTGTTCCAGTAAAGAAGCTAGTTTTGAATCAAAGTGACTACTAAATTGCGGTGTGTTCGATGAGATGAAAGTCACTAGAGAGTCAATGTCACTGTGTGATGACTGAATTAAACTTTCCATTTGTGAGTGGAACTGCTTTATTTCCTCCAACCATAAAGCCATTGAATGCGTAAACTCCGAATTCCCAAGATAAATTCGAGCAACTGAGTGATAGTTTGATAAAGCAGTGACGAGTGGAGAACCCGACACCTTATTAGATTCTAGTAAAGATGGCAACCATTCGGGATCAGTTAGCAGACTAAAATTCTGAAAGTGTGATAAGATTTCAGCCATCCAAAAATTATTTTGCGTAGAAAGTTTTTCATACAATTCTTCAACTTTTCGCTCACTCTGTTCCACTTGTTGACAGTGACGCTCAGAAGATAATAAATCATCACGAGAAGCATTTTGCAAAGTTATGTAACGATCATTCAGAAGTGATGCATGCTGACGAGCCTTTGTTAGTTCCGTCCACACAGCTAAGCGCGAAATAAGGGAGTCCAGAACAGAAAATACTGAATCCAAACATGAACTGTGGCTAAGTTCAACAAGTCGTAAGGTGAGTAGACCTGAATACATACGAAGTTCTGAATCAACACGTCGCAGCCGTCGGTTAGTTGACAATGAGTGGTAATGCCTAGAGCTGGTGCTCCCTCCACCATGAAAGGCAGACAAGTGGATAAAATCAGTCACAACTTGAGAATTATTAGTGGAATGTTTCTTATTCTGCCAGTCGACTAACGGGTCTATCAAAAAGGCCTTGAGTTGTATTAGTAAAGGATCCACTATGTGACGAGCAGCTTGTAAACCATTCTCTGCTGAAAACCGGAAAGATCCCCGTACTGATTTATCTTGGGCTGCAGGTCCAAGTGCATGTCTCAAAATCCTTGTCAACCGAAACGGAACTCTTTCAGCCACCTTCAAACTTTTACCCTTGTCAAAGCATACATTATAATCGATGTGCACGATATGTCCAGTTGATAAATCGATGAGAAGGTTATCGAGATGCCGATCACCAAGACCAACTAAATATCCTAGACTGCTAAGCAATCCAGCTGATTTAGCAAACGCACGTGAAACCCTCCACCAACTAGCACATGACGGATTAGAAGCCCACAACTCACGAGTTAACAAGTCTGCTGGCGTTTCGGCTTCCAAAGAAGTGAGGACTTCTCGTAACGTCTCCAAAGGCCAGTGTGAGCGAGACTGGGACTGATATTGCTGACCGGATGCATGCAGCAATTCTTTCAGGCGAGCATGGAACAATTCACCAGGTCTTGGAATTGCAGCTGTTGAAGACACGTAAGAATTATTAGATGATAGCTTATTAGTTCTTATTTGCCACTTTTTATAGAGACTGTAAAGAGGAACAGCGCCCTGTACCATCTGCAAAAGACCGGAGCGTACACCTAAGGGAGTAACAGAATAAGTTCGAGCCAACATGTTTTCACAAGAACCAGAACCGTGTGATGACAACTGAACTGCAGCAAGATTTGTAATCTCAAACAAACGCATTATACGGTCGTCAAGGCGTAAATCTTCTAAACCTTTTAAAAGATAAGGGTACGTACGACCGTTCTGTGCTCTAAGTAGTAAACGCTTGGGACGCGTTTTCGTTGGAAGAATAGTAATGCTATTACCCAAATGAGATGCTTCTATTCCAAAATGGCCAGGCAGTGGGATGCCGCAGGTTAGTTTATCTGATGAAATCATACAGTTTTCGAAATGCATGTTTGAAAGTCGAGGACTGAGCTGACGAAGATGTAAGTAAGCAATATTGTTATTTGATACTTTAATATCAGCATCCGGGACTCCTCCCCCACGAAAGACAGTATGAATTTGAGAAAATGTTGATTGATGTGATGTTTGAAGCTGCTGGATGAGCCGACGAATAATTAAAATAGGTTCTTTCACATCTTTAGGATCTGCCGGATGTGACAGGGTTTCTTGTAGTTCGTTAATCGCCTAGAATATTATAAGAATAAAATCACTTTATTACTAGTATTATATTTTATTGTGATATACATATGTATATGATGTGACAATATATATATATATATATGAATCATACTAAAGTAGTTACCAAAAGACTCAGTATCCGGTACTGTTAGCAAGTATGAATGAAGTGCAAATATGAGGTGTGGCAGCTCCTGTCTGTCTGTCTGTTTTCGACATAGAACTTTGCACATTTGTGCGGCAGTTCAAGTCGCCACACCATGTAGCACACAAAGCAAGAGAAGAAAGTAGAGAGAGAGAGTAAATAGAGGTGTGAGACACAACTAGAATACTAGTGACCTAGTAATCTAGGCGAGGTTGGTGTGAGACAAAGGAATGGTAATAACGAAGAACAAAACAGTTTGATTGGAAATCATAAGTCACAAGGAGTGGATGCATCTGCGCCATTGAGAACGATTTTGAGCCATGTCACCAATTGTTTCCAACCATTGGTTTTTACCGTCTCGAGGACCCCAACCAGGAAGTCTACACCTTCCTACGTGGCTTAGATCAACTGTTGTAGATTTCATTGACTGGTGTCATGTTTTGGTTTGACCACCGCTAGCTCTTTTCCAGCCTGGCCCTATATCAGCTAACATTGCCCGTCGAGGAAGGCGATGACTAGGCATACGTAATACATGTCCTAACCATCTCAGTCGATGTAATTTCACAGTCTCGTCGATTGATTTCCCCGCCTTACCTAGCACTCGACGCCTAACCTCAATATTGCTCACCCTATTATACCACTTCACGCGGGAGATAGAACGCAGACACCTATGATCAAAGACAGCTAATCTTTTCATGTCTTCCACTCTCAATGGCCAGGTCTCACAGCCATAAAGGAGGACGGAGCGGACTGTTGAGCAGTACACACGCCCTTTGGTCGATAGTCGGATATCACGTCTACGCCAGAGACGGCGTAAACTGGCATATGCGAAACTGGCTCTCTGTATCCGTTCTGAGATTTAGTCAGAGATCAACCCGTTGGGGCTGATGGTACTTCCCAAGTAAGTGGAGTGGTCAACGTGCTCTACCACTTCACTTCCTATTTCTAATCTAGGGATCGGTGTAGTCCAATCCTGGAACATCATCTTACATTTTACAGGCAACTGCAAACATCATGTAGCATTGCGGTATGTGTGTTAGCGGAAACTGTAATTATCATTTGTGTGGTAACAAAGTGACAGTATGATAAAGACGAATTAACCAAATATAAAACTATTAACATGAACACACACAAAGTACGTGTGTCTAACAATCTTACCAACACAGCCAATCAAATAGAGTATAACTAAATGGTTCGAACACTAGACTATTGAACAATCGCTACCATCTGTAAACGCTAGTTTAATCTACTATGATAGTTCGTTAACAACACAAACCTGTGGGTGACAGCTTAGTGTATATTAACTGATAGCTGGTAATTGACCTGTACATGTATATTATTCTGGAAAGCTAAAGAATTACTAGAATCTGACATATATAAAATCTTATTCGGTAACATAATTGTGATAAGTCTAATGCCATCAGTAAGATTGAAGGCTACAATTCATCGTACAATGATATTCATTAGGTTACCGAGTTAGGATAGATAGGTGTACACAGTTTACATCTTCCGGCAAGGAAAACATTAAATCTAACTTTTCCAAGTTTTTACGCAAGTGAATAAACTTTAGATGCACAAAATTCGTAGTGTATGAAATACAGAAACAAAAATCTTACATGCGCAAAGGTCTTTTGGAACCATTCTTCATGGGGAGTTTCAGGTTTCACGAGCATGGTTAAAGCATTCAGCTGTGATATCAAATCAAGAGTCGGTTGAAGTGTAGCAATATACTTCGCTAGAACAACAGCCTCTGAAAACTCTTTATGTGTCACCAGCTTATCTTCAGCATCATACACTGACAATGAAGCAACGGTATCATCCGTGGTTACATCACTTGATTGTGAAACTGCGTTTTCGTTTTCATCTGAGAGAAGTCCATCGGATACATGCTTAGATAATGCCTTCAAATAGCTGGCACTTTTGTATGCATCTGTTTGTTCAGTGCGTTTCAGTTCCGACTCCAAAATGTTTATCTACAAATCATTGAAATAGTAAAATAAGTGTTCTGAGATGGTGAGAAAAAAACATATCTTGTTTTTAGAATAAAGAACTTGTAGTGCAGTCGACTCTGCAGTTATCCATCAACTACTGTACAGAAATCACGAAATGCCAAATTTAGTGTTTGAGTAATTCATTCAAGCTTTCGAAAATTAGTACATGATGATCCCTAGTGAACTGAACATAATTTGGAGGTTAATAAATTTTTGAGAACAACATATTTGTGGTATAGACAATTATGCATGAAAATAATACGATCACAATAATTTTATGAGGATTCTTGGACAAAACTAAGTCTACGACGACATCGAACTTAAAAGAGAAGAAACATCCAAAAACATAATACTATTTTTAGACGTCTAAGTCAAGCGAACAACCAAGAGAAAATTATGAAAATAAGTGTACACGTCAAATAATAAGTTGCAACAACAACAACAACCCAACAGTACGAAAAGTTTAAGAGGCTAGGATACACTGCAGCCATCCGAACTTGAAGAGAGTAGAGGAAAAATATCTTGGGACTTTCTTCCAAAAAAGTGGATATCAACAAGACTTTATCAAAAGATACCTACCCCCAACCTAACTGACCAACTCAAAATCATCGCATGATAGAACAAAGAAAATCGTCCTACTACATATGAAGAACATCGCTGAAATCACTGCAAGACTGTTGAAACCTTTTGAAATAGCTGTCGTCCACAAACCGACAAAATCAGATTAATGTATACTATGTTAACCAAAAGATGAAACAATGAAAGGACACAAAACCAATATCATCTACAACATAAAGTGAAACATCTGTGAAAAACATTATATTGTTCAAGTTGGACGTTCTTTTCATTTTGGTGTCCACGAAAATAAAATAGCTGTCAAAAGACATAATATCCAGTCCATGATACGCACACTGACAACTTAGAACACCAGTTCGACTGAGGAAATATACGAATCTTAGACAAAGGAAGTACCCAAAATGACAAGACAAAAAATCCAAATCCCAAGTCAACAAAAGGATTGATGCCAGTGTAAATTAACGACTGACAGCAACCAAGGTCGTCCAGAGGAATAATTATGTAATTCACACAAAAATCAAATAAATTTACTTTATTTTGAAATCTTAGCTGTAAATGTTGTCTGAAAGGACGAAGAGAGCTTCGCCAATACAATGAAATATATTCAATGACTAGAAAACACAATCACTCTGATGACTGCATTTTTAGGGAATACGTGAATTAAAGTATAGTGGCAACAATTTAGACTGTTTACATGAGCATAGATTTACATGTCATTCTAAGCATTAGGATTATCTTAATGGGTAAGCGATGCATAAAAGTAGCAAAAATTACAAAAAGAAAATAGCAATCATTGGGGGTATTTACTGCAATAATAATGATAATAATAATAATTACCTTTTTTGACAGTTCATCCAAATGCTGTACTAATGAACCCAGCCATAATTCTTCCCACAGAACAGTAATACGCTGTAGTTCATAGGTAAAAATTTCTACACGTTCAACAAGATCGCCTAAACCTGAATTTCTCAAAGCTGCTACTATTTGTGAAAATGAATGAGATGGATCGACTTTTGACTTCAAGATAGATACACTTACAGAACTTGTATGATCAGGACTGTTTGTAAAATAAGGAGAATTGCCTAAAAAATATTGAAAAGAATGAACAGAATTGCTATGTGATGACATTAAGAGACTAATCAATTAGGGAGTTAACGCCAGTGCTAGGAATGTCGCAAATTTATGCTGTGTTCAAAGGACTGCGTTTTATCACTTTACAATTTAAAAAAAAATTATATATTGTAAGTCAACAATAAGTTTCCCTGATACTAATTCTATTTTTAAGGTGTCGAATTCAGCTAGGGTTACATCTGGTAACAGATCTACAATAAAATAAAATAAGATGTGATCAATCATCTTCCTTGAGCTTAATATCATCACATCGAATATGTCTGGCTCATTTGCACCAAACAGCTAGACTGTAATGCGCTTAATTTGTACTGTTACTTATCTTCAATAAGAAAATGACGTCGAATTATGCAAATTCTGACTGACTGACTTCAACATAGAACTTTGCACTGATGTGCATCAGTTCGAGTCGCCACACTTCACTCAACACACAAAGCCAGAGAAGAAAGTAAAAGAAAATGCGAAATCGAGACAGTAAACACAGATACGAAGCAGAAAGAATAGTAATATCGAAAAACAATATAGTTTTATTGGGTATTATAAGTCACAAAGAGTGGATGCAGTTGCGCCATTGATAACGATTTTGAACCACGTCACCGATTGTCTCCAGCCATTGGCGTTTACCGTCCCGAAGACCTCAACCAGGAAGTCTACATCTTCCTACGTGCCTTTGACTAACTGTTGTGGATTTCATATATGTGTAAAACTTGGGCACTCTGGTAGTAAGTAACTCCATATTAGTTTGTTTATTAGATATATCACACAGTGAAACAGTATTATTTACTGGATGACGTTTCGAACAAAATTTATTGTTCATAATCATATCAATTGTAATCACACGACTTTGACACTTGAGTTTTATAGTTTTCTTTGTTTTCTCCTATTTGTCGTATGGGTGGTAGAATTTTCCAGATATCGGGGACAGGTGATGAATCATTCCTATTACATGTATTTGTAGTTGATTCGATAAACAAAGCTTCTGTTATCAATCTCTCCCTATACCCTGTGACATTAGATTTTAAAACTGTCATCCTATCCCATCCTATTGTATGGTTGTGTGTAACTGCGTGTAGTGCTATAGCTGAACTATTCTCTAGATTTCTTATCTTATTTGGATCAATCAATCTAGATTTTGCTAAGTTTTTATGTTCAGCTAGTCTGACTGCCCCTGTTCTACTAGTTTGACCTATGTATTTGACCTGAAAATCATTGCAGTTAGGGTATTAGATAAACTAAATTGTTTTGTTTTGAATGCTCCACAGGATCGTTTAGCCGATAAAGTTTGTTTCTAATTGAGTTTGTGGGTTTGAATGCCGTTTTTATTCCTGCCTTGTTAAGAATTCTGCGTAAGGCTTCTGAGGTTCCTTCCTTGTATGGAATTACTACTGATGATTTAGATTCCTTATTGTTGGTGTCATCATTAATACTATTATTATTACCACTATTATTATTATCATCATTATTGTTATTATCACTATCGCTACTATCATTATTTATTTTATTTTTACATTTCCTTACATATTTCCTGACTAGTTTATCCGGGTAATTATTAAGTTTCAAAGCTTCTTTTATGTGTATCAGTTCCTGTTTTAGATTTTCTTTGGTACTACTTAGTTTTTGTGCTCTGTCATTTAAACATTTCACCAATCCTATTTTTACTGACATTGCTTCAACCTTCGAGTTGATGTGTTCGAAAAACCTATCTATATCTTGTATTTTAAGTACAGTGAATGTGTATGTAAATGACACACACGCAGTTACACACAACCATACAATAGGATGGGATAGGATGACAGTTTTAAAATCTAATGTCACAGGGTATAGGGAGAGATTGATAACAGAAGCTTTGTTTATCGAATCAACTACAAATACATGTAATAGGAATGATTCAACACCTGTCCCCGATATCTAGAAAATTCTACCACCCATACGACAAATAGGAGAAAACAAAGAAAACTATAAAACTCAAGTGTCAAAGTCGTGTGATTACATTGATATGATTATGAACAATAAATTTTGTTCGAAACGTCATCCAGTAAATAATACTGTTTCACTGTTGTGGATTTCATTGACTGATGAGGCCGTGTTTTGGTTTGACCACCACTGGCTCTTTTCCAACCTGACCCTATGTCAGCTAACATTGCCCGTCGAGGAAGGCGATGACTAGGCATGCGTAACACATGTCCTAACCTCGTGTATCGACTTTCCCTCCTTACCTAGTACTCAACGTCTAACCTCGAGTGCAAGTTCATCCATTTTTGACTTTTAAAAGTAAAACTGATACTGTGAGATTTCTAGTATAAGATTATGACATAAAAGTAACATGTAAACAAAGCTAACCAAACAAATGCAAACAGCAGCTATATGAATATATGACATATAAAATATAAAATACTTTTTCCTAGAATCATACTTTTTTGTCCAGTATTTGTGGTAACAGGATTTGAAGCAGCAACTACAGCCGGAAAAACAAGTTGGGCTGCTAGACGGTAAGACGGAGAACTCCATTTGGAACTAACATTGTCAATATCAATAACGATAAGTCGGTTCAGTAGTGCAACTAAACAGTTTCGAATCATGCCATCCGGTAAACCTAACTGAATCAGAACTTGAGGTAAACAGGTGCCCCAGATTGTTGGACCACCTAGTGTTAAACTGGATGTAATTGTTTTTGTCTGTTTAAGTTCACTCTTATCTACACTCAAAGAATGACTTTGATAGAATTCCTGTAGTACTGGATTGGCTTGATCTAGGAAACCAGAAATCATGCCTCTGAGCTTACGAGACGGAGAGCACAACAAATCCAGAAATTTCAAAGTAGCTAAATTAAAAAGACACAAATACGTTCGATTAAAAGAAATGTTTACACATTTTATAAACTTCAAAAGCTGTAAATGATTTCGGTGATTAAGTAATATGAAGCTCTAAATAATCTAAGATTACCGACATTTTTTGGATTCTTGTTTGTAAAAGACTGTGCTACTTTATCAACAGTACTTTGACGCCATACCCTGTTACAATTCAAGCAGTTGATTAAAAATACCTAAGAGTATAATATCAATCTCGTTTCACAAATATCTGTTCTGTCAATATTCTGTTAAGACTATCATTCGTTTATCCTCTATCTAGAAATACTTCCACTCGTTACCTTTGTAAGTGAAACACCCTCAGTAAAAGAATAGTTCGAATAGGTTCACTGTTCTTGGATCTGAGATAAACTACATATTAAATGAGCTGTCCCTGTTGTTTTGCAAAATGTGAATTATGCATCTATTTAAACTTACTTGTTGTGATATCTAATTTGGTGATTGGCTTATAGAAGAGCGAATTTTCAGGTACACCAGACTGATCCACTATATTAAGAAATGTGGCATAAGCTTGCGCTGCTGACATATGCAAGGCATGTTGACGTTCTGTTATTGAAACTAATAGTTGGTGCAGAAGTTGGATTAAATCTGAAGTCAGGCTTGACTTCTTCAACTGCGGAAGAATCCTGACTAAATGTGAACAGAACTTTTCTTGTATCTGCAAGGATAATAAGCAGAAAAGATTGTATAAAAGCATCATGACGAGATATAAGCTGATAATCTTATATAGGTAACCTTGTAGTCATAAACACAAAATGTTTTGATTAAAACCACTTATGAGGTGTATATAAATAGTACATAGCTACCGAAACCCTGAGCCTCTAACTTGGAACCCTGTTCCACTGGGAACGTAAAGGAATAAAAAAATGAAGTCTGGAAGCGTCAGGAACAATAGACTGTCAGGGAAAATGAAATCAGGGAAGGAAAATGCATACTGGTGAGTGTAATTATATACGACAATTACGGTAAGTATAAGAAGACATGCTGGAGTGCCGAAAACTGAATTTATTGAAGTACTATGACGCTAAGGCGTATTTTTATTAGCTAATAAAAGTCATTCTCTCACACTATGCTTGTTTTCTTCAATATATTATGCTCCATTCAAGTTGGGAATGTTTATGGTAAAGATCAGTGTTCGAAAATTCCCAATAATTTTATCTACTGGCCATAAAAGAAACTAAAGAGTTGACCAGTGGCTAATTTCTCCGTTTTGTTAAAACTGCGTTCGATAACTAACGAACAGTAGATCACCGATAGCGATACTAAAATCCAAGTCTCTATGCGCACCAGATTTTAGGTCACATAGAACAACTTGCATAAGGTGGTGACTGTATAGTAATTGAAGCCAATCAATTTTTTACTACGTGCAATAGTCGTATGTAGTTTAAATAGAAAGTAAATGCAAAGATGGCACTAATCCGAATAATGCAATTAATTAACATTTAATTATCATTCCTCTACAACAAAAAATTTTGTTTATTTAGTAATAAACTGAAAATAGTTAATCTAACCTGTCCATCTAACTGATCATCAGGACAATGAAGAGAAAATTGATGTAGATGAATATTTAATGTGTTGTGATGTTTGCAACCCTCCATTTCATCTTCATTACAAGCCTCAGTAGCTAAAAAGGTAGCTAAAGCACTGATTAGTGCTGGTATAGATGAATCTGATTTCTCATCATTGTTTGTGTTTTCTCGTGATGCGATGCACAGTTTTTCAGTTAACATAGTTAATACGGGATATTCTGTTGAATCCACTAATTTCAACAGGACAGGGACAGCAGGATGACTTGGAGACATTTCGCTGAGATCCTTAATATACGTTCTTGCAGCTGACTGAAACTCATCAATCTGTCAATAGGAACAGAGAAAAATACGAATACAAATCTATATTTAAAAAAATTAACAATACAACTTCATAGCCGGTAAATTTTCGTTAACAGAACAGCAGATGAACACATTCACTCTGAAATGTTTAATAGTAAATTATGAAAGCTGCATCGGTCATTTCTATACCTCTTCGACTTCAATCAAGATTCCAAAGAATCAATCGAAAACATTGACACTATATTTATCCGTTTGCGATCATTGAAAAGTATTCAACCAAAAATAATTGGAGACTTTATGAAAGTGGTATTTTACTTACTTTTTTACAACCTCGAGCATAGCACCAATTTGCCATCTCTAGCCAAACAGATGCAGATAAACCATTTGCATTTAGATGAGTAGCCATCATTAATAGGCGGTTAGGCCACGTGGACGCTGAGAGAGGATATGTTGTAGTAGGTTGAACACACTCGTTGACACCGGGAATGCCACTAGGCCAAGAAACATCAGCAAAACGACTGAACATATCGAGGTCTGATGCAATTGCTAACAGTCTTTGCGACTAGAAATCAAGAGAAATTAAACGAACTTCAGCAACCAAACCAAAGTAGTGAGAAAAATTGGAAATATAGTAGTGAAAAAAATGAATATACGTAAAGTATACTGTAGCACAAAATAAATAGAAATAGTAAAACTGTGCAGTGATTCCACCATAGTAGAATATACATCGCTGTCACAATACCAAAAAGGGTGACTGTAACAACTGAAAGTCATTAAGCTAGGCATTCTTATTAATACCTATTCAGATCATAAATATGGCTAAATTTAATGAAGTAAAACTTGGCTATTAATTCAGTTATCGAGAGAAAAATGGTTAGGTTATACTTGAAATTTAAAGGAGTGAAATTGATCCAACAAAACTAAACCAAAATTAACGGAATTACTTAGAGCTTCTGTTGTGCGTTAAATGAAAATCTCATAATAGCAATTTATTAGAATTTACGACTTTAAAGGTTATGAGGAAAACTATGCGTGTCCGGGAAGTGGCAACACCAACAATTAAAACGTCCATAAACAAAGGATCAGTGGCTTATTCGCTTAAGCACTCGACTTGTAGCCAACGGGTCCCCGATTTGAATCTCGCTCCACATATTCCAGCTTGAGTGGTACAACTGGGTGGTACAATCGGCCGTCATACAATAAGTCTAATCCATAGCCGCGTTCTGAGTAGCTAACTTCTAATTAGTCTACTGACCAACTGGGTACTTACTCAAATGTAATCCTCACTCTACAAAAGCCTATTCTAACCAGAATTAATCTTTAACAATGAAATTATCAAATCATGCACGAAAGTTTGGCGTCTTAAGATTCCTTTAAAATAGTTAATGTTCAAAAGTTATTTCATAAAATCGAACCAATTCACTAATTGGTCAGGATGGGTAGTAAATTGTCTGTCATTTGCTTATTTGTTTCCATTTTTCAATGCTTATGCTAGGAAAATTCGA
The DNA here is from genome assembly GCA_944472155.2 of Trichobilharzia szidati. Lineage (NCBI taxonomy): Eukaryota > Metazoa > Platyhelminthes > Trematoda > Strigeidida > Schistosomatidae > Trichobilharzia > Trichobilharzia szidati. Next base: position 94,350,535 of record OX235279.1, on the reverse strand, counting down.
CAATAGTTATCAAGAATATTGTTACTACTAGACACAGATCTCTAGAGTGTAGTGGCAACATATCAGATCTAAAATACATTCTAGACAGCTATATGTATGAACAAATCATTGATTCCAGCATGTGTGGCTGTTGTTAGCAAACAACAGGACTAACGAATAGTTCAACCTACATGTGCTTGAAATCCTATGACTTCATCAGCTTTTTATCTCCCAGATTTAAAAGTTTACTTTTCGATATGATTTCTCGAGAGGATATACTATCACCTTACACATGAAAACTGACTTCAAAAATGAATGCTTCCCACTATGCTGCAGCATAGCACTGACCCTATAGGTTTGTTTTCAGTGGTATCGGGATTTTTAGCGACTAGCCCAGAGAACCCAACACCAAAAACACCAACCTTAGCCTTCATTTTTTCTTATAAATTATCAATTTTATTTGATGACTTTATTTAAGTCAGTTCATGAGAATGGTCTACAGTAGAAAATTTATAACAGTCTATTGTGAACAATGAAAGGTCAAAACACTAAGGAGCTTAGAATTCACTGGTGAATTAACTAAACAATATAACACAGCACAAAAAGTGAAAATAAAGTACCGTTCTAATTACCTTTTGTTCAGATATATTTGAACTTGTCAAATCTTGACATATCCTTTTAGTCCATGGGACATTATCGGGACCGGACGGCGATTCTAACCACTTGAAGAGACACAGAGCCACTTCAGCTTCCAAATTACACTGAGTTGCAGTTTTTAACATACTACAATCCACTTTTTGAAATAATGTTTCTTTTAGAGCAGATACCAACATTGCGATTGCTTTAATTTTACCATCTTTTTCATTTTCTTCTGTTCCACTGCATGATAGCCACAGAGTTTTAGCCAAGCAGTAATAGAACTGCAAAGCACCTACTCGTGACAGTTTAGACAGGATATCGCTGGAACTGGCCAAAACCACATTACAAAGTTCATCAAAACATGACGTTTTTCCTTTGTCTTGAGAGACGTTATGTTCCAGCAGCGTAAGACATTTAGCTGCCTTAATAATTAAACGCTGCGCCAGTTGTGGAGAGTTATTCAAGCATGCCCATTGACAAGCGGAAAGCTCAGAAGTAGAGTGGGCTTTCTCCTTTAATGATGCGAGGTGCATCCATGATGAGTAGGTCAAAGGATCTGATATTTCATACGAAGTGCTTGTCTCTTCAGTAATCAACAACTGAGCCTTGATCAACCAATCCTGTAAGCCATCATTGAGAACAGTTTTGGACTGAGAATAATAATCAGCAAACATGTTTAAGGAAGGAAGGGAGGTTGCAGTTGCTGACCTTTGTCTTACTATGGAAATCAATTCGGAAAAACACCTAGGTGAGGATACATCTTGAGTTTGACGCAATGAACACGCAGCATTGATGAGTAAACTGTTCAGGTGCGTTTGAAGAAAGTTGTGCGACGAAAGTTCAGACGGATCACGATTAACACTAACATCTTTTGAAGAAGTCCATCTGTTAGCAAAAGAAAAAGTACGAAGGAAAAGGGGATGATCAAAGTCAAGCATTGCAACATTCATGCATTATATTACCGCTACTCAAACTAAGAACTACAGAAATGTCAAACGACTCATATGACTTTGATGCGAGAAACAGAAAACATGACTAAGTGGAAAATTACAGTCATGATTTCAAATCTATATCTGTCAGATATTATAGTGCAACGAAATATGGAATTGTGTATTATGCTTGGTGTATACGAGTTCTATTACCCGTACAAATTTTTGATGTGTCAAGTCGTAAGACACATACTGTGTGAGGGCTCCTGATACTACCCAGCTTTTCAGTCTGAAGCAGAACTCTAACCCGGGACCTACTTGAATGAAAAAAGCTGAGTGCTCGAGCCAATGGATCATGTATGATGTAAGAACCAGTTGGAAGTTTAAACCAATCAGCTACAGTTCTTTAAATTATAGGATGTCAATTTTACAATGAACTTGAAAGAATGAAAGTATCACCACAGTTCCTCAATATCAACAGTTGAAACTTAATTACGGATCTTTTCACAGACCAGGTTGAGTCACATTTATTGTGATGGTTAGTAATACTACCTGACTGCTCAAGCTGAGGCAGATGTGATGGGATTCAAACACGAAACCTAGTCACTAAAACTCTAATGCTAAAAGCTAACGAGACATATACTCACCTTTAATCTGTTTAGATGTATTAAAGGGAAGATTTTACAAACTCTTTTTTGAATTCGCATTGAGAAATGATGTTTTCGAAGATTAACAATGAAACTGCACAACTGACATATCATTGTTCAAACATAATTAAAAGTAAATCACAGTTAGATAAATAAGTCAATCTACAGTTTGTCATACAACTTAAACAATTTATAAGGTATAATAGAAGAGAAATAGATAGTGATTGTACACAAATAATATGACCTACAGAACAATAATTTTCACGGTGAATTTTCCAATTATTGATGAAAGGTAAAATATTTGAGTGGAATTTCACGTTCGACTAAACTTACTTGAACAATTTATTCATACAGTCAAGACGTGCTGAAGTAAGCTTTAGTGCGAAATCTTCTTTCAGTAATTTTCCCTTGAAATACGGCTTTACACGACTGCGTAGTTTCACAGCAGCATCATAGTTGCCTTCAAGAAGATAACTTTGAAGAAGGACGTCAGTAACATACACTGTGGACGCTGCATGAATGGAAATTTCACTGGTCTCGCTAGTGGCAGAATTTTCTGAAGCCAATACTTTACTTTTGGATAAGTTGGAATCCAGATAACCAGTTAGTTGTAAAATGCCTTGATCCCAATCTCCACGAGTTAAAAAAGAAACACCATGAAGCCAGGAAAATGGATTCTGTTGTGGAGTGAAGAGGTCGTCCAACCATCTAGAAATGCAAGTTCATTCAATACAATCGCACAATAAGTATCTGGGCAAAACTCAGTTCTTTGACAAAATAATATTAGAAACCAGCACTACCTACCAACAAGCTTGACAACTAAATTTTACCACTATCTGATTGGTCTTATGATTTCTTTGTTAAATATAATTACGATTTTACAGCTTATGAAAAATGAATCGTCGATAAAAGAAAATTTTCCTCGCTGTTTACGTCTTTTTCTTATGACTCAATATGGGAATATTTCGTTCATTAGAAATATAGAAATAAAACTTATGATACATGCATACAAAAACTCTTCTAATAGTAACCAACTGATATAATTTAAAATCGGCAAGTAATGAATCTCCTGAGGGAACAGTGGGATATTCAACAGTTATCAGATTAACATGAACAACCCCATACAAATAATTCAACCGTGACTGTCATGTGAGGGTTAACGACGCCACTTGTTTACCTACAGTATCATGAATAGACATGAATAGATAAGGTTTCAATATGTGGTTAAATAATAACAGTGCATGAGAGTTTCACTTGGGAAGAGACCATCGGTACAGTTTAGATTTCTGTGCCTACTATAACTGTTTCTGATTTTAAGATGCTCTGAAGGATTCATGCAAGAGGAAGTCACAAGCTCGTCAGTTATACACCACTTCAATTATTCGTATTAAAGCTAATGCATCTAACAGTGCATGGTGTATTTGCTGATTTTTAGAACGATTGATGATTTGATCATTTATAGGTGTTCGACTGGAATACAATGTTAAGGATGAAATGTAGTCAGAAGACAGTTTAGCTATAAACTATATACCTTTGACTCAGTAAAGCAAATTTGCTTTGTTTGAACTCAACTCCCAGAACAGGTTTTTCATATCCCAAGGTATGGGAGCCACACAATTATTGTGTGAGGGCTGATGATACTATCTAGTTGCCCGGGACGACGTCATGCAAACGGGATTCGAACCTAGGGATCCACCCACTGAAAATCCGGCTCTTAAGCATATAAGCCAATCTCCCAATTTATCAAGTTTCAAAAATTCGTAACCTTTCCTACTAATACAATCTTTGTGAAACCGTAATCACGTGATGAGAATTTAAATCCATTACATAAACAAAATGGTAAACAATAATTTAGGAGTGTGAACACATGTATGTCTCGCACAACTTACTGTGCTAAAGCCTCCAATTCTTCCCAAGCTCCCAATTTATGAAGCGATTTGGATAAATGAATAATTATGTCACTTGATCCACCATACTGCCTCAACGTGTTCAGCCACACATCACGATCATTCGGGGTTTTGTAACTTGAGACAATCCTCAGCAAGCTATATGAGTGATAGACAGTAGTAGATAAGACTTCAATGGCTGGTCCTACACCAGCTCTCGATACCAGTGGTAAGTCACTTGATATTAGAATTAGAATATTTCGAATTCGATTGTACCACTGGGTACAAGTATTTTCATTTGCAGTGAAAAATAGAGCAGCAGTTGTTGAAGGACGCGGTAGTGCAGTCGCAAAACCACTAGTGGCATTGAAAATAATGCGTTCAAGATACCCCAAAAAGCTCATAAGCAACTGAATTTGACTAAGCTGTCGATTGGTTGTCTGATGAGCAAGCGCCTCAGAAGAAGCTACATAAAAAGGTGCTATTGAATTCGAGTTTCCATTACAAGAATCGATGGTGTCTTTTGATCGTAGAAACGCTCTTAAAGTTCCTTCAAGAGAGAAGAATGTTTTCAGTGGATTAGCCCAAGGAGCAACCTTCAATTTGTAATCGACCATTGCCCATGCTGTGTGCCATAATACCGGCTGCATAAAACTAGTGCACTGAAGTAATGACAGGTCACGTTTGCGATCTGATGGAAGCGGAGAAATTAAATGCGACAAACGTCGGATCCAATCATTTGGGTTCTTTAGAATTCTCAGTCGACTGCTTTCTGATTTCTGTGTATAAGGAGCTCCTCTTGTTAAAATGCCCAGAATTCCTGCAACAGCGGGAAGGCTAGGAAAAGAAGTGACCATCGCCGCTGGACTATTATTACAATCTGTGTAACCAAGACTAGTTGACGATAATAAAGCTGTAGACGAATAATCTGGTCGTCGAGTGGTAATCCAGAGCAATTCTGAATATAAGTTGGTTGATGGAAATTCGACTTTATTGGAAGTAAATGATCCAACTAGAAGTAATAAATCGTTACCAACTTTTTGAACTTGCAAGCATGGGTAAGATAATGAGATTTGTGCTAAGTGTAAGAGATAAGAAGCAAGTTTTGCATCACCCTTCTTGATGTATGGGAGAGCATATTTCACAAATACGTTCGCGCACAAGATAAAAACATTTTGACGAGATGAATCCAAAGCTACTTGTGAAACAAGTGTACGCTTTGACAATACTACGAGGTGAGTAAATAAAGTTAGCTTATCATCGGAACACATGATACCTTCAGAGAAAAAGTAGTCGATTAAATTCAGAAGAATGCAACCCTCCATATTGGAAATATTCCTGATAGAAAGAAAGCTGGTTAACATATCCATAATGTTGACTGTTTGAAATGTTGTAAGTAGTGATGGATTATTCAAAAATGTCAGGATGATTATTCTGACACGAGTTGGAACAACAGACCAGTTCTTCAAACAGTTTACTCGAACAATCTCAAATATACGGCAAAGCAATTCATTTCTGAGTTCATAAGACATGTTTCGCATCAATTTGGATAACAGTGATAAACTGAATAATGATAAGGTTTCCAAATTACAAGTGCTTGAAGATACAGACAAATCTAAATCTTTCTGAGAATTTGTTGCCAATTCAAGATCAGATAATGCTAATTCGCAAACAGCTTTTTGAAGAGAATTCATAGACGATAAATGACACAGTACTTGGAAAATTTTCTGACTTGGTGTATCAGTCCTCCTGCTATCTGATTTGCAGCACAATTTGAAATGATGCAGTTTTGAATGAGAATCAAAATAAACTGACAACGACGAAGGAATTACAGAGGTTGAAGTAGAGGAGTATTTCACTTTCAGGATAGTGAATATGAGATCAAGTAACGAAGTCAATGAATAATCAGTAAAGAGCAAACTTTCAACATTCACACTAGATATCAAGCAGTTTTGTACGGCTAGAATATCAGCATTTGAACAGTCAGAAAATTGTACCAAACAGCTTAATAGTTGGAAAACTGAAGACTGAATTCCATCCAGGACAATAAATGGGACATGAAAAGCACAAGTCGGGGTATGAGAAGAGTGCCATGAAGTAGTTTGTTTTTGTGATGACAATGAGGTATAATAAGCGTTTGTTGATTGGACAATGCGCAGCAGACGTTCAATCCATTGTGAAACGTCACCAGACATTAAATGGTCGAAACCAATATCTTCTGAAGCAAAGTTACGATTGCAGATACCTCCAAATATGCTAGACAAAACATTGAGGAAGAGTTGAAGAGATACAAAATGACCGTTTGGGTCAGATGAAGGTATCGCACCTCCTGGTACTGTAGGACTACGTTTGTTGTTAACAGTGGTGCTTTCTGAAATAGCTGCATTCAGTGAATTTTCGCTATCTTCCAATAAGTGAGTAACCATTTCTCGAATATTTTCATTTACAACCGGCAACGATATAAACTGCTTTGATTCTTCAGGCTTATCTTCTGTACGTAGGAAAAACCAATGTGAAAGGCCAAAGTAAATTTCGTCACATATAGGGCTTACATTTACATCTTTTGAGCCACTAGACGAATCCACACTCCAGCCCACAAGAATATCTGCAAGGTCAGAAATTCGCGAGGACAGGGAAATCTGGCTGGCTTTTGGAAGAGAGCTAATCAAACATCGAGCAATAAGACCAACAAGTTGTGCAAAACGTGGTACGTTTAGTGGTTGATCAAGAGTTTCACCTAAGCGAATAAGACTTGAAATGATGCTTGAAACAAATGGTAAAAGATCACACCAGGAACAAATAACACTAATAGGTTGATTACTTTTATGACTCATTGGTAAGCATAAATCTGATAAGATCCGTGAAATATGTGAAAGAATGCCTGATCTATACTGAGTATTTCCTTTGAGAAGCAGCCTCTTGAGTAACTTTAAAATGTAAGAAATGATATGAGCAGATGGGGTGTTTGTTTTAGGAGAAAATTCGTCACTAGTAACAGATCCATTGGTATCAAAACGTTTTCCTGCCCCTAAGGCTGCTATATGCACAGCAAGCCTACTTAATTGAACACACAACTCTAGGGAGCAATGAGATTCACACAAGCACGCCTCAAAAAGACGCAAATATGGTTCAATGATAATGCCAATCGATGCAGTCTTACTGGAAAGATCACTATGAGTATCGCTGGGAGACAGAATAGGAAGCAGACTGAAGAGATGAGAAACTGTAGATAGACGATTTTCCAGGGGTAAATCTGCACGGGAAGCGCGCTGAGTCAATTGCAGGAATTGATTAGCTGAATGTTGTGACATACATGGTAGGAATGGTAGGCGCCTGATTAGTTCTCTTTTTCGTCTGGCAAGTTCTAAGTCGTAACTTGTCGACTGACACTGAAGTTGATTCATTATAACTTGACTATCGAAAACTGCAATCGAAAAGTCCGTTGTATCACCATTTGAGGATGGAGAAGAACCGGTATCTGGTACTGATGATGAATTGGTTCGTGGACTTTGATTTCGCAACTGTAAGCTCCCATCACGAGCAGTATCAACATTCTCACGTTGCGCTTGTGATGAATTATCCGGTACTAGCATCCCACGGCAAACGTAGTGATAGACAAGACTCTATAAAGATAAATTACCAATGTATCAAGTTAGGACCATAAACACATTTATAAATAAGGCTTAAAGGTACGTGATGTGACTGAAAGTTTCACAAACCAGATATAAAATCCTCTCGCCCTTACTTACTTCGTTACTTTTGTTTGCTTGTGCTCCTAGATGTACAAGTTTGCGCACAGTATCGCGCATGTGAGACTGAAGAGCCAGCGACAGAGGCGTTTCATTATTCTGGGGGAATAACATACAAAACTGTAACATACCATTGTAACTGGATCAACAAGTGCTCCACTGCTGCAAAGCATATCCACCGTGGCACAATGACCACGTTTAGCGGCGAAATGAATCGGACGCCATTTCAGCTAAAAATAGTTGATATATGATAACACAAATCAACAACTAACATTAGTTTCCCAGTTAACATTTGCTTTATTTTTTAAAAGCCATCTAACTACATCCTTGTGACCGAAATGGGCACCAATAATCAGCCCAGTTACATTTTCATGCTAAAGAATATGTTAACGTAAAACTACCATACCTTAATATTATTGAGGATGTATGTATCCGTGACATCTATATCACTTATATCCTTCCAGAGTTTTTGAACCAGCGACAGATCGCCTTTTTCTATTGCTAAGAACCAATTTTGAATTGTAGCTCCACATCTTCCCATAACATCTGGAAAAAAAGTTGGGTTAATTGGTTGGTTAGACAAACTCATTTCTTTTTGGCAGTAATAATAATTAGCACAGAGAGGTTGCATGATATTTCGCCATAACTGGTTACTTTAATGACTACTAATAAACTTCAAATATTAAGCATCAAACTTTCTAGATGAATTGTATGGACTGACTATATAACCGTTTCAGGAGTTCTGGAAAGAATAAATGTAGTAATCAACAGTTGTCACCAGTTATCGGTTTTCTAATGTAGATAGGTTCAAATTAAACAGAACCGGTAGAACACGACTAAACACTTTAAAATGGAAAAAGTCAAGCAATGAAATCCAATAGAAACAATAGATTTTCGGTGAAATATGTAGATAACTTTATTTGCACGCCAAGTTATATCAATCTAAATGAAATTCTTACTGATGAAGTCTTAGAACATATACAAAAATGTCGCTTTTCATTTCCCAGCTTGTGTTGTTTTTGATGCTATCCCATCCTACTTTAAGAAGGCACATTAGCACTAAAAGTAGAAGACCTGAAGGAGTTATATAACTTCAACCATGTCTTCGTCTACAGTGGGAAAATTTGATAAGTAATAGATAGATTTGGTTCAGTGGTGAAGAAAGCAAGCCATGCAGTGTAATTCTTCATTAGTGGAGATAGCCAGCAACGTGAAACATGCCCCGACTACCATTTTCCCCACCAACAATGTTGATGGAAGTGCGATTAGGTTGGAAAAAGTAAGAAATCATCAGGCTTAAAGGTAACTATTTAGATGTAATAGAGGATTTTGGTTTATTTGTTGTCGTTCTCTGAGTTGTATCACTTAATTGTGAAACCATCATTGTCGTAACAGGCATTTTAAGAGCATCTCCAGTTTGAAGCCGCGCAACTAAACTTTCCAGTCAACAGAAAACCACATCAAAAGCGATGGCGAAAATCCATGGCTGATGGTCAGAGCTTAACTGGAGTCCGAGGTATGCTGAGAATTAATGGTTAGATACGATAAAGCTTATAATCGTTCTCAGTAGATATAAATATTTTTAATATATTTATGCGTTGAAGTTTCTGTAGCAATTTGGTTAAGTTTTGGGGGTGGAGTTGCTAGCACCACGCCCCAACCCTCCCTTTTTATCCGGGCTTGGGACCGGCTAGAAAACTAGCGAGCTAGTTATCTAGTTGACACCAATCCTCCAACGAAAGATGAAGTCTTGGATGCAATCAAGCTTCTGAAAGCTGGAAAAGCAGCTGGACCAGATGCGATACCCCCTGAAGCACTGAAAGCGGACCCAGAGACGACAGCAGATATGCTGACTCCACTATTGCAAAAAGTCTGGAAGGAGGGAAAGGTGCGTACTGACTGGAGGAAAGGTTACCTCGTGAAACTACCAAAGAAGGGTGACTTAGGACTCTGCAAGGACTGGCGAGGAATCATGCTCCTGTCGACGCCAAGTAGAATTCTGAGTCGCATCACCGTGGAGAGAATAAAGGACGCACTGGATACAGAATCTCGACTAGAACAAGCTGGATTCAGGAAAGGCAAATCATGTTCTGACCAAATTGCAACTCTACGCATCATCATCGAACAAAGCATGGAATGGCAATCAAACCTCTACCTCAACTTCCTTCATAGACTTTGAGAAGGCCTTCGACAGCGTTGACCGAGAGGTAATTTGGAAACTACTCAAGTACTACGGAGTACCCCAAATATTCATCAACCTTATTCAACAGCTGTACGACAACGGCACATGTCAAGTGATCCACAACGGAAAACTCAGCAAGGCGTTTGGAGTAAACACAGGAGCCAGACAAGGGTGCTTGTTATCACCAATGATATTCCTAATTGCGGTGGGCTGGATTATGCATCAGACAGTGGGAAACGAGAAGACAGGGATATCCTGGACCGACGTGAAGAACCTAGAAGACCTGGATTTCGCGGATGATTTATGTTTGATGTCACACAAAATCGAAGACTTACAAACGAAAACCGACAAACTGGTCGAAGAAGCAGCAAAGACAGGACTCCAGGTGAACATAGACAAGACGCTGGTTATGAAAATAACCAACCAACAAACAACAACAGCAGCAGCAACACCCAGCGCCAATCATCATCAACGGGAGGGATTTGAAAGAGGTTACTTCATTCACTTATCTAGGGAGCATTGTCTCAACTACAGGAGGAACGGACGAGCATGTCAAATCGAGAATCGGGAAGGCGAGAAACACATTCATCAACCTCAAACCAATCTGGAAATCTTCGTCACTCAACATCAACAACAAAATTCGGATTTTCAATACAAACACCAAGTCAGTTCTTCTATACGGATCAGAAACTTGGCGGGTCACAAAGAATATTTCCAACATCCTGTTGCAGACCTTCATCAACAGCTGTCTTCGCTCTATACTGAAGATCAGATGGCTGGAAAGAATCACCAACAAGAAACTATGGGAACAAACAAAACAAGAACCAATCGCCCAACAAATATGCAGGAGAAAGTGGAGATGGATCGGACACTCGCTGAGGAGGCTGCTGGGTGACATCGCGCGTCAGGCCAACGCTCGAGTGGAACCCGAAAGGGAAGGGGCGAGTGGGACGTTCAAGGGTGACATAGAGGAGATCGTGCGAAGAGGAGTCGAAACAGTATGGACTAACATGGATGCAGGTGAAAAGTACAGCAGAAGACAGAAGCAAGTGGAGACGTGCAGTTGAAGCCCTATGTTCCACTAGGAACCCAAGGGAACAATAATAATAATAGATATAAATACTCCACAACTATGATACCCATAAACTTTCGACTAACCACATTTTCACTACATCAGCAATACAATACGACATCTTATTCTATCCTAATTTTATGCATCCTCGAAGTGCAGTAAGCTGAACTGATGTACTTATGCACAACCATACATCGACTTCTCCATTGATTACCACACTTGGTGGGGAGTTATTGAAGAGCAAAGTATTACTGACATTACCTCGTATCTTGATACTTTTGATTTCCTTCTACTGCTGAAAGCTGTGATAACAATATTTTATGTTCAATAACCATATTTACTGAATAATTAGAAAAATAAGGAGCTCATCTGAAAAGAGCATATTGCATAATATATAATCACTCAAAGGATTTACAGAACTTTCTTACAAGGTCTGAGCTTTCAAAGACATACCAATTGTCGTATGTATAAGACTTGGACACTGTTGTAGAATATAATCATATCACTGAGTAAATTTATTTGATAAAGCCTCAAAATTATCTGCATATCATAATGCATAAGTGAAACTATCTATGAGAATGAACATGTCGACTTATAGGACCATGGAAAGATGAAAACAGTATTGACGATGTCATAACAAAAAATGAATAAGTTAACTTAGATAACACACGCGTGATGTCACTGCTAACCAACTAATGTGGAAACTTAAGACACGTAAAGGATCTCGAAAAAGCCGCTCGGGTGGAAATATCAAATGACTTTAAATGTTCGTTTACTAGAAAAATTAGTACCAAGCTTTTGAGGATCATCGATAAGATTCATATATCGAAGTGCAAATACTGTTTCAGGGAAAACTACATCCACAAGGCAATTTGCGCGGGATACGAATACATTGTGATGTAAACTTTGTCTTTGTGGTTCAAATCACATCAGAAGGTTTTTATTTCAATTTAACTTATTTATTTATTCAAATTTTGTGTTTTATTTGATATTTACCTTATTGTTTTCATGTATATAGATTTGCGCAGTTTGAACAAATTACACAGTTATGAGCCTGACTAACTACTGTAGACGACCGGACTCCCAATTTCCGGTGGATGGTGAGATGCAGTGTGGAAACTACAGCCTGTGGTTTCACAAAGTTTGCAATGTCTTATCATCAGTAGCCTATAAGAGGTGTCGTAAGTCATCATCTCCGTTGGTGTGCAAATTTTGCAGTGGCCAGTTGGATGTCCTCATCCAAGATGCAGTAGAACTTCTTATGTCCAAGAAATTGCTGAAAAATTGAGTCGAAAAGCCTGCATCAGAAAGCATCAGAAAGAATGGCGATTCAGGACTCAGTTTCAAAACTGAGACTGTATAACATCCTGAATTGTCGTATACAAAGAGGCACAGCGGTAAAGCGCAAAAAACAAAGAAAATCTGAAAGGGCAAGTAGTGCCAAGATGGTTATACCAGTTGTGAAATGGCCACTCCAAAGCGCGGCGTGTCTAGTGTACGACTGTCTTCTAGTTACGGCGAAAACAAAGTGGAAGAAACCGACTCCACTTGGTTGGTGCCGACAAGTAAAAAGCCGAATAAACAGGGAAGAAACAGTAACCGGTCTTACTAACAAGGTCTCGACGGCTGTTAATACCAACAAAACTCCGAAATCTGCGGACTCTAGTTACAGTGTCAACATCTGGAACTTCGAAGAATCTAAAAACACAGATCCAGTTGCCCAACATGCAGATGATCTGAAGGCGGTTAGCTCCATTTTTCGAGAAGTACTTCTCAAAAAAACAATTGGAGTCCACATGAGAAAGGCCATCAGGATCGGAAAGTCAAACCCTGATGCTACAGAAACTTCTCCACGACTACTTGAGATAGTTTTAGAGAACGAGACAGAGGGGAGCACCATCCCCAAAAACGCGTTCAAAATCAATGATAAGAGTTTAAAAATATGGCCTGATTGGTCGATACAAGACAGAATCAAGAGAAAAGACGCCGTAGCTGAACTGAAATACAGGCTAGAGAAAGGCGAAAAAGACCTAAGGCTATTGGGTTTCCGGGTGGTGAGGTCTTGGAAACCGATGCTGCCGAGACCTCTATCCATAAGCCGGACGAACACATAGGTGTTTCAATGGGCTATACGAACGCATTCAGTCTTTTTAATAAACTTGCCGAATTAGGAGAATTATCTGAAAGACTACAACCTGATGTCATTGCTATCACTGAGACATGGTTGTTAGTGAGTGTAGACTTAACTACACTCATACCTGAGTACAACTGCATTACAGCGGACACAGTAATTAGTCGGAAAGGTGGCGGGGTTGCCTATACATCAGGGATGACGTAAGGATTAGGTCAGCGCTGTCAGAAGCCCATGAAAGCGGCACCAGTAAAGCCGCAAGTCATGTCATTAACTTGAACAAGGGCACTTTAACGATCGAAGTTATTTACGGAATTCCTGCTAGCCTATCTGATGACTTCATTCTAAATTACTTGAGTAGTAGAAATAGGTGTCTGGTGGTTGGTGACTTTAACGCTCCACATATTAATTGGGGGGAATTAAAATCCACTAGTTTGTATACCTGTTTCAATAGGCAGCTCACACTGACAGTGCTTGAATCTGCACTAGTGCAACATATGCATACACCAACAAGGTATCACCCTGAACATGACCTGTCTACTCTAGACTTGGTACCAACACACCCGAAGGAGGACGCTGGTAACACCAGGTGCCTTCCGCCGCTTGGCAGCAGTAACCACGTAGTCATTACTTTTACGTTTGAGATTCATTCTCTCATACACAGGTCAACATCTGCTCATCCAAACATTGGGAAATTGCATATAGTGGGGATCCGGAACTCAGCAGCTGTAGTTGACTAGTCAGCTGATACAAGTTGGACTGACAAGGAAGCTTGGGTGGGATTTAGGAATACACTAGGTTGTGTCACTTCACCTTTTGTACCCTGGTACACTCCTCGAAAGCTATCGTATGAGCCACCTTGGATTACTAGTGAAATTAAGAGGCTATTAAGACGGAGGAAGAACTTATGGGGCCAATTTATAATGACGGGAAGGGAAAATTTCCAGAAGGACAACTGCAAAATTAGAAATCTCTGTAAGTATGTGATTGACAAGAATCGCACGAGGCCGAAAATCTCCCTGAATACTTTTGTGATGTTTTCTCGTCTGATCGTACCACCCAGAGATATGGCGAGATAACCCTCATCGCAACTCGAATGCGCCCAATTGTGGTAGAGCACACAAAGGTCCTCAGACCATTCCATTATTGACAAGACTTTATCTTGATAAACCACACAGTGTTGTACAGTAATATCATATCATTTGATTACGAGCAACAGTTTGTGCTCGAAACGTCATCAGTAAATATTACCGTACGACACTGTGATTTATCAAAATGAAATCTTATCCATAATGGAGTTATACTCTACCACAGTGCCCAAGTTCTATACTTATATCCTCAAACTACTGTCTCAACTGAAGCCGAGTAAAGCACCTGAACCTGATGGACTTCACTGTAGACTGGTAATCTCCTTGGCGAATATGGTATACATTCTACTTACGGGAGTTCTTCAGATGTGTCTGACCCAGGCTAGGCGACACGTGGACTGGAAAAATGCTTTTATAAGCTAAATCTTCAAAGAAGGGAACAGGTAGTTGGCATCTAACTACTAACCTGTAAGTGTGATCTGCATTATAGCAAAGGTGTTAGAAACACACACAAGGTATCAGCTCTAAGGTCATATGGAGGAACATGGCTTACTGGCAGTGGAAAAACGTGAATTCCGTCCAGCACGATCCTGTCTGACAAAAGTATTGTTAGCTAGGGAAAATTGGGTCGAGGCCAAGGATAAGAACCATCTACTAGACGTTTTCTTTATCCATACTAGTAAAGCACTCGATAGTGTCCCATTTAGATCTCCTTCGTAAACTAAAAGGTTTCGGATTATTCCAACGTCTGTGCGAGTGGTTTGGGAACTACCTGACGGATAGAAGGCAGAAGGTCACGGTTAATGGTGCACTATCTGGGTGGAATGCAGTATCGAGTGGAGTGCATCAGTGAACTGTATTAGGCCCTCAAGTGTTCACATTATGCGTTAATGAACTACTGTGGATTCTTACTTCGTCTTCATTATTATTTGCGGACGACATTAAGATCTAGAAAACTGTAAATAATGACGATTTTAAATCGGCCCTACAAAGCGATCTAGATATATTAGCTGTGTTGTCAAACATGTGGAGTTTAGATATTAATTCTAGGAGAAGCGCGGTGATGCACTTAGGACAGAAGTCTTATACGTCTTACTTCCTAGGAGACACGAAAATACCTGGTGTTAACGACCAGAAGGACCTAGGAATCACTGGCAGCAAAGATTTGAAAACAACTGTGAATTGCCTTGCAGCCGCAGCTAAAACGTTTCATGCCTCAGACCTCATCTAGAATATTGCATACAAGCGGTAATTCCATGCTTTAAGGAGGAGGGATATACCCTAGAAAGAGTATTAAAAATAGGAACCAAATTAGTTAGTGGTGTCTCACAAGTTCCTTATGAAAAGAGGATTGAGCATTTAACCTCTTTCTGTTATCACACTGAAGGAAGTGAAACGACTTAATTCTAGCATACTGTATGCTTTAGGGTGATTTAGGAACTAAAATTTCTCCTCTTCTGGGATACATTTATAAGGCCGCCGAAAAAATGCTCAAACCGAGGACGATTAAAATACGTGAAGAATTTAGATTCTGTAACACAGTGGTGAACTACAGAAACTCCTTACCTGATTTGGTAGTATCAGCCAGATCGGTGAACGCTTTCAAATAGAAGTTAGATCTCAGGAGAGAGATATTTTACAGGGATTAACACAGGCCACAGTAGCCTACTATCGTTATCATCTGAATATGTATTGAGGAATTTAACATTTATTGCATATCCTCTCTGATTGTAGCGTTAAATTCGTCGGTACGTTGGTTTAGCAGCAATTCATGTTTTTTATATGCATTTTAAAAGTTTGTATTGAAAAACTCCCTTGACGTACATGATATCGATGGCATAATTCGTTTAAACTAACTAACGGTGACTCTTAACCACAGCAGCCCAAAACGAAACTAACAAATTGTAATGGGTCGAATTCAAAAAAAAGGCGTTAGTCCTAAGCTCGTTGGTCACTGACTAGTTATAGCTTAGCTCTTTTTTGTATATAAATTTGACTTCTTCCTCTATTGGGACGGTTTGTAATTATAAAGTGTTTTGATGACAGCCTGTATACGGCCGTAGGTTATTTGATCAGCTGATGTTAATAAGAATATTCCCAACAAGGTGGAGTTAAAACTGTGTCTTCTAGATTCAAACAGAAAATACTAGTTCCCTGTTAACTGTCTGTGGTTATCCGGGGTTTTCTACCGTAGGCAGTGAGATATAATGGTTCCTGAAATCATGTGGGGTGAATAACTCAGAAACAGGTTTTATTCGCCCTTTACTTCCCAATCTACTAAAGATTCAGTGATGACGGTGTTATTTAAAAGTTTCGGGTTGGTAGCCTTCTGGGAAACCAACCAGTTGGGCTGCATGAACACCTCTGAGCTTGCTCCTGGTCTGCCTCAGCTATAAATAACATACTTGATTGCCCTGTGACCACTTATCTTACTAGAACTCGGTTTTGGTCACACAATCGCTTGACTTTTTAGCCTGGCCCATCTAATCCGGCAGTCAGGCTGTTCTTAAAACCATCTCAAGTAGTGAAGACAGAATATAACACTCAAAGGTGTATTTATTAACAAGGACATGAAGGGACCACAGAGATACACAACTGTACCACAGCATAGCAGTATCCGGTGACAAAAATTGACCCCAACTTTTTAAAATAAGCAAAACGTCCTAAGAAACTCCAAATTTCAATGGCAAACAAATTCACGAAAACATATAACCAGTAGACGCAGGAACCCATCATGGTCTTGAAACTGGATATACCGTCTTTCCACAGTAGACGAGCTCTTATCTCTTGAAAATTATATTGACCACCATGTGTTTCAATCCGCACAGATAAACAAATTGGCCGTTGACAGTTACAGACTAAAGTTCAGTCGCACTGAAAAACCTCTTTGATTCCTTACTATTTTCTAAGTCCTGACTACTGGCTAGTAAAGCAGACAGAGTTCAGGATAGCTCTGGCTGAGAGTTTCATTAATGGCCAGCGCTATCGTCTACCGTCAACGCAAGTTAATGGAAATTTCATTTCATGTGTCTACGTTTCCTGTGTCAGACTGTCCTACAGGTCATTATTGATGAGTGGTCGATTACTGTAGTTGGATGTCGAAGAGAAATGCCCCACTTTCTTTTCTCTTACCTATCTGTCAGCAGAGAGGCAGAGCTCCGTGTAACTCTAGAGAAGTAAGGCGTTCTCCACTTACATTGTTAATGACACAGACTGTACGCTTAGAAGGTTTTCTCAGAGCCATAGGTAGTATGCAATCCTGAAATTAGCAGTTTCCCTTTAAGGTTGATCTCAAAAGACCTCTTATCTCTTCAGATATTTACTTTGAACTAAGTTGCCTTCCAACAATAAGTGATACCGTTTATATATTTCCATTAACTTGTGGTCCGCGAACCTCGTCTATTTTGCTTGTTCACTAGTTTAAAAGCCTGCCTTAAACCAAGAAAAGAAATGAAGGTAGGGCCTATGGCTGGCTAGTGATCCTACCGCCGAAAACCAACCTAATTGCCACAGAAACTCCAAGGGGAATTTATGTTATTATTTCCTCCTTTAGTTCCTAGAGGAACATAGGGCTTCAGCCACACGTCTCCATCGCGTCCGGTTCTGCGCCATTGTTTTCACCTGGCTCCACATCTCCCCACATGATTTCATCTCCTCTTCACATGACCTCTCCCACGTCACCCTTAAACTAACGACCAACTCGCCGCTTCCCACTTGGGCTCCACTCGAGCGGTGGCCGGGCGTGTGATGTCACTTTATGGTTTGTCTTCTCAGAGTATAGCCAATCCAATCCACCTCCATTTCTTCCTGCATATTCGTTGCACAATTGATTCCTCGTTGGTTCGCTCATTGCCAGAGATCCCTGTTGCTGATCTTCCCTGGCTGGCCATCTGATCTTGAGTAGTATTGAGCGAAGATGGCTGTTGATGAAGGTCTGTAGTTTGTTTTATGTGCCCTTCGTGACCCGCCAAGTCTATGATCCAATGGGAATAACAGATGTACAACACATCCTTCTCTGGAATCGGAGGGAAAGAATTACGCTAAGTCTGTGTGCAGTGTATGAAGCCAGCAAGTCTGTTCAAATTACAAAAGACTCAAAAAAGGAGGCACAGAAGTGTTGTGAACATATGAGAGCAGATAGAATGGAAGTGGACTGTCAGGATACAGATAATCTCCATTCACTCAGAAAGGTCGAGGCGCTGTCTGCTGAACACAAAGTTCAGAAGAGGGACTGATGTGGCTCAGACGATTATCTAGTGCAAAGAAACCTCAAGGTCAAACTTGAAGCCTTAAAGCAACAGGAGATACATCACAATTCAATTCTAACACCCAAAAATTGAAGGGAGAAACTACCACGGACACATTCACTCTAGTCTCTAGAGTGGAATCAGATACATTATATGGCCTCAACCAGGAATCCTAGGTGGTCGAACTCTAGGACTGTTTGAAAGTGATGCTGTAGGGAACCTATATAGCCGCCTCACGGAGAATCAGTAGGTAAGATAGTGAACAGCTGTCTACAAACATTTGGAGTCTTGTAGAGAAGAGGAATATCACTGAACAGCAGACGAATCATTGCAGAAATGAACAGCTAAAGAAGGAGCTGAGTTCAGTATGAAATGCAATGGACAAAGGAGTATGGAAGGGTGCTAGGAAAGTCAGAAACCAATTCTGTGACACACTGACAACTGAGTCAAAGCGCCCGATATAGGAGACTCCGAGACAGTGTCAGATAACTCGGTCGCCATCTGGTAAGAGATCAGAATAGATGACCATGGTAGGTAAAGTTAATGAAGGAAATTCAATCGCTGAACAATTGGAACGCCAAAAACGCTGAAATCGACCATTTCGAAGGAAGTGTAGAGTGCTGGTGTGGTGAGTGCTACTTAAAATCACATATACGTATTATATCAGTAAAAAATTCAAAAAAGCAATAATATATTTTGGACACTTAAGAAAGCAATTGAAGAAGAGAACTGTAAGAATAACGTCAGAAACACTGTACAGAATCCATCAAGTTATCGAACGTGGTGATATTCGACCAATTTGCAAATGATGTGCAAATAAAGCACCGGACACACGGTATACCAAATTTATGTACCTACAAACATTCCTTCGAGCCTCATTGGTCTTTTCTTCCTTACACTGGTAATGCCGTAAATAAGCTAAACTTTGACAACTATACTTAATAAAGTTTGCCCTGGTGTTCGATAAATCAGTACTCTACCTATCTTGTAAGTATTGATGACAAAAGCAATTCAAAACTCTGATAAGTAGTTGTGTGCTCTTTCGACTAGTATGTTTCGATATATTAAGAAGTCGAGTTAATGCTGAAAAATGGTGAAATTACTTATCCAGCCTGAAAGGCTTTACAACGAACTCAGAGAATATAGCTTTCCATTACATAAGTAGAGAACTCAAAAGGTGGTACTGGCCCTAGTCTGTACGTATGCACGTGAAAAAGGTCTTGGACATTAGAATGTTCACTACAGGTTATCACCCTCCCACCTTAGAAGGTTGCAGGTATCCCACCAACCTTCAATCTTATAGAGAAACTGTAGGGAGGATTCTGAAGGTATTTGGGAAAGTACAATTTGGAAATTTTATACAAATGTAACTGCAGGTCGACCTTTTTGACTTCATGAGGGACCGATTACTTCCAATTCTCGTGATTGTGTCACTACTCCACAATGAGGAGGGCAAAGAATGTCAGCCCGGATGAAAAACTCCTACACCCACAGAGTTATCAGAAGCACAGCAACTGCAAAGGATTAGTACAAGAAGCCACAAAAATAAAAATTTTTCCAGGTTTAGTTTATTAACAAAAATCATCTTTCCACTAGTTGTTCCGTTTGCTAAGCTGTTTTTCTAGTGATAATTTAAGCATTAAAACTACGCTGTATTCACTCTGTGCATGACTGTACATTGTTTAGAGTCAAAACCCTTGTACCTCATATTTGATGACTACACTTTTCTAAGTATGCAGATGCGTTTTCTCTAAGATTTGGAAAACCAAGTGTTACGTTTAATAAAGCACCTTCAAACACGAATGTTGCACTTTATTCACCATTTTTATGTTGTGTTCATTAGACCGCTCGTGATTCATTAAAACAATGCACATTTTTCGTTCAAATGCACTGAGAATCATTTTGGTGTCCAACCGTTTTTTCTCGGTATTTGGCTGCCGGATACCCTCGTATTTGAAGATTTCTTCCATGTTCATCTGACACACTTTGTCAAACGGAACAATAATTTTGAAGTTCTTCTACAGTTCGTTGTCAACATAGATCTGTTTCGGACAATTTGGAAGAAGACTCAGAGTCCGTAACTTCAGAGGGTGGCTATAACATAAAGTCGAACACAAGGTGATTTTCCAATTACCTTTTTGAATTCAGATCCTGAATAGCCAATGATTCAGCTGTGTACAGATGGTTTACGCGACACTTTTCGTAACTGTATCTAACAGTGATGTGTCAGCCACGGCTTTTGTTGTTGTTGCACCGCTTTTCTTGTGGTGCCTCGACCTTGTCGTTTCGATCGCTTCATTTCTTACTTTCCTGATTCTGAAGGGATGGACCCGAAACGTCACTCCTCTGTAACTTACGTCTCTATTTAACAACTCCCTCCTCAGGCGTGAGACTAGTGTCCTCACCTTGTAAAGAACACTGCTACAGAAACTTCATTACGATGAGTCGCCCTACGGCGAAAGAGAAATTATCCGTGGGGACATGGAACGTCCTCATTATGTATGAGACTGGCAAAGCTTTCCAGATCGCAAATGAGATGAAGAGATATGGTACTGAAATACTGGGAATATATTAAAGCAGGTAGAATGGGAGTGAACTTACCAAGTTTTAAACGGGAGAGTCAGTAATCTACTCCAGTCACCCAGAAGGCAACCGCGAGCTCACGAAGGGTGTGGCTATCGTGATGTCACCAATGGCAACGAAGGCCCTCATACAACGGGTGGCGATCTCACCCAGGATAATGACCACCAGATCCGACTCAAAAGGTAGGAGAGTGACAATTATACAATGCTGTGAACCCACAGACAAATCAGACCAAGAAAAGAAAGAAGAGTTCTGCAGGCAACTACAGGCAACAATGGACAATACTCCATTCGGTGACATTAAAATCCTAATGGAAGATATGAACGTCAAACTGGGACCAGATAACACAGGAAGAGAACTCATGGGTCGAGAAGCACTTATAGAGATGAATGAAAACGGAGAACTCTACGCAGACTTCTGCGCCTTCAGTGAACTAGTGATTGGTGGCAGCGTATACAAGCACAAGGATATCCACAAGGCTACACGGGTGTCACCAGATGGGCAAACCAAAAACCAAATTGACTTCTCATCTCAATGCTGCTCAAGGAAGTAGAGGCGCAGATTACTGGACAAAAAAGGAGCAGACGTCGGCTTAGACCACTATCTCGGACACGGAATACTCCAAAGCAATTTAAAAACTTTCAAGGAAACAGGAGCTGCAAAAAGACCATAAGCCAAGTTCAATACTCAAAAACTGAAGGGTCAGGATACAAAGGACATCTTCGCTGAAAGCATAAAAGACATAGCCGAGACAAAAATCAACACTGGCGAAGAGGTCAGCGTCGAAAAGCACTGGAACAAGTTGAAAACAGTGTGGAGTCAAACCCGCATGGAAGTTCTAGGCAGAAAGAAGAGACAGGACAAACAGTGGCTCACTACAGATATATGGAAACTAGTAAAAGAGAGAAAGATCGCGAAACAAAAGACTGAATGCAAGCTACAATACACTGAGCAAAAGAGTAAAGAAGAGTGCCAGGGAAGACAAAAGAAAATATTATGAAGCTATGGCAAGTGAAGCAGAACAAGCCGCAAGCAAAGGATACCTCGCAACACTCTACCAAACAACTAGGTTCCCATCATGGAAGAGATAAACACAAATGAAGCTATTGAAGGATGACAGTGGAAAGTCAATAACCAAAGAGGTGAGACGAAGGAAACATTGGGCTGTTCACTTCGAAAGACTCCTTAATCGACCGCCACCTACAACGAGCCCAATAATACCAACAGCGAAAGTAGAACAACCAGTAGATACCAACCCTCGGATGAAGGCAGAAGTCCCGAAGACCATAAAAATGCTAAACACCGGAAAAGTAGCAGGATCAGTCGGAGGTCCTGGAGACGCATTGAAAATGGACCAAGAGACATCAACGGACTTGATGACATCACTACTGGAGGTGTGGAAAGAGGGCAAGGTACCTACGGATTGGGAGAAAGGTTACTTATTCAAACTGCCAAAGAAAGGGGACTGAGGTCAGTGGAAGAACTGGAGCGGCATTATGCTCCTGTCCATCCCGAGTAAAATACTAAGCCGCATCAACCTGGAGAGAATCAAACACTACCTGGACGAAAAACATCGACCGGGACAGGCCGGATTAAGGAGAAACAAGTCATGTGTTGATCTAATCGCCACACTACGATCATCATTGAACAGAGCTTGGAATGGCAGTCACTCCTCTATTTCAACTTCATTGACTTTGTAAAGGCCTTCGATAGCGCAGCGTCAATCGAGATTTGACTTGGCAACTACTTCGCTACTACCAAGGGGTGCCGCTAACAATTATATATCTCATCCAACAGCTGTACGACAATGCTGCATGCCAAGTAATCCACAACGGGAAACACGGAATTCTTCGAAGTGAAAACGAGAGTAAGTCAAGGCTGGCTGTCTACTATCTCCAATGATTTTCCTAATTGTGGTAGACTAGATAATGCGACATACAGCTGACCGGTAAACGAGGAAACAGGCAAAAAATGGACCCACACAAAACCTTGGAGGATCTTGACTTTGCCGATGATATATATCTGATTTCCCACAAACTGGAAAATATGCAAGTGAAAAGCAACGAGTTGGCAGGAGAAGCATCAAGAAAACATAGGCGTTCAGGTGAACATTGAGAATACAGAGGTGATGAAGATTACCGGACAAAAACAACAGACAACTATCGGCATAATTGGGGAGCATCGTTTCAACTACAGGCGGGTGGAACTGATGAGGATATCCAAGCGGGGATCAGGAAAGCAAGGCAAGCTTTCATTACTCTCAAGTCGATGTGGAGGTGAACAGCACTCAGTATGAAAATGAAAATAAGATCCGGATTTTCAACTCCAGTGTGAAGTCAGTGCTATTCACTATAGAGATCAGAGACTTGGCGCCGCGCCGCATCACGAAGAGCACATAAAACAAACTACAGACCTTCATCAACAGCCATCTTCGCTCAATACTACTCAAGATCAGATGGCCAGCCAGGGAAGATCAGCAACAGGGATCTCTGGCAATGAGCGAACCAACGAGGAATCAATTGTGCAACGAATATGCAGGAAGAAATGGAGGTGGATTGGATTGGCTATACTCTGAGAAGACAAACCATAAAGTGACATCACACGCCCGGCCACCGCTCGAGTGGAGCCCAAGTGGGAAGCGGCGAGTTGGTCGTTAGTTTAAGGGTGACGTGGGAGAGGTCATGTGAAGAGGAGATGAAATCATGTGGGGAGATGTGGAGCCAGGTGAAAACAATGGCGCAGAACCGGACGCGATGGAGACGTGTGGCTGAAGCCCCATGTTCCTTTGGGAATCAAAGTAAAGGATAATAGGAAATAATAATATACAAATGGCGCGTTACAAGTCCCATTGTAGGATAGTGAGAGTCTGTGTGAAGTATTGTGAAGCGTTCATGTGGAGTGCTCGGTTATAGAGTTGACACGGTGTTCGAATACGTAACTGCCACTACTCTGTTTTCTCCTCTGGCCAATTTTCCAGAATACGTCTTACGTGTTATCCACAATTGTATTTTATACGATTTCGCAGTTTCCCAGGATGTTCTTCCCTCCCTGAAATAGCTTTTAATCAGGTGGGGTGTGGGATTATTTTTGTCCTACATATTTAGTCCTTCCTCAATACTGACGACACAGAGTCTGGGCTTAACTATAGTTAAAACAGAATGACTTGACTTTAACTTTATCTGTTTCTAAAACATAAAATAAATCATACAATTACACCAAGAAAAATGTACAAATCCACTGTCATTACAAAAAAAGGACAAAAACCTACCGAACAGTTTTGAGGATACGGACAAAATGAACAGTCAATTAATTACATGTATACACAAACAGAGTGACAGACAAAAAAGAACACTCAAGGTCATCACGTGGTGAGAGTTACAATAAATTGACCAATAATCGCGACAGGAAGGTCACATCATATTGATTAACTGTCTATCATATAGTCTATCTATCTGTCGCGATTAACATGGGGCATGATACTTACCCAAATATGCGCTGTTAACTGGTTGACCTTACTATCAGGAGGAAACGGAACGACGTTTGGGTTGGCACTCAACTTCGATAGTGACCTTAGTGAAGGGTTTATAACTTAACATGCAAAAGAACCTGTTCTGATTGCTTGTGAAATAATCGAACAACAAAAAGTGATAATTCATGATACTTCATGATTGTAATTTATAACATATCTGATCGTGCCTGTAAAACTGGCATGCATTTCTTGTAAACACCAGCTGATGCGAAATACAAATTATTATTATTTGGCGTTACTTGGACAAGTAAACTGACAAATACACGCTGAAGTGGACGAAAGTGGTATCTTATTCTCGGGGTTAGACTGGGGAATGTGATGCGTAGGGTAGTTGCTAGAAGTGTCCTCTTCAGACACTCGGAAACGCGGTTTCTAAAAATTCCTGCCTCGATATCAACATTGAATTCCGGGTTCATGAATAGAGAGGTGAAATTCATAAGCATCCCTCTTATCGAGGCAATATGCTTCATCTGTAGTTACATCAAAACCAACAGCGTAGAAGTTCTTCCTATCAGCTACATGAAGGAGTTACTTCTGAGATGTAGGTTCAGTAGCCAGTTAAAATTCAATGAACAATTCTACGTACATAAGGGTTGTGTAGCTATGGGGTCTAGTTTTGATATAATGTAGTTTGACCTTAACCCTAATTAGGATGGAATGTTTGTTAGTCATTTTTGAAACATGACCGAGAGTTACGCACGATGCACAAGGCAAATTTTGAGATGTCTTTCGCAGTTTTGTCGAGTAAAGAAGAGAAAAGTCACTGAATCCTGATTGGCCGTTCCTTCGGATGTCAAATATGAAAGGACCGTGCAAATACTTTCCAATTTATTCGGGCAGGGACATACAATTGCCTGTTAATCTGTGTTAACTTATAAGAGATTCTCAACCAATTAGAACGACTGGAGGTGACCACACCTACTCTGTGATAAGACTTCTGGATGCTCACATCACTCTGAGGAACACTGTATACACTTCTGTCTTAAACTTTCCTATAAGTCTGAAATGAATTATCAGCTTTTTTCCTGCCGAAATGCAAGTGAAATGGCCTGACATGGCTGACAAAATTTTGGTAGCCTGTAGAGAGCTGGAATTCAGGGGGTTGGTTAAGTTTATGGAGGAAAGAGCATGAGTTGCTTGAAGTAGATGCCATGGAAGAGAGGACTATATGAAAACAGTATTCTGTGTCTCTTTGTAGGTTATTTGCACAGTCATTACTGCGCAGTCTGAAGGTGTTCTAGATGAGATTGAAATTTGAATTCAATGCAGGGGTTCCCAAGGCTTAGAAGATTTTCTGGAAGTGAAGGATATGAGCGTTGATAAGAGGGGATAAACCGTTAGGAAGCTGAGCTTTCGTCATGTCTGCCTCAGCTTATGCCACCTTTTAGAACATTGACCTTTACAAAATAATTGCAAAGTAGAACTGGTATCCCACGTCGTGCTCGTGGGCTGAACAGTTCATTTTCTAGCTTTTCCATATTCTTTGCTAATGCCGAAATCACTGATAATGCATGTTTATCTGCAAATGACGTAGCCTGCACTGGTAACTTCTGGGTGTTGATACATTGCAGACACTGGTGACAGAATTTACGTCTAGAACGTTATTTGCAAGCTCACTTAGTTCATCTAGGTAGACGGATTTATAGGAGGTAGTCAAAATCTGCTGGATATTTATTGACAGCTGCTGCAACCACACCTACCGCAGGACCATTTCGTCAACCGTATGCGGAATAATTAGTTTACGCATATGCCCGACGAGCTGGGACGACGTCCCCGAACCTAACTCACATGCGGTGAGAAATTGCTGGATCCTTTTCTCCTCAAAGACACTCCTACTTTCAACCAGAACTGTTTTGGTACAGTCGCACTGGTTCTCTTAAGGAGCACTGTCGACTGAGTCAGTAACGTCTTTTTCAGTAGGTAGTGCAACTGAAAAGCACCCATACTGTGCAGTCCATTACTTAACACCTCGGGTGGGAAAAAGGGATTCAGCGGTAGGGAACACATCCTAGGCTCACTAACACCAAATGGAAGCTGACATAGAATGACTGTTGCGTTTATTTCTGAATCTCAGTTAACCTCATTAGTATCCGATGCAGCAAGTGAACGGACACCTGAATGTATGGTTAGAATGTGGATGTACACATACACAGATATGTAGGTATATAAAACATGCAGTCGAAAATAAAACTGATAACGATATAGATAAACAGTTTACAAAGCTAAGAATGTCTAGGCATGCTCACTTATTAATTTGTAGGGGACTTAATAGAGAGCTCAGTAACGGTTCAAAATATTACAATAAAAATCCACGTTTATGAAATAATATTGTAACAGTATATTATACAAATACTGTTAACGAGTTGTAGAAATTAATGGTTACTTGTTGATACAGTTATTAATATCATCCACAGAAAAGTTCACTGCTGGGATCGTGTATACTAGTAGGAGCAGTGCACCGGTTGTTGAATGGTCTGCGGATGGCAGGTTCCTGAAAATCCAGAGGATACGAAAAGGTAGTTAGTGAAGTAAGTAAACAGTATGGGCCAGTGACAAGACGAATTAAAAAGCAACACTCTATTTATATTCCACTAGTAAGTCAGGTACATTTTATGATGAATTGTTTTAAACAACACATATATAGAATGTTTCCTTTTATAATATCTAAAAAAGGTAAAATATTGTTGCAAACTCCACACAAATATGAAATGATGTTACCATGTGATTAGGGAAAAGCGATATAGGCAGATTTTGATTGGCTGTTGGCTAGCTGGCTTCTTATTGGTCTAAAATAGAAGTTAAAATGGCAGTCTGTTTATTTTGACACGGAAAGTTACAGTCAGTTTAAAGTCAGTCTTAACTTACCATAATATAACGGCGTGTTAATTTTTTTGGTGTGAGTGTAGTGTGATAGTCACATGCTATTTGGATGCATTGGTGGTGTTGAAAGTACACTGAGATGTATGAGAATGTCTAGTAAGTGAATATAAGTTAACAATAATTTTGATGCATTTATTTTAAGTCCAAAATAGGATGTATGCATTTTTTGTTACTATGGGAATAGAATTCAACAAAAATTGCTAAACGTATAATGTGTCTTTAATTTTGGACATGTAGATATATGTATGTATTAAGTGATCTACTTTTTTAAGTTTTCAGTTTAGTGACCTGTGGGAATTGCACATACTAGGTCAACATAAATAAAGTAAATTTCCTATGTCACAAAAGTGGTATATAAGCAATGAAATACATACAACTGTTCATTTACTTGAAATCATTTTGTTGTGCACGTTAGGAATTGTTAGAACCATTAAATGATGTTGCAAATTACTCCTACTGCGTCTACTACACGAAATGTGTCATCTATATTGTGTGATGTAATGGCTATATTCCAAAGAATAATGCTTAGTTGTGTATTTTATACGTGGGTGCAACTTAAGCAAGCTTTTGATACATTTATGAAGGTAACAACTAAATTGTTCATTATTTCTTTGAAAGGAATCCAACACATCCTAACGGCTTGATTCAGGTAAAAAAGACCCATCTGGCCCTATGGAATATAAGTTTGTGAGCTTTGAATGCACTTTTGGAGGTATAGTATAGTAAGCTTGGGACGCTTAAAATACCAACCTTGCAACAATTCTCAGCAAAGTCTAACCAACGCGTCAATAATACCTTTTTACGGTAAATGAATATTTTATCTACTTCAAGTGAACCCAGCATGTACTGATAAGCAAAACCAGTAGTTTCTCATCTACTCCTGAAAATGTCTACAAAAAGAACATGGTGTTGAATTAGTGTCAGTCATGCTGAAAACCAAACCTGAGTTCTAGACTGTGAAATTAAAGGGTCTATTTAAGAAAAGATCCAGAATTTACTGACTGTAGAACGTTGGAATTAGTGAGATTTAATTCAGCATTATGGTAAGCTTGGGAGGAGCAGAACCTGGACTAGAAGGGCTGCAATAAGGCTGATAAGCTACTTCTGATAATGCGTAGAATAAGAACAAGGTGCTGAATTGGTGCCAGTCATGATGATAAACCAGCGCACAGTTCTACCTTAAGCAAATAATCCGTAACTGTTCTGCCACTGTTTGATCCAACAATGGCAGAACAGTTAAGGCGTTTAATTACTGAGAAAAGTTACTATATTAGCATAGTATGCGTGAATTGGCTCAATGATTGCAGATTTACCATAATCCTTAACTACCAACATAAAAACTGGGAACTGCAAGCTAAAAATAAACGTCTTAGTAGCATCCAGTGACAAAAAACTGACCTACATGCTCCAAAACAAGCAAAACGTTCGAAAAAACCTTTAAAATTCAATGGAAAACGAATTCACGAAAACATATAACCAGCAGACGCAGGAACCCATCATGACCTTCAAACTGACTATAGCGTCTTTCGTGATTAGGTGACTCTAAACTATAGCACCGCAAAACGAAACTGCCTTGACAAAACCCTAACGACCAATCAGATGTGTCCGAAGTAGAAGTGCGTAATTTAAAAAAAGTAGTTGATAGGGGCACACACGGGGTGTCGTTATGTGTTATCGCTATGTTGTGTTTGGGTTGTTCTACGTTGTTACCAGGTGTTTTTTCAACTGAAATACATTAAAAATACCATATTTTAACGAGAAAACTTAGAAAAATGGTGGAAAGTAGACGTTTTAAGCAGTTTGAGTGAACACGTATTTTTCATCAAATTTCGTTGTTTCTTTGCATGTGGAATGTTAAAGTTCCTTGTAAATTGTTGATTACGTTAAGAAAAACGAAATAAATTAGGCGAATGTAGTATGTTTGGCGAAATTCCTAGGTGGTGCTTTGAATCGCTGAGTCCTGAAAACTTGTTAACAGTCAGAAGAGTTTACAGCTATAAAGGAGTGTTAGTTGATTTATTTGGAACATAACAAAGAAGAAACAAAGTTTTTACTGAGATGTCCTTTGCTTTTTAGCAATTACGTATTGGTAATTATTTGCTAACAGAAGTATCACTGTTGTTGGCTTTCAGGTTACAATTGTAATTTACGCAATGGTCCACTTGATTTTGAAGCTTTGATGAAGTGTGATTGAAGAATTTTCGTGTTAACGTCGGAATCGTTGTGATATAATGAAATCATTCATTAAAATAAATATTTCTTAAAAGTTTTCACGGTATTCTTGTACTACTACTTCGTTTTGCTTGTCGAAGGAATAGTGATATAGCTATTTTTGGAATGCGTAGTGATTTACTTCAAAAGATAATAAGCGCAGAATAAGAATACTAGGATAATTATCTTAAATAGGACATATCTATAATACGTTATTTTCGATGACCGTAGTCGTCCTGCAAACAATACAAACACATGTTTGACGATCTTTTCTTCTCAACACTAATGCATACTTATACTATGCGCAACCGAGTTGAATGTAACTGAAACATTTCAGGCGAGGCTTGATGACGCACTGAGGAAATAATAACCGCTTACGACTATGACGCATTTCACATAAGTATTACTACGTTGCCTATCAATTTCGTTAACTATGCAATGTCCTCGATATGATAAATAAGAGAGGTACAAGTAGTCGACATAAATGCATATATTTACAAAAGAACAACGGTCAAGCAGTACATTTTCACATTAAAAAGGGTTTATAACATTTCAGTGAAAAAATTACAGTTGTAGATTTTTTTATGGCTACATCATAGTCAAAATAAAGTCAACTAATCGTTTTATTCGCAATATGTGGGTCATTTTCCCTCACATGTTAGCGACACGACCCATCTTTACAGCTTCCATCACCACCCAATCCTTCAGAAGAAACTGGTTGTGATTTTTCCGAGCAATGATCGAGATTGTATTCCTTCGACCACCTCCGGCCGCACTGAGAAATATCTAGGGATGTATACATATCAAGTGAATTAATCTTACGGCGAAGTTCTACAATAGAGTCCCAAGGAACGAACACACAAGTGACCTTGAATCGACTAATGAGAAAAAGGATGATTTTAGCATAAAATTTTACGTATTTTTACATAAATAAGCATGAAAAAAAATCAAACAGGGTACTCTTCTCTAATATGAGATAAAAAAAGTTCCAATTATTAAGAGGAGTTTCAGTTTTTAAATTAAACCAATTTCTATATATGTCTTCATTCAAATGACTGAAAATAACTTCGTTTTGTGATCCGTTGATAGCTCAGATTCTATTTTCAGTCTTCCTCAGAAACCTTCGATGGAATTATTATGAGTATGACAGGGTCGACGGAATCATTCGAATGGTTCACTCTATGATGATGTACCCAAACGTTATTCGCTCTGGCACCTAGTAATTGGACAGAAACAAGATATTCAGGCAAAATTAAACTTTCGACACCAATAACAACCAATCATCAAAGACAATTTCAACTTTTCAAAGAAAGTTCCTAGAAGACAATTAATTCAGTGTCGCTTACCAATATGCACAATTATTCGCGCTAGAATAATGGTGAGCTTCCTCAACCAATGAATAGCATGCGTTCAGGGTCATTGGAACATTTATAAGGTCATTGGAACATTTACAGTCTTGGGACTCTATTGTAGAACTTCGCCTGAGTTCCATTGAAAGGATTTATAAATCCGATTGTATGTTTGACAACCTCATGAATATAGCCGAGATTTGATAATTGGCTGTAACTACTCCACTCATCCGTATGTATTGTTGTTCCCGGTAGCACTAAACGTTGGATAATGGGCTTGGTAATGGATTTTCTGCATCTGCACTCCCTACAACGGTAAACATAACCGTCGATGCATTTCGTGTATCTTTGTATATGCATAACACCTCCGCACTGGCAACTTTTCGATCTCGATATCAGCCCGTTCTCTAAACAGTAATCGAAAACAAACTCTGGAGCGAATTTGCATCGCAAACGATGTACAGCATCCATTGCGAGTCAGATGATTGCCTGTTCAAGGTCATTCATCAAGGTAATCCGTTCTCAAGGTTGTTTTGGGTTCCTAAAGTTTAGAGTCACCAGGAACTTTTCACCTAAGGTAAGATTGGCGAAGTTCTACAATAGAGTCCCAAGACTGTAAATGTTCCAATGACCTTATAAATGTTCCAATGACCCTGAACGCATGCTATTCATTGGTTGAGGAAGCTCACCATTATTCTAGCGCGAATAATTGTGCATATTGGTAAGCGACACTGAATTAATTGTCTTCTAGGAACTTTCTTTGAAAAGTTGAAATTGTCTTTGATGATTGGTTGTTATTGGTGTCGAAAGTTTAATTTTGCCTGAATATCTTGTTTCTGTCCAATTACTAGGTGCCAGAGCGAATAACGTTTGGGTACATCATCATAGAGTGAACCATTCGAATGATTCCGTCGACCCTGTCATACTCATAATAATTCCATCGAAGGTTTCTGAGGAAGACTGAAAATAGAATCTGAGCTATCAACGGATCACAAAACGAAGTTATTTTCAGTCATTTGAATGAAGACATATATAGAAATTGGTTTAATTTAAAAACTGAAACTCCTCTTAATAATTGGAACTTTTTTTATCTCATATTAGAGAAGAGTACCCTGTTTGATTTTTTTTCATGCTTATTTATGTAAAAATACGTAAAATTTTATGCTAAAATCATCCTTTTTCTCATTAGTCGATTCAAGGTCACTTGTGTGTTCGTTCCTTGGGACTCTATTGTAGAACTTCGCCGGAACTCATACTAATTCCATTGAAAGTTTCTGGAGTCATCTCGAAAAACGGATAAGATCGGTGAATGGATCAAGAAATCCAATGATTTACAGTTATCTCGACGAGTTTATGTATAGGACTTGGTTTAACATGACTTTAAAGGCTCCTATGTCTAATTGGGACTTTTTTTTGCAACATATACGAGAACGCTATCCTTTGTAACTATTTTTTAACATTGCTTTACTTGTATATAAACGATTTATTGAAATTATGCGCCGTTCATTTTAAGCCTTTTGATTGGTTAAAACTGTCCTTGTCAAGGTCATTTGTCCGTTCGTTCGTTTGGGTTCCTAAAGTTTAGAGTCACCAAGTTCCTTATCTTAGCCACAATGAATATGTGAACAAGGGAGGGAACAATAGTATAATTGGTAGGATTGGTACATATATTCTATGACACATTTGAAGAATTATAGAACTTCCAATTTATCTTTCACAGTTTGCCTTTTGCAAAATGTATATATTACACAACTGCCTCTACTATCTGTCTGTTACAACCAGCTGAAAAAAGACTAAATCTCCACATTTTATACCTCTTTGATTATGTTACAGAATAATATTCTTTTTGTTAATGGATCCAATGCATGAAACATCTGTAAAATTTTACACATGTTAACTTGTCCCTTTAAGCTGAAAAATGTAATGTCTATGCGATTTTTATTATTATCATTTCAAAGCCCGCCTCAGTAACGTATGCTACGTATTAGCCGCAGCGTTTATGCAAAGGCGAATCCACCAATCACAATATACACAAGTGACCTTGAAGTGCTCAGCCTCTCCATAAGGTCGTGTGTGCCTCTATCCATTGCCAAGTAGTTGTGTGTGGGATAATGTCTTGGTATATGTTCCAAGGAGACGTCACAATTTCCTACAGGAGTCCTGAAAGTCAGGTTAAACCAATTTCTGGAAATAAATTCGTCAAGGTCATCAATCCGTTCATTAAGTACCCTGCTAGCATTATTTTCGGGCGCAGATTTTTTAGAGCAGGCTTAGGGGCACTGTTCCACATAAGTAGATGCGCCCGAAGTTTTTTGCCTCAAAAAATCTGCAGTGCGCCCGAAAATAATGCTAACTGGGAAAGTCTGACTATTCCATTATACTGTTTCATTAGCTGTTTATCTGCCTGACTTTGTTGTTCTTCGTTATGATTTTATCCACCAATATATCGTTTTTCCTATGGGAGTTGGTGTGTTTTCATGGCAGTCGTCCCAGGTTTTCAGTAATTAACGAAGTGACGTGTTTGTAATTGTTGTTTTTCAGAATGTATATGCTGTCAATGTTTATGAAGCGTCTTGCGTATATATGTTTACTGCAACATGTTATTATCGTACCACCGCATTTCTGCGGACCTCACAATCACTGAATCTTTAGAAAGTAAGTGGAAATTCACTGATTTGTAATGATTTCAGGGCCTTTCTAAGGTTTACTTAGGTGGATTTGACAGAACAATAAAGACTCAAGGCATTAACTCTCTGTGAATCCTAGTACAGTCAATAGTCACCATATAAATAACCTTCAGGAGACAATCTGGCGAAAGTCGCTATTTCTTTCGTGCAAGCGCTGGGAATCTGTTTGCATAATAGGAAACTTACTGAGGAGAATATATTAACCGAGAAATTCTGGGGATTTATAATGATGGATCTTCACATCTTCCACAAACATCCCTTATAAAGCTTTTGTAGCCTTCTTTTGTATAATCTCATCACCCATTCACATTCTCGAATAGTTACCGAACTTACTAAACTGTACATTAACTTTTTACTATATCACTGATGTAACCAACTTTGTACTTATGAAACTCTTTTTATCATAGTAACTGTTTTAAAAAATATTATGTACTTACGCATTCTACATTTCTTTTTCTATCACGGTTATGAAAGAATCGTCTGCAAATTAAAAGAAATACTTTAATCCTGAATGTTTTAAGAAGTGATTATTGCAAAGATAACTATTTTCGTACATAGTAAGCGAAATAAACTTTTCCTGGGCAGTTAAACTAACTGAGATTAATATCCTTTTACCTTGCGTTAAATTTTCTTCTTATGAAAACAAAATTTCTTCATGAGCTGACATCAGTTAGAGAACCACTGGAGAAGCTGGGAGTACTGGACAGCTGTTTCGTCCAAATTTGGGACTCTTCATCAGTACGCACCCAGAGGGGTTCGAACCCAGGACCTTCTGGTTACATTGTGATATTGCGAGATGATCGCGCTATGTCGTGAATTGGCAGAAGTTAGAATTCAAGGACCATTGGATCAGGTCTCAATGGCTCAGTGGTCTACGAGCTGGCCTTGTAGACAGTAGGTCCTGGGTTCGAACCCCGGTGGGTGCGTACTGCTGGGTTTCTAACTTAAAAAACTTATTTTAAATGGTATATACAAAATCTTTCGGTATTATAGATTAACACTAATCTAAAAAACGCACATATACTCTAAATTTCCCGTAGATTTCCATAAAACAGATATTCCTAGGTGGCGAAAATAATTTAAATTCAGTGAACATCTTAGCATCTTTACTGAAGAAAATCGAGAAAACGAACATGAAAAATTACATGTTGGATATATTTGCAATGCCGCTACACCTAACTGTCATTCCTTTGTGAAGTTCTGAATACTTTAGTCACCTTGTAAAATATCGGCAATGCAACCCGAAATTCGGTATCTAGATCAGGTATCTGTAAAACAGATTAGTCTTCTTCACTACATTGTCTTATGAGCGTCATTAAGCTGTTTACTGAACAAAAGTCTGTTGCTCGCATAAATTTTTAAGTCTTCCCGAAAACTATTTCATTTCCACCCGAGACAGCAGTGACTCTTCCCTGTAAAAACAACCTTATCCCTGGGGAAAATATGAGGCACAAAATAGAATAAAATTATTCACCGCTCAAATCGGGGAGAACGGATAATGGTTGGTGAAAGCCTAAGGGAGCCCACTCGGTCCATTTGTCTTCTTTCGACGAAAGCAAAATTAACTATAGATGCATGGAATGTATGCAATACGTTTAAGGCTGACAGCTTCTCGAATTCCAAAAGAAATGAGATATGGTATAGTAGTGTTAAGAATTTGTAAGAACAGATGT
This sequence comes from Trichobilharzia szidati, assembly GCA_944472155.2. Classification (NCBI taxonomy): domain Eukaryota; kingdom Metazoa; phylum Platyhelminthes; class Trematoda; order Strigeidida; family Schistosomatidae; genus Trichobilharzia; species Trichobilharzia szidati. The sequence goes on along the minus strand of OX235279.1, from coordinate 94,315,074 downwards.
AATGGACGTGGAATCTGCAAACTCTTAACTAGAGAGTCGTTAGTCGGCCACCCAGATGACAACCACAAGCACACTGAGAGAGTGGTTATCATGATGTTACCAACAGCATCGAAGGCTCTTATGTAATGGGGGCCAATCTCCTCCAGTTTGAGTTAATTCGGTTTTAAATACCTGCGAGAGTTTATATAGGTGACATACGCATATCTCAGGAGTAGACAGGTACGAGACAGTTTTACCTAAGCAAACTGAAACTATCAATTGAAGTTGGATGTTTCGGACAACTTCTTTCTACATAAACTTAATAAATAAACTAAACAAATGAATAAAGCAAGAAGAACAAACTAATTTGTATCATGTGGTATCATTTTATTTTGTCCTTTCTTGCTAGCAACAATTCTGAAATCAAAATAAACAAGCATGGATATTAACTGACTTCGAAATAGAGACCACTAAAGTTATGCAAGTGAAATCTGATGTATTGAATGAATAGAATCACAAGCGATTTTAGTAAGCTTATCTCGGTACAGGAAGATTCAATGAATTTTCTGGATGTAACTGTTAAAGCTGCTTTAGATTATAAGCTACTGAAAAGAACTAATGCAGTACGATAAGATCCTACTCACTGGTTCTTCTCAAATTATTCTAGTTAGATATCAGCCTAAAGGTGAATCTGATCATAACATAACGGGACATGGGACACAACTTTTCAGAATGCTCAATGACAATGAGCAGGTAGCCTCGTTGCATTCCAGCAGAGGAGAGACACGTGAATCTCACCATAAAATTTAAGGGTCTTGCATTCCATTCATTAAGAGATAGTGTGATCAGAAACACTGTCGAATCACTGTTCCAATCCAGTCTGACTGCTTTTCTAAAGATCATTCTAGTCAATTATAGTTTATTCATTTCATTTCAAAACAGATAACAAGGTGAATGTGTGACGTTAACGCAATACAGGAATAAATAAAATTCTCTGAATCGAAGTTAGACATTAAGGTATGGTTCTATCTTCCATTTAGCATAAAACCTGGACAGTATTATCTTATTTAAATCTAAAAGTAAGGCGTTCGGAATTTGAGTCTCGGTAAGTGTATATTGGTTGCTGTAGCAGATCACATGGTATTGGACGAAGCTTTTATCAAGTGCGTCGGTGGCGCAGCGGTTAGGGCTCTCGCCAACTATGCACATGGTCCGAGGTCCGATCCCCCACCGACTCACACCTGATATCTATGGTCGGCCTGCTAAATTTGGGCTACCGATATCACATGCTGAAAATTTCATACTTGTACCAAAATACTGTGTGGAATCAAGCTATAATGAAATAAAAAAATTAATGTCGGTCAATTTACAGTTAACTACTTTGTTTTACATCACTGAAACTTACTTTCCCGTTTCTTAATTTGTGTGAATGGAAGTATGCGAACAGGAGACGTTGTTTTCAGCCTATAGTCAATTTACTAACCCAACCAGTATTTTGTAAATAAATGGAATATCGTACATCAGATGGAAACTGTTAATTACAGTAAAATAGAGTAATAACTTTGACGTGCTATCAGCACAAAACATTTTGATACTCGAGTGGGTTTGCTTTTCTACAACAAACTGCTTTATTCGACTCATTTATCGTCGTCTCAGTAATTATTATCTAGTTCATTATTACTGTCATTCAACTTTCTACAAAAATTGCTTACCTTTGAAACAACAATGTTATGAAATTCCAGATCCGGTGATCGTATAGTGCTATTTTTGTTCACTTTCTGTCTGCCTATTTCAGAATAAATTAAACAGAATGTATTCTTGTATTGTAAACTTTAAGCACTAAGGAATACTTTACTCTCCTGGTCATGCATTCAAGTGGTCATTTTTTTCCTAAAAAATTGATCTGTGTTGTTATGGAATTTCGAATTTAAAAAAGTCAGTTATTTTTCTGAATTGGTTGGAGGGGCGAAAAATTAATAAGTCAAGTTTATTTTACCAACTCGTTAAATAAATAAATCTGAATCAATAACACTACAGATCATATATATGTGCTTAGACATCTGGCTCTGAGCGAAATTTGAATGGAGTCTTGAAACAAGTGTGGTAAGTTTTTGTTCTTCTTTGTGTCTTGCTGTTCACGCTGATTATTGAAAATTGGAAGAAAGTTGATCAGTGACTAAATTAATTCAGTTTTGTTTGAGCCTCGGAAGTCAGAATAAATGACCTTTGGATAAACTATATTTCAGGAATCTAACAGGAATGAAGTTATTCTTCCATTATATTATTTTCCTTTCTATGTCCCTGTTTGTTGTGAAAAATGAGCCAAATTCAATTAATATGAAAGTCCATGTTTTTACTTGTTTGTTTCTTTGCTCGTAGGAAATCACCATACAGTTCATAAAAATTTTTAATTCGTTTCTTATTAAAATTGTAATATCTTTCAGTAACTAACTCTTGGAATCTACACTTATGACTTATACGAACAAGTTAATTATACCTAGCCAACGTACTTAGACATTGTTGTAACCTAATATCAAGTGAATTGGTTACATGATTTCATCATGAGCTGACATCAGTTAGAGAACCACTGAGAGTACTGGACAGCTGTTTCGTCCTGGTTTTGGACTCTTCACCTGTACCCACCTGCCATCAGATTTCGAACCCAGGACCTTCTGGTTACAAGGCGAGCTTGTAGACCATTAAGCCACTGGGACTCCATCCAATGACCCATGAATTTTAACTTCTGCCAATTTACGACATAGCGCGAACGCTAGCCAACGTCTTCGGCAAGTATTTGTCCACACAACCGACCTGATGCACCCCACTGGGCACGACTTTACACTAGAACCCAGGTAACTACTTACCTTAATAGGGCCAGTCGCTAGTGAGCATCTCATTGATATTCAAGTGAATTGTTTTGTTTGAGTGAATCTGAAATTCCAAGTAAATTGAAATGGATCGTTACCGTTTGTGGTGCGTAAGGAAGAAAGATAATTCATTCTTTCAGTAGTAATTTTGTTAATATTTCACGATGTTTTATAAATACTATAGAACAATAATGAAATTTAGGTCAGAGCTTTCAAAGATTGCTGTTGTATATAATTTAATGCTAAAACTAATCTGACGATGTAAAGTTAACCTTTTTTCTGGAGAAAAAGGGATTAAGGTAGGCAATTTACTTAAATTTAAGCAGGCGAAATTATTATTCAGTAAGTATAATGATCAGACAGATGAATATTTTGAGTTCATTTCTTCCTGATGAACGTTACAGCTTAAAAAGTTTACGACGAATCGATCAATACAAATATTTTTCTTCACTGGAGTTAACAGTGAAATATAATGGATACTAGTTTAAATTATTCGAAAGGATGAGAGTTAGGGGATAGCAGTCTAATTGTCTACATTGTGGAAAATTCTCCTATCTTGCCTTCATCCTTGTTTGCTTCACTCCCTCTTTCTTATTATTCCGTATCTTCCTCTACCTTCCACATGTCTTTCTCTCTTTGCTTCACGTTCATGATTTATTCCACTGCAAAATCAACACTGGCATCATAATTATTACGATGACTATTATTCATGCTTTATGCAGTGAAATGTTTACGAATAAGGGGAAATCGATGAGTTGATGTTTTCAGGTTGTTTTGTTCCCCTTTTGGACAAATAATACAACGATTGATTAAATAAACTTTCTATAGTTGGTTTGTAAGAGTTAGTTTTTTTTACGAGTTGATCACGGATTGATTTCAGTTAGATAACCACTGAAAACCAGGGAGTTCTGGACAGCAACATTCATTCACACATTCGCACGTGTTATGTGCATTCGCATCATTTAACTAAAACTTCTCCAGAAATCATTCCAGTCCGATGGAGTACTCAGGAAATTATGCAATTACATACAAATCTGGTATCAGTTTTTCACTGGATCGAATTTAGCCTTTATTACATATTCATCATAATTACTATTCATAAATTAACTAAGCATTTACATTTAACCGATTTAAAAATTAGTTTGACGAACACTGACAACTTTTATGTTGAACAGTAATTGCATTTAAGTTAGCTTAACATGGTAATAAATTATGATCCTGACGTTGTCGATTGGTGATATGAAGTTATTTCATAAATCACCCATATTTAAGTGCTTCCAGTTTGGAAACTCTGCGAGTGAACGTAACAAATCTTAATCCTCATGCACTGCATTTCAAATTATGGCTTATCTACAGAGTTCCAAGGAAGTAAAATCATTGCATAGGGTAAGGAGGAGAGAACGGAAGAAAGTTAGGAGTTAATAACAAGTCATTATGTTACGTAACTTACGGAAAGTCGAAGCACATATGAGTATTAAAATTTAGTCCAAGCAGAGTTAAAAGCTTATCAACGAGAAGGCGTATTGACTACCATGTTTTGTAAATCCCAATATCATTCTTGTACCACAAGTAAACCAGTGTATTTAAACAAACTGGATTCATCTTTCGTCGGAATCAGCTTTGATGACTGTAGAAAATGAAACAAAGTTGATTTATTTACAGAGTGCAATATTTTTAATCTTCGAAGGTTTTTTACCTGCCATACACAAATTATTTATGCAGTACTTGCCATTGCACTTGTAAATGCCTGACCTCGTATTTTGGTGTACGAAGTCGTCTGTCGAAGTGCTGTTCGACTGATTATCATGGAAGAGAATGAACTAAATGATTTTTTCAAGTTAGACTTCAACATGGACCGGAATCAGTCAGAGTGCCACTGAAAACCAGGATGTAAGCTACAGTAGCTTCTTTCTATTTCACAGAAATTCAAGACCCCACCAGAGGTCGAACTCGGCATCTTCTGGTCACCATATCAGTACACTACTATGCAGTTACTCGGATAGAATTTACTGTCATCTGGCATCACACCTCACCTCCATCCGAAGTTGTTTGCGAGTATTTGTCCTCCCGTCCAACTTTGTGGACACCACAGATTACGGCTTCTCATCAAAACTCCAGGAAGTCATTCTTATAGTCAGTCACCGATGAGAGTAAATTTTCATTAAGTATTGGTTTGCATGTGAGTGATTTTAAGTTCGATTTCATCCCGAAATAATATCATCTACAGAACCACTGAATAGCTGGAGAAGATTGAACAGCTAAGTCATTAGATTCAATCCCAACGGCTGATTAGTAATATTTTCAACTTGTAAGTTCAGGATTCCAGGTTTGATCTCTGATATTGTCACGGTTGTGTACTGTTGAAGAGTTCTAAACTAGGAAAAAAGCAACTGTGCGAAATTTTAAAAAAAGTGGACAATTATGCTGAAAAAACGTGGATAGCGGTTATTTACCCACTTCCCTTTAATGAACGAACATACTAAAAATAAAATCAACTTTTCTTGAGGATTACTAACATAAGTGAGGTGACAGGATACTGGTTCTCGTTCACTGACTGGATGCGAAGTAGGAAGATCACTGGTATTCGTCTGCAGCACTTTAGCGTATAAACTTACATGTCCGACCACTATTTCCCCAGTGAAAAGACACTGAAAGGAAACTATTAATATTTGCAATTAAAAGTGTTCTCTGAGCTGGTTGGTTTAGTCGCGAAGCTTTCGTCGTCCTTCCGGACAACATCTTCAGCGCGATATTTAGCACAAAGTGAAATGATTTAAATTTCTTCATGCGTGATGTAATTGCGTCTCCTGGACGACGAAAGCTTCGCGACTAAACCAACCAGCTCAGAGAACACTTTTAATTGCAAATCATCCACCTGAGCTACAAATCTTCTCTATTATTTCAAAACTATTAATATGTTTCCTCTCCTGTGTAACATCAGAGTATAGTAAAGTAGTAGATTACTTAATAACTTATAGAACCATTTTGAGTGACATCAACATCTAAGTTGTAGTAAACTATTTGGAAAGGCTAAGCTTGCGATGAACTACAGTCTTATCTCTTCAAATAATTTCAGAAATGGTTTGCAAATTCAAAGTAATTGTTAATATTATCTAAACTATCAATGATAAACGTTCCAAGAGTAGGTATGAATAGCATTACACTATCAGAATACATGCCAACTTTGTAAAGCATGATCATGTGATATAGTTTTGAAGCTCATATAAAGCGGTGTAGTTTGTCAAAAGAAAGAAAGAGGAAGCTAGTAATTCTACATGTTATTTTATAAATTGAGAAGTACACACTAAGAAAGAAGGTAAGTGAACCAGCATACATAGTTTTTCTCAACATGCTTTGGCAGACGTATAACTGAACATAAGTTGGTAATATTCACATTAAGCCAAAAAGTGACATGGCTTTATCGCTAAAAACGTATTTTAAAATGCATTAAACTCTGAATGGGTCAACTCGCTTATTAAATTCCACATTAATAATTAGCACATTACAGATATAACCTATATTGGCAAAAAATCGAAAAACATGATGACACGGGTTTAGTACGGTGGTTTGTGCAACATTGCAAACTGATAAAAAACACGAACATAGTTTTCGCGAATATGCAAGGAAAAAGCTGGTCTTATGTAATATGCAGTAATGTCATTATGCGTCCCCATTCAGCGCATATTTTCATTTCTCTGATGTAAATGATTTGTATTTGTTTATACCGATCAGAGAAAGCATAAGAAAACGATATCTTTTAAAATAACTGAATCTCATTGGTTAAATTTCTTTTGTTTTTGAGGCTTCGGAGTATAACTTTAAGTGATTTTATCAGTCTGTAAGGGTGCTCAGATGTGCGGTATTATCTACTAGACATATTGCGTACATAATTCAGGGTACATAACCATTTCAGAGTGAACATAACTTATTCCAACCTAGTGCTACGTGTTTTTGAGGCATTCTTTCTTCCAAACTAACTCATAGTGGAACTTTCTAAATATCTGGTGACATAAGTATATCAACCATTTCATTTGAAAATATTATTTTCAGATATTACAAACAAAAATTCAGTAAACATATTCCTTCATGTATGCCATCGAGTTTAACTGCTTGGTATGTTATTGCACATTTCTGATAATTACAGTTCTTTTAAATCTCCTCTTTTCTCTATCTTTGTAAACTACATGAGGCATGGCAACTTGAACTACTGAACAACATACGGTGTAATAGCTGGATTCTTCATTCACTTTCGCTTATTTTAGGTACTAATTATTTTGTTATGGAGATAAATTTAACATAGACTTGGTGTGTTTTAAACGCAATGAAAACCAACGTATAATTAATGTATTAAAACATTTTAGAGTTAGTTTTAACCATTTATCGAGCAAGACTTCATTTATGCACTTTGAAGGTGAATCAAAATTTGCTAATCAATGAAAAACAAACAACAGAATGATGACAAAAGTGAGTTAGTGTTTAATTATAAATGAAATTGATTCAGGAGATATGCGTGAGCTAGACAAGTTTCATTTACTGTGGTCTTTTTCGAATTCAATGACTTACTGAGGTATAACACTAAACTCTATGAAACGAAGACTACCTTACAATTCAAAGAAGTTCAGATAATCATTGAAGTTATCTTTAATTAAGGTTAAAAATATTTACGACCAGAAGTTAAAATGATGTTATTTGTCTGAAAACTGTCTGAAATCTTCAACACATACTTTTATCTTTACAGGTTAGATTTATCTTCTAGTCCGATTTTGAATATTACACTTTACGTGAAGTAAGCGCTGAAGATGTTGTATAGAAAGATAATAAAATCTTTACAACTAAACAATTCTTCTCAGATGACACAACAGCACCGAAAAATCCACCTGAGCTTCAAAGAGTAGAATTTTTCACTGTGCTTTCATCTAAAAGAATTACCCCTTTAGCATTTAAAACAGTGGAAGGCAAATAACAACTACATCAAACATCACCTGCCTATTTGTTCGTTTGCATCTTGTTATAAGATTTAACTGTGACAAAAAATCTAGCAGTATACAGCCATTTGAATCAGTTTGTTGACTGGCTCATACTTATCATTAATTAAGATGAAATTTAATTATGTTTGGAGAATTTATAACCTCACTAGTTGAACGTGGCATGTTTCACCTGAATAATAATAGTAATCATTCACAAATATTATTTCAGGATGTGAATTCATTTCCCGGTATCGTTTTGTACTGAAGCAACTAAAAGCATATCATTTTAGGTATAAGATAAACACAACGTATTCTTAGTTATGCACGATCCCCAATTAACACCAGCTCTTAATTTCCTATGTACATTTGTGTTATTGTTATTCATTATGTGGTTAGACTTTTAAAGAAAATACTTGATATTTTTATCTTGCTATTCACATCCATCGATAATGTTAGGTGTGGCTCAGTTAACGATCAGATCTCTAATTGCTTTACATCTTAATATTACCATCACTGTAGCAAGTGAATCCACCCAGCAAAAGGCTTGCCTGTAAGTGTGTGTGTGTATGTGCTTAAGTACGCAGGTGTTTATGAATAGCACTTTCTCTGACCTTAGGATAGTAGACTGACTTTTCTTTAGGAATCAAAACAAGTAAACAAAAACATGAAGCGTTGGGAGGAAAAGAGGAAAATTATCGAACACAAGTATGTAAGTCTTCTTTTGAATATACAAAAACACACTCAGGTGAGATATTGATACACACTCAAACGAATGCACAAATGACAAGAATAACAAGAGAAGTCAAAAATCAAGTGACTTCGAGAACAGGGGTAAGAGAACATTAGGACTCTTTAAAAATGTAAATGATCATAATCCATTTATTTGTTACCTTGTTATTTTTCTAGTGTCTCACCTCTAAACCACCCAGCCACAGCAGTCATAACAATCTAAGTAACATTAGTAGTACTAGAGGTGGTAATAATAACAATAATAATAGGACAGAATGAGGATGGGAGAGGGAGGAACGGTAGAAATACAAAACTAAGGGGAACAAACAGAATTAGAAGTAAAATTTCTAATTCTTTGCAGTAAAAATAAAACAGAGGAGTGATGTTATTATTTAACTGTTTTCTTCTTTTTGTTTGTTTATTTAACTGAAATTTAATTATGCACTTGAGATAATTGTTTACAACACAATGCATGTTTCTTTTGAATGTAGTAACTGGGATGCAGAAACGATTGCCATGGCAGCTAGAGTTTTAAAGCCAAATGGATTATAATAAAAGGTCTGAGAAAGAAATCAACTGAATTCAATAATAAGTGAACCACAGTATTTCTTTCATGTTTAGTTTTGTAAACAGGTTTAATTCAATCAGCAGTGCATTTAAGTGTGTATTACAATGCTTGTTCACATGTGCATAAAAACACCGTGTACATAATGCGATTTTCTTGTTCAGAAACGGAATGTTAAGGTTATAATCTAACTTTGTATCTTATTTGTTGACTTGAATGCACTTGTAACACTGTAAAATATGTCACTGATTAAGAATGTGATAATGAGTAACGTACTTTTCAACACAACGAAATGAATAAACCCACGGTATCTTACATACACTATGAAGTAAGAAAAAACCGTTTTCAGCAAGCATTAATGTTTGTAGTGAATGTAGGCAACGCTCCTATCTCAACTACTGGCATAAAAATAGACAAATATAAAGATAGTAACTTGGCCTTCTGATTTTTGAAGGCTCAAAATAAAAACGTCCTGAGAACGTTAGTGCATAAATTTTCAAATATTTTGTGAACAGCTGCTTAATTTCATTTATTCATAAAGTGAGTGAGTAACTGACTGAGTTTCAAACGTAGAACTTTGCATGGGAGTGAAGCAGTTCACTTCATTACACTCTATATAGCACACAAAGGTAGAGAAAAAGAAAAGGATAAAAACAAACTATAGTCAGCGGAAATGTACCGGGGAAGGAATAATTACATGGAGAAATATGAGTACTTACTGGGACTGGGAGAAAACGAAGAGTAAGTTCATCTGCGCCATTGAGGACGATTGTTAGCCATACTAACAACATTCTCCAGTCATTAGTTCTTTGTATCCTAAGGATGTCAACCACGCAGTCTACATCTCCCTCCTTGACTCGAATTAACAGTCAAGTACTTCATAAATGAGGCCAGGTTTTGATGTGACAACCATTAAATCTTTTCCAATCTAATCCGATGTCAGCTAACATTACCCAATGAGGGACGCAATGGCTTGTTATGCGTTGCAAGTGTTCTAGAAATCCCAGTCTATGTGGCTTCACAACCTCACCTAACACTCTGTACCTAGCCTAACCTAACACGTGAGACAGATCGCAAAAATTTGTCGTTGCAGACAGCTAGCCGCATTATATCTTTCATTTTCAACGGCCATGTCTCACATCGACAAAAGAGTTAGAAGTGAATTTCTATGAAGTATAAGTCTTCTGTTCTGTAACCTGATATCTCATCTATACCAGAAATGACGTAAGTTAGCAAATGCCATTGGAATCTATTGCCTCCGCGCTGCGATTTCTTCTGAAATCAGTTCATTAATTCTGACGCAACTTCTTAAATAAATGATGTGGTCAACATGCTCAGTCACTTCACTCTATGTCTTTAAACTGGGAATCAGTTCAGACTAGTCCTGCTGCATCATCTACGCTTGATAGGGGTAGATCATGAAGTAAAAATAAAAACATTTCTGATCCGAGTGTTCGAAAAGCGTCTTCAACTAGAAGGACTATATTTTCTGCATGCTATAAGTTGACGACTGTTATCTGGTAACAAGTCGATCCCTAAGTGGTTTAAGGTCACACCCCTCAGAAAATGAAGAAATGCAGACAGCTGGCATACCTAAAGGACGCTACCAGTTGTCAACACTTTAGGTTACAACTAAGCACAAGTTTACACGTCTGTGTTACTTCGAGTAGAGTGCCTTGACTAGTACGATATACTTTCACGGCACTAAGTTCACAGTCAGACACTGCCAATGACAAGTCAAGAAACATGGAAAATGCTGGTAAGTATGCCTAAGTTCCAGAATGTGTCGAAGGGTGGAGATATGATCAATACACCCTCTTCCTGGCCTAAAGTTTGATCGGGTGTGTTACTACCGAATCACTCAGTCTGCACATGGTTATTCAACCTGGAAATTTAATTTTAGTGAGGAATTTATAGATGTAAACTTCATGATCTACAATTAGTGGATAAGACGTTTAAAATTAATGATTTCTGCCATAAACCATTCAGTTTACTTGGTGACAGCCTCCCTCTCATTTAGAGGTTTTGCAAAAAGGTGACATGTTGAGAAAACCTAAATTAGCCTACCATGAAGATGTAAGCAGTTTGCTCTTCAAGTTGAATAATTAAAAAAAAAATAAAACAAGAGGACACTTGTTCAAATTCGTTTAAATATTGAATTAGTGGATAAATCTCAAAATGGTGTTATAAATCACTTTTTATATTTATTTTCAAAGAAAAAATGATGAAACACACAGAGAATCGCTTCGTTCGTTCAACGCAGAAAAGACTGGATAAAATGTATAGTTCGTAAACATGAACTCAGTGGTCGAATATCTGGTGCGAAGCCTTTTTATTGACGCTGGTTACAAATCACCTTTCATTTTGAGAAAACTGTATTTAAAACACTAAAATGAGGTATTTGAATTGTGGTGCATTGAAAGAATAACTCAACTGTGTACTAAGAAAATCTGGTATGACACTGAAAACCAACTCCTTTTCCTTTTCTGCTAAGCGAATTCTAAAATACCTTCCAGCTGATTACAGTATCACTATTATTAAAGGAACCTTCGCAAATCATTTATAAGCTCATTATATAAAGGTTAGAATGTTGAATATATAATATATATATATATATATATATATATATTTACATAACAAATAAAACTTAACCTACTATTTCGAATAAATACCAATATATCTCTTGCCCTTATGCATGAAAATATGTACTCTATAAATCGTCCACGCCAAGCAAAATATTGAATCACGTCGTCCTTGAGAGACTAAAAGATGCTGTGGATATAAAACCACCACAACAAAGTTGGATTCAACAAAAGCTAACCATATACTGATCTGAAAGCAACTTCACGTATTCTTACCAAACAGAACACCTCAATTTCATCGAGAACACAGAAGGCCTTCGACTGCGTTGAACGCGAAGTAATTTCTCAACTGCTTCAACACTATAGAGTGAAGTGCCCCAAACCTTTATCAACTTCATTCAACAGCTATTTTGGAACGACAAATGCAAAGTGATCGAAAACGGAAATGTCAGCGATGCCATTCAAGTGAAGCCAAGAGTAAGACCAGGTTGCCCACTATGACCGGTGACATCCACGAATGTGATGAAGTAGATTATGCATCAGAACATGGGAAACGAAAAGACAAAAACAAGTGGAATCAACAAGAAGACTCTGGAAGATCCGAACTTCACGGATGATTTGTATCCAATGTCACACAAACTCGGAGATTTACAGATGGAAACCAACAAACTGGCAGAAGACACAGGCAGTGAATACAGGATTTCAAGTAAATGTGGAGAAGAAAGAGACGATAAGGGTACCCAACCAACAACAATAACAAGCATCAATCACTATCAACGGGAGAAATTTGGAAGAGGTACCTTCCTTCACTCAGCCAGGAAGCATCGTTTCAACTGCAGACAGGGAACACGGGCGAGCATGTCAACCGCAGTCAAGATCGGAAAAGCAAGACAGACCTGCATAAATCTGAAATCAGTTTGGAAATCTTCTGTACTCAGCATTAACAGCAAGATTCAGATTTTCAACACCAATGTGAAGTCATTTCTTCTTTATGGTTCAGAGACCTGGTGCGTCAACAGGCTGCAGAATCTCCTCAACCGCTCTCTTCGCTCCACACTGAAGATCAGATGGCCTGTTGGGAATGACAAGCGAGAAGGAACTCTGGCAGGCACTGAACCAACCAAAGACCTATTGCACAACAAATATGCTGAAGGAAACGGAGATAGATTAAACCTGTACTGACGAGACTGTTAGGTGACATGGTTCGCCAGGCCGTCGGGTGGAATCTGAACGGGAAACGACGAGTTGGGCATGAGTGTGAATGTGACATGAAGGAGATCGTGTGAGGAGTGGACGAGAGCCTAGTGGGTAATCGTGGGTCGAGCCTTAGATGACGGCAGAGAATAAGACAATGTGGAGATATGCTGCTGACACACTATGTTCCACTCGGAACCCAAGAGAAAAACATTGATAATAAATTGTTATACCTCTCTGAACAACTGCTTCAGTTTATTTTAAATCATTCTCTTGTAACTGATTGGATCACGAGTTTTCTGTTTGACTTGGCTAAATTGTTTTCTCATCTTGTTTTTGAAGGGTGTACACTTAGACAAAGTGGGTTATCTTTGAAACAAGCCTCAGAAGGATAACAATCATCGATCCACTAATATGTAGGTATGTTCAAGTTCTGAGGTGAGTTAGTAATCGAGGCTGATTATTGAAACTTTATACATAGAATAAGATTATGCTATGTTTCCCAAAACTGTATTTTTATTTACCACATTTTATTTTCATTTTCTAAGAACATATGTAGCTATTAGGTAACAAGAATAATTTTGAAAAAGCTGAAAAATAGAACTTCAGATAGATTTCCACCGATTTTAAACATTGGCACACTAATTACAGTATTATAAGAAGTATTTGGTTTGAGATTGAAATGTTTCCATAGTTTAAAAGACACAAATACATAATTGAAGTGTTATGTCCCTTCGGAATAGCATTTCTCGTGATACCTTATAAAATATGCTTTTCAAGATTCATCAGAATGGTGGATTTTCCTGTTTGTATCCTTTTTATCACCTGTTTTATAAATCAAGTGAAATGTCATTTATTCGAAGGCTGAAGTTTTATTTTCAAACGAAGTTCATTTATAGAGACTATTTATTATAAACTGAAACTGAGTATTAATATAAAGGAATTAATTTCCGAGCGCCATTTTTGCAAACTAAGGCGAAATCTGAATAGTTATGTTTGAAGCATTTGTGCAGATAGAACCAGAAGAAGAAATGACAATTTAATTTTACTTCTACTGTAAGTTGTGATATGCACTGAAAGATGACTGTTGCTCCACCTACAACTAAAATTATTTTTTGTTTCCTAATATGTTCATGTCACCTGTGTACGTAAGTTCAATTATTTTACTTCCTTTCTGTGCACAGTACTGCGCCGCCTGTCGACCGCTTTTGTATGTATACGAAGTAATTGTTTAGTGTAAGTATCTCATTTTTCAGTAGAAATCTATGCGTCAGAGGATTGTTTCCATGCCCGTTGTTCAACAGGCACTCTGTCATAATTTGCTAAATGCCATGTGAAAAAATTGTTGAGCGATAAATTTTATCTTCTGGTTAGTTATCTTAACAGTATTAAGTGATAGTTACTGGGGGTATTAGCTGGTTATATACTAGTTAAACCTAGTTTTGAGAATTCACTGTCTCCTCAATAAACTGTAATGCTGTGTTACAGAACACCATAATAATACTTTTCAACTTCTCTTTTAGTCTCCTTGAACATCCGATCAAAAACATCTATCAACATCTGAAATCTGAAAAACACCAGGAATAATCTAAAAACTATAAGTATTGTATGCCTTCTCAAAACAATTCGATGTCTATTAGATTCTATTTCTGTTTGAATGAGTTTTGGTGATATTTCCTTTTAGTCTTCGTATACTTTAACACCAAAGGCCTATCTTAATATATCTAACTGTTTCTGGTCCAACCACATTAAAAAATTAGACTGATGAAGTGAAGTTAGAAATATTATTTCCTTCCATGAAACAAATTATCTGGTTACTTCTACCCCTTCCGTTCTTTTCCTGATCATGATCATAATCACCATCGTTTCGAAATCATCAATTGTAATTTATTATAACACAGGAAGAAGAAAGAACGAAAGTATGGCGATATATACACATATATAAACAAATACACACACATGCAAAAAATGAATAGCACAAGATCAGAAGAAAGGAAGGAAGGCAAAATATTGTTCTCTATAAACCACTTTCTATTCCTTTTCATTTCGATTCATGAGAAGATTTACGCCTATTCAACCTAGATGTTGTTTCTTGTTCGGCGTGTACATTGGGTAGCAAACAAATTAATAGGAAAAAAATGAAAACGAAACTGCCAAGTAGATTATATTAACATACAGAGGGGAGAGAGAAGGAGTCAGTTATTGCTCGTGAAAATAAATTTATTCACTTGTAGAAAACATTTGAAATCAATTTTACTTTCTTCAGAAATATGCATTTACTCCCTCACCATCGTGGATATTGTCATTATATTTTATGCACAATATTTTTAAACAACAGCTAGGAGGTAATTTCGAATTTTACTTTTCAATCTTACACCTGTAAAACCTTTGAGAATCCTAAATCCGGATTCTAGATATTTATTCAGCGTTGTGTACGACAGAATTCTGAAAAAACAAACAAATAAGCACAACCAGACTGCAAACTTCTTCGGTTTTCACTGTGGAGCCGTTAAAATTTACAGATACCAACTAATATGCTATTTGATTTAGCTTAATTGACAACAGTGAAGAATAGATACCACAGTCAAATGACCTTGAGCTAGCTAGTCATGTGCTCTTAGGCAAGAAGTGACATTATTAGTACAAAAATATACGTTTAGTGGATATATGTATGACAAAAATGAATTCTATAGGATATATGTCTCTAATATGCTGCAAATAGAGGTCTTACTTTCCTATAGGAGTGACTGTAGTAAATAAACCAGAATCTGCATAAGTAACAGTTATAGCACCCACTAAAGATGATGAATGATTGACTCTATGATTAATATAACCTAATGATGATAGTCACATTACTCAGCATTTCAAATGAATGCTTCCCATAATCAGCGTTGCCAGCTTCATCTTAACCCTAGTCTTTGTTGTAAGTTTCACCCTAACATTAACCATAACCCTGATTCAGGGTAAGACTTACAAAGAAGATCACGAAAAGCATTCATTTGTAGCATTGAACCATCTGACTGGTTGATTCAAGGTAATTTGGCTGTGGTATCTATTCTTTACCCTAGGCATTCTACTATTTCTGCTCATGTAAACAAACGATGAAGGGGATGTTTTGGAAAAAAATTTATTGCTCATGTTAATGTAAACAAAGTAGTTTTATTAATAATGAAATAAAAACAAGATGATAAAAAATTTAGGCAAACTATAATGACTATCGAATACTGCGTGAACACTGATCACTAATTCTGTCTGAAATGTTATGAGTTAGATAATAGTTTCATCATATGCACACCTCTGAGTGAAATGAAATAGCCTTAGAATTCAGTAAAGCAAATATATTCACAAAAATGCAGTGCCGTAGTTCACCTTTTATTAGTTTATTTCTGAAACTCTTATGAGGACTTCATTGAGATTAAAGTAACTGAACTAAGGAATCCAATCTTTCTGTTTTAAAGAATATTATACATTCGAAGTTGATTGTGCAGTTTCGAAAAAAAAACAGTGACACGAAACGACTGAGGCGAACATTCATTTGAGCTTAGTCATCTTGTGAGGCAACCATTTTCTAGCGAGCTTCCTTTCTTATATTAATGATTTCCAAATAATTCTTACGACTTTTGATACGAAAAAACAACAGTGAAGTATTACCATCATGTGAGTTAGCCAGTTCTGATAAAATTGAACAGATATCCAGATGAAATAGATTGGTGGTTCTAAGCGATATTTAAGCGAAAATAGTCACATTATTTTACAAAAGTCTATATTTGATGTGTACATACATATTTCACTTGGGAAATCTTTATAATCATTAGTAAGATGCAGTCATTGACTAAAATTATAATTAAATGTAAATAGATTTGTATTTTTTTACAAACTAAACTTTGACTGGATGATGCTGCAGACCGTGGGAAGCGAAAAGACAAAAACAAGTGGAATCAACAAGAAGACTCTGGAAGATCCGAACTTCACGGATGATTTGTATCCAATGTCACACAAACTCGGAGATTTACAGATGGAAACCAACAAACTGGCAGAAGACACAGGCAGTGAATACAGGATTTCAAGTAAATGTGGAGAAGAAAGAGACGATAAGGGTACCCAACCAACAACAATAACAAGCATCAATCACTATCAACGGGAGAAATTTGGAAGAGGTACCTTCCTTCACTCAGCCAGGAAGCATCGTTTCAACTGCAGACAGGGAACACGGGCGAGCATGTCAACCGCAGTCAAGATCGGAAAAGCAAGACAGACCTGCATAAATCTGAAATCAGTTTGGAAATCTTCTGTACTCAGCATTAACAGCAAGATTCAGATTTTCAACACCAATGTGAAGTCATTTCTTCTTTATGGTTCAGAGACCTGGTGCGTCAACAGGCTGCAGAATCTCCTCAACCGCTCTCTTCGCTCCACACTGAAGATCAGATGGCCTGTTGGGAATGACAAGCGAGAAGGAACTCTGGCAGGCACTGAACCAACCAAAGACCTATTGCACAACAAATATGCTGAAGGAAACGGAGATAGATTAAACCTGTACTGACGAGACTGTTAGGTGACATGGTTCGCCAGGCCGTCGGGTGGAATCTGAACGGGAAACGACGAGTTGGGCATGAGTGTGAATGTGACATGAAGGAGATCGTGTGAGGAGTGGACGAGAGCCTAGTGGGTAATCGTGGGTCGAGCCTTAGATGACGGCAGAGAATAAGACAATGTGGAGATATGCTGCTGACACGCTATGTTGTATTCAGAATCCCAGGGAACAAAGATAATGAGCTGCAAACACTTGTCATCTGCTTTGATTACTCTATACAAACATACCAGTAGTTCTTTCAACATAAAGCATTAGTTAATTCAGTTATTTTTACTTCAAGAGGATCGGTGTTGTATCTAGCCACAGAGTGATAGAATGATGATCACAAAAAAATGTGACTGATGTTAAATATCTATCTGCAGTATTTGTATGAACTCTACTCTATATGTTTGGATAAAGGTTAAAAGCATTTTGTGAACTTCAGTATTTTAGTACTTTCATTAAGATGAAGTAGTAGAGGAACTCTTCGGATTTCTTTAGAAAACCATCTGAAAAACTACTGGCAATTTTTGAACTTACAGAGATGATTCTGGTGTCACCTTTCTACAATCTTGATCACATTAGTAATATATCAGTTTTCATTGTTTTCAAACACGTATCCTCCAGAAAAGTAAATAGAGCATTCCATATATTTGAAGATTTGCGAGTCAGCAAGTGAAATGACAAAATATCTCCTTGATACTGTCTTCACATGTCACAATTTTAAGGCAAGTAAGAAGGTTTGGTGCATCACGATTTATGCATTCAGGAATCTACGACATTCCTCATTAATTAATGATAAAATGTCTTCATACAACATTACTGATCCATATTTCTATGAGGAGATTATGTTGGTAAGAGGAAAGGTTTTCGATTAATCAATACAGTAATTGTGTACGGTAAGAAATTCTAGGGAGGAGAGGACTGTGAGCAATTATGATGTTTTTAAGTATCGTAGATAATCAGTGTTTATATCAGCAGTAACCACTTAAACTTAACGTCTTGAAGCCAAATTAATCAATTAATATTCTTTTCTCCAGTTATTGTTTAATTATAAAGTGTCTTATTGCGATTAAAAAGGAATTTTGATTTTAACCAGACAACAAGTGTTTCTGTATAACTCGTCAGTGAATGGTGGGTTCTTTTTGTTAACAATTTGCTGGCTTTTCCTCTCAATGCACTAGCTTCAAACTTAAATTTTGATATGCCCTTAAGAGAGATCAAAACTTCTAACAAATATACAGTCATTCTTTTTCATCTTAACAACATCGGCTTTAAAACAGAGACCACATATTTTGTACAGAAAGCATGTAAAGTCGAGAAATTTTAATTTCGCAAGGTTATTTTAAATAGCCAGCTGCTGTATCCAGTAATGCGGGTAATTCTACATTCTTTATCAGCCTGCACATACCAATGTACATTCTGCATTTCATTTTAACTTAAATAATTAATAGTTTTCTCTTACATGTAATGCAACAGAGCAATGAAATGTTAATTAGCTGAGTTCATGCGTCTGTTAGAGTGCATCACTTTTATCGTCAACTTATCAATATATGAACTGTGGTTTGAAACTTACAGCTAATTAGGTTCTTTTTTCAAAATAATGAAATTACTGTACAAACTAAATTGTTTAAGCATCTCTCCACATTATCTTCTGTCGTATATCTGTATATTTACCAACAGAAGCGGCTGTTATAAGGAATTTTTGTTACCATATATACGGTACCGCGTCACATTACTACACTTGACGGTCGAGTCTCAATATCAAACTTATGTAAACAAAACGTGAACTATTTATACTTTGAGTGTACGCCTTTCATTGTAATTGAACATAACTATGAGTTGAAAAGATCAGGCACGAATTTATTATAAATGGTTGAATATCACTTCATATATTCTGGAACTGAACTGAGTTTTCACTACAATTCTCCGTCGATAGTAATTACTGATGAACAAAACGTTGACGTAGAAAAAGATGTTCACTTCTAAATCGCGAAATGGTGAGGATCCATTTTCGAGGTATCTAAATGCCCTTCTTCATTATGCAGTCTCCTCTACATGCACTGAAGTGGTAATGAGTTCTAAGATGGATGTCGGTGCAGACAGCTGCACAGGATCACCGAAGGGACCATTACATCGGTAAGAAGTGTTATTTTCTTTCATGTTACCTAAGGCTTGAAATAAGTTTATACTATTCTAAAATCATTTTGTAAGCAGTTATACACAATTTAATGAAACTCGTATGTGATCACAGTTTTGTTGGTGAAATATGTTATCATTAGATAAGTAAATGACAAAAGGTTTTAGCAGACGTTTTGTTATCCAGTAAGTGAACTGTTTATTTCTGACAAAACAGGTAATTACCTAGTTAGACACTGAAACTGAATGTCAAATAGAAAACGGTAACTCTTGCTTGAAAGGATGCCATTAGTGGTGATGTTGAATTTGTACAAATGTTATTTTGAGAGGTATTTTCTCACACTAAACTATGTGGATTCGGTTATTTTTTCGCATCACTTTGCTTACTATTAGTATTCAAGTCCTCTTCTTCGAATTAAACTAATTTCTCTTACTTATGAATGTTCACAGTTATTACCGTCAATTTTTATCCCTTATTTGTGTTCTTATTTCTGATGTACAGAATAATCAAGGATAAATCTGCAAGCGATCTAGACATTTATCACTCACTCATACACAAACAGACATTAGATATAATAGAGAAAATTTGTAGCTCAGGTGGATGATTTTGGTGTGGTTGTGTTCTCTGAGCTGGATGGTTTGGTTGCGAAGCTTTCATTGCTCTACAGAGCAACATCTTCAGCGCATACTTCGATGTGAAGTGAGCTTTTAGAATTCTCTATGAGTTTATTAGTCATCTCTTCTAGTAACCTTGAACGTGATTGGTTGTTTTCGTGCGACATTTCACCCCCTAGTTTGCTTGTCTCGGTCAGCCAGCAGAATTCTAAAAGCTCACTTCACATCGAAGTGTGCGCTGAAGATGTTGCTCTGTAGAGCAATGGAAGCTTCGCAACCAAACCATCCAGCTCAGAGAACACAACCACACCAAAAACAAACAGACATTGCTACAGAGCAGTTCTTTAATGAATGGATTGGACATGTTACAGAGTATTAGATCCTCTGAAATACGGTTATATTTCGCGCTGACTATGTACATTTGCATAACACCTACCAGAATTTATGACGATGGTTAGTTTTCCAGCCTAATGACCATATCTGATACTTGATAGATATTACTCAACACTTGACACGAGATAAGACGATGATATTTATTCACTGGAGATGATATGAATCACAACATTAAATTTTTTTCTACAGATGGAATCATTCAAAAGCATCCATTGTATTCGAACATAAGAATACAATTTATCCACTGTCGAATTAAATTTTGGCACTTTCAGAGTCATCATACATGGGTCACACTAATACATTAAAAACCTATGACATTTTACTCCTCTTTAGAAATTCCTGACTAATGTATGATTACCATTAGATAATGGCCTTCTTCGCACGTGATAAGTCTCTGACTAACTTAACAATATGGACTAATGTGATATAAGCGATAAGACCAAAAAGAATTTGGAAATAGATAACTTTTTATAACGTAACTGTCCTCTTATCAACGTCTTCATTTAGTATTCATTTATCAAATAGTTGAATTTGATAAGATTGATAATGTAATTATTATGAGTGTTTCTAGCATATAATTAGTATACTTATTTGGGCGTCAACTTTCCTCACGCAATAACAATGATTAAGTAAATACATATACTTTTAAGTTTTTGTTTGTTTATTTTTAGAAAACCAAATTAATTATGCGTTTTTATCCACTTAGGTTTAGATACTGCTGCAATAAAATACTCTATTTCTCCACATTTATGAAATCTTACTTTTCCTACACCTCAATGCTTTTCTAAAACTCCTGCCTTTTAGAATTGATTGCCTAGTGACAGGTTGAATGTCACATCCAATGTGTTGATCAACTTATTTTTCGTGTCATCGTCCTACATGTAAGAATACAAGCAGTATTAGATGGCTTGAGACAGAAAGTTCAGGATCAAGGTTTCGTTTTTACCGGCACTCCTCATCCTGAAAGGGACTGATTTTCCCTCAGCGTTTCCATCGACAGTGCCTAGGAATGTCAAAAAGTCTAACATACCGTGAAAATATGTGAATCTTTGCAGTATTACTATAAAACCTTATAAGTAGTCAGGTTAATGTTATATTCCAGCGAATAGGATAAGTAATTACAGGTAGTTTTAATAAAAGTAAGGATGAATTCGTTTATGCATCGTGTAGTCAACCAAATATTTGAGTTAATTATGCAAAAAATTTCGAACGCAACACTTGAGATTGCTAGAAGCAGAAAGTTGTAACCAGTTTCATCTAACAAAGAGCAGTGTAGTTTCTTGTTACCAGTCAGTAGCAGTTAAAAATGGCAAACCGTTGGCTCCCAATCCAATGGTAATATACTCGCCCTAAATTCTGACAGTCGCAGACACTGTTTCTTGTGACTTGTGTGTGGAATCTCTCAGCAGACCAAATGGTACGAACCAGCTATCCACTATTCCTTGGTGTTTTCTGATTCTCCATCCGAAGTCACTGCGTACTAAAATTCATTCTAAAACTACACAGTTATAAGCTGAACTATTCCTAAAATGATTCATTCAAACTAAGAAGTACAAATTATTTAAGTTTGACTGAGAGAAATCTACAATGTAGGCCCACCCTGATGATAATATGCCAATACATTTGACTGTGAAAAATTCCTTTCTTTGTCACTAATTTAGGAAAGTGGTCGTCGTTGCATGAAATTTGCATAATATAGCAGTTGAAAGCAATTGTTGTTCAAGTGTTACGTTAAAATTTAGCTGACTTTCTCATATCCAGCTGCCGCTAGATATAATCAGTTTTGTTGATCTAGATATAATGCTAGGAATCATGTATTCTTTAGATTCTGTGGAAACGAAATACGTCTTTAATTTCTCGAATTTTCCTCTGACTCCTATTCTTTAGATTTCTAACAGTATGTATTACGGGCTACTACATAAATATTATGTGGTTCAAAAAAAGCAGATATCAATAACCCTATCACATAGCATACTAAATAATCATAGCGCAAATGGCATTTGTAAATTATTTGTTTATAAGGTAGTCGTGAAACTTAGTTTCGGAATTAGTGATAAGCTCATTAGGCTTTGAAGAAAGCTATATATCCATCAGATTAGTATCGGCACCACTAGTGAAAAAGAAAACAAAGTAAGACCTCAGGAAATGCCAATTTTCATGTACAGTCTTATACAACTAGATATCCTGATTTAGCCAGTAGCCGCCGTCCATTTCGAACTATACACCATTAAGAAAAACTAAATTTTAGTTCTGCTTATTAGCACCCAAAGAAAAATACATAAGAGATAGTTAATTTTTCCTTTTAAAACTATATGTTGTCATTGTGTGACTGCCTTAATTTGTTGTAGGACACAATGAAACAACTAGACTAAATTTATGGTACTAGCAATATTTTCTGATATCATTTTCAAAAGTCGCTAGTAGTTTGTTTATAACCCTACAGTATATATGGAAGCTTTTTACTGATTACGGTTATTCCACCTCCTTCTTTATTAATCTCTTAAGACAGTAGATCTATGAAAGTGGTACTCATCTGAAAAATATTTTAATTAGTGAAATCTAACTAGTTTATCAATCATCAGTAAAAGCCAACGGCTAACGAACTGTTAGTACAAAGAATGTTTAACTTTAATCATTTCATTAACTGAAGTTCCGCGCAAACTGGGTAAAACTCAAGGATTTCTGTATATTCGTCTAGCACTAACAGATCTTCAAAATTGATTAAATGTAATTCCCATTTCTGACCGATGTGGATATGATTGTCAACCGTAGTTCAGTGGAGATAGTAAATACTTACCTGATATGATGGTAAAACCTGAATCACTTGCTATGTCTACTCTTCGTCCCTTTTAATAAAAAGAAGGGAACTGAAAAAGGGTTATAGCTAAAAAGGCTGGATGAAATGGCTGTTTATTTAAAGGTCAACGGAAGGCCACAGGAGACTACTCGCCACAGAACTCAACAGGAATTTGTCAAACAAAATTTTTTGTTGTATTTCTTTGTGTAAAACGGTCACTGTTAACTGATGTTTGGTGGTAGTTAGGTCTTTTCAAAATTAACTGAAATTTAAGTTAAGTTCCTCAATTTCTAATAACACTTAGGATATCCGTGTTTCAAAATTATACCATCCACCAGAAAGTAGCTTCACGGAAATTCTCCGCTATCTGCGCTAACACGTGAACAGACGTTAGGTGACTGAACTTAGAATTAGTTATAATATCGATTGAAAGTTCCTGTCATTCCTTCACAACTGAGTAAAATGCTTTCTGCAATACGACAGACAATAACTATATATATACATATATATATATATATATCTGTCATCCTATCTACGACTCTAAAGCATCTATGTGCATTCGTATAAGTGTCCAAACTGATGATTCGATATATTCTTTAGACTTAAAATAGACTGAATATTGCCATAATTTATTTAAAACAAAAGTAATTGTTCATCAACCTGAAACCAATCTAGAAATCTTCGTCACTCAACATCAACGACAAAATTCGGATTTTCAATACAAACGCCAAGTCAGTTCTTCTATACGGATCAGAAACTTGGAGGGTCACAAAGAATATTTCCAACAGCCTGTTGCAGACCTTCATCAACAGCTGTCTTCGCTCTATACTGAAGATCAGATGGCTGGAAAGAATCACCAACAAGAAACTATGGGAACAAACAAAACAAGAACCAATCGCCCAACAAATATGCAGGAGAAAGTGGAGATGGATTGGACACTCGCTGAGGAGGCTGCTGGGTGACATCGCGCGTCAGGCCATGGCTCGAGTGGAACCTGGGAGGGAAGCGGCGAGTGGGACGTCCAAGGGTGACATAGAGGAGATTGTGTGAAGAAGAGTTGAAACAGTATGGACTGACATGGATGCAGGTGAAAAGTACAGCAGAAGACAGAAGCAAGTGGAGACGTGCAGTTGAAGCCCTATGTTCCACTAGGAACCCAAGGGAACAATAATAAATAATCATAATTGTTTGAAGTCTCTGAGTTTACGTTACTTAACCTCAAGTCCAATTTCTTTTCACTTTCTTACAAACATAGTGGAACTATTTTTTTTTACTGAATTATACCTCTAGCTAGTATTCTTTAAATAAAATTCAAGTGAAACTCAAGTCACTAGCTAAATCTCATTCAAGGTATTGGCATATCGAAATTAGGTCGACCACTCTGCTTTCTTAAAATCAACCAGAAGGATTTAAAAGTGTGAAAAATAACTTAACGACTCAAAAAGTTTTTCACAATACTGTTAATTATGTTTGCGCACACAGTCTGGTCAAACACCGGTGCTAAAAACTTTCTATAGTATTTTGGGTGATTTTCCTTAGAAGGTCAATCACTAACAAGTACCAGTTGCTTAAAATATTTATGATATACTATCATTATTATTTTTGCTTGTTATTTGAAATAAACAAGCAGCCCAACAGAAATTCTTCTTGAAATGTAGCTTAAAATAAATTATCTATTAATCTGGTACACGCCCACAAAGATATTAAACATGCAGAAACTGTAGTTGCTTAGTTGTGCAGTTAAAAATGATCTCAATTCTAAATGCACAGGTGTACTTAAAGTTTTGTTATTATTAGTTTAGAAAAGCTCAGGTATGTTCAGTACAGTGCTTCATACCTTCAAGCAGGAAAAACGATAGTCGACTTCATTTAAACTGATTAACTGCCTATTAATTACTTCCTTTTTCATCTCATTCAACTCTTGAGAAATGCAAAGCTAATCTGATAAATTGTTTCATTTAATTTAGTGAATATCTTATACGTCAAGTGTTTTCCTTTATCTGTTCTACTCGAGATAAACTTTGTCCTAGAAAAATGCAGAGTGAATGAACTTAATCAAATAGCACTATATCTATATTACCTGACTGAATAGAATTTCTTGCCTCATTACTTCTGTATCGCTACAGTAAAGTAGACATTAAATTTGGAAATACCAGTGAAATAAATACAGTCGCCTTTGGTGTTCTACTACTGCCTAATCACTGTTACTAGCACCAAAATCAAGAGTGACAGTGACGATTGATTGTGTGACAGTTTAAAAATATTCCTTCAAAACTACTACCGCATAAACAGTTCATTTCCTTAGAATAAGAGGGACTTTTCTAAACATGATTAATTACCATTATGATTGCCATCACTGACTTTCGGACTTATAACTTCAAGTGGTGTTTCCTATCTAACTGTTTGTATTTCGTTTCATGATGGCTGCGCTGTTCTAATGTCCGGTATTGATTAAATATTAACGTCTCTTAGAAATATATGTTACTGGATGAGTTAAAAGGCTTGATATCCAAGTGGAAAAAGTCGTCTACAATTTGATAATTTCTAACAAAACTGTCAAATGGATCGGAATTCTTGTTGCGAAGTAAGCCTGAAACTGTAAGTCCTCATGATACTTCACACAGCAGGTATAGGTGAACTTAAAAGATAAAGCGACATATTCTTTGAATATAAATATACTAATAAATAAGTGTATTCTAGCACACAGAGACTGTCTCCAATAAAGTGGTGGGAATTCTCAAAAATTAATTGAAACTTGTTCTTACTGTAATTCCAAGTATCCCTATACATGAATGTATGGCGGAAATTAGATAACATTAGTTGTTTCTATGATAACTGATCCACTCTAGGATATTACTGCTTTAATTCTAATAAATAATTCTGGCACTCTACTTATTCGACACTGACTTATTTCGGTCTGTTATAAAAATGTAAGCTGATTTTTAGTGTTGTGAGCTTCACTTGGTTTATGACATCTAGGTGTAGAGTTTTCTATGCAACAGAGATCAATGTTTTGCTTTGTTTGTTTCTGGTTGTTTTCTAACCTGCGTAGAAAAGGGGTTAAACACGTGAGAATGAATGATTTTTCGTTATGTAGTCAGTGGTGGTGTCTAAAAATGGAATCGAGGACATGAGTTTCGTCATTTTTAGGATTCACCAGCTGGACGTCAAGCAAGGCCAAGTAAAATCAATCAAGCGGAAATTTAAGTTTCTATTAAAGAATAACTTTTCTCATAGTACCAAGAATTCAGCATTTTCGCTGTTAAAAATTTATTAAAGAGGAAAAATAACACACAACCAGGACACTTAATGAATAACGTAATATTAGGAGTTATAAGTGATCAAGAACAATTGATTCTGGGGTGTGAAATATTGAACTATTTATTGGTGATTGAACTACTTTTATAATCCTAGTCGAAAATTAAATACTGTCATATAGTGAGTTCTTTTACTCGCTTCAAACAAGTTTTCTACGTTAGTATAACAATGGTTTCACAAATATTACCCCCAAATGATTATTTTTAAAGGTGGTTAAAAAAATCAGACATTATGATCATGCACAAATGACTAGTTGTATAATCCTATAGTAACGAAGTTGGATTTGTGAAGTGTTTTTTTATGTGAAACCAATAAATAACATATTAATTGGGATTTTTTTTAGTGAAATTATTCACACAATAGAGGATGAGTACAACGCTAGTAATGAAGCTCTAAAAAATATCTAAACTAGTGTATGATTCCACCTGAAATAATATCAGAAAGCTTACCTTTTTCAGAAAAGAACGTAGTGCTTGATTCACTGAATTTCTGACATCGAGTGTGGATTGTGTTGGAAAATGTAGGCTATGCAACAGTGATTTCCGAAATAAATACAATT
The DNA here is from genome assembly GCA_944472155.2 of Trichobilharzia szidati. Taxonomy (NCBI): domain Eukaryota; kingdom Metazoa; phylum Platyhelminthes; class Trematoda; order Strigeidida; family Schistosomatidae; genus Trichobilharzia; species Trichobilharzia szidati. The sequence goes on along the minus strand of OX235279.1, from coordinate 94,287,797 downwards.
ATGTTTGCAGACTTAAGTTGGCAAGTAATACTGAATTTTTTTTACATCTGTACTTCAATATCTTCAACATCCTTCCGAAAAAGTTACTAAAACACACTTTTTTTCCTTTACGACTTAATATCTAATAACATTACTGGAAATGTATTATCTTGTTGACCTCCGTGTAAATTTTCCCTGTCTCGCTCATTAATAAATTTGAACAAAAGAAAAACAACAATTGAAGCAGGATAAATTGGATCCATTTTATTAGTATTTTGTTAACTTTTCACAATCTCAGAAATGAAAGTAAAATATGTTATGATGAGTTTAGCAAACTTTAGTTCATTACAGAAATTGAAAATTTGGAAATATGTTCAGTTGTTTGTGAATTAGAACAAACTTAATACTTTATTGAATCCAAAAATCAACGAATACATGCATACAAACCTGAAGTTTGTTTTTCAAATCATCCATCAACCGACTAGCCGGCAACTGAGTATAGTGATAGTGATAAACAATACAACTTTTATAGTATAAAAAGTTGCATCCTGTTGTGGACACCACTTTACTTTAAGGATAAGCGGTACAGAAGTTTTCATCTAAGCTATGAATGCACAAAATGTTCAAAAACAAACACTACATCTGAGTACAGTATTCACTGAAATTTATCAGAGCATAGGTGATGACAACTCGTTCAAAAAATGACTGTCAATCGAATGTTGATATTTGACAGATTACAGAAAGAGTGAAAGCCTACTGACGCAAAGATGTTGACACAGGGAATAAAGTAACCTTGGGTTATTGGTTTGTTTAATTTGCATCTAGGTGGCTCATACTTCTTCTTTTCTCGTATTTTGCATTCACGTCAGAATATATCTTGTTTGACAGATAGTTGACGAACAATAATTCTGAGATTTCTACTATATTCTCCTCAATTCTTTTACAGTGTTTATACGTTAACGTAACTGCTGACATTCAGAAACTTCATATCAAGAACACCTTTCTTTGCCACGTTGACAGTTGGATTTCCTAGTTGTACACTATTTTCGAACAACCTGAAAGACAGTACCTTGCGTTCAGCTACTTTTGTGTGTGTAATACGAGTCTTGTCCAAAATGGTTAAAAATAAACAATCTGTTGTCGTTACCAAGGGGTAGGAAAGAATTTTCAAAATTGTGAAAATTTTATGGGTTATGTCTGCATATTAAATCTTGATAAACTCCCTTTCCATATGTTGTTTACATTTCGAAAAATAACCTGCTAAAATCACTGCATAGAAAGATACCTATTGCTGACAGTTATCTATCCTTTTTTCTCTTCAATAACGGAACTGCCAGAGTAAGCCGCGTTTTAATGGTTTGCGGAAAAATTTTAATAATACATGGAACAGAAAGCAAAACCATTTGCCATATTGAAATAACCTATCTTCCTGAATATGGCCTTCTTATTGTTCAGAAGTGATAGAATTTCGCTATCAGGAGTTACCACATTTGTAAACAGCTTGATCAGTGAATATGCGCAATCGAAGATCAGTAATTTCAGCAACCAGCAAACACATATGAACAGAATAGTGTTTAAAGCTTTTAGTTTAGTAATCTGGATGTTACTGATTCAAATTCTGCCACGATCCATATTTTCATTTTACCTACAGTCATCATCCATCCCATAAATAGTCATCTACCAGTTCAAGCCCCCTAATCTCACTGTCAAATAGTCTTTCTATCTAAATTAGTGCTAGTGATAGTGTGTTCTGATATCAGATGTCGAATTTCGGTCGTCTGAGAATTGTCTTTCCCCATGAAAAGCAACTGGACGAAACATGAGAAAAATACTACTAATGATAACGACTGCTCAAGAGAGGTTCGATAAATACAGTAATGTATGCGAAGTCCGACGATAAATATGGTCGTGGACCTAAAAGTGAAATATCTGAGATTTATTTCTCCCTAACCTATAACAGCTTGCTATGGGAATCTGAAACACTAAAAATCAATACATTCAAACTATTCTCTTGCTTCTTAACTCAGTCCGTTTAGGTATTGCTTGAAGAAAACGAATGTGATGTATGTCACTTACAGTGCTCAAATCTGATGATTAAAAGTAAAAATTAACGAATCTAATACATTAGAAATACCGATTCAATATCAGTATTAAGTTGGCGCCTCTGTATGATTCAGAGACCTTGTGCGTCGCCAAACAGCTGCCTTTACAGCTTCATAATGAGGATCAGACAGCTAAAATGGATTGGCGATAAGGGACTCTGATTGGCAACGAACAAACCAAAAATTTATTGCTCAACGACTGTGCTGAAGTAAATTAAAACAGATCGAACACACACTGAGGAGACCCTTGAATGACATCATCCCCAGCCTCTCGCGTGGAACCCGAATGGGAATTGATGACTTGGGTATCCGAAGCTGATATGAAGGAGATCGTGTGAGGAAAAGAAAGTTCATGGATATTCCTGGAGCCAGCTAAAAGGGACTGCAAAAAACCAAGATGAAATGGAGATCAGTTACTGAATAATAAATAGATGTTACTTCTGGGACAAGTACAAGAAGTGTTTTTACGCTTTAGTGTAATTAACAAGTCATGCTGCATTTTACTAAAATACTTTTTGGAGGTGATATCCACCCACACTGAGAAGTGATGGTGAACATGGTAAACGCCCTCTATAACTGTCTCCAAACTGTCAGCATTTGCACTAAATAGCAAGCAAGTCACACAAGTCAACTTGGTAGATTTCCAGTGGTGTCAAAGAAGTCACAGATTAATTCTGCAATATCGACTTATTTACCTGATCAAGCAAGTAGAAGTACAAGATTATGTATACACATTGCATAAGTGCCGAAACACTAGTGTTACAAGTCACTTTAAGCCACAAAAATTTTCAAAGATTTTTCCCCCCACGTAGAAAGGAGATTTCCAGTATTTCATATTGTAATCATTTTCTACACTATTGATGAAATAGCTTTAAAAGCTTTATTGACAGCACGTATATCTTAATAAATTGCTCAAGCACATCAGTTATAACTAAAAGACTTTTAAAAGTGCGTAAATACAAAAAAATGAATTATTCATTCGCACTACATTTGTCATATTTACTTATTTTAACTCATGTATGCATACACACCTTAAGATCACTTTGTCATCATTGATACCTTAGTGAATAATTAATGATAATATGATGTTTTGCTAGTATACATATGCGGACAATATGGTCTCATTGTGTCTGTTATTTTCCATTTACGTTGGTCTGACGGCAGGCAGAAGTAGCTTATTCGGTACATGACGAAGTCCCCCTCAGCAAATGACTTGTATCAGATAGACTATTTACCATGAATACGTCGACGTCATTAAATGTCTTGTTGGAGATTCTTTCATGTACACCTGAGAACTTGGAATCACCCAGTGAAAAATTAAAACAAACCTTAACATTTATCAGCTTCGTAAAGTCTAGTTAAACTCTAATATAATTATTACTATGTATATGATAATTATCAGGCAAACGTCGAAGCCAAAACAAAGTTACCTAAAAGTCAACAACCCTTACGGCAGGAAGCACTTACTATCATTTGCATTTTAAGGCGTCTCGATATAACGCCTAGTTCTGAAGAAAAACAAAAAGGCAATACAATGTAGTGAGGAAGTCAATTTTTATGAAGGGACTTTATTTTGTGTAAAGTGACCAGTAATAAATATTCTGGGGATGAAATTCATTCACCTATATATATATATATATAGTGCTTCTGTATATATATATATATATATATAGTGCTTCTGATGGTTTGAAAAGATTGTAAAAATAGCAAACACATTCTTATAAACCAATTATAGTGATCGACATTTTATTATTTTCTTGAGACAGCTTTAACCAAGAACAAATAATTACTGTGATACATTGTTTGGTGAAAGGCCACCTTACACAAACACAGAGAAACAATTAGATTTCCCCTTTTCAAGATTTATAAGCCTCAAAGACGTGAAACTCAAAACAAATAATGGATGAGGAATTATGTCCACTTTCCCCGTCAAGCGACCAATATCGGGTCAAAAATAAAACGGTGGGCTTCCTGCCTAGTGAAATTCAGTGTTATAAACTAAACAGATCTAATCAATGTATACTTCATCATCCATTCCAAATTCAACTGGGCGAGTAAAGAACAAGACGGATTAGCTGATATGTGTTCATAGAAGTTAGAATCAGTTATCATTCTAGTAATTCGTTTTAATGAAGAGACTTTTTTATTTAAATAAGAACAAATTAGTTCAGCGAAGAGTCTCTTTTCGGCGAATTCATTCACTTAGCTGTACAGTCGCAAATATATACAATTAATTTTGTGTGTGTGTGTACATTAGGTTTGTCAAAATCAAAATAACAGTTAGTGTGGGTTGTTGATTTTTCGGATTCTAGTCACCAGAGATATTATCAAGTTTCGCTTGCGACTAATTGGTACCCAACTGTAGAAGTTTGTCAACTGACCGTTCCACGTAGGTTTTCTGTGTACTGATCTGCTCAAGGTACCATCGGTCTTCTTACTTCAAAGAACGTCCAGAAAGGAGATTGTCTCTTTGGTTTCTACTTCCATTGTAAATTTGATGGCGGGGTGGCCACTATAGAATCCGAAAAATCTGCAGTCCTGAATCAATAGAGGAAGAGATCACCTTCTTAAGGAAGACACTGCTCGAGAATGGCTACCCACCTCGTTCTATGGACAAGCATATTAAGCCTAAGAATTACAAAGAACAACCCATTACAGTGCAGAAGAAGATGGTCTACATGAATGTACCCTTCAAAGGTGACCTTCTGGCTGACACCTTGAAGAAGAGGATATCTACTGCTCTCAGAAGGACATTCTTCGCTGCCACACTACAACTGACATTTTCCTCCCGGCCATTGTTCTTCAACCACTCTAAAGATAAACTATCGCATTTGACCACTTCCATGTGTATCTACCAATTCACCTGCTCTTGCGGAGCGAGTTATATAGGTTGTTCGATGCGAGTTTTATCTAAAAGAGTTCAAGAACACTATCCCGCCTGGCTACGGAAAGGTAACAACGGAGAAATAAGGAGCGCCATTATTGAGCATATACTCAACACTGGTCATTCGATTTGCACGGAGAAGTCGTTCAAAGTCATCTATAAAGTCAAAAGAAGCCTTCCGAAATCGACAAGCTTCCGTATACTTTGTATTGCCGAAGCCTTAGTGATTTGGATAGAAAAGCCTGATTTATACACACAGAAGAAACTTCTCCACCCCCTCCTACTACCGTGGGTTTAATTTCAAGTTTATCTGTCATCAACATTTTGTTATCAATTTTTTTTGCAATTTTCGTGTAATAATTTTTAGTAACTAACCCATTCAATCTTTTCACCTATTATCTAGTTTATGTTCATAATTGTCTCCATACTCCTACACTAACATATAATCTTTCTAAGCATGTCTATATACGTAACCCTACTCACATCTTACCAATCTTCACCCCACTTAGTTACAACTTTGATTATTAATCACACATTTTAATTTCTTAATTATTTTGATGATGTAATCAACAACCCACACTAACTGTTATTTTGATTTTGACAAACCTAATGTACACACACACACACAAAATTAATTGTATATATTTGCGACTGTACAGCTAAGTGAATGAATTCGCCGAAAAGAGACTCTTCGCTGAACTAATTTGTTCTTATTTCAATGTCTTAATGGGTATTTTTCGGGACTTTTTTATTTCTCAAAATAAGTCAATGTAAAAACTCACCTGATTGCATCAGTGAAACCTATAAAAGTATCATACAGGCAAAATAAGGAATGAAATGACGAATTGGTATTCCTAGATACTCACTATGGCAAAAACCTAAGATGCGACTTAATAAGTGGGGTATTATGTCGAAAAATGAATACCAGCGTACTGCCTAATGAAGGAAGTTACTTTCAGAAGAGAAATACGATAATTACCTCCTTCAGTAAAATGCACTTAATTAGCGTTTGTAAAAAATTTTTAGAAGCTGTCAGTTGCCGTATATCAAGCAACGAAGTTATCACACGCTATGTTGTCTGAATTCATTAATTAAAGAATACAAAGCGAATGTCATACCGTTGTGATCTACTGTTCAACTTATTGACTTTTGTTTGCACTACGAATGACAATATGGCATCTCAGCAAATAACAAAACAGTAATCAAAATCTGTCTTTCCATAGAAATGGGACATTTCTATTGGGTGTTATTTGGAAGAACGCACAAGTATTGTTAAAGCCGAATGAAATAGAGTTAAATTAATCCAATAATAATAAGAGATGAATTAAGTGCTGAAATTGATCCTAGTGACGAAGATGGTACAGAATAACTGCAAGTACTCTAGTATAAGTGTACATAAAAGCATGCAACTGATCGTTTCCGCTTTTCCCGATTTTTGGTATTTCAAAGTCCCTAACTAGAGAAACTTTGGTTTTTTAGGTCGCTCAAAAGAACTGTCGAACACTTTATGGATTATGGTTCAATCATCTTTCTTTAATATTCATTTTGTCAAGTTCTACTTCAGTCAGTGTTACCTTTAGAGAAAATGATTGGCTGAACATGTGTGGTATAGGTCTCAATTAGCCTGTTCGTTTGAATTCAGTTACCCGAAACTACTTTCTCATATATCAGGTTATGTGCAGCACAAATTGTATGAGGGTTGATTAGACCATCTGATTGCTGAGGGTGAAGTAGGTTGTACAGAACTCGAACCCAAGACCATTTGGCTGTAAATCCAGTGCTTAAACTAGTAACCCACATCTCCAAAATATGCGTGGTTCAGTTAGCTTATTCAAAAAAGACTCAAATACGTACAAACTGACTTACTTTCACCTACAGAACATCATATTCATAGTCTGAATATTACTAACCATTTGTTTCTACAAAATTGGTTCGACAGATTTAGCTAACTGAGCTAAATCTAAAAGGATACACTGATGATGAATACAATCACGAGCATGCTAAAATGCCAGATCAATTCGACCTTAGTTCAGTCAGCAGTTCACATCATAAAGCTATTTTGCTGGTTGTCTTGATTTCCATTCAAACTGTGAAGCAGGCCTCGTATTGTGGTTTCGTGGCAAATTTTCCCTTGAACTCTCTAATTTGGAAATGACAAATATGATTTGCCTTGGTGATGACTTCAGTAGTAAAATAAACAAGTTCAAAGTCACAGTTATGTATATCAGTATTTTCTGATTTTGACTAAGCAACTATCATTCTTATTAGTATCATGTAACATGAATCTACTTCGAACAGATGATTTATTTACGTAATAAACTTATTATTACTTCTACTACTATTATCATTGTTGCTTATATCTCCTTTCATTTAGTTTTCTTCAATGAATGTTCTAAAGCCATTTTTTCTGTTTTTAATTTGTTTATATAAATATTAGGATTTTCGCATTTATCTACCTACTCCCAGGGGTATTTTCATTTCTCCTCTTTTATATTTTCCTGGAAAAGAAAAGAAAACAACTCATTTTTTCATCCTGAATCACCTCTTTAGTAGAAAATGTTCTAATGAAAGGCTCCTTGTTTCTCTTCACCTAGTGCGTTGTGTAGTATATATAAGCTGATTCCATTTAACCACCAAAAATGTTTCTTGCACATTGTATAATTCTCATTAGTTTATGAGCACATGAGCTTATCCTTTGCATGTTCCAAATGTTTACTGCAAGCATAGTGCGTGTGTGTTGTAAGCATTTAATCATCCGATAGTTGATTTTTTATGACTATGTGGTGTGTGAGTGTGTGTGTGCACTAACACAAGGGAGACAATATGTGCTGCTCTCAAACAAAACTAGTTTAGTCTAGTTTTTTAGTCTGTTTGTTTGCTTGTTACTGTTACTGATACTGTTTTTTAAAGTTCAGAGCCAAGCAAAATTGGCAAATAATTCAAAACATTCTTAACAAAATTTATTACCTCTTTTGCCATTAAGAAGGTATACAGCGATTCCATTGGATGCAGTATATGTCTGTCTATCTAGAATATGCGAGAATATTCCTCAAAACACATACATGTATATGGTCGTATTTTAGTGTTGTATTTGAGCATAACTGCCAAAAATTTTTAAAGGAAAAATTTCCACTCTAAACATCAATATATATGCATGCGCATACATACAAACATATGCAGGCAATTCACAAACAGACGTGTTTGAGTCTTATTGTTCAATGTTTCACGTGTGTATATAGGCAGCAAATACGCCTAGCCACCCACTTACTCAATATATCTTCCTCTATCCTTCGATTTGATTGGTTATCAACTCCATAACAGAATAAATCGATTTGTTATAAATTCTTTATGAATGCCCACTGATAAATACTAATGCAATTACTACTACAACTACTATTATTGTTATTATTCACCTACAACTGATACGAATCGCATTAGCTACTACGACTATGCTCGTTGTATATACTTGGACAATAAAGAACAGCATGCAGAAAAAATAATGGAATGATTTAATAACACGTGCATTGCCTGTCTATGAAAATTAAGTGTCAAAACTTTGAAATAGAGGATGACTTCTTTCACACTGCAATTACAGATATTTACTTAAATCGTGTAGCCCTTCACATCCTTTTATGAATCGGGTTTCATCTACGCTAAATGGCACAGTTCCCCAAACCGCCTGTATAGATGTTGAGTAGTTTGATTCTAAAATCTGAGGAATTACAAAATTCATTTTCCCAAATATCCTTGGTTAATTACAAATCATACAGATTTAGAGATATTAAATTCCATTCTTTACATCATCGCATCTACAGATATGAATGATACTTCCTACTTATCACAGATAACCATGACAACAGTAATATAAATAACCAAGCAAACGATAAAACAATCTTTTTTTGAAGATCACCTGAAATTTAATGGCTAAATGTTGGTCAGGTTTGCACAGTATAGTCTTTCCCTGTATTAACACTGGTAAATGGATTAAACATGGACCGAGAAAACTTTTAATCAACAGAAAGAACTTCACTCATTTAGTAGGATGCATAAACTGGTGTATATTCAGTGTCGTTGTTGTTACTGTATTGTGTCTCTATCTCCTTCCATCTTTTCACTTTATTATTTCTACGTTGATTTTTGTCATCGATACAGACATTTTATTCATAGCAACGATTACCAGGTTTTGAACACATATACATATTACCAGCAACTTTGTTGTTTGAACAGCAAAACACTGAAATCTAATAAGCAACCACCAAACAGAAGCCACGTTAAAGATTTAGTATACAATAATTGCAAATCCCTTGATAATACGACAATACTTTTCAAATTACTAATTTTTAAGTGCATTTCCAAAATTATTCATCATCTTCAGCTGCATAATAGTATTACAGACAGTAATTATCATTATTACAGAACTGTCAGAATCAATATTTACATTGATAGTCTCTCTCTTGCTCAAATAACAAAGTATACCAAAGGTAAGTTAGTCAGAAACACTAAGCTCCATTTGGAGCATCAGATGGCTGAAGAATCTGTAGACAGTGGAATTTCTAGTGAACTGTATACCACAAATACTGATCATAATCAGGGTCATTCAAACATCGATTCACAACTGTTAGTACATAACAACAATAAAGAGGAATCACAATTAATAAAATTTGCGAACACTATTGTTTCCCCTTCAAATTCTCATTTTCAGTTATATCAAGAATGCACTGCACCAAGAAAACATGTAGTCTGCTTTGGAAATTATCCATATGATAATTCTAAGCCAGACTGCCCTCATTTTTCTCCTCTTCAAAAAAGAAACAATTACAGCAAGAATAAATATTTTGATAAGCATCAGATCTTGAAAAAGCTCAAAAAACCAAATTTCAGTTCAATTGACTCAGCATTTGAAACAAGTTCCGAGTCAACACTTTCACTTGTATCAAGTTTATCTGGATCAGTTAGAAATTTGAACTTGACACCCAAGTGGAGCTTTCAATTTGATAATTTAAAGTATACCAATTTTTGTGATTACACTAACTTCATTGGAGAACCGAATAGAAACATGACCGATAATCCAAATAAATCTGTTTATCAAGATTACTATACTTGTGATAAACAGTCTAATAGATACAATTTGAATGAAAGTAAAAATGTAAATCCTCGCGTACATTTTGTTCCGGAAGAAGGCATAAATAAGACGAATTTACCTGGACCAAGTAGAGCAGTTTCAGGATACAGTGCAGATTTAACAGGGGGCGTATGTGATCAAAGCAAAATGTTATCTCAGTTGCGCTCAGCACGTGACTATGTGTATATGCCAACTAATCGTACAACAGTACAGCAAGGACTTGGGACTTGTAATATTCGTGCCGGGCAGTTGTTGTCCAATTGGCAACGTCAACAACAACAACAGCAACAACAAAATCAGCAACAAAGTCACCTACGTGATACTTTCACGGAGGGTTTGCTCTCTAATCTGGATCAACTAACCGATAGTAAATCCAGAAACTTACCTAATACTCTTGTGAATCCTTATTTTCAACAACAAACAGGTCAAATAAGCCAACAGCAACAGCAAACACAACAGATTCAAAACCAACAGCAAGCGAATTACCAACAACTAATTTCAGCTTTGTTAGCAGCAGCCTCTGTGAATAAGTCACGGGTGGAATCACAACCATCTTTCATGTCTAATATTCCATCCATGGACTCATCAATGAACCAACAAAAATTCATTGCACCAAATCGTTGGTCTGATTCTGAACTTGCCATTAATAATGCGAAAGAAATCCACTTTCAAGCACAACAGCAACAGATCAGACAGCAACAACAACAAGCGACTGCAGCAGCGGCAGCAGCTGCCGCCGCGGCTGCTGCTATGGCTGCTATGCAGTGCTCAGCAAAATCTTCAAGTAATATCCCTTCGAATATCCAAAGGCAGGTCCCTTTACTGCTTAGTAGTGGTAGTGCTACTAGCAGTCATAAGCAACCACCACAACTACGTTCTTCATATTCATCTGGTGACGAATCATCAGCAATGCGGATAATAAATCCTGCATCACTGATGACACCTACAATGCAATCTCTACGTAGGTACTGTACATCTGATACAACTGCCAACGAACCCAAAGTGTCTCAGCCTATATTAGCTCCTCAGCAATCCATGGTTTCAGTTCCCGAAGGCATTCCACTTTCTGAACAAAACAGTAAAGTGCAACAGGCAAGACAACAGCTTATTACACAACTGAATAAGTTTCAGGATTTATCAGTTTCTGGTGATGACTATGCAAACTACCAATGTTTAGAAGCCCTACTAGGACAAACGTCAAGACAGCCGTTAGCGCCAGCTCCTTCATTCCAAATGGAAAATATTCTCTGTACAGGTAAGTAAAGCATATTTTATGGAGTAATTTCCGCTGTGTCCTGATGGTTATATAACGGCATGCTGGAAATGAAAGCTGAATTTTTTAAAGATTTTACACACCATAGATCACAGATTTCTTAAGATGGTTAAAATAAGACGAAAAAGATATCTAGTTTTTACATTTCTAAGTGCCTGTTTCCTTATTATTTCATTTTTGCAATTCATCGTAAAGTGACCCAAAGACACCACATGAATACTTATTAAGTTGAAATGAAAAAGCATTATAGATGTTTTCAGTTTCGCTTCTTAAAATTTTACCTATAGATGTCACCTAAACATTGATTAAGGATCTGTTTAATTGATGGACAATAAGGCTTGGTGCGTTGGTGGCATAGTGGTTAGGACGCTCGCCGACCATGCACATGGTCGGGGGTTCGATGCCCGGCCGGCGCACTCCTTTACCTCGCTAAGCCAGAAATAATGCTGGTGAAGAGGAAAGGTTGGGCATGAGACCAGCAACCCCATCCTGTAAAAATAAACACTGCTACAGAAACTTCAAGACTCTAGCTTGAAACCCTTTGTTCCACTGGGGAACGTGAAGGAATAAAAAAAAGGCTTGGTTACGCCGGACAACCTTAGTTAGCCTTCACTAATAGTAACTAAAATCAAAACAGTACCCCACTGAGAATTAGATCATAGGACCAGTGGCCTAATCTATGAACCCGGATGCTTACTAGATGTCTGATCTGAGTAAATATAAAGTGCAAGCACTCGACTGATGATCACAGAAAGTATATTATCAATTATGTTTTGATAAATACAACTGGTCATATAATGGTGGGTATTTGCAGCTTAATTTGCCAACCTTCTGTTCCTTCGACCATTCTTCAGATTTTGGCTTTCATAAGGAAAACTGGAAGAATAACAATAATGCCAGTACATGTGTGATGAATATAATAATGGTATTATTAATGTGTTAATATAAACATTATAAACAAATCTATTTGTTGTTGCACTTTTTAAATGCTAATTCAAACATTTCAGTCACTAAATGACGTTTAACGGTAAAATCAAGAATCTGTGCTTCTTCTTATTTTGAATTAGTTAGTTAACATCCCTTGTCTTTCAGCATAATTGTACTGACTAAGAAACTAACCTGCCATTTGTCGCTAAATTATAGTATTTTAATAAACTGTGTTCGGTTATAATAATAATATGAATTTTGTTGGCAGAATCTTTTGGCTTTAGGATTGACATTTGTTGATACTTTCAAGAAACATATTCTCATCGAAATTTCTGTCACTTAGCAACTCATTCAAACAGATAGTTGCTAAAATGCCTAGGATGTCTTTTGACATGAATTCTGACTTGGAGATAGAAAGTATCGAAATTTAATTCAACATGATTTTCAGACACCTGGTCGCCGGGTCGATTCCAGCTGTACGTACGTTGGCATATGAAGCTGGTTAGTTTCATCAGCCATTCCACAATATGTGTGGCTTCAGGCTTGTTGCATGGAAATTAATAAATAAAATCACAGAAACCATTTAAGATAGTAATATTTTTTTCTCTTTTTTAACAGTAAAGTCCTAGCGCTTGGAGAGAGATAACATACTTAGCAGACATACTACAAACAGAAATGTATGTCCATGAATTGATGTCTAGTTTAACCTGTCTACAGTCAGGATTCATGAGAATCAGGTGTCATCACGGTTTGGAATCCTATTATCCGTGTTTTGAAATTATTATCAATTATCGAAATGATGTGGTTACCTGCTTTCTGTGATGCGCAGTTGCCATTAGTCCCTACCAGTCATTGAAGTAAATCAAACTATTATTATTCACCAGGAGAAGATAAAAAAAAGCGCCATTTTCGTGATACTGTGCGACATTAGAAAATGAAAATGGTACAGTGTATTTATAAGTGTAAGAATAGAACATAGACAGCGTGGTAGAGTTTCAAGCTATTATAGATTACGTGCAATAAAATGTACTTCAAAGTTCATTCAGCCTATACTATTTCATTGTTGAGTGACATGTTGGATGAACTTATTAGATACGGTGCATCAGATTTATTTTATCACATTTATACAATACAAAAGTGAAATATAGATGTCCAAGTGTTGGTTTGCAGGGGTTTGATTAATTACTGTATTTCATCACGAGTAGAAATCGGCTAGAGGATCATTTCGCTAGCGACTGACTCTATTCAGGTATGTAGTTACCTGGATTTTAGTGGGAATTTGTGACCAGTGGCATAAGGCAGGTCGGATGTGAGGCCATATACTCGCCAATTACATTGGTTAGTGGTCATAATATATCGTGAATTGGCAGAAGTTGGAATTAATGGATCATTGGATAGGGTCCCAGTGGCTTAGTGGTCTACGAGTTCTCTCTGCAAGCCGAAAGGTTTCGAGCCCGAACCCTGACGGAGGCAAAATGATCAAGATTCCTGAACCAGGACGAAACAGGTGGTCAGTACTCCTAGGTTTTCCAATAGATTTCTAACCTATGTCAGCTCATGATAACATACTGAAATGTAATTAGTTGTACTCTACTGTTCATTAGAAAATAGCAAACAAATGAAATTGATGTCAGCTTACTCTAATGGCTATCAGTAAATGCATTGAACACTTGTCGAAAAGGTAAAAATTAGAGTAGATGTAAAGCTTCAGGCTATAGATGAAATTCAGCCAGTGGTGTTAAGGATATTCAGTAGACTAATGAAATAAAACCTTGTATGGACAAATTAGCTTACTACCTGGAAAGATCTACATTACTGTCTCAAGGAGGGCTAAGAAAGAAAAAGGATAATAGCAAAAATACTTTATTTTTATTAGTACTAGAGATTCATATTAAGACAAAAGTTATTTTGTGAGACTTTTCGACATATAAGAAACTAATAGTCGAATACCTGGTTAGTCACAAATTTAAAAGAATTATAAAGACAAATGTTATAAGCATTTAAATAATGAAGATCTTAAGATGAGAATTAATATTCAGTCTCATAAACATCTATTATATCTATCTATATTTAAATCTCATTCCTACAGCTGAAAATGGTCATAAGTAATAAGTCTAGTACGAATTCTTAGTTTTTGCGTAATGCAACCTCAAGATCGTTCCAAAAATCACCACACGAGCACCCAGAAAAGGCATATTTCATTCTTGAAATCATAGTTACTTATGTTAAAATTATTTTACTGTCGCATGTATTACATTTCACTCCGAAATATACTTGTCTTGAATTACATGTAGTAAATTTAGAGTAAATCTGGCAGAGGAAGCATCAGAGATGGGACTTAAGGTGAACAGAGAGAAAACAGAGGTGATGAAGATTCCCGGACAACATCAACAGCAACAATAACAGACAACAATCGGCATAAATGGGAGAAATCTGAAAGAAGCAACCTCCTTTACCTACCCACCTAACTACCTACCTACTTCGGAAGCATCGTTTCAACTACAGGCGGACGGAACTGATGAGGATGTCTAAGCGAGGATCGGGAAAGCAAGGCAAGCTTTCATTACTCTCAGGTCGGTATGGAGATCAACAGCACTCAGTATGAAAATGAAAATAAGATCAGGACTTTCAACTCCAATGTGAAGTCAGTGCTATTCACTATACATATCAGAGACTTGGGGCGGCGTCACGAAGGGCAAACTACAAACAAACTACAGACCTTCATCAACAGCCGTCTTCGCTCAATACTACTAAAGATCAGATGGCCAGCCAGAAAAGATGAGCAACAGGGATCTCTGGCAATGAGCGAACCAACGAGGAATCAATTGTGCAACGAATATGCAGGAAGAAATGGAGGTGGATTGGATTGGCTATACTCTGAGAAAACAAACCATAAAGTGACATCACATGCCTGGCCATCGCTCGAGTGGAACCCGAGTGGGAAGCGGCAAGCTGATCGTCAGTTCGAGGGTGACATGGAGGAGGTGGTGTGAAGAGGAGATGAAATCATGTGGGGGAGCCATGGAGCCAGGTGAAAACGTTGGCGGAGAACTGAACGCAATGGAGACGTGCTATATGTTCTTCTAGGAACTAAAGGAAACAAAGGAAACAATAACAATATAATAAATTTACAGATTAGTAATTTATGTTTATTACTATTGTGTCACGTAGTTTTAGGTACCACTAAAAACAATTTCTAACTTAATAACTGATAAAATTAGGTAAAACCACGAATTAACAGAAGTTGGAATTCACAGACCTTGGGATTCCGTCTTAGTGACTGAATGGTCAGCGACCTCGCTTCGTAATCTAAACAGTCTGGGTTCAGTCTCTTTTGGAGTCATGGATGCGAACCGATGAAGTCCTGAACTAGGAAGAAACAGCTGTGCATTAATTCCTGGTTTTCAATTGTTCTCTACCTGAAGTCAGTCCAAAATCTGACTTGAAACAAAACAAATCCCTACAAGTTAGGTAAATTTACGTTGTAAAACAATTTAATTCATCACTATTTTAGTTGCGTGAATACAGTTTGCAGACATATATGCATAAAAACACATTCAGTATTGCGTATTGCCTGCAGTTGAATATTAGATGGCAAAATTCTCAGTAATATGCTGGAAATAGCCATCACCGGAGGAAGGACTTGTGTAAGAGTTAAGCTAAAACCCAGCTCATATAACACTTTAATGTGAAAACACATTCTGAGATAAAAGTATATATATATGTATATAGTTTTCCGCAAGGGTTTTTACCATGAGTAGCATAAAACGGTCATAAACAGAAGATTAAATGTTTTTATCTTTCCGTTCATTTGTACGGTTGGAAGTAACGAGTTTATTTTGCTAATGACAAATATCTACTTCAAAATTGGATCTACTCTTACATTTCATAAACTGTGTCCTCATATGAACAGTGATGATGACAACATAAATAACGAATGTCATTTAGGGTAAGAAAAACATGTTGGAAACATTCTTGTTTTGCTTACACAGTGATAAATAAAACACAAACGCACGCACAATCTGAAAAGGAGAGTTAGAAACAAAGAGAAAAATACTGATTTAACCTTCTTATCCATTTTTAATGGATAATCGTCCTTATTTAATGAGAAAAAAGTAGGTCGATCGGAAGGGAAAAAACGAAGAAATAAGCTAGGAATAATAAAAGTAACAACAGGGCAGTCAACACGTTTAATGTTTCCTTTCTCTCTCTTCTCCACCGAGTTCCCATTTTCTAATCTTTCCTATCCCCTCTTAATCTACTTGTCAACTTCTTTAGTATGTTCATAATAGCATGTCGATTATCAGCGATGATGATAATCATGATATCATAATTATGATGACTGTGGTTATCGATAGGCTTTTTTGTTCTTATCTTCGTTCTACTCCCTCATTTCCCTTCATATTCTCCATATCCCATGTATTATGGTGAATTCTTTTGTTTGGGAATTAAGAAGTGAACTTCAATAATAAACTGCTAAAGGGTAAATCAAAACTGTCTGAATAATTGAGAAATTGAGATCTATACTAATGTAAATAATAAAAGACATAATAGTACTGCTTACCTTACTAGCCGATGTTTTTAAATTTCTGTAAAGTGAAGTTGACCAATATTGATATTTTATTCGTTTGAATTTTTCTACTTTCTCATTTAGTAAATTAACATCACTTAGACACTGTCAGCGTAGACACAATATGAGAACGATTTCACTCAAGACAGTAGACTTTTTAAATTATCAAAAGGTTTTAGTTTGTCTGAATATGACTGAAAGCAAGTTATTTCATGTTCTCATCCTTTTAAGAGGTTACATCGCAATCATAATCTCTTCCTAATTCGTAATAAAAATAATGGTAAATATCCATTGATGAGCTCAAGAACTATCCTACTAGAATACTGCTCTAATGGTTTATAAAACATGTCTGCATTTATCGAAGGGAAGTAGCTAAACACCCTAATTTTACTCAAATATATATCAGAAACGAGCACATTTACAAGATAATGTGGATTCATTATATTTATTTATATTCCTGGTGATTGAGATCCATAAGCTCTATGAATATAACTGGGATAAAGGCATATCCAACCCATTTGTGTCAAAAGAGCGAAATTCATATCTCGACCCAAGTCAAACGATTATTGTAGTAAAAACTGTTTTCTGGCATTAAGTGCACAGAAATATGTATTCACGAACGAAGCCTCACCAATACACTTCAATAAGATAAAATATCTAGAAATTATCAGGTGTTTAGTTGTTTTACACATTATTCTGCTCCACATTACTGCTTTCAAACACTGCACATTTTTAAATGATGATACACTGTTCTTTTTCATAAAGATTACCTTTTTTTCCCACAATTCCAATGTTTAACAACCTTGTGGGCAGTCATAATCTGACTTTCACAGATGCCTCATACTAACGACAACACTGTCGAATTTTTCAATTTTTCTGTCATATATAACTCTAATGGATTCATACTACCCTTAAAACTCTCATCATTCATATGTATCATCGATTTTTTCATCAAATACAAAGCATATTCTTTGTCTGTGGTCCTATCTACTTGCCAAACAGTATGCACTCATGCATAAGAGGAGAGAATTGAATTTAGTCAGATTTCCCGATAGCCAGATGTTGAATTAATTCTAAAGCAAAGGAAAATGCATTCTATCGAAAAATTACTTAATGTAAATGTAGAACTTAGGCACTGTGGGTGAATATAATTCCATATAAGTTTATTTTAAATATCACACAGCAATACAGTATTAAAAACTGGCTAACGTTTCGAGCACAATTTATTGCTCATAATCATATCAATTTAGTCACACCGTTTTACAATCTGTCTTGCTGAGAATTGTTGTAAAAGAAGGAGCAGTTGTAAATTTTTTGAACATGACTTCTGAGTGGACACCGTTAAAAAGAGTCTCATGCTAGAACGTTAAGACTGTCCACTACTTCTTGGCTTTCATTGGTCATCTAACCGATGACTATTTTTGAAAACTGCAATGTATCCGAGTATCATGGTTAAAATCGGAAAATTACTTACTAGTTCAAATTAAAAGGCAATACAAATTTTATTTAAATTTCATCTTATCGTCCTTGTAAAAAATAAATTAATTATTTATTCATTTTTTTCATTTGAGTGGAAGTTTTGACCTTTAAATCATTTTTTAAAATAAGTGGTATATTTTACATAGACCTAAATTAGTTTGGACATTTTCGCCTAAACTGAGTGTAACTAATTAGGTCAGAGTATAAAGTATTTACCACCTAGTGTATTTTTCATAATTAATTCACAATTTTGACTTTTTTCTTCTTGAGTATTTATTTTAAAACCTATAGTTTTAGAATTACTGTTAATTTATAATTAAAGTATGTCACAATGAAATAATGATTATGAGTGACGTATTATGTTAGCCTGATGAGCGGAAAAAGCATTAAAAACAGATTTACAGTAGTTTGACATTTTTCTGCAGCTAATGCATAGGCATTTGAATATAGGTCATTCTTCGGCTACATGTTTGGTTCCCCAAGTATGCATGAATTCATAAATGTTAATAAATGAATCAATAACTTTTCTAAATACACGTAGAAAAAAACCTTTTCCTGTACTGTAGCAAATCTGAGTGCAAAAAAATAGAAATCATACAACCAGTTCTCTTTATCAGTTTCGAAAAAGAAAGAACGAATATATTAGCAAGATAATACAAGCTTGATTTATTTTGTTGATTCTTTTCAACTGAGTACATCCTAAACAATTTCAAAATATACGCTACACATTTCCTGAATATACTTTTCTCTCAGCGACGTGGAATTACAGGTAGACAGTATAGGCAACATAATTCCGAAAAAGATGTAAGTAGATGAATTATTCAATGTTAAAAGACTAACTATTGATGATATAATAATACAAGAAGCGGTAGACTTCGGATTTGGCTTGGAAACAAGGATGGACTAGAGATCAAATACAAGATCGAACAACAAAGTGAATTTATACATATTATGATGGACATTCCAAGAGGGTGAGAGTAAGTAGTAAGGTAAAATTATAACATAGACAAAACAATTAAGTAGATTTGGAAAATTGGTGGTGGGTTCAACTCAGTAAGCGAAAATCAAAATTAGATGGAATGTTAAGCAGCAGAATAAAATACAAAGGCACACGAACGAAAACATCACGGGATGCTAACAACTCAGTTAAAAGTAGACAAGTATTCCGTTCATGTCAACTGCAGCTTCATTTACCAATTCACTTGCACTTGCAACAGCATGTAAAAAGGAAGAACTGAGAGGAGAGCGTCTACTAGATTTTCTGAGCTCATCCCTTAAGTTCTGTGTATGAAAGGCAACAAAAAGTTCTTCAGTGCAATTGCTAGACATCCATTTGACACGGGATATACACAGGAAATTAATCAGACTTTCAAAATAACCAATATACAAAGAAAATCCTGGTTACTTTGTTACGCAGAATCCACTACCATTTTGAAAACTTCGACCCAACCCCTGTATAAAGAAAGATATCGTGGCCAATCCTTCACCAACCTGATGACTATAGTTGCTTTGCTGCACAAATTTGAGTCTAGTAACCTATGTCCTACCAACCAGCTTCAGTACCTTAGTTCGCTTATACTCATACTATCTGCAGAATTTTCACCAAGCAGTGGACTGTATAACCCTCCAGGATTTATTTGTTTCTCCTTTATGAAACGCTGACGTCTGTTTTTAAATTTTCCCTACCCATATTAGAAAAATTATTTTAGAATTTCATCAGTGTCCTACATAACCAATTAAACCACCGAACCAAAAACCCAATGACTTCCCTGAATTCAGCATAAGAGTGCAATTTTGACTGTTTCAGCAGTGACCAAATAGATTTTCGTTGTATCAGGAAGAGAAAAGAACAGAAACATATCAAAGGTATTTCCTTTTAGTTTATCACTCTCTAGATACGAGGGTTTGACTTGAGATAATGTGGTCTCATGAAGCGCATACTGTCATTCATTTTCTGAAGCAACATTTAACAGCTGACTTTTTTCATTCTGTTCAACAAACGATAGAATATGACCTTACGTTCACTAGAGGTATCGTAGAAATTAATGCCTTGCAATTATATATAAAGGAAAAGGAATTTCTTTCCTCTGAAATAATTGAGTGATAGAGTACGTTCTGTATCTATAGCAGTCTAACTTTTCTACTTGTAGTACTGGTCGTAGTCTACTAGAAAAGTAATAAATCAATAGAAATGAGTTGAAAAGACCCATTTTTCTCATGAATATCTGCTATTGTTTCATACCTTATGTACTTTTTAAAAATCAGTTTGAAATGGATCGGAAATCATTTAACTCGATATAGATAGCAATCGTGAGTATTAGTTTTTCATTTGTTTAGCTGTTGTATGCCTTTTTTAGTCGTCGAAAAATAATAAAAACTTGAGATGAAAAACAAAGGAAATGAACTCGGATAATTTTAATACTAGGGGAAAATTCATAAAGTTCTGGATTAAGAGTTTAGATTGCTATTTAAGGGTAGTTTGTGGTCTTCGTCTCCCTTTTTTTTCTCCCAAATTTATGTGCTGAACACTTTCCTGAACTAATCACCAATGAATAATAACCAGGATTATACAATCCAGCTCTGAGAACTGACTAGTTTATTATGCAACCAGTAGTTGGTTTTATCTCATACCCAGTGACTCAATTCAGTCAAGTATGACCCAGAGATTTTAGTTTAATGCTTTTTGGAATTTACCTACTTCGTATATCCATGATCTCACTTGACAAAAGTTTTACCTCAAATAGTGTTCCTGTCGTGAGAAGATTCGATAACTGTACTGAACTAAGAAAACAGAGATTAAATATGAAGACAAAATTTGGATATCGCGATTAGACATATTTCCATCAAACGTGAATTCATTTAGATTTGAACAAGGAGATAGATAACATTCTACTTACAAATAATACTTAGACCAAAAGTCATCTTTAACAATCATATCAAGATACTCCGTTAACTTTCTGATTCTGTTTCGGCATACCTGTAGTTTTATTCTTTGACTTTAGCAACAATACTGTATACCAGATTTCTGATATTGAACCTATTTCATTACAACTCAGTAAATTTCATTCGAAATTTATTCAAAACAACTGAAAAGTCAATATAAAAGTAGCAGATATATAGGTACTGAGTGAAAAGCTACTATGAAGGAAATCACGATTTCCAAAGTGTTGGATATGTGAGTTCACCAGGTTGGATGGAATGAAAAATAATTTTCAGTAACAGTGGCTGGCATTGACAACGTTTCTTCGAATGACAGGGAGTAGAATTTCAGGGTAGCTGGACTCCTACCCGAAGGGTGAATGCTATTTGCTTCCTTTAAAAGTTAGACTCCGATCCTGGATGTTTCATAGGTACACACTACTGAAAAGTTACGAACTAACAGGAAATCTAGTAGCCAGTGTATCTATGTTTACGCTGGTTCTTTAAGTGATCTATGTTAGTAACGAAAATACCTTGAGATTTCGAGTGTTTTCGTTAAGTAAATATCATAAAACTAAGTAACAACGTAGAACTCTGCTCAGAAGTGAACTAGTTCAAGTTACCACTCTCCATGTAGCACTAAAAGGTGGACAAAAGACAGAAAAAACGGATTCAGAAGAACATTAATAAGCAAAAATGCAAGGAAGAAAGAATAATAACATGGGAAAACATAATTGTTTTAGTGGATATAGCGGATCACACAGAGTGAATGCATTTGCACCATTGGAGACGACTTTGAGGCGCGTGACCACTAGTTTCAAGCCACTTGTTCATAGCATCCTAGTGACCCCAACCAATCAGCCTGCACCTCTTTTTTGGGTTCAAATCAACTGTCAAATACTTCGTGGATTGATTCCACGTTTTATAATTTAACCACCCATAACTCCTTTCCACCCTAGTCCGGTGTCAGCTAACATTGCTTGTCGAAGAAGTTAGTGGCTTGGAATGCGTAACACGCGTCCTAGTCGTCGTATTCGATGTAGCTTCACAGCCTCGTGGATTGATTTACCTTCCTTACTGAACACTCTACGTCTAACCTGAATATTACTCACTATATGATACTTCTTGGAACATGAGATGGAACGTAAATATCTGTGTTCAAATACAGTAGCCCCTTAAATATCTTCCAGTTTCAATGGCCATGTCTCACAGTTGTAAAGGAGGACAGAGATAATTACTGCACAGTACCGGATATAACGTCTGCGCCAGAGATGGAGTAATTTAACAATTGCTATCCAATCCTGTTTTTATCCATGCTGAGATTTTTTTAGATATCAGACGCTTGGGACTGATGCGACTTTCTAAATAAGAGAAGTGATCAATGCACTCAACCAATTCACACCCCATATTTAAGCTTGGAGTTAATGCAGTCCAGTCTTACAGCATCATCTTACATTTGACAGGAGTGAATCGCATGCTAGACATTAAAAGACTCCTCCTCAAGGTGTGCAGAAGACTCTGAGTTTTATCAGTGTCTTTACCTAGGGGAACAATGTCATCCTCATACTCCTAGTCAGCAAGACTGTACCCTGGTAACAGGCCAATATGCCAAAGTCAGTTACAGTTAAATTCACTAGTACGTCTATGACGAAATCAAACAAAACAATACCATATATCATACGTAGAATCTTCAATAAGCGTAGAATGGTTTTGACATTGGAAAACACTGAGAGATTAACTTTTGACTAGTCTTAGTAAACCATCAGTTACCGTTATTTATATACTATCAAATAGCTAATAGGTATTGACAAACAGAAAGAATCGTCACTTTATGTTGCTTGGTGGAGGCAAAAGATAATTGCTGTTCACTGAATCATAATTTCACACGAGCTGTAGAAATTACACATTTCCGCACAAATAAAATCAGAAAGTTGAGCAAATACACTGATATGATTGTGAGTGATAATTTGTGACGCAGACATAACTTAAATATAATGGAGATCTGTAGCTCAGGTGGATGATTTTCACGTAGTTGTGTTCTCTGAGCTGAATGGTTTATTTGCGCAAATATGATATACATAGAAGTCTAATATGATAGTAGGAGAATTAGACTTTCTGTTAACAGTATCATAAAATATGTAACTCAGTTTTTTTAACACAGTGTTTGTTAGTAGTGTTATCTAGTTAAGTGGTCACAGTCATAAGAGGAATATCTGTAGTTAACACGTGGTAACTGACTAAATGCCTTATGGACTGATTCACGAAAAGCTACATCTGACGGTCTGATTCAGTTGCTAAATTCATTTAAACTGAGGGTTTTGAGCGGGTTTATCTCTATATCAGATTACAATGTTTAGCGTATGCAAATTGTTGACAGTTAATTTTTATTACTAACACAACTGCTTCTTTCTTGAATTATCTATGAAAAGAAAATTTAAATACTGTGCTTAAATACAATTGAAGTCACAAAAGTGCATAATTATCTTCATTGTCTGATAATAGTATCCGAACTATTTAGAACATTTTATTTCCACAACACTGAATATACCTTCTGTTTTGACTGGTGTAGATGATGAACATTTTTCCATGTCTACAGGTTCAAAAAGCTTTGTGTACAAAGGCAACAAAAATATTTTGTCATCGTCATCTATCCGCTAAGGTCGGAAATGAAAATTTGTATCAGTAATGATGGAAAAAAATGTTTCATTTTCATTCACTCTGACTTTCTATAATTTGAACAGAAAACCAGAGCTAAATAACTGTATTTTACTGAATTCCGCTTACACATAATGTTTTTAGGCTAACGATGACAGTGAATTGATTTTATACGGTTTAGTCTTTTGCTCACTGAATACTAGAAACTGTAAGTGGAAACATTATATAGATTTATGAGTGTGACTATTTCTTAACATCTTCCGTAAATCTGTCATGACATATTCTTAGCATATTTTAAAAATAACTTATGTTACTTTGTGGGTTCTTTAATAATGGATTAGTTGACTTTAACTGCCAGATCCCTAACTAAGAACCCACATTAGTTCTGGTGAATAAGCTAGTCATTTGACCACTTTATTTATAACTTTAAGCATTCATCTGTACGGGTTTGATGATTTGGCTCATTCAGACATTCTTTCCTGCTCCTCTTGAAATTGATAACAGGAACTAGTAGAAAATATGAGAATCGAGAGTTTTTAAAGAATAAAAGATGGTATTACTCTAGATGTTATACAGAAACATCCTTGAATTAAAATTAATTAAATATTCTACATGAAAATTAATACTATGGAAAAAAACTGAGTTTTTTCCCAGAGTCAGTGAATCTGGCGGAAGCCTGACAGACTCTAAACAGTTGTTATTTTCACTTTTAGAAATACATTTTCTCTTATTTTCACCTGGTTCGAAATCCTGCTTAGCACTAAGTACTTGTGGTTTAGTCTCATTCATGGCAGTTTGTATTTTACATATACTTGCTTTTCAATCCATCGATACACAGAGATAAGTGTACATCCACTCCTTGTGACTCATGATTCCCAATGAAACTGTTTTGTTCTTCGTTATTACTATTCCTTTGTCTCACACCTCTGTTTACTGTCTATATTATGCATTTCTCCTACTTTCTTCTCTTCCTTTGTGTGCTACATGGAGTGTGGCGACTTGAACTGCCGCACATATGTGCAAAGCTCTATGTCAAAAACCGACCGGCCATACGTCTAAATTCCTAAATTTCTTCTCTGAATACAATATTACCGAAGGGAGTCCAGTGGCTTTCAGATAATTCATTTTCTTAAATATAGTGTGAGTCTGTACAAGGTTTCTACATTTGCGCATACATTTTGATAAAAGGTAGATTTTCTGAGAAGAAAGACATAAAATACATAATCTATCTCATTTCATTTTCTTTGTTTGCTTGCAGAATAGCAGTCTGTGATTTCAACGAAAAGTTCCACCGATGATTTTAATTATATCGCTGAACTTGCTGATGTTTTATGTCTTCCTCTTTTAAATAGGCTATTTCCTGGATTTCACAGTCATCCATCTAAAAAATAGTGTGCCACTGACCATGTGTCACTTTAAAAAGGCTTGTTTAATACATTAAGTGACTACATTATTCCGGGAACAAACAAAACATGAATTGAACGATAGTGTTTTTTCTATAACACTGACCTTAAAAAATAAATAATTTTTTCACATACTATAAACAGCCATAGAACATGGGGAGAAAAACTGGTGATAAAATCCCGTCTCATTCAACAATCTACATACTGAACCATGATGTAAAACGGTGATCAAGTCTCGACACCGGCAGGTACTAGCTATCATGAGAGTGAGCCCGTTCACCACTGCTGTTGCTATTACATTTTTTTATTCAGCATGTCTTCCATTCACAATTCATATTTACCCAAAATAGATGCCACTGTCATGTTGAAAATTTAAATATTAAACATAATCTTGAAAAGTCAATTATTTCTTAACCATGTGACTTTATGGGAATTATTTGAACGTCAAAAGGATATTCCAACTCAAGTACTTGAATGTTTATTAACAGGATTTATAGTTTCTTTGATAAAATGGTGAATCTCTTGTCTCATATTAATTTACTATTAGGCTTTCTTTTTTTAAAAATAAGTGAAATATAAATTAAAGCTATTTTTTAAGATTTGTTGAATTGGCGTAAAATGACTTTACAGCAGGACTTACAGAAAAGAAGCGTTTTGGTAAATGATATTTGAAGGCGTTGAAACTTATTTTTATTACGAACGAGTGTTCACGGTGAGTTGTGCATTACAACAATTTCTTTTAAGCATCAGCTTGACGGAATAAAATTAGACAAAGACTATTAAGTTATATTCAGACTTTAACCTACTTAAGTTTTAAGCACCACAGGAAAAGTTTAAGAAGTAGTTGAAGCGATGAAAGTAGATCAATGTACGGTTGTTTCTTGTACATCTTTGAAGAAGATTATCAACTTTTCTCACTATATGCAATATCGACTGTTTTATTATTACCTTTGTATTAATTTGAATTCAGGATTTATCTGCCGGATATACAGGTTACTCAAATGGTGTTCCAACTAAAACTCAGTCCGAGCGCCCATTACTTCAAAAACCCGGGGGTTATGCACTAGGCCACTGAGGTAGGATAACTGTTTTCGAGGTATGAAGATGATGATTCAAGTTGAAAGATGACCTGTATCACATCAAGATTGAAACCAACAGTCTCGTGTTTGGTTTAAAACACCCTGATCCAGATGTTTTCTTTCAACTTCAATCATTACATCTATTCATTATTGAGATTAGTCTATCAACCCAGGCTATCTCAGGTAATCTAATCAACAGTTACTTTTGTTTGTTTATTCATTTATTCATGTCTTTATTGTTCACTGCCTTTAAGTGTATTAATTTATATTGTATTAATGAAAAAATGGAAAACTCACTACTTTCTCTCCAGCAGGATGAATCCTACAGGATTTGCCAGGCACATTTAAGAACACAGAAATATAATACAATTCCTTTATTTTATGGTAACTAATAGAGTTGAATAAACTGAAGTATCACTGTCAATTAGGGCCGTGACCGTGATTCGTTGCCATGACAACGAAAAGCACTATTCCATGCTCTACTTTTGTTACTTCGGTTATTTCTTGCATAAATTCATGTTGAAAAAATAAAGCCTGTGATTTCTTTGGCGTTGCCACAGATATATGCATGTGCTGATATATACATATGTATATATATATATATATGCGTGTCATGAAACAGCTTAGTGAATATATAGAAATAAAATACGATTCAACATCGATGAAACAAAAGCCATGTTTCATGTTATACAATAACCAGAGTAGTCAAATAAACCAGCGCTTTAAGCTTAGATTTCTGCTTTAGGCTTCATGGATAACAACCGCTAGTATGGTTGATAAAGGCCTCGTACACATAAACTTTACTAATATACTATTGAATTGTTTTCCGTCTCAACAACCATAGAGCCAACAGCGTAACACGTGACATTCGAAATATTTCTTTCTCACTATTAGAATTTATTAAATCACCAATCAAATGTATTCTGCTTCACTTTTGGCAACTAATTTTTACGAATAAAAATAATTTTCGAAATTATTTAAACGCAGTACGACTAAGGTATAACAAAAGCCTAGAACATTACGAAATATATTCAGTGTCCTAACGTTCTACTGACCTAATCTCATCAATAATTGCTACCGGGACTAATTTTATTTTCTGTTTTGCTCAGTTACTAGCCAAATGCTTCATGCACAACTCTCCGTCTACCTCTATGATTGTGATCACCATCGCTAGCTGCTCACTTAGGTTTATTCTTCTCAAACTAAATAGACCCTATTCGTCACCTAGATCATCTGGCAGTGCATACCATTTGGTAATGACAAGAACTTTAATTACTTGATTTTATCCATACGCCGGGATGTGAACTGACAGATTTATTTTCTACTTAATATTTTTTATTTTCACATTCAATAGGTCTTACTTTGACTCATATATCCCTACAAATATGTGCGCAGGATTAGAAAACTCGCTATGGCTTACTAGACAAATAAAAACATTATCAGTTATGAAGTTGATACATAAACAATTATGAGTGTTGCAAATAGTATAGAAATGCAAAAGTATATCAGAATACGTAATATTTGACAAGTGTGTAATGTATTATGCTGGTTAATGTATTTAGGAGTTTTTATCAACACATTTTTGAATCCATGAATGACGCAATTTGTACCTGAAATACATCCATTTTTCAGAGGAAACCTTAGTAAGATTTGGTTTCACACTGTGTATTTTTAAAAAGTTTGTACATGACAGTGTCTAAAAATATATAAGTAGTCGCGTAATATGCACATTTTTGTCGTTTTAATGTCAGTGCACATTGAGCACAAAAACTAAGTAGTACCAAAGAAAATCTAAAACAGGAACTGGTACACATAAAAGAAGCTTTGAAACTTAATAATTACCCGGATAAATTAGTCAGGAAATATGTAAGGAAATGTAAAAATAAAATAAATAATGATAGTAGCGATAGTGATAATAACAATAATAATGATAATAATAATAGTGATAATAAGAATAATATTAATGACGACACCAACAATAAGGAATCTAAATCATCAGTAGTAATTCCATACAAGGAAGGAACCTCAGAAGCCTTACGCAGAATTCTTAACAAGGCAGGAATAAAAACGGCATTCAAACCCACAAACTCAATTAGAAACAAACTTTATCGGCTAAACGATCCTGTGGAGCCTTTAAAACAAAACAATTTAGTTTATCTAATACCCTAACTGCAATGATTTTCAGGTCAAATACATAGGTCAAACTAGTAGAACAGGGGCAGTCAGACTAGCTGAACATAAAAACTTAGCAAAATCTAGATTGGTTGATCCAAATAAGATAAGAAATCTAGAGAATAGTTCAGCTATAGCACTACATGCAGTTACACACAACCATACAATAGGCTGGATGGGATAGGATGACAGTTTTAAAATCTAATGTCACAGGGTAAAGGGAGAGATTGATAACAGAAGCTTTGTTTATCGAATCAACTGCAAATACATGTAATCGGGCACAATAGTCGCGTAATAAGCCAGCGATTTCCTGGTGGTAGGATAGACAATTAAGTCTATTTAGATCGTACCACGGACAAATTTATTTTGCTGACTTTCAAAAACACTAGTTAAAGTTTCCTTTGGAAAATCGGCATACACTTCGTAACTCGCTGCTCATTAATTCAAAAAAGATATTAAATTTCGCTCAGTTTCGACCATATCATTCTCTTTGGCGGTAGAACTGGCTGAAAACGCTTTGCATGAAACAAGCCATTATAGGAGATATTTTCTTGGGAAAAGTTACCCCTTCACTTTTCCACATCATATGTCTTGTTATGGAGATTGATAAGACATTTTATTCAGACTGAGATGTTACCGACTCTTAGTGTGTCGAATTTTCGTTATTTTTTTAATGATTTGTTTATTTATTTATAGAATCGAACATTCTGTACCTTAGATTTACAATAAGATAATAAGATGGTGAATCTGCACTCATTACATAAAGCGGCTTTAATTTCCCTCGAGATCATTGTTGCTTTTTGTATAGTCCTCAATTTGTAGTGAGAATAACAGAACTAGTTTTGCTTGGTGTTACTAGAAGATAAAGATTATCTGAAAAATGTGATGTATTTGAGCGATACATTTTCAACAATCTGATCCCACATTTACTTGTCAAGTGAATTTATATGAAAAATAAAGACGAGTCAAAGTACACAAAGTAACAAAAAAGGATTTAAGAACAATAGGAAATAAAACTACGTTTGGTTATCTAGTCAGATAAGGATTACTAAAGAAGGTTTAAAGTAATAACAAATTGTTTTTGAACACACGGGAGGCGTGGGGGGAGCCTAAGTTTTAGATCATTCAAAGCCTCAGCGTATCTCAATAAGCGTCCTTGGCCATTTTAGTAGATTACATTGAAAGCTGTGCTAACATCAACATTATGGTTCATATTGACTAGATGTTTGGCTATAGATCAAGTTGATAGTCTGCCACCTGCATCTATAGATTTACCGAGGTTCACCTGTCTTTCTTACCACTTAGGAATATGCTCTCCCACCCTTATATGCAAAACGAGATTACTCCTCCCTGTGAATGTGTGTCCCCACACACGTAAATTGATAAGTGGTGTAGGATCTGACAATCACTTTTGCATTTCTGGGATTTGTAGTGGAGCATATTTTTAACTTTTTTAATGATTATAAGCCGGGCTACATAATAGGTCCTACGGACCTAACTTGAAATTCCGTTGTGGTCGCCTTCGGTAATCAAAAATTTATTATTATATTATTATTGTTCCCTTGGGTTTCTAGTGGAAGATAGGGCTTCATCTACACGTCTCCACTTGCTTCTGTCTTCTGCTGTACTTTTCACCTGCGTCCATGTTAATCCATACTGTTTCAATTCCTCTTCACACGATCTCCTCCATGTCACCCTTGGACGTCCCACTCGCCGCTCCCCTTTCGGGTTCCACTCGAGCGTTGGCCTGACGCACGATGTCACCCAGCGGCCTCCTCAGCGAGTGTCCAATCCATCTCCACTTTCTCCTACATATTTGCTGGGCGATTGGTTCTAATTAAAAATTTCATGCTATACAATTTGACCTACTTGATATCAAATATAGTGTTGAGTAGAACTATTGGAAATTGTGAATGATATCCATAAGTGATTAATAAGATTAGAATTATGAAGCATGGGAATTATTAAAAAGACGGTTACAGAGAAGAAAATTTTTTTGTACGAAGTCATCAACTAGGCTGTACATTCGTGTATTAAAATTACAAATGCGAGAAAGTTCCAGAATTATCTCCGCTTAAAGGTCGTATTAATAATTTACTAAGTGTAATAAACAGAAGATAGGTGGTGATTTGTGTAAATAAATGAAGCAAGAAAGTTGTATGAGTACTTTGATATGATTATGAGTGATGGTTTATGCTCGAAACGTCACCAGTAAATATTACTGTACAACACTGCGTGATTTACCAAAATAAAATCTTATCTATAATCGATTTATACTCTACCACAGTGCCCAAGTTTTATACTTATACTTATATCAACTTGCAGACAGCTAGTGGTTGTTTGACTGTTACACAGACAGATTTTGAATTCATGTTAACAATGAACGTTGAGAATTTGAAACGTTTTTGCATTTTTATTGACTGATCACTTCTTGCATAATCTACACTTTGTGTGACGGTTTCAAACAAGATGAGTCAAACTAGGCGTTTATTATGCTTTGTTTGCCAGAATGTGTTACTGTCCTGGGTCTTCGTCTACTTAAAACTAAGATTTAAACCAAGGAAGCATCAGGTTGAAAAGGTGTCTAGGATAGTAAGAATACTATACGACACTTAACTGTAATGTTTGCGTTTGTTGACCTGAAGCATTTTAACGAAGTATAAAGTTTTCTTTTGAGTTGAGTAAGTCAAATTAGGTTTCTCATTTAAGACTAGGGGAAATATAACTTCTTAATTTCGCTTAAATCTTACCATCACACTTATTTACAATCCTCATCTCATTTATGGGACAAATTTTCGTAAACAATGGTCTTATAGCTCTTTATTTTATGTAGATTTCTCAATATGATATACGATAATTTGGTTGGTTGAGTGACTGTTGATATCTCGCTCTTAACTTGATTTACTAGAATGATCATACTATAACTTTCCTGTTTTGCATTTAGTAAATAAATTTAGCCATATTACATAAGTTTTCTCATGATTTAACTCATTGTAAATTGAACTGACCCAACCTTGGAATGCATACAATTTTTCAAAAGAGTTTCATAACTGATGATTGTTTCACACATTGACAGTCACATCCTGTAAACCTGCACTCTATTACATATTATAAGTCAGGTACGTATAACTTTCTTTAAGCTGTTCAGAGTTTTAATTTGTTGAATGGGCTTTGATTTAGGTTAGGAGATACTAAATAAACCCTTACCACAGTATAACAAACACTAGATTTCTGAAATGACGTCGTATGTTATTGATAAATAATCAGTTGTTATAAGTCAAATAAACTCTATCCACCTCTCACATCACAATGGTGAAATTGTTATGCGCTTAGAAAAAATCAAATGGTGCTAAGTAAACAATGACTGACACTCATTGCATTTTTACAATTTATCTGTTCGCAAGTATATGCGTGCCGCTAGCAATGCATAAAACAGAGATGCAAGAAACCCCGAAAACCACTGAGTATTTGTTATCTGTTTTGTTCCATTTTGAGATTTTTGAGGTCACTACCTAGTGCTTTGTGATTTTCAATAATTCTGTAGATAATTTTGGCTTCAGGAAACAATTATTTTGAAACCAATGAATTCTTTGAAAATCCACCGACAAAATGTTCCTTAGTATTTCTTTTCTGACTACTTAAAAATCCATCGATATTTTATCAAGACGACAAAACATTGATAAAACCTGTCATTTACAATAACAATGCACAGATAAGGATTCCCAGGTTGACGATATGCAGGTTTTTTTCATCAAAACATTCAGGTTAGAGATTTGATTTGAACACCTACATCAGGAAGTGAAAGTGTTTTTCACCGTTTGAAAATTTTAAGTGCATTGGATTTATCTCATTTCACTTTTACAACTTTCGTCTTCATTTTCAGGGATACCTACAGGCAAAATTAATTTATCAAACTCATTTTCAAGTATTGGTTTTGTAGGGATTTTGTTTGACTGGTTGGAGGATTTCATCATGAGCTGACATCAGTTAGAGAACCATTGGAAAACCTGGGAGTACTGGACAGCTGTTTCGCCCTAGTTTTTTGGGACTCTTCATCAGTACACACCCACCACCCTGGTTCGAACCCAGGACCTTCTGGTTACAAGGCGAGCTAGCTCGTAGACGATTAAGCCGCTGAGACTCAATGCAATGGCCAGTCCATGAAATCTAACTTCTGCCAATTCATGACACAGCGCAATGTCTTCTTCGATGAGTTACTGCCTCACTTCCGACCTGCTACATCCTACTGGTCACGACTTCCCACTTGAACCCCAGGTTAATTTCCTGAATAGGGCCAGTTGCTAGTGAGAATCAGATTAATTGTCAAGTATCGGTTTTCATTTTCATTTAGAAATATTGAGAAGTTGATGGTCAGAATGATTTACCGTAACATAATGATTTAAGCATAACTAACTGATTGGCCATAGAGAGACCCACTCGACCACATTTTTCACGACAGACTAACAAAGAAATGCGAAAAACAAGACATTTATTGTGTGGCTGTTTTCCTCCTTTTTGAGAACTAGGCATTAATACATTGTCTAAATAATATCACAGTGGATCAGATTTCCTCAGTGATCATGGACAAATCAGGCTCAATATCTTAAAATACATCATCAAAACTCATCACAGAATTATACATCTGAAGCTAATAACAGGTCAGCAACTACTAAGGGATTCAATAAAACAAAATGTATTCTAGGAATTTATTTAGGAAGAGTAGGAAAGGGCATAAATATTGTGAGATGTATCAATGATTGAAATTCGAGTAGAGTACTGTAGAAATACGTTACTTATTGCAAAAATAAATCAAATTAAAAGACTGCAATAAATAAATATTTTACTGCCCCATGAATTGTGTTTTGACAGGGTGTGTTTGTGCACAAATTTATTTGTTCGTTCATCTAAACGATAGTGACGATCTAACGATTTTTTGTGTGTTGTGTGCGTGTGTATGTACGTTTGTATGGAATACCGAATGAAAAATAACTGCATTCATTTATTTTTGTCTATTTGCTGTGGTTATCGGCTACCTAGTGAATAAAACTGGACTGTCTGTTTAGAGATTAGTGTTGTGAGCGTTTATTCTTCCATTCATTCATTCACCCACAAGCCTCCTTTCCTTCTCTCAGTTGTCTTGCTTGAAGTGAAGTATGCCTCCTCTTACTTCGCGTTTATTGATTTCCTTACTGTTCCACTGTATGCTTACCTTCTTGATCACTGATCAATAATGATGAAATGATGGATGAATGTTGTACTTTTTCTCCGTGTGTGCGAATTACTTTTCTCTATTCTCTTCATAATTATTGTTCTCCTGACGCGGAAGCTTCTTTTTTACGCTTTGTAGGACTTCTGAAAAACAGAAAAAGGAATAGACAGTAAATTGTTCAGCCTATTTTTGTACACTTTTTTCCCTTGAACCAGTTGATTGTTACTTAAGTGAAACAACTTGAATTGTCTTTCCTTCTTTTTGAATTAGCAATAATAGTTCAAAATTGAATTTATTCAAACGAGTACATTATTTTTTCTTCCATTTAAACTGTTTGTTAAAAATTACCTGGGGAATAAGTAACTGTAAACTGTTGTGTTGCTTAGCTAACCCACCAACAGCTCATTTTTAGCGGCCGAACAATTGAGATAAGTGCGTCAGTTGAAGAAAGGCTGGTCCAAAGGAATAAGGCATGTTACTTAGCTGTTCAGACATAGAGACTGACTGTGAACGCCATGTTGCTAAATAATTCGAAATACGGGATTATCAGCGAACTAGTATTCGGACACATTCATTCTAATGTATTTAAACGGCATAGTAACATGTCAGTTAATTTCAGGCGAACACGAAGAGCTACTAGTGAACTAGATTTCGGACATACTTATCCTAATTTATTTGCATAAGCTAGTAACTCATCTTATGCCGTTAGACATCTATAGTAAAGAAATAAATGCATACATACATTTCAGTGGAAGGAGGGTTTCATCATAGAAGTATTTTTGAAGCTGTAAAATGGACTGCTGATAGTGCACTATGGTTTTACAAATGATTCATGTATGCATCTGTATGTTTCTATGCTGTGGTAAGAAAACAAGTGAAAGTTTTTTGTAGTTAACTTCGTTGAAATAAATCTCATTGGACTGAAGGTAGACGACACTTTACTGTGCTATTCAAACATATTAGAATAAATGTATCCAAATACTAGTTCACTCATAATCCTATGTCTTCTGAATGACTTAGCCGCACGTCGTTTACTTTCAGTGGTAGCGCCGATATAATTAAACATGATTAAAACGACGATCATGTGGAATGAATGTTGACCTAAACTTCAACACACATTTGGTATTTTGTTTCGAAAAGTTTGACTTACAATAGCTATTTACAAATCCACATCGCGAATGACTTTAAAACATCTGAAATTCTTCAGGTTTGCTAATACTTTTCCCTCTTGACTATTTATTCGCTCCATCGAAGCTGGTGAAGTGTTATGCTGATAAGTTTCAATAATCACGAAAATTGAGTAGACTAAAATTCACTGAAAACTTTTACTTATATGGTATTCACCCTGAAACTTTTTACGCATTATTTTCTAGTATTTAGTCAGAAGTTGAATATCAGTATCATTAACCTCTTGTCTCAATGTGCATGAAGAATTCAGTGGTCAACTAAGCTAAACATTTATCCACTCGAATTACACAGGCAAATGGTAAGCATTTTTACTGCTGAAATTTTCCTCTTTGCTTTTAAAATAACTGCAACTTTGTTCATTTTTATTCTACAGATCCTGCTGGGACTAGGTCGTCCTATCCGAATGAATCCATGTACCTGTCTTCTAAAGCTCCTGGACAATTACTTGGAAGCGCTCGTACTTCCACAGCATTAAACAGTCTTTCTTGTCAAACTGATTTAGAGACAGCCTACTCTAATATCGACTCACAACTTTTGGGGACTACAAAAGTATTATCTGATCGTTTTGGTGACTTCCTCACTTTACCCAGTGAACGTTGTTTGTCAGCTACTCAGGCTCAAAATTATCCCACACAGTCGTCTGTATATGAATGGGATACTTGCAATACACCGGCAAGAACAATGAACTTACAAAATATTGATCGTTCACTTAAATCAAATAATTTGAATGGATTATTTATACTACATGTTATTGCTGGGAAGGGCCTGAATTCTACTCACATTATAGTCAGAGATCTTTATTGTGTCATTGAAATGGATTCAGTGCGTAAAGCTCGCTCAATGATCCGCACTAGCACAAGCTATTTTGAATGGAACGAAGTCTTTGAACTTGATATGGAGGACAATAGATTTTTGGCTATTTTACTCTACCAGTGGGATCCACGTACTAAACATCGATTATGTTTCTATGGTGGAATTGATTTAAAAAACCTACTTAGTAAGTTAACGTCATCGAATAGTACACCGTCTACGTCGTATACACCAACAAGTGACGTTATTCTGAGTCCTTCTATTTCTATTGTATCTAAAAACTTACATAAAATTGCTTTGCAGCTTGAGCCAAGAGGTGTGCTATACTTAGAGCTTGGACATATACCACTGGATAAAATATTTCATCGTAACCAACACTTACTGAGCACTGCCACGTTAAACTCAACAAGTGTTGATCGTTTGCTCTTCGGTGTATCTATCGATGAACTGATTGAACGTGAACGTGTTATCTGTCAGATTACTGAATACTACTCACCGAAACAACTAACTTACCAAAATACGACAGATTATATGTTTATTCCATTATTTATAAGAAAGTGTGTCGAGGAAATTGACAAACGTGGCTCAGATGTTGTTGGTGTTTATCGCCTAGCCGGTTCTGTATGGATGAAATTACAAGTACGTGAATTGTTTAACCGTGTTACGAAGTCGACGCTGAAAGCATTAGTTCATGAAGATGCTAAAGCAATTAAAGATATTATACAATTAGTGGATTTATCAGCACAGCGTATTCCAGATATTCATGCCATAACTGGTAAGTCTACTGCATTTATGTAAAATATCAAACACGTATTTTTTTCACAGCAGATTTAAAAATAGGTTTTATAATTTTAAATTATATGAACAATGACAGAAAATTTCGACCAAATGTTCTCTAAGACTAACTGATTTCATTTAAGCCTCAGTGAGACTAGTAAAAATCATTTAAGTTTTTTTGTAAATAATTCTTTATTGAACTCTGAACTTACTAATAAGTAACCGTCAATAATGAATCTGAGGACAAAACATTTAGTCACTAAAAAATCATATACGGATTTACGACAAAAAGTTAAAGTAATTGTGGCGGCAAAGTGATTTATTTATTTAGTCAAGGCGACAAAGCAAACTAAAACACCTGCAGAAAACATCCTCTTAGGGTCAATAAACACTTCCACAAAATCCTCCTCAGATACACCAATGAATATTTGGTTAAGATGTGATGCCAGCTCTGAGAAAGCGGTGTTTTTAGTTTTCTTTGGAAATGAACATTTTTTAAAATATAGAGAACCCTTAATTCATTTAATTCCCTTCATTAGCTGAATTATGTATAATAAAATGTTAGTACCATGGCAACTAAGGATTTGTTAAGAATTCAATTAAAGAGAAAACCCAACTAATTTGGAACATATCTTATTAGTTTAAACAAATATAAGCTACGAAAAATCAGTGAGATTGGAAAATTGTTTCATTCCACTTTATGTTATGGTAAATTAGATTTTTCTTATTGAGATTTACTCGGAACATCGGAAAACAATGATAGCCATAGATTTAATAAAGAAGGGAATAATGATAGCTTTATCGTATAACTATAATGCCGAAAAATTCAATTTTTTCTGATAATAAAATTCAATACTTAAATATATCGCGCGAAAAGCCACATAACTACAAAACTGATCTTTGGATGTAACACCATTTTGACAGAAGTAAGCTGAAAAGGGTGTTTTCTTCCTAACCATATAGAAGATATAATCGCATATCGGGTTTCCATTCCTTGAGCTTTCAAAAGTGCAAATATCGCCAAAATTCTCAATTTTCGATAATATTTTCTTAAAATATCATGAGGATTTTTAGAAATTGTTTCCTCTAAAGTGGATGGTAAAGAAGTAGCTGATTCCTCTTCTTCCAACTCTACTAACCTGTTGATAAAAGTCGATATATTTAAGTCACTGATCATTACTTTTAGCTTTGATTGCCACTGCTCAACTTATGCATACGCTTAAATGTGCGTCTGTTTGCCTGACTGCCCTTAGTGCAATAAATATTAAAACCTTCCTTTGATGGCATGTGAAATACTAATTTCAAGTCAGTATTCCACATTAAGCAACAAATTTGGTAAATCTTACAGTTTCCGTCATCACAAGTGCTCTTAAACGGCTTTCTAACTTCACTGTTTGCAATGCCTACTCTGAAGGTGATTTCTAGATTGACTCAGAGGACTGGACATAATCACTAAACTATTAAAATTTTTGTGACCACATTCACATTACATGCTGCATTATAAATACTTGGCTTTTGTTTGAGACAAGTTGAGGTACGAAAAAAGTCACAACTGTCAGTTTCGCCTAACGCACCTACCTCCAACAACTTTTATATTCTTACGGGTCAGTAACATAGTAACAAGGTACACTTTATTGTCAACCTTTATAATTAATAAGTTAAAAATACACGGATCTTTTCTCAGACAACAGTGTTTGTGTGTCAAGTGCTGGAGGAAAGATGCTCACTTAGAATCTTCTCCTGTCACCAAAATGCGTTTTAAACAGACGAATGAGGTTTAATGGTGAAATCTCAACTCAGTACACTTTGAGAGACGAAAACCCAAACAGGAAATAATAGAAAAGGTGTGTAGCGCGAGGTGAGGGTTGGAATTGGTCTAGTGATCTCCCACATTTTATATTTTATCATGGACATCTTACTGAAGTGAGTGCTGAAAACATCACTAAAGTTCCATGATCAGATATCACAGCTCGGAGATAGTGGCATAACTTCCAAAAACGTCAAACATTTAGCAACCGTCGTTTTACTTCTTTAGGACTGACCACAGAAATTTTAGCTCTTAGTTAAATCAGTTCCAATTGAGGGGGCAGAAGCCAGTCAACTTAGATTTTGTCTCTCTTGGTTCTCAATGCAGGCCTATTGATGTGACAAGTTTCAGCAGTCAGTCAGATTTGTTTTGTTTATGCAAACGTGAATATTCTGTGTACACTCAAGGGAATTATAATACTAATAATTATCATTATATTGCATGAATATATGTCAACAAAAATAGTTTCCTATCCTCTGAAATAATTCAAAAAGGAAGTGATAAAAGAAATAACTACACATTATCACTTTTATCTTTTGAATTCTTTCAATAAAACTTATACACACATTTATGCACAGGATAAACAAACAAAAGATACGTAGCCGTTTCTATCAACACACATACAAATTTGTATTGATTGTTGTAAGGAAGAAGCTGTGATAAGCTGGGCAACACGGCTAACTAAAAACGAGATATTTCCACAGGGTAATAGAAGCAGAAACAGGTCTCAGATATGGAGAAGACAGAAAAATACATCGGGAAATAATTCGAAACAAAAAATAAAACAAAAAGCACGAACGGATAACTAATTCTCCAGAGTCTTATGACATTATAATCAAATAAGTCAGGACACTGAATAAAAGAGTCATAGATATGTTGAATTTTTTCATCTACTTATAACTTCTTATTTTTCTTGCCTTCTCTGAGCTCCATTTACATATATATATATGTATATGTATAGGATTTGATAAGGCTCTTTTCTCATCCTATTGCTTCTCATTTCAGTTGTTTGATGTTGTTGTTGTTTTCGAGGTCGGGTTAAGTCTACTTTTGTTTACTTTTCACTTTGATACTTTACATTGTTTGTGTGTTTGTTTGTGTCTTTGAACATACGGATGAAGATGAAGAAGAGACAAACTTTTCAATGCTATATGAGATCGATTTTAAGAGCTTAGCATTTCCTTGACGATTCTGATTAGGCTTTATTTCTCATCACTTTATTATATTCCTTACCGTAATATGCTGTTAACAAAACAGGGCGAACTTGATGACTCCACAAGATAACACTCCATCATATTTATCACTAGATTCCTCAGATAGACTTCAGCAGTGATATTTGATTGTCACAGTCATTTGCTAACCATTCATCTTATTTTTAAGAATACATTACATCACTGAATGTGAAATTTTCCATTAGGGATGTCTTTGCTACAAGAAATCTGAATTATGTCTTTTAGGCCGATGAAATCGTCGGTTATCAGACTTATCAGTTTACTTACACGCAATCTTTCCTCAATACATTTTTTTAGTATTCTGTACGAGGAGGAATACTGTAGTCATATGGACTTCCCTTCATTTTACATCTCTAAGTAAAAAATCTATAATCTCTGTAGATATGAAGGTTTCTGATCGATCGAATTGTTTTATCATCTGGCTACTGTTATGTTGAG
Organism: Trichobilharzia szidati; assembly: GCA_944472155.2. Taxonomy (NCBI): domain Eukaryota; kingdom Metazoa; phylum Platyhelminthes; class Trematoda; order Strigeidida; family Schistosomatidae; genus Trichobilharzia; species Trichobilharzia szidati. The sequence continues at coordinate 94,247,772 of OX235279.1, read as the reverse complement.
CCTGTACCATATGAACAACAACCGTATCATGTAGACGACGGTATAACAGATATTTGCATTTTACAGAAAAACCATGATGGATGAGATGGCCAGCTAAATGATAAAATCAAATTCATGTTATTTTATTGTGTACGGTTGACCTCTTGCCAATCTCCTTAAAGCAGTCGACCTCGATGTTACTACTCATTTGACTAAATATTCATAATTCGATCTGATAGAATAGAATTCAGTCAGTGATAGATATAATCACTGGATAAAAGGGTTTACATTTGCTTTAAATGAGTCTCTATTAACACTTCTAACAAGACTTTGACTAAGAAATATCTGTCTTTTAGTGGTCATATTCACGTCTTCTTCACGAATCTCACAGTTATCTTCTATTTATAATGAACAATCTAATTGTATTCAATACTATTCTTACTGTTTGATAGCACTGTTGACGTGACTTGTAGAATTTATTCAGCTCACTGGCCTATTATCCTTATCTATATCGAAAGAAGGGGAGTGCATTAATAGGACTTAGCTGAGGTCGAATCAATCTGTTGTTTAACTGATGACTATGCTATATACATATGGCTTAGATACGAAAACTACTACACTTACTCAGTTGTCATCAGTGGGAATAAGAAGATTGGAAGTATTTGATCATAAGGTATTGCATTTCGGGTCAAAAGGATCGAAACTTAAGCCTATTGTAGAATCTCTGTTTAGTAGAATAAAGATATTCTTGGTATTGGACGGCTGGAAGCAATCTGCAGGAAAGAAATAAAACTCTGAGATTCGAAGCCACGTCACCCAGTACAGCAGTCAGAGACATTGCCACTGAACTATTCGGGCTCGCTACGGACCACCTGTAGGACCGTATTAGATATCTGGTAGGACACAATGCACCGTGATGGACAACGACCTAGAATGGCGGCCATATTGTAAACTTGACTGATAGAATTCAGTCTGCTGCAAACAAAGGGCACTAGTTATTGTTCAGTTAAAGAATAAGGATATTTTGAAAAAGTTCTAAGTTATTGTTGTTATAAGCAGTATAACGTGCATGTCTTCCCTCACTTACCCCATGAATTAAAACATAGAAAGTTTTCCGATTTTCTGTAAAAACCCTGATCAAAATTTTGAGATAATTCATTAAAGCTTATATGTCATCCTAGACAATGTTTAGAACTGTATTCATAATTCTGATGTGTGCAGTCACTATACATTTGAATTAGAAAATTGATCATTTCATTACTGAAGTCTTACAGAACGGAATTTCTTGACTCCTCCAGTTTATTCTCACTGTTCTCACCTAGTGCTCTTCCCTGAAATCGGTTTGGCTTTCTGTTTCTCATAAACCCATAATTATTGATTTCTACTGTTATGTTTCTCGTCAAAAAAAACTAAAATACCTCCGTCAATCATTCGAAATGCTAACACAAAATATTCTGATATTTATCAGTATGTTTTTGAAGAAATTCTCTAACTGTTGTACTGCGGGTGTCTCCATTCTTGATAATCATCCTTTTATTTAGTGCATAAAAACTTTCAGTCATGTTGTCTAGGGTAAAGTTTCCAGTAAATCTTTAGCTTCTGATATGTCTTTAAGAGGTATCGACGACTAATGAATCACTGTTTCGTTCTACAGATAACCTTTCATTTGTGTTTGGTTATGATGGTACAAGAAGCAGTTCGGTGTGAAAATTGCTTTCACTTAAAGTAATTCATCTGCCTAATTCATATAACTGTACTACTAGGTGAGGTAATTAGTATTCATTGAGGTATGTAGTCAGAGCAACCCTATTCATAATAGAGGTAGATCTTCAGAGCAAGTGATTTAGAAGTAAATATTTAGAAACAAACATTCGCTAGTTAGATTATGAAAACACATTTCCTAAATATTCGGTGTAAATTTTGAGGTTAGAATAAAATAACACTAGTAGCATCTGTGTATTTAAATGAGCATAGGAAACTGCATTTCACTTTGACTTTATGAAGGAATTTTTTTTATTTAAACAAGCAAGATATTGAAGACAGGAATGAAATGAAGACCTTGTTTGAAGCAGAATGAAACAGGTTACTGGTCCAGTCGTGAACTGAGTTAGCTTTGAAACCAAAGTGGATGTAAATGTAATCTTATTCTTTAAGAGTGCTAACAGTCCGAGTTTAATTGATATCTTGAAAGCCACCAGTTCGCATCATTTTATAATTCCGCTGTTTTTCTAAAAGACAGCTAACACTGTCATACACTATAGACAGTCTGTCAGGTCATTACTGACTTGAATACTCCTTATTTCCATTCCTTTGCGTCCTAAGGGAAAATATGGCTTCAAGCTTGAGCTTTGAAGTTTCAGTAGCATTAGCAGTGGTACTTTTTATACGGAGTGGGGTCGCTAGCCTAAAGCCCAGCCGTCCCTCATCACTGGGGTCGCTACCAACTAAGCAAGTCTCAGCGATGTCTCGACTAGGAATCAAACCCGACCCACATACGTGGTTGGTGAGCGTTCTACCTCTGAATCACCGATGGAGAGGGTAATGTTATACGTAAATCTAATTCATTTTATTTTCCCCAAGAATTCATTTCTAGTATTAAAGTCTAATGATACATCCTGGAAATAAACGCTAAAATACACTAAATGAAAATTCTTATCAAAAGTCAGCAAAAATATAAATAGGTAAAATATAACAGAAGGCAGAGGACCTATTATTTTTCCGGCACTAAATTGTCCATTACAACACCTTCTGGTTACAAGGCGAGCTAGCTCTTAGACCACTAGGCCACTGGGACCCGATCCAATATTTTACGAGCTCGCCTTTTAACCAGAAGATCCTGGGTTCAAGCCCCGGTGGGTGGGTACCGATGAAGAGTCCCAAAAACCAGGACGAAACAGCTGTCCAGTACTCCCAGGCTTTCTAGTGGTTCTCTAACTGATGTTAGCTCATGATGAAGTCCTCCAACTAAAATTATTGCAGTTGTTTGGTGATATTTAACGTGTAGACATCTATTCACTCCCACGTTCATTTCTCTTGGTTTTTTTCCAGGACAAGCTTGATCAGATCTACTAATGGTCTTGTTAATTGTAATTATATTCATAGTAGTTAATATTTGTCAACAAGCATTTACAAAAATAGGTGGGTGTTGAGCACGTTCAAGGTAACGACAACAAAAATAAAAACAATGAAAATCCTAATTTGTTATTATTTACCAATGACAGTTTAATAAATCTCATTATCCTAATAATGTGACCTAATTAATCAACATCTCATTCTCCCCTCCTTTTTAGACACACGTGTGTATGCATATATATATATATATATATATATATACCTGTGTATAGCAAATAGCCTTCAGCATAGTTTATACATTATTTATGAAGCCTTTAAAAATTTATTTATTGAAGTTATAATGTGATTTATGAAAAGAAACTTTGAGAATAAAATTAATGTCAATATTATCACAACAGTGATGATGGCAGTGTTCCATATTTTCGCGAATTTATATTTCATGGAACTGTTTTACGGACGAATATCCCAGTAAATGACGTCAGCATATGTCTTCCTCCATTTATTGTACTGTTGAATAATACTAATAACAATACTGGCGCGGCATTATGCCCCTGTCTATCTGAAGCAAAATACTAAGCTGCATCATCCTGGAGAGAATCAAACACGCCCTGAACGAAAAACTTAGACAGAAACAGGATGGATTCAGGAGAAACAAGTCGTGCATCGATCAAATCATCATTGAAAAGAGCTTGGAATGACAGTCAGCTCTCTATTACAACTTCATTGACTTTGAAAAGGCCTTCGATAGAGTCGATTCAGAGGTGATTTAACAACTTTTTCGCTACTACCAAGAGGTGCCGCGAACACTTATACATCTCATCCAGCAGTTTTATGATGATGCTGCATACCGAGTAGTCCACAATGGGAAATTCACGGAATCCTTCGAAGTGAAGACGGGAGTAAGACAAGTTGGCTGTCTACTATCTCCAATGATTTTCCTGATTGCGGCAGACTGGATGATGCGACAGACAGACAGACAGCGGGCAGAGAGGAAACAGGCACAAAATGGATTTACACAAAAAACTTGGAGGATTCGGACTTCGCCGATGATAAATGTCTGATAACCCACAAACTGGAAGATATGCAAGTGAAAATCAACAAGTTGGCAGAAGAAGCATCCAGAAAACAAAGGAGTCCAGGTGAACATTGAGAAAACAGAGGTGATGAAGATTCCCGGACAACATCAACAGCAACAACAACAGACAACAATCGGCATAAATGGGAGAAATCTGAAAGAAGCAACCTCCTTTACCTACCCACCTAACTACCTACCTACTTCGGAAGCATCGTTTCAACTACAGGCGGACGGAACTGATGAGGATGTCTAAGCGAGGATCGGGAAAGCAAGGCAAGCTTTCATTACTCTCAGGTCGGTATGGAGATCAACAGCACTCAGTATGAAAATGAAAATAAGATCAGGACTTTCAACTCCAATGTGAAGTCAGTGCTATTCACTATACATATCAGAGACTTGGGGTGGCGTCACGAAGGGCAAACTACAAACAAACTACAGACCTTCATCAACAGCCGTCTTCGCTCAATACTACTAAAGATCAGATGGCCAGCCAGAAAAGATCAACAACAGAGGTCTCTGGGAACGAACCAACTAGTACGTTTTACTCTCATCTGGAATAACCTTAAATACATTAACTTGAAATATAACTGACTAATTAACACAATAATTCAGGTATACACTGTCTTATTCAACTAAAATTCTGTATTACTTTAATTGCTAATTTTGATGAATATTTTCTTATTTCAGTGAGTAACTTTACGCTTATTGATTTTCCCTGCTTAACTTGAGCATAATTTTTATTCTTCCTAGAAGTGTTCTCAAGCGTGCTCGTCTCTGAAGACGAAGAGAAATGAAGAGCAAAATGAATCCATTTTTTTACTAATGGTTTCGGGAATTTAATTTCTTCTTTTGGTTTCTTCTCTTCCTCTGTCTCCCTATGTCTGTCTCACTCTCTCACGAAAAAAAAAACAGTTTACGTAGGGAAAAAACAGAAAATTGAATATTCCTATTTAGTTTGTTGAAGTGTAATTGCTAAATTTCTCATTTGCGGTAATATTTTAACATGCATTTGGCCTAAAGAATTAACTAAATATTTAAAATTTAGCAATTTAAAATGATGACTAATAATACAGTGAAATTTGACTTTGTTTAATGGACATTGGTCTACTTCCTGGTCAGCTTTTTTCAGCTCTACTTAGTTAAGAAAAACAAGCTGCAGCTTTTGTACATATATGGGTTTCCACAATTCAAAATTTAATTTATGGTGGATTTTTAATATCTGTAAGCCAAAAGAATTTCACTGACACTCTAAAAGAATAATTTGTGAGTTTTCAGATTGTCAGAGCTACAACTCTCACTTATCTGTATAGAAGTGAAGTTATATTGCTATTTATCAGAAGTCACCATTCAGCAACTGATTGGTAAAGTGTGTTCCTCATAAGCTCAAGACCCTTGGTGTAAGCATACATGAAGTTGTAGAAACATAGCGCTTGCGAATTAGAAATCAGTGCTCCCTGATTTACACTGATTTTCGATAGCCATGGAATGATATCACCTGGACAATTAAAATTACCTTGAAATCAAGCAGATTCCCCCAGCTATTGGAAACCTGAATAGTTCTGATTTATTTGATATCTGAACGTAGTGCTTTAGGGAAGGTGAAAAAATGAGGCCTAATAACTATTGTCAAGGCTTTATCAATAGGTTATCACGTTGTTTAGTGATTTTTAAATTTTAGGAAAGTCTATCAGAGTGAAGCCTGGAAGTGAAGACAGCTCTATACACAATACACTTACCAACTTTAAGAAACAGAAATATTTACAATTAGTCGAATTGCAGACTTCAGCAAGAAAAAGTGTCAAATTCCCTTGCTTATGACCCTTAAACTGATTCACCACTACTTGCGACGGCTAATATTTTCGTAGAGCTTTCAGGTGGGAGTAGAAATAGTTTTTAGAAAAGCGGTGAAATAGTTTTATCAAAGTTTAACTTCATCCTGTCATATATCGACTGATATTATGGTTTTAGTACAACTTTTCCTCACATTTATTTTCGTTTCAAAACTGCTTACCTCAGAGCATTGATAAAATACTGTAAATAAAATTGTTTCACCAGTGTTAACATGTATTTCTTGTAGTAATTGTCCGTGAAAGGCACAGACTTCCAATTTCATCCATACATAAGTGCTAGAAAAATTAAACCTGAAGGCGTCCAGTGACTTAAATTTCAGTCATCAAATTTACTGCAAAGAATATCAAGTGATACTGTTGGTGAGGGAAATTCACAGGATAGCAAAGCAGCTTCATGTGTACATAAACACGTTTAATTTAAGTATTTATATATATATATATATATATATATATAATACATTTAGTTTGTTCATTACTCAACATTCTTTTTCATGCCTTCTTTACAAGTTATTAGGTGCGCACAGTCATTCACTTTATGTTTTTATTTTCATAGACACTTTCCGTAAAACATAGTATTCAGGCATTACTCTCTTTCTTTCTTTATCTATTCATTATCTTATATTAATATCTGAATTTCACTTTTCCCTCTATCATTCTGAATTCGAAAGAAACACACTGAAAAAGACAAAATTTAACTAAGTAGACATAAAAAGTGTAAAAGGCTAACGCATTTTATTAAATAAAGATAAGAGGAAAAAATAATAGTGACTGCAGGACTACCTACAAATGTAATAATAATGATAGTAATAATAAAAGTCCTTGCATAATTCTGTATAAAGTCAGCTGCAGTTATCGGTTAACCATTTAAACGTCACTTCAACATCCAATCACCTTCGTTTCATTCTCAACCTCACATTTAAGTTCTGTTTAGGACATAATTCTGTATATGTGTGTATCCTCCGTGTTCAGTTATCTTTATCTACACTAAATTTGTTTCCACACTAAACAGAAATTTGGAAGCTTCATGTAGATAATACATTGATAGGCATTTGCTCCCATATTTTTGAATGTCTTTTCCGCTTTCACTTCAAGCATATAAAATTCATTTTGTCTCTAAAATGTTTTATCCCATTTCTAAAAATCAACTTAAGTCATAAATTTCACATTTTTATAAGCTTCGTTTTTCTGTACATATACATTTAAGTGTGTGTGTATGCATGCATGCATGTACTTCAATTTGTTTGTTTGTTCTGCAGTTTAATTTGTGAATTCTGCATCTTATCAATTGACTAGTGTCGACTCTAAGGAAGAGATTGATAATGAAGTACTGGAAATAGACACCGAATGCACACATGGCTATTGAGTCTAGTGATCTATTTTGAGGCTTAGGTAACGGTAATTAACATAACTCGCCTGTTTGTAATGCTAATTATTGATGAGTTTCTGGAGGAAAAAGCATATTAAAGTGTTCACTTTCCACTTCCACCTGAGTTCTTTATGTCACTTCTACCCAAAAAGTCAGTTCACACAATAAATTACCGAAATGTAGCCAAAGTAACAGATATTATCGCGTTGGCAAATGTTACTACGAGTTTGTGATTCTAGTATTGATCTGTTGTCATGTTAATTTAATAATGACCATAGTGTTATAATTCACGAAAATCATTACATGATTCTGTACAACACAGGAAAGCAGTTGGAAACTACAAATTACAACATTAGTAGAGGGATTTCAAATGTATTTATAAATTAAATCATCTATATTGCCCACATTACTGCCATTTTGATGAACTTAGAATCCTGTACGTTGATCAGAAGCCAGTGACAGGGCGCTTTCCACGTTGGTTTTAGGCAGCATCTAGGATGGAATCTCTGTCATGTTCACTAAACCACTAAGTATTTTGGCTTCCAATTTCCGCTGAGGTACCTGTTCGTTTTTTGCTGCAGGTAAAACCTTGTTACTAATCAATAAGTACTTATCCATATTATTGATTACCTTCAGTTACAAAACAAAAAACAGTCAACCAAAAGCCTGTAGATGTACTGGTAAACCTCATGAAACATCAAGTGGACCAGGTGTGGTAAATATTATCACAGACAGTAAAATATCAACTTTTTAGAGAGCATGATTTATTTAGTCTCTGTGACGCTTAGACACCAGTTTTGGTTTGAACTCGAGTTTTTACAAGATAACGTGTTAGTTCTGCACTAACTAGTACTATCATAAAGCCAATTTCCCAAACTAATGAGAAATCATTTCCCATCATCGTATTTCTCTTATTTTCGCTTATGAATAGAGCAGACTTGCAGGCTTACTTTCACTTGACTTCCTTATATTGGCCATTAATTTATAAAAACTCCATACCGGATAAAACTGTATGTTTGGATTTTCAGTAGCATGGGAACATTGTTACTTAAAGACAGTCTTAACCACCTTTTTGATAATGAGTCCAGCTCAACAGTAGAAGTATTTAACTGATCATGTATTCGAAGAGATTCTTAGACAAACTGACAGTTTTGAGTATTTATAGCAGTTAGTTGTCTTTATGAATTGCAATGAAACAATAAAAGGACGTAGCTTCGCTGAAACCTGGAATGTATTTACGCAACACATTCTGGACATTTTGATCACACATGTACTTGTCATACACATTTATATCGAAGGCAAGAGAGCACGAATTATGACAATGTAGGTCAAATTGTATACAGGTCAAAGTCACAAAAAAGGGATAAAAAGATGGTGTAAGAGTGTGGGGTAAAAAAAGAGAAGGGAGAGGGTGAAAATATCACTTAGTAAATTGAGTTTTGAGTATATTATGTGGAATTTTTTGCGTCGGTGGAACAGCGGTTAGGACGCTCGCCGACCATGCACATGGTCTAGGGTTCGTTCCCCGCGTGACGCACTCCCTTACACCTCGCTAAGCCAAAAATAATGCCGGTAAAGAGGAAAGGTTGGGCATGAGGCTAGCAACCCCATCCTGTAAAATTAAACACTGCTACAGAAACTTCAAGCCACTAGCTTGAGGTCCTATGTTCCACTGGGGAACGTGAAGGAAAAATCATCATCATCATGTGGAATTTTGAAAAAGTTCACTTCTCGTCAAATATGATTTATGCTTTCTTTGTCCATGGCTCTCCTTTAGCGAATATCATAACCCATTTTATCACACAATTTGTTTCCTAAAAGTCATCTGAAATGGAGCAGATAAAAACCGAATCATCACAGCTCAATAAAAAAAATTATAAAGAAAAAAGTCAGTAATTTCCGTATATAAAGTAGTAATAGTTAATTATAGGGCAAATATCTGATATAAATCTGCTCGTGTGTCCATAATTTGACATTGATCAAATAAATGCCATACGGTTTTAATAATAAAAATCCATTCAAAATGATATGTTGAGACCACTAGACTGAAGTTTTTAAGGAAAAGATGTAAACATAGAAGAAAGTTTTCTTTTCAACGATTTATTTTCATAAGCTGTACACTCATAATTATATTTAACAAAGAATTTGTAAGACCAATCAGATACTGGTAAACTTTGTCCTTGAAAAACGTATTACCTAAAGTAAGGTGTAACCTAGAAAGGGTAACTGATTGGAAGATAGAAAAGAGGCAGAGGTTTACTTGCTTATGTGAAGCAAAGTATACCGGCCGTACTCAAAGTCAAGTCTGCAAATGTATTCTGGAACATTGTCCAGCTTGGTTAACCAGAGGGGAAAGGAAGAATAGCATCAGCTCCATCCTCGAACACCATGTCAACTCTGAACATCGACCATCCCCACATGAGCGCTTCACAGTGCTACATAGAGTCCCTCAGTATCGTACAAAGGGAGTTCGCATACGCTGCCTGTACACTGCTGAATCTATAGCCGTTCGGGATCTGAAACTGGACCTCTGCATTCAAAAGCGCCACATACATTCACTCGTCCTATCGTGGTCGGACTAAAGGTCTTACTATAATTTTGCTTCCTTTTATTATGTAAGTCTGCTATTATTATTATTACCATTATTCTGTTATCATTATTATTCTCATCATCCATATTTTATTATCACTCTATTACTGTTTGTTAATAACACTGCATTTTCATATGGATTTTATATAAAAATCATGGAAAATTCCCATTGTAACATATAGAAAATCAAAACTAATGATTCAGCGAAGAGACTCTTTTCAACGAATTTATCATCAAGCTGTACAATCGTATATATAGGGTTTTTAAGAAGATTATATCCGGTGAGGGAATTGAAACATAGGTGTGAATGCATGAAATAATAATAATAATATGAAATGCAATTAAAACTGAAATGTTTGTGATTATAATCGTAGTTAAATGTCAAGTGGCAAAGCAAATTAATGTCATATATAGAATAATTCATAGGATGGATAGAACTTGAAAAAGGTGTGCAATTATAAGATTAGTAGACAAATCGAAAAAATAAAAACGTTACGTAATATTGTGTGAAATTTAATAGCATAGAATTTAATGTTGCATAAAGGAATTGATTTAGAATGACAAATGGAACAAGTGAAATAATACCGGGGACAATTAAAAGTGAGAGTAGTAATAGTAACAATTGACTTAATAAGGAAGAGTATACCAATTGAATAGACAAAAAATGAAAAATTGGTAGAGCTAAAATATGATTGGGGATTACCATACTTTAGCATAGAGGGATTAAGACCATGAAAGTTGGAGGGGTTGAACGAACTTTTTCTGTACACAGAGATCTGGCTTTTCTGTTTCGATAGCCAAAGCTTCAGCAATATAGATGAGTCGGGTACGTAGGGATTTAGGTAAGTTACTCTTTGCCTTGTAGATGACTTTGAAGGCGGAGGCTATAGAGATAGGGTGATCATTATCGACCAGATGTTGAATGATCGCGCTTCTTATTGCTCCACTACCACCTTTTCGTAACCATGCAGGATAGTGTTCTTGCACCCTCTTGGACAAAACTCGTGTCGAACGACCGATATACCTAGCTCCACACGAGCAGGTGAATTGATAAACACACATAGAGTTGGTCAATAGCGGGATCTTGTCCTTCAGGTTATTGATCAATAATGGTCAACTAGAAAAGGCTATTCTCAGGGATGCAGCAGGGAATGTTCTTTTCAGGGATTGTGATATCCTCCGTTTCATGATATCGGAAGCTAAGTCCCCTTTGAATTCCAAGCCCATATAAAAACACTTTATCGTTTTTCCACTAGTTCCTGTCTGTTCTACACAATCATACTGATTAATCATTTTCTCAAACTTATTGCGTAATGGCAACTTCTGCCTCTTTTCCAAATTCTAATTAGTTACCCCTTCTCGGTTACACCTTACATTACGTGATGCGATTTCCGAGGAGAAATTTTACCAGCATCTGGTTGGTCTTGTAAAATGGGCTTATAAATGAATCGTCGAAAAGAAAATTTTCTTCTCTATTTGCGTCATTTTCTTATTACTCAGTATGGGAATATCTCGTTCACTGAAGTCTTTAAGATCAGTGGATAAATTTCAGAGCGTAGAGAGCTATAACGCTACTAATAAGGACCTTCCAGTTACAAAACAAGGAAGGTCCCGGGTTCGAAACCCGGTGGGTGCATACTTCCGAAGAAAGATTTTACTGAGAATCATGTTCGCGTTTTCGCAAAGGTTTCCATTTTCTACAAATCTGGTTTCCTTTACTAACTTTTTTCACTGTAAGTAGCAGGTTCAAACATAAATTAACCGAAAAAAAACATGTAGTTAGATGTAAGAAACAGAAGAAATATCGTGTTTCCTGCCAGGTAAATAAAAAAATCTTTATAAAAAAGGCCAACACAAAGGAGTACATATAAATCATTCTATTTAATAGAGAAACAACTCAGGATAGAGTATTCTATTCACATGACAGAAAAGAATTAGAATGATATAGTAAAATGAAAAAGTTCTATGAAAGTAAAACACGTAAGTCTCGCAGTGACAATCAGTGTCTATTTCAACACAAACAAAATAACCTTTCACTCATATTACTTTTGTGTTCGTAATAATAAAAGTTAAAAGAATAAGCTATTGCACGTCACTCTGAAATAACCAAGCAATGAAGAACTGTCCTATCCTAGTTTAGAAGTTCACAACAGTCTATATCTACGAATCCCAGCAACTATAGTGTGTTCATCATGCCGCAGTGTGTTAAATGTGTTTTTCTGAAGCAAAGATGATCGGTTCTCTTTCAATGATTTTTCTGCTGATGTCGTTTCTTGAAGAATCCAACTGAGGATTGAAGAATCTAACTGAAGAATCCAATTGAATTGCGTCGGTGGCAGAGCGGTTAGGACGCTCGCCGACCATGCACACGGCCTAGGGTTCGAACCCCGGCCGACGCACTCCTTTACCTCGCTAAGCCAGAAATAATGCTGGTAAAGAGGAAAGGTTGGGCATGAGGCTAGCAACCCCATCCTGTAAAATTAAACACTGCTAAAGAAACTTCAAGCCACTAGCTTGAAGCCCTATGCTCCACTAGGGAACGTGAAGGATAAAAAAAATCAAAGTGCTAGTTATCAAACTAGAAAATACTACTACAGGCATGACACTTATGATACTTATGAACATTAAATTCACTATGAGATGAATTTGTTTTCACACTTCATTAAAAAATCTTAGGCTATCCTCGAAATGATTGTGCATCGCCTTATAATGTTTAATAATTCTTCAGCTTATTTCAGCCTACGACCAACTTATCTTCGATTTACCCTTGTAATTCACCTTTCTGTAATAATATTTAGTGAAGAATTATACTAGGCCTATTGGTAATAGACGGCTAATTTCACGAAATACATTCTTAATTCAAAAAAAACTAAATGATAATTTATTCCTGGCCTTACATCTTTAGGTAATTATCTTTGTGTTAGTTTGTCTAATTGTCTCAGTCACCTACCTACAGCTTTTTTCCGTATTCTAACAAGCAAAGTTGAAGACGACTGTTACCTGATTGCTTACTTAACGCTTCAAGAAATTTTTCTCCTAACTGTTTTAACAGTGAGGTCTGTGGTCTCAACACTTAGTGAGAAATCATAGATAGACATAAGTAGTGAGGTTCAATCAGCTCCAAGATTGTGACTATGGCTATCAGCGTAGTGACGTTTCCTAAGACCTATGGTAGATAAGGTAAAGAAACATTTCTAAAAGAGAAAATACCAATTCATATTTTTATTTTCAACAGTTAATTTATATTTTCCTCGATTGCGTATAAAGTGAAGGATTAGAATCTGTCAGAGTTACCATAATACTTTAAAGTGGAGCTAATAACGCAAAATAAAGGTCTTAGAATTGGTGATTACACCGTCATTTTAATAATGGCACCATTTTATAAGAATTTAGCAGCCACAGTGTTCCTCATTACTTATTGTTTACATAAAAAATCAAGTTCCTTTAGTGAATAATGATTTTACACTCTTCAGTCTTCAGGAAAATATCAATACTTTTCTACGAAATAGACCATTGAAAAACTTACTTATATCTCCTTTTTTCTTTTTCAAAGTTATACAAACATGCTATACGTCCTTCAAGATGTGAGTTGGGTGTACTTATGAGTTGATACATTTGATGCAAACTTTTACTTAAGTTTTTTTCCCACTATCTATGCTTTTGCACTCTTCAAGGGATATAGAAGTAAATCTGAGTTTTCCACTTTGTGTACGTCTCATTGTATGTGTGTACGCTTGATTGGGTAAGTGAGTAGCTGAAGATTAAAGATCGTTGATTAATACCACCCTTTTCTTCATATTCTTAAATTAGAACATATTACTGAGTAGTGATTGTAATAATAATAATAAAAGGAAGAATCTGTGAGTAGTAGTTCATTTACAACTGTCTTTTGAATTTTCGTTTATGCAGGATATAGGGCAAAGAGCCTTAACTTTTGTTTACTTCCTTCTTGTTGTCATGGTAACCAACCTTATAATTACGGATATATATACATATATATTTTAAGATCACCAGCATAGCTTTAAGAGTCTCCGCATTTAACTTCTACTTATATAATACACAGTAGTGGTAGCAATGTTATGCTTATGAATTACCAAATGGTAAATTTACTTTTTTTATTGCCAATATTGTCTCTAACACTAGAAGTACTCAGTAAAGTGGGGTGAATAGAAGAGGTATATTACTTCCACAAATTACTTAGACGAAAGGAGTAAATTTGGGATAAAAAAATATCCCCATAATTTGTTTTACTAACAAATTGAAGAGACTGTCGTCACCTGAATATGTATGAATGTAGAAATACCGCTCCCAGCCAGTCGTTCATTTCCGTAGCGATTTCAATAAGGTTCCATGATGAATATAAAGAGACTTTTTTTGAACTCTGAGAAGGTCCAGGTTTCCTATCGTTTCAGATTACAGTTACTGTGTACAGAAGACTAGTTTGGTGACAGTGAAGCATTTAATATCGTCTAATTAACAGTGAACTAGTTAATCTATTCTCTGATTGTGACTTTGAAAGAATTTGATAAGTACTTAGCTTACTGAAGAATGCCTAGCCGTGTACTTTATGCGCCACAAAAATAATACAAACTGACAGAATATGGTTGACTATAATCCAGTTACAACAAAGTCTTCGAAATGACAATTATAGAATAACTTTTATGAAAAAATCTAATTTTTAAAGAAATAATGAAAATTAGAAAGCGGTAAATTCTAGTTTCTTCTACTTAGATATGCAGTTTAAGTCGTATACTTGGTTTCTTTTAAGAATTCAGTCGCTTTTAAGTATTTATTAACTGTTTGTATGTACAGCCAACAAAGTTTCTCTTAAATGTTATAAATTTTGTCAGAAGTTTAAACGTCACGAATTTAAAATTTATCAGATACCGCATACTAAGTGGTTTGTTTTTATCATAAAAACATTTTATTCAAGCTGTCGTCTCCCAGAATTCTATTATCTATCTAAGTAAGATCAAGTGATAATTAAACAGAAGTCTGTTCTAATCCATTCGTTTAAAAATTGCCATAATCCTGGCATAACTGCAACCAGATTTATATGATATGGTATGTAAACTTCATCGTTACGAGGTAACAGCTCAAGCAATTTGCAAAGCTTTGGTTGGCCAACCAGTCTACATATTCATTCCTCAATAGTATTTTAATTAGGTATAAATACAATATTCTAAATGGAATATCTGGGTATTGTTCGTCATCACCTATTGAAAATAAAGGTTGATTAACTTTCATCAGTTGGTACGTTGATGAATGCTTAGGGGAATGATAACTGGAACTGAACTTAATTATGATTTTTGACACAAGACATAAACCACTAATCCCTGACCTACCAGATCATTTGTTTAACTTCAATACAACTACGAAATCGGAATTTTAGGACTGAAGGCATCTGTATGGCAACGTAGTACCCTTTTTATGTATTTAAAACACACGAAGTCACTCAATCAGACAAGGGAGTAAAAAAATGCTCTGACTGTACTCATGGTAACTGATTGAATCAAGACATACTGTGATTGTTTTCCATCATCAACAAATTGTGATAGTTTGACATGGTATTCTATGCTTCATTCTTTTGTTTAGGAGAAATACCGTTTCACGTGGTAGAATAAATGTTTACATTATATGGATTTTTTAGCTGGAGCGCTAAGTTGCATTATTTGATTTATATCTTCAGGGAACTAATCCTCAGCAAAGAGTCAATAGGTCACAGGTAGCTAAAATGTCTCAGACACCTTGTGAACAATGCTTTTACTTTAGAGACTATATATACTGAATGAGAGCGTAATTAGTAGCGCCACAACTCACTAGGATGCAGATACACTCATTTGACTAGTCTCAAATAAGATGCGCTCCTTGAACTTCACTACCAATAAAATAACATGAATGAATAGTAATGTGGATGAGTTTATTTGTGGACAGTGTTAAATATGCTAGCGAAATTCATTTGCTTACACACAAATTTATACCTTAGAGGACCAAATGTCTTCGCGATTACTTCTAAAATAAGTCACCTGAGTCATCTCAAAGCGTTTCTACTGTCTTTTGTTCATTCTACGCTAATGAGTTCTTTCTGAAAAAATTAGTGATATGTTTCTTATACGGTGAAGCTAAGCAGAGTTAAGAAGCAGATTTTTCGCATTATGAATCGAAGCTAACTCTTCACATTAGGCGCTAATTCTATTAGTTATTATTATGAACCCCACAGCACTATGTACCGGCAAGTTAAACTGAGATAACCTGCTCTATTATAAATAATGACAGCTGTAAACGAAACTGTCTTTTCATCTGGTTCACTCATTTTAAAATTAATTGAATGTTAACTGGTGATTAGCTGAAAGATAAAGTTGTGTATAGGCGGAATACTTGAATCACTGGGCTACCAAAATTGCTTACCACCAGAATGCTTAATTTCATCTGGATTTATCATTGTTTTAATAGTCCAGTTATATCAGACGACGAATGCATGGACTTGCGCGCTGATTTAACTTGCTTCCAAGTAAACGCTGTGCAATTCTTTACACATAAAGTAATAATCTGAAGTACTTTATTTGTAAAACCTGTATGAAGAAAAAAGTATTTTGGAACTTAATTCGCTGAAAATGTTTGTACCATATGTTTGCATATTGCCTGAAATAAAGCTTCATTATTATTATGGTGAGAGCTCATGAACAGTGGGGTTCATTTATGAAGTCTGGTCTTAGGACAAATACCAGCCGTTGACTTTGGCTATCAGTGGTGCTATATGTCGTCAATTGGCAGCAGTTAGAATTGATGGGTGCTTTGATTTCATCCAGTACGTCGGTGGTCCAGTGGTAGGACACTGGGCAATCAAGAAAGGGGTCTAGGTTTCGATCCCCGACAGGCGCACTCCTTTACCTAGCTTAGCCAGTAGTAAGCTGGGTGAAGAGGGAAGGTTGGATGTTAGGCTAGCAAACCTCATCCCGTAAAAAATACCACTGCTACGAAAACTCCAAAGCTCTCGCTGGAAGCCTTGTGTTCTACTGGAAACTCAAAAGAACAAAATAATAAACTGATTTCATCCCATTTCGTGATACCTGAGCTATGTCTTTCATTATCTTAATGATACCGTTGATAATCACATGAATGTAATTCAGTGATACTGACTGATGAATCTGAGTTTTAATGATGATAATTGCATGAGAAGTTCATATATCAAGCTTTCAATGTTTACAAAATCAGGCGATTAAAATTTTACAGGTTTCTCATTTATTCGTATAAATGTTAAAGAATTTCAAGCATAAAGTATAACAATAAACTAGCAGTAAATTAATGATTCAGTGGGTTTTTTTAAATTCACATTTAAAAATAACTTTAGAAGTTATTATCTGTCAAGCGAAATAGAAGATTACTGAATAAAAGTATCCACCAAAATAGTGAAACTCTAGTGTGTTATTCAAAATACTTCAAAAATCCTTGTTTTCCACCCTAGCGTTTACAGTGTCCACATTAATTTCACATACATACACACACCATAACCAAAAGATAACAAGAATGCTTCTATGTTTGTATTTCTTTATTCACATGTGAATAATCTGATGAAGCTGGTTCATGGTGAGACTTTTTCAGTGAATGCTTCTCAAATAAACACTGTTTGTAGAAGAAAATTATAACCGAAGATCGAACCACATAAAAGAAGTAGTTTCTTTACTTTTAGCTGTTTAGATCAAAAGAAATTAAAAATTCTTTTCACACATATCAAGCATGTTATACCTTTTGTGATAGGATTAAACAACAAACGCTTGGAATTCACCATTTTCATATTGCTGGATAATGAACCGGTGATTGTTTTGGCCATCATAAATACCTTTATACACTTCACTAAGGCATCACAAGTTGAGTTTTCTCCTGTATGCAATTTGTGACTGACTTCAAGTTATACGATACAATCAGTGTAATTTCATCAGTGAACTTTAGTAAATTCAATGTTTACATAAGTTAACCAACATTTTTTAAGAGACTAAGCCTGTCGATTGAGTGGACGTAAGTGCTCGGTATCAGGTTGATACATCGGCTCCTTGTGCAGATGCTTCAACGATATCTGCTCATGTAACTGGAAGTTAATTGGTTGATGGTGACTAGCAGTGGAATCTAGGGTGCGCATTTCGTCCTATTCTGTCCAATCAATCGACAGGAAAATTCAAACTGAATTAAATAATTAATAGGACCTGTTGCACAAGAGGTGGGCACTGGGCCTCCGTGGGAACACAATCACTGGGGAACGCAGGTACATTCAGGTGACGAGCCCCAAATAGAACGAACTGTGCATCCCATATTCTACTGCTAGTCACCATCAACCAATTGACTACTTGACTTCTTCAATGGTCATAAAAGTGCATCTTATTAAAGTTTAGCCAAACAAACCCTTCATGACTATGACTGAAAGTTGGAGCCTGACATTATTGGTATATTGTGTTTGGTGTGTTTGATAAGGTTATAAAATTAGTTGAATGCTGAGGCATGTAGAAAATCACCGGTTACATAAATGCAATTCGCAATCAAGGTGCACACATTGTTTTCTCCTCTTTATCTAAAAATTAAGAAAGGGCCTTTGGATAACAACAAAATAACTTCAGTATTAAACTTGTCTTACAGGAGTAAACGATTTTAGCATGGACTGTCTAATCAGAACAACTGCAAAAAATAGTGCTGTACAACCGTACTGGATTACTCTACTTTCAAAATGTAGACATAGATGTTCATAAGGCTGATAAGGCAACAATCTACTCTCTCTGGTGATTATTGTGTAGTGCAAAGAGTATTAATACTTGACTGACATAAACTGAAAATGAGTGATTTTTCAATTGATACCTATTCATTTATGTGAGTGCCTATTGGTAAATAATTGTTTAAATAAGATAAACATCTCTTGTAGTAAGGAAAAATATTTTCGTGCAATATATCTCATCAATAAAAACAAATTCATGTCCTTTTTTACCTCCGTTCAAAAGTGATCATTGAAAAGATAAATATACAAACATACACACAATGCACTTAACTCACAAACACAATTATACACCGGAAGATCAGGCAAATAGTACATGGTGTGGAAAACAGAGCAGATAAGACGATAGGAAATAACGGATTTAACGAAAGTCAGGTTAATCCCGAGGTCATATAAACAACAACAAAAAAAAAGAAACCTTATGAATAAATGTAAATATTCAATTAAATGTATGTCAGAATGAATTTTGTTGAAAACAAACTAGTCAAATAAAGAAGAATGAAGGCAGGGTAGTGAGAAACACAAAAAGTGTACTCTTACATATTTATTCCACTAACCAGATTATCGTGTGTACTAGTCTTATTTTTCATAAAAAGGTACCTGCATATTTTTCTAAGAGTTGAATTTATTTTACAGGAAGCCTAAGATACCTTTTCACTACTAAATTAACAGAATAACCCAAGCTGATATTGATAAATGTATTGTTAGTAGTGTTAGATAGTGCTACTTGTCGAAGAAATGTTCTAAATTTTATGCTACTGTTGATAATAGAATCAGATTGCTAATTCAACCTGAATGGTTTTCATTTATACTATCCTAACAGCTACTAAAACTTCATGTTTAAGTTTTCTTGAGGCTGTATTCACAAATTATGATTATTGTGTAAAGACTATATTAAGAAATCTTATTCTGAGATTATAATCCTTTATATTATATCAATAACAAACACTAGTAAAAAGAATTTCAGAAAAATCTATACTATCCTTATCACTGCATCTCTGTAACTTTTCAGCCAGTCTGTTATTCCTTTCTCTCTCTCTCTCTTTTCCTACTTCTGCCTGTATATGAGACTGATGATTTTCCTCATCCAATGTATAACATTTGTTAGCTAGCTAGGAAAGAAATCTTTCATTGTAGTTATACACAGTATGCTTGTATACAAATACTCCTGCAGTTAAATAGCTGTGTATATACACTTGTATACATACATACACAGACATTTGCCTATTCACCAGTTGTAGGTGTGTATGTCTGCCTAAAAGAACTCAGATTCGATCATACATAACATCTCATCAGGAAATCTTATGTCACTATCAGTCATTATTATTTGCCTTGGTAATATTAACAGTAATAGTAGTGGTATTTGTTGTGGCAAAAGTTATTGTGGTATTTCACAATTTACCAGAATGCATTATACTAAGTGAGTATACAACATATTTTGGAATATGCCATGCTGACTTGTGTTTAAACAGTGCAAATGCCTTACAACCAACAATGATACTAATATTCAAATAACAACTAGTACTACTGCTAACGACAATAGTCAATCTCACCTTTTTTAAAAGCAAACAGTTGAAGTTCCAAATGAAATTTACTACTTAGCGGAAAAAAGCAACAATAGTCGTTTGACGCATCAAAACAGAAGCATATAAAAAGACACTGCGATAAACCAAAAATTTAGCTGTTCCGCTATGCGGAAGTGAGTATAGCGTAAATGATGACTGAAAAAGGGATTCACAACAGTCATTGGAGAAAAAGTTAACCTGTTGAGCTAAAGACACGAAATTTTGTGTGAATTGTATGTCATAATAGCAAATATAAAAGAAAAATTAGTACAGTTAGTTTTAAAGTCACAACAGTAAATGAATGTTACTCTTGTCTTTAATCTAAACAGAATGTTCACTTTTAAAGGACAGTTTTATTGCTTAAACTAGGTGTTCCAATTTAATATTTGATTAAACCTGATTTATTAGGGTTCTAATTTTAGACAGTTAAACTAGAAAATATTGAAACATATTTAATAACTCCACAATTTATGCTCAGGAAGCACATCATCCACAGCTACAACAATAGTATTTTGACGGTAATGTCACCAACTGCAGCGCTGTGTAGCATAATTTTGAATCCATAGAGAAAAGTCAGTTGACTGACTTCGAACAAAGGCGAAAAGAATGAATTCGAAGCTGAATCCCGATGGATACACCATACGAGTTAGCATGTTGGTAAGATATAATTCCTGAATTTGGGCAGTTCCAGGTGCATCTTGGCACCCAAAAAACGAGAAGGAAATGTAAATACAAAATAAATAGACGGATAGCATTTTTTAACAGCGAAAGTTCATTTCTGTAGGTCAGTCGAGTTTTCAAAGTTTTACAGATGGATGAAAAATTATAATATAAGTAAGTCTGGGATTATTTGCCAGACATATCATCCAATGTCTCCAATCAATAATTTCTAACACCTCATCAAACCTTCTCACACTCTCATGAATGGCTTGCGTCTGCAGCATTGACACTTTATAAGTGATGACTGATCCCCGTTTATAACTCAACTGTAGACGGTTCTTAGTATATTGATTATTAAGTCCCAAAGCTAGAAAGTGATCAGATAT
The DNA here is from genome assembly GCA_944472155.2 of Trichobilharzia szidati. NCBI lineage: Eukaryota > Metazoa > Platyhelminthes > Trematoda > Strigeidida > Schistosomatidae > Trichobilharzia > Trichobilharzia szidati. The sequence continues at coordinate 94,226,472 of OX235279.1, read as the reverse complement.
GTGAGTAGATCTCATGACTTTTTCAGACTCTCAATAAGGTTACTTCGACATTGAGAACAATGAATTCCCTAGAATTCTGTGCACTAAGGCAGTATACACACTAAGTGTGTATGTGGAATTATAAAGTCACTTGATCACTTAATCTGAAATAGGTAGATGATTCACTGATAACTGAGTGTCCTACACCATAAGTGCTAACTAATCTTTCACTTAATACATTTTAAAGAACACACGTGTCAGTCAGCTAATTCTGTTTGAATTAAGGTTGTAGATACTATTTTATATGCATATATATCACTTTGGAAGTCCAATCGTGATCATTAGCAAGAAGAGATGCGTTACTTCCCTAAAAGGAATATCATGTGATTCTTCATCACAGGTATCATGGTTTAATCGACGTATCTCAGTACCAGATGAAATAAAATAATCAGATCTTGTTTATGACTAATTACGCATTCCATATTATTATATAAATAAACGAGATTCACTAATACAGTTTTGATGTAACACGATGATTTGAAATCGAGATTTAGCAAAACGATGAGCACTGCTATGGATGTACACAAATGAAATTACTAACTAGGCCTTCTTGAGACAAAATATGTATTAATATTCACTTCGGAAAACTATTTAGTACAAACGAGTGTGTTCATATTTTTTAAAGAACTCTATTAACAAGTGAGTAATACTTCTTCAAAGGTTTTGTGAGCAGTATAAGTATAAAACTTGGGCATAACTCCATTATGGATAAGATTTTATTTTGATAAATCACACAGTGTTACACAGTAATATTGACTGATGACGTTTCGAGCACAAACTATTCCTCATAATCATATCATCTATGGTCAGCCTGCAAAATTTGGGCTACCGATATCACATGCTGAAAATTCCATACCTGTACCAAAAATACGGTGTGGAATCAAGCTGTAATCAAAAAAATCAAAATACTTGATATGATTATGAGAAATAGTTTGTGCTCGAAACGTCATCAGTTAATATTACTGTACAACACTGTATGTTTTATGAGCGGTGTTCAGTATCCAACTTGTGAAATTTCAGATTCTGTTCAGTCTACTCCTTTCATAATAAAATCGATCTCTTATGTTATATATTTTCCGATAAAATGTAAAATTCACCTACTAAAATATTTTAATTGTCTCCCAAATGTAAAATAATTCAGTTAACGAATCCTGATTCCTAATGAAATTTATAGTGTGATGTCAAGAAGAAGTGACACTGTTCTGAATTCGCTCCATTTATTTTTAAAGTCAACCATCAAAATACTCTATTTAACTGAGATCTCTTACTTGCCGTCATCTACTTACAAGCCAAACAACACTTATCCGTTTGGTAGGAGATTCAGACTTGTAATGGAAAGTAAGAAAATCCAACTGACACACAGAAATCGCAAATTATTGTCTATTTTGTGTCAGACATTTCATTTGAAATGAAGTCAACTGATAAAATCAATAAACTGCGCTCGAAGAAAGAGTAACAACAATTATTCTTCGTAAATATAATATTAAATAACGAAAAAATGTTCAACTATTTATTTTCCCTTCCCAATTAGTATAACTCTAGTAAATTTCACAAGTATTGACAAAAAAGAAAGGTAGAAATAGATGGGAAGAAAAAAAGGAAAGAGGCTAAACTGAATTTGGGATTGATTATTGTCACGGGAGTAGATAGGCCTTATCCTTTTAATCATTAATTCTAGATAATCAATACATTACAAATATTCCCTGATTGTAAGACACTGACTGAAATGTAAACATATTAAGCGTTGTAGTAAATATGAATTAGTGTCATTCAACTTTTGCTCACCTATTAAGTCTGCCTTTATTTTATAAATACTCATAATAAATTGCTTCCTGAAACTCACATTTTAATGACAAACAGCGTGCACTGTGTATGTTTTTATCTTGATGGATTTTGTTAGGCTGTACGCGTGTAAAGTTATGGAATTACGGATGACCCATTTAGCAGTCCATTAACTTCATTTTTTTTGGAAATTTTCAGCGAAGACATTTTTTTTTCAAAAAAGAAACTTAAATTTCCATTAAAATATACATCAAAAACATTAATTAATCCATTTCTGTGATTTGTTAGAGACTTATTGATTCCAGGCTACTTTCAAGTTACCGGAAAACAATGAGAAACTGAAAAGCCTTACCGCATGTTCTAGCCTTGAGACTTTTGAATAAACCATCGTATATTTCACAGTGTTTTCACTGATCATTACGAAGTTTACTGTCACCTTCTATGTGAGAGACACATCCAGCTAGTATCTACTGCATAACTTCGAACATACCCACATATGCAGACAAAACAACTGGCGTTTTGTTTCTTATAGTTGAAGGAGTGAAAACAAATAAATTTTTACCTTATTTTATCTAACTGACATTAACAGTAATATAAGGGTGGTTACGCGAAAGCTTATGATTACATCCATAATGCTTTAGCTTTTGTATTAATTTCATTTATCATATCTACCAGCATCAGTCCATAAAATAAGGTCATCTTAAATAGTTTAATTACCACTCCGTAGAATTATTACCCAAGTCACTGTTTTTAAAATCAAAGCAGAAGTAGATTCACCTCAGGAACAACGCATCACTTTGTGGTTTCAGCCAACTCTAATTGGTTATTTGCCCACAGACTGATGAATTTAACAAAGCTAAAAAGTATGACTCAATTGGAAAAACTGACTGATTAATTTAGTTCTTTGGAATATTGAAAGTGGCATAACGAAACTATGCTGAAGCGCATAATTAGATGTAATATTTATTGTGCTTGTAGTTCGGTCAGACACAGAAGTTCTACTGACATAGTTTACAATATCAGATTGATGAGCCCAGTCTTCTCCATCTTCCCAAGTTTATAACAATTTGAACTCCTTCCTAATCCAGCAAACTAAATGTATGCTAATGTCTTTTCTGAAGGAAATACACATTGTTCACTAATTCAAATGACTTATTCAGAAGTACCAGTCAATGTTTATTTCGTTCAGTTAAGTGCGAAAAATCAAAACACTATTTGTGAACATTTATCGCATGTAATTTCCCTGCAGTACATTAGCAGTTAGCTCAAAATATAGCCAGATTGCTATTTGTATGAAGGTAAAATATATATCTCATAATCAGTGCTGGATAGAGAAACTTACGAAGACAAAATGTATAACTTGTACATCAACACGATCATAAAAAAACAATAATGATGAATCAGTATATTTTGCTTCCCAAATCAAGCAAGCATATTGTCCTTAAAAAAAGTCTCAGTAAGCACTCATAAACTAAGTGATTATCACGATATTATTGCAAAAAACCCATCTGGGGTGGTGGAAATGTTGATGATTAGGTGAAAGACTAAATAACACATTGATTCTAATGAAAGATACAAAGAGAAGGAGAGAAGCAGGGATCAAGCAAGACAGAAAAAGTTAGATAGAGAGCAGGGGATAAGGATGAAGTTTTAAATGTATAAATAAAAATAAATGCTTAGATAGAAAACAGATGAACTATGGAGAACATATAATTGAGACAACTTTATTATTGAGCCAAATAAATTCTTTTAATCAAAGCATATAAAGAAAAAGGTCATTGAAGCATATCTCTCTCTTAGCTTTTTTCTTATTGAAATCTGGATAAAAATAAGTATATCAACATCTCTTGTTGAAAACGGTTTGTCTCAACTCAAATATGAGTGAATATGACTCATTTTGTTCATTATCTGATATATATATTACTTGACCTGAATTATTAGTAGAGTTTGTTGAGCATGTATAGAAGTAGATGTTTCTCTTTCCCTCTATATCACACATACACACACACTAAGTGTCTTGCCTCTTAGGCATTTTCATTACTTTTCCACATTTCCATTTCTTATTTTGCAACATGTAAGTACTCATTAGGCGAACTTGTTCGCGTGTCTGAACATGTTTATGCCTGTGATAATTTTTGCTCCATATTCCCCAAAATGTTTAAACATCAGTGTGTTCGTTTGTGTTGCTGCATCAAAGAAAGAACATAAAAAAAAGAAATAATTATGAACATCAGGTCAGAGTACTATAAAAAAGATTATTTTTAAATAAGCAAAAACTATCATTCTTTTATGTTTTTCAACAATTTTTATAGCCACATTTGTGTTGCCCTGTCTGCCTGCCTACTTCTATCTCCATTTTGAAAGTGACTTTGTAAGAGCAAAATATCAGACTGTAATAGATTTCTCTCCTTGTTTAAGTCGAATTTTTGAGCAAAATCGAAACAGAAGTGAATTCTGGATTCATTCACCTTAACAAATATGATGTGAAAGTTTTGTAGACAGATTGTGCTTTTTTGTCTTTAATTTACTAGTTCAGTGTTCATCAGTGAAATCCTAAGTGATCTGACTGTCAAATTTCTGGGTTCACCGAAATCAGTACCTCAATCATATCAGTTTCAGTATACTCACACGCAAAAGAGAATGACTCACAATAAGCGGATTTGGTGATTATGTGCGATGCTAAACAAACTAGTGATCTGCATTATTAAATACTAAATAAATCATTTTAATGTACATAAATCATTTACCGTATGGCGACAATTACTATTTTCACCGTTGCAGTCCTAATAAAGTTTCCACAATAATTTCGTTCCATCCGACAAAAGGACTAACTTTATCTAACGTAATACTAGTCCATTCAAACACCTGAAATAAGGAGTAAGCTAGAGTTCAGATACAATAATCTCGCTGTATTTGAATAGCCTAGCAATGTGTCCGATAACTGTTTGAAGAATGCAATTAAGATGAAAGGTCTTATACGCCACTTGAAGTTTCAAATGAGTTAAGATGATATGAAGTCTATGATATAGGATGTACAGGGATGGATATTAATTAATCAACTACATGAAATGTATTCATATACTACTTGATGAAAAGCGCTGATCAATGAATAAATCTTTATTCTCAGTTTCATGTACACTATATCACAAGACATGATGCCTTACTCTTTTGTTTCTGTACAATTTCAGAAACTGTCTTCAGTTATCTTTAAAAAAAAATACCTTTCAAGGTTGAGGATACATCTTGATGACAATTGCAAAAGAACTGTCCCCCGATTAATAACCAGTGCATATTTATGTTTGAATGAAGGCAATAACTTCGAAATTCAGATGATCCTAGTTTCATGGTCCTTTAAAAAAAGTAACTTTCTACTGTGATTTTATTATACTAGTCAATCCATTTCTAATACTTACATTTTAGAGGCTAACCAGTTGTTTTTTATGACTGCAAGTGTTTTTAGATATTACTATTACCTGGATGAGTATAAATGGTAGATACTTGAATATAAGGAAAAACTTCGATACTATTATTTATTTGTTATTATTATTATTCCTTTGGGTTCCGAGTGGTTGAAACGATGTCGCCCGAATAAGTCGTCCTGACGTCCTTCAAATTTCCTCCGTTGATAGTGACTGATGCCTGTTGTTTTTGATGGGCTGTCTTCATCACCTTTGTTTTTTCTGTGTTCACTTGAAGTCCTGTCTTCGCTGCCTGCCTCCTCCGACAACTTGTTGGTTTTCAAGTTTGTGTAACATTAGACAAAAATCGTCCTCGAAGTCAAAATTTTCTAGTCTTCTTGTTGGTCCCATATATTCCTGTCTTCATGCTCCCCATAGTCTAATACATAATCTAGTCCACCATATTTAGGGATATCATCGGTCATAGTTGGCAACCTTGTCTTACTCCTGTCTCCACTTGATAGGCCTAGCTGATTTTTCTGTTTTGAATCATCTGGCACTTGTCATTCCCATATAGCCGTTGAATGAGGGTGATAAAAGTTTAGGGCACTGCACTCCATAGTGTTAAAGTAGTTTCGAAGTTACTTCATGGTCAGCACTGTCGAAAACCTTTCCGAAGTCGATGAAGTTGAGGTACAGGTTTGACTCCCATCCTATGCTTCTTTCAACTATGATGTCTAGAGAGGCAAATTGATCCGTGAATAATTCGCCTTTGTTGAATTCAGCTTGTTCCTGGTGGAGTTTCGCATCCACAGCATCTTTAAGACTCTCAAGGACGACGTGACTCAATATTTTGCTTGGCGTGGACGGTTTAAAGAGTACACATTTTCATGTATGAGGTGAGAAATACGTAATAAAGGTACTTAGTACTTCGCTTGACGTGTACAACAGCATGATCCCGTGCCAGCTCTTGCGCAGACCTAAGTTGCCCTTCTTTGGTATTTTGACATGATAGCCTTCCTTCCAATCAGTGGGCACCTTTCCTTTCAAACATTCTCAAACAGTAGAGTCACCACATCCTCTGAGGTTTCTGGATCCGTTTTCAGTGCTTTTGCAGGGATTCTGTCCGGTCCTGCTTTTTTCCCAGCCTTCAGTAGCTCAATGATGCTGTGATAAAATATAACTCTATATTAGTTAGTTTATTTGTTAAAACACACAAGGATAAGGTTCTATTTACTAGATGCCGTTTGGAGTATATTTTATCGCTCATAATATAGGTTTATGAACAATATATACTGGCTAGAAATGTCATCCAGAAACTATAGTCCTACATGCTTTATCCAAAAATCTAACTAATGTGGTAGCTGCTTCACTGATTAGTGAGCATACGCTTAGTATAATCCTCTATTTTAACCACTAAAGTCCAAAATTAAATATAAAATGTCAAAAGTAGAATATCCTAGGTGATACTAACTCAGAGAAAATTGAACAGTCATAGTGTTTGTACAAGTTAACAAAAGATTTTTTTGCTTTCTATGGCAATATTTTATCACTGAATGGCGAATCTGTTTCTTTTTTGCACTGACTCATCTTTTCCTGCGTTCAGTCAGAAATTCACCATTGTTTCCTAGCTATTTTTCCACACGTAAATGATCACAAGTTTGCGGAAATATTCAATAAGTACCTTAAGTGCGATATGTATCTTAATGAAGTGAAACAGTCATAAATTATATTTCTACTTACATCCAGAAATTTAATTAAAGTCTTTTGCCGTTAGAGTTCAACGCAATTGAACCTCTTGTTTTTACCGTGCATATCAAAAAAGAGATACAAATGTATGTTAGAATGAGATGATGTCTGGTAGTCACGAAATGTATAAAATTATTTAGCTTTATTACCACTTTGGCTCTGAATCACCTGTTCACTTCGTTATTGTCACCTAACTGGTTAATATTTCAAACCTTATTTTTCAACTACAACATTACCAGTAATACGAATCTGTTTCGGATATTAGGTCATTAGGTTATAAAGTTATTAGAACTGGAAGTACCTAATGCGTACAGTCACGAGTTTGCTTCAGGTACAGATAGCTTCAGCTCAGCTTAGGCATGACCATTGCTTAGAGACCACCGAATAAAAAAACACGTTGTATTTTTACCAACTTACTAGTTTTTGTATGATTCGGACAACCCCTGGAATCCCGTATTTATATTTCTTGAAAATTATGAATTCTATACTTTTGGAGATTCTTTATTATCCATTGATCTGTACAATTTCATTTCATGGCCAAGTTAAACTTTAAGCACCAGTAAGTACCAGTGGAGTACGACCGCACCAATGACTTTGAAACGCTCAGTGAGCAAGTTAGTGAAACCTGGTAAATAATATCGTAATCCTGAATAAAATATGCTTATTGAAGTGTTATATTATTAAATAGGATATCTGCCAAGTTCTAGGTTATGTTTGAGAGAGATTACATTAACGTTTAGGTTAGGGACAGGTTAGGGTTAGGTTAATCTAATGAGGGCGATATTAGGGTTGATTCGAGTCAGATTACAATTAGTTTAGGGATATTTTCACGTTAGGGTTAGGTTAAGAAAAGATTAGAGTTATTGTCAGACTTAGAAGACCTGGGTAATCTCATGCATAAAATGTGGTTAAATTACTGTGTTGAAACTGCAGTCCAAAATAGGAGTTGTTTTTGTCACACGTCAAGGAAAGGTGTCCTGTGTAACAGCTCCATGCGTTTCAATTCATTATTTTCAAGAATATATGTATTTTATTCGCAAAAATCGCCTTTATCATGTGATTGGTGCGTTCAAGGTCATTTGTCCGTTGGTACTTACTGGTACTTAAAGTTTAACTTTGCCCATTTCACCTAATGTCAGATGTTTGTAGTGATTTTATAGTTAAGAGAGTTTTTCAGTGACTTATTTTCTGTTTAGATTCATGAGGTACTCTTCAAATAGAAATGAATGAAACAACAATGTAAATCGCTGAAACCGTACAGGCTAGCACATTAGGCTGTGAATGGCGTTATTTGATTAAGAGTATATATTGTTATATATATGGACAGAATTAAAATCCACAGACGATCGTTTGGCAATCAGATAACAGAGGCAGTTGGTCACGTAATTATTACGAGTGATATTGTGACATTATCTTGTACAGTTACTTTCTGTTGAAACTCTGTAATGCACAACTGTGTATAGTAGTTGGGTTGTTCCAGATGAAGTAGTCTAGTTATCCGGCTGTTGTGTAACAGTGTAATATTTGTCGTTTTCAGACACATTTATTACCTCTTCCATTTGTGTTCTATGTCAGGTTATTTTTTTGTATGTGGTCTTTGTGTGCGTCTGTGGCACAGCGATAGAATGCTCCCCAACCACGCATTTGGTCCGGGGTTCAATCCCCGGCCGACGGACTCCTTTCCATAGCTAAGCCAGTAGTAAGACCTGTACAGAGGGAAGGTTGGGCATGAGGCTAGCAACCCCATCCTTTAAAAATAATCCCCACGGCTACAGAAACTTCAAGCCTCTAACTTGAAGCTCTATGTTCTGCTGGGAACGTAAGGGAATAAAAATAATTAAAAAATACATTTGGAATAGAAAATGTTATCTGAGCCCACACATCTACACAAAATTAAAAGGATGAATGCCTAACACATTAACTTTCCTATCGTATAGTGTTACTCAGCCATAAAGTTCACAAATACAGAAATCACATCTAGTGAGAAATGTGACATTAGAAAAATTAAAATGTTACAGAAACTGCTTCTAGAAATCCTCTGGATTCTATGACAAAAAGAAAGAAGGTGAACTTCAGGAAGAACCTGAACCCATTCACTAATTAGAACTTGGTTCACTTGGTGTAAGATAAATTATTTTTCGATAAAGTAAGGGAACCATGTATGCAAATTCTTTTTATTATTGTTGACAATACAAATAGGGTTTTTGGATCACGAAACACGGGAAAGATTTGAAACGTATGTGTGAAAGCAGACAATCAGGTAAAAACAGCAATAAATTACCAACAGACCGTAAACTATAAACTTCTCACACTAGTTTGCAAATTATAATTCAAGAAAGGTTTGTGAAATCATACATTCCAGTGACTGATATAAGTAGCTGGAGACCACTAGCACTCACCAGTTATATTGACTAATATAAACAGTGAACAGACGTCTCACTAGTTCATTAGCGGAGTACTTGGAGTAATTCACATCGGATAGTTGAATTAATTCAAACTAACAGAACTCTAACTAAACAGACTGGCAAAGTATAAACAGTTATGAATGACAAGAATAATCCATTTACACATTAGGAATTCTGTCTCGTTTCCACTTTCCCCCCTTCACATAAACATATATATATATTAAAAAGTGCTAGTATAATTTACCACAGAAATATCGGTTGCAGACAACTCTAAAAAAATTTCTTTCTTTTTGTCAATTAACAGCTGTTTTCAAAGATTTTCTTCGAGAACTACCAGAACCACTGTTCACTAGTGCACTATATCCCATGTTCTATGATGCTATGCAAATAGCACTGCCTGGATTTACACAAAGTGGTGCAAAACTTGTTTTAAATATTCTCGACTGCTTGCCAGCAAATAACCAAGTAAGTTTTTCTTTTTATTTATCATTTCACTTTTATGTCGTGAGTATTTATGTCACACTCATATGTGTGAATTTTCTCCAATAATCCACGCATGTACAGGTTCCTCTTTAATTTGTATATTAATATACACTGGAGATACAAGCGTCACGCACACCTGTGAACAGATTCCGCATGCATTCATTCCTAAGTTTAGTCACCTACTGTTGATTATAAATTAATAAATAATATTTCCAAGTTATGCTATTGAAGATTATTACTGTTTATCATATCAAATAAGCTTATCCAATGTTAAATTAAATTTGACTGAGATTATTTATTCTAGTGTATTATACTGACTGGGTTCTTCATGGAATTTACGGAAGCAACTTGTTCTTTAGACCTATAAAACGTGTTCCAACCTTCAGGTCTTTTAGAAGTATCACATGATATTTAGGCCGAGGCCAATACGTATGTCCATGACTCCCATACACGAGGGAGTTTAAGTTATGACTGCTGTTATAAGACAGAAATTTATACTAGCTTTTATATACCATTTTTCTATCGTTTTTCTTAACTGGTTTGTATAAACTTCAATGATATTCTTCACATTTCTCAGTCTTTCTTCCTCTTCTTCTCCTTCTTCCCCTCTACACAGTGTGTAAGAGTGGAATGTGACAATTTTAACCGTTCATGTTGCAGTGTCAGATCCGACTTTAGTAATATCTCCATCTATCCATTTGTCTGTCTGACTATATGATTTGACTATATGAAATGAATGGTGATGTCATTCAAATACTTAGAATAACACATTTAAGCGAACAATATTGTTTTCAATTTGATCTCATCAGGCCTAACTCTAATATACAGAACTTACTAATAGATATTCAAAAATAAATCAATCACGACTTTTTTTGTCAGTAGGATAATAAGATTGTGTATGTAAATTGTGCAATTAGTCATAATAGTTGTAATGATAATAATAATAATGGTTTTATCAATAACAAGGATGAAAAAGTGAGGCGATCTGTGATAACAAGAATAACGAAAAACAGCATGATTAAACAAACAATTAATTTGTCAGGTCACAAAACAAATTAACCTATGCTTTTAATGTATTGGAAACTATGAACTCATAATGAATCTGTTCTAGTTGATGAATCATACCTATTGTTTGAGAGCCGTAACACTTTTATTAGGCTTTTTATTTGAATCGCCTAAACTTCTTCACGAATTAGTCCTTGAGAATATTACAATTATAGACAGTAATTTTAATTAGCGTCGGGTTGTTGAGTATGAACTTCAGATTTTTCAGGCACTTCACCTTGGACTAAATACAAATTTGTGTTGGGTGTATTCTATAAAACTAAGAATTTAACTTTGTTTTCTAATCAAGCTACCTGAACATAAAACGCCATAGTAATTCCCGATTATAGGAATGAAATTGTGTATGGTAACATTATGCTACTTAATTGTTGATTTGAGTAGCTTGCTGCCGCTGGGTCATCAAAATGCTTACGAATAGTACCTGGTGAGTTTATGTGGAAAAGTGTAGGAAAAATTAACTTACATATTTTACAGTCTAACACGCTTTTCCTTATGGGAAGCATCATTCGCCCCTCATGAATTCCAGTCTTCTTTAGTTATATGTATGTCCACAAGTAGCGGAATCACCTTGACTACTACTGTGGAAAAATAAGAAGTGTCAGATAGCATTTTATGCCTGGCTTTATTCCCTCCCTTGATTAAGCTGAAAAGTAGCGATGACAGTAATAATGAACAGTAATAGTTTCTGTAAACAACCTGATAATTCTGACATGAAGTCTTATTAAAGTCAATGTTCGACAACAATGAATAATCTGAAACTGAGATGAAACGGCTGTACGGTTTCGAATGGTTCTTATTATTTCTGTAGTTGACATTGTGTCAAGACGAAATTCACCTTCAGATCACATCAGTATAGAATCTTAAACAGGATATGCATTTGCTTGGAGTGTTGGTACAACAATTCATATAGTAAGTAGCCGCCTCTTTTAAAGTTGTCAAATATTCATACTTATAGACATAGCAATGAAATCGGTAGTGTTTCTAGTGAAATACGCCCTCAGAGGATAACTTAAAGTTTGTAAATAGGCAGACTAGCGTAGATCCTTAAATATGGATGCATTAGATTCAATCCCCGCAATGGGTAAAATCTGTGAGGCAAACAGAAGCAGAAAGATAGTGCACTTAAAGTAATTCTGGTGTAACAAGTACTGAAAGACATGCACTGATACACTAATATACTGCATTCACTAGCCGGATAAGTGGAAACTAACTACTGAGAGATTTTTACTTCCGAAACCTATGTTTATCTAACCTTAACAAAGAGATTGTACTGACTGTTAGAACCTAATGTGTTGATCAATTTTCTTGATTTTTTCAATGTAAGTTCTGTTCGTTAGTCAAACAGACACATTAGTCTAGCAGTATAATCGTACTGGATTCATTAAGGCTGGATGAACAATACTCTAAATTCTGATTCTTATTGAAAAACAAAAAGCCTCAATGAATTTATTGTTAATTAACTATGTCACTGCTATCATGTTCATAATTACTAATTCACCATATACCAGCTTACTAATCTTTTTTACTTCATATATTCTTTCTTGTTTGTTTGTTTGTTTAAAAATTGTTATTGATTCGCCTTCTATCTTTGTGGAAAAAAAGCCTTAATAACAAGATGGAAGTAGGGAAGAAAAATGAAAGCATCTGTATTCTTCAAGTTAAATTCAGGATAAAAATTTATTCAGGAAAAAATTGAAGTTGAAATCTCTCTTTATATGTATGCCTTAGACAGTTGTGTAACTGACACAAATGCACACAGACATTTATAACAAAGACACTTTCGCTTAAATGAATAGAAGTGAGGAGAAATTTATTAGCGGTGTTTTCATTCTACCGAAAAAATACAACTGAAAGTAATAATAATATATGGGTGATCCACATGGATGATTGGTGAATCCCGAAAGGAAGAACGTCAAGTACAAGGATGGGTTCTCAATGATTTGAACGATTTGTGCTCACTACCACTAGAAGTGGGGAAGCTATATTGATAAGAACCATCTGCTGACCGATGTAATATGGTTTATTTTTTGGTATATTCCGTACATTTAACCAGTCATTCCTTTATTTGTAAGCAAACTAACCACTACTAACTTACCAATTTGAAAGTTACAGAGATTAGCTTTATCGCTTACAAATATCGACCCAAAGGTGGACTAGGTAGCTTATTAGTACACTCTGAGGTTTCAGCTAATCCTCTTTCCATATGAATTGTGTAGTTCGCCTGAAATAATACACTGTAGTGTAGTAAGACTGCGGTTAAACCTTATCTAAGCTTTCTAAATCGAATTGTGTTTCTACTTTTTGTTCAATTCACATAAGTTAGAGCAGTTTACTGAAACATCTCATTTGAGCTGCTGGTGATCAGAGTGCGTCTATTTTAAAGTGATTTTCAACCTAACTCGGTATCTCAGAGAAAAGTATTCCAAACCAAAGAGAACTAAACAGTCTGACTATCATTTTGTGATGAGCTGTCAGTACTCAGGACGAGATCGAAATCTGTCAGTTTAACTTTCTATCCTAAATGTAGTCAATAATATGTAATATGTAGGAACTAGAGTCCAAAAGCTGGTAACACTGACTGTCCGTTAACACTCCTGTGGTTGATCTAAATTAGTGAGGAAAACACTAAAACACTTCTTTCGAAGATCCTTTCGGTGCCAAGATCTGTGAAGATGTGATGAAAGCAGAGCAGCAGAAAGACAGATTTTTAGCTACTTCTTACTGTAGGAAGCCAGTGCCTGTAACTATTTTGAATCTAATGGCCCTTTTTGAATCTTATGCTTTACTGAGAAAAGAGAAAACAGTTTCCTTGCGAAGCTCAGATAAATCTGTTAACTACGGAATAACAAAACAGTTCAGAATCTGGTGAATAAAAGCTTCGATATGATAACTTTACGACCAAAAGCATTTATTTCACTGTTGACCATTTCGTTCCTCAAAACTGTATTATATAAAAACACATTCAGTTGAATTGTGTGATACAAAAGTCAGGTTAACACTAATTAATTATTTCAATTAAAGCTTTGAAACACCCTGGTATTATTCACTCACTCACTAGTGATTGCTTTTAACAGCTGAGTATTTGCACTGATTTTATCACCTTTTGTAATAATTCACTTCCGTTTTCAGTTTAGCACAAAATAATGCTATATATTTCAGTTTCCACCTTCCTCTCAATATAATGAAGGTTCTACTAGTGACGGCGCATTTCTGAAAATCTAAACTAAATCTCTTAGTTTTTACTTCAGTATATTTATTTTGCCTAACCCGTTGACGTTTATTGAAAGCTTGAATAGATGAAAATTCAAAATTTAAAAGCCTCATACACAGGAAGACAATGACAATGATTACTGACCCAGCCATTTAACATTTAAGCCATTACAGTAAGTTGACTGTCTCAAGAATTTACACTTAAGTATGTTTCACTCTGAAGTGTGACAGACAGCCGTTATGCTAAAATATTCACCACTTTGCAAACTCGTAATTCCAAAACTAAATTTTCACTAACACAAAATCATCTATAAAGCAAACAGTTAGTTGCAGTCAGTTGATTATTAATTAACGTTACAGAAAATAAAAACAAGAACTGTTCGATGCATCTCGGTCGTTTTGAGCAACACATGCAATAAAATAAGAACTGCTGATTTGTCTAAATACCTAATCATTTAATATGCTTCATTTAAATTCAGAATTTAAGGTAGGAGAAAAAGACACCAAGATTTCGAGAAAAATAATCGTTTTAATCAATAGAATTATCTATCCCAAGAAGCTGATTAATACTTGAGGTAGCTTACATACGTACGTACAGAAAAATAACCTTCCAGCTGACAAAATACAAACAAGAGTGAGCTGGTTTCAGAAGGCGAACTGAAGACTTAAAACCTCTTCGTCTTTTTTTGATTTAGGAGATATATTAAGTGTTTGTAGGCATTCTGAAATTATATCTGATAGAGGGCTGAAAAGTAAAACTTGTTAAACAAGATATAGTCGACTTAGCTTTATATATATATGAAGATGGATAACGGTGGGCAGAATGTTACACTGAGATGTTTGGTTATTAAATTTGGTCAACAAATGATTGATGAGCTTATCATTCGGAAAGGTGGGTGTATAAGTGAAAATTTGTAAATAACAGCAAGTCTAGAATGAAAAACTGATTAAAAGCTTATAAATGGATGTGTCAAGAATTAATTGAATTTCAGATGGGAATGTTGAATATACCCATGTCTGATGATCAAATACTTACTTCGATTCTCAGTAGAGCTTGATGTTGAACATAGGACAGGGCAACAGTCAAAATAATGACAAGTGTGTTGGGTTATTAGGGAATGTTTGAAATCAGTTGTGTTTCTTTTTATTAGCTTTATTAAAACACTTAGCATATCACGCCAGTATACTTCCTATGAAGTCTGAATCTGTTGCTTTTTACACCAATAAGTGAAGTTCATGACAGTTATTAAGCTAATGCTAAACAAGTTTACACTGATATTTTATTTCCGGTGTATTTACAACGGAAACCAGTTTGTGATGCCGATTATTTCTAAAATGAACACTAGTAATATTTTCATTTTGACAATAGTGAAATTAATACATCGTTAAGCAATAAAATAGAGAAAACCACTTTTTTATTATGTCAGTCAATATTGTATAAGATAGACATCTACTAGTGGACAGGTAGATAGGTAAGTAGTTGGATAAGGATGTATACGAGAATAGGCGCATAGAAAGATAGATAGACAGAGTAAACAACACAGTTATGCAAGGAAATAAGGTCGTCAAGTCGACAGACTGATTAGATGACAGTGTTTTTTCCCAATATATTGTTAGTCCACGTATGTAGTAGAGTTTTGTCTGTGGTATAAAACGACAACAATTTTAATCGTACAACCGATTAAGCTCTTAACCTTAAATATCACATGGACATGATGACTGGTGTTGGTAGTAGGTTAGACATCAGACATTAGACAGAATTCAGATTCATACAAAAGCATGTTTAAATAATTAATGAACAAGTCCATTTTGCAAAATGATATGGCTAAATAAACCTTTACAATCCCCTTTAGTTAATCCACAAAATAATTTGAAAGTAACTCGTAGTGTTGCATTACATACTTACTAGATAACAGTTCTGATTAATACTTCGGTGAGTAATATGCACTAACCTGAGAGTGTCAGTCATCAAACAATAAGGGCTAATTAATTCTATATCATGGCATGAAATTTGATAGGACAGAATTCATTATTCTAAAAAAATTTGGATTTAGAATAACAGGTGGGACAAGTGGAAACAATTCAGAGTGAGAATAGTAATAATCACAATATTCGTAGTAATGTGGGAAGAGTACATAGATTAACTAAATAAACAAAATAAATAAATGAATATCCCTCTATGGCCATTGTAGAAGTAGGGATTGTACATACTTCTTTTGTACACAAAGGTTTGGCTAAAATTCATGAGTGGCCAATTCCTCCGTTGTCTATAGAAGTCTATAACGAAGAAAACGCGGTAAGTTAGCATGGATTTGGTAGATGATCTTAAAATCATGGTCAGGGTTGGCAAAGTGACAGAAGTCAATCAAGTGTTCTAGAATAGAGCTTCGCACGCCTCTCCTTTCTCCCTTGTAAAACCATGCTGGAATATGTTCTCGTATCCGTGTGGAACGCTTTCTCTGCCTACGGACAATGTACGTTGCTCCACAAGAGCAGGTGAACTGATAGATTCACATGGAGGCGGTCAGACGGAGGAGCTTGCCTTTTACAGAGATGGAGAATAACTTGCAGCTGGTGAACGTCATTTGTAATTTCGCTGAAAAACGTCTTACTGATTGATTTGGAGAAACGGTTTTGAGCATATCTGCAGCTTGATCATCCTTGAATTCCAGGATCTTTGGAGCTGAGTCGGTACTGCTTATCTATCCTGTTTCTGTCAATAAATCGGTTCGGGTAACCGTTTTCTGAGAGCAGTTCCCTCACCGGATATAATTTCTTACAATATAATATATATACGATTGCACAGCTTGATAATAAATTCGTTAAAATCGGTTTATTCTTTGGGTATTGTGTGCTTAATTTTACAATGCGAATCATTAAATAATTAGTTCTATTAATCATGATCCACTTGTTAGGAGTTTATATTCATCAGCAAGGTAAGTGGGAGAAAGATGGGAGAGGCAATAATCATTAAAAGGATTATAAAATCTCTTTCATATAAGTCATATCGTCAAGTTGGTCTACGAAAGATGTATGTACGGTTTTTTATGCATACATATGTTTCTGATGTTGACGTCTCAAAAATATCTCAAGAATGCTTAAAAACTAAGCTTTATACATTTTATAAGTGATAGGGTATGGTGGAGACAAGTATTTTGGCGTCTTCTCTGCATTTGATTGCAAAATTACAAAAGACAAAACTGTGACCACACTATTCTCATTGATATGTTTTTTTTAAAGGAGGCAGTTTCATAATGTTAGGTCTTTAGTATTCACTAACAGGCATACTACTTCCTGTTGATAAAATCTGAACAGACAGTGTCGAAAACTACTGCTCAGGGAATTAAGGTTATCTGTTACAATGATCCTGACTCTTGCATGAATGCTTGAGTTCAACCATTACCAGAGACTATACAATAAAAACACAGGTCACTTTTTAGTAACTCATCACTGTAGATAATTACTAAGACATTCATTTTTATTTCACTCCTAGAATAATGTCCTAACCGAATGTATATTTCTTTCGACTGATAAATTTGGAAACAATGAAAAGCACTTTTTAAATAAATACATTTATTTTACCCTAAGGCTTTCCATTAACTGAAAATAGAGCGGGTACAATAACTGTTCAAACCAGTCAATAACTGACATAGAAATTGTAACTTTGTACTAAATAGTCTAGCAGTGGGGCTATTTTGGGAAGAAAAATACTGATTATGCTTGTCGACAGAGTATCAGCAATAATTAAAATGGTGACAGCGACTGTTGTACTGTCGAACACTAATTACTTTACCAAACTGCAGTATACAACTGGAGCAACTGTATCTGTGTATTTAACACAGAAAACGAATCAGGTAAAACTTAATAATGACTAGGAGGAATAATTCTGCACGTCAGTCGAAAGGTTTTAAGAACACAATTCTTAGTAGGACAGGTTTTTTTAAAAATTCGCACTGAAGTAAGTTATCTTAATCCCTTGATATCATATTCAAACAGTTTGGATGTATGTCACTGGCCTAGGGACACAACATGCATTGTCATTTAAATACTGGTTCATGTACACATGACATTTTATTCGAGCGATAAGCGTCATCGCTACACTCTAATTTGAGGGGTAAAAGTGATCTTTTTTGCTACATTCAAATGTAAGTAAAAAGTGATTGTAATGTTGTGTGTTAGCAGACACCATCTTGAAGCCTTGCTCACAGTAACAAAGCATCTTTTTATTTTGTTTCATTTCACCTGCAGACAACTCAGTTTGTGTGGGTATGAAAATGCATGGATTTATTTAAGTCTGTGGACTCTTGGAATGCACTTAGGATTAACAGCCAGACAGGTGAAATGTTATATTCCTAAGTATTTTTTTATTCCTTCACGTTCCAAGTGGAACATAGAGCTTCAAGTTAGAGGCTTGAAGTTTCTGTAGCAGTAGTGATTATTTTTACCGGGTGAGGTTGCTAGCCTGATGCCCAACCTTCCCTCTTTACCAGTCTTACTACTGGCTTAGCGAGGTAAAGGAGTGCGTCGGTGGCCGGGGACCATGTGCATGGTCGGCTAGTGTCCTAACCGCTGTGCCACCGATGAGCACTATTGTTTTGCTAAAACACTAAGAATTTGTATAACGATGACAAAAAGTTTTTGTTGGCAGAGTTATATAGATAGATTAAAGATGTACTTTAACGGGAAGAATTATGAATACTTTAAACAGAGGGGCATAAAATTCATTCAGCGGTTGTATTTTGTTTTCGTAGATGGAATTTTACTGTAAAATGATGAATACATGACAAATTAATTAGTGATCAACATTTATGAAGACAGTTTTCAACACAAATTGTGATCAGAATAAAACTTTTTGAAGATGAGGAGGTAATAAACTTCTTCTGACCCATTACCGAGTGAATTCCACAAATCCATGCCATGTATTCCTACACAAATTTAGTCAAGATATGGTATGCCATTGACGGTTTTCAGCTCAGATTCAAAAGGTTCTGACACTTTCACTGCACCCTGACGGTGAATTTTTATGCGTACAAGGATAAAAACTCAGTTTAGGCGTAATTTTCAATGATGAATTTACAAAACTTTATCTGCTATGCTGTGAATATGACATTTATTGAGCACACATAATCATCGTCTGTCTCAACATGTTTTGTTAGCTAAAGTTGAATTAGATTATAAAAGGGTTGAGATTATTCTAATAAAGAAATAATAGCAGTTCATGAAGTCACTAAATATTTACCTGGGTTATGAAGGAATTGTAGGCTGCTTAGTTACTATGCATACAGCTACAACAAGCAACGGTTGTGTATTTTCTTCACTTAGTGGATAATATCTTATTTGTTTACTTGCTCAGCCTTAAAGCACTGTACGACTTTCGATTAAATTACTCTGACTTCTCCTTCCTTTTATTTACCACCTACTTTATGCGCCGTTTTGGACTGGGTCAGTGTGATCACTACTGCAATACTGTTTGTCTGTAAACTTCATTGTTTCACATGGTCGGTGTATTCTTCATTAGTATTTTGTAGATTTGGATATGGATGAGTTGAACGATGAATAGTTTGTTGGTTGACACCTTAATTCTTGACTGATATGTCTTTATGTGAATCATCCTGGCTGATTGTGTCACTCATCTAATTGTTGCTGTTCGTACTAAGAATGAATTAAGTTTTATTAGTCTTCATATTTTTCTACATTAATGTTACTTATGGTCTTGCTGTTCGAAGACTAGTCAGTAAGTTCATGTTTTTCTTCCTTTTGGGCATTGAGAGGTTTGACATAATAGTTTGCGTTATTCACTGGATGATTTTCTTTCGAAATATTTTTCACATTAGGGTTGATAAGTTTTTAAAGCTAACACTTTTGAGAAACTTCATTGTGAGTGATGCAATGTGTTAGTAATATTCACAGATCCCAGTCGATTCAAAATAATGAATCAGGATCAATCGATCTGAACTTTTACAGACACAAGAAATATAAGTTACAGTAGTCTAGCTAGTTAAATGTACAAATCAGTGTGCGTATTCTCTAACTAACACTATTATTAAGTAGTATTTTCCTACACTACTTTAAGCTCTTAGAGTGTGACTAACAAACAACTGATAGACAAGGATAATCAGATTTTGTATTTATTACAAATTCCATATTTTGAATGAATAATTGATTTCAAAAGATGGTTTATTCACTTAAATCGTGAACAGGCAAAAGTTCGAATCCATGAGTCATCGTGTTCTGCCCCAGACGCTGAATGATCAGCTGACTTGCCTCTTAACCTGAAGTTCCTGGTTTCGATTCCCGGTAGGATCATGCGTGTAAACTGCTAAAGAGTCCCAAACTTCGAATGGAATATCTGTCTAGTAATTCGTTGTCTCCACTGGTTGATTAACTGATGTCATTTCGTGAAACTTGAAATACACCAGTATGTTTTGTCCTTCTACACCTCTGCATTTTATTATTATTATCAATTTAGTTGATCTGGAATTAGTTTTAGTCAAATAATTTTATGATTCAATCTATTTTATTTGTTTTAAACAAGGAAATTCTCTTGTACCTTTTGGATCACTTTAAACGGTTAACTAATAACTGTGAAGTCAATAAAATGGATACACAGAATCTTGCAACATGTCTCGCTCCAGTTTTATTTTATCCATCACCGAACTCTGCTCGAAGCCTGGATCCAAATGTTTTAGAGCCTAGAAAAATGGCTGAAATATTTAAATTTATTTTGGAAATATGGCCAGATGACCGCTCAAGATCACACAAATTTAACCCAACTGAATCATGGATTTCACCGTATTCCTCCAATATTCCTCTTCCTGAAGACCAGCATCAAACAGGATGCCATCCTCATCAGCATCACCATCATCATCCTAAGCATCGGTATGATCAGTCGAGTCACCGAGCATCGAGCGCTGTTCGGTCGACATTATCCGGACCAGCTGGAACTGGAGTGGGATATCGATCACCGCATACAGTGCAAAGATCTAGTATTCTTACTGGTAAAGCTGAGTCAGGTAAACTGTACTTTTTATAAAGATGTTAACAGCTTGATCTGAACAAAGATGGTAGAAATATTTTAAACACACGATATACTGAAATGCTTCGACTGTTCATATTTAAAAAATTATTGCCCCTTAGTTAAGTCGGTTCATATCCTTGAGAGAAATACGTTTAATCTGAAGTGTGAAACATGTTGCACAGGCCATTGTCAAAATAACATAAAGCGCAGGTCAAACCGAGTTCTTACCATCTAACACAGTAGTAATAATGACAGGTGAATGTAAAGTTACATGAAATAGGACTTTGGCGATAAAACTGGTTAGTATGATATTAATCGCTACTTAACTTTTGAATGAAGTACAGAGTTTCATTCTGCAAGGAATAAGTTAAATGTATAGTTGACATAAGTGATGAAAGCTTGGATAAAATAGAAACCTAATATAAACACTACACGACTCTGCATTGTATCGTTAAGCAAGTGCATTAATAGAATAATTTATATGATGTAGTACTCACTGTTTCAGTATTTGTATTTATTCATTGATGACGGCCTAATCGTATAAGACATGTTGCTAGGCTATTCAAATACAATACATCATATACCTGTATCCGAATTCTAGTATGAATGGCATGACGACATGTCTTACACCATCAATCCTGGCGACCTTTCACACAGAAATTACTGTTTATAACCACACCAATTTAGGGAATTATTCTTCACCACAATGCTAAAGTTCTTTTCTTATTCGTATAATATTATTAGTAAGTTCTCCACAGAATGTATTTTATAAACCCTCTTGAGGCCTTACTATGTAAACTGACTTTAATAAATTTCACTGCTCTTAGAAAGTTGGTCCGAAGGCTTGATCAATGTATGCCTTATACTAGTAAATATCCTATGATCAGCACACGTGACCATTGTTGTAAACATCCCAAAGTTTATACTGATTACCAAACACTTCAGTGCTTACAGTTATTGGTAAACAGCCAACATGTGATACAACAAGGACTTATTTAACATTTAGATCTTCTGGTGTAATCACCTCGTTGAACAGTCCCTTCTGTATACCGTTAAACCGATCACATTCATTTAAGACGCACTACTGAGTCAAAATAAGGTTACTAATACTTAACTAATGTAATGAGGGGATGAGTGAATCTGTAAACACTACTTAATTTGCAGAATTGTTCGAATCATCGATCCATTACTCTACCAAATGAGCTTCACCACCCAGTCAATTATCTCTAATTTATGTGATGGCTGCTTGAATCTAATATTAAATGAAGTGAAAGTGCCACTTGATTGGATTTTGTAGCTCAGTAACTGAATACGATAGTGACTGAGATGTTTCTTTAAAGTCCAGCAATTGTCTTAAAACAACTACTTAACTAAAAAGTAACAATCTGTACTTTCATCATTTGCAAAAAATTAGACGTGATGAGAAATGCTTATCACATTTCATTATTGATAAGTGCATTTTTCTAAAACACAAGTGAAATTCTAGAAAAGATTTTTAAATATACAAGAAAAAGCTTTTAAAACAAACTTGTCAATGTCGACGTTATCAATTTTTCAGCATGAACAATTTTCAACTTGTCAGGAAATCAATTAGAGCAATTAAAATTAGAAATTACTGACTATGGAGTATGTACAAAAGACAATAACAAAAAAATCAGTGTGAATGTAATTTTTTCAAATATTTTTATTTGCAGTTTGATTTTTGTGAGAAAGCCAGTGGAAACAAATGGAGTACGAGAGAGCTGTTTTATTCTAGTTAGGTATTCTGTAGCAGTTGGTATCCCCAACCTTCCACGTTCCGTAACAGGATCAAACATATGTCGATATCCTCTTGCCGTTTAATGATTCCTTAAATACTGTTGAGTTTGGACAGTCTGAAATAATATCGATGATTTTTGTGAACTTTACCTCTAAATATGTTTATCTGCACTTAAATGTAAGATGAAGTGCCTCGGTGATAAAGAACAGAATGATGAAGTTTCCTTTCAAGTTCGAAAAGTGCAAGTAGTAACATTCAATACTAGTTTGTCAGAATTGTTTGCAGCTAGTAAACAAAATTAAAACTCTACGCCGTATAAAGTTGTATCTATTCCTTGATAAACTATTCAGATTTCTCACCGCCTGCTTATATTCGCTATAAACGTAATTTTTAATCTGTCTGAAGAAACCCGATATAAAACAACACAAAAGGAATAGTAATCCATTTGCTTTGGCACTTCAAATCGTGGCTAGAAAAATAGTTGAAACGCTTAGCATAAATAGTAGTAACCAGGCTCAGCTTCTTTTCAGTCACACAGTGTTTTTTACAGTCTTTCGAGTGAGTTGAGTAACTGTCTAACTGACTGACAGAAACAGTCACCATTTGGTTCTTTCGTGAATTACCTCCATAACCAAATCTTCTACCCCTAATCTGAACCAAAGTGAACTACATCTAAGCTCAATAATTGAGGCTACGGTAAGCGGAAACCAAACTGTTACCTGAAATTGAGAACAGACTGGGTCTGCATAAAGTAATAATGAGTGTAGTAACATTTCTAACCAAAAGGTTTTCTACAAATAACAGTGTTCACATCGACAACGGAATATCAAAAAGCAAAAATCAAGTTGAAAGAAAAAATAAATGAGAAAGATTTCCTCTGGGGAATCTTACATCTCAAGCAGGTAGAGAAGAAGCTGAGGTTTATTCGCAAGGTAACTGAATCTTAATAAAACTAGTGCGGAAACTTGACAATTCTAATAGAAATTCGTCTTGAAACCACGTTTTCCTGTGGATGAAATTCTTCAAATTATAATCACACGGCTTTAAGTGAAAATCCACTTGGGTTTCCTATAAAATTCAAAATAATCAAATGACATTGTGACTTGCTTGATAATATAAGTGGAAATTAAGAAAACGAAATAAACAGTATGATGGTAAATACTGTTAATTGATGTGAGTAGATGGAATCCATTCACGTGAGCCAACAGTGCTTGCTAGGTAGATCAATGCGATCCAAACATCGAATAGCTTTTCAGTTGTTTGCAGTAGACAACATCAAGTCACCTGTATATAGGTAAGAAGCGCCACTGGTTGACTTGTATCAGTCATTAATATAAACCAGGTTTTTATTTGTTTAATGCTAAACGATTAAAAACGTGTTATTATGGATGTTTTTAGTAAACAGTAGAAATAAATTCTACATGTAAATGTGTTATTGTGTAGTCAATGATATCGTAGTGTCTAGTTTTCACTGAGAACCTAAACTAACTTGAAAAGTGTTCAGTACATTCCTCATGATAATGTAAATTTCTGTATCAAGAATTTTCGCTCATCTTCACTCATAAATGTGGTACATTTGGAATCTGAAGTAAACTATGACTTCATATTAATTTAAAGCATTCGAGGTGGAAATGGGATCATTCCATTCTAATTTGCTGCCAACAGTTATCATGCCTTAACTTACTGACTAATGCAGGTATGTGTACAGCCTTAATTAAAGAGTGAAACAGGTATCTGTTTAATATTCGTAATACAACCTTATTATTGAAAATGAAAATTTTATTATTTGTTTTTTCTCTAAAATAGATATTTAAAACAACTGGTCATAAAATTGATGAGTTTTAACGGCCTGTGGATAAATCATTATGTTTGTTGTGTTATTTTATCTTCAAACATGGCTTTATAGATAAATCAGATTATGCAGGCATAAGTCGTAGTGGAAAGTTAAAATACGGCAACGGCTCTAACGGTTCATCAAGACATGGAATTAACCCAGAAGAACATAGAAGGACTAGCCGTGATCCCCGCCAAACTGTCAGTTTCGGCAACGCGAAAACAATAAGAACCCATTCAACACAACGAAAGACTATGTCTCAAACGGATATCAATCTAGGCAGTAGCCGAGGGTATTCAGTTGGCTTTGACTTCAGAGATCAGCAAGTCATTCCACCTACTGATGATTCCAGCATTCGAGTCCATCCTCGTTTTCAAGACATACCAACAACTGGTTCCACTGGAACAGATAGTGGAACAAGATCAAGCTTATCAGTTGGTTCAAGGCAACCTTGCCCGCCACCACATGCCAGCTCATCTGTTGACAGGGGGACACACAGTGAACTCATCCGAAGCTCTAGTCAAGAACGTCAACATTATGGGCGAACACACAGACTTTCTAGACGCTCTCATCCGTTCAGTTAGTACATCTTCAATCGGAATTATAGTTCAGAGCATATTTTTGACAGACATAAGACAAGAATACAATTTGTCTGTTTTCTATTAAATCTACGGTCAGATCACCTGACTACAGCTAGGCCTTCTTCATATATCTTCAAATTATCATTGTTTTGACTGAACTTAAATCCACTTCAGGTACGATAAGTTTGTTTTCACTAAGTACAGAGGATTTCTCATCGATATAAACGTTATGTAAAACCCGTGTTGTCATGATATTAATGTATTTGAAGTCAGAATGAAGCAATAAGTTAAAATTTGAGCTGTGGTGAAGGAGATAAATTAATTTATCATTTTCTGAAATAATGCTCATGTCATGCGAGCCTAGTGATATGAATTAGTCGATAAAAGAGTTTATCTCTTATGTACTAAGTTTTACATCTTTCACAACAATTTTTTCCACTCTGTCTTCTTCATTGTTTCACTTCTTTATTCTCACCGCATGTTGGATTCACTTCACCATCTGCAATATGAGATACTTTCTGTGAAACTTATGCATATAGATACACTCATCCTCTTTATGAATGCATTCTTGATGATTCATTGTTCAATATCGATCTGGTTTCAAACAAGTTTCCCTATTACACATTATTTGATTTTTGTCAACATGCTATAAAGAGATATTGTGTTTATCATTGAACCAAAAGGTACATAAGTTATGTATATGAAGTAATACCGAATAATTGAAATAAATAAACATGTAGGATTTTCATTACAACTTACACTTGAAATGTTCATCATCTGCATTTTCTTCTCATGACGGTTATGATTATAATTATAATAATTGTTATTACTACTGCTATTATTGTTGATATTATTAATATCATGTGTTATTCACAATATCTATTAATCATGACGCATACTACCTAAACTGGGACATAATTGGTGAACATTTGGATTTTTGTCTAACTCTTTTCTTTCATTTAGTTTATAATTTATGGTAAATGAAGTGAATGAGTCATTACCTGTTTTAATTTGTTGGCTGGACCAACAATTTCTATTATTTTGCATTCAGTATATACATATTCCATATACATACAGACGCACATACAGATTGACCATTCTGCTCATCTCAGTTATGACAATGTCGTGAAACAGAGAGAACAGATTGATATTTGATAGAACAGAATTTATGTATGTTATACGAATATACGCACAGTAATATATATATATATATATATATATATATATCACTTACATGCTTCAATATGTACATGTCTTGCTTGTACACAAGTTTGCTTATAAATACAGTATATAAATGAAACGCTACTACTACTACAGTATAGAAATCACCTGAACTTAGCTTCAACATACCAGATGGAGAAATAAAATACACTGTGTAGCAGACTAAACTGTATTTTCTAAGTTGACTATATATATATATATATATATATATATATATATATATATCCTAGATATCTAGACCTAGAGGTTCTCTTTTGTTTAACATTTATTATAAACATTATCATTCCTATCCCTATCACTCTCTATAAGTGTGACAATTACTGTTACTAATATTAATATTAATACAATTATTATTAACCCACTTATTAATAATACTTATATTGCTTATATTTCTGTTTATGTTCTATATTTTCAAACCCCTCACCTAATGTTTCCACTCATTCTAATCTTTTTGAAATTACCGATTGAATTTGTAACCAGTAGATCATTCAGTGAGAAAAGCATCTTTTCTCTTCTTCTCTT
Source organism: Trichobilharzia szidati (assembly GCA_944472155.2). Classification (NCBI taxonomy): domain Eukaryota; kingdom Metazoa; phylum Platyhelminthes; class Trematoda; order Strigeidida; family Schistosomatidae; genus Trichobilharzia; species Trichobilharzia szidati. Next base: position 94,199,406 of record OX235279.1, on the reverse strand, counting down.
ATACTTCTTGTTGAACTCGTTTTCGTACCTGTTAGATAGTGTAAAATTGAAATAATTAGTAGCAAGTAAATAGACAAACACAAAGGTGCAAATTTCTCCACAGACGTATTTCGGAAACGGTATAAATAACTTCACGAAATTACTATTATTTTAAAAACCATGGTGGGCCAAACTGAGTTTGTTTTCCCCTATCCATTTCTTTGTGTCGTTTCCATTTTTGGTCTTCTAAAATGTTTAGTACAGATAAAGATAACAAAAACTAATACATTTTAATTGTTTTCTAGTTATTATTCGGGAAATGGGGGCAGAAACTATTCAGTGAACTGGTCAGATTTAGTAACTACCAATTACAGAATAATCACCAACACTTATTGAAACTGCTATGTGACTTGCATGTTTTGTGGAGGTAACTTCTTGAAGTTCCAGCCCTATATAAAAACACTTGTTATGCAAGTTTGGGTATTTTGGAAGAATCACAGTAGGCTGCGTAGCTGAATAAGTCCTCTCAAGTATCGATCTCCGAATAACAAGCAGCAGCTAGTATTTCGTGTAGGGTTCACGTTGTTAAGTGAAAGTTAGGAAAAGTTAAACTCTGAGCACCAGTAACTACCACTGGAGTGCGTCCTCACCGATGACCCTGAATGGACCAGTAAGATTCCTCACTTGAGTTCAAGCCTTGATTCGGCTTGCTTCAAGTGAAGTTACGTCTTAAATTTGGTGTAGACTGAGTGTTCCAGTATTGTTTGGAGTGAATGGAAAAGGAAGGATTTATTCCTGTAGTGGTATTATGAGTATAAAAAGCTTCAGTAGATCGGCTGACGAAAGCATTCACCATTGTAAAGATCGTCTGAGACGAGTTAGTATAAGGGGAGGTAAGCTGACGGTTACACTATTTCTTAGGAACAATTTTGGCCAGATCCTATTTATTATTAACCCAGATTTTGTGTGCTTTCAATTACTGGGTTTTAAAACCCTCTGTGAGGGGTACAGCTGCTGAAAAGGAGAATAATCTCGTCTCATCAGTTCAGAGGTACTGGCACTGCAGACATATCGCATCTTGGAAGACGGAAAAAGTTAATTCTTTATTGGGAGGAGGTTCTGTACATATAGATGAAACAGTAATAATACAGAGGAAACACAACCGTGGTCGCGAAGAGAGCAAAATAACGTTTCGGTGATTGCATTGTACGACACCAGTTTACAGAAAGGATTCGATGAAATAACATCATACTTCAACACCCATTGGTAATGATGGTAGACATTGAGTGAACGTCCAATGAACTGTTTATTCGAACCAGTTTCCTGTTCGTTGGAGCAGCAATCCCTGTCGTAGACCAGACATTTTCTCGTTGACAGAAGACCGGAGCAATACGATCAAAAGTATTCACGTATGTTATGCTGACATTAATTATAGACATTTTCAGTGTGCTGATAGTAACCAACTGTGAATCACGTGGTCAAACTGCTGTGCAATTAACCTGATATATTGGTTTATACTTGGTGGATCAAAAAATCTACGACTTACCGTCTGTCCTTTAATAGTGCTTCAGTTGAAATTGAGTTGGTTAGCATATACATATGTGGTGGACCTTTCACGCTGTTAGCTTATTAACCCAAATTCAAATAGAAAACAAAATACCAAATCAATTGAGTTTACGGGAAGAATATATTAAAGTTTTGTTACTTGGGTTTACAAAGATCCAAATTCCACAATAAACGTAATGGATTCCAGAAGTGCTGCGGGAAGACTGCTCTAGTTCTAATTCTCCAGTGTTGACGTTGCCGGAGGTCGACCAAAGTGCGTAGGAAGAGACTACGGTGATCCTGCAAAAATTCGAGATAGAAGGCAGGTTGTTATAATTGATCGACGGCAGTTGAGATGGTGGAGAAGATGGAGAGTCGAAGGCAGAATTATATATTTATTTAAAACTCGAGGGAAGTTCAAAGTACAGCATTTTCGGTTAAAACAAAGTAGTGTACAATATGTTCATTTTTTACATAATAGTAAAATTTGGATAAGTTTATTTTTGAGGACTCCACACATAAAGCTCACCTAGTTAACTAGAATGTTATTTTTCTAGCCGGTCCCAAGCCTGGATAAAGAGGGAGGGTTGGGTATGAGGATAGCAGCTACACACCACTAAACCTAAAATACTGTTACAGAAACTTTAACACACAGAAAATACCTTAAAAATACAAAAAATTCAGAAAAAAACTTACTCTACGGTGAAATTGGAGAGGCGAAATGACACAGACCTCTTGGGAAGCCAGGCAACCAGCTGATGTGTCTTCTGTAGACAGAACCAAGAATAATAATGGGGACGTAGAATGTCCGTACAATGTACGAGGCTGGGAAGGCTGCTCAGGTAGCCGAAGAAATGAGAAGATATGGCCGAGAGGTGTTGAGTATCTGTGAGAGCAGATGAAATGGAAGTGAATTGTCAAAATTGTCTACTAGAGAGTCAGTAATCTGAGTGTTGAACTCGGATCGTGATATATCATCTCTAGCTGCTTTGAAAGCATTCAACTAGACCCTGAAGTTCCTTTGAACTAGATGATGATCTGAGCCTGCATCTGCTCATCGTCTCGATTGTGTGCAGCAGACTGAGTCTCTACTTTCTTGATATTGAGATGAATTCTATCTGATTTTCGGTGTGTCCATCTGGTGGAACGCGTGTCACCTCCTGAATTACCTCGTTCCTCTACACACTGCCTCCCATCACCAAGTCATTCAAGTCTCCGAAGAGTTCTGCCTCCTCATTCACTTCCTCGAGACACCCCCGACACATGATCACTTCTCCTCCTGTGTTGTCTCCTCCCATTTTCAACTCCATCCATATCACCCATTATGACTGACTTTGATGTCATCACCTGACCGGATTCTTGTCAATTACTGCTCACAGTTTCCTCTAGAAGTCTTCATTCGTCCCCAGTGTGCCTACGTTGTTTGCAGGGGTGTGTTGCATTTCAGATTTGTAATTTCCCTTCGCTTTGACTTCACTTCATTGGATCTCGTTCCCATGATCCTGAGAGTGAGTGTTTATCACCATTCTGTTGGCAGCATCATGATGGCCACTCAATCAGTGTTCCCGTCGTTGTCGTCCGGAAGATTGCAGTAGATTACAGGCTTTCCAATTGACGATTTGGCGAGTCTGCTTACATTCCACCTGCTCTCACACATTCACATCACTTCCATACCACATTTTCTCGTCATTTCTTTTGCAGTCTGAGCAGTCTTCCCAGCCTCGAATATCATGAGGATATTGCATATGGCTATGTTTAATTTTGCTTTCAATGGAAGGCGGTACATCGACTGACTGTTCTTCTGGGGTTTTTCGATATCCCATGTGATTTTGTCCCTTTGATTCCAGCGAAGAATTAGTTTACTTTTTGTCGTTTCTTCATGTTTCTGCGGCAACTGGACTGATTTTCTTATGTGGGGTTAGTATCCCCACTTCCAACCTTCCTCGTTTTTTCGGGCGTAGTACTGGCTATTAAACTACTGAACATTCGTATTTATTAGGAGGTGGAATTCGGACAGGGTTTTGGAGTGCAGTTTCATATTAGGTGGTTGGGAAGTGGCCTAGTTAGAAACAGTGTATCATCATGTGCTATGTCTAGTAATATGGAAAGGTCGTTACGTTAGAAAGATTCATCTAAACTGCTAGTTGGTGATTCGACTAAAAGCAGTTACCGGCATGGTGTAAGATTTTGTAAAAACTATGCTGGGGCCGATGGGCGAAGTCGTACCGCTGGGGAATAGGGATGTAACAGCAGTAAGGTTTTTCCCTCAGATGACCAGCATGCCAGCTAAGTTTTCTCTACACTCTGGAAAGAGAGGGCTAGTAAGGGTCGACCCCGAAAATTGCACATCCCGACTTACCCTACGGTGGTCTGTAAAAGGCGGTAAATTATTAATACGGAACCAGTTGGTACAAGCCGAGTATTACGGGCCTCAGGCAGTTGTCCCCCTAGGCTCTGCGGTCATGCAACACTAACTCTCTTCCTGTTTCAAGTACCCCAAGAATCAATCAGCTTCCGTGGTTTTGGCAGCTGAGAAGTAACAACCGCCTACACACTTCCAACAGCACACGATCCCTCCTGATCATCACCCTCCTTTATCCCTGTCAGCCTCATTGTCTTGCTTCTCTACTACCGTTAATACTATTCTGCAGGCTAGTCAGTCATCTTCACTTCATTCTGTGACCACAAACAACGATGGCAGCCATAGAAACACCCCCGACAGCCTCTTCAAGCCACGTCTCCCAACTTCATATAGGAGCATTCAACGTCAGAACCCTTTACCAAATCGGACAACAGGCATCACTAGCAAGAACTCTGGCGTCTTGAGCCGTGGATGTATGTTGTGTTTTGGAGACACGCATACAAGACCCGAGTATAGTCATTCCCTGGACCTCACCCGGCCAACAAGATGAATCTGCAAAATTCCCTTTAAGGATGTCAGGTGACCCCTCAGCTAGCTCAGGAGGACTCGCAGGTGTAGGGATAGCACTGAGTGTTAGGGCGGTAAAATTCCTTCTTGACTGGATCAAGCCACGAGCAAATTCGCCAGCATTTTACATTCTAAGGTAAAACCTAAGGAACCGGTGAATGTAAAGAAGACATTTGTAGTGAAGGCCCAAGTGACAACGAGAAGGGATGAGTGTATTGTTTGCCATAATACGCATCAATTGAGTGATTGTACTCGCTTCATTGCTGTGTCTCTCTTAGAAAGGTTAAAAGTGGCAAGACAGAAGAGGTTATGTTTCAGTTGTTTAAAGACAGGGCACACGAAGTTGAATTGTAAGGCAACAGACAAGGAAAGTGGTGGTTCAACCGATGTGCACCCACTTCTGAGGACAGTAAACGAACCGGGGAATTCAGTTAATTGTAAAGCACCTTTGGCCCCCTTGATAGCCCACAAGTTTACTTAGGGGTATTACTAGTCAAAATTAGATGACCGAAATCTTCGGTGAATACTTACGCACTGTTAGATAATGGATCAGATGCCACGCTGTTGGATGCTCAGTTAGCCGGCCAGTTAGGTATTAAGGGTGTTAAAGAACCCTTAGTAATGAATACCTTTAATTCATCGGACAGGTTAACATGCGAACGAGTCTCCTTTTGGTTAGACTCCTTGGTAACGGGGGAATCCATTAAGGTCGCAATCGCGTATATCACTCCCAGCCTGAAACTTGGAGAAGCCAAAGTGCCCAATCGTGAAGTGGTTATTAATAAACTACATCTGTCTGATATAAAGTTCCCAGTTTTGCAAGATAACAAAGTGAAATTACTTATTGGATGTAATGTACCTTCTGCTCATAAAGTACTAGAGGAAAGGTATGTTGATAAAGAGGATTTATATGCCACTAAAACTCCTCTTGGGTGGACTATACTGGGACCTGTGTCGAAGGCCCAAGTGTCGCCCCTGGTTACTGTCAACGAAGGGAGTATAGAACGTATGGTTCGGGATATGTATGAGAAAGAGTTCCACGACAATAGTTCTGTGGAAAGAGGGCGGTCTGTCGAAGAAAGGAAAGCGGTAAAATTGGTTAATGAAACCTGTACGTTTGAGAACGGTCGGTTTATCGTGGGATCACCTTGGAGACCCGAGGATAAACAGACGGTCTGTAACAGAGAGGTGGCAATGAAGAGACTTCTGAGTCTAAGAAAGAAGTTCCTAGTAAATTCAGATCTGTGGACCAAGTATAAAGAGGTCATCGACAAACACATAGTAAAAGGTTACGTGGAAAGACTGGTTAATCAGAATGAACCAGGGAAATGGTATCTGCCTCACCACCCGGTCTTTAACCCCAAGAAACCCAGCGAACTTCGCGTAGTCTTTGATTGTTCCGCGAAACACGAAGGTGTTTCCTTGAATGAAAGTTTGTATAGTGGCCCGGATTGCGTGGGATCACTAGTAGGATTGCTGCTGAGATTCAGAATGTCTCCGGTTGCCACTGCAGCTGACATAGAAGAGATGTTTTTACAAGTTAAGGTGCCAGAACGTGAAGTTGAATTAAAGACAGATGCGGTTGCAGAAGGTATGGATACTAGTGAGACCGTCAGTGTAAATGATCCGAGTGTAGCCCAACTATCGACAGGTGTTAAAGCTGAACTGGAGCCAATAACGAAAGATAGCAGTGATGGTAATGTTGCGGTTAGACAACCTTCTAAAGGTCGAACAGCAACGGCTTCTGATGCACCGCTAAGTTCTTCATCTGGTGTCAGGCAGTCGTCGTTGGTGTTGTCATATGCAGTAAAAGAGCCGTCCATGAACCAACGTATCTTATGCAGTGATTATGCTAGTGTCGGTCCGTTCGAAGGGACGAAAGTCAATGGCCAGTTTAGTGACGATAAGCCAACTGTGTACAAGAGGGTAACTGTTAGACTGACTTGCACGAATAAGGGCATTTCAGGTTTCAAACTACTATTTGAATGTTATTATTTTCGGTGCAAATTACTCTGTGCCCTCGCTTGGTTGGTCAGATACGTCGTATGCTTGTTAGTCATCTACATTCCACGATACAACGTCACGGGCGTGTTACCATTCAGAGTTGAGGATATAGATGATGGAAGGAGGTCAACGACGATTTTCCAACTTAAGGGCGTCAACCTGAGAAGGGTTGTAGGCGTACTGCTGTAAGTCCTACAGTTCTTCAAGGGTAGCTCGTCAAGGCAGAATCCACAACATTTGATATATTGACTGTACATATGTTTGTGTTAAGTAATTGAGTGGGTTCCGATTCATCTGATTGTCGGTTAATTTTATAGTTGTCGCACTGTGTGAATCATCTTGTAATGTTTTTGTAAGTACTTCTGAAGTCGCTTCTAAACATGTGAACGAATCGAGTAGTGTTAGAGTCAGCGTACGCGATTGGATACGCCGGGGAGAGGATTGTGCTAGAGTGGTATGAAGCAACCAATACTTCGTGAACCAGATCAGTGGTGGTACTGTCGACAGAGAGCGTAGATCCCACGCGCCGGGAAGAGCGTGTCGGTGTGATGTGGTATGCTTGTTGTGTGTTGAGCTTTTTTGTCTTGCTTTTCCATGTTAGCCTAGTCCCGATCGGCCCAGGTTCTCGCATTGGCAGTTCAGTTCAAGGATACCACCGCTGTGGAAAAAAGGGATGGACCATTTTTGCCGGGGAGTGTCAATGGACGTGAACATTGAACGTTTGTTTATTGGAACTGGCAGCCATTGGTGGGCAACATGAAGGCGCAAATGGTACGATCGCGTGCAAGTTGGAAGAAGGCGGAAAGAACACGAATAAAAATACTTTATAACTTCATTTGTACTAAACATTTGTTTGTAGACTTTGTACTTTGTCTTGCTTTAATTGCCAAACAATATAAATTCGTTCAAGGAATACTGGTGTTTTGGATTTAAAGTTTGGACAAATACATAGTCATTATCGGTTCAAAGCGTCTTCGTTACAATAGGAACTTAGGGCTAAGTTCCTTGACACAAGTGTTTCGGGATTGAAAAACAGCAATTTCAAGTACTATATAGCTTCTTCCTATATTTATCTTTTAAATATACTTCCAATAATGTATTATTCATAATTGCATTTTTTGCCATTTAGCAGCTGCGCAGAATTTTCTTCTCTTCCTGAAATAATAATATATATTTATTCCTGTTTATGCAGGAACATACCAATTGTACAGGCATGGATAAGTTATTATATAAATTACACATATGTCGGTGTATGGTGAATTTACAGTTTGTTTGTTCTTTCGAACAGTCTGCTAAATAGTCTGTCTGTGTGACACATTAAGAGATATAGAAATATTGTCTTCGCATTAACAAAAAACCCAGACATCAGATGAATGTAATACAAATATCTGGGAAAAATAAAGCTTGAATTCAATTCTCCTATATAACTTTGTTGTGAACAGCATCCTTGACTTAAAGTTTATTGATGTATTATTTTGAAGTCACTGATGTATTTATTCCATTTTTCAGCAATCTAATCGTAGTTTTATAATAGGAAAGAAATTTGATCGTTTTTACGAAAACTAAATTAGGTCATGTTGGATTGTTTTACTGCATGGAATGGGGCCGAGGTCAATTCCAGAACTATCCATCCATTGGCTCCATTTGTGTCAGCATGACAGAGTGTGCACGTAATTTGAGTAATACATTGAAAACTGTTTGAAAAACAGTTGCTTCTTTATTTCAGATCAAGAATACTCCTTGTACACAATGTTGGCGAGCGTCTTCAAATGGTAGCATCAGATCTTTCATGGAATTTGAGTGTGAATTTACTTAAATGGTCAGGAGTCCAGCTTCATTTCAGTTTAAATGTAGGGTTGTTCGACCTCGACCAGGAGGTATATAGAAGTGTAGGCTCAGCAACAGAATCCCAGAAAGGGAAAGTATGTGAACATTAAAAGAAAATTAACGTTTTATGTATATATAAATGTTTATAGATATATATAACCGTATAGTAAACATTTCCTATATTCTAGTTGTGTTTTCATGTATTTTTGCCAAGTCTTAGAGTTTACTTAGTGTCATAATATATATTAATGAGTTTAGGCGTTATAGTGTTCTAATAGCTGATGCGTTTTAGAATTAAGTGGTTCGGTCTGGTTGGGATAGTCATTGGGATGAAACAGTTTATATAGCAAGCGTTTGAAGGTTATAGTAGAGTGACAGGTCCTTATTTCTAGGGGTAAACTGTTCCAGATCTTAGAATACATGACTATGAAGAAGTTTGCACGGAGTGCTGTTTTACAGCTTTTCCTAGATACTGTGCACGTTTGGTTACGCAGATTGTAGGAGCCTTCCGGTGAGAACTGTATCTCCTTGCTGTCTGAGAAGGATATTTTATGCGAGACTTTAAAGAAGAATCTTAGGTTAATGCTGAGTCGTCTCATCCAGAGTGGGTCGATACCTAGAGTTATACACCTTGATGTGTAGTCCTTTTCGCAGTCAAATCCTAGTAGTTTAGACGTGAAGTATCGTTGGACACTTTCTGTTTTAAGCTTGTCACTTGCTCGAGTGCTGCTGAGGATAAATGGACAATATTCTAGCAGTGCTCTGACACATATTTTATATAATATAAGTTTCGCTTCATAGTTGTGGAAATTCCTGAGTATGCATCCTAAGAGCATCCTCGATTTACGCGTCTGTGTTGCCACTTGCTCAGAAAATGTCAGGTTACTAGAGTACCTGAGTCCTAGGTCAACAACACTTTGGAGTTTAGGCAAGTCAATAGATTCAAGTACCAGTTTGATATTTATTGAGAGTGCACCAAAACAAATCCAACCACATTTTTAAGGTTGAATTTTAGGTTCCATGTGGAGGACCATGCAGCTACTCTATCTAGTTCTTCCTGAACAGCTTTCTGCAATTATCCTAAGTCAATCACGTGGTGGCATAGCACTCAACCAGATGTGCCCTGTTCACTGGCTGACCATAACTATCAGCAGGAAACGGAACGAAGTTTGTGTTGTCGCTCAACTTTGATGGTGACGGTTTACAATTTAACATTTATAAGAACCTGTTCTGATTGCTTGTGCAATAATTGAACAATTTAAACTTTTGAAAAAGTATTAGTTTATGATACTTCAGGATTGTAATTTATAACATTACTGATCGTGCCTGTAAAAATGGCATGCATTTCTTGTAAACTTACCCGTTTGTACGAATTATAAATTATAATTATTAAATACAGATACCTTTATATGGCCTCTTTTCTTTGGTTCTGGACACCAAAAACACAAACAGTTACCTTTGTCTGTGAAGCGGGTTTTAGTATAATGAGAAAAACAGGAAAGGTAGAAGTTCAAATACGCCAATCAGCCTGTGGTGCAATGCCGAATAGGAAAGACCTGTTGGTTTGTCAAACATTCCCCATTGTTCCAGTTAGAATAAGCCACTTTTGCTTATTAAGATTGCATTACCCTTATCATTTATTTATTTATATTTATTTTTGATTACAGCTTGATGCCACAATGTATTTTAGTACAAGTATGGAATTTTCAGCGTGGATATCGGTAGCCCAAATTTTGCAGGCCGACCATAGATATCGGGTGTGCATCGGCAGCGGATCGAACCCCGGATCATGTGCATGGTCGGCGAGAGTCCTAACCACTGTGCCACCGACGTACTATGGGGTATTTGGCTTGTACCATAAAATAAAATGCCAATTGAACTGTTTCATGAAAAACTAGAATAGGTGAGAAGTTACATGCTTAAAAGCGCTAAATGAAACTAAGCTTCTGGTGCTTAACAGAAATTTCAGCTTCTCTAGCCATGCTTTTGTGTTATTTTACCACATTTTCCGCATTTCATGGAGTCAATAATACTCCTCTGTAACATGAGGGTACAAACCACTGCGATAAAGTTTTCCATACCCACTAAGTAATGGCTTGTTTGGAGGCTATGACTGCTATAATGTTGTCGTTTGACCTCCAAGTGGCAAACATTTCTGTGAAACACAGGAGTGTAACACACTGACTGAAGGCGCGATATCTAATAACCACGGGAATTAATCCCTGAGAATCTAGGCCAAACCTTTTACCATGGTGCAAACAAGTGTAGCAAGAAAGCTTCCGTGGCAGTTAGACAACAAAACTCAGTGAAACGTTCTGATTTCAGGACATTAACATTAGCACAGTGACACCTATAGATAATTTACTACGCCACTTTGTTGTCAGAATTCAGACTTTAAACTTAACTATACAAGGTGAACTACTTCTGAGTGGGTGCACTATTCGTTTATTCCGAATACTTGTCAATAATCTTATAGACAGGCGTCTAAGGTGTGAGTTAAAGATTTTAAAAGGGAGGCAGAATAAAGAAAGGGGCCTGGTGCACCTCACTGGCACCAAGACAAAACTAAGGCAAAATTAAATGGACTGGATTGCAAGGACTTTACTCTAACTTAGTAAACTTACAGTTCACCTAAGCATGAACAAAGCATTTGGAAACCTTTTATCAATATATACAAGCCCAAGCAGGTCGCAAAATCCTTTTGCATATCTTTTCCACTGCCTAACTTGTGCGATACTAGAGTCTCTATCTCAGCCATGCACACCGATTAAACTATCCCGAAAACAAACATTAGGGTTTTATCAGCCGAAAAATATCGCTGCTGGAAGCACGATTCTTGAATCTTTTGTCTTTTTAGCTTGAGTTGTGGTATTAGTGTCCACAGGTTACATAAGCTGATGTTTACCTGATGTTAGTGTATATCATCTCTAACAAGACTAGTGGCAGAATATGAAGTAACACGACTCCATGTTTTTTTACGGCTACTTTGTCGAACAATGTTCAGGGATGCGATTTTTATTCAGATTTTGCATTCCTTTGAATGCTACTTGTAACTTGCGAAACGCCACATAAGCAAGTTCTAAAGAAAAATGAGATCCAGATATTGAAATTACAATGAAAGAACGCAACACTAGCGGAGAAAGCTGAAATAATCTTTCCTCAAGTGAAAAAGTGCCAAATATGAAATAGAGGTCTAATGTCTGCAATGAGAGGGTATACTGTGAAGTTCTAACACTTTTCTGACAGCACCACATAACTTATGAGCTACACAGAATATTGTAGATTAAGCCCGTAAAGTGTTTTTCATCTACCTAGGAAACTACTACAAAATTTCACGCATTCTTACCGTGAAAGAGAGAGATAATTAGGATGACCACACTCGAACCTGCCTAGAAAAAATCTATAGCCAAGTTTAATTTTCAACAGTATTTGAAGAATTAGCAACAAAATGGGTAGGTAGTTGCCTGGGGTTCTGGTGAGAAGTCATGACCAGTAGGGTGCAGTAGGTCGGGCGTGAGGACAAATACTCGCCGAAGACATTGGTTAGGGGTCGCGCTATGTCGTGAATTGGCAGAAGTTAGAATTCATGGACCATTGGAAAGGGTCCCAGTGGCTTAATGGTATACGAGCTCGCCTTGTAACCAGAAGGTCCTGGGTTCGAATCCCGATGGGTGCGTACTGATGAAGAGTCCCAAACTAGGACGAAACAGCTGTCCAGCACTCCCAGGTTTTCCAATGATTCCCTAACTAATGTCAGCTCATGATGAAAATCCTGTAACCAATCAAATCCCTACAAACCAACACTTGAAAATGGGAAATACTTTCCCAGTAACTCAACAGATGTCGTGGTAATCATTTCGTATACTTAGTTGCTAAGTCCATATTTGGGCTTCGAAGTTTCCATTGTTCTCTTGAAATACCTGATTGGGCAAAATTACGCCCTGGTTTGAATCTGAACACTAGGTGATTAAGCAAACCCACGCGGAGGCGATACAAGTTCGATGACAAGAAAGCAATCATGAGGGAATTTGATCTCAGTATGGATGCATATCACTAAGACATGTTTCACTCTTAATAATCCAACTAAGGCAACAATATAACTGTCAAGTCAGCCAATGTAGGGGGGTGGTGGTTGATCCTGCCTTCAAACCGGGAAGCAGGCTATTATGTCGCACAAAGCCCCTGCACTTATCAGAGGGAATTGAATAAATAGGATATATGAACATCCAATTTGCAGGCCTACTTTCGACTAAACATATTTGCATAATGCTAAGCAGGTTGTTTTGAAATTCCTGGTAATAAAGGCATTTGACTTTGCAAGCATGTGATCTGCTCGCCACAGCGTTCCAGGAATCTGCACTATGGCCAACAACTGTGGGCGTTAAAAATGGTGGTATTTTTTCGAGACATGCTGAAATTAGTTTAACAAAACGTATGGAGGTGTTCGCATAAGTAAGTAGTTCAGAATACATGTATACCCTTGAGTTGAGAGTACTTTCAGCTTGTGTTTGGGCTTCTGAGATAATTTTTGCGGACAGGATTTCCGACCGCTTGTCTTTTCGCATAAATATAAAGTCACTGATGAGTATTAAGACATATAAAGGCTTATAAGCTGGGAAGTTGGAAAACGTGACACCAACATAGTTGTTGGTGCTGTATATTAACATGAAACCTGAACGAATAATGCCTTCAGTACTCTACTCAGGGAACCGTACTTAAAAACCATTAAAAGATAATTCTGGTGAGTGAGCCCCTCTGGTGCATGAAGTAGTATGCATATAAAGAGCTATATAACGCAACAGTAGGCGTACTGAGGAACAAACCTGTGGGTTTACAAACAAGTCAATCATCGAAGGATATTTAGTATTCAGTACACTTGGAGTGGTGGATATCATTTCCCTAAGAATTAGTGTTTCGGCAGTGTATAAGCTATTTGTATTACTAATGAAGATAAGATATCTTGCCGGCCAAAATACCTTGGCTGCATGAGATAGCGAGGGCAAGTCGATCCTGTGGAAATTAGGTTTGGATTATGTTACGCGCGTCATGGTTAAAGGTCCTATTTTATTTTTTCATCCGGTTACGTTCCAACAGGAACATAGGGCTTCAAGTCGATGCCCTGGAATTTCAGTAGTGGTGACCTTTACATAGTGTAGTTGCTAGTTCCATGCCAAACCCAACCCTCCTTACCTGACTACTGAGTTTAAAGATAATGGTACAGGTAAATTTACCCGAAATTTTTCAATGCCTGATTAGCAGATAGGTGTCAGATAACATACCATATGCTTGAAAACATGAACTTCCTAGTTGGTTAGTATGCACACCATCTGACAGATTTTATGGTGGAATGCTGTAAGAGAACATGATTTGCCTACTAACTTCAGTTGTTATAGAGTATGACACGCTCCGTGACCCTGAAGTATTTTCAAGAATCACATTACAGAGAAGCTTGAAAGACGAAATAGCATCTATTAAGATCACATGAAACGAAGATTAATGAACATACCCCTTGCTTCAAACCACACATAGAGTGAACGTTAGTTGGTCGGGTCATTGGTGTAAACAATCTAAATAGGTCTTTGAGGAAGTAAAATATCGAACAACTACACAGGCGGTTAGAGGTTTTATTGTTTACGGATGAATAATATGGGAAGATATCATGGTCCAAAAGAATATCAACATTCGACAAGTTAATCTGGAAATCCCCAAATTTATAAAACAAAGGATTTCTTCGTGGTTCTTTGTTCAGGATTCATCTTTGTTTTTAACATGGGGGTTACCACTGAAGAAAGGGGAAATCTATAAGAAACTCCAGACAGTATTATGTCGTGATATTTAAAAATCGAAGTTGCGGTTAATACAGCCCTTATTTTGTGATAGATTGGTGTCAATAAAGTTCCCGAACAAATGGAAATTATCTCAGCAGATTTTCACCTTTGTTAAGGACGCAGCATGTGATAATAATCAGTAGAATTCGGCAGTGACGATCATCTTAAATAATATCAATACATTTATTTCTGTCTCTGCAGGCATTTGTAGATTTTGCATAAGCTGTCAGTTAAAGTGCATAATTCCAGTTTTTGCAGGACTATATCCCTATCGTTCCTTTTACTGTTGAAATTAAATTCAGTGGTCTGCTGAGCAGCCGGATGGGAGTTGCTTTGATTTGATCTGTTCAGGAATGTGAAAGTATCGTTTTCATTTTCAAGCAAAACGAAACCGCCGGTGTGTATTTCATAAATCCCTGGGGGAAAAATAAACCTTAGGGTCAATTCTTCCGCGCGTTTTTGTAGTGTAAGACGTTTCACCTTATTCCTGAGTATTTGGTTTGATGATTCTAGCCCATTAATACTTTTGATTGGTTTTTCAGGCAGTGACTTTATAAGCTCGTACCAGAAAGAGAGCATATCCTGTTCGGAAGAATATCTTGTTGGTAAAAGAGGGAAATGGACCAGAGATGCTTGTTTCTAACTTTTAATACTAAAGCAGCATAAGTTTGTTTCAGTGCACCAAATAAATTATGGCTTTTAGTTGACTGAAATGCAAGAAAACATTGGCCCACCACTGGTGATGTTGTGTTCATCCTTTATAAAGCGTTTAGAAATGGCTGTAAAGAATGTCTCTGGTTATTTCAAGTAAATAGTATTTCACTTATTCAGTCACATTTTTGTGCAAAATGTCAACTATTCATATGTGGTTGGGACACTCATCGGGAAGTGTCTCGTGTTTCATTCGTGAAAGTCGAACAAAGCAAAATACACAACCTTTTACTACTTAGCTCTAAAGTACCAAACTAAAACTTGCTGTTTGACATATTATCGGGTTTAGTTGAAGTCACCTGGAATATCATGCCCTTATACTTAACTGGTGTTGCGCAAATGATTCCGTTTTAGGTACAATCGATGGCAGTTCGCATCAAATTATGTGAGGTCAACGAATGGTTCCCACCATTTTAATCTTAATTAAAAACTTCCAAAAATAAGGGTTTATTGTTGGTGATGATAATGGAAAATCGTGGGAAAATCACTTGAAAATAAAACCAACTCACCCAGAAAGAAGCCTTTCTAATCGTCATAACGTATGAGTTCAATTTATAGGATTCACCACTGACACGTTCTCAAAATGCTTACGGACGGATGACAGTAAGCTTCTAATTTCAGGAACCACTAATATATATAAAAGAAAGGCATGTCAAGGGACTGTTCCTCACACTCATGTTACTGATTGACTCACCGTGGAGTAAAATCGGATGTAATTCGAAAAATTAATACATTGGCCTCAGAGAAAAGCTTATACATCTTAGAAACACCGGGGCAATTACATGACGCAGAAGTGAGTGGTAGGTTGAGTGGTGAGTCAGTGCTAACAGTCACTTCCTATTAATGAGGAGCATAGACAGGACACAAAGAACATCTTCACTGCAAGCATAAGGGACAAAGCCGAGACACAAATCAACACTGGAGAAGAGGTCAGCGTCAAAAAGCACAACTTGAAAACAGTGTGGAGTCAAACCTGCGTGGAAGTTCTAGGCAGAAAGAAGAGACAGGACAAACAGTGGCTCACTACGGACACTTGAAGACTGATAGAAAAAAGAGGGATGGTGAAACAAAAGATTATCCAGTGGGCCGACGAGCAACAAAAACAGGATTTGAATGCAAACTACAAGACACTGAACAAAAAAGTAAAGAGGAGTGCCAGAGAAGACAAAAGAAAGTATTATGAAACCATGGCAAGTGAAGCAGAACAAGCTGAAGGCAAAGGAGATCTCGCAACACTCTACCAAACAACTCGGTACCTATCAGGCAAAAGTTTGACACAAATTAAACCAGTGAAGGATGACAATGGAAAGTCACTCACCAAAGAAGTGGAGCAAAGGAAACACTGGGCTGGACACTTCAAAAGACTCCTAAATCGACCACCACCTACAACGTGCCCAACAATACCAGCGACAGAGACAGAGCTATCAGTGAACACCAACCCCCCAACGAAATCAGAAGTCCTGAAGGCAATCAAGATGCTAAAAGCTGGGAAAGCAGCAGGAACAGATGGAATCCCAGCAGAGGCATTGAAAATGGACCCGGAGATAACAGAGGACTTGATGACGCCACTACTGGAGGAGGTGTGGAAAGAAGGCAAGGTACCCGAGGATTGGAAGAAAGGATACTTATTCAAACTACCAAGAAAGGAGACCTAAGTCAATGCAAGAATTATGCTCCTGTCCATCCCAAGCAAAATACTAAGTCGCATTATCCTGGAGAGAACCAAACATGCCCTGGATGAAAAACTTCGACCGGAACAGGCTGGATTCAGGAGAAACAAGTCATGCATTGATCAGATCGCCACATTACGGATAATCATTGAACAAAGGCTGGAATGACGGTCACCTCTCCATCTCAACTTCATCGACTTTGAAAAGGCCTTCAACAGAGTTGATCCAGAGGTGATTTGTCAACTACTTTGCTGCTACGGCGTGCCACCGACAATTATACATCTCATCCAACAGCTGTACGACAATGCTGCATGCCAATTAATCCACAATGGGAAACTTACGGAACCCTTCGAAGTGAGGACAGGAGTAAGACAAGCTGACTGCCTACTATCGCCAATGATTTTCCTGATTGCAGTAGACTGGATAATGCGACAAACAGTGGGCCAGGCAATGAGGAAACAGGCAAAAAATGGACCTTAACGAAAAACTTGGAGGATCTGGACTTCGCCGATGATATATGTCTGATTTCCCACAAACTGGAAGATATGCAAGCGAAAAGCAACAAGTTGGCAGAAGAGGCATCAAAGATAGGACTTCAGGTGAACATAGAGAAAACAGAGCTAATGAAAAGTCCTGGGCAACACCACCAACAGCAACAACAACAACTGACAACAATCAGCATAAATGGGAGGAACCTGAAAGAAACAACCTCCTTTACATATCTGGGAAGCATCGTTTTAACTACAGCCAGAACTGACGAGGATATCAAAGCGAGGATCGGGAAAGCAAGACAAGCTTTCATTACTCTCAAATCTGTGTGGGGGTCAACAGCACTCAGCATCAAAAATAAGATCCGGATTTTCAACTCCAATGTGAAGTCATTGCTACTTACTATACGGATCAGAGACTTGGCGCGTCATAAAGAGCATCTCAAACAAACTACAGACCTTCATTAACAGTTGTCTTCGCTCAATACTCAAGATCAGATGGCCGGTCAGAAAAGATCAGCAACAGAGATCTCTGGCAATGAGCAAACCAACCAGGAACCGATTGTGAAACAAATATGCAGGAGGAAATGGAGATGGATTGGTCATACTCTGAGGAAACCATCAAGTGACATCACTAGACAAGCCATTGCTCGAGTGGAACCCGAAAGGGAAGTGGCGAGTTGGTTGTCAGTGCAAGGGTGACTTGGAGGAGGTCACATGAAGAGGAGATGAAAACGTGTGGGCAGACTTGGAGCCAGGTGAAGACTCTAGCAGAGAACCGAACGCAATGGAGACGCACGGCTGAAGCCCGATATTCCTCTAGGAATTAAAGGAAACAATAATAATTCAGCAAATACAAAAATTCTTTAAACTTCCAGAATGTTTCCACTGTTAAAATACATTGTGATGAGAAATACTATGCGGGATGTCAATTAACTCAGACTGTCTGAAGACATGATGCATGAAAGAGGCAAAATCTCCAGTAATTTCTTCTTAACTATTTAGGATTACATAACAAAAACTCTGTAATGGTTAATAGTAGACGGATTACATGAAAGCATTGGCAGTACTCGAATTTCCTCCGCTACCCAGGTTTTGTTCGTATTCCATGATACCAGGGTCTGTTACTGAGGAAAAGTGAAAAGGCATGGGTTACTTGTTTTAATATCGAGAGGTACTGTGAGCAAACTAACGAATATCACTCGACAAAGATTCCGGTTGTGAGGTCCCTTGACGAGATGCTTGTAACTTAAAGGGCCCCCTATAACAACGGAGTTCAGTAGGACCACCTGCCCCAGTTTCACAGGGAGTCAGTTCATCGAGCCGTTTACAAGACATATGGATCCCCTTTTAGGGGGGTGCTAGTTATATGTATTCAGATTTCTAGCTTTGACGTCACTGGAGACATGTATAGGAGAGAAACTTTTCACATTAAGGCCTACGAAAATATTGCTGATAAAGAACTGAAGTCTTGATTTGCGACTGAGCGTAAGCCTGCCGTGGTTTTTAGGCCATAACTTTTTATGATACACAGACTTACCTGAGTGACAACTCGACGGGGTGCTATTCTGTGTTATGTGCACTGTCACTTGTTTGTCAGCCGGCACTGGCTGCGCAAATCATTGCGTTTATGGGAAGCATCCACCCCTCTTGCAAATCCAAAAGAGCTGAGATCTGCCAGCTGCAAGAGCATGAGTGTGTCCCCTTTCAGCCACCTCCAAATATTTAATGGAACTAATAAGATTTCGTGAAAAAGAATTTACTGACTGACAATCTTCATAATAACGTTGCTTAGTACGGGGGGGACCATGCACCTAACCTTAAGGTTTGGAAAGGTGGAAGGTTGGGCCTACGACTAGAGACCTAACGGTGAAAAACACACCATGTCAAATGGAAAATCGAGGGGGAGATGCAGTTAACTTACTCGCCGCCACAATCAGAAGAACTTCACAACCCGAGGACGAGTGGCGTCATCCTGTGAAACCATTCGGAAAGCCGACTGGCTAGTTCACCATCTTTCCATCAAAGTGAAGGTGAACATAGGGATATGGAATTTCTGCACCATATTTGAGGATGAAAGCACATTCAAAATACAGAAGAAATGAGAAGAAATAGTATGGGAGCAATAGGAACCCATGAGAATGAGTGGATTCGAAGTGGGCTCTCCAAACTGGAAAGAAGATGGTCAGTAATCCATTCCACGCAGACGGTAACGACAGTGATGGAGACGGTGGGCCAGTATGACGCCGCCAAAAGTAAAAAAGGATGACACACAGCCGGAGAAGCACACACAATATCACGACAAGACTCCCGAAAAGAGTGAGGGTGAATATGCGCGTGCGCTACTCTGATCATCATCGAAATATGCAGGGGTGAACTGATATGTCTCAGGTTTGTTGTCCGTGGCTCCATGAAGTATCACTTCATATTTTTATCATTCTTCACCTTTTTAGGGCAGTTGTTTTCCTGCCAACTTAAAAGATTGAAGAAGACCGTAAGTAAACATCTGTAAAATGTAACTCACCACCTCAAACATATGCGTACTCTTTCCCCCACTAATGCAACGTTCTTAACTATGACTGCGAAGAGCTTCAAGATGTTGTCCCACAGAATTCGCAATGACAGTTACATACATTGGGGTCTTTGACGAACCCCCCTGTGATGAGGCAGGACAAACGACTGCATTCTAGTATTTGTTTGTTCAAGAGTTCACTATCGTGAACCACCTTAGTCCCAAATCTCTACAGCATTACAAGACTTTATATTGTATTAAAATACATTTGAGTGCGTACAGTTTGCAAAATAGTAAACATTAATAATAATTTACTTTATTCCAGAAACAGTACTAGTGGTACAGTGTGGAATTTTCAGCATATATCTACAATATTTGCATCTAATTTTGACAGACATTTAATATAAGTATTAAACAAACAAAAAAATCTGAAGACACCAACAGCAAAAAAAAACAACAACAGGACAAACACAAAATAATTATAAATGCGAAAAAGTACCGAAGTCAACCAAAGCCTAATGCAGTGTTTGTGGTGGTAGTGTGAGTAATCCTGAATAATACAAAATTTTTTAAGGTGGTGACTATGGCGTTCACAACCAATGATTGTCAGTATAATATTGCCGAAAAGTATAGAAAATAAGAAAAAACAACCACAAAACTAAGAATTACATGATGGTTACTGACAGGACAATTTTGTAATACTCACAGTGCTAATAGAGTCGGAACCAGTGGATACACAATAGAAGGAATGTAGTAAAGTACAAAAAAGGAAGCCAATGTTAATATTTTAGGCAGCTAAGTATGTTTGAGAAGGAGTTCACTAAAGAATACAAAATAAGAGAGAAATAAAAGAGCCTAAAATTATGTTGTTAATAACAGAGCAAGTCATAAGTTTCACGCTTAACATTGTCTCTGTCTCCCGACAACAAACGCCAACCATCATCAATGGGATAAATCTGGTGGAAGTCGTCTCTTCTACTCACCTGAACAGCATCGTTTCGACTACAGGAGACGGGATTAGATAGGAAAAACAAGGCAGGCGCGAATCGCACTGAAATCAGTGCGGAGATCTGCAGTGATCAGCATACACATACACACAGACTCAAAGTTTTAACACTAATGCCAAGTGAGTGTCAGAAAAGGATGAGCAACAAAAAACCTGCGTCGGTGAACCAGACAAGAACCTACTGCCCAACCGATATGTGGAAGGAAATGGAGGTGGGTTGGACATACGCTGAGGGGACCTCTGAGTGACGTGACACGCAAGGACTTCAACTGAAACCCTAATGGAAAGCGACATATTGACTGTCCGTATGTGACACAGGAGATCACGTGAGGGAGAAGTGAGAGCTTATGGGCAACCCTGGATCCACTTAAAAAAGGACTCCGGAGAACAGGGTGAAGTAGAGATGCATCGCTGTGATTCACTACATGAAATTTAAGAGGGAATAACTACAATAACCTTCATGCCTATAAAGGTTTCTGAATACTGAGACCAATGAAGGGTTTTTTTGGTTTTTGGGTGAGTTCTTCAGAATGTTGGGTAAAAGACTCTTCTCATATCGAGACAAAGTGGGTATCCCAGTCGTTCTCTTTATTCTTTAAGAAGTTCAAGAAATATCGCAGTCATTTTCAACTTTAATATGGAGTCGTCAAACGAATGTTTGAATTTCGCATTGGACATTGAGAGTTGTTTCTTTAAGTCTGTTGTCAACACTTAGCGTGCTAAAAGGTCGTGACTGTTAACCATGGTAAGTTGCTCGCTATGTAATATCTTGCAGAGAAACCCTTTAAAGTGGTCAAAAAGCCAAAATACTGACTAAATTCACCAATGACGTGATGTGAAACGATTGAAATGTGCCTATTCGATGACATGATTTAAGCTAGTCCAATACACTGCGGTTCCTTGTGTGCAGTCATGCTATTTGGATGTTTATGCTAGTATGGGCATCTGAAATGGTCCCCGATATTTGGCATAATGAGCTGAGTGGCTAACACCATCAACATACGAGGTCGATTAAAATGCTTTTGGAGTTTAGATCCACTTACAGAGTAGTCAACGACTGGAACCCCTTTCCTGATACAGTAGTAACCGCTCCATCGGTGAACGCTTTCAATGAAAAAATTGTATCTTTTCAGAGATATATTTCGCGAGGATTAGCATAGGCCACTAGAGCCTTCTATCCTTATAATTTCAATTATGCATCTGAGCAAATAAGTGACGCTTCCTCATTGTTTGGTGCGTTAAATGTTTCATAATACTTGAGTAAGAAAATGAGTTATGTACGTGCATCTTTTCCTTGTTAAGTTCTTCACAGACATTGTCTTGGCTGGATGTTTGTCCAGCACTTTTCGAAATGTACTGTTCTCGTAACGAGACAGGAAATCATCGTATGTTAATTTCACTTCGTCTCACATGTATGGAAACTGTGGATATAGACACATTCCTTTCCCAAATAAGGTATTACCCAGTATTTGCTGCTCTTAAGTATTCTTGCGGGGCAACCTTTATAACTATAACAAGTTTGGATTAGAAATAAAGTCCGCCTGACTTGCTAAGGTCTCTGTAATTATTGAAAATACAACTTCTGTGTTCCTTGTGACTGAGAGCTTCCGAATTACTACAAGCTACAGAAAGAGCATTCAAAACCATGCATAGAGTTATGAAACGTAACCAGTATTTTAACTAACTGATATAAAACCACCTTTATTCTGTGTTAAATTAGTGTTCTCTCTCGTCAGCTGTCCGTCTGAATGACAAGTTATAAGCAACGTTAAACAAGTTAACATGCATTCCTCTAGATCTTTACTAAGAGCTATTAAAGTTCATAAGGTCTTCTACGAAAAGTGCTTGCTCACGGACATCAGCAATAGTAAGCAAACCTTTTAAGTACAAAAAGATAAGTTGTTAAGATCATGATTCCATTTGGCTAGGGTGAAGCAGGACTTACCTGAAGTTTGTGTGTTTTGAGGCGGTATTGTGAAGTGCAAAATACGGAAGTATTGTAGTTGTACAAATATCTTTAGTTTTGATTATGCTTGTAAACAATTCAAAGCCTAGGTAGACAGTTACTAAGGCTTGTCAATTTACAGCTGACCATATCAGGGTGTAAATAAGTGAATAACCTGCCATGTCTTTCAACACCTTTAATTGCAGAATATAGGCAGTTAGCTGAAAATACCCTACAATTAAAAGTCAAGTGAAAAAGAATGAATAGTGATATAATTCCCAAACTACTTCGATATCCTTGTGTAGCAGTTAACTGAAACATGTTTTGCCTTCTGTGTCTGCGTTTGTACAGTATCACCACTCTGCAGTTGTGATTAAATCCACAGCAGACTTGTATTTCACTTGACATTTAAAAGCGCAGGGTTAAACTTGAGAAGCGTTTATATATGTAAGAATGAATTCATTCGGCTGGAGCGGTATCTGACTGTTATTGTTGCTATTCATCTAGTGTGGATTATACAACAGTTAAGCCGGAGATTACTCCGTGACTACTAAGTCACAGCTTTCCCACTGGTCAGGCAGTTACACTTACCTACTCCCGGAGTTTCAAAGGTTTATATACTGCACTTAAAGTCAAATGCAATTTCTTCATATTCACCACAAAGCTGAACTTAATTAAAAGTTTCTTTATTTTTCAGCTGTCATTACAACCAATTAACATTCTGAGCTCAGGCGCAGATGAGGAGAAAGCAGAAACTGCTCGGATGGTAAGTCTATCATTTGATAACCTTTTTACTGGGCAGTCTTCATTCATTGGAGCCATTGCAATTGGTGACCTCGTCAAAACCACACTTGGCCCTAAGGGCATGGACAAAATTCTCTTGTCATCCGATGATAATGTCGAAGTTACAAATGATGGTGCTACCATACTAAAGTCAATTGGTGTGGATAATCCTGCAGCTAAAATCCTTGTTGGTATGTCTCATCTAAAATATATATTTTTCTTTTAGAAATGAGTAAAGTCCAGGATGACCAGGTTGGTGATGGTACAACTTCAGTCACTGTCCTGGCTGCAGAACTACTGCGTGTAAGTTGCGAATTCCCTCTATATGCTTGAACACTGTCAAAGTATAAGGCTGTAATTGTAAAGCAGTGAGTTGCTGCGATAGTTCCTGTTACATTATACTTGTTAAGAATAAGCATTAAAATGCAAGGCCGCAAGAAGCAGGTTTCTTATGGGTTTCAACAAGTATTCATATTTTACTTTGGGATACCAAGACCTTTTGACGTACAGACAGCACATCTTAACTACATGCTCTGCTTCTTAATCTGTTCGATTGATACCAGCTATACTTTTATTAATAACCGAAAATCCAGAATATCCATTTGTGTGCAAACAATTCATTTCGGAAACTACTTTTGGACCATCAGTTTTTTATTATTATTATTATATTATTATTGTTCCCTTGGGTTCCTAGTGGAACATAGGGCTTCAACTGCACGTCTCCACTTGCTTCTGTCTTCTGCTGTTCTTTTCACTTGCGTCCATGTTATTCCATACTGTTTCATCTCCTCCTCACACGATCTCCTCCATGTCACCCTTGGACGTCCCACTCGCCACTTCCCTTTCGGGTTCCACTCGAGGGCTTGACGCGCGATGTCACTCAACGGCCTCCTCAGCGAGTGTCCAATCCATCTCCACTTCCTCCTGCATATTTGTTGGGCGATTGGTTCCTGTTTCGTTTGTTCCCATAGCTTCTTGTTTGTGATTCTTTCTGGCCATCTAATCTTCAGTATGGAGCGAAGACAGTTGTTGATAAAGGTCTGCAACCTGTTGAAAATATTCTTGGTGACCCGCCAAGTTTCTGATCCGTAAAGCAAAATTGACTTGACGTTTGTATTGAAAATCCGAATTTTGTTGTTGATGGTGAGTTGAGTGACGAAGATTTCCAAATTGGTTTCAGGTTGATGAATGTGTTTCTCGCCTTCCCGATTCTCGATTTGACATCCTCGTCCGTTCCTCCTGTGGTTGAGACAATGCTCCCCAGATAAGTGAAAGAAGTAACCTCTTTCAAATCCCTCCCGTTGATGGTGATTGGCACTGGATGTTGCTGCTGTTGTTGGTTGGTTATTTCCATAACCTCCGTCTTGTCTATGTTCACCAGTTTTTTGCAGCATCTAAATTATCCAGTGATGCAAGCAAAGCTTCATGAAATTTTGTTGAAGATTCGCGAGCATATTATGTTCAGGTTTTCGAGTGGAAATCCATCCAACAAAATGCTGTTTGTAAATCCTGGATGCTATAGCAAAGTGAGAGCGTCTGCGAAGTTGCTCAACTTGGTGAGAAAAGTGATTTCCAAGACGAATCAACCTGAGTTACCTTAATTTTGTATCTAGGACAAATTATCCCTATCGCTGAAATATTGTTTCTTGTGTGGAGGGTCATACTACACTGAATTTTTTACCTGATCGTATCGTTTGGGTTGCGAATGTTAGTGGATGACGAATAACAAGGTTAAACTGTATGACTTTCACTCTCTACTAGCATACAATGGCAGAAATAACTTGTGCGCTATTTTCTGTACATACATATGATTAGCCTGTTCATATATATTAGTGGATCAGGTAGAAAAGTTTGTCTTCTCATGTTCACTCCAGATACTTTCTCATGCGTTAGTTTCCAAGTTTTCACATTTTGTTCTGTTTTTCTATTTAGGAGGGTGAACAGCTGATTGCTGCTAAGCTTCATCCCCAGACTATTGTTCAGGGTTGGCGGGAGGCTTCGAAGTTGGCTGCAGCAGCTCTTGATTCAGCTGCATGCTTATCGAATCAATCAGATGCTCACTTTCGTGAACGGTTGATGTGCATTGCACGTACAACATTAAGCTCCAAGCTTCTGACTCAACACAAAGAACACTTTGCAAATTTAGCTGTGGACGCTGTTCTTCGACTAAAGGGGAGTGGAAATCTGGATGCAATACAAGTAAGTTACCATTCCAAACTAATTTCGCTATCATAATTTTTTCACACAACTAACCTCACAATTCACTGTATAGATAATTCAAAAACTGGGTGGTACGATGACAGACTCGTATTTGGATGAAGGATTTCTTCTGGACAAACGTCCCGGTGTTAATCAACCTAAGCGTATTGAAAAAGCGAGAATTCTGATTGCTAATACACCTATGGATGCAGATAAAATCAAAGTATTCGGTAGCAAGATCCAGGTGGATGCTGTTTCAAAGGTGGCTGAGTTGGAGCTAGCTGAAAAACAAAAAATGAAAGACAAGGTTGATAAAATCCTGAAGCACAACTGTTCGGTATTTATCAACAGGTAGACCTCGGTTTCGTCTTTAATTGCATTTATTTACTTGCCTTATAATTTGATCACACCTGCATTAGTCGTTTGGCTTCAGTTATTTGTTTACTCTACCTTTTTCGTTTTTCCCTCGTGAATTCATCCTCAATTCTTTTCCTGTCACTGAAATTGTTAGCAACTAAACGGGATTTGCTCCATGTGCCGTTTTACATCAATCGATACTGGTGTTTGAGTCGCGACTCAGAGTCTCTAGAATGCATCATAATGTTACATTTTCGAGGTGTCCCGTGTGAAGTAATTTTGGTGATAAATGGTAATTGTCATCTTATGACGAACTCCAGTCTGTGAACATTTTTCTGAGACTTAAGTAGATACAATTTCCACTGAAGTAGGTTTTGTCAAACATTATATGAACATTTTGCATTGTCCCAGGGTGATCAGACTTTAATATTATGCTATCTAGACCAAATATGTTGATGGAAAAACGAAGCTGAGGAAGACACATGAGCTTCAGCCCTGAATTTGAGTCCATTGAGCTTATCTCCACCTTCCGATAGGTTCTGAAAAATAAACATGCCCACTCGCATCCAGCACCTGGCATGTTTCTTTACATGAAGATGGAACGTAACCTCATTGATCTGGAATCTCAATGTTTAGCTCCGAATGTTTTGCCATAATTATGTAGTTTACTAATTAATGCTCTCTACTCAGACATGCAGCTATTTAAGAGCTTATGATTGGTTGTCGTCTGAAGTGATGATACCCGTGGCCTCCATCAGGACTGTCTAACGACACCTACTGGTACATGTGACCTTAGTCGACTTCGATTCTTCAGAAATTGACTTGTTACGAGAGTATATTCTGATTGATCTAGAGTAAAAATAATTCTGTCCTTTTTAGGTGAAAACGCTAAGAAGGCTGTTAAAAGAAAAAGTCGTAAAGAGACTAGCAGTTCTGGACTATAAGTGCTTTCTTTCATTTTCCTGCCAGATAAAGCAGTATGGTCAGTAATAATAAGACTAGGAATGGGTTGTTTGAAAAGTGATGAAAGTCACTACACAAGGTGGTGAAACCACCAATTTGATATCACTAAGGCATGTTCTAGGCATACCGCCACGGCCTTACTCGACGAACCATGTCAACGAAAGTCAGACCAGGCTGGGAGGGATTTAGAAATCGTTAAGTTATACATGATACCAATTCTTGAAGACGTTGACTACTGGCTTGGACCACGTAGACTGTTTGACGAAGTCCTCATGATGCTGAGTTTGTTGTCAGACACTTGACAGCTCAAAGTCGTTCACAGTGGTACAGATATATTCTGGATATCTCCATCGCACGTAGGTATTGTTTCTTCAGTGTAATTTTATTACATACATTCTCGACTCCTATGTGCTTCTCCGAAGCTTGACAATTTCAGCTGGTATACTGTTGTACAAAGTCTTACGTCAATAAGTTATTCATGTACATAGGAATGCTAAGAAGCAAAACAATGACACGGAACTTTATAGCATTAATCTGTTGGCATCCAGCAATGCATCTAGAACTTGCGCTACTAGAATACACATGTACATATTTTTTTGATCAGTGACACTCCAAATCTGTGTAGTGGTGAAAGCCATTTTAGGGAAATACACTACCTTAGAGCCTAGAGCAGTAATTCATGTGGTTCCCTAGAACTTGGGCTAAAACTTGGTGTTTCAGTCGATTTTAAATATCTTCATAGCTGCTGTATTAACCATTGTTTACAGTTATCCTTAAGTAAAATCGAAACATTTTCAAGTATTGCTGTTTCATGTAATCATTAGAAAATTCCAAATGAATTTTGCCCAAATGTGTACGTTTTTCTGTGATTATGTAGCGATCTGTCATCCGTGTTAGCAAACCGAATTATATCTGAAGACTGTCTCTAATTAAGTTATAATGTAAAGCATATATATATATATATTCAGTTTACTGTGTACCTAACAATATAACTTGGGAATCTTACTTCCAGACAATTAATATATAATTATCCGGAGCAATTGTTTGCTGATGCCGGTATTATGGCTATTGAACATGCAGATTTCGAAGGCGTAGAAAGATTGGCTCTGGTTACCGGTGGCGAAATCGTATCAACGTTTGACTCTCCTGAAACCACGAAGTTAGGACACTGTGAACTAATAGAAGAGGTGAGTATCAGTGTTATTGTTCTTATATTACTTTTCATGTTATCATTATTATTATCATTTGTCCCTTAGTTTTATAATGGAATATCAGACATCATTTCACTGTTCACGGTTGCCCATAAGCTCTCACTTCCCCCTCACGAGGTGTTTTGTTGCTCATCCTTTTCTGACACTCACTTGGCATTAGTGTTAAAACTTTGAGTCTGTGTGTATGTGTATGCTGATCACTGCAGATCTCCGCACTGATTTCAGTGCGATTCGCGCCTGCCTTGTTTTTCCTATCTAATCCCGTCTCCTGTAGTCGAAACGATGCTGTTCAGGTGAGTAGAAGAGACGACTTCCACCAGATTTATCCCATTGATGATAGTTGGCGTTTGTTGTCGTGTATCTCATCACCTTTGTCTTATCTGTGTCCACCTGATATCATGTGTTTGCTTACTTTTATGCCTACTTGTGAGTTTTGACCTGGTTGTGGTTTGAGGGGTACATGACAAATCATCCTTGAAGTTACTGTCTGAATTGATCAGTGCTGATTATATTACTTGATCCGTCCAGGTCGAATAAGTTCGAACTTTTTTGTTAGTTGTGGTTCATTTTTGTGCATATTTTGGGCACATATTATATTAATTGTGTGCCTGATTAAATAAATAATAATGAACACATTGCCAGTTATGGATCAACAACAAAGCTAATGATCACATTGATTTGAGTATTGTGTTGCCAATGTTTAATGGAAAAACGTACACGTTTAATTTGTCCTAGTTTAACTTTCATGCATTTTACTCATGTTTGTAATTATTAATTTATTTCACTTTGATAGGTAACTATTGGGGAAGATAAATTGCTGCGATTCAGTGGTGTCGCTTTAGGTGAAGCTTGCACAATAGTTTTGCGAGGAGCAACGAAAAGTATCTTGGCTGAAGCAGAGCGGTCCCTACATGATGCTTTGTGTGTATTAGCGCTGACTGTAAAAAATCCTCGAACAGTTTGTGGTGGTGGAGCTATGGAAATGTTGATGGCGGAAGCAGTAGCCCAGGGTGCTGCTAAGACTCCGGGGAAAATATCTTTGGCTATGGAGGCCTTTGCACGAGCTCTGAGGCGTTTACCTACTATTATAGCTGATAATGGAGGTTACGATAGTGCTGACTTAATTTCTCAGTTGCGAGCTGCCCACGCAAATGGAAAAAATAGCATGGGTTTGGGTAAGTATATTGATTCCTTGTGTGTTTTGCTAGTAAATGTTTGTGTACCGGGCAGACTAACAAACATGTCACCAATTATTGGCAAACGTTTGCGCCTAGTGAAAACGAAACAGTTACACATAAATGTGTTTGAATGTCTTAAGTTTCCATGGAAGAGAACTCACCTTTGTTGTGTCTCTATGACTAGTGTTCAGAGAATTTCGGACGATTGCGTCCTTTGATAGCGTTTTCGATCTGTCAGTTGGCCCTAGTGATGATGTCACTTATTAACCTGCTGGATGATTCTTTGCAGTGTGTCCCTTCTCTATTTTATAGATAGACTGAGAATTCCCCCTGTTTCTCCACATCGTTCGAGTGTGCACAGTACAATAGTTAGTTGAGTAGTGAACTCATAAAGAGCATTGTTTAGTGTACCGTTGCAATGTTCTTTTTGAGTAAAATTTTACAGGTCTGTTTAACTCTCGTTGGTAATTTGAGTCCAAGTAACTGATAAAATGTCCGACTTGGTTTAACTAGATACGATCTCGTTTAATATTGCAATTGGCATTACGAGCATAGTCGAGACAGCCTTACTATCACATAACTACAGAAACGATTGTATCTTAGATGTTTTTTCATGATAACAAAAATTCCCATTCAGACATTTAGAAGACAAAAGAATAGCATAAATTAGTGTTAATCACACTTTAATTAGGTTAGTGGAAGAAACTTTTCAACAATCTATTCCTTCAATAATAATCTTAGCTCGATTTTTTCCTTCTCTTTCAGATATGAACAATGGAACTATTGCTGATATGAATAAGCTTGGGATAATTGAATCATACGATGTCAAACATCATTTGTTGACATCAGCCTCAGAAGCTGCGGAGATGATCATTCGCGTCGATGATATTATTAAAGCTGCTCCTCGTCGTCGAACCCCGAGACGATGCTGACAATTTTAAATATTCTCAATATTTGTCTGCTTAAAAAAAAGTGATTTTTGCTGTTGCATATTTGTAAGCTAAACCAGTGATCCAGTTTTTAATGTGAAAATTGCAGTGCTAATATATCTTGATTTTTTTTTCGATTATCCGATGAATCGTTGCCTATAAGTTGTTTCGTTCCACTCACACTGTTTTTCTTGAACAAACCGTAAACTCTTAGCCAATATTTCTTTATGAAACATAATGTAATTTCAATGGAAAGATTTAGGATATAAAAAGCTCTGGATTCTGTCTTTAAATCAACTAAGATGTTACGTTACGCATTTGTTGCAGCCTATAGTTTTCTTTTCTGTTTCCAGGAGAGTTCGCACAACTTATTAAAAGAAATGTGAGTTGAGTATCCAGCAATCTAGCGTACAATAACAGAAAAAGCTTTTTCTGCATATCATCTGTAGCTGACCGTTTGTAGTATAATGAATGATAATAAATTACTGAACTATCGTGTAAGTATGCCGCTCAGGAGATTCTCAGTGTATCTTCAATCTAAGTCAGTTTTTCACCAGAAAAATATTCGTATTGAAATTGGAGTTAGTACAAGCTATCACTTCTGAAAACAGCAGGTGAACCAGCATAAGAGTAATAGACTGTGTGCTTGTACAACCCGGTGGATGATTTCTTCATCCATCGATCCTTATGTATCACAACAGTTCCAGGTAGGCAGTTGGCATTAGCAGCCGCTGATGCAATATCTTCATGTTCTGATGATAATTTCGCTATGGTGACTTCACGTAGAGCCGGTCAGAATGTCTCATCAGTCGCCCTCCTCTAAAATATATTTAGCGTTAATATGACAGTCAGAGGGTAGCGAGCCTTAAATCCGTTGAGGTTTCACTACTAGATATAATGGAGGAGATTTTTAGCTCAGGTGGATGATTTTGATGTAGTTGTGTTTACCTTGAAAAACTTCTCACCTCGCGTCAAAACGAAGTATTCAACGTAATCAGGAAGATGATTGTCTGAAACAATCAGTGCATGTTATTGCTGTTCTAATTTTGAACCTAGTATTTGTCAAATAATAAGGTGACTGCCTGGTTTCAACGTAGGACTTTGCACCGATGAGCAGCAGTTTGAGTTACCACACTTCACGTAGCACATAAAGCAGGAGAAAAGAGTAAAAAGAGATCCAAAACAGATGTGAGGCAAAAAGAATAGTAATATAAAAGGACAATTTAGTTTTATTGGATATTATAAATCACAAGGAGAATGCATCTATGCCATTGAGAACGATTTTGAGCCATATCACCGATTGTCTCCAGCCATTGGTTTCTACTATCCCGAGGACCCCAGCTAGAAAGTCTACACCTTCCTATGTGGTTTAAGCTAACTGTTGTGGATTTCACTGACTGATGAGGCCATGTTTTGGTTTGACCATCACCAGCTCTTTTCCGACCTGATCCATCCTGCCAGCTAACATTGCCCGTCGAGGAAGGCTATGCCTAGGCATACGTAACACATATCCTAACCACCTCAATCGGTGTAACTGCTTCACAACCTCGTCGATTGATTTCCTCTCCTTATCTAGCACTCGATCGACGTCTAACCTCAATATTGCTCACTTTATCATTATACCTAACACTGTAGATAGAACGCAGGCACTTTTGCTCAAAGACAGCTAGCCAACCTTTTCATGTCTTCCACTTTCAATGGCCAGGTCTCACAGCCATGGAGGTCTGACGGAGTGAACTGCTGAGCAGTATACACGCCCTTCGGGCGATAGACGGATATCACGTTCACGCCAGAGACGGCGTAAACTGGCAAATGCGAAACAAGGCTTCTGTGTCCGTGATGAGATTTCATCAGTGATCAACCCGTTGGCACTGGCTGATGCAACCTCCTGAATAAGTGAAGCGGTCAACGTGCTCTACCACTTCACTCCCTATTTCTAAGCTAGAAGTCAGTGTAGTCCAGTCCTGTAGCATCATCTTACATTTGGCAGGAGCGAATTGCATGCCGAACATTCGCAGCTCAAGGCCTTCAGAAGAGTGCATTTTGTCAGCGTCTTTACCTAGAAGGACTACATCATCTGCATATTCTAAGTCAACGAAATTATTCCCTGATGGTAACAAGTCAATCCCTGAGTCGCTGAAGTCACTTAGGGTTAGGTCCATTAGTACATCTACGATTAAATTGAATAGAAATAGGAATAGTGGGCATCCCTGACGGACACCACTTCAAATGACAACTCGCCGTAAGCTCTCACCTGGCTGTCTGTATGAGTTCGAGTAAAGTGAGTGCCTCGACCAATGCAATGTATTTTCTCGGCACTCTCTTCACAGCCAAACATCGCCAGAGTACCTATCAGTCGACGGAATCAAGTGCCGCTTTCAGGTCGAGAAATATGACAACTGTTGGACGCCAGTAGGTATGCCTGTGTTCCAGAATTTGTCGAATGGTGAAGATGTGACCAATACATCCTATTCCTGGCCTGAAGCCTGTCTGGTTCTCTCGTGTTTGTGCCTCCTGAGCACCGATTATTGTTGAGCCTAGGAATTTAGATACCATATTAGTCAAGCTAATCCTCCTGTGATTATCACGGGAAAACTTGTCTCCCTTCTTGCATATCAGGATAATCAGTGACTTACACCAACCTGATGGGACTTCCTCTGATCCGCAGACGCTGCCTAACACCTTAGTTAACGCACATAGTGAACTGTCTCCGCCGTCCTTAAACACCTGTGAAGTCATCCCATCAGGTCCTGCTGCCTTAGTAACCTCAGTTAGGGACGGAGGACTTGTGTCTATATCCCATTCAGGGAGGTTTGGATGCTTGGTAAGTTAAGTGTGACTGTAGGCCAATTAAAGTGCCCCTCAAAGTGTTCTTTCCAGTTGTCTATCCTCCGAGCTAATTATGGTGCCATTTACCTCGGGGATTGTTTCACTTATCATTTGCTTTTTGCCACCTGTTTCCCTAATAAGTCTAAATAGTTACCTATCGCCGATGCCTTTTCCTTTGCTTTTGTCGCCCACCACTGTTCACGGTCGTTACGAAGGCTTCTTGTTAGTTTGCGTTTGAGCAGCTTTCGCTCCTCATCATATTTGGAGCTCGCCAGAATCAGTCTTTTTGCGTTAATCAATTCGGATGAGGTGATAGAAATTCATTGGCTCCTACTAACGTATGGCTTCAAGTTATTAGCAGCATTTACAGCCGTGTCTACAGCTAACTGTATATTTTGCCAGGCTTCCTCAGGAGAGGTCTTGCTGTCGAATTCAGATACTCGTTTCGCTATGTCTTCCTCAAATGGGGACTCAATGTCTTCATCTAGTTTAGGGACATAACTGCTTCGCTACCAACAGTATTTTATGTCCATTTAGACGTGCGCGGACCAGAGCATAATCGGAGTCTACGCACGTGTTACAGAAGGAGCGTTTGTCTTCTACTGACCCTCGCCAATGATAGAATGTTGCTATGTGGTCTATTTGAGTCCAGCATTGATTTGGTGATGGAGGTCACCAGGGTACGCAATGTCTCTCTTTGTGTCTAAAGTTAATGCTCACTAGTAACAGATGATTATTCGAACAGAACTGTAGAAGGCGATCGATTCGCTGGCACAGAACTTCGTACGTACCACCTACATACTTCTCATTCTGGCACAACTTCCCTACTTGGGCATTGAAGTCGCCTGCTAAAATAACTATATCTGAACGTCCTGCTTTTTGCACCAAATTAAACAGTTTCAGGTAGAAATCACTCTTTAGTTCATTCGAACTGCAGTCGGTTGGGGCATAAGCGGAGAATATGTAAAGACAATGATGGACAATGCCGTCCTTCATTCTTCTAACGGACCCGTTCAGATCGACCGCACACATGCGACTATTTACTGGGATCCAGTCAAAAAGGAATTTTACCGCCCTAACACTCAGTGCTATCCCTACACCTGCGAGTCCTCCTGAGCTAGCTGAGGGGTCACCTGACATCCTTAAAGGGAATTTTGCAGATTCATCTTGTTGGCCGGGTGAGGTCCAGGGAATGACTATACTCGGGTCTTGTATGCGTGTCTCCAAAACACAACATACATCCACGGCTCAAGACGCCAGAGTTCTTGCTAGTGATGCCTGTTGTCCGATTTGGTAAAGGGTTCTGACGTTGAATGCTCCTATATGAAGTTGGGAGACGTGGCTTCAAGAGGCTGTCGGGGGTATTTCTATGGCTGCCATCGTTGTTTGTGGTCACAGAATGAAGTGAAGATGACTGACTAGCCTGCAGAATAGTATTAACGGTAGTAGAGAAGCAAGACAATGAGGCTGACAGGGATAAAGGAGGGTGATGATCAGGAGGGATCGTGTGCTGTTGGAAGTGTGTAGGCGGTTGTTACTTCTCAGCTGCCAAAACCACGGAAGCTGATTGATTCTTGGGGTACTTGAAACAGGAAGAGAGTTAGTGTTGCATGACCGCAGAGCCTAGGGGGACAACTGCCTGAGGCCCGTAATACTCGGCTTGTACCAACTGGTTCCGTATTAGTAATTTACCGCCTTTTACAGACCACCGTAGGATAAGTCGGGATGTGCAATTTTCGGGGTCGACCCTTACTAGCCCTCTCTTTCCAGAGTGTAGAGAAAACTTAGCTGGCATGCTGGTCATCTGAGGGAAAAACCTTACTGCTGTTACATCCCTATTCCCCAGCGGTATGACTTCGCCCACCGGCCCCAGCATAGTTTTTACAAAATCTTACACCATGCCGGTAACTGCTTTTAGTCGAATCACCAACTAGCAGTTTAGATGAATCTTTCTAACGTAACGACCTTTCCACATTACTAGACATAGCACATCATGATACACTGTTTCTAACTAGGCCACTTCCCAACCACCTAATATGAAACTGCACTCCAAAACCCTGTCCGAATTCCACCTCCTAATAACAACGAATGTTCAGTAGTTTAATAGCCAGTACTACGCCCAAAAAAACGAGGAAGGTTGGGAGTGGGGATACTAACCCCACATAAGAAAATCAGTCCAGTTGCCGCAGAAACATGAAGAAACGACAAAAAGTAAACTAATTCTTCGCTGGAATCAAAGGGACAAAATCACATGGGATATCGAAAAACCCCAGAAGAACAGTCAGTCGATGTGTCTCCTTCCAATGAAAGCAAAATTAAACATAGCCATATGCAATATCCTCACGATATTCGAGGCTGGGAAGGCTGCTCAGACTGCAGAAGAAATGACGAGAAAATGTGGTATGGAAGTGGTGTGAATGTGTGAGAGCAGGTGGAATGTAAGCAGACTCGCCAAATCGTCAATTGGAAAGCCTGTAATCTACTGCAATCTTCCGGACGACAACGACGGGAACACTGATTGAGTGGCCATCATGATGCTGCCAACAGAATGGTGATAAACACTCACTCTCAGGATCATGGGAACGAGATCCAATGAAGTGAAGTCAAAGCGAAGGGAAATTACAAATCTGAAATGCAACACACCCCTGCAAACAACGTAGACACACTGGGGACGAATGAAGATTTCTAGAGGAAACTGTGAGCAGTAATTGACAAGAATCCGGTCAGGTGATGACATCAAAGTCAGTCATAATGGGTGATATGGATGGAGTTGAAGATGGGAGGAGACAACACAGGAGGAGAAGTGATCATGGGTCGGGGGTGTCTCGAGGAAGTGAATGAGGAGGCAGAACTCTTCGGAGACTTGAATGACTTGGTGATGGGAGGCAGTGTGTATAGGAACGAGGTCATGCAGGAGGTGACACGCATTCCACCAGATGGACACTCCAAAAGTGAGATAAACTCATTGGGGATACATGACAAATGTTTTCCTGATGGGTTCTGACTAGTTCTGAATCTGGATAGTGTCAAGAAAACCTTTTTCTACTGCGGATTGATCAGTTTCATCATAAATTTAGCTTCTCCCCTATATTCGGTCTACGAGAAATAACCACACAATCTCCCAACATCTGCAGCATGCGTTCCCCATATGTATCGCACTAGTCAAATACAGCCAAGAGAATAAACACCTTTTTGATCCCCTACGAGCGTATCAGAAGTACCGTATGTATCCACAACTTCAGATGTGAGATCTCTGGTTGACTGGGCATTTTCCTACTCGGTACACGATTCAGAATTGGAAACTGATAGCTTTCTAACATGGTACAGGTGTTATTTAAACATTTTTAAGTATTAAGTTGTCTTAGGAATTTAGTTTAACTGAGACAGATAGAAACAAGAAACGTTAAATAGATAGATGGTGAAATCTTTGCACCGACATTTTCGAACTTCTTCGGAGTTGGGGATACGTGCTACTCGTCACACAACCGGTTGACCAAGACGAAAATTTCGCCTTCGAACACCAACTGTGATGATAGTTGTTTTGATGCAAGAGCGCTTCTTTCTCCTAGGCCTTGAATTTCGGTAGCTGAAAGGTATTAGTGGCTTGTAATACTCCATTCGCATTTTCTGGCTGTCTGAATTCTAATAGTGAAAAGGCTGAAAGCTGCGTCACTGTCGAATTT
This sequence comes from Trichobilharzia szidati, assembly GCA_944472155.2. Classification (NCBI taxonomy): domain Eukaryota; kingdom Metazoa; phylum Platyhelminthes; class Trematoda; order Strigeidida; family Schistosomatidae; genus Trichobilharzia; species Trichobilharzia szidati. The sequence goes on along the minus strand of OX235279.1, from coordinate 94,162,830 downwards.
TCAGCCATACTGAAATCACATCTAAACTCATTGGTGAAATAGTGTAAAAAGTCAAAACGCTGCATCGAATAAATATAGTCACCCTTTAAAATATTCTCCTTTTTAACTTTGACATCAATGTGTTTCATTGTTCAAAGTAGCTGTTCAAGCATTAACATGGGAAAATAGGATATTGTATTCAGAATTTTCGCAGCTGAAGGCAACCTCAGGTTACTGTGTGGCTATTTTCACCTTATAATATACACTGTATAACGGGGCAAATTAGTCCTCTTTTTAACTCACTAGCGTAAAGTACTCGAAGAAAATAACAAAATGATTATTAGTAAAGTGCATTGTCTCCTTCACGGTTAACCATGATTAGCTGACGGTTAAAAGATTGCAACTGAAAATTAATGGATAAATCTAGCAGCCAAAGGTGAAATCATGAGTAAAAATTGATAATGTTATAGGCTGGTTACAAGAAAGTATGATTTATAGAGACTACTATTTTTCATGCATTATTCATCATAACAACTCACTGTCAAGGTGAAAGCTGACGTTGTCACTAGATATTTTTCAAAAACAAATTTTATTCATAATTCTTTCTTCCTGCAATCACTCGTTCCTGTAGTCCTGAGGTGAATGCATTATATTATTATTCCAACACCCTAAAACGTAAATTCCAATGTTATTATTCTTTTCTTAAATATTAAGCAGGTGAAATCGTTTTTTAATGATGTATTCGCAAATACAAAAAAATTTCCCAACAGTATTCAAAATCTTGTTAAAAAAGTATGTTAGTTATTGATAACAAACATGCGGTGGATTTCGTCTTCTTAGTTTACTGTTGGAAGATTCCATTCACGTGACAAAATGAGGCATCAATATCGATCTGAAAGTAATCGAAGCTGATAATTCACTTCTACAAATATAAGGAAGTAATAATACTAGAATTTCTTCTTTCTTAATCTGTACAAATTCACAGTAATGAAGAAAATATTAATGAACACATCGACACATTCAAATCAGTCCAATTCAAGTCAACCATCATTATTTCCGTTGGAGAAATTTAATAAATCATCATCCAACCTTAATAATATAGCCTACCAAAAATATAAAGTGTTCTATGAACGTTTATATAAGTGTTTATGTTATTTGAAAACTGAAAATTATAAACTGCTTGAAATGATACGTAATAAACAGTGTATAAAACTTGACTATACAAAAACATTGAATGAATTCCTGGATGAATTTGCCTATAAGGTGGCAAATAAAAAGGAAGCATATGAAAAAATGTTAATCAGCCAAGCTATGAAAGAAGGTCAGCAGACATTTATGGCAAAACGGTGGAAAGTACGCTATTATAGCTTAATGGAATTAGGTTTATTGATAGAAAAGTTCTTGTTAAGAGAAAACAATCAGAAAACTGATCAGGAGGAAAGAACAGAAGAGGCAAAAACAAAGGTCACACAGACAGAACAAAATCTAAAATTGATCAGATTTTTTGACGAGATCTTAAAATTACCATGGTCGAAAAATCATATATCGAACAAGGAGATTTTCTCTGCTGATAATGATGTCGTCATGCTGAATGATCATTCCTCTCCACTTCATTCACCGAAACAATCAGAAACAGTTGGAATTAATTTAAGCTGCTTAGACTTTATTGATTTTGACAAGGTTAGGTTAAACCAACCAGACTGCAGTTGTGTATCTTCTACATATGAATATAATGACTTCATTATACCTATATCAAGCATTTTTATCCAAGACTTGTTAGCCAATCATAATTTGTGCACAGAAGAGATTAAACAACAGAATGATGTGAAGTATCGTTTGTTTCATCTATTGAAAAGAACCAAAGAACAACGGAATCAGTTGAAGAAATATGTAATGGAACAACAAGAAAAGATACAGATGTTAAGTAAAAATATAATCGAAACAGAAAGAATAATATCTAAATCACAAGCGGTTGATGCAAACCATCAAACAGTCAGTGGAAAGGATAATTTAACACCTGCCGATGTGGCTGACCAGTCTACCTTTCCATACTGGAAAACTGAAAGTGATAAAGTAAATGAACACGAAGATGAGCACACTTTGCATTTGAAATATTTACAAAATGAAATTGACTATTTGGCATTTCGTAAACGAGAACTTCAAGGTATGTTGTCTGAGGAAGAACAAAAAAGAAAGCTGTTGTTAAAGAAAATGCATAATCTTGTCAATACAGTACATGTCATATGTCGCATTAAACCAAATCCTAATAATTATCTGCAAATTATATCAGATGACAAAATTATTATACCAAAAACATTGGTTGTTTCCACACCTAGACAAATAGAATACAAAAAGAGAGATAAGAATACCGATTCTACCACTTACACAATTAACAGTGCTAGTCATCTACGTTGTTTCATTTTTGACAAAGTAATTGGACCAGATAACAGTGAATATAATGACTTGATAAAGCAAATAGGGACGTCAGTTACAGACTGTCTAAAAGGACTTAATCTAGGAATAATGGTTTATGGTTCAAAAAAGAGTGGAAAATCATTTACAATGTTTGGTACACTTGATAATGAACAAACGACTATGGATACTAAATCTAACTTAGGTGGAGTAATGTATGACGTTACAAACGTATTGCTAACGTCAATCAACCAGAAAACAGTAGACAACTGGAGTTATACCGTACGTGTACAAATCCTGTCAGTGCGAGATGACAGTGTGACAGATATTTTTAGAGAGAGGAAGTCACCAATGTTTAATACAATGGAACCACGCGTTATTGATACTACATTTAGAGAGAATGACCGTATCCAGATTTCTTCACCGTCATCGTGGGAAGAGTTCGAACTCAATACAACCGAAGACCTTTATCATTTAGTCAAGTATGTACAGGAAGTAGAATATCAGAATAAGAAATGTACCTCTTCGACGGAATCAGAATCCCAAACCAATGGACATTTGTTAGTCAGATACATGATAAAAGGTACTAAGTCATCTACAGACCTGTTACCAGCTGTGGAATCAAATATAATTCTGGTGAAATTAGCCAGTTGGGAACTGAAGAGTGAAGCCAACATTTATGACATTTCTGACTTTGAACAAGAGGCAAATGACGCAACAGTTAAATATCATATTGGTTGTCAAGATTTACATGAAAAAATGTCCAAGCCGAAATCATTATCACCGACCAATGTGAATAAGTCTTTGTCCACGCTGTCAAGAGTGTTTGTCTCACTAAGAAAACGTAAACTTAATCCACCATTTCATGAATCTTATTTAACACATTTACTGAAACCAGTCCTAAGTGATAATGCTGTGTGTTTCTTAATTTTGACCATTGATACTCATCCAGAATCACATGAATTAACTATGTCAAGTCTACAGTTTGTACAGAACGCAGTTTTGGCTAACACAGCTAACCTATCATGCCATACTTCAAAGTTGGAAGTCGAAAGTTCGGTTTGCTAGTTCCATTCATACAACTTGCCTAGTAAATATGAACAGCACTTGTCATATTAATTTTCTACTGTGTTTTTTAAACGTCATTTACCCATACTTTGAATAGTTTATGTAACTTTTCTAAGCTAAAAGTTTATATTTCAGTGAGGTTAATTTTCCTCTAGTTTATTTGAAGGATCTTCAATTGCAAGGTGCAAAAACAAAAATCAGTATTGATACAAACACTAAATGTGATATAATTAGATCATCTGTGGAATTAAACACTGTCCAGTCATTTGTGAATAGTAAAAAAAACAAAAAATATTCTTAATATTCAAACTGTAATTCAGCTGATGTCTGATTCTAACTTTTATGGTGAATTAATTCATTTCCTTTGACTTAGACGAACCAACGTTCAATATTTTTATATTCGAAATTATTTTCTCCAGGATGTGCATCCTTTCAGTGAATAAATGATCAAATTTGTAACTAACCTGGTCTAGTTTAATCCACTAATCTTGTTTAAGGATCAAATCATAATTTTGTGTTTTTACCTGGAATACTTCATAATTTCTTTATAGGAAGCGACAGTTACCTGTTGACTTTTGAGGCTATAGCTTGCTCTTAGTTGTTTAGCTGTGACCTATCACGTCAGCTTTTATTTTCAATAGTATTTGAAATGGTTTTTAGTTCATTAAATTTTTTGCAGTTGCATAAAGTATGCTGAGTTCTGTATATCAATAGCTTATATTATATTTGTCGAAATAAATTATCTCAGCATTTTGTGTTCGAAAGGCAGAGTTTTTAATGTTTTTCAATGAATAAACAGGAAAGAAATTTTATAATGTTGTAAAAATGTATGGTTTCTCACTTGTCAGTTCGAATCGTCAGATAATTCGTCTACCCATCAGAGCGATAATCAACTTTATAGCAGTGTAAACTTGTGAGGTATGAAGATCGTATTCAGAAATTTCTAACAGATACAGGGTAATAATCCTAAGTGAATTTCTGGAAATGCTCAAATGCAGTAGAACCACAAGTAAGTGATTCTGAATTCAGACGTACAGAACAAGTTGAAGAATAAATCAATTAAGTAGGTTATATATCCTGACCAGATAATGCCTCTGAGACAGTTGTTATGCATCCTGGATCACCTAGAGTCCTGTGTTCGCTGCCTACTTCTTCTGCCAGTTTCTTTCACTTCACCTGTAAGTCTTTGAGTTTGTGTGACATTGGACATAAATCATCCATGAAATCGAGATCTTCTAGAGTCTTGTAATTGGTGGTTCAACGTATTCTTGTCTTCTCGCTCCCTGAGCAGGGTGTGCTGCATAATCCAGTTCACCACAATTAGGAATATCATCGGTGGTAATAGTCAGGCAGTCTTGTATTACTCCTGTATGCACTTCGAACGCCTCACTTAGTTTCCCGTTGTGGATCACCTGACATGTGGCACTGCCATATAACCAGCTGCTGGATTAGATTGATAAAGATTTGGGCACTGCACACCGTACTGTTGGAGTAGTTTCCAAATTAATTCTCGGCCAGGGCTGTCGAAACCATTTTCGAAGTCGATGAAGTTGAGGTGGAGGGAGGTTTGACTGCCATTCTATGCTTTGTTCTAGGATGACGATGAGTGGAGTTGCAGTTTGATCAGCACATGATTCAGCTTTCCTGAATACAGCTTGTTCTGGTCGGTGGGGTGGAGATCTGTATCCAGTGCATCTTTTATTCTCTCCAGGATGATGCAACTTAGTATTTTACTTGGCGTGGACAAGAGCATTATTCCACTTCAGTTCTTATAGAGGCGTAGGTCATCCTTCTTTGGAAGCTTGACGAGGTAGACAGCCTTTCTTCCAATCGGTAGGCACCTTTCCTTCTTCCTAAACCTTTTGTAACAATGGCGTGAGCGCGTCTGCCGCGTTCTCTGGGTCCATTTTCAGTGCTTCAGTGGGGAGGGAGAGATTCCGTCTGGTCTTGTTACCTTCTCGGCTGGCCTTCAGTAGTTTGATCGCATTTAGGATTTCTGCTTTCGTTGGCGGATTGGTGTTAACTGGCAGGTAGTTCTGTGCGTGCTCTTGGTGATGGTGGTATTTCTGAGTGAGCTGCAGGTGAAGGTCAATTCAAGAGTCCTTTGAAGTGATCAGCTCATTGTTTGATTTGTTTCTCCTTCTTGGTAATCAGGTTCCCTTGAACATCTTTTATTGGTTTCATCATCTGGATTGATCTCTTCCTGGATAGCGAGTGACCTGGTTGTCTGATATAATGTCCTGATCTGTTTTCTACCCGCGGCCTCCCTGCCTGCATGCTCTGCTTCAGTTGACAATGTGTCGCAGATTTTTTCCTTTGTCCTTCCTAGCACTCTTCTTCACTTCTTTATCCAGTGCAGTGTACACTGAACTCAGATTCTCCTTCTGTTGACCATCCTTGCATTGAGTCATCTTCCCTTTCACCATCCTTCTCTGGTCTATTAGCTTCCAGGCAGATGTCCGTTGGGAGCCGTTCCTTGTCTTGTCTCTTCTTTTTTCCTAGAATAGTAGTACACGTTTACTTGAATATCACCTCCAGCAGGTGATAAAGGATTTCAGCTTCACCTTGAAGGTCCCTTGAAGTAGATGATGGTCTGAGCCCACTGACATCTGCTCCCCTTTTCGAATTTGTATCCAACAAGCTAGCTGCGTCTCCACTTCCTTGAGCAACACTGAGATGAAGTCTATCTGGTTTGTGGTGTGTTCGTCAGGCAAAATCCATGTTGCTTTGCGTATATCCTTGTGCTTGTACACGCTGCCTCCGATCTCCAGGTCATTGAAAGCTCAGAAGTCTGCGAATAATTCTCCGTTCTCATTCATTTCACTGAGCCAGAGCCACTCGATACATGATGAGTTCTCTTCTTGTTTTATCTGCTCCCACTCTAGCTTGCATCCATATCGCCCATGAGGGTTTTGATGTCTCCACTCGGGATGTTGTCCATTACTGTTTGTAGTTGTCTGCAAAAGTTTTCCTTCTCTTGTTTTGCGTTGTTTGTAGCCCTGTGCGTAGCATTGCATGATAATTGTGACCTTCTTTCCTTCCTGCCTTTTGAGTTGAATCTTGCTGTCATGATCGTGGATGAGGAGATTGGTTCCCACTGCATTAGGGCTCTGGCTGCCACAGTGGTTAGGATTCTCACCGAACATGCACATGGTCCAGGGTTCGATCCCCTGCCGACGCACACCAGATATCTATGCTCGGCCTGAAAAATTTAGGCTACCGATATCCATGCTGAAAATTCCATACTTGTACAGAAAATACGGTGTGGCATCAAGTTGCAATCAAAAAATAAATAAAAAAAAGATTGTTCACTAGTGACATCATTATAGCCACTCAGAGCCTTAGTGTTTCGGGTTGTCGTCTGGGTGGCCAGACCGGAGTAGATTACTGACTCTGCAGTTGACAATTTTGAAAAACCATTTTCAGATACCCAGCACCTCTCGGCCATATCTTCTCACTTCTTCGGCTACCTGGGCAGCCTTCCCAGCTTCGTACATTGTATGGACATTCTACGTCCTCAGTCTTATTCTTGGTTTTATCGAGAGAAGACACATCGGCTGGTTGCCTGGCTTCCCAAGAGGTGGGTTTCACCAGCCTTCTGTGTCATTTCCCTTCTCCGATTCCACCGTAGAGTAAGTTTGTTTTCTGAATTCTTTGTATTTTAAACACTTTTCTTGTGCGTTGAAGTCGCTCCAGCAGTTTGATTAGTTTAAATAAAGCAAGAACAACAGCGGTTTGTGCAGAATAATATGGTACCATCATTTATTTCGTCGGCTTCTCATCAGCTGCTTACAGCCTAAATAAATTGTGAGGTTTACGTACAGAAAAGTTTTTTACATACTTGCAAATTTTACATGTTGTCAGTTGACAGAAGGTTCCACAGTAAGTGAACAGTGCTCAGAAAATTGCGCTTATATAGTTTTTTCACAGGCAGTTCAAGTTTAAACAAAATAGATGTATGCATACAATGGTAAAAGAGTTACGTAATAAAGACGAGAGGTGAGTAAGATGATGAGTAACTAATAAATTTTGTAACGATGTACTGAGTTCAAATCACGTCATAGAAACAAGAGACAAGCAATATTACAGATTTTAAAAATAAAAATAAAAAGGAGGGGTGAGGTTAAAGACAAAGATTACGTAATCAGATTAGAGAATAAAGACATCCAGTTACCATGGCAAGGAAAGACTAATAACTGCTTCTTTCTGAACACATAAATCTGGTTTGAAGCGTTTGATAGAAATTGCTTCGGCAAACTTGAGGAGAATGGAGCTCCTTTGTCTATTGATAACTTTAAAGGATTTCTCGATTTCCACCTCATGACCCGTGTCGAGGAGATGCCTGGCGATGGCACTGTTTAAAGAATTTGTTCCCTTTAGACGTAAGCTTTTTGGTACATGTTCAGAAAATCGTAGATATGCCCTTCTTTCTGTCCTTCCAATGTAACTGCTCCCGCAGATGCATGTAAATTTGTATATGCAGTTGGAGTTCACATGAGAGGGATATCTATCGATTTTGATTGCACCAAAGAGCAAGTTGTTTGATAGACGGGAACGAGCTTGGCTGCAGGATAGGCTATAGCTAGTGATGTACTCAGCCTTCTGTTGATCATCGCTGTAATGTTTTCACCTTTATAATCAAGCTGAAAGTAGATTGGCTCTTTTTCCACTGTGATTTGTTTTACATTTTTGACTTTATTTGATTTATTACGTAACTCTTTTACCATTGTATGATACATATTTAACTTGAACTGCCTGTGAAAAACTATATAAGCGCAATTTCTGAGCACTGTGGAACCTTCTGTCAACTGACAACATGTAAAATTTGCAAGTATGTAAAAAACTTTTCTGTACGTAAACCTCACAATTTATTTAGGCTGTAAGCAGCTGATGAGAAGCCGACGAAATAAATGATGGTACCATATTATTCTGCACAAACCGCTGTTGTTCTTGCTTTATTTAAATTCATCAAGGGGAATAAATGCATGAAGTTTGATTAGTTTTTTCATGTTGGGCCGTTAGCTCTTCGCCAACCTTTTCCTCTTTATCCGGCCTTGGGACCGGCTAGGAAACTAGCAAGCTAGTAAACTGGGCGAGATTGGCCTCAACCTGCTCCCTTCTAATATCCGTTTCTCTTACGATAAGATTCTGAAGTCCTTGAATTTCCTTCTTAGCTATATTGTGGTTTGCCACGTGTATGATGTCGCTATTTATCCATATGCTCCTTCGAAGATAAAGTAATCTAGATAAAGTGGAAGAGTGCAAAAGCTGTGTTAAGTATTGCATTTGGATGGGGACTGAACCTGAATGGCGATTATAGGTAGTAAGTTGTTCTCGAGATACCTTTCACCTAAGTGGACTGTATTGTGATGTCAAATGTCACTCAATATGGAATTACACGCAGCACACAACCTTAGGACAGATACAAAGCGAAGGTAAATGCTTACCCAGACGTGACTAGCAGATAAGAAATGACTCCGTTGCCTAGTTCATAAGTCTATGGAATGACAGTCGATGACAGTTAGGTTTGGATGTCAGTGAGAACATCAATTCTTAGATCTATCTATTTACAATAGCGTAGTTTCAACTCTAAGAGAACACGTATAACCATTTCTATTGTAAACTTCCAAACACCGAATAACACACAAATGACAATAATGTTAAAGCTTACAAATAGTAATTTATCTACAAGCCGGTATTGTTAACCCAACATGATGAAAACAAATCCACAGTAATCTTATGAAGAGAAAAATGGTGGAGACATATAAATTGTTCTCATCCATTTACTTGCAAGAATCGTTATTATGATTTTCTGAAATATTCAATTACTTCTTTCTCTGATAAATCAGAAAATCACCTAGTTGAAGTGCACATAGCGATAACACACCAGAAGATCAACCAAACATCACAGAAACTTAAAAGAACAGTAAAATTTGAAAAATTAGCCCACTCTTCACCAGAATCGGAGAGATAAAATCACACGGGATATTGAAAACTTCCAGAAAAACAGTCAGTCGATGTGTCTCCTTCCAATGAAAGCAAAATTAAACATAGCCATATGCAATATCCTCACGATATTCGAGGCTGGGAAAGCTACTCAGACTGCAGAAGAAATGACGAGAAAATGTGGTATGGAAGTGGTGTGAATGTGTGAGAGCAGGTGGAATGTGAGCAGACTCTCCAAATCGTCAACTGGAAAGTCTGTAATCTACTGAAATCATCCGGACGACAACGACGGGAACACTGATCGAGTGGCTATCATGATGCTGCCAACAGAATGGTGATAAACACTCATTGAGTGGGAAGCAATCTCCTCCAGGATCATGGGAACGAGATCCAATCAAATGAAGTCAAAGCGAAGAGAAGGAAAGGGAAATTACAAATCTGAAATGCCACACACCTATAAACAACGTAGACACACTGAGGACGAATGAAGACTTCCAGAGGAAACTGTGAGCAGTAATTGACAAGAATCTTGTCAGGTGATGACATCAAAGTCAGTCATAATGGGTGGTATGGATCGAGTTGAAACTGGGAGGAGACAACACAGGAGGAGATGTGATCATGGGACGGGGGGGTCGCGGGGAAAGGAATTATTATTATTGTTTCCTTTAATTCCTAGAGGAACACATGGCTTCAGCCGTGCGTCTCCATTGCTTTCGGTTCTCTGCTACAGTCTTCACCTGGCTCCAAGTCTGCCCACACGTTTCCATCTCCTCTTCACATGACCTCCTCCAAGTCACCCTTGCACTGACGACCAACTCACCGCTTCCCTTTCGGGTTCCACTCGAGCAATGGCTTGTCTAGTGATGTCACTTGATGGTTTCCTCAGAGTATGGCCAATCCATCTCCATTTCCTCCTGCATATTTGTTTCACAATCGGTTCCTGGTTGGTTTGCTCATTGCCAGAGATCTCTGTTGCTGATCTTTTCTGGCCATCTGATCTCGATAGTATTGAGCGAAGACAACTGTTAATGAAGGTCTGTAGTTTGTTTGAGATGCTCTTTATGACGCGCCAAGTCTCTGATCTATCCGTATAGTAGCACTGACTTCACATTGGAGTTGAAAATCCGGATCTTATTTTTGATGATGAGTGCTGTTGACATCCATACGGACTTGAGAGTAGTGAAAGCTTGTCTCGCTTTTCCGATTCTTGCTTTGATATCCTCGTCAGTTCCACCCACCTGTAGTTGAAACGATGCTTCCCAGGTAGGTAAAAGAAGTTGTTTCTTTCAGGTTCCTTCCATTTATGCTGATCGTTGTCTGTTGTTGTTGTTGCTGTTGGTGGTGTTGCCCAGGAATCTTCATCACCTCTGTTTTCTCTATGTTCACCTGAAGTCCTATCTTTGATGCCTCTTCTGCCAACTTGTTGCTTTTCGCTTGCATATCTTCCAGTTTGCGGGAAATCAGACATATATCATCGGCGAAGTCCAGATCCTCCAAGTTTTTCGTTAAGGTCCATTTTTTGCCTGTTTCCTCATTGCCTGGCCCACTGTTTGTCGCATTATCCAGTCTACTGCAATCAGGAAAATCATTGGCGATAGTAGGCAGCCAGCTTGTCTTACTTCTGTCCTCACTTCGAAGGATTCCGTAAGTTTCCCGTTGTGGATTACATGGAATGCAGCATTGTCGTACAGCTGTTGGATGAGATTTATAATTGTCGGTGTCACCCCGTAGTAGCGATGTAGTTGCCAAAGCACCTCTAGATCAAATCTGTTGAAGGCCTTTTCAAAGTCGATGAAGTTGAGATAGAGAGGTGACTGTCATTCCAGGCTTTGTTCAATGATTATCCGTAATGTGGCGATCTGATCAATGCATGACTTGTTTCTCCTGAATCCAGCCTGTTCCGGTCGAAGTTTTTCATCCAGGGCATGTTTGGTTCTCTCCAGGATGATGCGGCTTAGTATTTCGCTTGGGTTGGACAGGAGCATAATTCCGCGCCAGTCCTTGCATTGACTTAGGTCTCCTTTCTTTGATAGTTTGAATAAGTATCCTTTCTTTCAATCCTCGGGTACCTTGCCTTTTTTGCACACCTCCTCCAGTAGTGGCGTCATCAAGTCCTCTGTTATCTCCGGGTCCATTTTCAATGCCTCTGCTGGGATTCCATCTGTTCCTGCTGCTTTCCCAGCTTTTAGCATCTTGATTGCCTTCAGGACTTCTGATTTCGTTGGGGGGTTGGTGTTCACTGATAGCTCTGTCTCTGTCGCTGGTATTGTTGGGCACGTTGTAGGTGGTGGTCGATTTAGGAGTCTTTTGAAGTGTCCAGCCCAGTGTTTCCTTTGCTCCACTTCTTTGGTGAGTGACTTTCCATTGTCATCCTTCACTGGTTTAATTTGTGTCGAACTTTTGCCTGATAGGTACCGAGTTGTTTGGTAGAGTGTTGCGAGATCTCCTTTGCCTTCAGCTTGTTCTGCTTCACTTGCCATGGTTTCATAATACTTTCTTTTGTCTTCTCTGGCACTCCTCTTTACTTTTTTGTTCAGTGTCTTGTAGTTTGCATTCAAATCCTGTTTTTGTTGCTCGTCGGCGCACTGGATAATCTTTTGTTTCACCATCCCTCTTTTTTCTATCAGTCTTCAAGTGTCCGTAGTGAGCCACTGTTTGTCCTGTCTCTTCTTTCTGCCTAGAACTTCCACGCAGGTTTGACTCCACACTGTTTTCAAGTTGTGCTTTTCGACGCTGACCTCTTCGCTAGTGTTGATTTGTGTCTCGGCCTTGTCCCTTATGCTTGCAGTGAAGATGGCTTTTGTGTCCTGGTCCTTCAGTTTTTGAGTGTTGAACTTGGCTTGTGGTCTATCTGCAGCTCCTATTTCTCTGAAAGCTTTTAATTTGATTTGGATTTTCCCTTGCACGAGATAGTGGTCTGAGCCAACGTCTGCTCCTCTTGTTACTTTTGTGTCCAGTAGGCTGTGCCTCCACTTCCTTGAGATTGAGATGAAGTCAATTTGGTTTTTGGTTCGCCCATCTGGTGACACCCATGTAGCCTTGTGGATATCCTTGTGTTTGTATACGCTGCCACCAATCACTAGTTCATTGAAGCTGCAGAAGTCGGCAAAGAGTTCTCCATTTTCATTCATCTATTCGAGAGCTTCTCTACCCATGATGAGTTCCCTTCCTTCGGGGAAATGAATGAGGAGGCAGAACTCTTCAGAGACTTGAATGACTTGGTGATGGGAGGCAGTGTGTATAGGAACGAGGTCATCCAGGAGGTGACACGCGTTCCACCAAATGGACACACCGAAAGTCAGATAGAATTCATCTCAATATCAAGAAAGTAGAGACTCAGTCTGCTGCACACAATTGAGATGATGAGCAGATGCAGGCTCAGATCATCATCTAGTGCAAAGGAAATTCAGGGTCGAGTTGAGTTCTTTCAAAGCAGCTGGAGATGATATATCACGATCCCAGTTCAACACTCAGAAACAAAAGGACAAAACTACAAGGGACACACTTTCATTGCAGTCATGAGGGAAGCGTCGGAGACACTAAGCAGAATCACCGAGGTAACCAGTGTGGCGAATCACTAGAACTCTCCGAAAGTGAAGTTGACGGAAATCTGTGCAGCTTTCTCAGGAAGATCGAAGAGGCAGGACGAGGAATGGGCGTCTGCTGACACGTGGAAGCTAGTAGAAGAGAGGAGGATGGTGAAAGAGAAGATGAACCAGTGCAAAGGTGGACAGTGGAAGGAGAATCTGAGTTTGATGTAGAACGCAGTGAATAAAGAAGTGAAGAAGAGTGTTGTGAAGGATAACAGACAATTCAGTAAAAGTAAATCATATGCTGATCAAATCGCAACACTGTGCATGGATGTCGAGCAGAGAATAGAATGTCAGTCAAGTCTCTACCTCAACTTCATCGACTTCGAAAATGGTTTCGACAGCCCTGGCCGAGAATTAATTTGAAAACTACTCCAACAGTACGGTGTGCAGTGCCCAAATCTTTATCAATGTAATCCAGCAGCTGGTTATATGGCAGTGCCACATGTCAGGTGATCCACAATGGGAAACTAAGCGAGGCGTTCGAAGTGCATGCAGGAGTAAGACAAGGCTGTCTGACTATTACCACCGATGATATTCCTAATTGTGGTGAACTGGATTATGCAGCACACCCTGCTCAGGGAGCGAGAAGACAAGAATACGTTGAACACCCAATTACAAGACTCTAGAAGATCTCGATTTCATGGATGATTTATGTGCAATGTCACACAAACTCAAAGATTTACAGGCGAAGTGAAAGAAACTGGCAGAAGAAGTAGGCAGCGAAGACAGGACTCCAGGTGATTATTGAGAATACGGAGGTGATGAAGATAACCAAGCAATCAACCACTCAGCATCACTACCAACAACAACCGGCACCCAACACTATCGCCCATCACTTCACTTGTCGAGGCTTCGTCGTTTCAACTACAGACAGGCGACACGGATGAGGATGTGAATGGCAGTCAGGAAGGGGAAGTCGAGACACGCCTTCATCAACCTGAAACCAGTTTGGAAATCTTCTGCACTGCACTCCACCTCAGCATAAAGAACGAGATTCGGATTTTCAACACAAATGTTAAGTCATTCAGTTCTTCTGTATGGGCCAGAAACTTGCACTGCGTGTCATGAAGAGGATTCCCAACAGGTTACTGCAGACTTTTATCTACAGCTGCCTCCGCTGGCTTCTTAATGAAGATCAAATGGCCGGCCAGATAGAATTAGCAACAAGAAACCCTGGGAACCAACCAACCTAAGACTCATTGATTAATAAATATTCCTAACAAAATGAAGATGGAGTGCATGTAGACTGGGGAGACCTTGGTTGACATCACAAGTCAGGCCATGACTCTAGTGGAACCCGAATGGGAAAAGACTATTTCGAGGGGGTGGGATAGGTCCGAGGTTGACATGGAGGAAATCGTGTGAGGAGGAGATTAGAGCTTATGAGCAGTCGAGTGGCCATCTAGAGTGTCGTAGAGAATATGACGAAGTGGAGATGTGCTGTTGAAGCCATGTGTTCCACTCAGAACGCCAGGGATTACTAATAAACAGAAGTTGTGCGAACTGCTGATCTAATTAAAATTAAGCGTCGTTATGTGTATTAGAATCCTCATGATAAAGCTATAATGGTGTACATATGGAAAACTGAATGTTGTGTGGTTATAGTTTTAGATATGCTTAATGAAGTGGTTCGTAATCATTCGTGACGACACAGGTAGTGTCACTCATCCTTTTTCACATGCGGAAAATATGCAGACTTGATTTAATCACATTGTTCTTCAAATTCATGTTTGCCTGCTCTAATATTATTTCTTTTTTACTCTCTCATTTCGCGTTTCCAAAGTGTAATAACGTGAAATAAAGCAATTCTAGGCCGACTTCTAAGTTAACTAAATTTTAGAGATTTTTTTTGTTTAGTGATGACACAAGTACTGGGGAATAAATGGTGAGGAAATAAAATCAGGAATGCAGACATGTTTTAACCATGGAGGAAATATTAAAACGGTAAGAGATGAAGACTTGGTTAAGGAATGTTAGATAGCAATCAGGTATCTGCATATAGCGAAATTATGTACACCTTATCTTCAACGCACCATTTGTATGGGTTTTCGTGTTGTCGTACTTCTGGTCTTCATTTTGTGTTCCTTTGTGTTCTTTTCATGTCTCCCATGTATCTCCACAACGCTGTATCGTTTACCTTTTCTGACATCAAATGTATCTCCCTGCTATTTGATGTTTTATTTCTATGAACGTCTATTTATATACCACTGATGAATCTTATCAGTAGCACTCGGCACAATATGAATACCACTGAACGACGTGACTTTATTGCATATTAATGAAAACTGAATTCTACTACTTGACATTTTTTGATTAGTGTAAAAAAATAACTTCATAATCGCGAACCTCATTGTGTTTCTTGATATGAGTATAAAACTTGGGCACTGTGGTAGAGTATAACTCCATAATGGTTAAGATTTTATTTTGATAAATCACACAGTGTTGTACAGTTATATTAACTGTTATCAGGTAATATAACTGTATTGTGTTTCTGATGGATTTAATATGTTCTTAAGATTTTTTCGTGGTGCTGTTCGTCATTTCGTCTTGCATGTGACTATTAAGAATTGCAGTAAATGTATGTTGCGATAATTTGCTCATCCGCATCGTTTGAAAATATGCATTTTAGATCATTGGAGAAAAGAGAGACAGCCCAACTTAGAATGCTGCATAAACTGAAGCAGCTTAAGATGTTATTACTTTCTGCAGATATAGCATATGTAATTAAGTACTAAATAATATAATTTCATCCCTGTTTAGATAATACTCTATTAGAACTAAAGTAAGTTCTAAATAAGTGAAGAAATCAATGTACTCTACGGTTACCTGAAAAAATAAATACGATCACCCTCATTAGCATTTTCAAAAGGAAGTTAGGTAGAACTGAGACACTGAATACTATTGTTTGTCAATATTTGATATAACAAGTGTCCATTAACTATCATTTAGCTGCATGAGCTTTGGTGGAGTTCACTGAACAACATAACATATATTCTTATCAAACCTTTTCCAGTACCTCTCCATAGACTGATGGCGTTGCCACGTCCTTACCCAGGAATATGAGGTGTGTTTTCAAGACATTTTCATTTATGTATAGAACCAACTGTTCCAATTGCTACCAAGGCAGCTGAGATAATAAATCATGTTTATTAGGATTAGCACTCTGCGACTATGTAAGCTCATTCTATTCTTGATAAAATTATTTTATGTACAGTTTACACAATTGTCGCGGAACTCCTCCCAGTAGTCAAGATTATTGACAGTTTAGATACATATGAAACATAGTTTAACTGCTGTATTCGCAGAGTCGTTGAGCACTTAAATTAATCCAGTAGGAGTTTTTATGATCTTTATAATATTTTTTTGTCTTTATGGGAGTAGTTGTACTTCTTGTTCATTAATTTGCCCTTTTATAGGTTTTTTTCACAGTAAAGTAACTTATAAATATTCAGTATTCGACATTACACCAGGACAAAGCAAGAGAGATAAATGTACTGGGATTGACTATTTATAAGATAGTTAGACCAACACTATTGAGAACTGAGTTCAAAATTCTTGGGTAGAAATAAAGTTTTACTAGGAAGAGTGTAACAATATAATAGCCTAGGCAACTACAGAAAATGTTTTTATTAAATAGCAGAAAAGGGGGTAGAGTAAGTAATGTCCAAGTTAAACAGTAAAAGTTTTCAAACAAGACTGAAGATATAATAGAATACATGACGTAATGAAATTCCACACTTTGTTATGTAAGTTTAATTAGCTAGGTAGTGCAAGATTCACCACCCTGTCTCTCTATTCGCAACAGTATTTGTGATAGGACCCAGCATAAAATAGCATATCATCCTTTCTCACGAATCTTATGATTTATCTTGTCATGGAGTTACTATATTGATCTATCATTTCTCACGCATATTGTGATTTAGTGTATGATCAGTTCATCGTCTTTTATCTCACCTTGGTCTTTATAGGATCAGCAACCAATCAGAATAGACATTTACAGCCAATAAGATAAATCCATTCCCACGGTTGTTAGCCGACTTTATTATGGTAAAGAAAATGTATAAATATTATATATTCTTTCCTAGAAATGTATAATACAATATCCTACAGTCACAGGCCAGCCTTTGTCTTTTGATATCTGAGTAGCTCAGTGAATCGGAAGGTACAACGGACAAAGAGACGTATTAGCGTACCAGTCGAGTTCAGTACTGTTATAGTAATTAACAAGCGCAGATATAACAAATTGGCAACGGATTTACTCAGTTCAATTCATTTATAACAATTTGTCTAATTATCCTGTAAATAATCAACCCTTTTCACTCCTAATAATTTAACAACCTACATCCTCCCGAACTTATGTTGCCCCTAGTTTCTATCTATTACTCATTGTCATCGCAAAACAAGCCACAGCCAGCTGAGAAGAACCCCCTAAATAATAAAAAATGAGTTTAATTTATCCTCGCGCGTTTGTCGTTTGTGCTTTGTTGAAGTTGAATAATGGGAAGAATCGTATGAAGTTATTACACCTGAAGTCTACATACGGCTGTTTTAAGTTGAAACAGAAAATATGTGCTTTACATTAGAATAACTGATCTAGTACAAACTGAAAAAAGTTAAATATCCTAGATGAAGTCTGATGACGACACTATGATATTGATTTACTTTTTATCCTATCTGTCAGCTGGCTTAGATCCTGCCTCTTCTTGTATTTTCTTCCCTTCCTTTAATGGCCCTTCGTTACTGTAAGTATCGGGACATTACTGTATAACACTGTGAGACTTTATCAAAATAAAATTTACCCATAATGGAATTACACTCTACCACAGTGCACAAGTTTTATTCTTATAGTATTGGGACTGGTTTGTTAATTTGCTGTTTATGTGTTTACCTATCATTACATAAATGTTATTCCCCTTTTCATTCGTTTCTCATCTTTATTTTTCGAATGATTACAACTTAAAACTGAGTACTGTTATCTCAAATTACCAGGATTAAACTTTCATATAAAGTTACATTATATGTGAAGATGTGACACAAATGACAGTCACTCAGTCAAAGCGTTTTGTGTTGACTATCGCACATTTGAAGTATACTGAATTGGACTAATCAAATTTCAGTAACGAAGATTAAACTACCGATTTTCTTCTCATCCTCTGAATTTCTTTCGTCTGTTTCGACTTTTCTCCTGACAATTTGACTTTTCAGAGAATATTTGTGCCATCAGTCTTTTGAACATTTCAGTTTCAGAGTAAAGACTTCTGTATCATTAACTTCCGTATAATATCTATCAGTTTCAGTTGTTTACTGTCATACAAAAGTATCAATTTATTCTTCTGTGTAAGTCCCTTTTACAGAAAACTTTCTTCAGTTAGTAGTCCCTCATGATTAAAAAAAGTTACTGATCATATACCATGAAGTGACAGAAATAAACTAGGACTACTGGCTATCAAGGTCAAACATTTGAAACGACATGTCTGTAATTGGATAATGGTTTAATTGATTTTCAATGAAAATGACCTTGATGGTGTACACTTAATTTCGAGCATAAAATGCTTTCCTTTTCATGTAATATAACAGTGTGATTATCTCTCATAATATGACAGATGATCACAAAATAAAAATTATACCACTGTAAATGGGTAATCGGTCGATCAGACCAGAACCTGTTCGAACTATCGATGAACAAACCCAAACAATAACTCAAGATTTTTCCTTGAATGAAAAAAAACCATCGACAAAACAGTCGAAGTCAGATATTACTGAGGAAAAAATAAATAAACAACTAGTCCATCTAACAAAGGATAAAAGAATTACAGATTTAATCGGAAATACTGGGGACCACTCTCTAGTGAGATCATACGATGGAATAAATCTAACCAGTAGAATAAAGCCATCAAGAGGAAATATGTCGCCACCAGTTCAACCTGTAAATGAAGTTCTATATGTTTCCCATCCTAGATCTAAACCTACTCTTTGCTCATCGTCTCATGAAATAGAGTCACTGGACCATGATCAGAATGACTTAATTGATGGCAAACATTCATTAAATGAAGAAGCCTACCAAATGTATCGCTTGACCAGTTCATGTAGAGCCAGACATGAAAAGCGGAAAAATTCATGTACAGGTAGTAGGAGAACGAACAAGAAACTTGGATCAGTAAATCAGTTTACACCTAACCAACAGTCTCAACTACCACGTAATCAAAAAATAAAGAAACACCAGCAACATACTGAAGGGAATAGTGAAAAGATTGAAGAGGATGAACAAACAAAAAGAGGAAGAAATATACCCGTAGACTGCATTAGAGTGAAAAGGAAGCCATCTAGTTTTTTTGAAAACCCTTTGAGTAATATTAATAATTGCAGTGAAAATATGAGGATATCTAAATGTCTGTATGAATTATTACCATGTATGAAGAAGTTACACGAGCTACTGGAAGAATTTAACGAATTATTCGACATACTGCCAAATGAATTAAAACTCTCCATGAATATCTTGCTGCATTACACCGATTTAATTAATCCAATTGAAAGCCGGCAGAAACTGAATATCACAGAAGTCAATGGTAAAATGATTCGAGAATTATTGCTCCAGCTGGAAAAGCATCTGTTACATGTTCAAGACTTATTCAATATTCTAAATAGGATGGATGAAAAATTTCATACTTTTAATACAATAATCAATCAGATAACCGCTATGTCAGACTTGTCATCTGAAAATTAAGACTACTCATCGTTATGGAGAATCAGGATAAGAAATAATAGTTCCAAATACTTCATACGCTGAAATAAATTGTAACAGACGTAGAAGTGGGTAGAATACCAAATAAATTTTGTTCTTTTTAAATATATAAGAACATAATTTGCGTTTAGGAGTGGGATCTTTCTAAATGCTAAACATATTGAATAAAAGATAACTTAAACATAAAGCTTTTTAAGACTGATACTACTTACAACTTTTAAGTAGTTTACTTTTGCTTTCTGCAAATGTTTACTCACACTTAAACTGAAATTTCATTTCCATTTACTTAATTTTTGTCATCCATCCTTTCGTTTGAATAAATCTCTCATGTTATCACGTAAACTGAACCTTAGGGTTTATGTTGTATTTTTGACCAGTATACTTTGTTATTCCGTAGTTCTGAAGAAAATAAATTCATTTATTCTATGTAATCACGTGTTCATCATCAAAGCATCCCAGTAACTTCTGCTTTCAGTTGAATAGTGCAGGGTGATACTTTTGCTTCAAACCTTATGTGCATAAAACAAAACAGAGAGCAGAATCCTGGATGAGAAAATGAAAACGAACCTATGAATAACTTTGCGTTTTACTCAAGGATTTATTTTACTCAACATATTAGCATAACAGAATAAAAAAGTGAACTACACCAACATTTGAAGAGACAGTTTCACGATGGATTTAAACTGAAGCTAAAAAGAAATATGCACTTAAAGCCAGTGAGTTTTGTGTAAAGAAGGTGAAGTAATAGTTTGTGCTTCACTGATCATATTTTCTTTTCGATGTACAAAACAGCCCTTCTACGCGAATTTCTACATTGATTTTTCAGGTCTCATTCTCATAAACGTCGCCCGCATGAAAAAACGCCATTAAGCTTTCTAAATATCACTTTCATTTTTTATTACTATCGTTTTTGTTAACAAGTGGGCTTCATCATAGCCACCTAGAATTAAAGTAAAGAAAGCTGAATTCTGGGTAATTTCTTACTATACTCTTTTACTGTACATATTATATATTTTTAAAATACCTTATTCTGAAACATTCATATGAATCCCAGACAGCGTTTAAGCACATATTTTTATGAATACTGAACGTCTAACGAATATCGTATGCTAACTAGTTCTCATTTTATTAATACCTCATATAAGGTATCACCCGATTCACTAAAAATTAAACTCAAGAAAATTTTGTAGGTAGTTCTAATGAACCGCTATCGTGATACTCAATTCTTTGGCTACATAACCACAGACAGAATTTCGTAATTTACAAAGAATTACTTTCCATATTTCAGATTATTTGTCCATTGTTATATATATATATTTAATGCCTGTGACTGAATGTCCAATCAAGCAGAAATTTGCTCGTAAGTGCACAGACTTTGAAAAGTAAGAACAGGTAGGAGAACGGAAATATTCAAATTCACCGATGGGCAAACATGGGTAAACTGTGAACTACTATGAATTATTCAACTGAAGATTCCAAACCACTTATCCTTAGCATCAGTACAACCCCAACTAAGCCACCTACAACTATAAACCTGACTAACACCAGTAGACAGAGGATTCATGGATTGATGTCATTTTTTGTCCTTTTAAACAAACTAATTCCATCTGAGCTACCTCATCGAGGAACACACGTGCCAGGCATCCTAACAGATGCTGTCAAAATAAGAGACTATGAAGATTCCATCTTGTGAGAGTTTTCATGTATCTCATTTTTCTGAAGGCAGGCTAACTATGTACCATATTTTTCGAACCATTTTGTATCAGGATCATAGGAAGCTGCGGTCACTATATATTTGGGACTTATCTGAAATATTCTCTCTTTGATTACAACCACCTATTAATATAGCTTAATTTATTATCCACTGTCTGTATTAGCAGCTTTCATACATAACTGTGTTTTTTGTCTCAATAGTTTTAGAAGAACCAACAAAGGTTCATACGCTCAAGTTGTCAACTTTCCTTACTCTTGTTACATGGGAAGCTATGTAAAAACTAGTTTATAAATATGATGACAGAAGAAAAATCTGAAATCTTACTAACACTAGTTGATTAAACTAGAAACATCTCTTCACACTTGGATGATCAAAAGATAATCATAACATATATTAACAAACGATAGTTTCTTGATTGATTGTTAAAGACAGTTGCATCCCTGAGAGTTCTGCAAAGACGAGCAATTTAGAAACAACAATAGGAATTGACTTGTTAAGCAAAATATTCCTATGAAGTCACTAAAACCCTTAGTGTATATTGCTACAAATATTCAGACTTTATATAATATTTCTCAAACAATTAGTAAAAGTAAACAAATATTAATAGTTCAAATATGACCACTTCTTTCTAGCAATTTGTTTCCAAATCGAAGTTACTATCCAATTTCTTTCATTACATAGATTGTGTGACACATGAAAAATTAAGGTGGTTTTCGTATAAAAAAATATACTTTTGTTAGTAACTAATGAAGACGTGAATAAGATAAGATAACTACACTGAAAAGTTTTCATTGAGGAAAATAAAGAAGTCACTAAGCAGCCAATAAGCTTTTAAGCACCTTGACAGATATTTATTCATAATTTCAGTGTGTGTCCTATCCCTCTCCACTTCCTTAGGAATATTTCTTGAGCAATAGGTTTTCGGTTGGTTCGTAGCCTGCTAGAATCAATTGCTGCTAATGCTTTCTGACCGACCATCTGATCTTCATTGTCAACCGAAGGCATCTGTTTATAAGAATCTGAAGCCTATAGGAAATACTTTCGGTGACGCTTGCCCAAAGTCTCTGAATCGTATAGAGGCACTGATTCAACATTAGTGTTGAAGATCCGGATCTTGAGGATTATGCCGTCTTTTTGTCTGTGCCTTCTCTCTACCCCATGGCCTGTCGCGTGATCCAGTCCACCATATTAATGAAAGTCATCAGTGAAAACGCTGGCAGAGAACCGAACGCAATGGAGACGTGTGGCTGAAGCCTTATGTTCGTCTAGGAATTAAAGGAAACAATAATAATCATAATAATCAGTGAAATAAACCATCCTTGTCTTCATTCCAAGGCCTCAAGTTTTCCATTGTGAATCAATTCTTATGTGGTATCATCATACAGCTACCTGATGAATGAGATTTACTAGCGTTTCAGCTAACGTATTCCGTAGTGTTGAAGCAGATGTAAATTGCTTTACAGTCGACGCAATCGAAGACCTTTGCAAAGACGATGAAGTTGAGGTAGAGACTTGACTGACATTCTATTCTCTGCTCGACATTCATGCACAGTGTTGCGATTTGATCAGCATATGATTTACTTTTACTGAATTGTCTGTTATCCTTCACAACACTCTTCTTCACTTCTTTATTCACTGCATTCTACATCAAACTCAGATTCGCCTTCCACTGTCCACCTTTGCACTGGTTCATCTTCTCTTTCACCATCCTCCTCTCTTCTACTAGCTTCAACGTGTCAGCAGACGCCCATTCCTCGTCCTGCCTCTTCGATCTTCCTGAGAAAGCTGCACAGATTTCCGTCAACTTCACTTTCGGCGAGTTCTAGTGATTCGCCACACTGGTTACCTCGGTGATTCTGCTTAGTGTCTCCGACGCTTCCCTCATGACTGCAATGAAAGTGTGTCCCTTGTAGTTTTGTCCTTTTGTTTCTGAGTGTTGAACTGGGATCGTGATATATCATCTCCAGCTGCTTTGAAAGCACTCAACTCGACCCTGAATTTCCTTTGCACTAGATGATGATCTGAGTCTGCATCTGCTCATCATCTCAATTGTGTGCAGCAGACTGAGTCTCTACTTTCTTGATATTGAGATGAATTCTATCTGACTTTCGGTGTGTCCATTTGGGGGAACGCGTGTCACCTCCTGGATGACCTCATTCCTATACACACTGCCTCCCATCACCAAGTCATTCAATTCTCGGAAGAGTTCTGCCTCGTCATTCACTTCCCCGAGACCCTCTCGTCCCATGATCACATCTCCTCCTGTGTTGTCTCCTCCCAATTTCGACTCCATCCATACCACCCTTTGTGACTGACTTTGATGTCATCACCTGACCGGGTTCTTGTCAATTACTGTTCACAGTTTTCTCTAGAAATCTTCATTCGTCCCCAGTGTGTCTACGTTGTTTGCAGGGGTGTGTGGCATTTCAGATTTGTAACTTCCCTTCCCTTCGCCTTGACTTCACTTCATTGGATCTCGTTCCCATGATCCTGGAGGAGATTGCTTCCCACTGAATGAGTGTTTTCACCATTCTGTTGGCAGCATCATGATAGCCACTCGATCAGTGTTCCCGTCGTTGTCGTCCGGATGATTTCAGTAGATTACAGACTTTCCAGTTGACGATTTGGCGAGTCTGCTCACATTCCACCTGCTCTCACACATTCACACCACTTCCATACCACATTTTCTCGTCATTTCTTCTGCAGTCTGAGCAGCCTTCCCAGCCTCGAACATCATGAGGATGTTGCATATGGCTGTGTTTAATTTTGCTTTCATTGGAAGGAGGTACATCGACTGACTGTTTTTCTGGAAGTTTTCAATATCCCGTGTGATTTTATCTCTCCGATTCTGGTGAAGAGTGGGCTAATTTTTCAAATTTTACTGTTCTTTTAAGTTTCTGTGATGTTTGGTTGATCTTCTGTTGTGTTATCGCTATCTGCACTTCAACCTTTTCAGAACTTGCTAGGAAACTAGTGAACTGGTAAATTAGACAACGTTGGTGTTTAACTGATACAGTAGGAATTCAGCTATTATTTTATCGGCTATAGAGACTAACTTACCTTATTATTTTTCAGTCCTGATGTAGTTAATTTGTCTTATTTCAAATTTTTGAGTATTTGAAACAGAATATAGTGTCATGATTGATAAGTGGTCTTTGGGAGACCAAAATAGTGTTCGCCTTTAGTGTACTCTCATAATACTCCTTTATTTTTTGGTTTCTTTAAGGTAATAAATGTTTTCACTTAAAAGGGTTAAAACTTAAAAGTACAAAGTAAATTTGAAGGCTATGTTTTCGAGGGTAGACCTTGTCACGAACTGATGTCGCCTGAATAAACACTGAAAACCAAAAAGTACTAAATATTTATTGTTTCGCAATTCGGAAGTCATTATTTGTTAGTGTGGAACTATGGCTTAGTGACGGATACGATTCAAAGCCATAAAGTTTACAGGTGGACATATTATAGCATTCATCGACAAATGACTCCTAAGTTCTATCATTTCACTGCAGTGATAGTATATTGCATCCTGAGTAATAGACCTTAGCTGCAAATGAAACTACCGGCTTGCACATTACACGATCTGTGGTAGGACTATTTGAAAGAGAATATGCGTGATTTTTACAACATAATGACCGATGGGAGTATTAAAACTATTCTGTGTAGACCATTCATCGATATGAGTAGTTTAGAGCTAAAGTCTGTTTCATTTTATGGAATGCATCTCATTGCGTGACGAGATATGAGGAGATTTGCTGTTTTCAGCCGTTTGAATTGAATCAGTCTGTGTACACTGCTGATGCTCTTGTCTTTAAAAACCAAAAACAGCTCTTCGGTGCTTAGATTAGACCTATCTGGTTTAAGAGTACTGCTGATTTTGTTTAAACTATTCTTTTCAAACAGAAGTGTTCATTTAACACTCCTAGTATGAAACTAGGATGTGAAAGCAGTATAATTAGTTTCCAATGAAAATTTCACTCTTAAAATCAATAAAATCATCACATGCATAACATCTGGAGAATGTAATCTACTAGAAACGAAGTGAACTTTTATTTTATGCATGCGATCCGTCACGAATATAAGGTATTAATTTTAAACATTTTTTAAAATTTATGTTATTACCGCGATTTTGTAAGATAAACTTTCTATGTTACTTTTAATAATTACATTAGTAAAGGTAAGTTATTATTCAGAAGACCAGAAGTTAATTACTGTGATGGAAGTCTTGTAATGATTACTTTCTCAAAGACATACGAAGAGACAGTGATAGAAGTTTATCTACAGTATGACGTTTCCAGGACAATTCCTTACTTACAATCATTGTGTCATGTCATGTAAACAATAAATTATTCTTGAAACCGAATAAACAAACTAATGTTGAATTACATTCCACTATAGTGAGCAAGTTATACAAATATTTGATCATTAAAAATGTAGGTTTAGTAAACAGATTTATCTGACTGAAGAACATCAAGCAGCCATTGATAATCATCATCTATCTATCCACCAATGTAAACATTTTATGAAATCTGAAATAATATTTGTTTTCTACTTCTGAGTAGCTCAACATTAACCTTTGAACCACCGATTGCAATTTCACTGCTTAACAACCTTTTGTTTACAGCTTAAACGAACCTGTATCTGCTTGCAATAAAAAAACTCTCCTGTAGTCTTTCAAAACCTGTAATTCAACCAACAAAACCCATTATTTTAATGAATAATTAAATCTAGTTAAAAAGTTGAACAAGCAGATTATTTGTCTGATTGATGTGTCCTGGTTAAAAGTGGTTGGAACAAAAGCAGCAAAAACAATAACAAGAACACAAATGCACACACATAATTCACGATCAACATGTAAATGATATGCCGGGGGGATATTTCTGTAGAGAAAAGGAAAAACTTAACGGCTTATGAAACCTAACTGAAATGGAATTCATTTTCTATCAAGTATAATTAATTATGGGCAAAGGAAGGAAAAGTGTATTAATTTGTTTTAGTGGACTGAGATAGAAAAATAATAACAGTCTAATTTATTTTTCCATCTTGTTAAGTTTTTTTATTTCTCGAATGCATTAGAAGAAAAGTGAAGGTGGAAGAGGTGAATAGCTGGCATATTCTGTAAATAAAAGGGATGCACATGTGATTGGAGAGAGGGGAGAAGAAACAGTAGACATGAACGTTTATTCTAAAGGATCGTATGTAGGGTGAAGTATTTACATGGATAATGATAATCATCATCATCACCAACATCAACATTTTTATAATATCAGTCAGTAGTAGTAATGGCAGAAGCAGCAGTATTAATATCTTATTTAAACAGTTGTTCAGTAGGTAAACACATTTAAAACAAAAACACTTCATACTTGTACATACAATAACATTGGTTAGTTAGTTTTGTGTGTTGGTACGTGTGTATATATGCTTGTGTCCATATAGAGATAATGATGAGTGAAGGTGTTTTACACTCTTTCTAATAATAAACTTTGTTCAATTACGATAATAATACGAGTGATGCATTCCCTGCTGAGATAATTATAATGTTAATCATGCGATGATTATGGATATTGTAGTTGTCAGTACAGCGTTTTTGTTGTCTACTAGAAAGTGTTTATACATACACCCTGTGTGTTTCGCTTTTAAATATTACTTGTTATATAAGTATGGAAGTCCTTTATAGAAAGGAGGCTTTTTTTTACTTGTGGATTTTAATTTAATGTTTGCAAAATACATACTGTGTACGTGTTATTATTTAGGTGTGGGATTTTCCAACATGAATGTCAGACCAATACAGAATCCAATTACTTCATAACTGACGTTTAAATAATAGATAGTTTTTTCCATCTGCATAGTTTATTTGTTATATGGTAAAAGTAATATCTTCACTCGTTAACAGACATTGAGATACTCAGGTGCAACCGGAATTACGATTTTGCATTTAGTTCTATCCTGAGTTTGAACAGGAATTGATGAGTTACTGCCTGAGTTCAGGACCGCATCATCGAATCACTTTACATTTAAAAATTGCACAAAACACCATGTGTATTTATGATTCATTCTACATCTTATAGTTTTGTTAACATGTGTACACTACTCGGTGTTTATAGCGCAGCTGTTACCGATTTAGAACATTAGAAATTCAGCATCACATTGAAGTAAAAACCACAAATTTAATAAGACTGAAATCATACACAATCACGACAGCGATCACAGACTCGTAAGAAATGTTGATTATGTGAAATGATACCATCAGTCCAGTAAACTTTTCGGTTTATGATAAAGAAATTCACTACCTGTCTACGTCAGAATATAGTGAAATAGACTATGACTTTCTTAGAATAATCTTTACTGGACGACTGATTTATGATGATTAACAAAATATGTGTTAAAATTGTATTATAACTGGTTTTATTACACATTACACTACTGAAGAGAACCATCGAAATGAAATGGATGCATATTATCCTGCATCAATGTTTGTTCTATCCGTATTCAAATTTATAAAGAGCATTTCGTGTATGAACTTTGAACACCTTAGTAGTGTAGTTTCTTGAATAGCCTTTAGATGGAATACAGACTCCACATATTTGCTCCGATAGCAAACAATAACCAGTTCTCTTAACCTCAATCAGTTATTTTCATTGAAAGTTTTAGTAACCTCTGAATTCTAGAATTTATTGGCTGTGTCGGTATGATTATTTTGACAAAAAGTAACAATGAAAATATGCAGAATACGTATCTGCAATTCATACTGTCATCTTGTGATTTTTTCACAGTTCTGCAGCTTCTTAACAATAGATACTTAATTGTAAACTCTTCTTCTTAAATACGCCAAAGTGAGGTGCTGGGTAATTTAGAATCGCTACCATCAAAGTATGCAAATGATACAAACGTTTTAAGAATTGAGCGAAACTGAATTCCAAATGGAATAATTTTCCGAGTATCTTACAGTTGGTTTAACTATGGCTAAAAGCATTTATCTATACTTTAATTGCTTCACATATATGCAGTGTTAAGAAATGTATGAAGTGTGTGATTTTATTGAGAATCTACATATAACACAGTGGTACTAGATGTATTACTGTAATGTTTCATTTTGTCTGGTTGTCGTTAAACTAGGACTCAAGTATATATATATATATATATATATATATATATAACAACTTGTGAGTAGCTGAGGAGAACCAACCAAATAAAACTGATCCATTCTGTTCTGCTTCAGTGTTTGTTCCTCTCGTTCTCCAGTTTGTCAAGAGATAGTGTGCACCAAATTCAAATGCTCCAGACGCCAGTACTTGTGGTATGCATAACAGTGCAAAATATCTTAGTAGGATTTAATAAATGTCCGATGCTTGTTAGTCTCTCAGTGGTTCTTTAGCTGATGTTTTTCGGTGTTGAAATCAATCAATTCCCCAGAATTGATCAATCGAATCAACACCGAATATGTGCGATCGAGGTGACGCAATAACTATCCCGGATATGTGGGCAATTGCAATTAAAAACAGGAAGGGAAGAGGAAATCTCAGTAATACCTTGATATAATTATGAGCTATAAAGTATGCTCAATATGTGCTGTAGCAAATAAACATGTGGAATTACATGCTACCACAATGCCTAAATTCTAATCCTACGTTAATTCTATACAATACTGATACTTTAGTATACTTTAGTCTTAAACAGTTGAATCACTGATTAAATTAGATAGCCTGAATTCCTCAACAAGAGTTATTCAGTAGAATCGGTATAGTACGATAGTGAAGTGATGTGTAAACAGGAAAATAAAACGAGCAGATTGGAGACAAATAAACAGTTGATACTGAATAGGAACATGATTCCAACTATGTAAGATTTAGTGTAAACCAGTAAAAATGAGTGTCTTCTAAATCGTACACCACTCCAGACAAGTCATCCTACAGGTTTAATTTTAAAGGCTTAAATGGCCAATAATATGATTGACTAACAGGACGACTTCAGGTAGATGACAACTGGATATGCACCATCTATTTTTAAACAATAAAGCTGCCTTACCTCAATAAGTAAATCAAAGATTTTATTTAAAATAATTTCTTATTCAAGCATACTATTCAATAATAAGTACTGAATGCGTTCAAGCAATAGTCATTAGCATAATTAAGGAACAGTGCAAAAGTGGCTAAAGTTCTGGAATCTCACATTTTAGACCACATAAGTAGAAAGCAAGAACGTCGTGTCACGAGAAGTTCATATTATCATTCAACCAATGGAATTCAGTTGTTCATTAATCCTAACTTCTGTCGATTCACTATATTGGCCGTATCATCCAGTGTTATTAATGAGTGTCTGTCTTCACCTCTGACTTAATCCACACAAACCGGTCACTAATTTCTGTTAGAAACTCATGAAATCCACCTTAATTTTAGTCATTAATGGGGGCAGAATGGCAGTGTTAAATTTACATACTTGATAACATTTTATAGGTACATTATAATGAGTTCTGTATAGTGGAGGTCTCGTTACATCCGTGGACTCAGTGATTGTAAGTAAAATCGTACCGTAGGGAAGTATATATATATATATATAATATCAAGTTACTAAGCTATACAATGTTGATATGAAATTAAAAACAGAAACACGACTTTCTTCTTTGAAACAATGCTTACCAGACTTTGGTATTTTCCATAAAATAACCTTACTGGAGAGAAACAACTGGAACTGGTGCATCTTTGTATAGTTACTTCAGAATTTTTAGTAGCTATCAGTAAGATCTAGGAATCCCCTTTTCTCCAAAGGGGAACAATTTAAGCCAGTACACTGGCAAGTCTGAGATTCAAGGGGAACCTAACAGTTCTTACATGGTCATTATTAATAGCAGAATGTCGTTCGTACATAATTGGCATAAAAAAGTTTATGCAGTGAACTGAATTATTTATTTTTGGTTTTCATTGTCCATTACTTTTACTGTAATGATCTAAGTAAAACTTAAAACGGATTAAGATGATTTTAGGTGAAATTAAGACGTAGGGAGAAATATTTTCATTTGGACCATCATTTAATAAACCTCACCCAGTTTACTAATCGGTCCCTAGTTCGGATAAAGAGAGAAGGTTGGGCGTAGGTCTAGCGACCCTACCCCGAAGAATCAGCCCAGTCGCTACAGAAACTTCCAAACACAGGAAATATATGATATTAGATAGTTGGAGGCAATCGGCAGGAAGCCTTGGACCTAGGTTTCGTGCTATTTGGCACTCGTCAGCAAGGCGTATATGCAACCTTGAAGGAACTCATGTCCCTTCTGGGATTTGAACCCGTGTCACCCAATGCTGCAGTCAGAGACGTTACCACTGAGCTATTCGGGCTCGGGACTGACCTCTGTAGGACTGTAGTGGGTAGTTTGATTGGACACTAGTAACTTATAAGTGATCTTTCCAAAAAGAGGTATTCTAATCTGATATTATAACTAACCTTTTACTTACATTTGTAAAGTACTCCATTACATTTTGTTTGTTTTTAATTCAATTTTGATTTCCCTGTTAACTGAATGCACTGAAATGTTTGCCTCCTAGTGGGAATGGATGTTTGAGGATGAACTTCAATTTGGTGGACGGTGACTAGCAGTGAAATCCAGGATGGATACTGAGTTCGAATCTCAATGGAAACACCATCACTCATCGAGGAATGCAGGTACATCCAGATGACTAGTCCCAAATAGAACGAAATTCTTAGATTCCACTGTAGGTCACCATCCACTAAATTAATCCTATTACTTAGTTGGTAGGTTTGATCTGCTTCAGAGTAGGCTATTTCACGGCTCGAAAATTTTAGGGAATCACTGGAATCCATGGTGTACTAAACATTAATGCTGTCTTTTTCTGTCTTCCCCGGCATTGAGAACGTATTATTCCATAAGGGAATGAGTCAAGGTTTTTTAGACTTCAAAATAAACTCTTTACCTTTCCTGCACTTGGTTGTAATTAATTTGTCTGCAGATTCTAACCCCTCAATCAGTTTATGGGTGCGAAATGGTGAGGAATTTCGGGGTAAAAAGAAATAACTACCTGGTGCCCGGTGATTTTCAAAGGTTCTTCAGCTGATGTCAGCATGCAGCAATACATAATT
Organism: Trichobilharzia szidati; assembly: GCA_944472155.2. Classification (NCBI taxonomy): domain Eukaryota; kingdom Metazoa; phylum Platyhelminthes; class Trematoda; order Strigeidida; family Schistosomatidae; genus Trichobilharzia; species Trichobilharzia szidati. The sequence goes on along the minus strand of OX235279.1, from coordinate 94,131,287 downwards.
TAATTTATGCCTTAAATACATTTCGCCATCATCATGGCATCAATTTTTGTGATGATATTTATGACGGTACAACTAGAAATTCTAACAGCAATCATTATTCTCACCGTTGTATTACGCTCATAATACTTATTGGTTACTTCAACAAACCAATCATTACTTACATTTCATGTTATTTTCCGTATTATCTTTATATAAACAAAGCTGACAAAATGAAAAGAAAATAAAGGCATAATATTTAACTAGAAAATAGACTTAATAATGAATAATGACTGTGCATATGTATATCCCATCTAGATGTTTGTGTATGCGTGTAGCTGTGTGCACGTATGCGCGCTAGTATTTGTATACGTATTTACATACACACATATAATGTATATATATTTATATGAACAAACAAATATAAGAGTGTGTGGATAAACGATGCTTGATTGCATTTCTTACAAAAACTATCAGCTGGATAAATTCGCGTTTTATTTTATGGGGAAGAAATATTCTCAAAAGTATAGAAGGTGAATTTCTCGTTCGTATGATGCATACAAGTTAATATACTATTTCCACAACAATTCTCTACTCCTATTCATTTGTTAGTTTGGTTAATGTTTATCCAAAGATGCCTGACACGCGTATATATTCAAAGTGAAAAATATTGAACCAATATATAAGGAGATAAAAGCGAAAAATAATTTCTCAGCTATCTGTATTACACAATCTAGAATGGATAAGGAATATTCAAAACCACATGGAAATGGATTAAAATATTTTCCTTTCTTTGCAGATATTAGTACCACTGATGACACTAACAATCATAACACTGTTATGCACTTTCATGATTTCATTCATAAAGCACCAACAGAATACTTTAACTCAATGTATTCTACTAATTCTGATGTTCCACAGTTTTTTACAACTGGAAATAATAACTCATTCAACAACTTGACGAATATCCCTATTCAGTCGGTAGTGAACGACTGTGATATGTTTGAAACAGAGGCATTCGCTTCTTCTCCTCTTTGTACTACTAATTTAGGCACTTGCACGACGACAACTGTGAATTTTTACAACAGCAGTAATAACAGCAAGATCGGCAACAGCAGAAACAGTTTTCAGCATCATAAAAGACACCAATCAAGTAGAGAAAACCCTGATAGAATTAAAAAGTCTAAACAGTCACGTGTGAATAAAACTGTAGGATCTTCCTCGTCATCGACGTCATCAGCTAACTGTATCAGACTTCATAACCGTGGAATACGCCTACATTCCGTCAAACCCCCTTATTCATACATTGCGTTAATTACAATGGCTATATTGCATTCTCCACAGAAACACTTAACTCTGGGTGGAATATGCGATTTTATCATGTCCAATTTCCCCTACTACCGTGAACGTTTTCCAGCATGGCAGAACTCTATACGACACAATCTGTCGCTGAATGATTGTTTTATGAAGATACCACGTGAACCTGGTAATCCCGGAAAAGGAAATTATTGGACTTTGGATCCAAATTCAATGGACATGTTTGATAATGGAAGTTTTTTGAGAAGACGGAAACGCTATAAACGTATTAGTCTGGAGAGTAATGGTAAAACATTTTTCTATAATTATTCTGAATTCATTAGCACTTATAATAACAGTAGGTCGAATACTGGTCGTCATCGTTCAACAAAAAATTCCTCCGCCACTAATGCTACTATAAACAACAGAAGTAATATAACTATAAACAGAAATAATGCTGAGACTAAGGCTGATGAAGACCATCCTCAAACACAAATCAACTCACCCATTTTAAGTGATACTAACATTAATATTGACAATAATGATTTCAGTGAGAGCATGTCTTTATCCGATGAAGTACAATTAAAAAGGTGTCCTACTAATATTAATAATAATGGCATCTATGTTTCGCCTAATTACGCTCAAGAGGATGGATATTTAGATAAGATCATTTGTGATAAATCAGCAACGTTTACACAGTATCCTTCTGTCCATGACTCCGGTATGTCATCAACATCTTCATCATGTGTGACACCATCTTCGTCATTATTTGTTTCACCTCTTTCACCTAGTACACTAGACAAAAATTTGCCACTTCTATTTCACTCATGGTTCGACTCACCTAACAACTGGAGTACAAGGAATCAAGAGAATTTTAAAAAACCTTTATCGTTTAACATAGATCACATTTTAAATTCGTCTAAAAAAAGCACTGAAATGGATACTGTTAGTCTAAGAGCAAGCACAATCAATGATCAAAATGACAGTAGAAATTTTTCAAGCAGCAAACAAACTGATTCTTCTAATGTATCATTTGCCCATTCAACAACCTTATCAACCGTATCCTCACCACTGTCTTCGTGTCCCCCCACTGTTTCATATCCTCTTCCTATTCTATCTGCGAAAAAGAATTCAGAAATATCGGAATCAGTATTTTCCTCATCTTCACTTTCACACAAGTCTTATACGGATATTTTGTTGAATTTGCCCAGTTACACTACAGTGTTTAATTCTGCAACCACTGGTAATGATAATTTTCCAAGTCATGAAAAGTCATTGCATCATACCTACTTCATGCAATTCTTATCGAATAGAAAAGTGAATATGACAGAAAACTCAGGTAACTGGAATTCAACAGACCCGTCTAACTGTTTGCTTCCGAATGTGGATATTCAGCTTTTATCTCACTTCATTCAATCTTTTCTACACACGAATCAAATATTCAGTTAAAATCAACGAGAGACTTCCGAACAGACAAGAGCCTACTTGATTGTGTTGTCTCAGTAACTTAACTCACCTCATCTAATAAGAAGATAAACTTTCTTTCTTTCTTCGTAATAACCGAGAAGCAGCATGAATAAACAGTTTCTATGGTACTATTATAACAGAGTTGTAATACATCATGCCTAATAGTAAATAGGAGCGGATGACAAGTACCAACATCCAATTGCTGTATCAGCCTGACAAAAAAGTAACTGCAGTTGTAGTAAGTAAAGCAATAATGGTATTCCTTAATTTCTGTTGAGAAAAATTGCATAATATGAGTTGATTGCTATTGAATACAGTCTACAAAAATATGTATGTGATTTCATTTTACTAGTTTCCTTTATGCGACGTCTGTGTTTTCCCCTTGGTATTCTATTTTCAGTTTTTCGCTTTTCCAAACTATTTGATTCATTACTTTTCCTCTGTTTCCTTTCCTTTTGTTTGAAACTACAAATTATTTAAAAAAAAGTAAAATTCACACTGGAAGGTGTATACTTGTTCACATTCTTACCTACCTTAATTACTCATCTTTTCAGGTAATTCCTCTTGTTCTATTTATTCATAGTGGTTGCAAACAATTGTATTGTTATCTGTTGTTCGTCAACACAAAGCATGAAGATAAATGTGAATGTTGCTACAGTCATTAAATGGCTTTCAGTCGATTTTAAAGGTAATCTTACAGAATGAACAACTTTCATTAGAAAACAGATGAATTCCATTGCTTACTTTTGCATATTCCTTATGAAACGAGGTTAACATAATTTATTTATCTGAATATATTTAACTAATCATATGCATGAAGCACATCATGTTCACCGAATTGTATCTTTGTCACCGTTTTCAAATTTGTCTTGGTAGTGAGTTCATACGTTTATTCCGTTTTAACGAATATGAAATTTATAAAATACTACAATAAAATTAACTATATATAAGTTTATTTGTACTGTGATTGCTGCACTACAACATATAATGCAATAATTGTAGAAAATGATTAATCTACTTCCAGGCCATGTTGTATGTTTCACTAACAGTAGCGATTCTAATGGTGTCGCGTTAATACTTACGTTTGGAAGTATCAATCCAATTTCATTAAGAATTAAAATTTGTGCTGCCAAACAAAAACAGTTTTTCAAGGGTTTTCAAATCTTACTAAAATTTATTTCTGAAATTTATTCTTAGAACAATGACTGGGAAAGCCATAAAATTTCATTTGTCAGGTGAAACTGTCACTCAGTCGATTTCCGAATAGGCAATTTTCAAGTCACGTCTCCTCCATATGCTAAGGAATTATTCAATTTTATTCGTATAATAATTTCTGTAATACCGAAAATGGTTAACTGATCAGCTATGATATTACGATTTTTAAATGTTCCTGAAAATTCTAAAGAAATTCAATACTTTTCTGAAGTACAGCTGAATTTACTGCTAAGCCTGGTCCATCAGTGAAAGAAATCCCATCGCAAAAATATTCGGGAAGTTTGGCACAGCGAAAAGTTCAGTTGTGTCAGCTACCTGCACAATGTCTTTTCCCCTAGGACTGTCGGTGCTCATTTTCACGGTGTATCTACAGAATGAAAGCCAACTAGTAATAATATAATTTGGCAGTTATTTCATGATGAGTAATGGTGGAATCTAGGATGCGCATTTCATTCTATTTGCGAGTTGTCAACTGGATGTACAGAATGAAACCCTGGGTTCCACTGCTAGTCATCACCACCAAAAAACACTTCATAAGTTTATCTTACGTGCTCACCGTAGCTTGATTTACAGAAAGAAAGTTTTATACGTGTTAGGTGATGGAGTATGGCCACTGCAGAATTATGATAATGGTTTCTCATCAAAAAAAGTGCAGTGTAAACTCCACTGAGAGGAACACGAAGAAAAATACTATTTACAACTATTGTCACGCCTAGGTATATGCGTCGAAGCAGGAGAAAATTCAAATAACTGGTACATAGGAAACTGGGTATAAATTTCAGGATGGTTGAATATACAAAATCCTCAGTTTCTGTCGGCACCATGATATGAGAAACAACAAGAAATGAATTTCGGAGTATGTTGTGCTAATAGGGCAAGTGTCGGTAACCACAAAGCCGTCTCTCAGTTGGCTTATAATTAGGTTTAATCTTGGTATCACTTGAGTATTCATAAGCCTTCTTCTGAGAAGGAACATTTTCGGGGTCAAGGTAAACATTTGTGACATGTGAAAAATATACTGCGTATAACTATCGGATACATTTAGCTTGTAGCAGTTTTTTGTGAGAGTAGAATTTGAACGTCAACCGATGGTAATTATTTATTGGATAAGTTTATATAATGCGATGAGGTGATACAGTATAAATAATCAGAGGAAACTTAGAGTATAATTTATTGTTCGTAAGTCTGCTAGCTTTTATTAACTATCAATGTTAAAAAGTAAATTATAGTCAAAACAGAAAGTCCAAAATATGCAGAAACTATTAAAGGAGAACATGACGGCTATCATTTTCTTACAATAAAATTACACTGACATTATTTTTGCAAAACAAAGACCTTTCAAATTTCCATTATTATATATAGTTACTTCATTTCCGCACTTTAAGCTATAAATGTGCAATGACAAAATACTTTAAACACGTTGGTTTACAATCATCAGTCCATAAGTCATTTGACCGAATAATCATTGTCTCAAAGAAATCGTATGCTAAATTAGGGTAAAAACTATGGTTACTACCGTACCTTGTTGAAGTGAAAGGCTGAAATCTCGAAATAGTTATAAAGAAGATTAAAAGAAATTAGTAAACCACTTGTGAACTATGAGGTAAGCATAGAATCGAAGCCGCATGTCAATCTTTGAAAGCCAGGATCAAAAATCTCTGTGAGACACACTAAATTATCTTACTAACTCTTCAGTTTATTTCTTCCGACGTAATATTTTCTGATATTAGTGTGTAGATAAAGGGTATTTTAAATTTCTATATCTGTGATATCTATTATAGACCTTACAACCTAGTTACTAGAACATTTCCATATTGTTTGCTGAACAGAGACTGCTTATTAGTTAAAGTAATCAGCTGATCCCCTGCCTATGTAGGAATAATTTCTGTGCCCACTGATTAAGTGTACACTAGAAATAATGTCTTATATTATTCTACGCTATTATTTCGGCTACAATGATTACATGGTGAAATGTCAGCAAGGACCTACTAGTCAACTTCACTGATATGGCTTAAAAACGGTAGTATGCATGCAAGAAAATTATGAACATGAGTTTTAAGTGTATTCATATAAAATTTAATTCATCATCGAAAAGCCAGATCCACAATCCACTTAGAATACCTTGAAATCCATGTCAAATGCAGGGAATTTTTACTGCCTTATTGAAGCAACAATATTGCTGTCATTTTATTTAATTTTATAATTATTCAAGTATTATTCACTTTAAAAGCTGAACTAATTAAATACTTTTAGTATTGAGAACAATTTCTCGAATACTTTTTTCTCATGATTACTGTTTGTAATTATCTCATTTAGAATATGAGTTTAAATATAACAATACAAGTCATGTATTTGTTTTATTTTAGATTCGAAACTCACAATATAAAGCCGTAATTTAGTTCACTTATTTAATGGGAGGTTAGGATATTCCAGGAAAAAATCTCTTTTTCGTGAAAGTTTAACTAATATTCGAATTTTTTAGTGTTCACCTCACCACTAATTCAAAAAACTAGACGAAATCCAATACGATACGAACTGGGCTTCTGCGAAGAAACAGTAAGCCAGCATTATAAAAGAAAGCCCGTGAAAACCTCTTATGAGTAAGCATTAGAGTAAAAGGAATGTAGAATAAACGTACATTAATTACCGAACAACTAACATTTTTTCACAGCCGAAATAAACTTTATCAAAAATTGAAAGCCTAGTGGTATAATTTGTAGAAAAAATATACAATCAACTGCCTTTCATCGATGAACCGAATTACTGGTAAACACCAGTTTGAAGTTATTTTTAGTCCTGCGACAAACTACTCTAAATAAACAATACTTAATTGAATTATCATAACTTATAATTAAAATAAATTGACAAGGTTTACATTGAGTGTTTTAGTAATAATATTTGTTAATATTTATTTAAAATTAGCAGATTCTATTTATTTTATGTTATTCAGCTTCCAAGTGGTTATCGAACCTAGACTTTAAAAAAACTGCAGTTGTATATTCTCTCGTAAGCGTAATTTAACATGCAACTTAACCTATTTGGAGTAAAAATAGGTTGAATAAAGATTGTATTTAATTTCCTTCAAAAGAACAAGAAGTTTATGAAGTACACTAAGCTAGTCTCTATATCTTCTTTTAAGAAGAAACTGAGAATAAGTCTTCAAACAGTACATTCTACTGAACAAAATAGTGAGTACATGAAACTGTTTAAAGAATCAGAGCAGATGTTACCAGTATGAATTTGGATAGTGTTTTGAAAAAGACGTTTTTCTGTGTGAAAATAAAGTCGATGAGTTTACAATTCTAAGATACTGACTGCCCTAATCAATTATCCACATTGTGAATTTGGATATAAAATCCATGGTGAATTTGATAGTAGTATTAGTAGTCATTAAGTTATGTAATGAGTAGTGCCAGAAGATTACATGGAAAGTGATTAAAACTCACTAGTGAATGATTAGCAACTTCTGTTACATTTTAACCGACTGATTAAATAATAACATCCTATTCTAGAAATCTGATAGTTTTATATTTGATGCTGTCTGAGGTTACGAATATGGAATTCAAGAGTTCCAAACTAGAATCAAACAAATGTTTAAAGCTTCTTAATTACCAATGGTTTCCTAAGAGACTCCTCTTTATAATGAGGTTTGTATTGAGATCAACCCAACTACTTCAAACTTAATATTTGAAATGTGAAGACAGGTAGATGATTTGTTTATTTTCTGGTAGTTTTTTGAACTGTTAATGAATCTTTCATTTCACCAAGAAGATATGAAATATTTTCTTTGATATGAGTGTGTAACCTCATCTGATGAAAAGTATTCTGGAAAAGTGAACAGTTCTTTTTAATTCCTTCCAAACTCTGTCTTTCTTTTTCAGATACTCAGTATTTAATGAAAATTGCTTGATTTAGTTAATGCATCCTTAAGAAATTTTTAGATAGCTTGTACTATAAACACTTTTTATTTATTTCAAAGCAAAAGAAACAAGATTTGGGGCACAAAATGTACATATTTTTTATTTCGAGGCTTTTCTTCAGCTGCAGACTGACGCATAAAGCTGAAGAACTAAGATCATTCTTTTTTATTCTGCTAAGCAGAAGTGAACCTTCAAGAAGGCAGTTTCAGGGAACGGCAATGAGTACAAAGTGATGGGATAGTCAATATAACTGACACGAAAATCAATCAATCATATGTTTATTATGAATTTGGAAGATGCGAAAAGCTTTAGCTAATGGCTAACAGCAAAACACTAATTAAACAGGAATCTGAAGAAAGAAAATTAATTATTAATGTGCAGGAAAGTATTTAGAAATGAGTTAAAATCGGTGAGTCAAAAATGATAACAATAATAATAATAATGACTGCGGAAAAAAAATACATAATTATGTAATAAGAGGAAATAGTTGTTACCATGACAAACTGCATTTAGTCACTGCTTCTTTTTGAATAAACAGGCCGAATTTAAGTCGCTTAGTATAAATAATTTCAGCAAATCGAATAAAAGCTGGATTCCTTTGCTTGTTGATAATGGTAAATGCTGTTGGAATATTCACTTTGAGTTGCAGTTCGAATAGATGTCGGATAATTGCACTGGCAAGGGACTGGATTAAGTCTCAGGCTTTTTGGAATGTGTTTGGAGAAGCCAGTAGATGACGGCGTTTCTGCCCTTGGAATGTACTGGCTGTGCCTTTGCACTTTCAGTCGATAAAAAGTACATTCAGGGCTGTAAACAAAATGTTTAGCTGACGCTTACGCCGTAGCAAGGGCAACTCAGTCTTTTGTTAATTTTATGTAATACAAAATCTTTTTCGGAGATAAGTTGGATAAATACTGATTTTTTATCAACTGTGGTAATTTTTTTTCATTACCATAATTTCTTCAGTATAGTCTTAGCACTTGCGAACGCATCATTCACATGTCTTCCATAAAGACTAGTATATTCAGTTTTGAATTTCACAAGTTTCTCATATAAGCAAGAATATGTCCCAGAAGAATTAACATGGCCACTCCATCAAGCTGCCTATAAAGTTCTTCAGTGAAATGGAACTGTACGCTTTATGTGTATAGCCTTGGCAGTTTTCTCGCGTTCTTACGTGACAAAGGAAGCAATCCAGATTGTCTACAAATAATCTCAATCGTCTCTTCAAGTAAGACATTGGTGAATAGGGAAGATGGGTCGAAGGAAAACAAGAATTTGTCGAAAATATTTCGGTAAAATGAAGAATGTGCAGCTGTACTGTGTACGGCCAATCTATTATGGATAGGTCCCAGATCCTTTACCAGAGAACGGGCTAGTTTATGGAACAGAGGATTCACCAGTTACATAGCTGGCCTCAAAAGAATATTCTTTTTGTACATTTTTGGTAAACCATACACAGAAGGTTACCTCAGTCCTACGGTTCTCAGATTGTTATACTGTGTTTTGTCAACTAACACTATCTTCAGCAGATTCTGCAGGTGACTTAAAACGCATTTCTCAGTTGACATAGTCAGGCACAAACTTTAACGAATCGCCTAAGGTGAAAATCATATTGTCTAAGTAATCCCTTTTATTCGTAAGACGGATTCCAGATCCTTTATTAGGTAGATAATAGCTAAGTCTTAGTTTTGCCGCAGGGACTTAAGTGCCTTCCTTTTACCCCAGAGACGATACTGGCCAGTTTTGTCGGGGAAATGAAACACTGATTAGCTATGTCAACCGACTTGAACTTGAACCAACTGCTTCTGTTAGTGTGTTTACTAGATGGGTTGTTCTTTGCTGTGGTTACATAGATTGTAATTTTTTGTCAGATTATCATATTTGTATTTCATCTGAATTTTCTATTACATATATATATATATATATATATTATTATTGTTTCCTTTAATTCCTAGAGGAGCATAGGGCTTCAGCCGTGCGTCTCCATTGCTTTCGGTTCTCTGCTAAAGTCTTCACCTGGCTCCAAGTCTGCCCACACGTTTCCATCTCGTCTTCACATGACCTCCTCCAAGTCACCCTTCCACTGACGACCAACTCACCGCTTCCCTTTCGGGTTCCACTCGAGCAATGGCTTGTCTAGTGATGTCACTTGATGGTTTCCTCAGAGTATGGCCAATCCAATCCATCTCCATTTCTTCCTGCATATTTGTTTCACAATCGGTTCCTGGTTGGTTTGCTCATTGCCAGAGATCTCTGTTGCTGATCTTTCCTGGCCGGCCATCTGATCTTGAGTATTGAGCGAAGACAACTAGCTGTTGATGAAGGTCTGTAGTTTGTTTGAGATGCTCTTTATGACTCGCTGGCCAAATCTCTGATCCGTGTAGTAAGTTGCACTGACTGACTTCACATTGGAGTTGAAAATCCGGATCTTATTTTGATGCTGAGTGCTGTTGACTTATACACAGACTTGAGAGTAGTGAAAGCTTGTCTTGCTTTTCCGATTCTTGCTTTGATATCCTCGTCAGTTCTGTTCGCCTGTAGTTGAAACGATGCTTCCCAGGTAGGTAAAGGAGGTTGTTTCTTTCAGGTTCCTCCCATTTATGCTGATCGTTGTCTGTTGTTGTTGTTCTTGTCCAGGAATCTTATATATATATATATATATATACTACTTGACAAATCTGCACAATCTTCGGAGTTTCGTTTTGTATTTTTATGTACTTTCACATCAAATATATATTCCACAAACCTTTTCTATCAAATTAGACCAATAGAATGTGCTTTATCTAAATAAACCTGCGAGGAATGATCGATTTTAAGTCAGTTCGTATCACAGCAGCACTAACCGTAAGTTGATGATACATATTTATTCATCATTCCCCACAGTAACTATAGACTACTGTTTTAAGAACTGCAGTACACTAATTACTGACTACCTCTTGATACTATATTCATACGGATACTGTTATAAGGAAGGTAGACATCAGAAAATATATTGTATAGTATTTTTATGACTGATAACAACTAAAATATTCCACACTTACAGCATTTCTCATAGTTATGATAGAAATAAAAAAGTGGATCGGTCAAGTTAATAACCTGCACAGGAGGGCATCAATTAGATTGCCATCTTCCTTGAAAAAGTACAAGAAAAGAAGTGAAACAAACTAATTTTGGTGGAAGAACAAGCTAATTGAAGTTAGTAATAGAACCAACCAATAAATTAATTATAAATTATGCAACTACTGAAATTTTTTTACCACTCAGATGAGCCCTAGTTATTGTGTAATCACTGAATTTTCTACGATTTCATGATTGGTATTTTCAAATCAGGTAAGAACTGTATCTTCGCCTATCGACTTCATAAGTCACAACATCCTGTAAGAAGTCGGATAAAGGAAGATAATAATGAATGAACACTTAATAGTTGTCTTTTGTTGTCTGGATGATACGCATAGAAGTCACTTAACCATCAATGGTTCTTTAACTTAGATTAGTTAATAATAAATATTGTCTTTAGAGGAGTTTAAAACAACCATAAGATAACAAGTGGGAAAGGGAATTACAAACTAACAGTACCACTGATTAGATGTTCATTTCATATCCTATTATAATACTGAAACACTGTTTAACTTTGCACTTACAAAGAATAAGACAGACTACGAAATTACCACTTAGCTAGAACGAACTCAAGTAACTTTAGAAAACAATTCATTCGCTTATTTACTGCGTTACTCATAATACAAGTGATATCAGCTTACAGGATTTCATCATGAGCTGATGTCGGTTAGAGAACCATTGGAAAACCTGGGAGTACTGGACAGCTGTTTCGTCCTAGTTTGGGATTCTTCAGCATTACGCACCTACCACCAGGCTTCGAACTCAGGATCTTCTGCTTACAAGGCGAGTTCGTAGACCGTCAAGCCACTGCCAATCGATTCGATGGCCCATGAACTCTAACTTCTGCCAATTTACGACATAGTGCGACTGCTAGCCAACGTCTTCGGTAAGCATTTGTCCACACAACCGACCTGCTGCACCCTACTGGTTACGACTTCCCACTAGAACCCCAGGTAAATACCTACCTGAATAGGGCCAGCCGTTAGTGAGCATCTCACTGGTATTCAAGTATTGGTTCTCTAACCGATGTCAGCTTATGATGAAATCCTGTAATCAATACTTGAATACAAGTGATATCAGTATGTGAAATCATCTGTCCAAGAAACTCATACATAGAAAATCAGAAGTTTAAACAAACAACAATGCATGATTTCCTCCCACAGTAAGTGGTTATTTTAATGGGCATGATTGACTTTTAAAGCAAACATCCTGGGTAAATGTTTGTGTAGTAAAATCATACACGAGAAGGCAGATACATTCATCGGACAAGTCATAAATGTGGTGTATCTCATATACAGTTGATTTACAGTGTGTATATAAATTCTCAAATCATTCACATATGATTTAATAACAATCATAAACGTATAATCACAACACGTGATTAACGAAAGCACAATCATTATCATTAATAAATATTTATTGTTGATGAAGATAATAATAATTATTGTTATACTAGGAATAACATTAGTAATAACTGAAATCATTTTACAATAAAAATAAATTGAATATATACATCCTGAACTGTTCAGTGTTTACAAATATTTTTTAATTATTTATACGGGTTTTATTAAATTTAGTTAACAATTTCTTTTTAGTAACATTAAGTATATCCTGAATGTATTTTTGATGACAACATATAAGTTATTTATCGCGGAATTCAAATCGTCTGAAGTGTTTTTAACTTGTATTTGTGTAGCACATATACACAGAAACAAGCGTACAAGTGTCTGTACAGTCGAATTAAAATAAATTTATACACCATTGTGTACCTGTATGTATAATAAACAGTGTAAATAAATGTCAACCAAGTGTTGTGTGAGTTCAGGTAAATTTCAGTTTGACCCATCAATATTGTTTACAAACCGTATTGTGGACATAATCTACCTACATTACTTACATCCCTTTCTTAATGATGTTATTTTCAATAATTGTCCCATTAACAGTACACAAAATGAGAAATGGAAATCACAGTGAAAACAAATCTTAAAGTACATTTTCAAATATGAAAACACAGCTGATAAAGTAGAGTAAATGAAGTGAATATTTTAGCTGCAGTTATTGGTGGCAAAGCCACCGACAATAATACATCTCATCCAACAGCTATACGACAATGCTGCATGCCAAGTAATCACAATGGGAAACTTACGGAACCCTTCGAAGTGAGGACAGGAGTAAGACAAGCTGGCTACCTACTATCGCCAATGATTTTCTTGATTGCAGTAGACTGGATAATGCGACAAACAGTGGGCAATGAGGAAACAGGCATAAAATGGACACACACAAAAAACTTGGAGGATCTGGACTTCGCCGATGATATATGTCTGATTTCCCACAAACTGGAAGATATGCAAGTGAAAAGCAACAAGTTGGCAGAAGAAGCATCCGGAGAAGATAGGACTTCAGGTGAACATAGATAAAACAGAGGTGATGAAGATTCCTGGGCAACACCATCAGCAACAACAACAACAGACAACGATCAGCATAAATGGGAGGAACCTGAAAGAAACAACCTCTTTTACCTACCTGGGAAGCATCGTTTCAACTACAGGCGAACAGAACTGACGAGGATATCAAAGCAAGAATCGGAAAAGCAAGACAAGCTTCCACTACTCTCAAGTCTGTGTGGAGGTCAACAACACTCAGCATCAAAATAAGATCCGGATTTTCAACTCCAATGTGAAGTCAGTCAGTGCACTTACTATACGGATCAGAGACTTGGCCAGCGAGTCATAAAGAGCATCTCAAACAAACTACAGACCTTCATCAACTAGTTGTCTTCGCTCAATACTCAAGATCAGATGGCCGGCCAGGAAAGATCAGCAACAGAGATCTCTGGCAATGAGCAAACCAACCAGGAACCGATTGTGAAACAAATATGCAGGAAGAAATGGAGATGGATTGGCCATACTCTGAGGAAACCATCAAGTGACATCACTAGACAAGCCATTGCTCGAGTGGAACCCGAAAGGGAAGCGGCGAGTTGGTCGTCAGTGCAAGGGTGACTTGGAGGAGGTCATGTGAAGAGGAGATGGAAACGTGTGGGCAGACTTGGAGCCAGGTGAAGACTCTAGCAGAGAACCGAACGCAATGGAGACGCACGGCTGAAGCCCTATGTTCCTGTAGGAATTATAGGATACAATAATAATAATAATTGGTGGCAAATATTTTAAGGAAATGATGGCTATCATTTAAAATGTAGTTTAAATTGTAATACTGTTCTCCCTTACACTTAGATACTTATATTTATTATTGTATTATTACTGTTCCCTTGGGTTCCGAGTGGAACACAAGGCTTCAACAGCACATCTCTACTTCGTCATATTCTCTACGACACTCTAGCTGGCCACTCGACTGCTCATAAGCTCTCATCTCCTCCTTACATGATTTCCTCCATGTCAACCTCGGACCTATCCCACCTCTTTTCCCATTTGGGTTCCATTCGAGTCATGGCCTGACTTGTGATTTCAACCAAGGTCTCCTCAGCCTACATGCAGTCCATCTTCATTTTGTTAGGAATATTTATTGATCAATAGGTCTTAGGTTGGTTGGTTCCCAGGGTTTCTTGTTGCTAATTGTTTCTGGGTGATCATCAGATGTTGAGTATGGACCAAAGGCAGCCTGGTTATCTTCATCACCTCCGTATCCTCTATGTTCACCTGGAGTCCTGTCTTCGCTGCCTACTTCTTCTGCCATTTTGTTGTATTTCGCCTGTAACTCTTTGGGTTTGTGTGACATTGGACATAAATCATCCATGAAATCGAGATCTTCTAGAGTCTTGTAATTGGGTGTTCAACGTATTCTTGTCTTCTCGCTCCCTGAGCAGGGTGTACTGCATGATCCAGTCCACCACAATTAGAAATATCATCGGTGATAATAGTCAGACAGCCTTGTCTTACTCCTGTAATCCCTCGAAAGGCTTCCCTGAAATTTCTGTTGTGGATAACTTTATATGTGTCACTGCAATAACATAGTTGTTGAATGGAGTTGATAGATGTTTGGTCTTTGCCATAGTGTTCGAGTAGTTTCTGAATTAATTCTCGACCAATGCTGTCAAAGTCCTTTTTGAAATCTATGAAGTTGAGGTAGAGATCTGACTGCCGTTCTATTCTCTGATCGACAAAGCTGCATAGGGCTGTAATTTTATCAGCACATGATTTTATCTTTCTGAACCCAGCTTGTTCCAGTGGAGCAGAGTTCTGAATCCAGAGCATCTCTAGTCTCACCAGGATGACAAGAGTTAGTATTTTACTTGGCATAGAAAATTTGCATGATTCCCCGCCAGTTCTTGCAGAGGCCTATGTCGCCCTTGTTTGGTGGTTTTACAGGACATCCCTTCTTCCAATCAACAGATATCTTTCCTCCCATACATCCAAACATTTTGTAATAGTGACGTGAGGATATCCACTGCGGTCTCTGGGCTGGTTGTCAGTGCTTCAGGAGAAATTTCGTGTGGTCCTGCTGCCTCCCCGGACTTCAGCAGCTTGAATGCATTCGGAGCTTCTGCCTCTGTAGGGGGATTGGTGTGCACTGGCAGTTGTGTGGTTGCTGTTGGTGGTCTTTCTGTACGAGTTGCAGGCAACAGTCGATTTAAGAGCCTTCTGAATTGATCAACCCGTCGTTCACTTTTTCTGTCCCTTCCGGTGATTAGGTTGCTTTGGTTACCTTTTATTGGTCTTATCTGTGTTGATCTCTTACCGGATAAAGACCTGGTTATCAGATTTACTATCCTCATGTCTCCTTTTCCTGTGGTCTGTTCTGCTTCACTTGTATTGTCATTAAAAGTTAACAGAAAGAAAGAATTAGATTTATCACTTCTCGGTGAAACATCTTCACTTATCTGGAATTAAAGTTTGACAAAGAATAGAAGAGAGTACGATGAATATTTTTTTGGAATAGCTATGTTCTGTCAGAAATGTACTAATCGTCATCTGTTTTATCCTGTAAAATGTTCTAAATTTGAATGCATTAAGTAGGCAGTTCTCCTATATTTTACAGTAT
The DNA here is from genome assembly GCA_944472155.2 of Trichobilharzia szidati. NCBI lineage: Eukaryota > Metazoa > Platyhelminthes > Trematoda > Strigeidida > Schistosomatidae > Trichobilharzia > Trichobilharzia szidati. The sequence goes on along the minus strand of OX235279.1, from coordinate 94,115,295 downwards.
TTTACAAATGTATGCAGGCTGTTTGAATTCAGAATACAGCATACTGTATTCCGATTAGTGCAACATGTTTATCTGTGCGTAAAAACCTACTTTCTTCTAATGTATCAACTGAATTGGATAAAGTAGAAAATAGGTTATTATGGGAACATTGCTAAGACCGTTGATTATAAATTGTTTAAGAGCTGGGTATTAAGTAGTGAAAAGGTGTCAAGGAGTAGAAAGTACTTTAAAATGAATTTTTTTCAGAATCTTGGTTTTTTATTAGGAAATCCTGTTCAAAAACAATTCTGTGTTCCGTTCAATCTGCGAAAAGTTATGGGTGGTGGAAGCGAAATTCACTTTGAATGTACAAGTACCGCAGCAACTGCATTTAAATAACAGATGATAACAAAAGTGAGGTAAGGACTTCAATTTATAAATTTATTCATAACGTGTGAGCACTAGCCATGGGGCCAGGAAAACTGAGAAATGTTAATGATTTATTTTCAGTGGTATTTAGCCTGAATATAAATTTCCTGTAGTGCTTACCAAAGTCATGGAAAGGGAGATTAATTAAGTCGGGGTTAAGGGCGCTTGCTCACGGAAGACAGTGGATGATTGTACTATATCCCAAATTAGCGGAACTTAGGAGTATTTTGATAACTGTAACCCGAATAAAATTACTGAGTAGCTACGTGACTAATCTGGAATCTATCTGTCATATGATAGGTACTGTACTAGGTCATGACTGTGACCTGATCAAAAGTCCGAAACCCAGACAGCCTAATTTTCAGTGACTACAACACTGAATTCAAAAATAACTTTAGGTAAGTAAAAGAGAAACCATGATTTTTGATTCTTTGCATAGAAGAAATTAAACGCAATTTTAATGGTTGAAAAATCAGCTGGTTATTGTTCATTCTCAATATACACTAAAGTATTTGGTTTAGTGGGATGGATTTGACCAGCAGTCCTAAACTGCAGACTAGTTCTCAGAATAACTGAATTTGCTTGAAAACTGATTTCGACTTCTAATGTCTACGGTTATATTTTATATTCAGTAGGTGTGCTCCATCTGACTTTAATGCAAATACAGTTGTTATTTAGAACAATACGGAAATAAGTCATATAAGATTAAAGAGTGGACTTAAGGCAGGTAACCAGTTCATAGAAGTCAGATAGGTGTACAACATTTGAAGCACAGAGAACACAAACTAACCTGTAACTTATTCGAATGCCTGTAGTGCCTTTCGATGCGATGTTATTTAAATTTCGACCTAAACTATAATACCTACGAAGTGAATACCTGATACTTTTCAGGATGAAAATTGGAAAAATAAAATTTTCAGTCTTGATATAAAGCGGTCCATTATTCTTACTATTAGTCAGTGTAAAAATACCGAAAAAGCTTGTTAGTCTGATTTTTTTATCTCACTTTACTTGATCGGAAAACAGCTATGAAGTAAAGAGAAAGCGAGCACCAGAGTTGATTTTGAAACAAACTGAAACACTTATTTATTAGCTCACTCTGCGTGTCTCTGTGTGTGTGTGTGTGTATTGCTTATTTAAAGTGAACTTTAATTTGCAGTGAGTAAACTCTAAAACTCAGTTGGGTTTGTGCTACATTGCTAAAAGAATTTATTTAATACACGTTTCTGTGGGAAGAGTACTCGATAAATTCGGTTAATTCTGCACTTGCAGTTAACAGATTATGCTTTGTAAATATTTCTATTCTTCTGGGCAAATGATCGTAAAGTAGCTATGGAAGGACGACTGACTTGATAAAATTGAGGTTAGACGAAATATTAACTAATGGTCTAAAATCAAATTCTTATGCCCATAGCTGTTTTTCAGACGTTACTGTAGGGTAAACAATATGTCCACTGAATGTAATTTCGAGATAAAGCTGAGGGAAGATGAATGCCATTAAATGACTGCTAAAGCCAAAGTTAGACTTCTAGTAACTGAATTATCCCTCGACGTTGGACTTCTTTCAGTTTCATACTGGAAAATTAATTTAGGCTTATCAGAGAAATATCATTCTACAAAAGTGATGAAACTGTTTGAAAGTACAATATTTCGCTTTTAATCAAAATTTCAGAAACTGAAAAACCCTCATTTAAATGCAAATGGCTTTTGTATTTGGATACAAATTTACAGCTTCTGAGAGTGATATCTCTGAAAGCAAATTTGCTAGGTAGAACACTTATTCCGTGACTCAGCTGAGACTTTACTTTTCTATTTGCTTTCAGTAATCTGTTGATTTAATTTTATATGTATGGACGTGTATACATCCTATCATTTGAAACCTCAGTGAAGATTGTGACAACCGCCACTAAAAGCTGTATAAGAATCAAACATACCTAAAAACTCATCTCAACTCAGATATGCATTTATATTAAGCTGCAGATAGTTTTTTCTCTTACAAAACTATAACCTTTTCTCGTTTAAACGCTGTTGGTAAGGTGCAAGTCGAGATTCGATCATTCAGAATTAGCCTTATACTAGTGCACATTGTATACAACTGTGGTGACTGGTTTTAGAGTATTGGTGGTATTATATATACATATATATATATATGCACAGTTAAGTACTTCACATATGTTTTGTAGAAAGGAATTATTGTCGACGGTCTGTAACACTTATCATGACTAATTTACATAAAATTATTTCTAATTCCTTCTGATAAACTGTATTTTAAAGTAAAATTACCCGTGTCGATTATTCTTAGTGAAACAGAAAAACCAAATATGTGTAGAGAATGAAGATGTTAAAGGAAAAGTAGTTTTTCTTAAGAGGAAGGAGATAAAAGAAGGAAAAATTATTACCAGTGAAGTAAAAGTGGTATATTTTTGTTCTCCTTTTCACAAGTTTTGCACTGAAGAGTAAGTAGTCAGTTATATACTGCTTTCATTGATACTTATGGCCAATGTGTTTTCGTGGACATATAAGTGTCTTTTTTGATAGATGCTTTAGACCACACGTGTTTGCGCATATCGTTGACGAAGTGATAGGAGAGACAGATAAGCTTAGAAAATAATCCGTGGATTCAGAACTGTGATAACATTCACACTTCATTTAAGCTCTTATACATTAGAAGAATAACTACTTAGAAATGCAAATTTATTTCTGGCGAAAAGATGAAGTGGATATAAGATGTCTTTTGTAAAAGAAGTAGTAATTTATTCAATTTTTAAAAGTCGTTTGTGTAAATAATTGTTTATAACAGGTATTATTATTTGATGTTACAAAACGAAGATAAAACTTCTATGTATAATTAGGAAATTGTTTTTTAAGTGAACATATGTTGTTATTCTCGGGAAAACAACTAATTTATCCGTTTAGTGTTATAAGTTTTCACCAGTGGTTCTTAAATTGATGTATTACTAACAACCCTCCTATTTCCTGCGGTTGAATGACTAATTAAAGTCCTTCAGATTCATAGCTACTAATATCATAGAATTAAGACACTGAATAGATCAGATGTAGATGTCTTTTTTGGGCTGGGTGATTTAACTCAGAAACTTTAACTGTCTTCCTAGATAATATGTTCACCTCAGGTTTCAGTATGATGATACTGACTAGGCTGACTACAAGCTTTAAGATAGTAAAATAGTCTAGTTAGGGCATTCATGATGCAACAGTATTCAGGAATCTTATTTCCTTAAATCAAAATTTCTGTAGGATTTTCATTTCAACATAACTGGTTACATTAAATGAATAATATATTTACATTAGTAGGGCGATACATGAGAAACCGCTTATCAAGGTTTGCCATTTATATTAGAGTCATCTAAACACAAGATAGTTATTTCACATGTTTCGAAATATGGTGCCAAAAAGACTCAGTTTCTCCTGGTTGCTAATACTTCTCTTATAATTTGGTCTAGTACACTTATGCAACTAGTTGAATGCCGTAGTTTACTCATACTAGTTACCGTTGGACAATCCCTCAGCTTAAATAATTTCGATCACAGTGGGCACTTTTAACACGTTATGGTTCTTGTAATTAGTAGTGTTCTCTGAGCTGGTTGGTTTAGTTGCGGAACATTCGTCGTCCTACTGGACAACATCTTCAGCTCAATTTTTAGCCAAAAGTGAACTGATATAAATTTTCCATGAGTTATAGAATTGCGTCTCCCGGTAACCATCTTTACATATGTATTGATCGTTTTTTATTGACTTGGATTTTAAACTTTCACGTCACAAGATTTGTTTTTCATTAGTTGGTATATTTGGTCTATTTTAACATGCTCCGCAACTAAACCAACCAGCTCAGAGAACACTACTAATTGAAAATCACCCAACTAAGCTACAAATCTTCTGGCTCTGTTGATATTTGTGATCAGTGACTATAAGAATAGAAAAGTCTATGTCCTCATATAGTCACACCACGTTTATAGGTGAACACTTTACCATTGAGTCGTTGAGCTTCAATAATTATGACAGTTCGATGGAATGAACAGCCCTTTTCCAATGTCCTCAGTGAGTAGCTGCTCTGCTATCCCTTCTACTAGACAGCTGAATGTCAGTCTACTGTTACTAATTAGCTAGCTCTGAAGTCTGTTCCCAGCCATTAGGATTAAAAATTCGTACAGGTCTGATCTACTAAGTATGATTGTGATGTTATTAAGCTGCTATGAATCAGTATTCTCTTCAAAAGCACAGTCTAATGTTGCTCATAAACCGCCTAATATATTTTAATTTATTTCTTTGTGCAAACCGGTTCAGCTAATAACCTAAGTCCCTCTTATCATACCAATTCTATTATATTTATTTCACTGAAGTCCGTGTGTCATTACCAGCCACTGTATCAGTTGCATACAAAAACGTAAGAAGTACTTTCACATAGAGTTCTTAGTGAAAACAGGTACTACGGCGTTACTGTGATTGGCTTCATGGCATTCCAAAAGTCTTAAATTACGATCAGAATACAACCGCTTACCAAGATTTTCAACAAGATTATCACAACCTACTGAGTATACCAGGTTTCAAATGACGTCAGCTGAATAAAGTTATCAATACTGAAATTCTGTCGAATGAAGATATTACTTAACTGTTGAGAATTCTGATACTTGTGAAATATATGGGCTATTCTCAATTGTATTCAGTGACAATAGAGGTTTGGTTAATTGGTGTATGCTTTCGAATTTCATAGAATGGATTCAAAATCCGGATTTTACTTGGAAACTCCGCTCGAAACAATTACGTGGTGCCAAGAAAATCTTACCTGTCAAATGTGGTTCACTTTCTTATACATATACAAGTTATTAATGCATACAAGCTTTTTGGTAATAATAATATTTGTATGTCGGTGGCCGACATGGTCCGGGGTTCGATCTCCTGCCAACGCACACCTGATATCAATGGTCGGCCTGCAAAATTTGTGCTACCGATATAACCTGCTGAAATTTCCATACTTCTACCAAAAAGTACTGTGTGGAATCAAGCTGTAATCAAAATCGAAAAAGATGATACTAACTTGGGAAATTAATATTTAGAGTAAGAGCTAAGATGAGTCTTTTGATGACAGAATGTCCCTTTACACAGCGGGGTTGGTATTTAATCGGCATTCAGAATCAGTTACTGCATTCACAATATCTGGCTAACTGCTGGTCACAATAGTTTAAATATGAGACCAATATTTTCATACTGTAACACCTAAATGTCATCTAATGTTTTTGGGTGAGTTTTTAATAAGGCAATAAGAATATCTAAAGTAATGCAGTTGGAGTGACTGATTTTACCAAACATACACTTATTTTTGTGGCTCATATGGTATGTTTCGAATTAACTCAGTTCATATGGTTGATACAGCTGCTCCAGACTGCCTCAGATATCTTTTAACTAATTTTTCGCAGTTTTGTTATTATTCAGTCGATTTGTGTACCTTGTTTGCGAAGATTATTTCCACTAAAACTATGGAGGCTATTTCAGTTTAAATATTCTGGACAAACATTCTTAAATGAAAGCACTAAGGTTTTTTGGACACACACAAAAAACTTGGAGGATCTGGACTTCGCCGATGATATATGTCTGATTTCCCACAAACTGGAAGATATGCAAGCGAAAAGCAACCAGTTGGGAGAAGAAGCATCCGGAGAAGATAGGACTTCAGGTGAACATAGATAAAACAGAGGTGATGAAGATTCCTGGGTAACACCATCAGCAACAACAACAACAGACAACAATCAGCATAAATGGGAGGAACCTGAGAGAAACAACCTCCTTTATCTACCTGGGAAGCATCGTTTCAACTACAGGCGAACAGAACTGACGAGGATATCAAAGCAAGAATCGGAAAAGCAAGACAAGCTTCCACTACTATAAAGTCTGTGTGGAGGTCAACAACACTCAGCATCAAAATAAGATCCGGATTTTCAACTCCAATGTGAAGTCAGTCAGTGCAACTTACTACACGGATCAGGGACTTGCACTGCGCGTCATAAAGAGCATCTCAAACAAACTACAGACCTTCATCAACAGCTAGTTGTCTTCGCTCAATACTCAAGATCAGATGGCCGGCCAGGAAAGATCAGCAACAGAGATCTCTGGCAATGAGCGAACCAACCAGGAACCGATTGTGAAACAAATATGCAGGAAGAAATGGAGATGGATTGGATTGGCCATACTCTGAGGAAACCATCAAGTGACATCACTAGACAAGCCATTGCTCGAGTGGAACCCGAAAGGGAAGCGGTGAGTTGGTGGTCAGTGCAAGGGTGACTTGGAGGAGGTCGTGTGAAGAGGAGATGAAAACGTGTGGGCAGACTTGGAGTCAGGTGAAGACTTTAGCAGAGAACAGAACGCAATGGAGACGCACGGCTGAAGCCCGATATTCCTCTAGGAATTAAATGACACAATAATAATAATAATAAGGTATCATTTCACTGTCATTATGTTTCAGCTTCAGAAAACTCATGTAAATTGCTTGTTAGTATTTTTTGACTAAAAAATTAATCTGTCTTTGAATGTCGACCTCATTCTTTTGACGATATGGTGTCGATAATACTTAAAAATATGGACAGGTATTTAAAATCTAGTGAACCTCCTAGTGGTATCTATTTTAGCTCTTTCACAAGCATAAATATAGGCTTATTTCTCTGTTATTTATAGTGTTCTTCAAAAATTGTCTTACATGATTTCCGTAAGCCAACAACTTTGACACTTATGCTACCATGTGAGTAAGGGCCTACCGTATTCTATTTATTTTAGACAGTCAAAATGCTTAAAGATCATTGTATAGATTAAATCAGTTTGTTTAATGAGCCTTATCAGTTGATGCAGATGGTTATTAACTGTTCATTTTAGCAATTGAGGATTGCTGTGAAAAACTATTTGCATTAGAGCAGTTAACTAACATTGCTTGATGTCAAGGTGCAGTCATACACATTTTAGAGAGAAAATGGAAGATGTAAAACTAGAATAAACTGCAGAAACATAAAGGCATCATCCGCGACTGTCAATCATATTCGTCCTTTTTTCTAACTTCATTTGTTATTGTTAGTAATTTTACTTCTTTGAAAAGTCTGAAAACAAAATGCTAGAAACTGGCAAAACACATTCCTTTTAAAAATGATGCTGGAAGAAACACTTTGACATTTTAAACAAAATGTTGTCTTTATATCTGCCTTTTTTAGCTATTAAACCACATAACATTTAAAAGCATATTCACAATGCACACATAAATATAGTAAATATAAGTGTTGTATATGTACAGATTTATTGTACGACAATCTGAGTAGTGTCTTCAGTGTTTGAATAAAGTAAATACATCAGCATTATGTCTGAATATAACTTTTCATAGTGAATATCACCGTTCTGTCAATTAAATGGTAGTTTTACCCAGAGAAGTGGACTGATTTTTGTAAACAGTCAAACGGAATTCACACGGAAGCTTTTGTATAGTATGCAATTTAGCGGAAATGTAGTTTAGTAGTCTCCTGTAGTGAAAGCAAGCAGTTATTTGGAGCCATCAGGAACTGTCAATAGTTACTTAGCTCAATAGTGAAACAAGAATTTTGTGTCCGTTTTCCTTTGTATACCTAATAAAATGAATGTTATTACTTGTGAATATGAAAAAATCAAAAGACCGACGGAAGGGATTCAAAAATTCCTACAGTATGGCGTATCAAATATAGTTTTCGCTTTTTAAGACATACATATAGTTTGTTAGCAGAAATCTTTCGTAGAAATATATTTATTTTTCCCTTATTTGCTTTTCGTTTAAATACTAAGCAGAATACTCAGTCAAACACCTGTCAATCAGAATGAATGATTTCCCTGTCAAAAAGCAGTAAACTCTGTGATTACTTTAAGTGGACATTTTGTTTATTTTACATATATCCGAAGGATAAATGCATATTTTGACGTTATTTCGAAAATTCTGCTACTATTATGACAGAATAAATAGGCGAACAGTACTGCTAGTTAGTCAGAAATTTTTAAAATCTACTTTAATTTTATACTGGATACAAAGGAAGTACTGAATTTGTGGATGAATATAATTACAGCATGAACCCAATATCATAGTACGTAACGTACTATTAATTAACTTTAAAGTAATGGATTCCTTGTGAAATGTACTTCAAGACGTTCATAGTCACCATATTTTCATCCGTTAACAATAATAATAAAGATAAAAGTCATTAGAGAGCACTTCAATGTGAAGAGTCGTAATTTTGTCACTCATAAGTATTACTTAGATTTGTGAGCTCATATTCATGACATATGCATTATAGAACGAAAGTTATTTATGATACATGGAAAATAATGATTATAAAATACTGCAAATAAATGTCTAACATCTAATGTTCTTATTTGGATGTTGTTGAGATTTTGATTAGCTCAGAATAGTAATCCTCTGAAGAATCACCGTTGAATATTATAAAACCCTAGCAGAAAAATACCAGTTTTCTCTGTATCTTATACACTATTGAAAATGGGAATAATACTGTGATGGTGTAATACAGACAGTGTGTGCCAATGGAATATGATTCTCACACATTCCCACATTTCAAGACTGCATTAGCCAAAGAATTTTTTTCCTTCACGTTCCCCAGTGGAACACAGGGCTTCAAGCTAGTGGCTTGAAGTTTCTGTAGCAGTGCTTATTTTACAGGATGGGGTTGCTAGCCTCATTCCCAACCTTTCCTCTTCACCAGCATTATTTCTAGCTTAGAGAGGTAAAGGAGTGCGTCGGCCGATGATCGAACCCCGGACCATGTGCATGGTCGGCGAGCGTCCTAACCGCTATGCCACCAACGTAGCCAAAGTACACGATGTATCTATTTGAACATTCTACTTGATGTTAGAGACAGAATACTTTCCCAACGATTATATACTACATTAACAACAAAATACTACTATGTATATTTGAACATTGTATTTCATGTCGTTTGATGTAAACCGAAATCACACTTTCAGTGACTGGTTCAGGAATGTAAACTGTAGATATAAAAACAGCAGTATGATTAATGAAATATACTTTGGCTTCCGTGTCTTGCCTTCCGTTGTTACAATACCACTACAGTTTGTGTGTCTCATATTATACAATGCATATAGAGTAGAATTTGAGCTAAAATCGTTGCTTCTTTGTCACATCATGCGATATCACCATGGTTAGGAGTAATAAATTATGCTTCACACATCGTTTAGTGAGAAATATTATAGCACAATGTGCTATATATGTTAAACAGGTTGACATCAAACTGATGTGCAAACTGCAAAAATAAAATGAACAATGTATTACTTTTAAAATAAAGTTCATTATTACGTTTCTTACAACTGAATGCCATTTTCCACCAGAACACATTGGCCTAGCGATTAGATCAGTAAACTGCAACAGGAAAGAATCAGTATGAAATACAGTAACATAGAACATGTGAATCATATACACAGCCATACTTTAAGATTAGATTATTTGAATTTCATCTTCCCTTCTCACTGTTTCGAAAGCTGGTACTTAATGAATAGTAAGTCGGTCAAGTGATTAGTTACCGTGATAATCAGGAGAAATCCTGTCTAATTATCAACGTACTTTGACGAAATACTGGATCTGTCTAAAAGTGGTAAGTCATAAGTCACCTTCATCTGCATTCGGTATTTTCAGCATTTTCTGTGGTTCACTCTGAATATAAACGAGTGAAAGATTCACACACTGTAATACAGTGTAATTGTATTAGGTTGCCAACTTTACGTGATTATTAGCAACAGAGTGTGCTTGAGGACAATACTAGATTATCATTTAATATGATAAGGAGGAATATAACTTGGGATCGCGGAAAGTATATTCAATTTCAAATACCAATGCATTGTGACATTATCACACTGTTTTTTTATCACTTTCTAAATGACCTCAATTATCCTTAGGTTGAGAATTGTCTGTCAGTATTGTAAGACGGTGTCTGAGTCTTAGATTGCAATCCTAAAATACTCCGCTCACATCCAAATGAACCACCATGTTTGTGCTTCAGAAAACAAACTTACACCTTCCACAAAAATGTGCATAATCATTGTATACCTATTAAGGTTGAAAATGCCTGGATATGAATGTGGATGAAGTGTGTTGATGGGTGGGCTTTACATTATTAATTAAATCATAATTTGCAGTTAAATATGTCTAAGTATTTTCAGATGAACAGCATGACATAGAAATATACTTATAGTTTTACTCATATTTCAGAGCAAACACCAACGTCCAAAGTATAAAGATTTTTGACAGATGATAAGATAAAACAGATAAAAAATGAAAAGCTTTGGAATATGGAATAAAGTTCAAGGAGGGAGGGAAAGAGGTGGGAAAAATTAAAATATTGTCACGAGTGGTAGTACTGACGGGAGTTGGTTAAACAAACTATCTTTGGTCATTCCTTTAGTTTGTTTTTACTTTGCTTCTAAATGCACTACAACCTGTTTGTTACACTAAGTCGGGACAAAGGTTAGGTGAAAGGTTGTGAGGTAACATGACTATAAAAATAAATATAAAAAAATATTTTCATTATGTTACTTGAAATAATAAACTGTTTAGATGTCCTTAAGGGCATTTAGGTAATCGAATGCAGTGCATCGATAGAACATGATTGTGATCTGGACAATTAGGTGTAAACTTCTTCTAGACAATTTTGACATGTGTAAGTGGTTGCCAGAATTTTAGCATTACAGAATGGGTAAACTAATAAATGCAAGATGATTATAATTTTTATGCTGTAATTGTTATGAACAGGTAGTTGGTGTGAATGCGAATGATTTCAGCGTATTGTTAAACTAAAACAAAGGTATGATATTTAACTATGGTCATAATCACAAAATTTTAATCACATTTCATACGAATATTATTTTACGTATTGCTACTTTCTATTTCAATTTCCCCATAGGATATAATTTCCTAAAAACCACAAACATATATATAATATATGATTGTTAAATTGTTTACAGTTTCACCCGAGAAGCAATTCTCAGTTTTCACGATGAAAACCATCAAATGCTTATTTTAAAGAGATGGGGATAAAATAGTGCCATCAAAAACAACTAATGCTTAAACGCAATAGTTCATGTGAATTAAAATGGTGAATATATAGGCAAACAAATCAATTAGTGGGACTTCAGTTTTCAGTCATCTTTCAGTGTACCTGACGGATATCCGCCGCCAAACAAGCAAAAGTGGTTAATCGTATTTTACGTTGGCATTTATGGTCACTTCCTGAATTGTACAGTATTACCAAATGTTACCAGTCAAATACTAAGAATTCAAAAGTTTATGGTCTGATAAGTTTTAACTGTGTGTCATATGTCCCAAACTTACACCAGAGGCAGCTCTCTTTTAAGATGTAATCTGCTTTCACTATCACAAATACACTGCTATCATTTGGTGTCTAATTGTGAACTTCAAAATAGTAGTTACGACTGTTATCTTCTAAAATATGTTACAGGATCACGACTTGCTGCTCCATGAGTGGTGTACATTCTCTGATGCCAATACAAACGAAATGCTTTAATAAGAGAAACTGGGTGGTTGATTTTTGCAAGCTGACGTAACATTATGCCTCATTTGTATTAGAAACTTATGAAGCACTTATTTCCAACTAAAATTTACAGCATATTGACAGTCTGAAACAGAGTTATTCTGACTTAGTCTACTGAGACCTTAGCACTTCCATCAGTTACCAGCTTTTAGTTCATGAAACCCTATAGAATATTCAACCCCTCAATACTCCACATAAAAAAAATACGGCAATCAAAAAATTTAAATCTAGCTTACTTCTTTCCGCGATGTATATTTTAAGGTATTCTTGAATAGAATGTTATGTAGTTTTACATGCAGATAAATGTATCGTTCATTTTTAAACGAGTTTGACCCAGTGGGTTGAAGTTATGCCATTTTTCATCTTAACTGTCCAGGTTGAATTGATATACACGGTTGGCAAATTTGTCTTCAAACAGGAGAAATGGTCATGTGGTATTTAATTTTGCTAAGGAATACAGCTAGTGGGCAAAGTGATTTTCAGTTATTTATGTTAATACTAGTAGCATACGGTGCGATTTCTTGGTTTCATTCACGGTGTAGAACAGGTCAGGTCTGTTGATCTTAATTTTTTGGCTTTCAAGGTAAATTCAGCGAATTGTTCTCTTTAACAACAAACTTTTTAAATGATGGGTTTTATTCAGTTTGGATGAAATCAAGATGGAAAATACCCTCCGACTATTTACAAATCGGTAAATAAATTGAAATTAAAAGCTTTAGAAAGTAAATTATCACCAATACAATTTTATGCTGAAACTATGTAACCATAGCATCTGTAAAACCAACCGTGTCGGCTAAGTTAGCTTTGATATAATTTATATTGAGAACTGAGATCAGAGTCAGCGTTAAAACTGTTTAACACAAGAAATGAGGTTATGGTTGAGGTTAACGTTTAGAATAATAGAGTTATTTAGTTCTCCTTTATTGTACAGTTACTTCCCCACACATTATGATCCTCTTTAATTGTTACATGAAACTGAGATACTTTTTATATTGTCTAATGGATATTGGAAGTATCTATCACTAGAATCATGCACCATTAAAGCTCCAGAAGTGATGAATGAGTTGCATAGGCCTTTAGACAAATGGAAGGACTATCGGAAACCACTTTGGGTCCCGTTAACCAGCAATATTTTCTATAACTCTCCCTAGTACCATATAACGAATACATAAAACTGGACGTTCTTTTCAATTCAGTGTACAAGATCCCTCAAGAAAATCTGATGGATGATGCAATTCCCTAGTTCCAAGAATCTAATCTGAATGCTTTTGTTTATCTCTGTTTTATGAGGAGCATCTCTACGAATGTTCGCTGCTTGTTATGGATTATGCACATGAACTTAAGCCTGTAAATTTGAAACTATTCTGCAAAGATCATTTAACATATTTAGCACTTGAGGTCCTTAGGTTTGACATCATGACAGGAAATACTTGTCACTACTGTTTGTACTTTTATTTTTTTATTGTCAAATATGAACAAAAGCAGACCAGGATGAATCATCAAAGAGTGTCACTATTCTTTTGAGCACTCAGATGAATCAACCCTGATAAGTATCCACTTATCATATGTTACCATCTAATGGTTTAAAGTGCTGAACATTGGTCAAAACGTTTGCTTCGAAGTCATGACCTCATCCAGATTTAGGTCAACCTGATATCTAAGCACTGGTTTATGCTGCAGCAGTCTTTGTAAAACAGTCTTATTTCATGGTTTTATTTATTTCATGATAATACATCAGCTCTTCGTGAATACGCTTAGTTGGGAGCTAGTTATTAACAATAAAAGTGGAATTAGTGTATAGAATTAATTCCCATGTATTTTCCTAATTTCACACATGAAACATCAGAAATTTTGAGCAGGTTATTACTGAATTTATGAAGGTTTTTTTATAAGTAATTTTACCGCCTTTTTGTCATTTGCTTTGTTCACTTTTTTCTTTTCATCTTTATAGTGAAATGCAGAGCACATTTTTAACTAAACAAAACTTTTATTCCATCCCTCATTTTCGGTCTATAAGGGAAGATGTAACTTGATCTTGTTACAGTTAACTTTCTCACAGACATTTATTTGAAAGTGTAGCGAAGTAATATACACTTTTTTCTCATCTGTTTCAACGGAATTATTAAAGTTTTCTTTCATGACAAATAGTTATCCTTCACAGCAGGTCAACTAACTACCTTGATACATGGTTACTATATCAAACATGATTAGTATGTTGAAAAATATATTATTTCACTAAAATTAACACGTATATAAGTCGGATATGCACACCTATGCAGCGTCTGTAAGGTGTATGTGAATATGTTTGTAAAATAAGAAAATATTTGGATAAACTAATGAATTAAAATTGAATTATTTATTCAAATGAAATGTGTATAATTTTAAAGTGACTGTGTTCAGTGTTATGCTGATTTGACAGTTTTAATAAAAGTTTTGATATGCATGTAAAAATGTGCATTTATTCGGACACATTTTCGGAGGATAAGATTTATTTACTTATTTATGAGTTGAGTAAATTAAAGTAGTGAACATAAATGTATATATATGCACACTGTATATAAAATTATAGGAAATTGCTCGTAATAACAGTTTAATTAAGATGTTCTGTTTGTGCATATTGTCTGCATAGATATATGTGTATATGTCAGTGAATTTGTGGTTGAACAAACTGCTCGGTATGTTAATGTCTCATTGTGTGTTTATGCTTATGCATGTAACATACACACGAAGATGTTCACCTATATTCTGTCATTAACGTATAACTCTTTGTGGTAATTAAACTCTCGATTTATGTTTACACACTCATCTTTCAATAACATAAACTACTAGATACATGTATAAATACGATATGAATGACAAAATTGCCTAAATTACAAAACTTTTATCATTAGATTTATTATAATACCCTAAGTATACAGTAATATAATGATTAATTTAAACAAATTTGTCTTTATTATATAAATATTAAGAATTTACAAGATTCAGAGAATACTAGATAATACTAATTGATTCCATTGTTATATATGGCTAGTAGTGTTAAAATGTTGTTATAGAAGTTTAACAAGTATGCCCAGTGGAGACTTAGAGATGAAAGACTTCATAGCAAAATATGGCTAAGGATTTGAAGGAATCACAATTTCATACCAGAGTATGGCAACAACTGATGCCACTTACTTAACATTTTACTTAGAGTCTTTTAGGGTAACAAGCATTAGCTCGTTGGGAGTGATGCCTTCACTACAGATGTTTTTTAGAGACTGATAGTCTTCTGGGAGATATTATGCGTCACTTATATTTACACATAAGAGAATGCATAACGACTTTAACTTATTTTATGAAAATGTCTACAGTGAAGAACGATTACTGTAGTAAGATGTTATCTTTGAATTTTTGTGTTGCTGCTAGTATAATTCAGTTCTTTTAATGGCATTCTTTTTAATCATTTTTCTAGTTCACTTATTCTCGACCAGCGAATCATTAGTGATTCAACAGGCTGGAATTAAAGAGATTATTACTTTCACAGTATTCATTATTTACAGACATAATTCATTCATGGAACAGTTTCTTGCATTACAACACATTTCTGATAGGGAAGATTGTCACTATAATGAGGGAGATTATTTCTCTGATGTAATTTGTTAATTAATTTCTCATTGCCATTTACGTGGGAGCTTTAGAAAATATTCTTCATATTATTACTTACAGGTTGAGTCTAATTTTTCCTGCATTGGTACAATATAATATTTGGCTTTTAAAAGAAAAGTCAACTGAGAGAAATAGTGAAAAATCATTATTGACAAACTTCTTAGGAAGAAGCATCTATTGACGACGGCGCAGTTAGCAATGAAATATTTTTCTCCTTATCATTTTTTCTTTTACATGCCTGATTTTTTCGACAATCATTTTTACAATAACTAGGTCTAATCATATGATCAAAGAAATGTTCACCTATCATCAAGCTATGTCAGTAAATCTGTTTTAAATTGAAGTAATGATTGTGAACCACTGGCTATGTGGATGACTGGGAAATCGATGAAAATTATACCAAGATTATGTAGCAGACATGTTTACCAATGTCTAGTCAATTCGGCATTCGTGAGTCAAGATAACCCAGAGTTCAGAGCTGTTTACTTTTACTGAGTGACATAAAACAAAGACCTATCGGAATCGAGAAAACACTTGACGGATACTTCAATCCGGCTTAGGTCGATACGACAACTGGATTTCATAACAAATATATCGCTATGCTACTTTTCCAGTAAAGTATGTTCACTTCCATCAGGTCGTAATTTATCCAAAATTTGGTGACCAATAATGATGGATTGAAAACTAAGAAGATATAGATATTCATTACTGAGAAATCTTGAGACCAATTCAATAGGCAGCAAAATGGAGAAGTCTGTTCTACAGATTGCTGATTTTTATTTTTAAATGTTATCATATGAGAATTCAAAAGGACGTACCATAGATACTGAGTGTTGGAAGAATCAAAATTTCATTAGGTAGAATTATTTCTTTTTTCACTTAACTAGGTACTTTGTCAAAGACAAAAATGAAAATGTAACTGAGAAACGGTTAGGGTTTTCTAACCAGATGTAAATGCTCAAAGATTTTTTCCAAAATTATCTCAACTTTATATTATCACTGAGTGAAATTGCGCTTGTATAAACACAAAAACAATTTCATTCTGTAGAATTATGTTTCGTTGCTTTGATATGCAAAATTAAGTGAAGCCAACAACAGTGAAACGTTAGACAAGTCAATCAAAAGAAAACGTATTTTAATCAAATATCTGTTGTGTTTTTGTTGTTGTTGAGAAATATGCACAAAAATGATAATGAGGTTGACTATTGGTATTTAAACAAGACGTGATACAGTTTATCATTGGAAACAATGAAAAAAGTAATTAACTTCTATAAGTTAGTTTAATGTTAAGTAATGTACTAACAAAATTCGGTGAAAACTTAAGTTTTTGATGAGAATATCTCAAAAATTATACTTAGGAAACATGAATCAGTATGGCGACTGTAAACATCAATAAAACTGGAGTGCAATGTGTACTTTATGCGAATAAACTGTGTGATTTATTTGCATAAAGCCTACAAATACTGTATAGTTATTATTGTTTTCGATTAGACTACTATTTATATATACATCATAAATATGTTGTTTTGTGTTATTTTGTATGAACAAATGAAATGTGCAAATAAAAGTTTTCTTCGTTTTATTCTAATTTTCAAAATTACTAGATTAGATGAAAAAAACACGTTCATATTCGCCTTAAAGCTACCGAAAATCACTAGAGAATGTGGCTGTTAACTCTTGTAAAATATCACACTTGTCTATATAACTCAGGCTTAAGGGGTTTGCTATGTATTCAATGGATGTTTTAACTTTCGAGTGCAAGAGCAATAATAGGCTTAATGATGCCCACTCTTCGGCTATAAAGTTTTGATAACTTTTTTCACTATGTAAATGTAGGCGACTATGCGCAAGGGAACCATTAATTGCTGAATTTTTTAATTTCTAGGGGGTACTTCTTCTCAGTCAAAACTGAATACCTACAGATCATTCCTTCAAATATGCATCACTTCTAGTATTACCCAGTTCTAAAAATGCATCTGTTGGAATCAGCATGACCTATTTCCTTGAGCAGCAAAACATAGTTCAGAGAAGTTGAAGCTTACCAATACAGAAAGAAGTGCATGTGAGGGTCTCTATTCTGAAAGTGAACGACTTAACTGCCGAAGTCGAAGTGTTCAAATTCAAATCTATTCAGTAATAAATCTTAGCTATAAATGGTTTGTAAGAAATAATAAAAAGCATGAAAATAAAAGGAGCAGAAAAGAAATATTATTTACCAGTTAACTTTATACTAGTCAGTTAATGCATATTAAGTGGTCATGAGGAAAAAAGGCATTACGGTTTTCTGAAGTTGAACCAAAAATAATGTGTATAATCGTGATGAAAGCCTTTCTGTCAACAGACTCAGTCAAATATCTAAGATCACCAAAATTCTAGGTAGTATTATAGCTACATACTATAATTCATGTTTCAGTGATAAGAGAACTTGTACTTGAAAAGAAACAAATTATATAGGATGACAATAACTACAGTAAGGAAACCCGGCTAAAAGTGAACTTATATAAAGTCCGTTTTCTATTCACTAAGTTTGTAACTGTTTATCACCGTTTACTAGACTGTATTTGATTGTATGAATGAGTTTTAAAAACTTCTGTTGAATTCAGCATTCAAAAGTAGATCGGAGTGTTAAGTACCAGTCGTAACTCAATTCGTCATATACGCTGTAATTAGGCTGATTACATGGTTTCCATAACTACACATCATACCATTTTGACATTTTGACTCCATCTCACTTGACTTTTTAAAGACTATAATACTTCCCAAGATTGCACTTGACGTTTTGTTTTATAAGGCCTTCGCTGTAACTTCAAATACAGTCCGTTCCATTACGTTACGTCTTTGATTCTTAATATAATTTTTATACAACATGTTATTATTCTCTTGGGTGCCAAGTGGAACAAACAGCATCAGCAGCACATCCTTATTTTGTCCATTTCTCTGCAGTCCTTTTCACGTGGCCCAGCAATTGGCTATAGTCTCTCATCTCCTCACACAATCTACTCCATGTCACCCTCGGGCGTCTCACTCGTCGTACACCATTTGGGTTCCACTCGTGCACCCCTTATTCACGATGTCGCGTGCGTGGTCACAGTTTCCTCAACATGTGTCCGGTTCACCTCCATTTCATTCGGAATATTTCTTCAGCGATAGCTTTCCGGTTGGTTCGTTGCTTGCTACAGTTCCCTGTTGCTAGTACTTTCTGGACATCTAATCTTCAGTATCGAGTGAAGGAAGCTGTTGATGAAAGTCATTAGTAGCCGGTTGGAAATGCTTCTCGTGGCTCGAGGGTGAAGTCCGTGACTTGTATAGAAGCACTGATTTGACACATTAGTGTTTGAGATCCTAATTCTTATTTTTGATGCTGATTGTAGCAGATTTGCACATTGATTTCAGGTTAATGAAGACCTGTTTTGATTTTCCTATGCCTGCTTTGACATCCTTATCCTTACCGCCTTTAGTTTCAAGGATGCTGCCCAGGTAAGTGAAATAGACAACTTCCTTTAAATTTCTCCCACTGATGGTGATTGCTGCTTGCTACTGTTATTCAGGTATCTTCATCACCTTTTTCTTCTCTATATTCACGTGGAGTCTTATCTTCTCTACTTCTGATGACAACTTGTTAGTTTTGGTCCGTAAATCTTCGAGTTTATGTGACATTTAACATAAATTGTCTGCGAAGTCCAAATCTTCTAGATATTCCTTTTTGGAATAAATTATGCCTGTTTTCTCGTTACCCAACAGTCTGCTCATAGTCCAGTCCGCCAAAGTTACAAATATCATCGGTGATAGTAGGTAGCAATATCTTTCTCTTACCTCTACTTCAAAGGCTTGACTGAGTTTTCGTTGTGATCCACTTAAGATGTGGCATACTCATCGCATAGCTGTCAAATGAGGTTGATAAAGATTTGGGATCTTCCGCAAATTACTTCATGGTGAACATTGTCGTAGGTCTTTTCAAAGTCGATGAAGCTGAGGTAGAGATCTGACTGCTATTCTATGCTCTATTCTATGATGGTGTGGTTAGTCATTAAAGAAAACTCGATCACAAAATACTCCTGCAAATACACTGCCTTACACTACTGCTCGGTTTTTGTAATCTCATAACTACCCTACTTCCCAGCTTTTTATTTTTTTCACATATAACATGGCGAGTTAAACGATGGTTCAGTGACGAAATCCTCGTCACCCAAGCAGGTGGTCCGGATTTGATTCCTGTCCAAAGCACTCCTAAACCTCGTTGAGCCTGTAACAAGCCGGATAAAGAGGGAAGGTCGCTAGTGAGACTAGCAACCCGGCCCACTAAAAATACAATACCAGCACTTATGGAATTTCAGACCTCAAGCATGAATCCCTATGTTCCACTCGGAACGCAAAGAGCTGAAAAAAAAATAACCTGACAAATATTATTAAGTACAGTGGTTTGTATACAGCTGATAAGAATTCAACTTATTATCCAACATCGTTCAGCCTTTTCTTATTTAAAGTCCATAAGGTAACCAGGTTTATGAAGTCCAAAATTATTCTTGATTATGATGAATTACGGAAATTGTTGTTATTAGACGGTTAGAGGCAACCTGCGGGAAGCCTCGGACCTAGCTTTCTTGCCTGTTGGCACTCGTCAGCAAGGTGTATCTGCAACCCTGATCTCACATTGCAAACTTGACTGGGAGAATCCAGTCTGCACCAAAAAAGGACTAGAAAGATGACAGTATTTACTCACTACCTAATGTCCAATCAAAAAATTACCTAATGGTTACCTATTACAATTTGAATATTTTTAAAATTGCAAAAACGAAAGTGAATTTTCTCAATAAACTGCCGAGTGAATTATATTGCTTTCACTGACATATAATTACTGCAGTCGTTAGATATCCGTCACCAACCAACATGAGTTATGGAGATCACTGAAAACTAGGGAGCACTAGACAGCTGCCCAGTCCCATTATGGAACTCTTCATCAGTGCACGCTCACGTCCGCTCCATAGCTCGAACCCAGGATCTTCCAGTTACAAGGAGAGCTTGTAGACCAATCAGTCACTATGACCCAACTCAATGACCTACGCATTTTTACCTCTACTAAATTATGATTTTAGGGCGATCACAAGCCAGTGTTATCGGCGAGTGTTTATCCTCACTCTCCACTGGGTAAACCTCACTGGTCATGACTTCTTACTAGGACTCCAGGAAACTTCGTCCATCACTTAGGAGCACTATCGTCGATGAAATTCACTGCTGATCACGCTAAAAATGCTATTTGGTAGAAGTTAAAATTCATGGGTCATTGAGTTGGGTCATAGTGACTGATTGGTCTACAAGCTCTCCTTGTAACTGGAAGGTCCTGGGTTCGAACCCTTGCCGTAGGTGCGTACTGCCGGTGAATCCTAAACCAGTATGTAACAGCTATCTAGTATTTACTAGTTTTCAGTGATTTCCTATCTGATATCAATCCATGATCAGACTTGAAATATATTTGTGAAAACCAAACATTTAGTTCAGAGAGGAGACTTTTCGGCGAATTCGTTTTTTCTAGCTGTTCTTATGAAAGAGGATAGTAAAAAAGTGACGAGTTGTCACAAACATAGTTGTTAATATTATTCAATGAATAAAAGGAGTTGAATAGGTGTATTACAGTTACATAATAAGATGAATAATTTAATGAATGGGTTGAAATCAGGATGCACATAGAAACAAATGTAAATGTGCGATTGTGCAACAGTTCTAAAGAAACAGACCAGTAACAAGGAGTTAGAAAAACAAGCAAACAAAAATCAACTCAGTAGAAGCCAACAAGCTTGTTACAATTAAACTAGAATTAGTTGAATAATTTTCTTTTATGTGCATAACCCCGGTTTTTCTAACTGAATGACTAAGCTTCCGCAATGAAAAGGACCCGAAAGCGTATTGCCTTTGGCAGGTTATTCTTCACTTTGTAGATTACTTTGAAGGAGTTGTTTGTTGAAATGAAATGATGAGACGTTCGATTATCGCACTTCTTATAGAGCCACAACTTCCTTTCTGCAACCAGGTGGGATGGTGTTCTTGAAGCCTTAAAAACAGGATATGCATCGAACGACCGATTTCATTCGAAAACAAAACTTTTTCCCTGTTCAAATATTTTGCCACAGGTAAATATTCTGCTGAGACTGACAGTTCAGTGTCACATGAGATGAACAGGAACAGAGGGTTTTCGTTATAAAAATATACTCATGATACGAATTCCAAGAATTAGTAGGAAATATCTTTCGCATAGACAAGGTGGTGTAGTCAATCAAGATTTCTTCAATTAAAGGAAATTGGTTTGTACCTCACATTAAAGAAACAGAAACAACTTTAAGTAGAAATAAGGAGAAATGGAGAAGAAAACAACCAACCACACACCACTAAACCTAACAAACTGCTACAGAAACTTCAACGCACACAAAATATATTAAAAATACAAAAAATTCAGAAAAAACTTACTCTACGGTGAAATCGGAGAGGCGAAATGACACAACAGGCTGGTGAAACCCACCTCTCGGGAAGCCAGGCAACCAGCCGATGTGTATTCTCTCGATGAAAGCAAGAATAATAATGAGTACGTAGAATGTCCATACAATGCATGAGGCTGGGAAGGCTGCCCAGGTAGCCGAAGAAATGAGAAGATATGGCCGAGAGGTGCTGGGTATCTGGAGAGCAGATGGAATGGATGTGGATTTTCAAAATTGTCAACTGCAGAGTCAGTAATCTACTCCAGTCTGGCCACCCAGACGACAACCACGAAAACACTGAGGCGCTGAGTGGCTATAATGATGTCACCAGTGGCAGCCAGAGCCCTAATGCAGTGGGAACCAATCTCCTCCCACAGGATTATGACAGCAGGATTCTACTCAAAAGGCAGGAAGGAAAGAAGGTCACAATTACCATGCAATGCTACGCACTGGGCTACAAACAACGCACAACAATAGAAGAAGGAAGACTTTTGCAGACAACTACAAACAGTAATGGACAACATCCCGATTGGAGACATCAAAATCCTCATGGGCGATATGGATGCAAGCTAGAGTGGGATCATCATCATGTGTCTAGTGGCTCTGGCTCAGTGAAATGAATGAGAACGGAGAGTTATTCGCGAACTTCTGAGTTTTCAATGACCTGGAGATCGGAGGCAGCGTGTACAAGCACAAGGATATACAAAAAGTAACATGGATTTTGCCTGACGAACACACCACAAACCAAATAGATTTCATATCAATGCTGCTGAAGGTGGTGGAGAAAGCTCTAGCTTGTTGGATACAAAGTCGGGAAGGGGAGCAAATGTGGGCTCACTCACACCATTATCTCGTTCAAGGAACCTTATCATCGAGGAAACCTGTGTAGAAGAACATTGAAACATGGAGGTGATACTCAAGGAAACATGCACCACCGTTTTAGGATGAAAGAAGAGAAAAGACAAGGAATGGCTCTCTATGGACACCTACCTGGAAGCGAATAGAGGACAGGAGAGAAGAGGAGAAAAGGATGGTGAAAGAGGTGACTCAATGCAAGGATGGGCAACAGAAGGAGAATCTGAGTTCAGTGTACACTGCACTGGATAAAGAAGTGAAGAAGAGTGCTAGGAAGGACAAAGGAAAAAATCTACGAAACACTGTCAACTGAAGCAGAGCAGGCAGGCAGGCCGCGGGTAGAAGACAGATCAGGACATTATATCAGACAACCAGGTCACTCGCTATCCGGGAAGAGATTAACCCAGATGATGAAACCAATAAAAGATGTTCAAGGGAACCTGATTACCAAGGAGGAGAAACAAATCAAACAATGGGCTGATCACTTCAAAGGACTCTTGAATTGACCTTCACCTGCAGCTCACTCAGAAATACCACCATCACCAAGAGCACGCACAGAACTACCTGCCAGTTAACACCAATCCACCAACGAAAGCAGAAATTCTAAATGCGATCAAACTATTGTAGGCCAGTCGAGAAGGTAACAAGACCAGACGGAATCTCTCCCTCCCCACTGAATCACTGAAAATGGACCCAGAGAACGCGGAAGACGCGCTCACGCCATTGTTACAAAAAGTTTAGGAAGAAGGAAAGGTGCCTACCGATTGGAAGAAAGGCTGTCTACCTCGTCAAGCTTCCAAAGAAGGATGACCTACGCCTCTATAAGAACTGAAGTGGAATAATGCTCTTGTCCACGCCAAGTAAAATACTAAGTTGCATCATCCTGGAGAGAATAAAAGATGCACCGGATACAGATCTCCACCCCACCGACCAGAACAAGCTGTATTCAGGAAAGCTGAATCATGTGCTGATCAAACTGCGACTCCACTCATCGTCATCCTAGAACAAAGCATAGAATGGCAGTCAAACCTCCCTCCACCTCAACTTCATCGACTTCGAAAAGTCCTTCGACGGACACAGTTGACTGAGAATTAATTTGGAAACTACTCCAACAGTACGGTGTGCAGTGCCCAAATCTTTATCAATCTAATCCAGCAGCTGGTTATATGTCATTGCCACATGTCAGGTGATCCACAACGGGAAACTAAGTGAGGCGTTCGAAGTGCATGCAGGAGTAATACAAGGCTGTCTGACTATTATCACCGATGATATTTCTAATTGTTGTGGACTGGATTATGCAGCACACCCTGCTCACGGAGCGAGAAGACAAGAATACGTTGAACCACCGATTACAAGACTCTAGAAGATCTCGATTTCATGGATGATTTATGTCCAATGTCACACAAACTCAAAGACTTACAGGTGAAATGAAAGAAACTGGCAGAAGAAGTAGGCAGCGAAGACAGGACTTCAGGTGAACATAGAGAATACGGAGGTGATGAAGATAACCAAGCAATCAACCAACCACCACCACCAGCAACAAAAACAACCAGCACCAATCACCATTAACGCGAGAGGTTTAACGGAGGTTAATTCCTGCCTTCACCTATCCAGGAAGCATCGTTTCAGCTACAGGCACACTGCACGGATGAAGATGTCAAAGCTAGTCAGAATCAGAAAGGTAAGATACGCCTTCATCAGACTGAAACCAGTTTGGAAATCTTCTGCACTGCACTCCGCCTCAGCATAAAGAACGAGATTCGGATTTTCAACACAAAGGTTAAGCTATTCAGTTCTTCTATTTGGGTCAGAAACTTGCACTGCGTGTCACGAAGAGGATTTCCAACAGGTTACTGCAGACTTTTATCTACAGCTGCCTTCGCTGGCTCTATAATGAAGTTGAAATGGCCAGCCAGAAAGAATTATTAACAAGAAATTCTCGCTGGGAACAAACCAACCAAATAGCCCATCGCTCAACAAATATGTAGGAAAAATGGAGATAGATCGGACATACATTGAGGAGACCGTCGAACGACATCGCGCGTAGTGCAGGCCATAGCTCGAGTGCAGTCTCGATGGGAAGCGACGAGTTGGTCGTCAGTGCGAGGATGACATGGGGGGGAGATCGTATGAGGAAGAGATGACAGAGTTTGGGCAGTCATGCACCCATCTGAAGAGGATGGCAGAGAATAGAAGAAAATGGAGATGTGTTGTTGAAGCTATCCCTATGTTCCACTCAGCACCCAAGGGAACAATAATAATAAATAATAAGAATTTAATGATAGCTTGTTTAAATACTTCACTGTCACGCAGTCAAAAGGAATAAACATTTCCTTTAAGAAATAAAATCTGAGCGAACTTTTTAAGTTAGTGTTTCTTCAAAATCAGCTTACACTTTAAATAGCCTATAAGACATTTACAACCCTTAATGTTATGTAACGACGGTATAAGTTACAGGCTGCTCAATTAGCGAATAATACACGCTATAAACCTTTCTAACTCACTAGTTTTAACGCATTCAAATAATTCATTATGTTAAAATTGTGAATATCTAGTACACATGTTCACTAGTTTATAGTTTCGCTTTTTTTCAACTCCCCTAATTTTATGACACTTGAAAAAATGTAAATAATTGTAGAGAGATAATTTACAACTTCACTATATTATTTCATCGAAACTTATGAATGTAATAAACTAATTCACTTTTGACAATAATTAATTGTAGAAATTAGGTAGGAAATTTTCTTCTTATACAAATAAAACTGTTATATTTATTTGTGTTCAATAAAATCTGACCTTTAAGCATGGAGAATTATAGTCGTGATCCTCATCAACATTAACACCATCTTTTTCAGGAGAACACTTAAACACACACACACACGCACATACAAATACAAATAGATAAACTCACTCGAAACACCCACTGTATGAACGTCCAGTGGTCATTATGTGATTGCCAGAATTACTACATGTATCTTCCCTTATCGTTCACTAAATGAAAATACTTTTGTGGTATTTTTGAAAACTACCTACCACATTTACAATTAGTGTTTTTCTTTCTATTCCTGCATTCCACTTAAAATGTTAATAACAAATACTGGTACACAGTTTCTAGATAAATATTAAAATAATTATGCATTGTTATGACTAGTCATAAGAACAGTCTTCAAAAATGGTGGGTAAGTGCAAATTTTTAATGTTTTTTTCTCATAAAAGTAATTTTAAACAGCCGAAGGATATTTTCCTAAAGGTTAAACAAAAAAGGAGGAAACTATCAAAGTAGATGACTATGTCAAATATATACGCATATATGTGGTAGCTAGATAAAAACAATTTAGCTGTTCTAGATAGCAGCAGTTGTACAGTTTTTCTCATTGCAGAGATATATTCGGGAAGTAGATAAACTGAAAATTAACAGAAAAATACTGCAAACAGTACAGCCAGTGGTATATAGTTTTACACTGCATGACATAATACTCTATTGCTTTATGGACACTTTTTTTCAGTGAAAAGTTATCTTTATGAGAAAGTATTCACTACCATTATTATTGTTACTACAATTCACATCAGCTTCTTCATGTGTGATTACATAAATCTCACGGAATTAGTATTTTATGAATTTTGATCACTTTATATGGTATTCACTTTTGCGTTTGTGGATAGATTTAACACTGTCGCAAGTGTAGCAGGAATCACATTTATCACATAAGACTGACAATTTTTTTTTTTACTGAAATGTATATCTTATTGTATGTGTATATATGTGTAAATGCACACAAACACAAACGCGTTCACAAAAAGTATGAACCGAATAAAACGTCTCTTTTTGATAAATGAAGAGTGTTTGGGCTAGTAGTTCTATGCACCTTGGAAGTTCACACATACATTCATACATGAATGCGTACAATTCATGAAGTAAATTAAGATAACACACTAAGTAAATTGTTTCTTTCTGTCTTCATTGTAGATACTCAGCTAAGAGACTATTTTCCATTTTACACCTTTTCTCAACTAAATGTATATACAGTCATACAGTTTCTTAAAAAATTATATCTAATATATTTAAGATATTTATCCACCTTTCGACCACCCATATTCAGGCTTTTTTCTATGCTGCAGCATTTCGGTGAAGTGAGACATAACGATAAGTTATTTTTACTGTATTTTCTGCCAACTAATTGGTGTTTTATAATCATAGTTAACTATCAACACTAACACTTCAGATAAGATAAAAATGCTTGAGGAAGAGAGGAAGGTTGTTCACTTCTTTTTGAAAAAAAAGGTATATTTTCAACAAAAATAACTTGTCACAATAGCTTTTGTCATTAAATTAGGTAGATGTTATAAATAAATGAATTTGTTAATTTACTTGTGTGAAGGATAGAAACGCTGCTGATGTGAGACTGGCTTCTTTATGCTGTTCATCTTTTTATCCACACTCCTCCCCCATGGTAACGAATACATAACGACAATCACATTGACGCATAGTTGTACAGATGCTCGAGGAATTATAACTAGGATAAATCACAACTGTTTCAAAATTTCCTCCATACTACATAAAACGTTTTCTCTTCTTCTCATGATAGCAATAAGGTAAATAAAAGGAGAGAGGAGGAGGGAAACACAAACATACAAAACCGCATACACAAAACACCATTAAAGACCACCAAGGAAAGAACTTTTTGTCAACTAACCTTAATTTATTTTTCTACACTTTGACTCTGTCTACTTATTTTAAACAATACAACATAAATGTCAGGCATGTTAAGAAAACATAAATTTGTACATTAGTTTGTTTTGTATCTTAGCTATTCCATGATTTCAATTAAAAATGTTTCAGTTTAGATGATAGTCTAATGGTGGTGAATAAAACAAGTAGATAAACAATATGATTTATGGCCTTTTAATTTTCTTAAAATATTTCCTTCTTTATGAATAGTAACAGAGATAAAAGTTCATTTTTAGAATAATTAATTTATAGAAAGCAGTGGATCTTTAAGTCATTCCGTTTACTTATCAGCATAGTTTGTACTAAGTGAAAATAGGTTCAAAAACAAACAGTGTGGTCGACATTCTTTCTAGTTTCACGCTGAGAGATAGATAAATTCAATAACATCGATTGTGATTAGTTCGAATGTGAGAAATATTTGTTCACTTATGGAATCAGATAATGACAGCAAACGTGTCAAAGTTGCGAAACAAGCCATCGAATATTGGATTCACCAAGGTGGTCGTCATGCTGTGTGACAACTGCGGTTTTTACTCTGAACAATACTGGTATGTCTGAAGTAATATGAGGTCTGAAATAAATACTAAAGAACTCCAGAATGCTCTTTGATGTTCATTGGTTTGGTTACTGATGGATGTCTAAAATATAAACTACTTTTAGATAAACCACACTCATGCTTTACAGGCAGTAGCACATCATGGAAATTAAATCCTAGGAACTGAAGCGCATTAAAAGATTTCACGACGGAATATTTCTGTATAATAAACAAGAAGCTACATTCACTATTCCTCAAGTAATTTACGCTGCATAACATTAGAAAATATTCATTGGAGATGTAAAGTTGTAGAACAAATGACTAGTTTTTATGCAGAAAATGTATGTCTGGATTCTGTTCAACTATTCAGTTTACATTTTTCACGTCTTTCTTAAAACTGAGAAGAATATTTATACATTTTAAATCTAATGTATTCTATCACAGTTGAAACTATTTAATATGGTCATGAACAGTACATTGCGCTCCATCATGCACTCATTTGTTGTCACTATATTCATACGCCTGAATCTATTAATTTAACTTTAAAAAAACTGTATAAAGAACAATGTTTGTGGATTATTCAGTTGACCAATCCTACCGAAATTATTCGCTGATTTTCTCACAGTTGTTTCTTATTTTAGATATCCTTGTTTGCATTAGACGACTTCTGGCTTCACTAGTTTGTTCACTTCAGTATATGCTGTTGAATGACATGAATAATTCGAAACTACTCCCGCCTACCACAAGTGCTTGCTAGCCAGAATAAGGTGATCTGAATGTCGGATGACCGTCTCGCTAGTTTGCTACTGAGTTCATCAGCTCTGCATCCCGTAAGACTCACCTCAAAGATAGGAATCGACTGAAATCACATGAATTCGGGCTGACTACCTGCTTTGATGGACTGCTGATATGTAGAGTAAAACCTATCATTTGCATGCTACGCAGTTCAAGGTGGGATTTCACCATAGTTTTCTGTCGAAATATGTCGACCACAATATATGACGTTTATGAGACCGTAAAGACAGTAGACAAAATTTAATTCTGAAGTATATATTACTATATATTGTTAGGAAAGTTGTTTTGTGAATAGACTGTGTTTGAGGAAATAGTCATTCACATGTATTTTAGTATCCATGTAGGGAGTGATCATTGCAGGTGTAGTGAAAACCTAGTTATCGTCAGGATTAGAAGCAACAGTTATATCCTCAGTCATTACCAAACTGTATTTAATGTTTTTTAGTCAATATTGCACAGAAGTTTTTAGTTTTGAAGGCACATTGCTGAACAAATGTTCAATAGTCAGAGTATTTAGTTTTGACTTTGCTTGTATTTGTATTTCTAAAGTGCTGTAAGAAACCTATCCGAAATCTGCTGTGTGATGCATTGCAATTTGCAGTGAAGGCCTAAAAAAACCTTAGCAAAATCCCTTCTGCCAGGAAAAATAGAAACTTTCGTCACTGAATTATCTTGGTTTATGTCTAACACAACAACTTCCTGAATCCGTTGAGGCATAGTGTAGTTGAACTTGCATCATAAATTGTATAAATAATCAACTCATTGTAGCTCTTCTTTTGTAAAACAAACCAACTGTTTGCTTAAAGTACAATGAAATGACTTTGTAGAAAAAAATGCCAACAACAGTCAAATAGGAAGAGTAAATTTTAATCAAAATTAACCATACTGCAATGTCCATTCACAGTACAATAGACTGGCTTTTATTTTAAAATAAACTAGGCGAAAGGTAAAAGCGTCCAGCTGAAAAACATAATTTACTCATTAATTTAAAATTGTCAGAATCACTGTCAGAGTCAGCTTGCAAAAACAATTTTCACAGTCATATTCTAAAAGAAAACAGCAGTAGATAAAGTATTCAGAAAAGGAAGAGAAATACAGGTAGGTGGGTGGGTGGGTGTTCAGAACTATGCAAAAAAATTTATTCACAAAGCTGGAGTTGGTTAGCTCTAGTGTCTTCTAGTTGAAATTTTATAAATCGCTGGTGTTTTTTTGTGTGTGTTGCTGTTCCTCTTCTCGATTTAGACATATGTGGACACTGAAAAAGGGCATATCTGTAAATGCATTAATTTATATAACGCAAAATTTGAAGGTAGGTAACTAAACAGTAGGAAAAAATAAGAGTTGAGAAACAACGAGAAGATGTAGAAAAGGAAATAAATCGACTTGTTTTGTTGTTGTGCTACGTTTCTTCATTTATATGAACAGGAAAACAAATCTTTTGAAATTAAGCAGAAAGACAAACAGAATTCAAGTAAGTAAGTGAATAAATGAATTGAAATTCATGTTTCAAAAAAAAAAGATACAACTAACAGAAATAATGAATAGTTTGATTATTCCACGAGTTAGTTTAAATATTTACCTTCAACAAATGTATAAATATATGCACGTAAACATAACAAAATAATTGTAAAATAAGTATCCTTCATTCTGCTGAACACCCACTACGATCAGTTGACTAGAATTGCAGAAGTTGAATGATCCCAGATGGAAATAGGCATCTGTGTGTGTGTGTGTGTGTCCATTCAGCTTCGACTGTTTCCTTTCTGTCCATACACATAATTGGAAGAAGGCACAGTGAAACAGATGAATGGTGAATTATATATGCATGACAGCAAAAAAAAAGAATCTAGATGAATCAAGAGAAACGGGAAATAAGTTTAACATATTTTTTTTTATAGAAAATACTAACAGAAATTTAAAATTCACTATCATCAAAATAAATATAATCTTTTCAAATAAAATACAAATAGATTTACCTATAGTAGGATGAACTAGAAGGGAATTATGATGGAAATAATTTAGCCACTCAAAAGTAATTGAACATTTTAGTGTAAAGCAGATATTCCATCAAGGGTTATGCTATAATAAAGTAGACCATTTACCAGTGGAAATTACATAGGTATACAAATAAAGTTGGTAAATGTAGAAATTATTGTAAGCGTAACATTTGAGTAGAGTTAATTGCTAGTAGACTGTTTGATTGTATTAGGGCGTGCTGGAAAAATGTGAATTGAGTATTCATTATGAAACTGCTGTATACATTTAAGTTGCTCACTTGTATATATATATATATATATGTATATATATAACGTAGAAGATATGACACATGTATAGGATTATCAAATAAATGTGCTATTGCCAACGGCAGAGATGCGGTCAGTGAATTATGATTTATCATTACCTCTTCCTTAAATTAACTTTATTAATCAGAAGCTCAGTACTGTATATATTTTCAACTTTTCTGCTTGTTGAACCACACTAAAAATTGAATGCTTTATGATCACGATGTCGAAGTTTGTTTCCATGATTGCTGCATATCAGTGAATTCCCTCTATGACTTTTATCTCATCAGTATGCAATTTTTGCAGAAAATAGCGAAACAGAAATTTAATCCATTAGTGTGAAATCGACTGACATGCAGTATTCATGACATGTATGAGTCGTAAAAGCTTGTATACAATTGTGACATGCCATTATGTTCTGAGAATTTGACGTCGAAGTTCAAATTTGCAAATAAGATGTTTCAATTGACGTGCAATGAACTATTCACTCTATAACTGTAAGTAAAGATAAAATCATTGAGTAATCACAGTACTTAAAAAAACTTATAGTCGTTGTATATACAAACAGCTTGTAAGATTAAAAGAAATCTTCATATCATTTGATTCATATTCATTTTCAACCCATTGGCTTCATGAAGTGTATTGGATTTCTAATGATAAGCGAATGAATACTACGATACCGCGTACGACTCCTGAGTTTAGTTGTAATAAAACTGTTAGATAGTGACATGAATTGATTTCTTATGCTACAGTTTTTTCCGGGTCTATTGTTCTCCACTATATTTATTCTAAAAGTAGTAGTGAAAAGACTTATACCATGGTGACAGTTTATTCATTTAATTAAGAAAAAAAAAGATTTCACACAGTGAAAAATGTTCATCAGTAAAATGAACTAAGCTAACCAAGGTCACTCATTACTCTGAGAACTGTCCCTGTAATTATTATTATTACTATTATTATTACTGACCTTGTCATTATTATCAGTGATAATGGGTGATACTGGTAGCGGGAGCAAATGCAACAAGTGTAATATCGGTGCAAAGAAAATGGGACAGACCTGAGTTTGATAATTCGTAGAATTCACAGCTGTTGCATATCTCTTTTTTGTATGTCGATATACATTTGTACACAAGTAGACGTGTAACGACAGAAGGTAAGGGTCAGGCAACATATCGTTTATTAAGGAAATTAAAGCATATTTATATATTTTCATGTACATTATTATAGTTTAATTAAGTAAACAACACAGTCTTCTGATTGGTTGTTTCTCACTTAAAGTTAATCTTCCATCTCTTTGTGACTGTTTCTTGAATGTCAGATCATCTATATGTTAACTGTATCCGCTTACGCAAAGTCTGCTGTGGTCGGTTTTGAATCAGTCTTGTTAATATTTTCTTAGGACAAATCTTGAGAACGTAAACATTGTCGTAAATTACTATCTACCAATTTGGCTAGTAGACAGCTCTCACCACAGACGTACATTACACCATAGTGTTTCCTTGTTATCTTTTGTAATTGACGTAATGGTTATCACTATTATTTCTTTTTGATCATGAGATTTATAGCATATTAAAGTACACTATTTTCAGCTTCAGTCATTGTTTTGTTCTTAGTTGTGTAGTGTATACGCTGTTTAATCTAGAAATACACACTTTCTTGGTAGAATACGTGTTTATTTAGCATTTAGTAGATAATATACCAACAATAAAGTAGAAACAATAACAAGGAAGGAGAGAGATATCAACACCTCATTAGCAGACCATCAATCAAAAACAAAAATAAGTATGAATGGGAAGGAGAGATGAGGAAATACCTCTAGACACTGTGAGATAAAGAATGAAGGTAACAGTTTCTTGTAGCTGTAGTAACAAACTGTATTTAACAGTTGGTGGTTTACTTAATGAGCTTGTCAAAAATTATATTATTTATTGTTTCCCATCAACACTTTCATTTTACGATTTAAAATATGAAGATATATACAACTATATACATTTACTAATATTCATGTAAGTGCATCAAACCAAGAATATATATTTTTCCATTAACTAAAAAATGAATGAATCACAAAGCTGTGAATTTGTATTAGTTTTAAGAACGATTTATTCAGTAACTTAAATAAACCAGAAGTCTGATGGGAAGAAAATGTTGACAACATAACTTGCAATCCATCTGCCTTCGTCTGTTATTATGCTACTTCTAATGATGCAACAGATGATTTATGGACAGCTTTCTTCATTTAAAAAACATTCAGACAAATAAATATCATTTCTATCACTTATGTGTATTCAGTTATGTAATTGACTTCAAAGTTACTTAGTTAACCAGCCGGAAATCACAAATATATATGAATAGCATTAAACGGTAGCTATGACACTCAGAAATGATATTCAGGTCCAATGTAATGGCTAGAAAGACTGATACTAAGTTTTAGTTTCCCTTGAGATACTATCACTGACTAAGACACAAATATATTTAACTGAATGGTTATAAATAGGAGTCCTAGAGTCAGTAGTAGCCAAAATCAAGACACTGCCAGTGAATTAGTTTAGAGAGCCTGGAAGAAATTGTTACCAAAATATCTGGGTGAAATCAGAAGTTTAAAGGGAAGTTAATCAAATTACTTTCTTTGTTTCCTCAGTGGCAACGGGTTATCATTACAAATGAATCCAAGGCTCACAGGGCTACTAATTTCGTGGAAATTGGCTAGTTATCTAATGAGTTACTAGATGGACGACAAGTATCAAAGACGTTTTATTATACTGAAATCCTACGACTTTTACTTCCACTTTCACGTACCTCACCTCACTGTTAGGTAATTTTTAATTATAGAGTTAAATGAACCTGAATAAAGGCTTGTGAAATTTAAACTTGTTGCAGTTACACATTTCACACGAACATTTTTTTTTATTCCTTCACGTTCCCAGTGGAACATAGGGCTTCAAGCTAGAGGCTTGAAGTTTCTGTAGCAGTGTTTATTTTTACAGGATGAGGTTGCTAGCCTCATTCCCAACCTTTCCTCTTTACCAGCTTTATTTCTGGCTTAGCGAGGTAAAGGAGTGCGTCGGCCGGGGATTAAACCCCGGACCATGTGCATGGTCGGCGAGCATCCTAACCGCTATGCCACCGACGCACTCACGAACATTATGACACCTTTAATGTCAAGAAAGCAAGTGGAGGGAAAAAGAGTATTAGTCATCAGTAATAATAAACTTTCTGTTAATTCATGTGCTGAGGTAAGGAAATATGCAAGTATGCTTATTTTGTATTTTGAATGTAGAGTTTAAAAGTATTCAGTGTGAAATAAGTCAGCTGACGTATATCCCAGCTGCACTAATTCTTCTAATAGGTAATTAACCCACCGTGAATTTTAAAACTTCCTCATGTATCAGTTAGAAATATAGTAAACTGTGGTAACACGCACTGCATTGTTTGAGGAGATATAGTCGCCTGATTCAACCGAGTGATCTGGTGGATCATTGTTAAAGTTATTTATCTACTGAGGTGGTTTTTTAAAATTGTGCGAGTGGATGTGCCAAGCACCCCAACAGAACACTCTAGCCTTTATTCAATTTAGTGGATTCAAATAGAAATCACATGCGACTCCTTAACACCTTTCAATTTCGAAACCTACACACTATTTAAGAGAAATCCTAGTAAAATCTAAACGAACTTTTGAATCTTACCAATCTTTCTTCCAGTTTATTCTCCATGAAAAAAAAGAACTATACGTTCATCAGTATACAAACTGATTTACTTATCTGCTAAGTAAATGCTGGAGAAATTTATTTTAAAACTGACAGGATTATAAATTAGGAAATTACTGTGGGTGTTACCATCCTGAGGAGCTCAAGTGGGATTAATTATCACCATTATACCCCTGGATTCTGAGTGGCTTCAACAGGAAATCTCTGTTTAATTTTGTTCTCTACAGTCCCCTTTAGTTGACAGTAGGATTGTCCATAAGCTTTCGTTTCCTCCTCACACTACCTCCTCCACAGCACTCTTTGACACCCAAATTGACGTTTAGCATTCAGATTCCACTCGGGCACCCCCTTATTCACGATGTCGCGTGCGTGGTCACAGTCTCCTCAACATGTGTCCGGTTCACCTCCATTTCATTCGGAATATTTCTTCAGCGATAGCTTTCCGGTTGGTTCGTTGCTTGCTACAGTTCCCTGTTGCTAGTACTTTCTGGACATCTAATCTTCAGTATCGAGTGAAGGAAGCTGTTGATGGAAGTCATTAGTAGTCGGTTGGAAATCCTTCCCGTGACTTGAGGGTCAAGTCCGTGACTTGTATAGAGGCACTGATTTGACACATTAGTGTTTAAGATCCTAATTCTTATTTTTGATGCTGATTGTAGCAGATTTGCACGTTGATTTCAGATTAATGGAGAACTGTTTTGATTTTCTTATTCTATCTATTAAATCCTCATCTGTCGATAAATATATAAATCAGTAGAGGCTCCAACCACGAAGATAGAAGTTAATGTCAAGTAATACAAAGAAACTAATCATCTAGCACTACTCAAGACTAGCATTCAATTAGAAAAATCATATAGGCATAACAAAAGTGTGCACTCGGATTTCATTCACTGAAAGAAACTCATGACATTTCGACATAAAAGTGTCTGCGAAAACTGTCCCTAAAAGTTTTCATCAAGAAACAAAAATAAAATCTTATTCTTTAGCTGGAACGCTATGATATCATCTTATATTCACTGACAGGACAAAAAGGTGCAAGCAGTACCATTCATATGATACATCTCAACTGAATAAGTCACTGAATGATTCCCTTCAAAATCTTTTTGAATGATAAAAAAGCTGTAAGCCTCGAACTCGATTTAGTCTCGCCAAAATAAGAAATTATATTCTAAAATGATAGCGAACTTCGATGCATAAGGTTAGGACAGGACTACACAATGAGTTGGACTCTGTACCTTGTTTTAGTCCTTAAATTTTGTCTAGACCACAGTTCTTTCATCTGAAATAGTTTTCACCAGTTTACTCTGTTGTCATAAGGATGAAATTTGGATAAGTGAACTGGTGATGGGTGATATTTTACCGATTTCAGCATACTAACATGTATAAATAAACTGCCAAGTAATTTATTTTTGATTTTGTAAAACCGAATAGTCTTAATATTCTAGACAAATATCTGACAGTTTAAATCATCCTGTAAGAATTTGCCGAACAATGAATGAGGTGAATTTCTTCGTTGATGTGTGATAGTCCAGTGTATTATTATTATTGTATCCTTTAATTCCTAGAGGAACATAGGGCTTCAGCTGTGCGTCTCCATTGAGTTTGGTTCTCTGCTAGAGTTTTCACCTGGCTCCATGTCTGCCCACACGTTTTCATCTCCTCTTCACATGACCTCCTCCAGTGTACGTAACTCAGAATTCTTCATTTTATGTTCAAAGTTATACAGACCTCGATTATTTATAAAATGATAACACTGTTGAATATGGCAGTTACACTGGTATCATATATAACAAAATAACTTTCTGTCATAGAGTAAAACAATTACATAAAATGAAGTTATCGGTGAATATTGATAGTACAAATAATCACATGCTAAATAGTTTTGTTTTTCAGGATGTTGGTAGATGAATAGTATATAAAATATTACCAAAACATGAAAATTTTCAACAAATTTGCAAATTATGCTAAGTGATAATAATAATTATGATGAAATGTTGTGTACACGCCACATTCTTCCAATATTTCATAGATGAATTCATTTTCTGTGTTCATAAAGACACACCAACTTATGTTATATTCAAACTTAAATACTAATGACAACAGGTATGCATAAATTACACTAATTCTGTACTAAACAATCACTATAATAATGGCAATAATAACAATATTAATAATAATAACGGACCTGTCCACTTAAATAAAGCTTACTTTTCCTTTGTCAAATATAGTAAAGTCGATGTTCAACAGTCAAAATTATCTGTGTATACATTATGGTATTTCTGTCACCTCTAAGATATACTGGGTGTATGCTACTGACAAGAATATCAGTAGTAGATAAAGAGACGTTCATTGGAACAAAAATATCAAATAGCGGGAAGATAGATTTAATAACAAAGAGAAGAAATGATCCAGTATTGAGACCAAGCAAGAGAGACACGAAAAGAAGACAAAAAACACAAAATGAAGGGCAGAAGTAGCACAACACCGAAGATCTGTGCAAATGACGATTTCATTTCTCCTACGTGTGTATGTTAAATTGCAAATAACCATTCCGTTACCAACCAATCTTGTGTTCTGACGTTACACTATGTCATCAGAACTATGAACGTTTCATATTACTTCATAGAGGCTTTTGTTAAAAGAATAGGGATTTGGTAGAAGTTCAACTATTGGTCGTGAAGCTTATGAAATGTAACGTGTTAGGATGGTTTACTTGATTTACCAAGCTGATAGGAGGAAAAATTGATTACCGATTAAGGAAAGAAATGAAAAATATGTTTTTTACAACGGTGTAAGTCCAGTTTGGGTCGATAAGAATTTGTGGTTTCATGATACTAGGAGGCAAATGAGACGGTACAATTATTTATTTCTCAGTATTTAGCTTCTGTGGTGTCAAATTAATAAAATCAAATTTGAATAAAGTTAACTGTATGGAAGCATGGATAAAGTGGGTTTTAAATATTCGACTTACAATCAGCAAGCCATAGGCGTACATCATATCTATATTTGACTAGTTCATTAAATTTATTATCTTCGTATCAAACTGTTTATCCAACTATTTAGAACACGAATCTCGAATAACGCGCTGTGTCTAACGGTAATGCATCACACATTACAAACTCCATCGGAGTTTCAAATGCAGATTATTTCGCAGATAAAAACAAATCATTATTATTATTATTATAAACTAATGCACATACTATGATCTGCTACTTTTCCTTTAAATGTCCAGTCAAATCCGAACCAAGAACTCATAATGTTGTGTAACTAAGTAGGCGTTCGTAGTATTTGGATATTATTTTGTAAACATCCAGTCGATTTTAATGTTGAGAACTGAGATAAAGTGGAAATAAAAGGAAAGATGAACAGCTCCCTAAAACTTATCGAGATTAAGAGAAAAGCGTTTCAGCAACTGAGCTGAAATCGAATAGACAATGATTTCTAACTGTTAAACGGAGATAAGACTTAACGAATCTTACATTGATTTTAACAATAAAACAGACTCATACTTTCAGTAGGCTGATTATCATCAACAACAAAATGTTTGAATGGTTATGTCATCCTAGCCTACTATAACCTAAGCTAATATTAAAACAATCACTGTTAAACTGAGACTGCTTTTTTAAATTAAAAATATGTAGGTAAATTTAAGCCTGACTCTCCCATGGAATCATAATAGCCTACTAGGAAAAATTATCCATCCGTTATTTGTAACTTTGAGACCTTATGATTAGTTACGTGTAGGATTCACCGTCTTCCAATTTAGTTGCATGGATGTTTCTAAGTGTTAAACATCAGTTGTATCGTTAGCTGCTAACCTTATTAGAGCCATTTAGCAGTGAGTGTAGATAACTTTTTGTGATATGGAAATTACAGGTCTGTAGAGAAATAATTAACTGCATACCATATTCAAGGAAATTAAAATGTTGTGAATGGATGTCTAGGCCGAATACGTGTCAGATAATCAAAAGGAGATGGGACACTGAAATCAAATGAATCATTATGAATTTATTTAAAATGATTCGAGCGTGCTTTAAAAAATAGTAAGTGAATTCTGCGGAACTTTCCACCGTGTGAGATATTGAGCTTACAGAAGAATAATGTCCAGAAATTTGTTTTACCGTGAAATTTAGTGCTTTTTCAACCAATTCTGTATCATATTTGTGAGGTTGCTCACTAGACACATTGTATACTATTATGTTATCTGTTGGACAATTTTTATTTATCCCTTTTGGTAAGTAATCTATTGGAGCTTTTTCTCTTAGTATTTTGAATTTGTCTTTTCTTAGTAAAGTTGACACAAGTGCTACATACCTTCGTAGGTTTAGAAAACTTCGTTATGAAAATCAGTAATAGATAGAACAGGGAACTTCGGGACAGAAATTGTAGGAGAGAAAACTCAAGCCTTATTCCTTCGCGTGTAACAATTTTGTGATGCTTATAGGTATATTTCGCGATTCACTACATGTTCTTACATATTTTGATGTTCTATGACATCAAGAAACAAACTAAAACGAAGTTGGTTTTGATTATCATTTATTCAAACTTTTCCTAGCAACGCTTACAAATTATACACTACTGCATTTTTAGGTTCCCATCTATTTCACGTAAACCGCTGCAAAACTTCATTAAAATTTATATTACTCTCAAGTAGTATGAAATGTTTCACAAAAATATAAAGTTAGTGGACATTTTTAGTGTTTAATGCGATGAGCCGCATTGATTCCTGGACTTTAGTCAAAATGAGGAAGAAGAAGACATGATTATAAAACGAAATCAATTCCATAGAAAGGATATGCATTATCATATGATTATTAGTGCTGTTCACATACTCTCCAACAGTTTATTACTATGAAGTATATTGTCGCCATTAGGTGTTAAAAAATTGTGAAACTTTTCTGAAAATAGATATAATAAACAAATAATTTTTTTATAATGAAGGTGAACAGATAAATAGAAGAAGCGAGAAATAGATTGGGGAAACCAAATCTATTTCATTCTAATTCAGAAATTCAGTACTACAATATGAAAACAAGAATGTTGATAAAAGCAGTCGTAAAATAAGTTCCACTGGCTTTCGTTGTATAAGTAGTTATTGTTTGATTTAGGTGATAAGAATCAAGAGGAATTTTTAAAAAAATGGTAACGGTGTACACTTGAAAGTAGGCGTACCACAAACATGTTCACTTATTCAAAACGTCATTTGGAATATGAGAGGTGGATTCATACGGAGCGAAGTTATTCTTACGCTTGAGTGTGCTTTAGTGTGCTCAGTTAATTTCTTTTGTAATATAGAAAAATTTGTACTGGTAAGAAAAAGGTTGCATTTGGTGAAAATAATCAGTATGATATTGGTTTTTAAAAGATATTTGTAGAAAGGCTTTATAATAGATGTTTTTCTTGGTCCATTTCCGTCCATTTTATTTGGTTTTGGGTGGATAGTGAAAATACAAGGTAAATAAAGGTATTTTCACAAGAAACATATCAATAAGAAGTCAGAACTCGGAGGTTAACCAATAAAAAGGCGCCAGTTTTTGTGTAGATAAAAGAAAAGGAGGAAATGACAATGTTTGCACAATTAACTCACTTGCCAATACATGTACTCATGTGCAACATTACGAAATTTCTTTTCACTCCAAATAAAAGTGAATGGTGCAAAATAAATGTTCATGAATTAGTTCATAGATTACCTAATTAGTCTGAAAAAAACTAGATTTTAGTAGCGTACTATGAGGGCCAAAAAAAGTAGTAAGAGCAAGTAGAAATCATTGTGAATCAGCTTTATTGCATCAAGCAGTAATAGCTAAAGCGGTGAGTGAAAAACTGTAAGGAAACAGAAGATGGACAGCTGCTTATCGAGGCAGTTTAAAGAAACCTCAATGAAATTTTAAAAAAATACTTCCGCTAATAATTTTTAATTTATATTTATTGATCATGTAGCATAACATAACAGCTGTAGATGATAGCAAAAAATAAAGTATATATATATATGTGAATATATTAAGGCATTTAAAGTGAGTATTTTCATAGAGAGCATTTGCAGGAAAACAGATTACATTCTTTTGAAAATCTTATAAAAATAAATAAATCATCCTGACACTGAACGCATTCAGTTTGTCTTTTTTCGTTGTTTGATGGATAAGTTGCATGGAAGTGAGACTATGTTCTGAAACGACGCGTAAATCAATCCAAGGAACACCAGTTAACTATCCTGTGGTTATATTATTATTGTTTGTACTGACATCCACTGTGTTGGTTAAAACTGCTGTGTGTGGATTTAAATGTGTAGTCTGCAGGATGGCCTGTTCAAGTGCCTAGATGAAATGAAAAATCATTGTCAGGCAGTGAAAAATCTAAAGTTTATATATACATATATTGGCAGTATAATGGTCAAAAATAAATTTAGTTAGTGCGAGGAAAATGAATGAATGAATGGATGGAATTTTTCTAAATCTGCAGTTACTCTAAAAATTTTTATGTAAAAAATTCTGGATTTTAAAATGATATATTAAATAAAAGGTAGGTTAGCAGGTGCATACAATTTCATTTAGAAAACTAGAGGTTCTAAAGTGGATGACTAAAAGTTAGTGGACAGAAAACAGTTTGCATGTTTACCCACATTATAGCCAAATGAGAAAATTCTCCCTGAAATTATTTTATTTCTAGCTCACACTTTGATTTCGCATCCAGTCATACCGGTTGCAGAAGGAGTGACTACCAAAGCTCAGTAACCCAGTGAGTAGCGCTTTTGGATCTGAAGTGGTAGGTTCTTGGCTCGCGCTTGAGTGGGATTGATATGATTCAGTGTAGAGTAGGGGCATGAATCTGACGAATCTCAAATTAGATGAGAAGCATGCTCTGAGTTCCATCTCTTGTCACCACTCAAAAAGAAACCCATATTATTTTCCATCATGCAAATTGCAAAGCACTTAACAACAATTCTCAAGTAGTAGTGGTTCCAAAAACTCAAAATAAAGGCCAGTGAGCTTTTGTTTTGTATAGTGACACTATAGATTTCTATCGCAAAATATTTGTTACAGGTTTTGTTTTGACTTCCAAAGCTAAGAAAGGCTATCCACTCCAAAATGTCGTTGCTTTCAAACAATATTGAATTCTGTATTTTGGTGAGTAATTTCTTAAACTTACTGATTAATAAGTTTACATCTGTTTTATGAGAAGAATTTTGTGAAAAAGCAATGAACTAGAATGACTATTAAATCAATAGACATTAAACAAGACTCGGTGGATATTACTAGGTTTTAAAGAAATTGTCCAAGAGCACTTTTATTCCCAGTAAACTGACTGTCATTATTACATCATTTTGTAAAAACGAAGTAATGTATTTCAACTAGTGTTTCGTAATCAATTACAGTTCAGACAATGAACTGTAGCAAATACAGGAAACTGATAAGAAACTTATTGTACTTTACCTACTTAGAAAAGAAAACTTGGTTAGAGAACTTGAAACTCTGGTATCTCACGGATTTTAAAGTCGGATTATTTTGTTGTCAGTTTCATCATAGTTAGTTACTTTCTTTTGCAATGTTTTCTTTTGTTTTCACTCCATATTTTACAGTCAAAATTCCCGCTATTTCACTGGTGAAACAAATGTGTGAATTTCCTTTCAGTGACCTTTGGGTGTCAGTATTCAATCATACATTTTATTGTACGACACACTAATGTATGATTTTTTTCAAACTCAAATGCAAAATAAGGTGTTGATATGGTTCATTATGTTATACATTTCCCGTTCATAATAACTGTTAGTAATTAATATTCTAATACTGTATATTTGAAGGTTATAAGGCCTGTAAGTTGGCCAGGCGTCAGATGAAAAAGAATAAAAGCGGATACTATAAGATAAAAGCAATGTAGTTGTTAGCTTTTAAGATAGCCAGATTTTTAGTATCAGAATACTTACGAAATCGCAGTCCACCATTGCAGTGATGCTGTCACAACATTCAGGACTGATGTTTACTGGAGTAACCTAGTGGTTAGAAAGTGTTGGTGATGGAATGAAAATCATTTATTTTATTACTTACCAACAAAACAGTAGCATAAGTGGTTTAACAACATTATTGTATCAGTTATCTGAATAAGTGGTTTCGGCACTACTATGACCTGAATAGAAGCATTCATATATTATATGAAACACAAACTGATATAGTAAACGTATTATCTAAGCCAAGATGTGTGTTCATGTACCTTTCTTTTTTAAAATTGAAAATGATATTTGTATGACTCTAACTCTAACACCACTAATACCAAATACTCATAAATTACTAATAGGTAACTATAAAATATATAGATGGAGTACTAAAACTTACAATGTCCGCATGTACGTGTGACACAGAATTTCGGTGATATGTCTCGCTAGCTTTGCTTTTAACCTATAATTTGGAAGAGGAAAACATTTTATTGGCGTTGACACTATACAATATACACTTAAAAGTAATACAACTACTCTGGGCCTAAGGATTTCAGTATACTGGGCGACAAATGACTCAATAAAACACGACTAGTTGAAATACAAACTTGTATTATCATGCAAAATGAATAAGATGATTTTAAATAGAGATAAAGTCAGAAAAAAAATCAAGCTTTCATATTGCAACGTGGTTGTTTAGATCAATGCATCAAACTTATTCTTCGAATGAAGACAAAAAAATCAACCGACCTGATAACTACAACACTACATGGTTAATTTTCAACTTAACGTAATATATTTGTTTATTGCATTGCTAATAATAGAGTGATTAATAC
This sequence comes from Trichobilharzia szidati, assembly GCA_944472155.2. Taxonomy (NCBI): domain Eukaryota; kingdom Metazoa; phylum Platyhelminthes; class Trematoda; order Strigeidida; family Schistosomatidae; genus Trichobilharzia; species Trichobilharzia szidati. Next base: position 94,071,518 of record OX235279.1, on the reverse strand, counting down.
GCGAAATTGGAATTTTCTCCTATAATTCTTGTTTATTATTTACAAGTCTGCAAATTGAAATTATGGTAGGACTCATTATTTTCGAGTCATTTCCGATCGTTGAGAAAATCAAGATTACAAAATGCCTTGAACCAATGTTGTATGTTTTTTAGTTCTTATCAGTAAGGCATATCTACAAGCAAGAGGAAATTCATGTCACCTTCGAGAATCGAACCGGAGTCAGAGAGTTAACTACTAACTCACTTAAGAAATGGATACCTACTGTAGGATGAGGCTTACAACTAGTTTTCATAATTCAGTATGTTAAGATTTTAAGTTTTAATCTGTACAAAATGCAAAACTGGCATCAAAAAGCTGTACAATGTTTGATTCCTGACTTACTTGCCATGGTCTTTGAAGACAGAGCGCTCCTAAACGATATTAGGGTTCGTTCTAATAAAGAGAAATCTTTAAACATCTCAGTCAATAAATGTGATCTGGGAAATAAAAAAAATCTAAGTGGATCGTCTACTCCCTTTAACTTAAACCATCACTTTAGTACATTATTTACAACATACTAACCAAGAATCTGTTCAACACCAAAGCAAAAAATATGATGACTTAGGGGATTTGTTTAGTGGAGCAGGCCTGTGGTTAAGCCTAAAGTTTATCACTGTAATGAATTCAAGGTTTGGGCACTAAATTTGCTCCAGCATACCTTATGGTTTTAAATTAGACAACCAAGTTTTATAATGATTTAATTTTTCAAAACTTTTACTTCACTTTTGCAGCTACCTACTTGCTGTTGTGGTGTCTCATTACGAACTCTCCCGCTGACAGAAGTATGACTGATGTTGCCTTCACAAAGAGTGAACGAATAAACTACCGAATTTAGTACCACTGACGAAATATATATAAGCTGATGAGTGTTAAACGCGACGAAACAAGCACTCTGAATTCCGCTACTAGTCCCCACCAACCATGTAACCACAAATTTAGTGTATGTTCAATAAACAAAAATATGTTAACTGTGATTTGATTCACTTAATTTCCTGCAACTGAGTGCTCATATTTTATGAATAATAAAGCTAAAATGGATTTAGAGGACGATGACTATCAGTGGAATCCAGAATGCGCGCCTCATCTTGTTCGGGACTTGTCAGCTGAATAAAGTCCCACCCGATGAGTTATGTTTCACTGAAATTGAACTAGCCTACTGAACATTTTTGATTTCACTAATAACCACCGCTTACTAAATAATATCAAATATTGTACCAAAGGCATTACTGAGTCGCCTCTTCTAGGAGCCTACAGGCTAAAAAATGCCTGTCACTTCGGTCTGATAAAACTAGGAATGTTACATCACATGTTAAAATAAATAATATATATGAATAGAAATGGTATAACAGTGACAATGATTACAAATGATTGTAAGGAGCCGCAGGATGATGTAAACACTAGAGTACGTAAGATTTTATCTTCTCGTAACTGCCCATCTACATTCATTTCTTCCAGTAAAAATAGAAGGTATTTCAACTCTAGACTCAGCCACCACAATCGTTCTTACTTAACAAGATGTCTGAAAATTCTGTGATTTCAAGAGAGACTGAAGTGTCGCTGGTTAAAGGAATATGGCATAAGAAATAAAAGTAAACCACTTAGTATAGCCATACTGCGAAACGAATATCAGTGAGTTACTTGTTTAGTTATTAAGGCCTTACTAAAAAGATATTTCCTGGTTCATATGTCGAGAAACAATGAAGTTTGAAGATTAGCTCATTCCATAATAGTTCTTTAGTAACTCAATAAATTAAAAGGCAATATGAAGTATTTCAGTGACATACTTCTAATTCGAATCGTTCCGTAGTTGCATGTGTTGTGTATGCAGCATTACAAAGGGAACCCAAATGATTTTCCGTAAGTGGGTCATTAGCCTCTAGAAACTAAAACAAAAATTATTAAAGAAGAGTATATTAAATGAATTTAGCCAAAAAGTTGTTATCATTATTATCGCTATTATTATAATTATTATTATTAGACTTAGTTCCAGTCAATCAACTGTTTTCACTCAGTTAAGGTAAAATGGCCTGATTTATAAACATTGTAAATTATGATCTTCATTTATTTCATACTAAATAGATGTGTTGAGAAAGTGATGATTATTTACTAATTTAAGAAGAAACGTTTCAACATAAGAATAACAGGGAAATTATTCAAATCAAATTCATGATATTTTCGCTAATAATTCACCTTTAAAACACAAATAGTTGTTCGACTGTATCGCTTTCAAAATCACTCACTGTAAGCTGAGCTTAAAACCTAGTGGTGGATGCTGACAGAAACTAAGAGTTTTCATCCTACTAAAAGTGAAATCAGAAAAATATATTTGTTGATTTTTCGTTCCTTAATCCTTGATTAATTCTATCAGTTAACTTTTAGTAACAAGCGCAAAGCCTAGGTCTAGTGCCTCTTGACAGTCACCTGCAACCATACATATCACTCAAAAAGAGCGATATATGTAACATGGGATCATAGTAAGAAATTATTTTTTTCGAAATTTCGGCGAGTCATGTTGTCAACCTAACCTTCAGCCTCTGAAAAGTTGGTATTTTTCTTGCTTTAAAGAACAAGTCTATCTCCATCAGTCAGGAAAACAAAGTTGGAGTAACTGTCGTGTTAAGAAGTTACTGGGATCTTAAGGCCTTTACTGAGCCCATTCAGACATCCATGGTCACATCACCCAACTAGTTTCCATTAACAAATTCGCAATGGTGGTGATTTTGAGAATGGAGTCATATAAATAAAGTGTAAGTTAGTTTTGATGTTAAATTCTACACAAACGTTACTTGAGGAAACTAAGCGTATGTGTACTCGAAATCACTTGGCATATGTATAATAATTTTACGGGAGATGTTATCTTTTTGTAAGTGCGCTAACAGTACGTGTTCAACGGGGGAGAGTTGCCGGTCATTATATTTTCAAACAGGATAAAAACAACAGTTAATGTTGAAATGAAACATACAGAATTTTATCTTAATAATAAGTGGTTAATTTCAAGCAGGAATATTTTGGATCCCCGTGGATAGGTAAACATGTCGATGTGACGGGTCATTTAAGAGCTGAAACAACTGTCCACTGATTACCAGTTGGCTATGAGACGACTGACCTGTGCGAACCAGTTTGTTCATATTCAGAAAGCGAACCCCCTTCATTATAAGTTGTTTAGCCAACTAAACTTCTACTGAAAAGCTGAATTCGTTTGCTTTTTTATCTTTATAGGTAAAAAATTAAATCCAATTCATCCAGGGTCGGCTGTTATGACTCAGTTACCTGAACGCTACAATTCTGCCATCTGACGTGACAGTCATATTCAGGTAAGTACACCACCACTGACTACGACTTTAGCATATAGAAAACCATTCATTTTCCTACTTAATATCAAAATAAGAACATGAAATATTGTCTAACTTACTGTTCGCACTTCATCCTCTTGCTGGTCACTTGATGACGGTGAATCGATGCGTATTTCTCCCGTATGCATTTCATGCATCTTACTAGGACTACTACTAGTGTCATTACTGTTATTAGTACTATTATTCTGAGTATGATTTCTAGCGTAGGATGAATTTGAACTCATTCCTTCTCCAAGTTGAGAATTCGTTTCTACTTGTAAGTTATGCGTAGTCGAAGGCTTCTCTGAATGACTATTAAGTTTGATTGTATTCTTTATTGAAATAAAAAACAATAATATTGGTAAAAGGAAGTATATGAAAGTAGTATATAGTTAAATAAATATATTTTAACAAATACATTGTCATACTTTGTAGTGTTCTATTAACCACCAAGGTTTTTACTCCATTCATCTCTTCTTATTGAAATGACAAGTCAATGTAAATTTATAAAAAATTATCCAGGAATACAACACAACTACTATAACTGTATCACAGAAATAATAATTTTACGCCATGATTTATTGTACACGTAAATTAGTAATGAAGTGAATTTTTGAATTACTTACAGGACTAGGCCATCTAGTTGATTCGTATACACATTCGTCTGAAGCTGCAAACAGTGGGGTCCAGTCATCCTAGAAAAGCATATTTATAAAACTATTAAGTTGCTAGATTTTGCATAGTGGAAAGAAATACATTATTATTTTTACGATGTCTCAATTAAGCATTTGAGTTTAAGTTTTGTGTACTTCTTACGTGAAATAATTTTGTACTGATGCTTCATTATGAAGAACATTTACAAAATCCACAAAATATTTGCATAGATTTATCTTTCAGTCGGTTTTATTTACTTCAAACAGCTAGCAGTTAACAGTTCAGTTTAGACTGAGCAGTACATTTTCAGAGAAAACAACTTTCAACACTCATTTGTTAGAATATAGTACATCATTACATCAGACCTTCCTCTGCGACACGTATTCAGTATGAGATTTCCTTTTTTATACTAAGGTGGTAATTTCATATATGGTTTATCATGCATTTCAGCAGTTTGACCTTGTGACGTTTACTGTTTATTCATCACACGGGCTTCACACAAGTGTATATAGCAGGTAAACGAACTATCGAGGTGTGCCAGAACATAATGCTTTTAACATGAATTATCCATTCCTAATGAAAGTCTATGTAATCTAAGTGGATCCAGCTTCTTTATACTGATATTGCAGAATACATCAGAGATCTACTTTAAATTCTTGTGTACATTTCTGAAAATCCCGCCTATTAGTAAGCGAAAGGCCTTGTTTAGACATAAATCGTACACTCCAGCCTACTGTGATAAGGATTCACAAATAAAATGATAACCTATTTCATAACAGAAAATGTAGAAATTAAGATGAGTGACAGAGAACCACTTCTGCCATGTGAGTTGTTGTAAAAACACATTCACTCACTTCTGGTGGATATTTAAATGGTAAGTCTCCATAATTCAACTCTAATGTAGTGTCCACTAAAGAGGCAGCTGGATAAATTGGTTCATTACTCTTTAATAGTTTCTTATCAATTTCATAAGCTGGACCAAATAAGCGGTTATTTTTTGACCATTGTATTATTCCATTACCCAGGTCCAAGAAACAGCCAATAACATCATCTTTACGAAAAGCCTATCATTGTAAAAAAATAATTGTTTGGGTTCTTGATATATTGTAAATAAAACAAAAAGGAGATATTGTTAAGGGCTGAAAATAACTTTTATCTGTACGTCAAAATTTAAATAACAATAGTGAATATTAAGTTTCGTTACGACTAACCTCAGCAAATGAACTGATACTGCTACCTAATACTTGTGTGAACACCTATTTTGTATCAGCTCTAAGATAAAATTCCCCCCCCAAAAACTTGAATGAGAACTTGAATGAATTTCTGAAATGCCCTAAAGTGAAATATTATTATTAGTTAAGTACATAACTTTAAAATTCATTTTATTCCTGGTAAACTACATTTATCCTGTTATTTATTCACTTTTGTCAGAAGGAGCAGAGAAGAAAGTGTTGATGAAGACACCTAACCATCACCACCAAACACTAATCTCCATCAACGAAAGGGATCCAAAGGAAGTCATCTATTTCACTTACCTACCCGGGCAACATAGTTCCAACTAAAGGCAGGTGGCACAGATGAGGAAAACCAAGCCAGGATCAGATCAAGAAAGCACGACCGATGTTAATTACTCTGAAATTAGTGTGGAAATCTTCAGAACTCAGCATAAAAAGTGACAATCGAATTCTCAGCAATGTCAAGTCAGTGCTCCTACATGGATAAGAGACACGATGCTTCACCGAAGACATTTTTAACAAGCTTCAAACTTTTGTTACTAAACATCAGATGGCTGATCTGTCGTAAAGAGTAAGCACCAAAGAACTATGGTAACGAACCAAACAAGAACCTATAACCCAACAAAAATGTAGAAATAAATGGGGATGAAGTAGACATGCTTTGAAAAGACCTCCAAGTGACACCAGGTTCTCAAGTGGAAGCTGAATGTGAAGCAACGAGTTAGGCGTCCGAAGGTAACAAGGGGGAGATCATATGAAGAGGAAGAAAGTAAAGCGTGTAGGAGGCTGAGAAGTCAGTTAAAATGACAACAGAGAACAAAGTGAAATAAAGATGTACTACTGAAGTCCTAGTAACTCAAGCAGCTAATAATAATAAATATTCAGATTACTATCTTCTTCTTGTATGGTAGAATAGCAGATTCACTAGAGTCAGTACTTTAATGGATGACTAAATGGACATCTAGAACAACGCAGTTCTACTGGTATAATATCATAAACACTTTAGTCAACGTAACATATTCATCCTAAAATGATGAGATTATTTATTTTCATCAGTGACTGCTAGCTAAATCTAGCTACATCTGAGAACAGTATTAAGCCTGGCTGAAAATAGGGTGAGGCGCCGAATTAAGGTTAATAGAAGAAGTCATTGCTTTACAATGATTGGAAGTTCTAGACAGTCCACTAATTCAAAAAGACATTCGAAAACGTTGTAACTCAGAATGTTTCTACTGTATATCAGCTAGCTAGAAAACGCAAAAGGAAGAAAACTTATATAGTACATTATTTACAGGGAAATTTTCAGCAGTTCCTGGAAAAATTACACCGAGCGGTTTGAAAATTTAGCACAAATAGATGTTTAGCCAAACAGCATTTGAGCATGAAAAAACAACTATCTATGTGAATCTCACCAGCAAAATATAGGGCAACCATTTAAATAAAAGAGTGGATTAAATTAAAGTGAATTTCAGAAACATTTTAAAATGAATGACAGCTTTTTATTCTGACAAGTGAAACATCCATCTATATATTTTAAAACGAGAATTCGTGGTTTAAAATTCTCTTCACCTTTTAGTGGTGTTTGGAAAATAAAACATCAAAGTTTACGTTTTAACAACTATCAGAAATATATTAAAGTACATTTAGAGCATAAATTTCACACTTCAGTGGTTCCAGATCAGTGAGTGAATAAAGAGACATTCCCAGCTGAGTTTAGATTTGCGATATACTATTATTTTACTGTTAGTATTCAAGAGTTGTCTCAAAATATTCATATCAATAATTAGTTTCTGTTATGAATTTTATCGTCGTCTGTACAGTTATCACAGTGATGTATGTTAGTCATAGTTTCTTTAAGGAACAAGTTTGTCTGATTGTCTAATTGAAACAAAGCATTAGACACTAGCTGAATTACAAATATGCACCAGTAATAGTTTGTAAAACAAGTCCAGCACATTTCATGCAGAATAATCGAATCACGATGGTATGAATACTGAAGATCCACATACTAGTGACCGTAGTTATTTAAAGTGAAAAAAAGGTTCAGACACTAATTAGATTAACATTTACCTATGGATCATATGTAGCACCTTATTTAAGGAAGTATTCACACACCATTTCCTTCTGATAAGCTCAGCCAGGGTTGACATTGCTGTAGATGAGACATGCTATCTTCTCACCTTCCTCAGATATCAAGAAACTGAGTAAAGAAGTCATGTCAGCTTGTTTGTTTTATCAGATCACACTGGTGGCACATCTATGTTTTGTTAAGAGTAAAAAAAATTGCTGAGAGATGCTAGTATTGTGGTGAGAGCTGTCTACAAGCCAAATTGGTAGACAGTAATTTACGTCAATATTAACGTTCCCAAGATTTGTCGTGAGAAAATGTGAACAAAGATTGATTCAAAACCGACCACAGCAGACTTTGCGTAGGCGGATGCAGTTAACATATAGAGGATTTGACATTCAAGAAACAGTCACAAATAGATGAAAGATTAACTTTACGTGAGAAACAACCAATAGGAAGACTGTGTTTGTTTACTTAAATATCCATAGTAATGTACATGAAAATATATAAATATGCTTTGATTTCCTTAATAAATGATCTGTTGCCTGACTCTTGCCTTCTGTCGTCACAGTATCATCTTTAAGGCATTATTGTTCTTTTGCCAGCATCCACATGTTTTGATGCTTAGACTGGCCACCTCTGTGTACAAAACTGCCAATGAAATAAGAACCTTAAATGATCTTTGAATCGGCACAATAACCAAGGTATATTTTATACCTACTCTAGTCCATTGACACATTATGCTCAGAGTAACTGTCATTAATTTTGAGAGTTTATGCTAATTTAAGGAGATTGAAGAATCCTGGAATCTCAATTAATGCATTAAACCTCGGTTTTATTCTGTTTTTACTGTCTTACTTCAGTCCTCAATTTAAGAAGCAGTTGTTACTCACAGATTGCGTTATGACTTTTGTGATTCAACTGAGATATCCTTACTTCTCTAGCCTAGAATGCGTGATCGCTTGAAACTCTACATTGTTTTTATGTGTACTAGTGACTTAAAGTTGGTATTATGAGAAATTAGTACCATAAAGAAATGAGATCATTATAACAGAATAGTGCTCAGATTTTTGGGAAACTAGTTAACACTTTTGCATGGTTATATTCTTTGCCATTAACATTAAAAATTTACCAAATTATATTGACTTTGATTTTGTACTACAGATAATATCTAGGCGTATAAGGCTGTGTTGTTAGGTACCGTGATGTTTACTAAAAAAGTTGTGTTTCCTTTCTATTTTTACAACCTATCTAACCTTTATGAGGCATTTATTTTGACCTTCATTCCTTTGCATGTAAAATAAATGCATATGACTGCGACTTTTATTCAGAAAAATTGTATTCAATGTTCATTTATCATTGGTCATTAGACAACTGTTCATGTGTATTTTTTTTATACAGTGAACTATTTCAGACTAGTTACATATATTAGCCGATTAATGAATTGTGATATTCTGGTTAGAGTAGATAAGGCATGTCACTTATTTACATCTCACTTTGAATGAGCAAGGATTTGGTGTATGGCACGGAAAGTTCCAAGAAAAACAAGGCAAGCAGTTGACCTTCTACAGTAAATAATGTCTTCATCGGTTTTGATTATCACGACGGTTTGTTTAAGGTGCACAGCGGACAAACCGCATGATATTAGATGATGTTTATCTTTATCTTCCACTCTCATAAACACTTAAAAGTTGTGTAAATAATACTGTTTCACTGTATGATATATCTAATAAGCAATCTAATAAAAGATATATCGTTTTACTTTGAGTAGCAAGTAATTTTCAATTACCACAGATGTCTTCTATGTATTAGGTATGATTTTATGTCATATTAAATATTCAGCTGTTTCAAATAACTATTACCTAAATTCAAGTGTTGGTTTGCGGGGATTTGATTGGTTTCAGGATTTCATCATAAGCTGATGTCGGTTAGAGAACCATTACCGTATTTTGTACACAATATTTTTGCTAGCGTGTAACCCTACAGTGAATTGTATGTAATAACAATCATTAATTTTTGTATAGAGTAGTTCGAAAGTCTAGCATTTCATCATTGTGGTGCAGTGCTAAGTGACAACGACTCATTTGCCTAGAACTTATTGTGTTGAAATGAACAAATGGTCTTCACAAACCACTGGTTATAGGTAAGTTTAATTTCTGTGGAACGTTTTGGTAACCTTGACATGAATCCTTGCAAAAAAAGTTAGTTGACTAAGTGCATGGGTGATGTCAGCAAAGAGATTTATAAAATATACGTGAAAAAGTGAATAATGAACTTAATTTATTGATATGGGATAGCTGGCAAGAAATTATTCCACTGAATATAATTCTAGCTGGAAACCCTTGGATGTTTTCTCAGTCTTATAGAAAGTTAAGCAGAACGACAATTCAAACGTTAACTTACTTCACCGTAATTTTCAATGACATCTCCGTGCAGCTTCTTTCCTTGTGAACCATTTATGCCAAAGCCGTCTCGATCAGCCCCATAACCATATCCGAAACAGTCAACTCCAAGATCTAACGATCCGTTTTCAAAAGACCAGCCGATACGCGCCAATCCGGAATCTTCAACAATCCTTACTTCATAGTAATAAGCTCTGTCACCAAGTATTCCCTGTTGAATGAATGTAGTTAATAAGATAAAAATCACTATATCGCTTTGGTTTCGACGATTAAAAGGACTTCAGCTGTTATGAACGCATATGCTTTTTAAGCAGTTGAAATCTATTACGATAAACATTTTATTTCGTTGCATTCAGATGACTGAAAGTGAAAGACTGTAGGTCTGTATTATGATCTTTATTAACTCATCGTTTATTTCACTCTTAGGTGTTTGTTGCTCAGCAATACAAGATAAAAGCATTTCGTAAACTTACAAAATCATTTTGTTCCTTCAATTTTAACACGAAAAGTGTAGACATACACTTGAAATCCTATAACCAGGAACAATAAGCTTAGGTGAAACTGTTTCATTTGTGTCTGTTCATCAACTGATATAATTTTTTGTTCACACTTCAGCTTAAATATTATCACAAAAATCCTATTCGGAGAGTACACTTATGGTAATTTGTTAGTTCTTTAAGTTAGTGATCACAGTTTCAAGGTAGATCCAGTAAGGTATTTTCAGAAAACACAGTTGTGATACTCAGTCACAGTCCTAGGAATGCAAGATAAAATAATATCTCGAAGACGCAAATTTATTGCCTCAGACTTTTAGTTTTAAAGTGTTTAAAAGTGCAATTTTGTTGTATAATCTAAAAGGAAACTAATTTTAAATGCTTATTGTACTGAAATGCGTTCCTTTTAAAAAAGATTCTGTCACTTCTGGAATCTAATGGTTATGCTGTTAATCTAATACGCATCAAATTCTTTCTTCATGAAATAAACTGCTATTAAGATTGAAATTACCAATTCATAGAAGCATGTATTTACCTTATTTACTCGAAAACCTTGCCATCCAGTATTTTCTACAGCTTGTACAAATCGACCGTTGGGTGAAACTAACAAATTTGTACTTGAGGTTACGTCATTCGGATTAACACGCCAACCAACATTCTGATTGGATACCACTGATGTGCTAGGAACATGTGATACTGCTACCCAGGGTTTACCAGATAATGATGTGGTTTTCGGTGGAAAGCTGAACGGTTTGTCACCAAAATTTAATTCAACTCTAGCATTTTTGAGTGAAACAGCTACGCATCAAATAAGTGTTTAAAAAATGAAATAGTTGTTAAAAAAGTTAATTAGATAATGTACATGCATGCAGATGTCAAGTTTTATCATACTTTCTGATGACGTTTCGAGCACAAACTATTGCTCATAATCACATCAAGGTACTCATACAACTTTCTAGCTTCGTTTATATAATTCCATTCCATCTTGAGCACATAGCGAATCATTCTAGCAGTCCAAATTATTTGAACTGCTACTGGCTTACAGTTCACATCAATGACATATCAAGTCAAATGGTAAGAATCCTGGTGGTATTTTATATGAATAAAATCATTGACTATAACTAAGTATGATTGATTTTTACTGGTTACTATGTGAACAGTACACAATTTTATAGAAGATACAAGATACATAAAAGATATTGATTAGTTGAAAATTATTGTCTACAATGGTGTCAGAATACATGTATGAGTTTTACAGAAGGTATGAATTTATTTAGTAAGCAAAAAGAAATGATTAATGAATAATCAAGCATTACATTCACATATATATATATATATATATGCGTAGGTTTGGGATTATTAATGTAAGAGTAGAGTATAACTCAATATTATAAAAGTTTATTTTATTTAACATACTGTAAGAATGTTTATAACTGGATGATGTTTTAGTAACAATTTATTGTCCATGTTCAGCCTTAATATGATTTTAAAGTACAAATTGTGCTTGAAATATCTATCAATGAGTTAATAAGACTGTGCCACTGAGTTTAGTAAAGTAAATTTAACTTGTAGATTTAAAAGCTTTAACTTCCCCAGAATGAAAGGCAAATCAAATTTAGACATTATAAATAAACATTCTCTGACAAAATGTTTCATGATGGACTCAATTTCATGAGTAACAGAACAGAACTTGATATGACTATGAGCAATAGTTTGTGCTCGAAACGTCATCAGTTAATATAACTGTAAAACATTGTGTGATTTATCAAAATAAAATCTTATCCATAATGGAGTTATATTCTACTACAGTGCTCAAGTTTTATACTTATATGACAGAACAGAAAATTTTCCGAATATTGATGCTGACAAATTCAGTCCTCGACTTGTAAGCTGAAAGTTCAGTCCTTATTGTGGTAATGGACGCTAAACCAAAGAGTCTTAAACACAGACTAAATAGCCAGCATTACTCCTTGAGAACAGATAAAGTTTGTTGTTGTTGACACACTTTAATTGTAAAATCAAACTACCTGTCAATACTTATACTGATCATCTTAACCTGGTTATCAGCATAGTTGTGATGATCACATTAATATTCAGTTTTCACAATATTTGTGTATCAGTGCCATTCATTACCTTATATAAAGCAAAAGATAGTTTACATTATCCCAACTTTGTAAAGCATAGGTTTGTATCTTCTAAAATGTTTACAATTCTTTAACCTACCAGGGAAAAATGCCGTATCCACAGTAAGTGTTTCGTCCACTTTGAAGTTCGGCGTCTGTAACATTCGACCATTATAACTGTAATGTATATCTATGAATTTGTAATCCTCAGTAGCATCTGGATTTAATTCTAGGTAACACCCAACTATGTCACCTGGCACAATCGGCATTCCATAATCAATTGAACGATTGGCATTGATAAACTTTCCTACAGGACATGAATTAGCAGCTGATCCAGCTCCTTTTATTGGAAATAAACATAAAAAAGGAATAAATGGTGATGAACGCGAGACTATTTTTCGCTCCTCACATAAAAAGAAGAGAGCTTGTTGCCACGATATAATGTCGTTTGATGTGATAAATTAATTATTTCATAGGAAACAATAGATTAGTTTAACCCTTAGACGTTAGAAATAATTTCAAGTTATTTCACTTTTTCGTTCTTGTATGCTAATTTTACACTTTAATTTAGCCACTTGTAAAAGTAAAGATAATTTAAATCATACACAATTATCAGTTATCTTAAGCAAGAAAGTACACCGAATTAAGCACTTTTACAGAATTTTATCTTATCTGTAAGCGTTTGCATCAACCTTCCTATAGAAAACTCACTAGGCTGCTTGTAAACCTGTCATTACCGACAAACGAAATCTTTGTTGAAGCCTTTTATCTGCTAATACACTGATTATTGAATAGAAATATGGGCTATTTAAGTCTGATTTTGTGGGGTATTGTTATGATACTAGTGTAGCAAGAGTTGGTGATCAGTTTGCCCAAAATGCGGTCTTACATAATGCGATCTATGTTATTTAGAATTATATAAGATTATATTAACAGAATTTTAAGAAACTTCGGAGATTTATACAAAATTGTTAGAACTGTTGCCATCAAATCCTTGGATTACCATTTTTGTTGAAGGTATTATTTAGACCTATCAGTAGTGTACTCTATGACACTGTGTCACTGAATTTCTGGACAATAGTTTCATGCCATTTAAAGTTCAGCTTCCGCAACGGCTCTATGGCTTAAGGATTCTAATTATCTGAATTACTGACATTTATTAAGAGGGTTCAGAGTGCGCACAAATTCAATTACAGAATAAGCTTTTCATAGGTATGTTTAATTTAGCATGTCCTAGAGGAAATCAGTCTAGAAACATAACTAAAAACCGCAGACAATATGAGCAACTGTTATACTTCTTGTATGATTTACCTGGTGGACAGTATTGACTTCAGCATCAAAACTGAACTCATTTACGACTGTCTCGAAAATTATAGTGGTTTCTACACTATTATAAAGGCTTGTTGTGTAAAAAGTGACCAGTTCTCTTCCTTCTCTAGATTCAGAGATAAGTGACTAGGTATAAGTGGAACAATTATCCCTAGAAGAGTTGTATAACATAACATTTAACAAGATAAACCTTGAAGTGAAGGTAACTGGTAGTCGAACCACCATATTTTTAAATGAGTTAGCAATTAATTTGTAGAACTTAAGTGCTAATGACAGCTTAATTCACACATTTTTTGTATATCTGTTGTCACTTTAAACAAGTGGGGTTTAAATTGTCACACAGTATAATTTTCTGTCAGTTTAATCCCTCTGTACACTGCTTAATGCGGGGAGGGCATTAGTTCACACGCTAAAATTAAGGTTAAAAGCTTAGCCGAGGGAGGTACGACATAACAGTGTCAAACAACCACAACAAAATGAATAATTCGCGTTGACAGAATCTTGTTGTTCGTCGCATTGATCAGGTTAATCAAATTTCACTACAGTTAAGTTTAGAAACATTGATAAACATTTGACTTTAGTATAGAAGTGAAACAAACCTGTATCATCAGCTCCATATCCAAATCCTTTGGAATCTGTACCAAGTATTAGGCTTGCATCATTTGTTGACCAACCTAAACGTACCTGACCCTCCTCCAACATACAGGCTTCATAATAATAAGCTCCCGGCCACTTCAGACCCCAGTTTGTTCGACAACCCTGAAATTAAGCAGAGTGGAGAAGATATACGTCTAACGCTGTTATATGCTGGAAAATGAAGAGAATCTAAAAGTCATAATTTGATAGTTAATAATGTGCAAGACGAATTCCTGAATAACTATGTTCGATTCGCATTTTACAAATCTAAGTTGCGCATTCGACTTTAATGTCATCACACTACATCTGCGACTTTCACTCTGTCTTCCAGCCCAACCGAATCTGAGAAATTAGTTTCCGTCTGAAGGGGGAAGTGTAGTTCCTCATAGACAATATGATCAGTAAAATTTGCGTTTGACAGGAAATTATTTGAATTGGCGTAATGCAGGCTAATTTGACACTTTTCAATTAATACCAACTGTGTATTAAATGTTTCACTGATGACTAACATAAGATTATGAAATAACTAATTATTTTTGGTTTGTGAATTTAAAAAGGGATTTACCTGCCATTCTGTATCTGGCATTGCAGCTATGTCCGTTCCGTCAATATTTCTTCCTAAACCTTGTGTACAATCAGCTGCTGACATCTGCCAATGATCTTCTGGTAGAGGCACTCTGATTGGACCTGGTTTACGATATGCTGGGGGCAGATTTTGTAAAATTTCCACATTCACTGAATTAGCAGGCAAGGGAGATGGTGATCCAGGCATTAAGTAATACTGATCAGGTTCTTCTCCGTAAGCAACTGGTGCAACACTTCCAGATACTTACAGTAAAACAATGAAGTTAAAAAAAACAAGTGTTTAAATGATTTTACTTTGTAAATGTATACCACAATTTTTAATTAGTAACTAATATATGATAAATGAACATTGAGTGCAAAACAACTGTCAGCTTTTCTACGGAAAAAAGTCAAGAGCGTGTACACAGTTAATGTGAAATATATCTGTGCATAGGTACAAAGTGATGAATTAATTTCAGCAAGATATTAAAATTTGTATTTTGTCAAAAGAATACTGAGTGAACAACGGAAAATCAGTCAGGTCCACGTAAAACAAAGAGGATCAGAGATAGATAAAAACAATACATTAAATTCGAAATTCAACTCAGAAAAAGTACTATTTCCATGTATAATATGTCAAGTGAACGAGTTAAAATGCGACCACATTTAATAGCTAGTTATTCACTTGTCTACACATCGAATTTACTTAATGCTTTTCGTCTACATTAGTACTTCTGCTTAAAATGATAAATTTGGGAAAAAATGACATGTTAGTTTTAAAAACAACCAAGCGTATGTAACACTGCTAAAATCATTGAACTATAATAAATTATTTATTTTAATTTTTATTATTTTTGATTACAGCTTGATTCCATACCGTATTTTTTGGTACAGGTATGGAATTTTCAGCCCAAATTTTGCAGGCCGATCATAGATATCAGGTGTGCGTCGGCAGGGGATCGAAACAGTTATAAATGATCTAATTATCCAAAGAGTCCGAAGTAATTTAGTGAAATAGATGATACGCTTTTCGTCCTATTTGGGACTTATCATATGGATGAAATTGCACTCTCCAGTGGTTGACGTGTTCCCACTGAGGCTCAAACCCAGTAACCATCGTTTCAATTGCCGAATCGTTATCCGCTAGATCACTTGGGCAATGAGAGCCACCTCTTATGCAACGAGCATCGGTTATTATTTGATTCAAAAGGTTTTGTCACTTAAACTGACTAGAAATTTGACCAATTTATGCAAGTAAGAATTCATAAAACCATTACAACTTACATAATATGATGTAAGTATGGACATCTTCGTCACTGTTAGGTTTCACTTAAAGTGGTTATAGGATTTCATCATCTACTTTAATTGACTATTATTTATGGTTATTCACCTTCTACAGGTAGACAAATGATTATCTACTTTAAAATTGGTGGTTTTTTGTATGACCACAGATGCTTAAAAAAGACCTTACGGTACGAAGTTCGATCCTCTATAAGTAAGCCACTTAGCAGATCTGTTGGTTCTTTTCTTAGTATTTGAGTCTGTTGGTCACTGAAAGTATTCTGTAGTTAAACATTCATATGCATAGTGTAAAGGAAGGTAATTGGTTCAGAGTGTTTTTTAGCGCTTTATGCTCTGTTAAGGGGTCCACTCCTATTTACGCATAGCATGAGACAACGGAAAAAGGTCAGATATACAGTTTATAAAAGATTCCTTTGCATCTGTTGTCTCTGGATAGATATTTCACTATGACAATTAAAATAACGGTCAAGTCTATGAACTAACTAATAAAAGACTACATTTTTCCGATCACTTATCTAGGCTTACTACCGTTAGGAATTAAGGAACTTTCATTGAATTATTGGGCTAATGTATGCATCGGTAACTTTTCTTTTATAATTCACATACGAATACATTGAACGGAAGGAAATGAAGTGATTTATGGCTGGAATGAAACTATCCCTGACAAGTTTTAGTCATTGTGTAATTACCTATAGTAAGTAAGTTCGCCTTCACTATGGTGTAACCACTAAAATGGATAGTATGAGAAACTTCTAAACATTAAGTTTCACTATGAATTAAAAGCCCAAAAAAGGAAATATATCTTCAGTTAACTGTGGTCGAATTCTTGAAGAAAATCGTGTGTTTTGGCTTACACCTTTTTACATATAGTCTCATTTGTTTGTTTCAGAGCACTTGCAGATATCCTAGATAAACACGAATACGTCTGTACTACAATTGAACTTGTTCATTCTTTTGAAATAAATTCCATCATGCTAAAAGGTAATTTATTCTGATTATTATAGTAATTATATGATTATACTCTTGGGTTACGATTACATATCTCCATTTTGTGTGGTTCTCTGCAGTGCCCTTTGGCTGGCTGCGCAGCTGGCCGTAAGTTTTAATCTCCTTCTCACACGATCTCCACTAGTGTCACCCTGTGACACATGTCCAGTTCATCCTTTCCCGTTTGCGTTCCACGCTAGCAATAGTCTGGCTTGTAACATCACTTAGCATTCTCCTCAGAGTATGTTTAATCCATCTTCATTTTAGTCTGCTTATTTATTGAGCAACAGTTTCTTGATTCGTTTGTTCCCAGAGTTCCTTGTTGCTAATCCTTTCTGACTGACCATCTGATCTTCAGTATGGAGTCAAGGCATCTGTTGGTGAAAGTTTTCAGTAGCCTGTTGAAAATGCCTTTTGTGATGCGTGCGCTAAGTCTCTGAACCACATAGAAGCACTGATTTGACCATACTGTTGAAGATCCGGATCTTGTTTCTTGTGCTGAGCGTAGTAGATTCCCACACTAATTTCAGAGTAATGAAGGTCTGTCTTGATTTTCTTATCCTATCTCGGACATCCTCATCTATGCCATCTGTAGTTGAAACGATGCCACTAGTTATGGAAATAAACTCACACCATAGAAGTGAAAGTGCTTATTTTGAATGTCAGAGTCTCTTCATGAAGCTTCAAAACATGTCTGTATAAATATAGCTGATTCCCATGTTTTAAGTAATAAATTTTTTCAGCTATTAAAGTGAAATCCTTCAACTTTTTGTTCGAATATGCAATACTGGCAAATTCAGAAGCAATTTAGTCGCTCTAACTAAATAGGGCGTTAGTCTATATATGTCCAAACCAAGTTCACTTTTAACAGTTTGAAAAAATTTGGGAATGGGGTATATGATATTCATTAAAATAAAGGTTTTCATATTTCCCAATGAATGAAAAACAAAAAGATATTGTTTTTACTGACGTTAGTCTTTATGACACATATGAGTATACAATTGGGGCGACCGATGTTTTGAAATACATTGTGGATATATGTTTACTGTGTGCAGTTAGGGGGCTAATTTCATTTATGAGTTATAAATTCTTTGTAAACAAGCTGCGAGTACAGTTTGCTCACAACACTACACAAAATATTGTTAATATAATAAGCATAGGTTAATCAAAGCCAACCATACTCTGGTGGTAAAAGACATACCACAATATTAGGTTAGTTAGTTAAAGCTACAACGTTAATAATAATGTGGACGTGTGTCTGTGCATGTTAGTTAGCAGTTTGAAATATGAACACTTCAAGTCCACTGACCTTGATTTCGTAACTGTGGTGGACTAGTTGAAGGAGTTTTATCTTATGAGAATAAATAAAGCATGTGATAAAGTACAAAGTGTAGGAAGTAAAATCAACACAATCATTTTTGTTACTAATATCTAGTCACTGTTAGTGGGTCACCACTTATATAAAAGAGAATAACTATATACGAGCACAGTTCACTACAGATCGATAGGCATTCTTGTTATCAACATAATTTAATGACAATTGTTGGAGTGCAGTAACTATGTGCTCTGCTCGGTTGTTACACTATTCATATATTTGTTCATTAGTGAAGTTAGTTACAACAGTTGAACCCAGAAAGTAAAAAAAATTACTTGTCACTTAAGTAGTAACCAGAGAAGAATGAGTTTTTCAGAGTTTCAGTTTACTCGTGCGACTAAAATACATTTTGTGTCACATATTACAACTTTGACTTGATGATTTCCAGCTAAAACGCTGGTAACAGTAAACTTCGGTGGTTGAACTGAGATAAGTGTCAACACAGATCTAAACTGTTATTCTTTTTCATAGTATATAAGAAAGTCTAAGTTACCTAGGCTGAGTGGTGCGAGCTGAGTTAAATTAAATCTGGTTACCCTCTAAATGATGAAAGTTGGCTCCAAATGTGTAAATCTTACTCCTCAAGTGCTGCAGTTTAGTCACCTTTCACTGTAATAGCATAATGAATTTACTTTGATGACAGTTATCAATGGATCCTAGTATTTTGATATTTTTCAGCTGATAGTTACAGTATGCAATTTCATGACGTCATATATTACAAATCTTTCTTCTGTTATTGCCATCTGCAATATGTGATATGCATTCCTCAGTTACAGCTCTAAAATACACATTTATCTATCTATGAACGGTTACAGATATACAAGTCAAGTTCATGATGCCGGATGAAATCAGTTATAAAATTTGAAATACCAAGGCTATGATGAGAGATATATCATTGAAAGTAATGTATTCCACTTCTACGTGTTTGACTTTGCTGAAATCCAAACTGATTTCTAAGTGACGAAGACCTGTCTCGCCTTTCGGATTCTGGTTTCGGCATCCCCATCCGATCCACCTGTAGTTGAGACGAATTTACCTCTTTTAAATTTCTCGTGTTGATAGTGACTGCTGCTGGTTATTGTTGCTGTTAGTTGGTTATCTTCATCACCTGTGTCTTCTGTAAGTTCATTTAAAGTTCTGCCTTCGTTACTTTTTCAGTAAGTCTGACGCACAATCCAGTCCACCAAAACTAGGAATATAATCGGTGATAGTAGGGGAAACCTTGTCTTACCCCTGTTTTTACTTCAAACACCTCATTGAGTTTGCCACCGTGGGTCGGCGGGAAAGGGAGAGCTGAAATGGTAATAAACGGTCTATGCGAAGGACTATGACAACGTAATAACTGCGTGAAATGTTGTCTAATGCCTTAAGCCACTCAAACATCTTAACAGTTAGCCAAAATCAGCGTAAGTTTAACATTTTTTCTTGTAAATCAATTAGATAGAAAATAAGCACTAACAGTTGGTATAAATGACTTTTAATCAACTTTATAAGTCATTAGTGGATATCATTCTGTTCGTCTACTAACTTTACTTTACAGTATTCATGGTATTAAGTTTGTCGCAACATGTGTTCTAAGCATCGTTATCTTCAAAAATCCTTAATTAGGGGTCTTACTACGAATTAATAGTCTCTTCAACACTTGTTAGAATTTCAAGTTTCTCAGTCTGAATTATCGGAATAACTGATTCCACTGTTCGTAATAATTTAATCTACTTGTCAAAATTAAGAGAACTGAGATATATTCAAGAACCTCAATAATACTGAATGAAGTGACTCTGTTACTTATAAAGTGTATGATACATGAATTTCTGTGACTAAACAGCTGTGAGGACGAAAAGATCAATAAAGTTACCAGATCTTGACGACTAATTTCATGGAGATATTACATTAGCTTGGTTCATATGGTTTTCTTCAACTATACTTTCAAACTTATTGAAGAGGTGTATTTAAGCTGATTATGGATTGTTGTTATTCAATAATTATAGACCTCAGAAAGTTTGAAACTGATCGTATAAGTAAAGCATGAAAACGATGTCTATGATTCCAGTGATATTTCATACAGCAAAACAAACTACGACATTGAAAGAACACGAAAAGCAGCGGAGTATGTCATTCCATAATTAGACAAACCAAATTCTGTTCTGTAGTGTATACACTAACAAGTGTTTTGCTCAGTAGATAATTTACCAGTTAACAGTAAATATTTTGAAACTACTACTCACCCTTAATTTCGTCCGATAAATGGTATAGTGATACGAATCATTTAAAACTTTATCATCATATATCATCTGTTATTCTTTTAAATGGAAAAAGGGATTAAAATAAGATAAGAAGTTTAGATAAGTTATTCTACTCATTGCTGTCAGTGAATGTGTTTACCACCAGCAAACCAAGTGAATTAATATACCTAATTGAAGATGAGTTCATTAAGTATGTAGTGAAAACAGATATTATTTGTAATTACAGTGAGAAGTTAGTGAGGACTCCATTTAAAGCTGAAATACTTACTGTAATTAGGTGGTTTTCTCTGAGCTTGCACACGTTTGATAGGAGGCTGTTGTCGTGTTATCCACTCAGAACTAGGTTGTCTTGATTGAGCGTCAAATGTTTTACTTGGGAAATGGTATTTTCGCATACTGAAGGCGGTTGTAAGGTTAGGTCGCTGAGGTCCAGGTGTATCACGCAGTCTAGCAGCCAGATTATTCATTTGGAAAAAATACGAAAAAATGGAATTACTACTTAATAATAATTGGGATTTATTAAGCAAAAGGACTCTAGTGTTGAAATAATGGGTGGTGATTAATGCTAACACTAATACTTCAATTGAAGTGTGCGCTGAAGATGTCACCTACTAAGGTGGTGAAAGCTTCGCAAATTAACTATCCAGCTCAGAGAACACAACCACACCAAAATATTGTTGAATGTTTCACTGGCAAAATCAATCATTTAATAACTGCTGCTGAAAAACTGGAGGTTGTTGTTTATCCCTTGAAAAGTATATATATTTATATATACTAATAAGGTTTTGGGATTATAAATGGTGATTTTCATCACATGAACTAAGCAATAATGTCCAAACTGAGGACGATTATGATGAATAATAATTTGTTGTTGTTGTTGTGTTCTCTAAACCAAATGGTTTAGCTGGTAGGCTTTTGTTGTTCGCCCGACATCAACTTCACCGCTAGAGTGAAAATGTCTAGAGACAGAATGAAAGCTCAGATTAATCATACAGGTCAGAGAACACGACAACGCCATATCCATCTACCTGAAAGATAATCTGGTCTCAATTAAAAGAAGCATTTTGATACATGGTTCATTTGAAGGGCCTGAAAAGTCGGAATTGGTAAGAATTATCAGAGTGGCTAAACTATTGAAAAGATATTATTCAGAAGTTATTATTATTCTGAAATAAAAAATCAAAAGAAATATTTAATACGTTTAAAGAAAAATAAGAGAAACAGCTACAAGTAGTTTGAGTGTGTGAAGTTTAAACTACTCTTTTCCCGCCAAGTTACCAGATTACATTGTAAATGAATTCAGTATGTATCACTAAAAGCAAAATAGTTTAATCGAACTACTTGTGGTTTTCAGTGTCGAGTCTTAACTGGACGGCAGTCTAAGTACTCTTATTAGATTAATTTGAATGAAATCAATCCTTCCACCATCTGTACATTCTTGTAACTTCAATAACCGCCCTATTTGCAGAAGTAAATCTATCAGATACTGCACAGTCACTCGTAATTATAAAGAAGAAGGAGTAAATTGATACTAGATAAATAATAGTAATTATTATTAATTATTTTCACTTAGACGTGCTTAAATAAAGGCAGATTATAATCACCGATCCCATCTGTCTTTCACTTGTGGTTTTCTAGTATAAGAGGTAAACAAATTGTAAAGTAATTTATTACAGATGATTGGTTAAACAATTCACGTTCATGTCTGATTTCATCTGATCGATAGGAAAAAACACTACCTTTTCTAAGCATAATCTACTTATTATCGCATACGCCCTAGATTATATGCATTTTACATAGTTAAGCTATGTTTTCTACTTTTTATTGTGATGTAATAAAAAAAACACGTGTTTCTTTGGTAGCTTACTTAATTTTTGCTTTTACTTTTTTATATGGTAAATTCCACAATAGTTATAAGAGTCTCTGATAGATTATGCTTATATATTACTTTCTGAGGTCAAGTGAAGTTGAAATGCATTTCAGTTATGAAATACAGAAAAAGTTTGTCATGAAAAATATTCAACAGCTACAATTAGAATGATTAGTCCGATAACTGAGTATTCACCTTAGTTTGCCGCAAATGGTCTGAACGGACAACTTCTACAAACTTTGACAAATTCCGCTTTCACCAACTAAATGTAGTTTTTATTAATTCCGAGGTGTCAGAGTTATTCACTTGCAGGGAAACGTATTTTTGTCAATGTATCGCTCAACTGTACATTTAACGCACAGTATAAATGTCATGATTTAATACTTGCTTGAAACTAAGATCTATCTGATTTGAAACAGAGTAATACGTATGAAAGAAGAACATGATGACAATATTTGAACAATATATGACATTTGAAAGCTTTGAAGCTTAAATGAAGGAGTTACGATCAATTTGTATGTTGCAACACGTAACATAAAAACCTTAGTTTTGCATCTACTTTAATTGTGTAGGACATGTCAGAAATAAAAGAACCATTAAAAATTTCAGTAACTGTTTTGTGTGTGTTGGAATTGTAAAGTGCTAATAAGCAGATTTCAAGGTGAGTAAGTCTGTTGGCTGAGGTAGGAACAATTTGGAAAAAGACTGGAGGTGCTCCCACCAAAACAGGAAGTCCCAGTGTAGGTCTGAGTCGTGTAGAAAACGACATGTTTTCTGACTGCAATCTTTGGGATCCCAAGAATGAGTTATTGGAGATTCTTGATAACGCTACCTAGCCTGTCATACGTTCGTGATTTTTGTTGCCAGATCTGCCAAGGGCGTGAAAAGATAGTACGTGACCTAATGGCAGTATGCAAAGTTTGAAGAAGACTGCATGCTATCCGCATACGACACGTCGTGATAATGTTTAAGCTCACCTAGTTTACTAGTTCGCTAGTTTTCTGGCCGGTACCAAGCCCTGTAAAAGAAGGAGGGAAATCCCTCCCGGGAAATCAGTCAAACTGCTACAGAAACTCCAACGCACAAGAAAAATATTAAAAGTAGAAAAATTTAGAAAACAAACTTGTTCTTCGCCGGAAACGGAGAGACGGAATGACACAGAGGGCTGGTGAAAGTCTTCAGGAAGCCAATTAGCCATTTGACATGTCTTCTCTCGATGAAAGCAAGAATAAGAATGGGGACGTAGAACATACGTACAATGTACGAGGCTGGGAAGGCTGCCCAGACAGCCATATAAATAAGAAGATATGGCACAGAAGTGCTAGGAATCTGTTAGAGCAGATGGAATGAATGTGAACTATCGAAACTATCAACTGGAAAGCCAGTAATCTATTTCTGTCACCTATACGACAACCACGAACACACTGAGGCAGTGAGTGGCTATCATAATATAACCAGTGGTAGCCAAAGCCCTAATGTAGTGGGAACCAATTTCATCCAGCAGCATAATGACAGCAAGATTCAGCTCAAAAGGAAGAAAGGTCAGAGTCATCCAGTGCTATGTACGTTCATACAACTCAGAACAAAAGAAGAAGATTGATTTCTACAGATAACTACAAACAGTAATCGACAACATCCCAAATGGAGACATCGAAATTTTTATGGAATCATGAATGTTAAACTGCAAGCAAACAGTGGAAGAAGAAAACTCATCATGGGTCGAGGGGTTCTGGCTCAGTGAAATGAATGAGAACGGAGAACTCTCCACAGACTTCTCAACCCCCAATGATTTGGTAATCGGAGGCAGCGTGTACAAGCACAAAGATATATACAAAGTAACATGAATTTCGCCTGACGGACATACCACAAACCAAACAGACTTCATCTCGATGTTGCTCGAGGAAGTGGAGACACAGCTAGCTTGTTGGATACAAATTCGAGAAGGATGTCGGCGGGCTCAGAATATCATCTAATTCAAGGAACCTTCAAGGTGAAGCTGAATTTCTTTAGAACAACTGGAGACAGGCCGAAATTCAAGTTCAACACTCAGAAAGTGAAGGACAAAACCACAAGGGATGCCTTCACCACAGATTAGATCAGAGAGAACTCGGAGATGCTGCACATTATCATCGAGGAAACCTGTGTGGAAGAACATTGGAATTCTCTGGAGGTGATATTCAAGGAAACGTGTACAACTGTTCCAGGAAGAAAGAAGAGACAAGACAAGGAATGGCTCTCTACGGACATCTGCCTGGAAGCTAATAGAGAAGAGAAGGATGGTGAAAGAGAAGATGACTCAATGCAAGGAAGGGCAACAGAAGGAGAATCTGAGTTCAGTGTACACTGCACTGGATAAAGAAGTGAAGAAGAGTGCTAGGAAGGACAAAGGAAAAATCTACGACACATTGTCAACTGAAGCAGAGCAGGCAGGCAGGCCGCGGGTAGAAGACAGATCAGGACATTATATCAGACAACCAGGTCACTCGCTATCCAGGAAGAGATCAACCCAGATGATGAAACCAATAAAAGATGTTCAAGGGAACCTGATTACCAAGAAGGAGAAACAAATCAAACAATGGGCTGATCACTTCAAAGGACTCCTGAATCGACCATCACCTGCAACTCTCCCAGAAAAACTACTACCAACAGCAGCCACCAATCCTCCAATAAAGGTAGAATCCCTGAACGCAATCAGGATATTGAAGCCTGGGAAGGCAGCAGGACTGGACGAAATTCCTCCTAAAGCAATGACAATCGATCCAGAGACTGCAGTGGATATCCTCAGGTAGCTATTGTAAAATGTTAGGATGGAAGTTAGGAAGGGTACCTGTCGATTGGAAGAAAGGATGTCTCGTAAAACTACCAAAGAAGGGAGACATAGGCCTCCCCAATAACTCTCGTGGAATCTTACTCATTCTCCATGCCAAATAAAATACCATTCCGCTTCATCTTAGAGAGAATAAAAGATGTACTGGATGCAGAACTCCTCCCAGCCTGAACAAGATGGATTCGGGAAAGGTAAACTGTGTGCTGATTAAATTGCAGCTCTACGCATTATCATCGAGCGGAGAATAGAATGGTAGTCAAATCTCAACTTCATCGACTTCGTGAAGGCCTTCTACAGTGTTGTCCACAAAGTAATTTGGAAATTGCCGCAACTATATGGCGGGATCCAAATCTTTGTTAACCTCGTTCATCAGCTATGTGATGATCTTCCATGTCAAGTAATTCATAATGGGAAACTCAGCGAGGCGTTCGAAGTGGAGACAAGAGTGAAACAAGGCTGCTTATTATCACGGATGATATTCCTAATTGTAGTGGACTGGATTATGCGATACACTGTGGGGCCAAAAAGATACAAATAGTCTGGACCAATAAGAAAACTCTAGAAGATTTGGATTTCGTGGGTGATTTACGTCTAATGTCACACAAACTCGAAAACCTACATATGAAAACCAACCAGCTGGCAGAAGCACCAAAGACAGACCTCAGGGAATAGGACTAAGTGGAGATGCGCTGTTGAAGCCCTACGTTTCATTAAAAACCCAAAGGAACAATAATAATGTAAAATAAAATTTTCTGTTTAATTTCAGTCTTATATCTGTATACTTCAGAATCATTCTATATATCTTTGTTTTGGATTGTTTGTTCAATGTGTTGCAGTATCAAGTGATGCAACTTCACAAAATTCTAAATTAATTTATAAATATATGTGTCTTGGCTCAAATTAGAAGGTGATTAAGAGATATGACAAGTCATTCACTTGAAATGCATTCATAATTATTAGAAATATCCATTTGAACGAGTAGCTTTCATGTTCACAAATAAATCAGTACAGCTAGTGGTCATTAAAGTTTATACAATATACACACTTCAACAAGTGTTCACTACTTTTCACTTAGCAGCCGAACAGAATACCCACTGTACAGCAGATTGCTAACAACGGAAGTGTATTATTGATGAAAAATATGCATAAATTTAAGCAGTTTTATATTTTATGCTGGAAGCAGTCAAACTCTGAAGCTGAATATGGCATTCAGACGGTTTCCGTGAAATCTGTAGATCGATTTCAGTAGTCTACAGCTTGTTGTGTTATTCAGTCACATAGGTGCATGCAGTCCTGATATCGCGACTGTAAATCTAGTCAGCCGTCTCACAAATGAATTATATATTGAATGAAATAGATCTTTAAAGGGAATAAACTATGAAGTGATGTGTTTGTATATGTTGTTTCCCATATTCTATCACCATAAACTGTTCATTTTTCAAGCAAACGTTTATATTATTATTCACCTAAACTAGGCTTTTTAACAGACTTTACTCCTTGACTTGTATGGTGAAAACGGAATATACTGTTATCACATAATGTGAGTCGGTCTTCCTAGTTGTGATTGATCACAGTGACAAGATAAAGAAAACTGCGTACCATTCATTATTCTATTCAACTTGAGCTGAAGCGATAGAAATAGATATGATGTGTACCAAGCCAAAAATATGTCAATACTGTGGATTAAAATGCGACATCCCGATGATATGTAGTAACTTTCACACTTAGGCATTTGCACCAAGAATAAGAGAGAAGAACATTTCATTTAGTGCAGTAAGTCAGTGGCTTACTAAAGGTTGGAAAAACTAAGATATTTCAAATCAGATCCATAGAACCTTGAACTAGAATACAGTAACTCTTTCTACATCAAGTATGGAAATGAATTTTTTGTTTGACTTCTTTTTTCTGAATTATATGTGTTTGCTTTCGTCGTTTTTTCTGCGTTACTACGTATAAACATGCATACATACCCATCGCTTATGACTCATTGCTTCTTAAACTTACTCACTGTTTAATGTTTTTTTTTAATATTTTTGTCAGTCTTTCTCTAACACTGATAAATTAGTATTATCAGTATCTAACCATTTTAGGGGTCACGATAGGTATCTAGTGTTGAAGAATAAAGTGTTCTTATTGTAGATTTATCCTCTGCTTCCGAGAATGATTATAAGACACCTGGTTAAAGGGGATCCTTATGTATTCGAAAATCGCAGCATCTTTAAAAAATGGTGACATATCATGATAAAATGAAATTACAGGAAACATTTGCTCAGCTGACGATAACTTGAATCAGTCACAAAAAATGCCCTTTCACACTTACCGGAAGAAGGAATGTTGTGTGGTGCAAGAATCCCATAGTCTTTTGGCTAGACGTGCATCAGTGCATTGGAACGTTAATGTGATATCATGACCCGTGTCCTCTGAACTACTTGCTCTTCTGTCAGATCCTTTCAAACCAACAGGTGAAAAAGTCCTTCTTAATGTTCCGCGTTTACTCAATGTTTCTTTGCTCATTGATCTGACGACCAAAATGAAAGTTTTTGATTTATACAATAATTTTACAATTTGTGGCCAGAGAAATCGGTTCATGCGTAGCATACCATGATACAATAATATTCCTCCGTGATATACACCCAGACATACACTCTCACCAGTATTTGTCTATTAAGTATAAAAAAGGAATGTGAACTAATTTCTCACTCACTGTCATAATAATATAATTTAAAAGTCTACAAAAAGTGACACAAGTTAGCTGTCTCTCCGGGTTGCCTATCCCTAATATGTCAGAAAGTATTTTAGCTCACCACCTACAATCCTTGCATTCATTTCTTAATTAACTAACTTAGAAGTTACAACTGCTACTCTATATTAAGATACTTTTCCAGTAATTTTAATCTGTTACGTATTTCTGGTTGTTATGACTACAATATCCAAGGATAAGGATATGTCAACAAAAGACATCAAAGGTAAAGGTCTTTTGCTCAGTTTCTATCTTTTGCTAGAAGCCAGGGAAACTATAGACAGCCCGGTTGTTATCAGTTTCATTATTACTTTACTGGTATTCTGAAATAAAAGCTCTTGTTTTTTACAAACAAAAAAGTAACTAAAATGTCAGAGATACTTAAAGCGGAAGATGAAAGCTGATAGTGGTATACACTGATTATTTATAGAGATGAACTACTGTTAAGTAAAAATGTTTGCCGTTGGGTTTTAAACCAGTAGTTTCGTAGTGGAATACTTTAAAATAATGGATTCAGTAGTCTGAAGCAGTTATAGTACCCCAGTTAGAACAGAATAGTTATTGTCCTTACTCTTCTGCTTGTTGACTGATTAAATATGCTAATGTAAAATGTTTTGAACTTAATGGATATAAAAGGATGAGCAAATGCGTAGCAAACCTATGAAATAGTGATATTCAGCAATATATTCAGCCTAAAAAGAAAGTCATCTTTCACCCATAAAATATCTACGCACTAACATAATTTAATGAATAAATATACACACTGAAGGTCCTTATTTTATTTACATTCTAAGAAAATAAATACCAGCGGCAAGTGGAAGAAAGCATCTATGCTATTTAGTGTGATGTCATAGCAACAAAGTTAATCAATATTTACTGTTGACCATAATGGCCAGACAGTATACGATGCATTTCCGCAAATAACTCATAACCCAGTTGTTCTAGTCACCCAATATTTCATTCCTCTATTTCAGCATTTTTTGAGTTTAGTAAGCTACTCAATATTTTATGTTTGCTTGATCTGGCGGTAGAAAGTTGACAGATGAATACTATGCAAGAGCAAAACTCTTCTTGAAAGAAACTGATACATTTCGATTTGAAAATACTTTGTGAATATTTTTCAGAAAATGAACGTAAAGATGGAAAAAGAAGTTATCAGCACACGTACAACAAGTAAGAGGAACCATCTAATACTGCCATGTCAAAGCATAACTGTAGAAATATTAATAAATGCAGAATATAAACTATCTCAAAGAGAGTGTCTATTTCTAAATTCTGCATTCATTAGGTTAAGTATGTGTGTGAGGGCTGTCTGTTTTTAAACAAACTCTAGGCTTTTTAACATTTAACTAAACTGGATTTCAACATTTTTTTCTTTTAAGTTTTTTCTCCTGCATGACAACCAACTGAGTTTATATGTTATTCCTATTTTTGTGATGTGAAAAGCCCCCCTTCAGAAAAGTGATCTGTAAATTTAAAAGAGTTAAAGGTAAAAGTATGTATTCAACAGCTTCCTTTGGTATTTAATTTTCAGCACAAGCTAACATGAACCAATTAGAAGACTTCTTCAGGTTTAAAACTCCTTCAATCGATATACAAAAATTTGAAGGGGTTATTTCTCATCTTATTTCATTATTACTTGAAAGCAGCCCAATTTTGTTTAACTGGAAGACTAATGATGCTGACTTTAATCACATAGTAATAATATATGCTATTCCACCAAAGATGCAACTATTGTTAAATGAGGTTGGGAAATAGAATACTGTCATCAGAAGAGAAAATAAATTACACAGAAACACGGAAACTAAGCTTATAAACAGATGTGGGTATGAGATTGCTCTATATAGAAATAATTTTCACCATTGCGATCGGAATGGATATGAAAATAAAACAAAGCTAGAAGTGGATTTTAATAAGGAAAATATGAAGTAATGACATCAGCCTTTAGTGAGCATTGGAGAATTAAATTTCAAATAAATCACGTTGGCACAAACAATTCATGTTTTTCATCTACTTAACATAATGAATGCGGTTGATGGTGCGGCCAGCTGTGGTAGTCTTGAGATGTAAACTCATATTGAGCAATGATTGAAGGTGAAATGAAAAAGTTAGTCATGGTAAGATTCTAATCACTTATTCCAAAGTCAGTGGTTTTAATCCTTCTGCAACGTAGATTTTCAGTCCACTTTCAATCATCAACTGTTGCGCCCGCCAGTTTTGCAAATCTGACTGACGTATTTTTGTCTGATGAAGTTACTCACATTACGCCAGTCAATTAGAATGTTATTTGTCAAAACGTTTGGTAATTCTATGCATTGAAGGACCGGTATACAGAGGCATCTGAACTGATATATACAACTTCAAGCCTGATACTAGTAAATTAAAGCTAAAATATCTCGTCTTGCTAACCTAACCAGTGACAAAATCAAGTTGAAAGTCTACTTTCACACATACTGTTGTGTTTTGAACTGATATTCTTTCATAATTTTTAGATTCTAAATTTTATCCAGAAATCATTCCGAGAATTTTTATCATGCATAGTATTCATAAACAGTAAAAATAACACTTTCAAAAATACCAACCCTGCTACTAGCCGCTTAAGAATGACAGAATCATAATAACAGTATTTTAAAACACAACTTACCTTGGCCCTGTGAAATTCAACTCCATACAGTGAAAGTCGTCTAGCATTTTCCAAAAACCCTCGGTCAGCCTGAACTAGAGTTTGTCCTCTGAAAAAAAATCACGAAGTTAAAAGAAAAATTATTCATATGTTATAGATGCCAGGGTAGATGATTTTTCATGAGTAATATATATGTATATACCTATATACATGTATATATATATGTGCTTCTTTAAAACTAATGAATAAGGTACTTTAGATAACATACCTATCATCAATAACACAGCATAAATTGAACCCATCATCATTGCCCTAGCAGTAAAAACCGTCGGCAGCATACATATTAAGGATTAAAATGCTCTGGAAAAGCTTTTAGGGGTACAACAAAACGGTTACTGGCAATTTTGTGGGCTAAATTATATCGTTACACTAGCACTATTAAGGTTTCTGAAGCACCTTATCTCCATAGACCACTCAACCATCTACTGTAGACAGAGCCTGTTCGAAAAGGTTCCTCATTAAATAAGATACTATCTAAACCTCTTAATATTCAACTTCCTCTGCACTGAAACATTAGTGTTTTGAAACAGAAGCAGTGAAATGCCACATGTATGGAACACTAGAGTGTTTATGGAATGTAATTGATGAGAAAGTGGAATAATAACTATTCGAATTGCCATCAGGAAATATGTGTATTGGTACTACTGCGAGTTAATAGAGGTAACAGAAATTTGTAGATTGTGTGGTTCCAAAAGGAAATCACTCAGCTCGGACAATTTATCTTCTGGTCTTTGTAATTTTCAAGGTTATTCACCAGGAAATGTGCATCACGTTTAGAAATCTAACTAAAATATCACTAAATAAACTATCCTTCTCTGCCGATTGTGGTGTGTAGAGGCTTTTATTGAAAACCAAAATTTCGAGCAGACGGTTAATGCTAGATTTCTAAGCAGCTTAAAATTAAACTATGTATGCATTACTAAGAAAAGAAGCTTTAGAATAAGCAATAAAGTTTCATTTCTCTGAACAACGTTATTTCGGTCGATGATAAATTAGGCTTCAGTTTCTCATTTAATTTCTTAAATTAAATATTTAGGAGATTCCCAGTGAATGATTGATTGTTAGTCTTTCATAATTGTACGATTCTCGTGTATAATCAGATGAACTGACAAAAAAGCAGTTCAACTGACTGTAGATGGTAATAACACTTATTTTACCTCACTGCATTTATAAATAGGAATCTTTATTTAATTTAAACCTTTCGTGATTATGAACTCTAACCAAGAAATGGAATGGAATTGTGTGTTTTCCACGTTAATCACAAAACGGAATTAGTCCACTAACTAATGTATCTTGAGTTCTCTGTGAAAGTTTTCTCTAGGTTTGCTGGTAAGAAATGATAAAGTCATAGTTAATAAATGAATAATTTCACTTTTTACACTAAATAAGGCCTAGTGTCAATTTACTTTCCGGTACTCATTTTATATACGCCCATTATTTTTCTGAAACTACATTAAGCACTTTGTGTGGTGTTTTCGAGAGAGAGATGTTCTACTTAGTTTCTTGATTGTTTTAATTGACAGTTTCTTTTCTTTTAGCTGGTACGGTCTGAAAATAAATTACTGTATTTTCTATAATTCGATGTGTTGTTATTTGAGAGTACGATAGATTGCCTTTCTATAAAAGTATAGGAAGTAAAGTTTCAATTTCATGAAAATGTTAACGGTTTGTGGTTTCGTCCGAAAGCGTGATTAGTGGTTGTGGAAGCGTAGAATAGAGGATAGCTGTTGAGTTTTCATACTGTAATCGTTACAGGTAGTAAACCTGAAGGATTTGAGTCAACAGCATTATGTCCGTATGACTAATGTAGTCATTTTTAATCTCCATAATTTTGCAATAAGTCTAAAAGAAGATGTAGTCTTAGCTGGATGGAAAACACCTTTAAATACAATCAGCAATGAGGTAATTGATTCAGTTAAATACGGGATATAACATAAGAAGGTTTGATTTCCAACACACTTCTATTGACAGCTTAAAAGCATGACCTATTATATTTACAGATGCAGGAAATAACATTTAGTGACATAAAACAACTTTTCTGCATTTTGGTCATTGATTTTGTATTACTGACTGTTAGACTGTGTTACATTCAGAACTTCACCATCATACAGTCAGTCACTATGTCGCCCACCAAATTTCGTCTACTGTTAAAAGTGTATAAAGTTTTTCTTACCTACAGGTATTGACTACAAAGTTGTCATAAGTTAGTGCAAACTTTAACTGGTCAAGTAATGTAAATAAATAGATTTGTAAATCTTCATGAATTACAAATTCTTTCAAATTCAAAACTAAAATGTCTAGTAATTTTAATAGGAAGTAAATGCATCTTCTGTTCCTGATGTTTTATCTGAAAGGTGTTTTGAAGTAAAAGCAATGCAAACTTACTTGTGAAGTTTGTGTAATTCAACAATCTGTTGAAGCATTTTTGATGTTTGTAAATGTTGTGGAGCGAAGGGAATATTGGCAATATAATCAGTGCCAATATGGGTGTTGGGATCATAATCTCCAGCATCTGACTGTACCACGTAAGCACCAAGAATCACATATGTGTGATGAGAACATGGAAGTCTGAATAAAGGAATAATTAGATGTATAACACAGTGATGGTGCAGTTTGACAATGTGTTAGTGACACTTACATAAAACAAGTAATAATAGGAAAAGTAGCCAAGATTAGAAATTTTCTTTGTGAAATGAAAGTCTATGTGTTATTGGATAGAAGGATTTGTAACTGGCTAAAACTTATTCCACTCATCTGTATTCTTTACTTTATAGTAGTAAATAAAAACCAATTTCTACTGTTCCCATCATTTCTATTAATTAACTGATTAGTTCTTACTGTAAACATCATGGAGTTTGGTAACTGTTTTGCCCCTAGCTATGTAATACGAAGAGTACATTAGATGCACTATTGTACTCTGTGCTGCGAATTCGACACTATCAGCAGTATTGTTGAAAATAAAGCTATTATAATTATTATTCATTCAAAGAATTATTGGTCAACGAAAGTAGAATTTAATCTCACCAGTTATCATAGGAAGTCATAGTTTCTAACCAGACTCAAATCTCTAAGACTAGAGCGTTATACTGAAGTCAGTTGAGAAGTTTAATCAATACTGATATTAGTATTTCTATCAGTTCAAATCGAAACATTTCTTTACAACTATAATACTAATTAAATTATTTTGGGGCAGATTCTGCAGACTCTTACCATAAAACTCCTAGAAACTAGGTACTTCTGGCGTTCTGTTTTGTAGTACTTAAATTTAGTATATATATATATATATATATATATATAAAGCCATTTAGTCTCTAAATCCAGGCTTAGTAAGTGGATGTGTATCATCTCCACTATTCGTTGCAGTTGAACTGAATGTACATCACTTTCCTGGTAATAAAGTCTAATTATGATCAGTGTTTGTTACACTACTCCCATCAGTCTTTAAGATGATAATTTTTTAGAAGTGTCAAATACTGAATTTAATCCATCATAAACGCCGCGATAAAATTCTACTACGACAATTTACTTGTATCTTGTTCACAAGTCTTAATGCCCTGTTACTTTTATTAAAGCAAAAAGTGCAAGAAATTTAGAATTTCGGAAGCTGAATTCATGCTGTTCTTATGTAAGAATGTATGATGTGCTTGGTTTGTAAGGCTTTTGGGTAAATATTTTCAAAAACACAATCATCCCAAGCAAAATGTTTACTTTCAATCCATGTGATCAGAGATATTTTGCCACTAAACAAGATACATCACAGTAAAACTATGAAAGGTGCATAAATCTGTGATGGTGTGATACAGATAATGTGAGCCAGCGAAATATGTTTCTCACATATTCCCACAGTTTGATACTGAGTTAGCAGCAGAATATTATATATATATATATATATATATACATATATATATATATACCTTTTCATGTTTCTATTAATGAAAACCAAAATAAGATGCTCAGTGATTGGTTAAAGAATATAAACTGTAAATTTATAAATAGTGGTTTGATTAATTAAAAATATACCTTGGCTTCCCTGTCTTGTCTTCTACTGTTACAAATCGAGTATTTTTAAAAGTGGAAACAAATTTTCTAAAATTGTACTTGCATATACAGTTTGCTTGTATGTGAAACTAAGTATATTCCTGTAATTAATTTCAAACGACTGAGAATGTTCGTTTTGGAAGAACACTAAATCGTAATGATGCAAAAAGGAAGGATATTCCTTAAATAGTTTCTGTTTTGCCTAATTTTGCAAAAGAAGTTTTGATAATGACTTTGAACGGACACTAGTAACTAGTGTGATGGGTCTAGTTCATTCTTTGGTGCAAGGTCCAAGGCATCCTGTTGATTGCCTCCAACTATCTAATATCATCAAAGGTTTATTCTTATTCATTTATTCTGTTTTCACTGAGTATACTGTTAGACATCAAAATGTGAGATCCTAGCTTCAAATTAAGGAGTTGCAAATAATCGTAAACAGTTTTTGGAGAAACATGTTGTTTGATATTTTTTTATAATTTTATAATTATTTTATGTCCTTTAAAAGAATAAGTGTGCAGAAATTTTCAATTTCACTGTACTGAACAAAGTAGTGTGACACCCATTAGTCAGTATATTATTAAGAGATCAAGTGTGAAATCAACAAGAGGTGTCTGAGGATCCGCTGCAGTTTGGGTTAAAACACTGTTGAACATGAAAAAAAATGTTTTTCTCTGAAATAGTAATAATTCAGGCCGCATATTTGATTCCTGTTTGCTTGTTTGTTTACAATTCAGGGGTCGGAATGATTGAAAATACAGAATTTATTTGCTTATTAAAAGGTGAGTTAGCAGCGGTTAAAAACTACTTTACTTACTGTCCAGAGATAATATCCTGCCTTAATTGTAAACAAAAGAAGTAGCGGGTTAAATCGTCTTTGAATTCATCTATATTTGGCGGGTAGAAACGTACACGAAATTCCAATTTCCATGGTACTTCTATTTGAACAATAAATAAGAAATTAAATTGAATATTCAATGGAATCGAAAAACTATTATTCATCAAAAAACCTAAGTTCATTTATGATTTTATTTACTGATGCTTAGCATGAAAACGTCTAACGCGAACTCTTATGCTTAAACACATACACAGAGAACTTTACACCAGCTAAACTGTTTTGTATCAACGTGCAAACAAATCATCACCAGATGATCATATATGCAGTTGTCATGTGTTAACCCAATTGAAGGAAATCTATGGCTCAAATAGGTTCATTTTATTTACACGATTCTGCCATGTACTACAATGCAAATGGAAATCGAAAATGGTTTTTCTTCGCAGTAATCAGAAATGGGTTTTGGGAATTTTGGTAAAACTAATGTTCCATTCTAGATTTAATTTCTAGTCATTCAGTCTTGGATTCTGAAATCTTATCACAAATTTACTGTGTTTTTTTTATTGTGAGTCAACTAATGTAGCCTTTCGAGTTCCAATTGTGCTAATCATAAACTCTTCGGTGAAGTGATAGTGTCTATAAAATTTTGCTTTTTATTTAGGAGAAAGTCGATGTCATAAAAACTGAATCATTTGCTTTCAGCTTCACCTACGTTATGCACACTTAATGTATTCTAAAATACTGAATGGGTTTGTTTTGTACACTTTTGACACTGATCATCCTAGTTAAATTGTTCGGCAAAGAAAGTGGCTACTGCTATCAACACCAAACTTTTACCTAACAGTCACCATTTTTATCAGTCTACCACAAACGTTTGAAATATTAAGTGAGCTAATAAAATGTTGATGGCAAAAAATAAATTCAGCAACAAGTGACATACAAAATCTGTGATCAGATCAGAAATACTAAATGCATAGCCTCTGTTTAACTCAATGTCAAAGAATGGACACGTGAGGCGTGTTCAGAAGAAAACCATCATGCTTGACAAATGACAGCAGATAAACCGAAATTAATTATTTTGCGGTGCTCCCTAAGTGATGGCCTCACGTTAACACATATACATATGCCTTTTCCAATAGAATATCTAAAAGTGTTCATGTATTTACGTCAACACAATTTTTGAATTCCCTCAGTCGTCAGTTTTATAAGTTCAAAACCAGAGCTTTTCGTTCACCCATAAGTACAGAAGATGCTCGAGTTTAATTAAACCTTAATAGACGTTTTAAAACGTCTCAATCTTATTTTCCAATAATGTGTCCTTTATACTTTATTTCTACTATAAATTAACCAAACCTGTCAAAATCTCCAGTAATTACATTTCAAACAAACCTATTTGTTGAACAGACAGAATATTCTAAGAATGTAAGCGTATTACAAAATGTTTAATGAGTATTTCAAAATTATGTACTACTAATTTTGTGTGTTGGTATAACTTCCCTATGTTTACTGAGTTAATCTATTTGAGAGTAAAGACCATAGTGTATTTCAGTGGTAATAGCACTGTTTGCAATAGTGTCTTTCAGAAGGACAGCAGAATCTTTACAGCTCGGCAAACTAATTCAGAGAGTAGGATAAAGTCGAAAATCCATGTGAACTACAAATCATGTCGATCATTCGAGATACGACTAAAGAATTTGTTGCAATAAATACACAAGAAGATGGTCCAAGTAGAGATGTAGAAAAAATTTATTACAATAAAATTTCATCCAGTAAATTACATGTCACCAAAATACCAGAAAATCAAAGCGATTCACTTTATTTTGGGATTTCAGAATTAATCAAGACTGACTGAATCTTATCATAGTCACTCAACTCACTAATTATTGATCGCAAAAGGTTTATCTTAGCAACTGAATGAAATGATTTTAGTTTAGTATTATTTAAAAAGTAGTCACTACTCCCCACTAAATAACATGAGTGGTTGCTAACCATCCATTATGACTAGTATTATGTGGCATTAGACTATAATAATGTTAGGTATGACATTTTTCATTACGAGTTTGACCATAGGTTTGATGTCAGAGAACCATTGAAAACCAGGGAGTACTAGAGAGCTGTTTCATCCTAGTCTGGGAATCATCGGCAGTACGCACCCACTGGAGTTCGAACCCAGGACCTTCCGAACTTGCCTTGTAACTAAACAATAACTCACAAACTAGGATGAAACAGCTGTCCAGTACTCCCTGATTTTCAGTGGTTGTCCAACTGATATCAGTTCGTGGTCAAACTCGTAAAAACAAATTTAATCCTTACAAAACAACTCTTGAAAAGTTTTCATTATGTAATGTTGATATAATTTGGATTTGCTTTACTTAAAGAACAACAAAAAATTCACTCTACCAATCTTCCTGTAGTCTTAACTGTTTGGTCGCGTTCAACGTCTCCCACTAGATTATGATATCCGTCGAAGGCATCACTGAAAGAAAATTATACTTTAACGAGCTTAGACCCAAAGATCGGAATCTATCAATGTTAGGAAAACCATTTTTTAAATCTCCGCCTTTTGTTAGTGTAAGCTTCGCATCGCCTCTTCCCTTGAAAACAGTCTTAACACTGTTTATAAAGATAAATTTAAACAAGAATTTCAAAAGTACGAGGCAAGCAAAGTACAAAGCATGTACATTTCATGACAGGCTGAAAGTACTGACGACTTGCTTTCATCTACGCAAATTATGATTAGTAAAGATTTTGGGGAGACCTTTAGGCTATGTTCTACTCAGTAACAAAGAACTGTGGAAACATGTGTGTCAGAAATATCTCTTATTTCTAGTTGAAATTTTTCCAAAATATCTAAATGTTTCCAAAATGTTTAGTTATCTAGGTATCGTCCTATAAGTCACACTATTCCCATATTGTAAATATAATTACAGTGTTTAAAGGTTACCAGATGCGAAATTAATCACCTAGGTATTTAACAATAGTTTCATTAATCTTTAGTGTGAGCATTCAGAATTTGAGAAACGAAATGTGTCCAATATTGAGCATAATTTGTGAAACATTTAAAAATGTGTGAATAACACTTCTCGTGGTGTCTTTTTTGTTGATATTGTGCATTGGATTAATTTATTGTAATAAATAAACTTGAAAAAAGTAAAATTATTTGGGTAAGCCCTCCTAGACGACTTAATCACAATATTTGTACTTATCTGAATGTTGCAGCTGGCTTTGTAATTATTATTTATTTTTCTTCTAGACTGTATATCATTATTTTAACATTTGTAAATCACATATTGATTTGATCTTTATTATTTGTTCTTGCGCTTGTTCAGTCAGTAATTGTAATGCTTCTCTTTGTGGTTGTGTATTTATTGACAATGTGTTGAACGATAAGATTTTATTCGAGGTAATGAAGGTCATTTCTAACCTCCGACTGCCCTCAGGAAGCATTGGTGTGTGATTATTGTAGGCAGAGTTTTTGATCCCACTTTTTTGGAAATATTTTACTCGGTTCTAAGTGTTCCTTTTGTACCTAGGCTGCACTGAATCGCTGTCTAAAAGCACTGTTGAGGTAATTTTAAGTTTTTGATGTATTCGTTGTTTAACAAAACCGAAAAATTATTCTAGAACAATTGTATTTTTCCTATCTTTGGATCGTTTCGTGACTGCACGTGTCTAAAGTAAGTTTTGCCAGCTATATACGAATATATACGATTTTCTACGTTGAGATCATAACGAATGGGTTTTGGTCGCTACAAAACTTCCTTCCAACTCTTTGTCAGGATAGACCAGTGTGAAAATTTTACTATCTTTATGTTACAAAGCAGTATTAACCATCTATTCTGAACACAACTTATACCAAATTATATATCATACGTTAAAAATAATAAATAGTTCACATTGACTTACTTTCCACTTGTTTAGCTATGCGTTTATCAAGCTTCAACCAGTTCTATTAAAAGGAAGAGAGAAAAATAAATGACTTAAACTCAGTCAATACTTAGAAGTATAATGACCGTAGAGGCAAATTAATTATTTAGATAGGTTCAGGCAAAATATGAAAAAACTTGAATTGTTTTACACTCTATCTGTACTTCACTTCCCTTTACATGTAATAGAACTATCAGTGATATATTCGAATTCATCTAAGTCATGCTGATGAGAATGGCGACAGCCTGATAGTTTCACAGGTGTTCATCTTGTGAAATTACTTTCAGGACCGTTAAAAAATTGCGATCTTATGCAGAGAATGCATATGTTTTCTTTAAAATACATTTTTAATCTACTTGCTCTATTTATTACAAGAACTTTTCTACTAAGCCTATATCTCCTTTGATTTAAACTGAGGATATTCTACTACATGCTGCTTCTGAGTTGCAGTAGACACCAGAGTACTATCAGATAACTGGCATAATCTAGAAGCTGTTATGTGTCATGAACAGGCAAGAATAAGTGATATTTATTTAGTTGCTTTCTTTTCTTGTTCCACTATTAGGGATATAATATCTAATCATTATCAAGTAGTTTCTGCTGAGAACACTGAAACCTTTGAACGATGTAATTTTTCTCTCAGTCAGATGCCTGTAATCAGTGATAAAAGACAAAGGCTATTTGTGTACATTATAAATTTCCCTGTCTTTAGACAAATTCAAGCCTCGGTGGGAAGATCATTACTCACTGAGGAATGAAGGTACATCCAGATGGCGAGTCCCAAATAGCACGAAATGCGCATCTTGGATTCCACTGCTAGTTACCATCCACCAATTAACTTCAGACATTAAACGAGGTCAATACTTTGATAAAGCTATTAGCATTAAATAGCGAAACATCATTAAAAACAATATCGTTTTGTTTTTCATTCATTGGGAAATACAAGAAAACCTTTATTATAATTAAACCAGTTCTAAGTGCTTCAAATTTCCATTTTGAGTAATCTGATATCAGTAGCTTTTCACTTGCGCTTTCTACAGGGAGTACTTTGCACAGTCCATAAATCACTGTTTTACCATTTTACCACTGAATGTGGTGATGGTGAAATGTAACAAAGATCTTTCAACATATAATCATACATTACACCACCACTTCGTTACCGGTCAAATAAATTACTTGAAGAAACTAATTGATGTAACTGGTGTTTTTAAACAAAAATGCTACAGGTTACTACTGATAACAGACACGAATGGTAAAGTTATGTATGCACCAAGTAACGGAACAATTCTGAATGAACTCGATTGTATTAACTGAGTTTCTGGTGAAATCAAATAATTTTCAACTCTTTCCTCAACTATGCATTTTGGGATTTTCATTCAAATCAATTTCTCGTATAGCCGACCTTTTTATCTTTTAATTAATAGCAGTAGAGTTAATGTTTTCTTGTTCAACTGAATTCGTTACTTACAACCTACTCAAGTTTACTTTCACGTTAATCAGATTTAAATTTGTTCACCTAAGACAAACTACTTATTTATATAAGTAGTTTGAATATAACTATTAGACTACATTTCTATTTCATCTTAAACGTGTTCATATAGAATAATTATCATAATTAACTCAAGTCATAAAGAGACTTTAAGACAAATGATTCTTTATATTTCATTTGCTCTACTCATATATTATTTGTAACTCTATATGTATAATATCCATTTACAATTTTATCAAAGACTCGTGTGCTAAATATGGACCAGTTTAAGTACATATACAGAGTCATCATAACAAACGAAATTTTTTGTGATGTTTCCAAGACTGTATCACTTCATTACAACTTTATTGTCGTGTACACGTCTTTGTCTGTTAGATACCAGATATTTTTTTAATCATTCTTTGTGATAGGTTGACTTTGTGTACTCTTTTTGTTATCTAATTTGTAAATTCAAACAGAAAATATTTGTTTTTAACATGTATGCATGCTTTTACATGCAAACAGACCAACACACAAGAAGGTGAACAAAGTAGGCGGTGTAGAATTTCAGTTGGAATAGTTCATCATAAGCATTTATTTGTCTGCTAATAACTTGGTTAAACCATCGGTTGTGTATGCATTAAGTAACCGTCAGTGTTCATTTTGTAGATAAAACAGATAGTGTTGATGTTTAGGTAACCCTAATTTTACTTATCCAAGGTCTTTACTAAACTAAAGTGATTTA
This sequence comes from Trichobilharzia szidati, assembly GCA_944472155.2. NCBI lineage: Eukaryota > Metazoa > Platyhelminthes > Trematoda > Strigeidida > Schistosomatidae > Trichobilharzia > Trichobilharzia szidati. The sequence continues at coordinate 94,029,605 of OX235279.1, read as the reverse complement.
CTCTTAATACAAATATAAAGCAACGATCAGGTTACTTCGACACACAGTGTGATCCTGTGATGTGAAGACCCCAAAGGGGCAGGCCTCACGGTAATAAACTATGTATGCATTTTGAGTCAACTGGTAACCTGCGGTGATGGTTATCTCTTATTGTCTTTGGCCGTATTCAACAACAGATTAATCCATAGAAACAGTTCACTTCATAAATAAACTTAGTACATCGTGTTCCCTTCATCATCTTCGACGAAGCATGAAGAACAAAATTTATAGTATAAAATGTGCACATATTTCTTCGAGGCTTCTCTTCAAATGCAGAAAGCCTAAAATATAGATAATATTAACAAAGTAAGAACACGCATTTTTTATCCTATTAGCATGAAGATCACCCATTACTGTCTCTCTATAAAAATGATCTTCATGCCAATCTTTTGCTAATAGGCTAAAAAATGTGTGTTCTTATTTTGTTGATACCATCTATATTTTAGGCTGTCTGCAGTCGAAGAGAAGCCTCGAAATGACATGTTCAAATTATTTTACTGCGAATTTTGTTCCTGTTGCTTTGACTAAAAAACTTTGCTCTGTAGTATTTTTATTCTTGTCAGATGTGTAGTTAGATATCTAGTGAGGGATGGGAACTACCTGCATATCCGTTATACTTGAGGTGAGGAAGTAAATACAAGAGAACGAAGACGCATTAAACAGCCAACCATACTATCTTTTTTTCATTCAAAAGGTCCTAAGCAACCAAGCCACATCCCGTAATTACGTACTTTGAAAAAATACCTTTTGTTTAATGAATTCGGTTATACCTGCAGTATAGTTTGAATCCAAGACCAGATTGTATAAAATGAAATGAATTGTATGCTCAGTAAGTTTGAGGATAAATAGGACACAATTATAAGGTGATTTAGAAAAGCAGATTAATTTTCAGACACAATATATTGTTTATGACAAAGATGGGTGTTGTACTGTCTCACGAAGCTTCATATAGGGCGTATCGAATACGATTATTTTTGTTGTTACTATTTTATTGTGTTCCCTGTTTTCTGTAGCCCTATTTACCTGGGCCCATGACTGACCATAAGCCATCATCTCCTTCTCATCCGATCTCCGTTTCACTAGCCGTTTCCCGTTCGAGTTCCACCACAGGGCTTGGCTTGTGGTGTCACTCGACGGTCTATTCAGCGTATGTCCAGTCCATCTACATTTTCTTATACACATTTGTTGGTTGATACGTCCCCAAAATTTCTTGTTGCTAATCCTTCCTGATCCTGTGATCTTCAGTATGCAGTGAAGGCAGCTGTTGATGCAAGTCTGCAGCTTGCTGGAAATGCTTTTCGTGACGCGTCAATTTTCTGACTCATATAGAAGAGCTGACTTAACATTTCTGTTGAAAATCCGAATTTCGTTCTTCATGCTGAATCCATTTGATTTCCACACTGATTTCAATGATGAAGATATGTCTTGCCTTTCCGATGCTGACTGGTTTTCACATCCTTATCTATGCCTTTTGTAGTTGAAGCGGTACTGCATAGATAAGTGAAGGAATTAACCTCTTTCAAGTTTCTCTCGCTGACAGTTATTGGTACCGGTTGCTGCTGTTGGTTGGTTATCTTCATCACCTCCGTCCTCTCTATGTTCACTTGAAATCCTTCCTTCACTGCCTGATTTTTCTGCCAGTTTCTTTCATTTCGCCTGGTCTCCTGCATTATCTAGTCTACCATAATCAGGAAAATCATCTGTGATTGTAGGCATCCTTCTCTTATCCTTGTCTTCAATTCGAAAACTTCTCTCAGTTCTCCATTGTGGATAATTTGATAGGTAGCACTACCATATGTCTATTGAATGGAGTTGATAAACGTTTTTGAAGACAATCAGCTACATGAAATTCTATTCTGACAAAATACTCTCTTCCAATATTTATAGAAATTAATGAGAATGAAGAGCTGACATAATGAAAATAAGGGTTTTAAAATCGTGAGAATCACACATGTAGAAGTGAAAGAGATTGAAAATGATGTCTCCGAAAATGCGTCAGACCTCAAAATACATAGTTTCTTTCTAACAAAGTGGAAGATGAGTCAGGATTTTTTACATAAAAAGTAGTATTGTAACAACAGAAGACAAGGGCCAAGCAACAGATCGTTTATTAAAGAAAATCAACACATATCTATAGATTTTAATGTACATTATTGTAGATTATTGTTAGTAGAATTGATTGGTTGTTTCTCACAGAAAGTTAACCTTGCATCTCTTTGTGGCTGTGTCAGATCATCCATAAGCTAACTGTATCCGCCTACGCAAAGCCTTTGTTCTCATTTTCTCACCACCAATATTGGGGACATAAACATTGACGTCAATTACTGTTTACCAACTTTGGCTAGCAGCCAGCTCTCACCACAGTGTTAGGTGTGAATTCCCAATGAAAGAACGACAGTTCTTAATTTCAGGAATTTTTCTTTTAAATATGTATACACTTACGATAATCCCAGTCTCAAACAAATCAGATAGTTGTCTTTTGGTTACTTAAGATGAGTGACCCATGTAGGTGGCATTCAGAAGTATCTGTTAATAGCATACATCTTAATCATAGTGATTATATAACTTAAATGAATCTGTTGGATTGTATTTAGCATTAGTTTTATTTCTTCCATTTATAAAATATGGCTTGCCCTCCTAAAAGAATAAAAATTACTGATGTTGTTCACATAAAAGAACACTAAAATTCGTAGGATGATTTCACATGAATCAGAGTGCAGATACTCTACTTTTATGCATATATAATTGTTGTTGCTGTACATGTGTCTAAATGAAAGCATGTACTCATGTGTACAAAAATGTAAGCATGTTTCATTATGCGTATTACCTCTTTTTGTTTGTTACAAATGTTACAATAATATTTGAAACGATTACATCATATTAAAAAACGAATGTTTAGAGAATTTGCTTCAATGCCTTTATGTATATTGATAATAAAAAGATGACAAATCATCTAATCATCTTCTTTTTCGGTTTACACTGCACCATATGGCAATGATAATGATTAAATTAAATTAGAGGAGATACAAGTAAGCTAAAATTAACGAGTGAATATAGTAATAATGCATTTTAAGATGGACTTCATAGAGAATCAGGATCAGCTTCATGAATTGCCAAGTATCGGCGAGAATATAAACGATGGATTTTGACTAAGTGGCTAGGTTTTAACAAGTTGCCGCAATTTGATACCAGTTTTAGCAGAATTCCATGTACCTGAACTACTCAAGAGTCTTGATCTATAGTAAGACATATATATGGTGTTTCTAGTTATCCAACTGTACTCTGATTGATGTTTGTTTGCTCTTTACGAAGTTCATTCTGAAATTAACTGCAACCCGAGCAAAAGTAACGAATAACAGATCCTTAAAAAGTTAATTCTGTGTCTTTGTTTACTAATCACTAATTCCAGTGCATGACTAATTGACAACAGTAAATAATTCACTCATTTTTGTAATGCAACATATCTACTGCAAGACGTAGGCATCAAAGACATCAGTATTACAGCCTATGGTATGTTGACTAAGCCTCTTCACAGTTTGTGGAATGAAATGTTTGAAATGCTGCTTTCTTAAACTGACGTTTTCAAACATCTACATTGATGAACTATAGTGTCATTGCTAGGATGAAATGAATGAAACACTTATGCATAATTTTACATCATGCTTCACAAATGAAAACCTTGTCAATTTAAACTGGTTAATGGTTAAGTTGATTATTTTGGTTGACTTTTGTTTACTTCTCGTAATAAGCTTAGTGTTGTCATACTTGTTGCTATAGTGATCTTATTTTGTGAATAACAAGACTTGCTAATACCTTAAATGAGCTTTCTTTTTGTGTCATTTTCATTATTTACCTCATCCTTCAGAGTAAGATTTAAAGCTGGCTTAGTGTTTAGACATTTAATATACGATGGACATATCAGTCTGAAGTACAGTAAGAAAGAACTGTGATCACTGAAGCGTAAAAAAATCGTTGAAATAATAAATATGGCAGGCAAATGTTTGGTTAGATATTAGATTTTGCGTGCAGAATGTTATGCGGCTTTCAGTAAATGACCTTATAGGTAAGATATTGGCGTTATTTATATCCACAGCTGCGCAATAAACTCTGTAACAGCTCTTTCCCAGGCTATTCTTTTATTATTTTGGGACTTTTTAAGCAAATCTTCGGCATGAAAACCATTTTACTCCTGTAGTTTCAGAATATATTAGGTAAATATCTGTATTGAAAGCATAAAGAAAGAGATAAAAATTTGTGAATCATTTTCATCTCTGCTCTATGGCAGCTTTAAAACTTTCTGAGTCTATATGCAACCTTACCTATTAGTAAATTGCTTTTAAATGAAAATCAAACTAGCAAACATTGATTCTTACAAAATTGCCAACATCGGCTGAAAAGACTGATCAAAAGGCATGAGGTGCACAATTTTCGCACTCACATGGATCTTGCGTAAATTTAAAAACTTATTTCAAAAGACATGTGCACAAATAAATCTATGCAACAATATTTATTGGTAAAAACATACTGAAATGAATGTGATAAACAAAGATGCCAAGTTGTGTATTTTTTATTTGCTGATGGAATTAGGTTTCACTTTCTTTTTTTTGTTGTAGAAACGTAATCGATTTCATAATTTAATTATGATGGAATTATTCCGGCTATGATCACATACTTTCAGTTTGTTGCATTGAGGTGGTGTAAATGCCATATCATATCCTGAATATACGGTTGAACATTCATGATTTACGAGTTAGCCTGGGAAGGTTGGCTGAATTATACTGAAGCACGCTATACGCGCTTGTACATTTGTTTTACTCAAAGCGAACAGAAAAATTATCATTTCTTATCACTTCTGATAAAAATGTGTTTACCAGTATGACTAATGGTGTTGTATGAGTTATCTTGAGTTTTTCTGTCTGTGCAGATTAATTAAGTGGCAAGCATAATCAATGACTAGTTCCAAACGAACACATGTTGTAGAAAGAATTATTCAACCAGTTGACAAATGTACTAATGATCTGATAGTTTAGATCTATATTCTAGTTCAGTTGGACTAAGATACAGTCATAAAAATTTGTGGGTTCAGAACTTCAGTTTGTAAAATATTTCCCAGTTTCTTATTCTCCCCAAATAAGTCAATCAGCAGTGTGTGACATGGTTACTATAAATTTTCATCATTTTCTTAATTGCATAATTATTTAGCGGCCTCAAATGCAGTGCTTACGGTACTTCGAGAGGTGTACTGTATGTCTTTTTTCCTGTTTTAAATTCATTTTAGGTTTAAATAATTATTCACCTTGTTACAAACTTTGATTTAACTTTGTACTGTTTTCAGACATTGCTTTTACTAAAAACAGTTTTTAACTATGAGTTATTCACCTGAATGTTAGTCACACTGGTTTTAAAAGTAGAAGTTTGAGTGGCAGTCAACTTCATACCTCAACTTCACTGAATTTGGAGAGGCGTTCGGCAGCGTCGACTGTGAAGTAATTTGGGAATTGCTTCAATACTCAGCAACCCAAACTGTCATAATCCCTATTCGATATATGTGTGGTGAAGCCATATACCAAGCAATTCACAGCAAAAGACTCACCAAAGCTTTTGAAGCAAAGAAAAGAGTAAGACAAGACTGCCTACTGTCACCGATGATCTTCCTAATTGTGATGGACTAGATCATACAAAAAACACAGTGAGAGGGCGAACATACTGTGAACCGATGTAAAGACCCCAAATCTGAATTTCGAGGATAATTTATTTCTCATGTCGTGCAAATTCGAAGACTCAAAAACGGAAATCAACAAGCTGTCAGAGAATCAACGGAAACAATTCTTCGGTAGGTATGGAGAAGACGGAGGTGATGAAGATACTCGACCAACAAAAACAAGTATCAATCAGTGTCACTTAATTAGGGAACATTTTTTCAACTACGGATGACATGGGTGCATATGTCAGGACCATGATCAGAAAGGCAACACTTAACTCAAAGAACAGGATCGAAACTTTCACCATTATTGCCAATTAAATGCTTTTAAATGGTCCACAGACCTAGCGTGCGCGTCATCAAAAACACTTGCAGCGGACTGCAGTGCTTCATCAACAGCTTTCTTCGCTGCATACTGAAGATTAAATGGACAATCGGGAAGGAAAGGAGACAAGGAATTCAGGCGGACAGGGAACAAACCAACAACCTACTGCCCAACAAAAATGCTGAAGAGACCTTTAGGTGACATCACATGCCAGACTCTCGAGTGAAAACCATATGGAAAAAACGAGCCTTCAACTATGACATATAGGGGGTTATGTGAAGTGGACATGAAAACTTGTGGGAAGTATGGAGTCATCTGAAAGTGATGGCATAGATGAGATTCTACTAAAGATGTCCCCCTGACGCTCTGCGTTCCAGCTGAGGAGCATTCTGGCGTTCATTTCCAAGTGAGCTTGTCAAAAACTAATGACTATGTGCAACATTCTTATTAAACCAAATGACTGTTTTCCGATAGTGCAAACTAGAAATAAATCGGACTGACCCATGCCTGAGAGTTATATCAGTCCAAGACTTAAAGATGTTTCACTACTTTATTAAATAGCCAACTTTGACGGTGAACTTTTACAGTAATCAATGACTGACTAGCTACTTGATGATAACGAATATGTCTTCTGAATGTTCAGTGTTTTCTTTAGACTAGCTGACACTAAAATGCAGTATAGTATACTATGCAAGCTACAGTTTTATTGAGGACCTAAGTTAATGAAACAAATTAGAAAAAATCAATAGGCGTCTATTTTTCTGTTCACAGGCACAGTTGAAACGTATCATTTAGTGACCGAAAGAGTAATCTTCTTACCATATATCAAATCTCTATCTCTGCATCACTCTACCGCAGTGTGCACATCTACCACTGTTAGTATTTCATGATCGAAAATTGGATTTCGGTACACACCCACACAAGGTATGTACATACACATCTTTCCTTGACTTTGAAGCGTTGAAAAATGACCATGAAACCATAAATATACAAAAACAAACAAAGACGTATGGACAAGTTTCATTCTATATCATTTTTTCCATCATTTCGCGGGGCTAAATCATTTTAGCAATCTCTATTACTAGTTTTAAACGATTATGCTTTCAGCCTACTAATATCAAAGTCTTCAATAACAATTGGATTCTTATATAACATGAGTAAAATATCGGACGACATTCCTCGGTAACTAAACACTGTTTGATATATATATATATATATAAGTCAATTATAAGATAACGTTTTCAACTCTTTTAAAATGAACATCTAACGAGATGTCTGTATTGGTGGCCATCTGACAATCATAAAGGCTGAGACAACCTAATGGCCTTTTATTAGTCTACAAGATAATAATTAGTCATTCATTTAATGGCTAAAATGCTTAACTATAGAAGCTGCATAAATTTCATGAATAAATGACCAGGAGTTTGAATACAACTGTTTAGACTGTGGAATATACTCGTATGATCACAAAAGAAACCCAAAAGGCAGTTGCAGCGACGAAACGTGGTTTTCTTTTCAACAATGTCAACAAACAGAATTCACATTTATGAATATATAGCAAAAAGATGAAAGTTCCTGGACTAATTCCTGTTAGGAGTCGAAATAAAATGAAATGTATGTACATGTACTTCGATTCATTCCGATACAGCCCGCTCAAATTGAAAATCAGGAGCCTTGTGTTTACTTCCATATTTTGATCTCCATTTGCATTAAATAACTACACTTTGCTTTTTAATGTGTTTCAACCACTGACAGGAAACAGTTCTCAAATCTCATAATCATTAGTTATGCAATCATAAATGTATTGTCTGCTTGAAAAGCCTGTCTAAATGAGACAATAAAACTATCTCAGAAAGCATCCAAATCAAAGACTATTATTTGTGTTAACGAAAAAGATGATTACAACTAAAAGATAATCTGATTGAGATGGTAGGTAAACCATAACCTTATGGCCATCTGGCACATAGTTACATCTCAGGCACAACTGCGGACTAGTTATGTGCTGCATCATATATACACATAGAATAAAGTTTTCATTTTTGTATGGCTCTAGATTCAATAAAAGAAGCCAGTTCACGGAAGAAACCTTAGACGCAATTTATTTATTGTGAATATTTATTAAAGTAAACATATAAAATATTTTGTCCTAACCTGATTAAGAGGTAATATAGATGTTTTCCTCCCCAATGGCTATATAACACGTAATCGGATAGGTAGAAAAATATTCCGAAAGAATAATAGTAAAAATGATATATTCAGCGATTCATGAAAGCAACGTCTCTTTTTGGAATACGAAAACTGAATAAAAGCGAAGATATAATGTTAGCACAAAGCGGCTGAAACGGAATAATGCGTTATTCTTTTAACGACTCTCAATGTGGAAAATTCTCTACTCAGACACTTTCAAATATAAAGGATAGGAATTTATCTAAGTACTCTCTTCCGTTACAGTTGAAACCAAAACATCTACCTGTACAATGAGGGGGAGTGGACATATTCATACTGACATTTTGGGGCTTCAGATCTCAGTTGGCCATTCCAAAAGAATATGAAAAGTTGTTTCTGTTTATATCTTGTTTCACAAATATTTTCATCATTTTTCAATTTTCTGGATCATTCCTTATGCAAAACAGTGTTCTTTTATAACCCTTCTGTGTCCACCTATGAACTATTACTACCGAATATAAATTTATGAGGAACATTCTATTCTCGATAAGTATAAAACTTGGGCACTGTGTTAGAGTGTAACTCCATTATGGATAAGATTTTATTTTGATAAATCACACACACACATATCAATTATGATTATGAGCAATAATTTGTGCTCGAAACGTCATCAGTTAATATTACTGTGTAACACTGTGATTTATCAAAATAAAATCTTATCCATAATGGATTCTATTCTCTAGCTTACATGCATAGTATTGTACTGTTACCGGAATAACTCCGTCCTGAAAACAATGATTTTGACTGTAACCATATTTTTATGCTTTCTGGGTAATAATTCGGAATGAAACAACCTCTCTTGTTATTAAAACTCTAGAAGCAGGTATAATGGCCAAAAATAGGGGAACGTATACCACTACAGGCATCTGAAACTATGTTTAGTATATAGAGATAGGAGTGAAGTAAGTAAAGCTACTAATTGCTTTGGTCCCGAAATACTGCGAACATGATGGTTAAATTGTAACACCAAATATACAGCAATACATAGTTAACCGAGCATCAAAATTTGATGAATAAGTTCTTCTGAACCTATGTGTGAATTAAATACCACTGGTTGTTAACAGTTACTTGTTAAATCTGTACTTAATCTCACTCTCTTTACTTAGTGCACTCGTGAAATCAATGAAGTAATAACTACTGTGGTTAAATATCAAAAACTAATAATGACAGTCTACAGAATAACCTACAAAGTATTCTGTCTGCTGACTTTTAGGTAAATCAAGTTAAATGGGGAAAATGCAGAACCACATCATGGGCATAATAAGAAACGGACAGTGATATGTTCTTAAATGCATAGCAGCTGTATCTCATTGGGTTGTATATTAGATGTTCAGCCGAAGGGTGATATGTTTAAGTTCCGCTGTATTAATCAAAACTTAGCAGTTATTTAGAATTACTGGCTACCATACATGAAATCCAGTATATTGACTGGTGGCTGGACATTTGTGGAAATGAAGAGTTGTTATTTAAAGTCACAGAAAAGAATTAAATTTAACCCAGAAAACGAATCTCTTGGTTATATCAAAAGAGAACAAGTGTTACCTTTCATAGGTCCCTAAGCCATATCCTATGACATAACCAGTTGCTTCACAAAATTCATTTCTCCTCCTTGCAAAATTGTAATCATGTTTAGTCAGCCTAGAGTTCATGCTGATTACATTATTTACAAATTTTAAGGATTTTTTTTCTTATAAATTTTGAGTTAAGAGAATCATTTGAATACAGAATCAATAAATGTGAAGTGTCATGTGTTCCGACTATTACAGATTCACCATTGCAGTTGTTATTCAGCTAATGACACTTAAACAAAACGCTATCAAAGCAAGTGAACAGATACCTATAACATCTTTTATTATTTATCATTCAATTAGCTCATGTTATATACTCATCAGTATAAATTAGCAATGGAAAGTAATGACAACAGCAATACTTACATCTACACGAAGGCTGGTCCGATACGTCAGGCCAAAGTATTCCGTTTCTTGTAAATCCAACTGTTTACAAACTTTTTCAAATAAATGAAACCCATAAGCATTTTTCTGAAAGAGAATATAATTTTATTGGGAAAATTAGTAAAATCTATTGCATTACATATCTGAAGATAAAACAATTTATTTTGATGATAATGTATTCTGTAGTGACACGCTTACAAAATAAGAGCAAAACCCGGGATTCTAAGAGATTTTAACTAATCACCTGAAGATTAATGATCTGACTCTTAGCTTGACTTTAAATCTTTCTTCGGGATCATCTTAGCAACTAGGTTATACAGCTTAATTCATACATCACCAGGATGGTAATCTAGAGAATCGCTGATGCAAAAATCTCCTTTTCAACTTCACTCATCAGCTAAGTATACTGAATCTATGTCAGTGTACCTGTTATTTGCCAATTCGCTAGAATACCAAGCTTCCAAAAATTCTCTGGCGTTCTTGGTTTTTCCTCTGTCTAATATTTGAACATTGTCTCAGTCGAACTGACCGTCATCTAGATCATCTACAAAATAAATTGCAACGACTGAGAAAAGCACTACATTGGCCGAAGTGGACGTCATCTTCGTCTTCTCATCCATGAACACAAACTAGCCGTCAAAAGACATGATATCCACTCCCTCATATCACTGCATGCAGACAACCACGGAAACCAATTTGACTGGGGCAGTGTTCATATATTAGACAAAGGAAACACTAAGAACTCCGGAGAAATTTTGGAAGCCTGGTATTCCAGTGAATCGGCAATTAACAGACACATTGACATAGATAAAATTCACCAATCCCTAAGAGGAAAACCTTATGCACAAAAAGTCAAACTTCAGGTCAAGGGAACAATCAGTACCAATACAAGTAACCTAAAGAGTGTGAAAACAGACGAGAGCAACCAATCGTGTTCAAGGTTACCAGGAGAGATGCCTAATAATCTCGTGGAGAAATTTAAAGTCTCACTTCAAATTGAAGCATGACCTGAAGATGTTGCCTGGTAAGGCAATGAAAGCTCCGCAAGTAAACCATCCAGCTCAGAGAACACAACTACATCAAAATCATCCACTTGAGCTACAAATCTTCTCCATTATATCTCAATTTAACCTTGAATTGCCATGATGTAAACGACCTGCTTAAACAAGAACTACATGTGTCGGGCAACAACTAAAAACTGTGATGTACACATATTGGTGTGCTTTTTTCAGTATCTGAAATGAACTCAATGTTTTTCAACAACAAAATCTGTGCACCTGGCAATGAGCCATGTCTTTTGTGTGAAGGCTAGTGATAACACCCGGCTGCTGCACTCACGATAGATGGAGAGGGGTTCAAGCCCTTGACCCACTAGTTGGAAGCTGCTCACCAAGACCAATGAGCCACAGCTTCTTCGTGATCTGAATAACTATGGTTTACGCATAAATGGGTAAACGGCTGGATAAAGCCTTAATGTTACTATATAAGGGAGTCTGTTTGTATAGCTTCTCACTGCACCTAGATTTTCCCAGATAACTACTCTAAAGTTAATTGATTTTTCACATCAAAGTGCAAATGAATTTGTTAAAATTATGCTAGGTGGAATAATGAGTATTCGCTAGTCTTGTTCACAACGTGTTTAAGCCTGTTTGTTGACTAAACTGATCGAAACACAAATTTCATCTGGTAAACAAGCCTCTAGGATTATCAAATAAAAATTTCTTATTTTTATATAGCTAAACATATATATAAGAATTGAAAATCGTTAATATGACGGTTCAACTATGGGTATTTTATGATATTCGAATACATCTTCATATACAAATAGAATAACTTAAAATCTGAATAGTGTAACTTAGAAAGTGTCTCTTTTCTCATTTCATAGTATTCAGTTGCTGTTATTGTACTGAACTGATGAATATCACGATTAGAAAACAAGAGATCAACTGAATAAACAAGACGCACTGCATAACTGATTAATTCTGTTTAGGAACTAGTCAGGAGTGTTCAGTCATTGATGAATGCGTTAACAGATGACTGGCTATACAAAAAATAGAGCCTAGAGATTTTTATGCCACCAGTTTTTAATGGTAGCACATTTCTCCTGTTGGATCCAAAGCTTAGGAATGATGTTGTGCGTGACCCTAAGTACAGAGTGCTGTGAAGTACGTAAAAGATATGCTAACTTTAGTGGTCTTCACTGACTTCTCAGTTTATATGTATAGATGTGCATGTATTTCTTCATGAGTTTAAACTAATAGATTTTATTTTCTATCGCTTTTCCAAGTACTGGTTTTGTAGGGATTTTGTTTGATTGGTTGGAGGATTTCATCATGAGCTGATATCGGTTAGAGAACCATTGGAAAACCTTCAGGGAGTACTGGAGAGCTGTTTCGTCATAGTTTGGGACTCCTCATCAGTATGCACTCATTGAGGTTCGAACCCAGGACCTTATGGTTACAAGGCGAGCTCGTAGACCGTTAAACCGCTGGGACCCTATCCAAGGGCCCATGAATTCTAACTTCTGTCAGTTCATGACATAACGTGATGTCAGCTCATGGTGAAATCCTCCAACCAATAACAATTCCATTGAGAATTGTATCTTATGTATTTATGGTGCAATAATGATAAAGAAACTTACCTAATTTAATAGAAGTTAGTAGATATCAGGATGAAAAGAATTTGAATTGCGTATTAAGATTTACAGGATTTCGTCTTACTTAGTTGTGCCCTCAAGTATAAAACACGAAATTCTACTAAAATGATGCATTTTACACCAAAGAAATTGTTGTTTTCTTTTCATGAAATGAAACTGGAGGTGTATTTTTTACTAGAGTAAGACATCACACGATAGATTACATGCTAGCACATGACTAATTGATATTGTGAATTGATGAATTGTAGCTTTCTTGTGATTAGACTAGTTAGATGATTGCATCTTTTGGCAATGAATACCTTTGGCTTACATTTGTTAGTTGTCTTATCAGTAATGAAATGTTTACAACTGTTAACAGTATTACAATTTTTAAATCACATAATCATAATATCTGCAAAGTCAGCATACCTATTATATTTATTGTGAATTAATACTATCTTATACTGACGAGAGACAGTTATCAACAGATTTTTCCCGTTTATGTAAACATTGCTTGGATTTTATAAAGTTCGGAAGTTCGCTAAAGTTTTTAGATGAAATTAGACACTGATTGATGACTTCCAGGCTGTTATGTGAATATATTTGGTAGATTCTGGAATACAGACACACTATCATCCAATATTTGTCATATCTCTTTACCTGTAGTCAGCATTTGACTCCGTACACCTAAAGGTATCTTGACAATGTTTGGCGATGAAGCGAGTCCCGAGAAAGTATATAGTACTAATCGAGGCACTCTACCAGAAGACATGAAGCCTTATTAGAGCTTACAGACAGTTTTCATCTGACAACCACAGGCATCTCTGAGGGGTGTCTTCTATCCTCATTTTTGTTTAATTACATGTACTAATAGAACTGACGCTAATTGAGTTTAACGACTTCAGAATTCACTTGTTACCAGGATAAAGTCTTGTTGACTTAGACTATGCACATGATATTGTCTCCTTAGGGGAAAATTCTGACACCGTCTCCCAGCTTAGAGAGGACGTTTGTACTGCCTAGAAGTTCGGTCTATACTTCTTTGTGATAATGAGACATGGCCATTGAAAGTGGAAGATATGAAGAGGCTAGATGTCTTTGACCACAGATGTTTACGTTCTATCTCGGGTGTTAAGCGGTATAATAGGGTGAGTAATATCGATTTTAGGCGTAGAGTGTTAGGTGTTACGCATGTCTAACCATCACCTTTGTCGGCGAACAATGCTAACTGACATGGGATCAGGCTGGAAAAGAGTTAGCGGTGGTCATATCGTAACTTGACTTCACCCACGAAGTCTTTGACAGTTAGTTTGAGCCCTTTAGGGATGTACAAACTTCCTGGCTGGGGTCCTTGGTATGCTAAGAACCAGTGGTTGGAGACTACTGGTGCTATAACTCAAAATCGTTCTAAGTGGTGCAAATGCATTCGCTCTTTGTGATCTCCCAAATCTATTAAATCCTATTGTTTTTCTCTGTCTATCTGTCTGTAAATAAAAACAGGTTTTCGTCTTAACAACAAAATGGAGGCTTCAAAATCGGAAACAAATAAACTTAACAAATATGCCTTAATTTGTTCAAATATTATTCTGTCATTTCTAAGAAGACTGAAATAAACACGAATAATCCAATTGTTTGCTTTGACACGTTTATCGGTTGTATTAGAAACAATTTAATGAAGAGGAAAAGTATAAATGCTTAATAATAACAGATGAAAAAAAATCCCCTGTGATTTTACTGGGTATTGTACTTGCATTTCACTATAGAAAATGTTTCACAAGATTACATTTATGAGGTGATTTAACCGAACGATATTATCAACCAACCAGATTCTAGAAAATAAAAGAATCTGAGGTTGTTGACCGGTTAGTTGATGGTGAAAAAAGAAATTTAGAATAAATCTCATGCTTCTGAATGTTTCTTAATAGAGTTTAGGTTTTTAGAAAGACCAGTTATCAACTCTGCTTTGTCCTGGATATAAGCCATCTCCAGGCTGCTAACAGCATATGAAACATGAGTAGACCTACATGAACAGTGAACATAATAATTTGTGATAGCTATAATGCAATGTAGATTTCTTCATGAACTGATATCAGTTAGAAATTCATAGTAAATCAGTAAGAACTAGGCAACTGTTCCATCTTAGTTCGGTTTCCAATCCTTCTCTAAATGGTGTCGGTTCCTCAGAGAAATTACCTTGAAGTCATTGTAGTTAACATAAAATTAACACCTAAAAATCAAATGAATGAATTACGTTCCTGGTATTCTTCACTTCTTCAAATTTTGTCGATAGTTGATACTTATTCGGTGAAAATACAAGTACTCTAGCTTAGTCAGTTATTTCTGTAAGCAGTTTGTCGTGGTTAGAAAACAATTTTAATTAGTTGACTTCGCCTTTATGCGATCCCTTAAGTTTACTGCTAGTCAACCTAGTTAGCTGTTAATAAGGAACCGTTAACAACAATCAGTGAGGCAGTCAGGAAACACTGATATACAATTTGTCCTATTTGAGACTCAGTTAACTTTCGATTTCCGCTTCTGCGGGTTCTAGTTAGGTTCATCACGCATAACTCTGACGTCTGAACATCATCCACCAGGCTAGTAAGTTGAAATATTCACTTGTATGATATTATTAATATTCAGAAGTTAGGCTTATGGAGATATGATTAGTCTTAAATGAAACTTTATCACAAACTGACGTCAGTTAAATAACTTTTGAAGATTAAAGACCACTGGAGGTAGATAGATTTACGGAAGTTCAGGCAAGCAGTCATGGGGAACACTTTCTCATGTATAAGAAGAGATACACATGTGTAGGTGGTGACAGTGTTTTTGTTATATAGCATATTGATAGGAGTTAAAATAATGAGCTGCTAGATTTCAATATTGTGGCTGAACATTTATGTGCTAACATTTAATTTTTCTTTGTTTTAGAGTTCCCCCAAATGAATCGCGACGATATCTTACAAAGTGTTGACTGGGCCACAGTTGTAATATAAACAACTGGACAACGCGTACTTGCAAGACGTTAACTAAAGCCATTACACGACAAAAGCCTCTCGAAACCAGTAAAACTTTACATTCTTAATAACATGCATTAGTGCACCCTATTTTAATAGATGCTAAAATGAACAGAAATGACATTTCACAGCAAACATGTAGTACACTCTTGTACATTACAGTCTGAATTAACTAGAAAAAGTTAATTGGTTGTTAATCAATTTTAAGTTGGCTCAAACTCGTGCTCTTTAATGCGGGCTATGAATACAAGATAAGCTATGTATGTGGGCATCCATTTAGTGTGTTGTTCATGCATATACTGAAATGCAGGCCTATGATTGTATCAATATTCTCTATAATTGTGTTTACTAAGATTGTTGGTTGTATAGTGTGCTATTTAGCACTGTGCCTTAGTAACAGCAAACAACGTATAATTAAAAAACAGATGGATAGATGAACAGACAGATGCACATGCTAAACATACACAAATACAAACAGAAAATAAAATTATCTAAAATCTGTGCTTGTCTTACGGGGTCCAGATGTCTGAGCAATTGGTTCACATTGTTTTTAAACAGTAATGATGATAATAACATTAATAATTTTGTAAATATAAAAACCTAGTTGTTTATTGATTTCGCTGTAAGTTTTGTGTAGTAAAATAAAGAAGAGAGAAATAAGATAGCCAAACACATAGTCAATGATATTTTTGATTATTTTTTTTAAAAAGATACACAATGTAATTGAGAATGAAAAGAGAGATAATACCTTTGTACTCTGAGTCACGGAATGAGGCTAGTATATGGCCTTTTCTAGCAGTTATTTCATAGTACTGTAACTCCAGAAGAATAAACTGAAAATGGTCACCTAGATATCGGTTGGTAATTGAAACGCTTGAAGCGGACCACTTCAGGAATTCATTTCTCTTAGGTATAAAAATTTTTCAGTGAATATCAAGGTGAAATATTATTCAGGAGTGTGAGTTAGAAGACATCTTAAAGATGAAATCTAATTAATCTAAGTTTATCAGCACTGTGTACCCAATATTGAAAAACATATTCAAAGTGCTGTTTTTCAGGGATTTGACTGGTTGCTGGATTTCATCATGAGCTGACATCAGTTAGATAACCATTCGAAAACCTGGGGTTACTGGATAGTAGTTTTGTACAGACTTGGGACTCTTCATCAGTGCACACCCACAACCAGGGTTTGAAGCCAGGACCTTCCGGTTACAAGGCGCGAATTCAGACCACTAAGCGACTGGTACCCGATCGACTTGCCCGTGAATTCCAAACTCTGCCAATTCCCGATATAGCGTGACCACTAGTCAGTGTCATCGGCTGAGAGGTCGTATTGTAAACGGAAGATCCTGGGTTTGAACCCCAGTGGGTGCATACTGCCGAAGAGTTCCAAACTAGGATGAAGCAGCTATCCAGTACTCCAAGGTTTTCCAATGGTTCTCTAACTGATGTCAGCTCATGATAAAATCCTGAAAAACATATTTTTAAGAGAACTTGTCAATTGTTTTAAGGATATAAATACATTTCAACAACTTTAGTTTACCTAGTCGTAGGCAGTCAGTAAACAAGAACAAATGAGCAACAGAAGAACTAACTTCCAATTTCAGATGGTAACTGAAGTCTTTAAACGTAGGTGGGGTGAGCAGCTTAAATACTTGTATAAATCTTTTAGGAATAATACGATGCAGTTTGTTTTTTTACATTAACTGTGTTTTTCCTGAAAACTACACCATGACTACTTGCACACACAAGTCATTTCATACAGTGAATCTTATGGATACGCTATCAGCTCGTTTCTGAAACACTTCAGCCTTCTTTCGGTTTGGACAGATCTCATTTCCTTTGCCAAATTCAATGTGTGATTAAAGTTTGTTGATTCCTTGCATGTTTGATCGGTGTATAGGTACTTGTTTGCATTTACATGGATGCCATTAATGTTAATAGTACAGTCATCGAGAACAGCAGTAAAAGTAAAACAGTGGACTTTGCATCACTTGATTCCTAAAATAATATCTACGCTTTTATTTTTAAACTAGAATTGAAAATTAATATTATTTGCATGAATGTTATAAACCTGAATGATAATAAACACTTGGTACAGAGCAGGTCATTCATATAAGATTTAATTTATCCTCAGCACTTGTCTACTGAGGAAATATGGAGGAGGTCATGTGGATAGGAAATGAAAGCGGATGGGCAGTCATGGAGTCAAATGAAAAAACATTCATAGAATAGAATGAAGTGGAGGTGTGCTGCAGCAGCTCTATGTTCCAGTTGAAACTAGAGGGAATACTGACAATAATAAGTCTACTGAATAAAAATAATCAAAAGGCAAAATATTTCAAACCTCCTAGAGGTAGCCTCTCACTTCAATACAAAGTTCCTCCGACTGTGGTCAAAGAATGAGAATGGAGGCTTACCTTGCTGAAGAGTGATGACAAAGTTGAAAGTTAGACCTACGGACTCCCAACGATTATTTCCTTGTATTATCAAACAGTGATTAATTTTCGGAACTAGATTACTTCCAAAAATAGATGCTTAATTTTGTCAACATTTACCCATTGGTATAACTGTAGAAAAATAGTCGAACCCTATCTACTAATAAAGGATATGACTTGTCATAATCTATTACTAACACATTCCCAAATTCTTCTATTCTCTGCCGTCCTCTTCAGCTACGTCCACGGTTGCCCATAACCTCTCACTTCCTCCATGTCACCCTCATATTCACCACCCACTCCTCACTCCCCATTGAGACTCCACTCGACCTGTGGTCTAACGCGCGATGTCATCCGACGCTCTCCTCAGCGTGTTCCCAATCAATCTCCATTTTCTCCTACATGTTTGTTGACAGCCCGACACTCGGCTGATTTGTTCCAATGCAGGGTCTCTTGTCGCTAATTCTTCTTGGCCAGCCATTCAATCTTCAGTATGGAGTTGGAGAAGACAGCTGTTTATGAAAGACTAAAATGTGTTGGGAATGTCTCGCGTGACTCGCTCGTCAAGTTGCTGACCCACGCAGAAGAGAAGATTGATTCACTTGGTATTCGTGTTTAAATTCCGAATCTTGTTGTTTGTGCTGAGGCAGAGTGCAGAAGATTCCCACACTGGTTGAAGGTTGACGGAGGCGTATCTCGCCTCTCCGATTCTGGCTGGCTGTGGTTGAAACCCTGCTTCCTGGTCGGATAAGTGGAGGAGGTGACCTATGTCAAATATCTCCCGTTGACAGTGGTCCGTGTTGGTTGTTGTTGGTGTAGGTTGGTTGGTTGTCGTCATCCACTCCGTCTTCTCTATCTCCACCTGCAGTCTTGTTTTCGTTGCCTGATTCTCTGTCAGTTTGTTGGTTTTCGTCTGAGAGTCTTCGAGTTTGTGTGACATTAGACATGAATCCTCCGTGAAATCCAGATCTTCTAGAGTCTTCTTATTGGTCGTTGCAGCGTCTTCCTGTCTTCTCACTCCCAACTCACAGTCTGACGCATAGTCCAGTCTACCACAATCAGGATTATCATCGGTGATAATAGGTGGTCTTGTCTTACTCTTGTCTTCACTTCGAACGCCTCGCTGAGTTTTCCGTTGTCGATCACTAGACATGTCACATCGTCATCATCATCACACAGCTGTTGAATGAGGTTGATAAATACTTGGGTACTGCACGCCTTAGTGTTGAAGCAAATTTCCAAATTACTTCGTGGTCCACGCTGTCTGTCGAAGACTTTTTGGAATTCGATGAAATTGAAGTGGAGGTTTGACTGTCATTCTATGCTTTTTTCTGTGATGACGATGCGTGGAGTTTCAATTTGATCAGCACCTGATTTGCCTTTCCTGACATATTGGTGTTGTAGAACTCTGTATCAGTTGAATATATGCTATTTCAGTTGCGTGATTGATCAATAACAAAAAGAAAGTAAGCACACACCTGCAGAAGGCTACTTGAGGGCTGCTATAAAATAACTGAAGGTATAAGAATAAAACTTGGGCACTGTGGTAGAGTATAACTCCATTATAGATAAAATTTTATTTTGATAAATCACACTTGGTTATACAGTAATATTAACTGATGACGTTTCGAGTATAAAGTATGGCTCATAATCATATGAAGTCCACAAAAGTGAAATATGTTACTTTTGAGCAGATTATCAGTCAAGCTTTGCATATTTTCTACCAAATGTTTTATCCGCCATCGATTATTTTAGACTACTGAAGTGTTTTACATACTCTTAACTGTTTTCAACATTCCACGATTAGTTCTCATTAATTTTAAAATGATCTCACGATGATATTCAACTGATAATTACGTGTCATAGAAGTTGTGCAGACCATTTTGATGACTGTAGTGAAATTAAGAAACAATAAGCATCAGGATTGGGTGGTTCAGTCTACAGAATTCTTGATCGATAATTCGGAGACAATTGGCTCAAATCACTAACTGGATCGGTATTTTTATTTAAACTGCAAAATATCACGCATTACACAGATCCTTTTTTTAATTGCAGTTAGTTAAATTACTACTACGAATTTCAATAAGTTGTAGTGTGTGCCATAATTCTGTTTAAACTTTGTAATAATAAGCAGAGAATATATGAAGCAATTTTTTACATTAATTTGCCTATTTTTAAAAATATCTTAGTAAATGCCAAATACACATATAATTGTCGTTAAGTGGTCTAACCAAGTATGACAGCTCAGATTTGTGTATAAATGTATAATGACTCAGCAAATGTGAGATTTTTCTTGGAACAAAAAGGGTATCGCATAGGATGGGTATATTGACTGTGTTTGAAGTTGTTCTCTTGAGACCTTTATGCAGTTTAACAGATACAATAACTTCTCACTATTGATCAAAACTGCACAAAATGACTATAATGTGAGGCTGATATATTTGTATGTATTCTTGTTAACTACGCTGTTCAACATTCGTTTCAGAGATGAAGAAGGCGTTATATTTCTTTGTGTGGTTATTTTAAATTATCGGCGTAATACTGAAAACAAGTGAACCTTAACTCAAATAAAACATACATATGATGTTGTGGAAGATGCATAAGGCCACAAAATCCAATCTCAAAAGTTTTCAGAATGAGCCACCACTATTGGTTATTGCACTGTGAGGAGACACCACTTTGAAGAAATTCTATTGAGCTCAGTAAATTCACATTTATGAATCTAAAAGAAGCACTAATACTAATGCATTAGACATTATACAGGAGGTTTCAGCTGAGCAGCTAGTAACTGAAGTGAATGACACAGTGAAAATTTGCAGTAAAATGTCTTTCCCCATCTTCTGTAATTCCTGTAGTTTTCCAGTAGGTAGTGTCTGGCGGTGGAACCCAGAACTTGCTTTTGGTCTCATTCGGGACTTGTCAGATAGACACACATGCATCTTAATGGCTAATGGTGTTCTCAATTTAAATCAAACCCTGAAAACTGACCTTAAGTGTTTCTGGGCATGAGAGGCACTTCTTATACAATAATTATCGGCATTTATCAACTAAAACCCATAGATTTCTCCGTTTTTGTTTTCTGAACAGAAATGGTTAGTGTCTATAGAAAAATCATCAGTCGCTGTAATACAGACAAATTTGATGAAGGGTCCCAAATGGTTTGGAAAAGGGTTCTTAGAAAATATGCAGCTAACCACCATCTGTTAAAAGATCACCAAGAAACCAATACATTATCGACGTATGCCTTCTAGTAGACTGATTATTTATGTCCACCAAAATTTATAAGTTTCGGTTAGTAAGCAAACACAAAAGTTGCTCAAAAGATGACTGTCATTCTCAGTAGCCAATTAGGTCAGTTTTAAGAGGATTTTAAACGATAACTGTAGGGTTCAAGTCTCACTAGAAACATCATCGGTCACTAGGATGCAGACATACGCAGTTGAAAGTTCCCAGATGGGACGAAAACCATGTCTCTGTCTACTAGAGAAAATATGCCTCCTCAGGATTCTAAGTTCACCCATTAGGGAAGAATCTTGCTTTCTAAAATCATTGTTGTAAAAGTAACCAGCAGCCGTAATGTAAGTTCAGTTATTATTCTAAGTCATACTAAGCTGAGAACACTTAAAAGCTATAATAATATGCAGGCAAATGTCAGTGTAAACAAATATATCCTGTTACATAATCGTTAGTTTACTTACTGCCAAGTTACATTTACGCTACACTTAATAAAGTAAAAAAGTAACAGTACATGGTCTGTAGACAGTCAACTGACTTCAACATGGTTATGTAATTTTACAATAAACAATATATTTCTGTAAACACAAGACAATGGATCGATTACTATTTGCAGCTAAAACCAATTTTTGTCTATTATTCCTACTTTGTTCATAAGTGTATATTTCACTGACTTGTTAAGTAATTAGACTAGCGTTAAACCAAAACTCCTATTTTAACAACTAAAATTCTCTCAGTATTTCGTCTTTCTTTTATATATGTATTTGTCGACATATGAGTTTCTGCAGTGAAAAATTCACTATTAATGGTCGAAATGATTCTTAAGTATAAATGTATCCGGTTCTCAAGTTAACCGAAGTACTAATATATTTTATATTGATTGGTAACAATTCCTGACGGCTTAGAAATTCGGACTACTCAGAACGAATAGCTTGAAGGTTGCTAGTAGCAAAACTAGGTGTACTGCTTTTGCACAGGTAGTTGAGCAGCGGAATACTCGCTAACCACATACGTGGTCCCGAGTTTGGTCCTAGACCGACGCATTTTTAAACCCTGCTTAGCCTAATAATATCAGTCATTTTAGTGTTAACAAGTTGACATAAGTAGTGTGTAGCCCTAGAATTATGAAATCACACTTTGTACAGACTTGTTAGTGTTTTCAGGTTTTTAGCTATAAAGGTTTTGTTTGATACCATATTCCACTCACAATCTAATCTATATACAACTTAACCATATATTTGTAAAACAATTAATCAAATGATAAAGTGGACTTTCGTATAATCCTTTTTAGTATTTAACATAGTATTTCTCTGGTCTATCAGTTAAATGCATAAAACATGCTTGATTGTATTACAGTGTTAACACTTGAGAATATCATATATAAAAAACAGTTATTTTTCCAACAGTAGCCATAGCATTTTGCGTTATATAAGTCAAAATTTATCTAAATTATTCATCCATTAGTTAATTGTCCCTTTCGATGTAAACAAGACATTTGTATTAAATTAAAAGGGATATTTCACCTAGAGTACTCTACAACAGCGTTCTACAATAATCCTTTAAGAAGTATTCACTGCTTACTCATAAAAAACTTTGTTTTAAATAACTGTTCAGATGTTTACAATAAAGGCAGGAAAGCTTAGTGATTTAATTTTGTGTTTAGTAATTTCATAGCTAAAGGTTTTAACGTGTTTAAAAATAACATATTAGAAGTTTTGGTTATGAAATCTAATCAAGAGAAGTATAAGATATTGGTTGCTATTTATGGTTCTTATTGGATCAGTGGTTAGGTGACCTACTAATGCTAATTTTTATTTTAGTATCATCGATTAACAGTTCAGCGTCAGTTTTTCTCTACAATCATTAGGCTGGAAATAAAGGGCCACACAACCATAAAGTATATTTTGGAGAGTCATCTAATAATAGTTCTAAACTATTAACTTCCTCCCCCAACAATTTGTACAGGAATGGCGGGTTATTATCATTATTCCCTTGGGTTCCATGTGTAATATAAGGATTCAACAAAACATCTCCAACTTCTCCTATTCTCTATCGTAATCTTCAGCTGGGTCCACGATTGCCCATAACCTCTCACTTCCTCCATGTCACCCTCACATTCACCACCCACTCCTCACTCCCCATTGAGACTCCACTCGACCTGTGGTCTAACGCGCGATGTCATCCGACGCTCTCCTCAGCGTGTTCCCAATCAATCTCCATTTTCTCCTACATGTTTGTTGACAGCCCGACACTCGGCTGATTTGTTCCAATGCAGGGTCTCTTGTCGCTAATTCTTCTTGGCCAGCCATTCAATCTTCAGTATGGAGTTGGAGAAGACAGCTGTTTATGAAAGACTAAAATGTGTTGGGAATGTCTCGCGTGACTCGCTCGTCAAGTTGCTGACCCACGCAGAAGAGAAGATTGATTCACTTGGTATTCGTGTTTAAATTCCGAATCTTGTTGTTTGTGCTGAGGCAGAGTGCAGAAGATTCCCACACTGGTTGAAGGTTGATGGAGGCGTATCTCGCCTCTCCGATTCTGACTGGCTGGATTTGACGTCTTCGTGTGTTTCGGCTGCCTGTGGTTTAAACCCTGCTTCCTGGTCGGATAAGTGGAGGAGGTGACCTATGTCAAATATCTCCCGTTGACAGTGGTCGGTGTTGGTTGTTGTTGGTGTAGGTTGGTTGGTTGTCGTCATCCACTCCGTCTTCTCTATCTCCACCTGCAGTCTTGTTTTCGTTGCCTGATTCTCTGTCAGTTTGTTGGTTTTCGTCTGAGAGTCTTCGAGTTTGTGTGACATTAGACATGAATCCTCCGTGAAATCCAGATCTTCTAGAGTCTTCTTATTGGTCGTTGCAGCGTCTTCCTGTCTTCTCACTCCCAACTCACAGTCTGACGCATAGTCCAGTCTACCACAATCAGGATTATCATCGGTGATAATAGGTGGTCTTGTCTTACTCTTGTCTTCACTTCGAACGCCTCGCTGAGTTTTCCGTTGTCGATCACTAGACATGTCACATCGTCATCATCATCACACAGCTGTTGAATGAGGTTGATAAATACTTGGGTACTGCACGCCTTAGTGTTGAAGCAAATTAGCAAATTACTTCGTGGTCCACGCTGTCTGTCGAAGACTTTTTGGAATTTGATGAAATTGAAGTGGAGGTTTCACTGTCATTCTATGCTTTTTCTGTGATGACGATGCGTGGAGTGTCAATTTGATCAGCACCTGATTTTCCTGTCCTGAATCCAGCTTGTTCCGGGCTGGTTGATTTCCGCATTCAGTGCATCTTTTATTCTCTATAGGATCACGCGAATTAGGTTTTTATTTGTCATGGACAAGAGCATTATTCCAAACGACTTCTCGCTCTTCTTTGGAAACTTGACAAGGTAGGCAGCCTTTCTTCCAGTCGACAGCCATCTTTCTCTCCTTCCAAATGTTCTGCAATAATGGCATGAGTACATCTGCTTCAGTTTCTATATCAGTTTTCAGTGCTTTTAGAGGAATTTCGTCTGTCCCTGCTGCCTTCCCTGACTTCAGTAGCTGGATCGTATTCAGAATTTCTTCTTTCGTTGGAGGATGAGCGTCTAATGGCAGGATGGTCTGTTTGTGCTGTGGTATTTCTGGACGAGTTGAAGGTGATAGTCATTGAAGAGTCGTTTGAAGTGATCAGCCCATTGTTTTATTTGTTTCTCCTCCTTGCTAATTAGGTTTCCGTGACCATCTCCTTTAGGTATATACTGTGTTGATCTTTTCCCTAACAGACACGTCGTTATCTGGTATGAGGTTCTGAGGTATCTTTTACCTGTGGCCTGTTATGCTTCAGTTGCCAGCCAGTGTGTCGTAGAATTGACTTTTGTCTTTCCTAGCACTTTTCTTCACTTCTTTCCTGATTCAGTGCAGTGTACATTGAACTCAGCTTCTCTCTGCTGTCCACCTTTGCATTGAGTCATCTTCTCTTTCACGATCCTTCACTCCTCTCCTCTCCTCTCCTGTCCTCTACCAGCTTCCAGGTAGGTGTTCATAGAGAGCCATTCCCTGTCTTGTCTCTTCTTTCTTCCTAAAACGGTGGTACATGTTTCCTTGGATATTACCTCCAGCGAGCTTCAATGTTCTTTCACACAGGTTCCCTGGGTGATACCACCTAGTGTCTCCGACTTTGTGTTTGATCAAATGTGTATTGAAGGTATAACTTGTAGTTTTGTCCTTCAGTTTCTGAGTGTCAAACGTGAATTGTGATCTGTCTCCAGTTTTTCTGGAGGATTTTAGCTTGACCTTGAGGGTTCCTTGAACTAAATGACAGTGTGAGTGAGCTCACATCTGCTCCCCTTCTCGACTTTATATCCGACAAGCTAGCTGCCTCTCCACTTTCTTGAGCGATGTTAAGGTGAAGTCTATCTGGTTTGTGGTGTGTCTGTCAGGTGTTTGTACATACTGACTGCGACTGCCGAATCACTGAAGGCTGATAAGTCTGTGAAGAGTCCTCCGTTCTCATTCATTTCGCCAATGGCCTCTCGACTCATGATGAGTTCTCTTCCTGTATTGTCTGCTCCCAGTTTAGCTGGCATTCATATCGCCCAAAAGGATCTTTTGTCACCATTAGGCATGTTTTCCATTAATATTTGTAGCTGTTTATAAAAGTCTTCCTTCTTCTAGTGTTCCGGTCATGCGTCATCCTGGGTTGATTGAGACGAATTGGTTACATAACGAACAGGATGTTATTTTGCTATTAAACACAATGTGACGACCTATTCTGTTCCTAACTAATTAGACGTAGTTCGTAGGCGATTCATTCTCGTAGTAGATTACAAAGCTGAAATATAGATAACTCAAAGAATATTTAATCTACATAGCCAGAACATGGAGAAATATAATTCATTTATATATATAATTTTTATAGATAAATGAAAGGTGAAATGTCGAAACAACTTACTATACAAAAATTGTTATTCAAAATTTTCCTTATTAATCTCAGCAAGTTGGCAACTTTGCTCGTACACGAAGTTACATAAAACTTAAATACCAATATCCAAGATAAAGTAAGGCTGATGATCAGTACTTTCAGATTTTTCAGTGGTTCTGTAACTAATGTTACCTCGTGATCAAACCTGTAACCATCCAAATCCATGTAAATCAACACTGGATGATTAATTATAACTTTTTTAATCTAATGTTGAGAGATTCGCTTCACAGAGAATTCTGATCAGAGACTGAAATTTTCATCGATGAATTCCAATTCTGTAGCATAGTAAATAACTTCTTAAAATGTTTGCAGTCTGAAAGGTGTCTTTGATACACTAACTAAACTCAGGAAATGCCATAATTTAAATCAGAATTAGTTTTTGCCACAATCAGAATAAATTCTACAGAATAAGGTGAACTGGTTTTATTTCATAAGGTTTTATTAGCTGCAAACAAACTGAATAATAAAATATATATAAGCAATCATTGTGAAATAATTCTTTTTTAAATATTACTGGCTCAAATTTATGATAGCTTGACTGAAGTTAACGTAACATTTCACCTGAATTTGTTGAGCATGAATATGTTCTGTATTCATTTCAGCAGTCACTTAGCCTGTGAAGTGAGCAGTTTTAATTTCATCAGACAACATACCTTCCAGACTGTATAAAGTGATACTATAAAGGCATAGACTCAGTCACAGTGGCCTTTAACACCTCATGAAATTTATTTTTCTCTAGACAGTGAAAATCAATTTTCTATCCCAGACATTAGTTTACGCGTTAAAAAGGCATCATTAATTCAATCCAGTCTCAGTTAAGTAACATTAAGTATTTTGAATGGCAGTGAGTCAATTAGATTGACATACAATTCAGATGCTTCATAGGGTTATAATATACAGTCGTACTAATTAGTTTGTTGTATTTCACTAGCATACCTAAGATCAATACCATTCACCATTTATATATTTGTATATTCTGTGCAAATATGTCTTCACGTAAGTTCAGTGTGAAATGAAACAAATTTTCTGATTCATGCTTTGTTTTCAAATGTTGTCACTGTGGTAAAACTTGTGGAACTCATCAAGTTCACTTTCTGTAATTAATTCAGGCGTGAGTTCAGAGTAACGCTAAAGCATTTCATTTATTTTTAGTGAATGTAGGAAGTTCATTTTTGCATGGCCACGTGACTTGAGACAAAGAAATTTATTAAGGTTTTTTTTTATCTGATGCCAACATTTTTTATTCGCAGCATCTAGTTTGTCAAGCCTGTAAGTATGTCCTCCTTTTGGACCCTAAATATTAATAAAGGTCTGTTCAACAAACTTTTAATTACATCGTAAACTGACTCACCACTACTGAGATTCACTTTGGTGCCAAACTTACGTATTATTACTGTTCCACAGATAGGGGATTCACAACAGAATGATGACAGTGCTGTAAGTCACATTGATAAAAAGTCATACTCAGAAGCAAAGGAGAAAGAGAGGCAGAAAACAGAACAACAACAAATTTAAAAGCCGGAACAACAATCACATGAAATGATTTTAGGACAATGCAAAGGTATTTTTGATTAGTTTATGTTGACCCACCCAACTGATCAGTAATCAGCACTGATCAATAAAACATCAAGTCGTATTTTAATGAGAAAGAGGTGACTGAAGGAAAATTTGTCAAGCAGTAATTTTTTTGAAACACTGAAAGATATTTGTACGTTTTCTTGTTTGTAATAAGTGAAGAATATATAGAACGAAAGCATTTAGAATAATCCCAAACAAAAAGTGGAACAATCATCTATAGCTTTCCCTGTCTTAAGTGGCTTTTATCTGTTGTCATATAAACAACAGATGTGTGGGGAAGTAGACAGTTTTTCAGTGTACGACGTATAAAAATTTCAGCCTTATTGCTATCATCACATTGTGTATATATTTTTCAGGGTTATGATGGTCCGGGCTTTGGTCATGACTTTAGTTACTGTCTCCTTTGATACGAGTGCCAGTCTGTTATCTAACACCGCCATAAAAAACTAACTGACAGAATATACCAGTATTTATCTATACTCATTAAGAAATTAAAACTTTTTGTTAGCATGTGACATGATAATAAACTGTAGAATAAATGGTTATTAGTTAAGTGGTAATTGACCATACATTCATGTACTAAAGCCATATGAACACCAGGTACACCTAAACGGTTTGTAAAAGCCTCTTTTTAACTGTACCACTAGTGTTTTATACACAACCAGTGACTTTTGCTATCACTAGAGTCCGAAACAGAATGTATGCACTTTTCAAAACTATTTTAACGCACAGTGTCTCCATGATGCGAAGATTCTATATTTGTCATTTTCACCTGACTAAGTAGTTAATAGTCTCATAACTGAGTAACTTGTATTACTTTTCTTGATGACTTTTAAATATGGATTTGTGTATCATTCATCTTGGCGGTAAAATTTAATAACATAAACCTAGATTACATTCATTCAAGTAAAGCAATAGCCTCATAAGTAATTTAAAGGATAAAGTTTGATTGTATTACCAGTTTGCAAAGCCAATGTTAAGACTATTACAGGCGAACTTGAGTAATTTGGTGGAATACGAGACTTTAAATCCAATGTAAATAAGCAACAGTGAACTATTCAAATGTCGAATTTCATGTGTTCATAGTGAATAATGTAATTTATACAGTTAAATAATGCATTTAACCTCAGTTATCTGGTTTAATTATTTAGAAAAGTCAAATGATTTCCTGTTTTTGTTTACCCCAGACCAGCAAATTGACTACAGAAGGACAAAGTAAGACTAAAGTAACAAACCGCCTCCTTATATCACGAACCTTACGAACTTCCGCGTATCATTCTATCTCTGTGCCATCTCTAATGGTCATGGCTCCGACCTAAATTAACTCATAAATGTTCACTGTTGAGTGGTCGCAGAAGACAATAAGTAGGTGACTCACGAAGTGAATGAAACTCATGTTATATTATTCTCCTCAGTCCATGAAGGCTAATAACTATAAGATCATTTTCTTCAGATTAAAATAGTAATAAATTGTTTCCTTATAGACTGTTTAGACAGAAAAATAATTAAAACTACCTAAGATTATATGGCAGTCATTAAAAAGAAGAAGAAATATTATGAAAACTGAAGAAATTCCTTTCTTATGTGTATCCTCTTCTTTAGACGTTTAAATGCTAGAAGTCTACATATGTATTTGAGAAAATTCCATTCATACATGATTTATGCATCACAAATTATTGTAAATTTCATCTATATTCTAATATTTTATGTTAGAATAAAAGCCAACTTTAACCTGACAGTAAATAATTTACTGCGAATTGTGTCTGATATACTATTCGATAGTCAGCGTTTGCCGAAAGCACTTATCATTTCCTCTTGTTTATTAAGAAAAGAAAGGAAAAGATTATTTGCACTCGAAGCTTATAATTATTTATGAATATCTCAGAGTTATAAATCTAATGACATCCAGTTGGGAAAACATTTGATAGTCATGGTGTTAAGAAGAATTTTGGAAATATTGATAACTTCTTAAAGTGAAGGCAATTTCTAAATATTTTCCTGGAGTTACACGATAGGATCAAGCTACTTCTTAGTTCTGTAATGGTAAATCAGGTTTTCTAAGATTTTATTGTTGTATAGAATGGTATATACTGTAGTATACAGTAAATATAATTATTAGTCGTCACTTTTTATTCTCTTATTTTAAAGCTTAACCACTTCGATGAGAAACATTTGAAGATAAAGAACAGCATATAGCTGCAAGAATGCACAACCCCGCAATATCATCAGGCTCACACTAATCACACAAGTGTGGCGCATTGATGTTGATCAGGTACACACTAGTGTTTAGAGTCGAATTATGAGTTACTGGGTCCTATCAGAGTGTGAATGGGGAAAACCTCTGCTAGTAATATTAAATAAAGTTCTTACTTTATCACTGACTGTAATATCGGAACTAACTCACTGCTTATTAGTGATCACATTCAAGATGAATTTTCAGGATTTCTGATGGCAAGCAGAAAGTGCTTGGACCAACATTGCCGAATATAAGGATGACAACTCAGT
This sequence comes from Trichobilharzia szidati, assembly GCA_944472155.2. Classification (NCBI taxonomy): domain Eukaryota; kingdom Metazoa; phylum Platyhelminthes; class Trematoda; order Strigeidida; family Schistosomatidae; genus Trichobilharzia; species Trichobilharzia szidati. Next base: position 93,998,991 of record OX235279.1, on the reverse strand, counting down.
GATGCCATCCTATGGATGTAGCACTATGTTTCTGATTTCTAGAAGTTAGAATTCATAGACCATCGTATTTGAGTTCACTGGCTGGATAACAACATGCTGGTCGCGTAGCCTGAAGTTTGTGGGTGAGAAAAATTAAAGGGCTTCAAAATAAGACAACTGCTGTTCGGTTTTCAAACTCTTTTTGTAGGTTTGCTATGAAACCTGCCTTGAAATCAATTTCAAGTTAGACAGACGCCTTAAGGACATATGATAGTAAAACACATAATGTTCTTCAGAAACAGCAAGTTGGTAGATAATTTGTCCTAGGGCGCTTGAAATACATTACAATAACCTTTAGCAATTACCGCTTTCGAGGTTAAACTGTCTAAGCAAATATGACTGCCTTTGGATTTCGTCTGTTAATTTGTAAAGTCTGCCAGTACGCAGTATTTAAAAAAGACTTCGTGTTATACCAGTACATTAATATGAGAAGAAACTAAATGAATTCAAGGAAGAACCAGGCAATAGAACTCAGAATTTTGAAAAAACTTACATCAATAGTGTACGTTTTCTCCACTCCTTCTAGCATGAGAACATAACACAACTCTTCTTTTCCAGATGGTTTGAAATCACGAAGCGTACGTTTACGTTTACCGAATCCCGAACGCAGTGTGCCTCCATGAGACGTTTCCAAACTCAGCTGACTAGATAATCCATAATGTTTTGTATTCTGGCTACTGCTTTCAGTGCCACGACGACGTAAACTCTTGTAATATTCCTCTTTTGATAAGGTGTCAATAACTTCGACTGTTCCATCTTCTAAATATTGTATATTTTGGTGATCATTCGATAAGTGCTGCAAAATAAATGTTAAAATAGTAATTACTAGTGGTACATCCAATAATAAATAAAGAGTAGGCAATATCATTGTGACACCTCCTCACACCTAGCCAAACTTGTGCGTCGGTGGCACAGTGGTTAGGACTCTCACCAACCATGCATATGGTCCGGGGTTCGATCCCCTACCGGCGCACACCCGATATCTATGGTCGGCCTGAATTTGGGCTACCGATATCCATGCTGAAAATTCCACACTTGTACTGAAAATGCGGTGTGGAATCAAGCTGTAAATCAAAATAATAAAAAAACTTCATCAGCCAGCTATGCAATGCGATCATCAATCTAGACTGCATTTTAGCGCATTTTGATTTACACTAAGTAGCTGTTTGAAAATATCGGATTGAAAGATCTCATAGATACTGAAATCTTGCTTCTTCATACTTGTTGGCATAGGACGTGATTTCTCCTCAAATTCTGAACACGGTTTATCAGATGCTTGTGGCAGATCAACCAGTAGTTTGGATAATGCATAGTGAACACATCCTAGAGACTAGATTCTAATTGTGGTTCATTATGGCACTACTCATTTTAGAAATAACATAACATCAAAAATGAGGAATGTAGTCCAGGAAGGTCATATTACATGAATGCGTTACTAATTCCTCTTTTTATTAAACATTAACAGATATCTTAAATGACTACAATAAGGTGTTTCATGAGCGAAATATGAGGAATAAATGACATAGGAAAAACTCCTGTAAATTGAAGCTCTTGTTCTTGAAAGATGAAGCAATTATAATGAGTCTAGTAGCTAAATAAAAGTCAGCAGGAGAATTTCAAATCTGAAATCATTACAGATTATTGGCAAGTGTCTTTTTAAATTGTGAAGCAACAGCTGTTATACACAAAGAAAAGTGAACTTGAAAGCCTTAGGAAAATAAATCATTAGTAGGCTACAATCCACTCAATCAATTTGAAACGTTGACTTTATTTGTTATTCTTCAAGGATACCAACAACATATTGGAATGCTTTAAGAATCTTAGGGAAATTTAAAAGAAAACCAATATATTCCGTTCAGCACAAAATATCAAGCTCATATCTGAACTCATCATACTACATTTTATTAAGATATGTGAGTTTTACTGAATAAGTTGACAAGTCTTAGTAATTCATAATCTTTTGAGCGCTTTACATTCATTTTAAAGGCGGACAACTAAGCACAATGGCTTGAAGTTTACGTAGACAAGTATATGCATATATATGTGTAGGTGAAGGTGGGTTAATAGGTTTAAATCGGATTTATTAAACTAGGAAAGTACAGTTCGCAATAAAAGGGGACAATATTTGAACTGCTGTACATTTGTTAATAACATTAATCCTGAAAAACACGGAATTCTAATTTCCTTCACAGTACTTGAAAAAAGTGTCTTACACAACAGATGAGGAAATGATAGTTTTATCATTGAATTTTATTCCTCGAAGTCTCAGCTAAGTGAAACAGAGTAAATAAAGTGAATGCCAACGTCAGAAAAACGAGAAATATAGTCGTGTGACGGTTAAATTGCAAATGTATGACATAAAACCTGTTTGCTGGAATATAACAGTTTTCAAAACCTAGCCAAATGTAATTTACGTTTTTGGTTGTTATAAAACTTATATGACCAAAAGGCAGCTAACGTAAAATAATTAAGCTAATCCACATATTATGATCGATAAACTTAGGACAATCTAGAAATCATTCACAATCTTTAATTATCAAACTGAGGGTACTGACACTTAGCTTCAGAATTTGTTTAACAGCATATATATATGACATATTTATGGTTTTCTAAAGACGTATCGTCAAACAAACTATCTACATTTTGCGGAGCTTACAAAAATTTAAAACTAAAGGACTCTGATCAAAAGAGTCTACCAACGGGAACACTAAAGCCAGTACTTGATAATTAGGCCTAGAGTCAGCTTCGAGGACTGCGACTTCATCTGTTTTCTAACCTTGCTATTTGCAAAGATTTTAAACGGTATTGTCCTTTCAGAATGACAGGTTAGCTTTTATCTAATGAGCTATGACACAGTGATCATATTTAAAAGGATCAAATCCTATCACTGGTCAAGTTTGTGTTCCATCTGTAATCAGCATTCCTTAAACCAAAATAAGTTCAGTTTAGAAACTAAGGCAACATATCCTCTACTTATAAATGGAGGTAGAAATACTGAAGACCTTAATCACTTACTAATGTATGTCAACTCTTATCTGTAATGTTTAGCTTAGCAACTGGAAAGCAGCTTACTTTATTTCAGATTAGAAATGAAGGGGAATGTCTTACAGTTAACTAGACAGTGATACCAATAAGGTTACCTGTGAACTTAGTAGAAGCACCACTTAAAACTTAACACAACCTTGACTGTCATTGAATAACTGCTAATTATACAATGATGCTATAAAGTTTTTAAATTTCAATTTATTTACCATAAAAATCAGACAATAATTTATTTTATAATATTCTTCCTTTCAATTGGTGAATATGACTGTTTAGCTTTACAGTTTTGAATATAGGCTTAGATGTGACTGTTCGCACTTCATCAACACTGACTTTTCCTAACGCTGTTCCAAGTTATTTTTCTTGGCAGACACTTACGAAAAAATTGCATTGGATCTGCGCTTGACTCATAGTGTTGAACAATGTTCTGTCACTTTTTTTCAAGTACTTTACTATCTTTTATCAACAAAAAAATATACGAAACAAATTCTTGGTTGTATACTCTACTTTGTTCCATATTTAAGTACACACGAATGGAAATAACCAAGAGCCGAATTATAGTTACTTTATTTTTCTATTATGATTTAATTTTTTACATTTTCATTTTGTAGTGAAAATAAAAACTTTATTGAAAGACTGTGCATTTGTCTATCCTTCATTATTTGTGATTGCAAAATGAAATTACATAAATGACACAGAAAAGTGATTAATAAAGTACTCAAGTGGATGTATTTTTCACTCGCTTTTGTCTTAATTACTTGCATAAATCAGTACATGCGTAATAATTTGCTGAATTTTGTTATTACGTTCTACACACACATACACTTCATGAGTCTATAGATTGATCATGTCAGGTTCTGATGATCTAAAAAGTATCCATCAATATTAAATTTGTGTGTGAAACACGAAAACATCAAGAAAATGCATTCATAAAAGAATTACTACATCTGGGAGGTGAATCTATACTGTTTAACATGCTAATAGACGAGGTTCTCTCTTTGAAAAGCTTACCAACTTAACTGGTTTTCACTTGAATAATTAGACGTTACTTAGAATTAAGTTTCATTTGAGTCCTTTAATGTTCCATTTATCACAAGTTCGTTAGAGATAAAGTTGTCTATTGGTAATCCTCTAATTTAATCACGAATACTCAATGAACAGATTGCAATACAGTTGACTTTAAATTTCACAATTTCCTACGGATTTAAACCTGTTTATTACAGAAATAAAACACATGAATATTGAAATATCTTAGCGGAGACTTAACCTGAATATTACACTTAAGTCAGGCAAAATTTTAATAAGAAAATATTTGATGTTTTATACAACCGCTGAACTAGTCATCTTTCTATTATAGTATATTGTACTGGATCACGTATCCAGTAGTCGCTCGTTAGCAAATGTCGGCTTCGTAGTCAGCTATCTAGCGGCATGGAACCCAGTTTCAGTTAAAGTTGCTCGAAGAATGTAAAATTTTCACCATTCATCACTCAGAGCTAGAGCTACATATCAGACGAAAGCTCTAAAAATGTCACATCCCTTTGGAAAAGTATTTATAGTAGAAGGCTTGACATCTTTTAAGAAGGGGATAACTAATGGAAATGTTAATAACACTTTCTAGTTTTACAACTAAAACCTTGAAAAACCAGCCAAAAAAACAGCTTGGATACTCTTTCAAATGCCTCGGAATATACCTTTTCTAGCAGTTAACAAGTGGCTAATAAGCCTCTCTGTATAATTTCACTCTGATTAAAGAATAAGTAAATCCATGTCCAAAACAATACGTTACAAGTTTTCCGTATTTGATTTTACAACTTCTCAGACTATATTTTATAATTTGATGAAAAATAAATAGAGGTCCAAGGTCATTTCGTCTTCACGCTTAGTCATAGTATATGAAGTGTTATTATATTGAGTGTTAGAAAATAAAATAAGTGAGTTTCAAAGCCTTATGTAGACATTTGTGATTGTACTACTATGTAAATTTTCTAATTGTGCAGTTTTGACTTTCATTTATTTTTAAGCAATATTTTCATAAAATTCTAGCCTCTTATTTTCAGTTTGATATTATAAATGACAATAAAAGCTATATACTGAAATGTCAGTGATACTTTAAACAGGTGATAGGGAACAGTGTAGAATACCAGTAAATGGGCTGGTAGCAAATAATCTAGAAATGTGTATCAATTACAAGAATATAGAGGGATATACATAGCTGTCGAAGTGTAGGAAATTAAGAGGAATAATTTCCAGTAACGGAAACATAACATGCCCACTAAAAGTTGTACACTGAGCATGTTGCAGATAAATTCCGTTCACTGCTGACTATAAGCATGTCATATTTGAGTATTACTGTCAATTAAAAGGTTTCGAATATGTATATGAACTAAATAGTTTTTTCTAAGGGACTTCACTAATGGGATAAAATGGGAAATATCTGTAGACCTCACAATGTATCTCTCATTCGTTCTTTCCAGAAACCAAGTTCTGATTCAATGTGTAGCTCTTATATGTGTTAGATTACTAACTGACAACTTGAAATGTGGGGGTTGAAAGCTATCACCTGGTTACTAAAACAATGAGTGATCACTATCATATGATATATAAAGTTCAATAGTTTATAATTTTTATCAAAAGCGATTAATAGTCTTATAATTAATAATATATGTGCTGCCAATAGAATCATTATAATTTGGTTTAATTTTATATTATCAAAAATCATTCAATTTGCTACCATCTCACATGAGACTTCAGTATTTTATTAAATCCTTACAGAATACAAATGTAAATGTTATTTAGTAATTTAACATGTGGATGAGGCTATAAAGAAGCACATCATCTATCACTAATGTGTAAATATGGCAAATATGTAGCTGCTAAATAATAACATCTGCTTAGCATTTAGATGAATTGAAAATCGTTGAAGGAGATTTAAGGGCTACGTTTCATGAATAGCGATATATCTACCAAACAAAAAAACATTTCGAATACTGCTACAAAGGACTAATATAATCATAAACTATTACTAATGTATTTAAGACTCGGTTATTTTCAAAGAAAGGTCTTTGAAAAGTAATAATTTATTGACTGTTGCTGCATGTCAAATATGCAGACTGGTGATATTTGTGCTTCAGTCCCAACAAGTGAACAACAGGTTAGAACGTAAACAGTTGAGCGTTGTGCTTCACTGAGACAAATAAGTTTAGACTACAGCTGATTACACTTGCATGTCCCCAGTCGCTGAGATGATTAGAAATATTTTAAAACTTTGGCTAACTGGCATTTTATGGGTGACTAACCAACGACTTGTGATCACAGTGTAAGTTATGACATCATACTAGTCAGTAATCGATTGCTCAGGTGAATGTTAACAAAACTACCGGTTTTCGTAGTTAACAGTGAAAACCCCAATCACTTTATTTGGATGCCTAAGAACCTAAGAGTAACAAAGTTAAAAGTGTATAATAATTTGGGTTAAGTTTTGAGTTAGAATAACTCCAAAAAATGTACTTATTTATGAATTTAATTACTTGAGATTGAATATGTGTATATATAGAGCGATTTTAATCTCCGGAAAGAGGATATGCGGTGTTAGCCACAAGCGGTTTTGCGAATAGGTGAACTGAGCCTTATGTGACATATTACTGAAAGAGACTGGTATCGAAAGATATGACATGTACATGCATTTTCAAACCACATTGAATACACTGAAGCTAATTGGTGATATGTTTACTGTTTTCATAATGTGTGTTGTTTTAGGGGAAATATGTGAATGAATCCTGGTGTAAAAGATGAAATAACGCATACCATAATCAACACCATAAAGCAAATGACTGATTTACATTTAAAATCATAGTGCGAACTATCTACGTGCAAAAGGGTATCTACCTTCAGACAGGTGATTTTCAAATCTAACTTGCATAGTTCTAAATGTCGGAACGAGCCCTCAGATCAGCAATGCGAAATAATTACCTTACCTATACCAAAGTTTAGGAGTTGAGTGATCAGCTAAATAGGTTTAAACGACGATGAAATAATATTATTATATGTATCGTATAGTTTACTTAACCTGACAGATTCTATTAAATAATATTCTCAAAACCCACTGAAGATACTTCCGTCTCTTCCGCCCTACATTACAAAACAATAAGTGTTATCGTGACTGCAATATGTAAGTACATTCTATAAAATGGAAAATATAGTTTACATTAGGAAAAACTGCAAAGTTGACTTTCGTGGAGAAACAGAGCAAAGAAGTCCTGTTGGTGACTGGAAATACATCAAGCTTTGCATAAAGCCAAGCCGATAAATAGTTTTGAAAACGTGCTGTAACCACGTGGCATGAATTTGTCACAAACAGTCTTTCATCTTACAGCAACTGAAGACAATTAGGCTAGTTGCAACTTGAGGTGTCCTAATTCTTTTCATATTGTGAGCCATATTTACTTTAGTAACTTAAAAGGATCGATGCTTTATCATTAGATATATATATTCATCTCTTTTTAGTTTTGCATAATGAAAAATCATGTAAGACTTCAAAAAGAAATTACAAACTTACTTACGACTCTACCTTTTGGATAGATGCTGCTGTTAGACTTTTAGATATTATAGACCAACTTAATATGTATTCCCACAGCGCCTAAATTACGAATACATGCGTACTGACGGTATTCTTACACCTAAAATACCCTGATAAATATCCAAATGTGGACGAAAGTATTCTTTCTGAGAAAAACGTATCTAGTGAACTCTCTTATACCCCAATGTTACATAAGATCCAATTTTGGGCATGTACAGCGGTTCATGCCAATAAATGCAAAACATTGCTAAACCACAGTCAACTCAAGCAACTTATCAACATATATACCATTTTAAAGCTCAAAGTAAAAGAAACGATAGTCTAGAAAGAATTAAATGAATTATTCGAAAACACTGTAAAGTGAAATATAATCACACTTTGTCTTTACCAGACATTCTATCTCATAAAACAAGTAACTGTACACTATTATTCATAGAAAACGAGAGTATTAATCAAGTCATTGACAGATCACTTCTAAATTCGTATAACCGAATACATTTGCTGGTAAAATGTTGAAGATGAATACATTTTAATATGTTCTTACATTCGCTGCCAGAGTCTTTTGTATTAGAGATCCGTTGTCAGACATTATAAAATATAGCGCGATAGATCCACAATATTTATTTTACCACACCCGCAAGGTCAGGACATGTAAATCATAAGTGATCGCTTTAAACAAACATCTCACAAGCAACCCAGTTTGCGCATATGCACATTTCAAACCAAGTTATGGAAAATTACGACATAAGTTTGTTCACTTTACAAAATGAGGATCAATAAGTTATCAGGTCACGGCATAGGTGATACATAGCTGGTGATGATCGGTAGGGTTATAACCGTAAAAATACATCGTGAGTGATCCAGGTGCTGTTTAGACAGCTAATAAAGAGTAAATCACATGACACGAAAGTTCGAATTCCAAATCAGTAAAAATATGACCTACAGGGCCGTAAATTAACAACCACTGTCGCCAGTGGGATACAATTACGTCAATCATGGGGAATTCAAATAAGTTCATTTTATACCATAACCGGCGCTCAAGATGTTGCCTGAGAGTACGAAAGCTTTGCAGTTAAGTCAGCCAGCTCACAGAACACAACTAAATCAACATCATCTACCTGCGCTACAAATCACCAGTATAAAAATTCATCTGTCCGTTTTATTTAGAAAGCTGCACTGTAAGTTGTAAGTCATCCCATAAAAACTTCACACTGTGATGAATGAACAGCCCATCCTATAAAATAAAGTCAACAAGCGAAATTCAGAAAGGCACATACTACAATGCAGCTGTACACAATTTAAGAGCATGTGCACTTGCTGACCGGAAATCCTCCGTCTTCAGAACACTTAATTTTCATAACAGTTATCTAAAATAGTAGCCTAGTGAAAAAATCTGACAAGTGTAATATAAATACTCACTTCATCATACTTGAATCGAATCACTTTGGAATTACGATCCTGTAGCAAATATCAGCGACTGTGGATACCCCACCATTTTTACGGGAAAGTGACCACAATCTAGTTCACAATGCTTCTCAAAGCCTTGTACTCACAAAACTAAAATTTAATTCTATGGAGCAGTGATATTCATGAGTTGTTAATAACATCTGGTAGTTCAGGAGCATGAAAATTTAACGCACCTCCGTGCGAACCCAACCCGATCTCAACAAATGATTTGATTTTCTGTAGATGATCAACTGAGAAACGCGTGATGGCCCAATGAATGGTGAAACCCTGTAGTACCGTCTTCAAAATATCATGTCACGGAGTTCATTCAGAGATACTACCAAATCATAGGAGGAAATGCAGGTAACACAAAATCCTGAGAACTATAAGGGAAAGGTTTTGGCTACTGTTAGGAGACTAAGCAATGAGGAAGGTCGTCACAAATTGTATAAGTTGTAGAAGGGGAAATGTTAAGCCAGTGTCATTTAATGGCACCCATGCCAACGGCTAGAGTTGAGATGGGCACCTACACTTTCTCTTCTGTAGGTATCGAATATTTCAGGCCAATAACACTGACACTATTTAGAAGAAATGGAAAGCAATATGGTTGTATTATCACTTATCTTAAATTACGAGCTGTGCAGCTAGAAGTAGGCTAGCATCCCTCCACAGACTTCTTTATATTGGTTTTACTGAGATTTATTGGTAGGAGACACCCCAATGATATGTTCAGCGACATGAGGGGCAATTTGGTAGGAACGAAAAGAGAAATAAATAAGTGAGTGGGGGTATAGGTCGGCATTTCAACCCACCAGCTGCAATCCATTGAGGTGGTTTTAACTGGACTTGTTCGTGAACAACCGTTGACCGATGAAGGTCTTATGGCCTAACACAGTGGGTGAACGTATCGTAAGTAACAGACCTCTTGTGTTACTTACGTAGGACACAGATCTCAATGTGTTAGCACTCACAAGCTACTAATACGATGTGACAACTCCGTAGGCATTAATGTGACCTATATAAGTGATGAGCTCTCCAAAAAGTGGAAACAAGCCATCTAAATACCATGTGTGTTTCGGAAACGTTAGTTCTATGAATATGTATATGAAAATATATGTAAAAGCGACGACATGAATGCGCGATTATGGGTAGTAAATGCAGGTCAGTAACTTGGTTACCGTACTATCAGCCCTTAATGGAAAGAGTCAGTGGCCCCTCCGACCCGTGCAAGAGGGACTGCCGAGTAAGGGTAACCTAGTTAGACAAGTGGAGGTGAAGACTACTAAGGGAATATTAGCAAGCGATATGAGGAAGTTGTGTCTCTTGGAGACCGGTTATAATAAGACTCGTCAGGGTGGTATCTTTGCTTCCAGGTGTAAGCCATAGGCACTTAAAATAAATAACCAGATTAAAGGGTTGCTAGGTGTGCTGGTGTAAGTCCTCGTGGCTTAGGGCGGTGTGTAGCAGCTGAGCGCATTTCTCTTCTAAATTGACACTTTGCTAATTGCTAGCTAATTATGGGTTGAACATTATGTTCTCTGCGTCCGAACGCCAGAAAACCTCAAATTTGTAGGTTTATGCATTGTTTATCTGATACATTTCGTTTAATAGAACGATAGTATTGCAAATCTTCAAAATTCTGTTGCCAATATAATTCTATTTGGAACCATTTGGTTTGTCTTGGATTTGGTGAAGGCTGTTTGGAACAGTTTGTTTTTATTTTGGTTTGGTTGAAGACCAATACATACTATGTATGTCTCACCGAAGCTTATTCGTGAGGCGCTTCTAACAGGAACCCTTTTTTTCCTTCACATTCCCCAGTGGAACATAGGGCCTCAAGCTAATGGCTTGAAGATTCTGTAGCACAGTTTGTTTTTACAGGATGGGGTTGCTAGCCTTATGCCCAACCTTTCCTCTTTATCAGCATTATTTCTGACTCAGAGAGGTAAAGGAGTGCGTCGGCCGGGGATCGAACCCCGGACCATGTGCATGGTCGGCCAACATCCTAACCACTATGCCACTGACGCACAACAGGAACCCTAGTGGAGTTTAGGCCTTCGAGCTCACTTCTACCCACTGTAAGTTCTCAACCTTCATAACAATAGACCACATGCTTGATTACGTAACTACCTATATTTTTGCGTTTTATTCCGCTAGTGGTCCACTCAAGACAATCGAGAAACTGGGAAATCTTAGCCCCAAGTAGGGATAATGTGAAGTATCTTAATGTTCCCATCTCTCTCTGGAGGAGTGCAGGTAACTGCCACCTTTAGTTATTTCCAACCTTAAATCTCTTAGAATTATAAATACACGGAAACACTGCATTATAATTACAGGCGATTATGAGTGGAAGCTTCTTATGTACTGATTAAAAAATATCGAATAACAAGCGACACAATCAGCAATCTGCCTGACACCTTGAAAACTGGATCTGCTTGAACTTAGCCACTGCTGCACTATAATACTGCTGTAGAATTCACGTAATTCGACCTCACGCGCCACAATGTGGATGCTCAGATAACGTTCCACTGGTCAGTTATCTCTCTTTATACCTTAATATCTCTGAGGTTGGCTACAAAGCCTGGCTCACTTAATCTGCTATTTTTATGGCTTCATACCCTGCGCAGGACCCAGAGTGACGGATGACATAGACGTGATTTAGAAATAAGGTGCATTGATAGCGGTTGGCAGGTGGGCAACCTACCGATCAATATGACTTACCTCTGTCTGTATTTACTGACAAATGATTAGCAGATATCTTGATGTAAACTACCACGGCGTATGGCTGATCTTGTGTGACTATTGTATTCCGTCCTCTTATGTGGACGTACATATGATTCCTCAATCACTTTGTGCCACACCTCAATATTGTTCTGTACCTCACTAGGCTGGTAGTAAGGCTGGTAAGGAGAAAAGGTTGGACAAGAAGCTAGAGATCTCACTTCGTAAGAATAAAAGACATCTACCGAAACTTCAAAGCTCTATGCCTCACTCGGAACGTTGAGTATTACAATGGTACTATTTTTATATTTCAGAAACGAAGTTTGTGTTAATTAGCATGCGTTTTAACTATTGCAAATCTTACGCGTTGATGGCGAGAAGTAAAATCAATGGGCGAATTCCATCCTACTTGGTAGAATAATTCCCTATAACCTTAGCTAGCAGTACAGACTTGAACATTTGGGTCTACTAATGCTGTCTGTCGTAACAGAAAAAAGCCTAGGGATAACGGAAACTCAGGAGCTGTCACAATACACATGGGAGAGTTATATAAAACATTAGTGACATGGAAATACCCTGATATTAAGAAAAATATCTGTTTACAAGCCACAACATGTTAATTATTCATGAAGCTTGAGTTTCCTATTAGCCACTATTGAGTGATGGATGATTTCCATTTGTTTGATTGAAGCTGCCAGCTTCACTTGCTCATTTGAGCTTCAGGCAGTGTAAAAATGGCAGGTAAAACTTCCTTATTTTACAGGTACTACTGACTGACTATTAAGTGAAAGGTCCGATCAGTTTGGACTACCATAAAAGTATCAACAGCTGTGAATACAAAAGATTCCAACTTAAGTCCTTTATAAACAATTATTTTGCAAATATCTGAAGCCCACATTTTCATTTTCTTTCCATACCACTTGAAAATACATCCCATAACTTTGCGGACTGACAACAGCTGACATTTCCCAAGTCAATACAAGATCTCGGAGATGCCTTTTTAAGTTCGCCAAATTGTCCCAAACTTCTTTTGTATCAACAGAATGCATCCCGCAGTCAATTTGTTATAACTCCGTTGCAAGTTTGTTGCGTCTGCGCCTGTCAATTACTGCAACGGCAATGAACTCGACCACGCTCGTCCATTGTACCTTCTGATTCACTGAGCAGCGTGAATATCAAAAGACAAAGGCTGGCCTGTGACTGTAAGATACTCTATTATTACTATTTTATGCTAGGTTTTATCAATTTAAACCCAGTTTTGGCAGTGATAGATGGTTGCAGACCATTCTGTACTTTCGGGATATCACTACGTCCAAGGTAATGATGCATACATCGCGATGTTTCTCAACCGAAGGCCTGTGCTATGTGCACCAACACAATAAGTTAATGCCAAAACCTCAAATCTTCACTAACAATCCGTTAACGCTCTTCCTCTTTGCTGTTTATGAGCAGTTGCCGTTTCAGTCTTCAAGAGGCTTTTGATTATTCTGACCGTTTCCGTCTCTTGACTATGCACATCACGAGTCATGGACAATCAAACCAATAATTATCAGTACCGAGTGATGTCGTCACTGTGTTTAGAATTGACATCTGCTTCATTGAAAGTGATCTGGTGAGACCGTATTTACAAATAGAAGCCAGAGAATGCTGCGAATTTCTGACCATACGGAGGAGAAATATCATTATTTGCGCACATATTATTCAGACCAATGACTAACACTGTCTTCATGAATCAACCAATTCAATTACAGTTCGACCTCCCTTTATGACTACCGAAGGTAGTACTGCTGAATTAATCGAAGGGATGCTACAGTGCCAGTAAAATTACATTCATTTCTTGTGAACACCAGTTTATACGAAATATAAATTATTATTATTAAAATTTTTCGATACAGGTCGCTTCTAGTTTGCATTTTCATACCGTCTCTATTGCAGTAGTAGCTGAGGATATACAGATCCAGATTTCGATGTCGTTCATCATACGATTGTCATGTATACTATCATTCCAAGGACTCTGAAGTTCCTTCTCGTACATACCTTGTGAGATGTATTATCCATAATTGTATTTTATACAGTTCCTTAGTTTCTCACGACGCTTTTCCCTTCCTGGAATAGCTCTTAAACACGTTTGGGCATAGCATTTACCAAAATATATGCCGTTCATTGGTTGACAACAACTATCAGCAGGAAAGGAAATGGAGATTGGGTTGGCACTCAATTTTGATGGCAACCTTAGTGAAGGGTTTCAATTTAACATTTTTACAGAACTGTTCTAATTGTTTGTACTATAGTTCAACGATTTAAACTTTTGAATAAGTGCTGACTTATAATATTTCACGATTGTAATTAGTAAAATATCTGATCGTGCCTCTAAAAATAGCATGCATTTTACGTTAACACGCCCGTTTATATGAAATATAAATTACCATATTTTGGTGAGATGACAGTTACTATCAACATGTATGGTGCATATGTTTGCTTGTTTTTTTAGGAGTGGTTTTGTAGTGAGACTTTATACCTCGAAGCGTGTCTGTATCTGTACTCCGTACAGCTGCACAAACAGTCCAAGTGTAAGTGCGGCTAGCTGCCTCCCCATGAAGTTGATAGCCCCGGTGGCTTTCGCTATGCTTATTGCATATTCATTGTCTGTGACCACCTTGTCTGTTCATAGTAGCTTAACATTCCACTCCGTTTCCGTATTAGAGAGGTCAGTTTAAAATAAGAACTATCGACCTCCTTAACTCTACTTGCGTGTGGATTAAAGTGGCCCGACATTTGCTAACGCTGAATGCTGGCCAGTTTTCTGTGGCCCGATTCTCCAAGTAGTCTATTTATAAGCGCACTCTGATGGATTCGTCCTCATTTTGCACAATTCCCCACATCTTTACATTATGGAACGGCCCAAGTTATTCGGGAGACTATTTGTAGGAATAACGAATAACGATGGACGGGCACTTTTTCTTGTGATGGCCCATTGGCTGCCGTTCCCTGTGTAGACCATGCTCGGTCGACTGTCGTACAAAACGCTGCAGCTTCCATAAAGGCCTCAATTCAACCTAGAATTTGGCTTACTATTCCGGCCATGAAGAACGTTAAGAGTGTCACTGCTAGGGGCATATTGTAGAAGGATTTTGCAAGGCCTAGAAGCAAGATTTAAAATGAAATCCTCCGACCTTAGCATGTTAGCCAATCAACAGCCTGAAACAAATTAATAGCGCGGGACAGATCCCCTCCGAATCTGTGTTGAGCCTCATTCAGGATGTTTTTCTATTCAGGTTTTCTCTGATGTTACTATTTAACAGGCCTTCAGTACGCTTTGAAGCTGTTGGTAGTAAAGCTACGGCTCTATATATCACAATGTTTTAATAATTCCCATCCTTAATGAAACCAATGGGATAGATTGGTTCCAGTGTCTCGGTTACCAGCCTCTGTCCTACGCGTGATTTAACAACTCACATAGTGAGATGAGAGATGGGGTGTCGTTCGTTTCTTCGGTGTTCGGATATCTCTCGAAAGTAACGCAAGAGGCCTCAACAACCCCTAGATTTCTTGGAAGTTCGCCTCTCCAGTTTCTGACATCACATTCCCTGATTAGTACTTGTCTTCTTATGAACCACTGCAGACTAGTAAGGGCAGCTTGCATTTTACTGGATGGCTATGCGTGGAACTTTCTTTTACACGCTTGAAGACTGGTATCTCATACATCGCTTAGAGCTGGTTAGCCGATGACACTTCCCCTGAGAGTCGCCACCTGTGCCAAGCCCTTTGTTTGCCCATATGGAGATATTCTGTTCCAGCTTTCCGCCAGTTTGTTCTTTCGAGGAGGTTATCATACGGACGAGTTATTCATAGCCTACTTGGCAGTTGTACCGACACGCTTCCTGTATTGTCAATGAATGGTACTCTAGCAACCACTACCAACTTCAAAGTTATGCCATAGAGAGTCATGTGGGAGAGTAATTGTTTATTAACACTCAAGCTAAAAAGTGCTACAACGTGGCTGTTGCTGCCAGGCAGGGATTCTAACAGTACGTTTTACATCAGAATGTGATATGACTGAAGTGGTCTACTGTCCCTCGTGTCTGTGTTCTTCGGCACTTTCACATAGACCGGTGGCCCTGATGTCTTGTAACGGTTAGACTCACGGGCAATAATAACACGACTGAGTTCCATGATCGAAACTAAAAAGATGGCCTCGATCATTCGTCACTCGTGCTTCAGATGACACTCGAGGAGTGGCTGAACTCCTCAAATGCGGTACCCAGTGACATTCAGAGTTATGTAGTGCCAGACTAACTCGAAGAAATTGGTCAACGTTATATTAGCAGCCAAACCCAGGTGGAATGGGCTGCATAAACTTCGAATCCTTGGTGGTTCCTGTGTAGTAGTTGTAGCATTGCACATCTTTGACATTCCCTTAAAGGTCTGTTCTGCCTCTCTCACCACCGCTTGTCCGTAATCATATTGCTTTTAGCCGAATTTCACGCTCGCAGAGAGTCACTCTAGGTGTCTGGTCATCTCAAGCTCAAAGCTATTAATATCAGGGTGCTGATTGTGGCTGTATATCCTTGCAGAGTTGATCCGCAAAAGCTAGCTGCTGCAACTCCACTGGAGTCCAAACTTTTGGATAGCCACTGCCATTGTTGCATATCACTCAGGTGTTTGTCACTAGCGCCCGCAATCACCGTTTTCGAGATACTATACGTGACCACAGTTGCTGTTTTAACCTTGTCTTATGTTTTCTGATGTACTTGTGTCCTACGATTTCTCTGATTTCTCTCTCAAGCCAGATGACGAGTTGATCCCCAGCATTTGCGACACCACCGTGACTTCTTTTGCCCCACTGGTTAGGGATGATGTGACATTTAGTGATGCGAGCTTGTCTTGTATGGCATATTACCCTTTCCTGGTGAATCTCCGACAATTAGGCCATCCACCCTTCCTTTGGAAAGTCTTTCTATCTTCACAAAATATGCTGCTGAATTCTGTATCCTTGTGGCACCCTAGGTGAACAGCAGGGTTTATGAGGCAATCTGGACGGATCTACTAAAACCAAAAACAATGCTTCTGAAGCATGATATTGTGATACTGAGGGAGGATAGCTACATCACAAACTCAGAGTTCCCAATCCTCACAGAAGTTGTATACAAAGCCCATTTAACTTTTGCCTAATACTAGCCCTTATGCGTTGCCCATTCCACCTGATAAAGTTTGCACTGCCCTATTAGTTTGTAACTCTTGCTGCAACTAATTTACTCCAGCAATACAGCTAAGACCCCACCATCAAACAACGCCTTCAGATGCAAAAGGACGGTATTTCTTGGTCAGATATCTCACATGTCACCTTAGTATAACAGTTACCAGGTAAGTCTGATCCTAGAGATACTTATTTGAAGCTCCGCTACACTGATAAAGTCCCCACAGCATAAGCTAGAACATATAGTGCTTCTTTGTAGGCCAAGCAGATTACGTAAACCTCTACTTCCAAGAAGACTATGAGTTATCATACCAAGTGTGAGATAAAAGTAAACATCAGAATCCTGACAGTCCGCCTTGATTTTTATCCATCCACTTCTCGTGGAGTAGTGTTAAGAAACAAGTTCAGCTAGTCTAAGCATAACTTATCCTATCAATTCACACAGGTTTTGGACCACAATTTACGCTTCAGGGAAATAGGACTGCATCTTCACCGTAGATACACGTGGATGATACTTATGCACTAGGGAAAGGTATCTTCACAGCAGATAACCTATGAGGGCCCAGTTCTCCCAAGAATTGGCTGCATTATCAATACGGGATCATATAGAGAAAAATAACTCTCAAAAGGTTTTGGCTAACTGCTTTCACCGCCGTTCAAAATTGTGTTCTAATCTCCTCTGCTTGTCAGGAAGAAGCTATGCGTCCAAGTGACCACATAATTTAGCATACTGTTTTATTATTTCCAGTTGCCTGTGTAAGACCTTCAGCCCGTGGAAAACACTTTCCTTTCATATATTAGGACTGACTTGATATTAGTAGTGAAGGTTCGAATACTGTTATTTATGATGGGTGCAGCAGGTTTCCACTCTGGTTTCATAGTAATGAATCTCTGTTTTGCTTTTCCGATCCTGGCCTTGACGTCTTCATCTGTGTCGCCTGCAGGTGATACAGTGATGCCTAGGCAACTAAATGAGGCGACTTCGTTCAATTTTCGCTCTCTGGTAGTGATTGTTGCCTGTTATTGTGGGCTTGTTTGTTGAACGCCTTTACAGAATCGATGAGGGTGACCGCCATTTCATGCGTGACCCAGTGATTCGGTCAGCATATGATTGGCTTTGACTGAATCCAGTTTGTTTCTGGAGGAGTTTTGCCCAAAAGGCATCCTTCTATCTTTAAAGGATAGCGTGAATTTATATCACGCTCTGTTGTGCGCAGGAGCCTGGTTTCGCACCAGTTCTTGCTATGCCATTGGTCAGTTTTCTCTGGGAGTTCGTTCATTCCTTCCAGCCTTTCGTTCCATCGGTAGGTTCCATTCCTTTGTTTGAAAGATCTTACTGGTTTCGTCTGTGTTGGTCTCTTTCCGGACAGCGACTTTATTATCCACCATTAAAATTCTGGCTTTCTAATGTCCTACCAACGGCCCCTTCTGCTTTAGTTTAAGTTTGCGGTTCCTAGCACTCTTTTTCACACCGTAGTACAGCGCGATGTCAAATGAACTCAGCTTCCTCTTTCGTTGTTCATCTTTCCGAAGGTTCATCGTCTGTTTCACTATCTTTTTCCCCTCTATTAGATTTCACATAGCAGTAGAGGTCCATTCCTTTTCTTGCTTATTCCTCCTTCCTGAGACAGTTGTACACGATTGCTTCAACATCACTTTTAGAGAGTTCCAGCGATTCTTCAAACTGTTTTTCTTGGAGATATAGCATAGTGTCTTTCACTTCTACCCTATTGCTTCAGTGAAAATGCTCACTGTGGCTTTATCCTTCAGTTTCTCAGTATCAAACTTTAATTGTGGTCTGCTTATAGCTTTGTAAGAGTTAGACTTAGATTAACTTCGACCTAAAAGTAACCACTCTTACAAAACTTCTTCACCGCTTATGGCCTTAATCGTACTCTGCCTAGCAGGCAAGTACTAACGAAAGGAATCGAGGTTAAAAGACTTGAGATGGCAAGTGTGACTGGAACAGAATTGTATTTACACAAAAGAGATATAGAATTTGATAAGAAATAAGAGGTACACACTTATCTGCAGGTGAGGCGGTGTAAGCTCGGAGAGTGTGCTAGGTGAAAGCACAGCGAGAGAGCGAAACCGAAACCGTACAGGAGGTTCAGGAATACAAAGTGGAAGTGGGGTTATAGGTCAGGCTGAGTTCGTTCAAACAAAAGTTCAAAGGTACAATGTACACTACAGCTTCTTTAGAAGGATTCATTTTTATTATAAGTTTGCCTCCTGAATGTTGACGGTTTGATTACACATGTACTTCTCTAATGATTTTGTGACTATTAGGTTGTATCACCCGTTTCCTGAGACTCAATGAAGTTTATCCTACTTTTAGGGTGTCTGTTAGATGAAAGCCGCAGGGCCTTGTGGATGTCCACGTGCCTATAAGTGCTACCTCCAGACGACGAATCGTTAAAAGCACAGACGTCTAATAATAATTCCTCGTTATCATACATTTCGCTAAGAGCTTCATGACCCATGATAAGTTCTCTTCCTGTACTGTCTACTCTCAGCTCGGCTAGCATTCATATAACGCACTACAATTCTGAAGTCACCCACTTACTGGGTTTATACATTGGTGTTTACGGTTGTCTGTGAAAGTCTTTATTCGTAGGGTGGCGTTGCATATTTGTAACCTTCCTGTTTTTTCAGTTGAATCTTGCTGTCATTGTTCTGGAAGAGGCTGATTACCACTGCATAATAGCCTTTGATGTCGTTAGCAATATTATGATAGCTACTCCTTCTTTATGATCGTGATTGCCGTCTGAGTAACTGAAGTAGGTTACTGACTGTGCAGTTGCCATTTTGGAGAGTTTACTTCCGTTCCCCCTAAACTCCCAGACTCCAAGTACTTTTATATCTCACCTACCGATTTGTTTTGATGTCTAAGCAGCCTTTCCGGCATCGAAAATCGTGATAAAAATCTATGTTCTCATGCCTATTTTTTTCTTTTATCGAACTAAGACACACCGACTGATTGGCTTGTCGAAGTCCTTACCAGCTCTCATCACTTCGCCTCCGCGGTTCCAGCGCAGAATAAGCTTGTGTTTAATACATTCCCTGTTCCCAGATTTTTATGCAGTGACTAAATTGACTTTCTCGAGTAAAGTCGACAACCCCATTAACCGAGCTCCCTATTTTCTTATGAAATTTGATCAGTCAGTAAAATAAATAACTAGACGATGTTCTAACAAACAGTGCTGATCCTACCTTGAACGATCAAATTACTATTTGGTTTTCTGGGGAGTAGATACACATATCCCTTTGACTCAACTAACCGACACAGTTGTCAATAGGCATATGAATTCTTGTAAACACTTAGCTAAAGTTATCTTGTCTGATAGTGAACATCCTCTTTATTCACATTTGTTTCCTTGTATCTCTTCGGGTAAGACCAGAAGAAGTTTCATAAACATTTATGCTCGTACTACAAAATATAAAAATTCGACCGTACCATATTTGGCACGAGTATTGTGTGAAGAGACGAATATCAGAAAAGAACTTTTACAACTTTTAAATCATTAACTAAACTATAAAATGTAATGATGCATATTAATGCATGTGTTATTTGTTATATTATTTATTTATTATTCACTATGACCTAGAAATGGTGTATTTTGTTGGGGGTTTTTATTTTTCCTATTAACTATCAATATTTTTAAAATTTTATACATTTATATAATTATAAACAGAGCTAAACCATTGCAATATGTGAAAGAAACGCTGAAAATTCCATGCTGTAAATTGTTATTGTTGTGGAATAAAGTGATTATTATTACTCCAGCTCAAATTGTAGATACCTCTATCACTTGAATTGTTGACCCCGACACGACTTAGTTTTTTGCCAGCGTTCCTCGTTGCTAATTCCTTCTGGCCATCTGATTTTCAGTATAAAGAGAAGATATCAGTAGTATCAACAGTAAAATAGCGCA
Source organism: Trichobilharzia szidati (assembly GCA_944472155.2). Taxonomy (NCBI): domain Eukaryota; kingdom Metazoa; phylum Platyhelminthes; class Trematoda; order Strigeidida; family Schistosomatidae; genus Trichobilharzia; species Trichobilharzia szidati. The sequence goes on along the minus strand of OX235279.1, from coordinate 93,978,032 downwards.
AATTGCCTGATTTTTCTTTAATGACTTTTGTGCTTCTAGTCATATCATACTTATGACACGCATTTCGAAGTGGATGCAAATCCCGTAAGTAAACTTCCTTCAGATGAAAAGCACGATAAGATACTTTTTCTATTTGAACTCTACTGTGACATCTTGAATTTCTAATTGTCAACATAAGCATAGTGAACTTCGGGTAGATTGACATCAGTATGGGATATTTATTGTTGACGGCTTCAAAAGTGGTACATAAATACTTAGCAATGCGAAGTATGGATTAGTGAGTGTCAACAGAATCTCAAATTGTAAACTTGATTCAATGTTTTGCCAGTCTACCCAGTGACCAACTAGAGTTTGGGCTGATTCAATTCCCCTTTGTCAAATTCAAAGGATGTAACAAGTCAAATTGTTTCCTCACATCGTCCCTAGACACAACTGTATTTTTCACAGTCCGTTTCATGCCCATTACTTACATCGAATTTCAGCTCCACCATGAGGCGTGTAGGATATATGTCACTAGTTACAACACAATTCTTGGCATTCACTTTGTCCACTGACACTTCATGCATTCAAAAGGCTATTATCACAAAGTCATTCAACACCGTATATTAACTTTAATCGTCTTTTGAAACAGTTTCGTAGGGAACACTCATTCAATCATTGTTACTTTAGGAGATTAAGGGATGTCGACGTTTACGCATGATACGCCGTATAAAAGGTAAGAATTCATCCCGTGAATATTGAAATGCTTGTCCTGCTTAGACCAAAGGACAAGTCAAAACATCAAACTAGTCATCTGGAATTCGAGATAAACTTCAGGATCAGAATCGTAGTGCTATGTTGACTACTTAGTTAGCCAGGGATCGTACACGAACGTAACAGAACAGTGGGTCAAATAGTATAGATGCTTGATCTCGAACTTTCAACCTAACAAGTTAACTTAAACAGCGAAAGTCAGCATCTAATGTTGAGTGAAGAATGCTATAGTTTAATAATCGTGGAGATATAATCGGCATAGCATTTTGTTACGTTGGCTAGCTTATGCTTGACCTTTAAATATAGTTAGGCAAATACCTTTGTTGGATGACCAAGATGATGTCATCACGAGGTCAAATAATGCTCTACATATATTTATCCGGCCTTAGTAAAGTACCTAATAGGTTTTGAAACAATATCTACCGGAAGTGAACACCGTTACACCGACAAATCAGCAGGATGAAGTAATCCACTAAGTGCAGATGAGTATAGTAAAGATTGGGAAATACCACCCAATGCACCAACTAGACCCCCTCTATGATGCACATATATTTGAAATGTATTCATACAATTATGATGCAAAACTGCACATAATAATGTGGAACTGTTGTCGAGAGCCTAAGTAAAAAAGGAATATATTTCTTTGCTCAATCTGTTGCTTTCCTGATCAGAGTTTAAATTAATAATCCCAATGGAGACATAAAACCAAGAATTCGGCGAAGAAATTCATTCCTAAATCTAATCAATTTGTGACTCGCAATCATATACACCAGTGTTATCAAACTTTAGTATTTCCACTAACTGTCAAACTTTAATATACACAATCAAGAAAACTGACTGTTATTGTCTGTTGTATTTAATATATATACGATTGTAGCGTTATTAAATTGAAATCGTCGAAAGGAGAGTTTTCCTAGGTGAACCATTTGTATTTTAATGGGACTTTTTAAATGAAAAGGAGATCGCATACATTTTTCAGTGACATAATAGCTGCAACTATATTCGAAATTCTTTTTTAATGAAATCGCCTTACATAGATCCAGTGAATCTCCATTTACTCACTGAACTTTACTGCTACTACTCTTCTCGATTATTTTATCCTAGTATAGTATTCTAGCCGGTCCCAAGCCCGGATAAAGAGGGAGGGTTGGGGCGTGGTGCTAGCAACTCCACCCCCAAAACTTAACCAAATTGCTACTAAAACTTCAACGCACAAATATATTCAAAATTCTAAAATTACAAATAGTGACCTTATTTTTCGCTGGAATCGGGGAAGTGAAATGACGCGGGCTGGTGAAAGCCTTCGGGAAGCCAGTCAGCCGATGTGCCTTCTTTCGATGAAAGCGAAAATAAGGATGGGGACGTGGAATGTTCGTACAATGTACGAAGCTGGGAAGGCTGCTCAGGTAGCCGCAGAAATGAGGAGATATAAAATAGAAGTCTTGGGAATCTGCGAGAGCAGATGGAATGGATGTGGAAGGAGCCAACTATCAACTGGAGAGACAATAATCTACTCCGGTCACCCAGAGGACAATCACGAGCACACCGAGGGAGTAGCCATCATGATGTCACCAACAGCGGCTAAAGCTCTCATGCAGTGGGAACCAATCTCCTCCAGGATAATGACAGCCAGGTTCAACTCAAAAGGAAAAAAGGTTACAATCATTCAGTGCTACGCGCCTACAAACGCTTCAGAACATGAAAAGAAGGAGAATTTCTACAGTCAACTACAAACAGTAATGGACAACGTCCCAAAGAGCGATATCAAAATCCTGATGGGTGACATGAATGGGAAGCTGGGAGGAGACAATACAGGAAGAGAACTCACCATGGGTCGTGAGGCCCTCGGTGAAATGAACGAAAATGGTGAACTCTTCTCAGACTTCTGCGCCTTCAATGATTTGGTGATTGGGGGCAGTGTGTTCAAACACAGGGATATACACAAGGCAACATGGATTTCACCAGATGGACACACCAAAAACCAGATAGACTTCATTTCAATCTCAAGGAAGTGGAGACGGAGCCTACTGGACACAAGATCGAGGAGAGGAGCAGATGTGGGTTCAGACCACTATCTAGTACAAGGGACTTTCAAGGTGAAGCTGAAAGCCTCGAGGATACCTGGGGATAGGCCACAATGCAAGTTCAACACTCACAAACTGAAGGACACAATCACACAGGACATTTTCACTGCGACGGTCAGAGCAAAGCAGGAAACACTACGTGGCACCACTGAGGAATCATCCGTGGAAGACCATTGGAACTCTCTGAAGGTAATTTTCAACGAAACGTGCTCAACGGTTTTAGGAAGAAAGAAGAAACAAGACAAGGAATGGCTCTCAACGGACACTTGGAAGCTAATAGAGGAGAGGAGAAAGGTGAAAGAAAAAATGATTCAATGCAAAGATGGACAAGAGAAAGAGACGCTGAACTCAACTTACACAGCACTGGACAAAGAAGTGAAGAAGAGTGCCAGGAAGGACAAAAGACAATTCTACGACAACCTGGCTACTGAAGCTGAGAAGGCAGCAGGCAAAACGGACCTGAAAACACTATATCAGATAACCAAGTCTCTATCCGGGAAGAGATCAACACAAGTGAAACCTATAAAAGACAGCCGAGGGAACCCAATTACCGAAGAAGAAAGACAGATTAAACAGTGGGCGGACCACTTCAAAGGACTCTTGAATCGACCACCACCTACAACCCGTCCAGTAATACCAACAACAGCACGTACACAACTGCAAGTTGACACCAATCCCCCAACGAAAAGTGAAGTCATGAATGCAATCAAGCTTCTGAAAGCTGGAAAAGCAGCTGGACCAGATGGAATACCCCCGGAAGCACTGAAAGCGGACTCAGAAACGACGGCAGATATGCTGACTCCATTATTGCAAAAGATATGGAAAGAGGGAAAGGTGCCTACTGACTGGAGGAAAGGTTACCTGGTGAAACTACCAAAGAAGGGCGACCTAGGACTCTGCAAGAACTGGCGAGGAATCATGCTCCTGTCGACGCCAAGTAAAATCCTGAGTCGCATCATCCTGGAGAGAATCAAGGACGCACTGGATACAGAACTCCGACCAGAACAAGCTGGATTCAGAAAAGGCAAATCATGTTCTGACCAAATTGCAACTCTACGCATTATCATCGAACAAAGCATGGAATGGCAATCAAATCTCTACCTCAACTTCATAGACTTTGAGAAGGCCTTCGACAGCGTTGACCGCGAAGTAATTTGGAAACTACTCGAGTACTACGGCGTACCCCAAATATTCATCAACCTTACTCAACAACTGTACAACAACGGCACATGTCAAGTGATCCACAACGGAAAACTCAGCGAGGCGTTTGGAGTAAACACAGGAGTCAGACAAGGGTGCTTATTATCACCAATGATATTCCTAATTGTGGTGGACTGGATTATGCGTCAGACAGTGGGAAACGAGAAGACAGGGATATCCTGGACCGACGTGAAGAACCTAGAAGACCTGGATTTTGCGGATGATTTATGTTTGATGTCACACAAAATCGAAGACTTACAAGCGAAAACCGACAAACTGGTCGAAGAAGTAGCGAAGACAGGACTCCAGGTGAACATAGACAAGACGGAGGTCATGAAAATAACCAACAACAACAACAGCAGCAGCAACATCCAGTGCCAATCACCATCAACGGGAGGGATTTGAAAGAGGTTACTTCTTTCACTTATCTGGGGAGCATTGTCTCAACCACAGGAGGAACGGACGAGGATGTCAAATCGAGAATCGGGAAGGCGAGAAACACATTCATCAACTTGAAACCAATCTGGAAATCTTCGACACTCAGCATCAACAACAAAATTCGGATTTTCAATACAAACGTGAAGTCAATTTTGCTTTACGGATCAGAAACTTGGCGGGTCACCAAGAGTATTTTCAACAGGTTGCAGACCTTTATCAACAACTGTCTTCGTTCCATACTGAAGATTAGATGGCCGGAAAGAATAACCAACAAGAGACTATGGGAACAAACGAAACAGGAACCAATCGCCCAACAAATATGCAGGAGGAAGTGGAGATGGATTGGACACTCCCTGAGGAGGCCGTTGAGTGACATCGCGCGTCAGGCCCTCGAGTGGAACCCGAAAGGGAAGCGGCGAGTGGGACGTCCAAGGGTGACATGGAGGAGATCGTGTGAGGAGGAGATGAAACAGTATGGAATAACATGGACGCAAGTGAAAAGTACAGCACAAGAGAGAAGCAAGTGGAGACGTGCAGTTGAAGCCCTATGTTCCACTAGGAACCCAAGGGAACAATAATAATATAATAATAGTTTCATTCATCCCCTGTATCCTGTTTGCTAAACTTTTAAATTAACGCCAGTCACTAATTAATTTAAATATTCATCAGAAACTTATACTGTTGGAATCTGATAAAATATCTAGAAAACCGACTCATCTTATTTCACACTGTTACTTCTCATTGAAAAAAATTTTTTCAACGGTTGAGTTTACAATGGAAAACGTTTCCTGAAATTAATCCCAATTAAACAATCCTCGCCAGAAAACTTGAATAATTTATTTTGTATTGTGTCAAAAAAATAAATAAACGTGATCATAACAGTACGCAAAATGAATATCCACAATTCTATGCTGTAAATAAATACGTTTTAAGAAATTTTATCTTATTAATAATACAAAAGTAAGTAAAAGGCGTTTATTGTCCAAAGGAAACGGTTAAACCGTTATACGTTGTTCTTCATGTGAATAATGCCAAAAAACAAATGATATGCAACCAGTATCCCAAGTTGTTTTTAAGACCGCATCGTTCAGTGTTTTCTTCCCGTAGCAATGATTCCATTGTGAAAAATCTGAATTACAATCTGTCCCTTCCGGTGGTGGCTTTATCTGGACTGAATTTACGCAACGACGACATTTAAATCTAAAGAAATGTATGTGAAAAAGTATTACATTATTGTATTTAAAAACAAATGGCCGTTGAATAAGTTTCTCAACACAGACATTAACTTATTTAGTCGACCTTATTTACTATTCTGATATACATTGAAAAATATTTTACTAGGAAGAGATAACTTATTCTGAAACATTGTCACCGTTGAAAGCCTCTATTTCAATCATATTATCCGGACAAAGCCTCTGTTAGTATAGTAGTTTAAATTTTAAAAGTGACAGCGTTCCAACTACATTATTTAGACAGCTTGTTGATAAAAGTCTTGAAAGCTAGTCAAAAGAAGTCTTTATTATTGTTACTGGTAGATATAGAAAGCAACAGCACAGCGCTTAAAACATAAATACTTATATAAACACACTGGAAGTGCATCGGTGATCCAAGCCCGTGAACCACGCACGGACTAGCGACTCCGCCGTGGTTAAAACTTAAAAAGCCTTAAGTCCCACTTGAGGCACAAAGAATGAAAACATTTTGTAGTTGACTAAGTTCAATATTCCTAAACAATGAGTTAGGCACAACTAAGTAACAAAGCATGATTTGAAAAACAGAACATTAGAGTAAAAATTGTTATATTGTTTAGAGAACTTAGAACATAAGTAGAACCCACCTATCATGTGTATCCGACAATGTTTCGGTATGATACATAAAAAGTTCTCTTAGGTCACCCAGACTAAAGTGACGCTCGACTTCCTCCTGTTGATCAACTACACAACTGCTAAGAGCTTTCTTATGAGCTTGACGTTGCAGCATTTTCTCTTCAATGGTGCCAGTCTGGAAACAATCAGAAACCAATATTACTACTATAAATAAAACCTGGGGCATTTAAGTATGCTATAAAAGTTAGTGTGGAGTACTTCATTTTATCGAGAAAATAGAACCAATCATAAGAAAGCACATTACCTAGTAGTTACTCCATTGATATTTCCGGAAATCACCGAGTCAAGGGAGTTCTGTACAACGTTATGCAATTATATTAATTAATTAATCCTCTCAAAGTACATAACACAAAAAAGAACTGCATTAATTGATGGTTTACACAAATCTGTGAATCTTATGCATTATGTAGAAACGTCAGAAGCATGCTCTTTGAACGAAATAAGTTATAAGCAAAATTCCAAGTACTGTTAGAAATGAAAAACTTTGGAAAGTTTAGATGTTTCACACTTATAAAGCCTACATATGGCTTACACATTCAGTAATAAGCCAAAATACTAGGTGACTTCATACTTGCAGATAAACATGATTCCAATTCATAACATTCATCACAGTATGAATAAAGATGAGTCCGTAATCCAGTGACAATGCACAACCCTATAAATTAGGCTATAAGTTTAAACTTTTACGTGGGAAATAGTACTACAATCTAACTGCCTAAACAGATTAAATTAGATAATGAGTAAAAACACGATTAAACAATCGTAATGAATATATACTATACATAGCGACAGTTGTCTTCATTAATTTGATCTGATTCCTTCATGGATGGCTAGCCTTATTGCATTGGTTGAGAGACCGATTTCCTTAAAACACACTCAGTTACCTAAAATAGATTTTTCATACACCAGACTATGAACCACATCTATGGCGTATAGCGTGATGATGCCATCCAATCACCAAGGCTGAAATATTCAGAATGGAATTAAAACTGGGACTATCGCCTGAAAGTCGAGTGCTTAGGCCAGTGAGCGACGTCTGTGAGTAGAGTTAATTCCATAGAGCTATAACACATCCAGCAATAATGTTTATCATATCCATCATTAGGAATCACGAGTGTACCTAAAAGTGCCGGATAAAACACTACAAATGTTTCATAATTCAACAGCAATGCTATATACTCAATGAAATATTTCAAATGATGAATTCGGTAGCTTTGCCTATTTGCACAAATGACACTAATTTTGTCCCCCAAATAAACACGGAATGCTGAGATGAGTACACAATGTCTGAGGCTACATACTCCAACTGACTCAGTCAATCTGATCAAAAATCAGACGCCTCCATTCTGAAATGTTACTGAAAGTAATCCATAAAAAATGATTTTCTTTCTCCACTGTGCATAGTATTAACTAAAATGGAAGGGAATTTTGACATATGATTAGACAAATAATAGTAATAAGTTTTTTCATCAACATAGATTTCAATTTTGAGATGGCAGAAATTCGATAGCAGTAATTACGAAGTCACTTTCACGATTCAATGTTCAGATGTGAACGTTTGGGCTACACAGCTTCATGAAAAATTAGTCAGCAAACAAGGAAGTATGCAGTTCTTAGAGTGAAATACTACAACAGCCAAAGATGACATAACATATAAAACACAGAAATGATGCACAAATGAAAACGATAAAAGTACCCAAGCATAGTTTTAAAAACAAAAATAAACGAGCATTTATCAATACTGTGAAATGATATAGACGAAGTTAGTTGCGTAAAATATACGGTAAATAAGTTAGCCTGTTATAATTAGCTTCGTTTGCCATTAGATATAAGAAAAATAAACGTTGAACAAATAATACAATTGTGCTTTTAGTGAATTCATACCAGAGATTAATCAAATTCACAATTTGTAGTACACACAGTTCAAGGGGTGGAATTTTACCGCAGTTTCCTTTGATAACCAGATTATTCAGACCACAGTATTTGATTTGCTTAATGCCATAGATGGTAATCAAGAAAGCATGCGGATTTGCGTTGAACTATTTACTAGTAATTGATTCGGACGAATGGTTACATGCCACTCATGTCAAACAGCAGAGCTTGCTAGCCAGATTGAGGTGATCTAAACACCAAGCGGCCGTTTCGCACATTTACGACCGAGCTCATCATCAGCGGTGCACTTGGTCTGACTCAGCTCAGAGAGCTGAATCAGTTCAAACCACTCAAAGACACCGACGATAAAATAGAGTTGTAAAAGTGAGGCAATCTGTGACAGCACGAATAACGAAAAACAGCATGATTAAACAAACAAATGTTCAGGTAAAAGTAGTCGGTAAAGGCTAGGAAAAACAAATGAACCGATTATGTAATGCTAGATTGTAAGGGAAGTATATGAGACACGTTTTTAATGAAGATGTGATAAGATTAAAGGGATGATAAGAGAGGGGTTGAAAATATAAGTAAGGGGTGGTGGAGAAGTCATCAGTTGGTTATGTCTTAATAGGCTAAGGGAGGGATAATGGCTGTACGAACTTCTTTTGAATGCATACTTTAGGCTGAATAGTTCGAATGTCTATCACCTCAGCTGTGTGCAGTAGACGAATATGAAGTCTACTGGAAAGATTCGGTGGGATACGATGAATTACTTTGAAAGCTCTCGTTTTCTCCACTACATGACCACTATCAAATAAATGTGACAAAATTGAGCTACAGACTGTTTTTGTCTGCCTTTTACCAAACCACGATGGGAGATGTTCACTAACACGCTGGCTAAGCTGTCTAGTAGTACGCCCAAAATAACTGTCACCGCAGGTGCAGTTGAATTGATAAATGCACATAGATGTCAAAAAACGTGTTTCATTTACTTCCCTTACAATCTAGCATTACTTAATCGGTTCATTTGTTTTGCTTAGCCTTTATCGACTACTTCTACCTGAACATATGTTTGATTAATCATGCTGTTTTTCGTTACTCGTGTTATCACAGATTACCTCACTTATTCATCCTTATTATTGATAAAACCATTATTATTATCACTAATATTATTACTAATTGCACAATTTATATTCATCATCTGATTATGCTATAGCCAAAATAGAGGTGTGTTGAACACGAATTTTCCGATTGCAAAACACATTGTAAATAGGATTTCAGTATATCATCCAATAAATATGAATGAAGGACAGGGTGTTAAATGCGTAACCTGAACAACAAGATATGTGTCGTTAAATAGATTTCCTTCGATACAAGTATTTTACATCAGGATGTTTTATTTACTCACCGATATAAGCCGGTATATATAACACTGTTTCTTTTGACCATCACGCCAGACACGTGCCATCGCTTGATCGTCATTGGCTGGATTCCAATCAGGATCAAACATTACAAGCCGATTTGCACCAATCAAATTAAGTCCACAACCTCCAGCTTTACTGCTTAGCATGAAAACAAAATCTTGTGACTAAAAAGTGAGGAATAAAGATAGGATTCATAAAAAATCGTACCACACAGCACAACTAGTGAAACAAATAAATACAAAACAAAGGAATACAATCAATGAGTTAAAGTAAAGTGATTCCACTAGAAGGCCTACCATACGACCTTCAAAACTTGTACAGGAAGGAAACTCATGATGGGTCGACAGGCTCTTGTTGGACTGAATGAAGACGGAGAGCTCTTCTTCTCAATGATTTGGTGGCTGATCACTTGAAAAAACTTAAACCAACCAAAACATACAACTCTCCAGGAAATAACAACAACAACCACATAACTGTTAGTGAAAACCAATCCTTTAACAAAATCAGAAGTCATAGATGCCATGAAGTTACTCAGATCCCGACGGGAAGGCAGTAGGATCAGATCGAGTTCCTCCGTAATCACTGAATATGGGTCCAGAGACCCATATGGACATGATCATCTCAATACTGAAGAAATTTTAGGAGGAAGACTGCCTACTGATTGGAAGAATGGCAACCTTGTCGAACTACCAAAGGCCTCTGAAAGAAATGGTACGGAATAATGCTTCTGTCTACATCAAACCAAATATCAATTTGCGTCATTCTGGACAGACTAAAAGATTCTCTGAATGCAGAACTCCAACTGGAACAAGCTAGATTCAGCAAGAGCAAATCATGTGCTGACCAAATTACAACCCTACATATTACGATCGAACAAAGTATAGAATGGCAGTCAGCTTCGTCGATTTCAAAACAGCCTTCGACAGCGTTGACTGCGAAGTAATTTGGAAACTACTTCAACACTACGGGTGGCCCCTAAACTTTATCAATCTTATTCAACAGCCATGTGATGATGCCACATGTCAAGTGATTCACACAGAAAAACTCAGTGAAACCTTTCCAGTAAAGATAGGAGTGAGTCAAGGCTCCATACTAACACCGACGATATTCCTGATTGTGGTAGACTGGATCATGAGGCAGGCTGTGGGATGCGAAACGACACGAATACGTCAGGTCGACAAGAAAACTCTACGAGATTAGGACTTCGAGAACGATTTGTCTACTGCCACACGAACTCGTGGATTTATAGGCAAAAACCAACAAGTTGACTGGTGAGGTTGGTGGCGAAAACAGGACTTCAAGTGAACACAGAGAAGATGGAGGTGATAAAGATAACCAATCAACAACAGTAACAGGCACCAATCGTTATCAAAGGGAAACATTCGAAGGAGGTCACTTCTGTCACCTACCTAGGCAGCATCGTTTCAAATACAGGTGGCACGGATGAGGATGTCAAGACCAGGCAGGATCAGAAAGGAGAGATAGATCTTCATTGCACTGAAATCATTCTGGAAGTCCGCTGCACTAATCATAAGTAACAAGATTCAGGTTTTCAACACTGTTAAATTAGTACTTCTATAAGGTTCGGAGACTTGACGAGTCAGTAAATGCATTTCGAATAGGCTTCAGACTTTCAACAACAGCTGCCTTCACTAGCTCCATACTGAAGATCACAAGGCCAGAAAGGATTTGTCAACAGCCTATTACTCAACAAATATAATAATAATAAGTGGATCGCACACTTGATGAGGAGATCGCCGAATGATATGGCGCGCTAGACATATCCTCGAGTGGAACTCGAATTGAAAACAACAAGTTGGGAGTCCAACAGTAAAATGGAGTAGATGGCAACTTATAGACAACTGTGGTGAGTAAAATATTTATACGTAAATCTTAACTCAGTTACACAACCTTTACTTACGGTTGGATCATTGAAACGTTCAACAACTTTTGCTCGCTTTTTTATTGTCATTGTGCCATCCAGTCGCACATAATTATATCTAAAATCACAAAAATAAACTTATCTTTACTAAATGTTAGCCAGATAGTTTAAAAATCTGCAGTAATCACCATACATTTTCCCGAAAAGGAAATTCAGTCTGAAACAGCAACACACAGATGAATCTGATTAATACTTTACCATGAATAATTTCTTTTCCTTTGTGAAGATTTCAGAAATGACATGTCAGCAGGAATTCGGGCTTATGTAAGCTGAGAAAATTTAGTTCACTGACGAAGTGAAAGCAGTTACTTGAAAAATATATTTCGCAATACATTAACAGTAGAATGTTATATTCAACTAATCAATAGATTTTGTTAGTCATTGGGTTTGTCTTCAAAGATTGATTTAGATGCACATAGCATCAATACAGCAGGTTCGAAATAGTTGTAAGTTGTTCAGATTATAAAGATCGGATCTGCCCCCTGAGTCTGCAAGTAAACCTTAGCATTCATTCTCGCATAACATAAAGAAAATAACTGAAGAAAACATGTTTTTATGGTCAGAAACTTCTCATTATCGCAAACGTTTTAGGAATGAAAATTTTCCGCAAAGGAATAAATGTAGTTGTTTCCAGCTAACTGACTGGTTTCAACGTAGAACTTTGCACAGATGTGCAGCAGTTCGAGTTGCCACACTACCTCCATTTAGAACACAAAGCAAGAGAAGAGAGCAAAGAGAGATATGAGAGAAAAAGAATAGTAGAATGGAAGAACAATATAGTTTTATTGGATATTATAAATCACAAAGAGTGAATGGATCTACACCAGCTATTAAAAACGATTTTGAGCCATATCACCGATTGCCTCCAACTTTCATTGGTTTTCACCATTCAGAGGACTCCAAACAGGAAGTCTGCACCTCCCCATGTGGTTTAAACTAACTGTTGTGGATTTCATTGACTGATTCTATTTTTTGGTTTGTCCGATACTAGTTAACTTTTTTCCAACCTGATCTATCCTATGGCAGCTAACATGGCGCATTGTCGAGAAAGGTGATGGCTGGGCATGCGTAACACATGTCCTAACCATCTCAATCGATGTAACTTCACAACCTCGTCGAGTGATTTCCCCTCCTTATCTGGCACTCTTCCCATGCCTCACCTCAATATACCACTTAACACCAGACATAGAACGCAGGCACCTATAATCAAAGACAGCTAGCCGGTCTTCTCATGTCTTCCAGTCTCAATGGCCAGGTTTCATAACCATAAAGGAGGACGGAGAGGACTGTTGAGCAGTACACACGCCCTTTGGTTGACAACCAGCTGGGTATCACGTCTACTAAGCCAGAGGTGGCATAAACTGGAATATGCCAAACGAGCTTTCTGTATCCGTGCTGAGATTTTGTCAGCGATCAACCCGTTGGGGCTGATGCAACTCCCAAAATAAGCTAAGCGGTCAACACGCTTGTTACGGACAGGGTATAAAACAAGACTGGTGGTATTTTTACAACACAGTCTGTCTGAAACATGTAATGAATTCGCATAATACATTCCGGACAATCGGATCACATACTTACTTCTCAAATTAATTTTTATGAAAAAAGCTATGAAATAAATGTTATTGCATCAGTTGGTAATTCATCAAATAAACTAATCTATTTGGAAATTCAACCATTTTAGGAGTCCAGTGACTTTATTCTTATAGCATTTTTATGGTTATATTTCATGAAATTAAAGAGAGAAAAAGTTGGTTAAACTCACAAATAACTATAAAATTAATTATATCAACCAGAAAGCAAATGATGTCATAGTACACAAATAATAACTGGATTGCTGAGTACCTTCGAAATCAGTGAATTTTACGTAGTTTTTCTCCATACGCTGAAGTATGCAGCTAACGAGACGAACAACTACTGATATCATATAAATAAAGAACAACTTTTACATTTCCACTACAATCGTTAGATCAACATTCAATGGAAAGTATAATCTAAAGATGTTGTGAAACGACCGAACTGACGTTAATCTACACTTACTCATATAACTGCGAAAAATAAAATCAATCAGATAGAATTCGGGAGTAAGAAAATATTAGGAAAACTTAAAACAAAAACCTACCCTCTTTGACAGCATAAACGTTCAAAAAGATCAAGTGTCTGAGTGTAATTTGAAATAAGTACAACTTTATCTGATGTAGTCGCTTTAATCACAGCTAGCAGACAATCGAGTACTTGAAATTTCCCTAAAAGTAGATAAGTATTAGAAAAGTATAACCATTTTTCTCCTTCTGTAAATATCATACAAAGATATACTTCATTTAGTTGAAAAATAAATAACTGGATGGATAAATATAATCTCAAAGGTATTAGTGAAGAGGGAAAATATAAATAAATTACTAGTTTTCTAGTTTAGCAACCGGTTATAAGCTAGGAAAAGGAGGGAAAGTTGGGCATGCAGCTAGCAAAACTACCAAGGAAAATCACCCTAGCTACTATACTATACTATACAGAGCAAGCAGAAGAATATAAAGAATAAACTTATTCTTCACTGTAAACAAGGAGGCAAGATGACACCAGCAGGTGAAAGTCCTAGGGAAGCCAGTCGACCAGAGTGTCTTATTTCGATGAAAGCAAAAAATAAGCATATAGGGACATGGGATATCTGCACCATTTTTGATGCCAACAAAGCTGCTCAGATTTGACAACAAATAACAAGATACAGCAAAAAGTGTTTGGAATCTGTGAAGGCTAGTGGAACGGAAATGGACAGTCCGAATTCTTAGCTGGAGGGTCCCAAACGATGGCTGTTACCTCGATAAGGTGGTCGGGTTTGTATATCGCAATGACCAGGCGAGCTACACTATCTACAACTAATGTGTATATAGGTCGTGCCACGAAAGAAAAGTTGTTAAGATATAACAGCAGTAAGGTGTTTCATCCAGATGATCAAAATACCAGATACGCAGCCGGTGGGTTTAGAAAAGGTTGTCACTGACAATTGTACATCCCAGCTTATCCTACGGCGATCCGAAGCCAGTGGTAAGTTCCTCATACGGATACAACTCTAAAATCCAATTCAGAAAGGCCATGTAGTTATTTCCCTGAGATCTGAGGTCGGGCAACAGTAATTCTCTTTCAGTTTTAGGTAACTCAAGAAATGATCAACTTAGACTGTAAAGGCATTCGGGAAGTGATAACTGTTCACACATTCCCTAAAGCACATGAAGCTCTCCTGATCATCAACTGCCTTTGTATACGTCACCTGCATCTCTTAATTTCCACCTGTTAGTACAGGCAGGTCCCCTATCTCTTCATTCTGCAACCAATAGCGACGACAGTAGGAAAGACACTCCAAATAGTCTCTTAAAGTCAAGCTGTCAACCTCGTATTAGGGCATTTAACGTCAGGACCCTTTGACAAATCGGAAAACAGACATCACCAGCTATGGATGTATGTTGTTTTTCGGATACCCATGTGTGGTTATTCAACAGGGCAAATCTGAAAAATTCACCGTACAAGTATCAAGAGATTCTTCGGCTAGTTCGCAAAGACTTGCACGTGTAGGGATAGCACTGAGTGCTAGGGCAGAAAAATCCGCAATCAACTGGATCCCAGTGCATACTCGTATATGTGCTGTCCATGTGAACAGATCCAATAGAAGAAGAAAGGACTTCGATACCCGTGCATTTCCTTTCATAATCGCTCACGTTCCAGCCGACTGCAGTTCGGACGAAATAAAAGATAAGTTATATTAAACACTGTCTAGTTTTATGCTAAAAGCAAAACTCTCAAACATAATCGTTCAAGCAAGCGGCTTCATTGCCCATGTAGAAAAGCTGTGTCGGCCTGAGAAGTGTGTTGGTGGCACGTACGGAGTTCCATTCCGATGGACTAACAACGTGACTGTCTCCTACAGTTCTCTTCAGGCAGTCATCTGTTTCTGGTAAGCACCAACTCCAAACACACAGAAATGCCTAGCCTAACGTGGCGACTTAAATCGTCAAATCAACGATGGATTCAAACAAATTACATAGCGATAAGCTAATCGTTGCCGAGAGTCGACGAAAGATTGTCTCCCTTACTGGAGCACGTGCATAGACTATGATCGCACCTGGTCCGTGGACGTTTATGCCTACGATTGAACACCTGATAACTACTTAGGCTTATTAAGGAAACAGGCGGAAAAAGGTAAATGATAAGCAAGACAATCTCCGGGAAAAGTGGCTCCGAAATCACCTCTCAGGGTAAACGACTGAAAGATTGGAAGGAACGCTTCGAGAAGTAGTTCAACTAGTCTACAGCTCCGTTCAACCTACCTATCATCCAACACCTAGCCGAATCGGATGTAGACATTGGTCCCCAAACTGTAACTGAGGTTTTAAAGGCTGTCTCTAATCTGAAACAAGGTGAATAAGCAGGACCCAGTAGAAAGACTCCAGGGGGTGTTTAAGAACAGTGGTAACGCATTGTTGTCTGGGTTAACTAAGGTATTAGACGATACCTGTGAGTTCGAGATATTCTCATTATACTGGTGTACATGATTGATTGTCTCTGTTTATGAGAGGGAGAACAGGTCTCACTGTGATAATCATACGGGGATTAACTTGGTGAATATACTATCTGAAGTTGCAGGTTCACTAAGCAGGCATACACTGAGCAGTACCGGGAAAAAAGGCAGACTTTAGGCCAGGAAGAGGGTATGCTGAATATATATTCACCCTTCGACAGATTCTAGAAAATCTGTATACTCACCGGCGACCAAACATTTGTCATATTTCTTGACATGAAGGTGGAATTCGATCCAGAGGTGTTGTGGTGATGTTTGCGTGTAAAGGGAGCGGTAAGAAAGTTTCTTGCACTAATAAAGCCACTCTACTAAAACTAACTCAGCCATGTAAAAGCTTATTGAGAGTTGCCATCTGAAGTGTTCATAACCACAAATGTCCATCAGGGATGCCCAATGTCCTCATTTTTATTAAACTGCACCATAGATGTACTAATGGATGTCACCCTAAATGACTTCAGCGACCGAGAGATAGCAAGGAATAGTTTTGCTGTTGATATTGTCCCCCGCTGATAAAATGAATAGCATTCTGAACACCTTGAACAGCAATCTTATAATGTTTGGCATGCGATTCCCTCCTGTCATTTGCAAGGTGATGCATTGACTTCCAGTTTAAAGATAGGGAGTGAGGTGGTGGAGGATGTTGACTACTCCAGCCATCTGGGAAGTTGCAACGGGCTGGTCACTGGTGAAATCTAATCACGAATACAAAAGGCCTGTTTGGCATTTACTGACTCACGTCATCTATGGATTAGACGTGATATCCGGCTATTGATCAAAGTACGTGTGTCCCTCTTATGTCTGGGAGACACGGCCATTGAAAGTGGAAGAGATGAAAAAGGTTAGGTGTCTCGTCTCTGATCACAGATGTTATGTGATATAATACAAGCAATACTTAGGTTAGGCACACAGTATTAGGTATGAATTTATTAGTTTGTGAAGTCACTTCTATTGAGATGGCTGAGACACGTTGTAAGTATGCTGAGTCACTGCCACCCTCGTCGAGAAATGTTAGCTGACATAGGACTAGGTTGGAAAAGAGCTAGTGATGGACAAGTCAAAACCTGGAATCAGTTCATGAAGACTTTAACAGTTAGTTAGAGTTGTAGGTAATGGTGCACTCAGGAGTCCTTTGAATTATCAGCCGTAGGTTTCTTTTGTTGCATCACTTTGCTAATTAGATTTCCTCTACTATCTTCTACTGATTTTCTCTGTGTTTACAGGGTTGTGAGATCTCTCCAACACGCAACGTGTCGTGATTCAGTTGCCAGTATGCCGCAAAAATGTCGTTTGTCCTCTTTTGTTTCATACTTTACATGTTGTACTCAGATCCACCTTTGGTATTTTTTTATTATTTTGCTTTATTCCTTTGCTTTCCGAGTGGAACATAGGGCTTCAAGCTAGCATTTTGGAGTTTAAGTAACAGTGTTTTTTTTAAGAAGTGGGGTTGCTAGCCTCACGATCAGCATTCCCTCTTTGCCAGGTTTACAACCAGCTAGTGGAGGCAAAGGTGTGCACCAGTCCCTACTCATCACTAAACTGGTTTACCATCCATCTCTCCTCTCCAGGTATCTGATCTAAGCTATCCTTGTCGTGTTTCTTCTCCATGACTTAGATTTGTATGCAGATTTCCTTCCAAGACGCTTCCACAAAAATACATTGTTTTTCCATACAGATTTCCTGAGTAGTGTTACATAATGTCTGCAACTTTTCCTAAATATAACATCTTGGGAGTGTTGAACTTGATTTTTAATCCTTTAAAGGCTTTAACCTTGATCATGAAAGTAACTTCCACTAGGTAGTAGTTTGGGCCTACAATGTTCTGTCTATTAAGCTACATCTCCCACTTCTTGGGAGTGAGATGAAGTTTATCTGAATTTTGGTGTGTTCAGCTGGCGAGACCTATTTTGTCATGTGTACATCTTTGTGCCTGTTAACACTGCCTCTGCTGACCAAACCACTAAAGATGCAGAAGTCTGCAAAGAGTTATCCATTCTCATTTTTCTCAATGAACGTATCTCGACCCAAGAAGAGTTCCTTTGCCGTGTTTTCTGCTCCCTGTTTGGCTATCTTTCATATCCCTGATTACAAATTTGATGTCACTATCTGACTAGGTAACCTCGTCTAGCCGACTAGCTCGCTAGTTTTCTAGCCAGTCCCACGGTCACATCAAGAGAAAAGGATGGGCGTGGCGCTAGCGAGCCTACCCCACAAAATCAATCTAATCACTTAAGAAACTTCAAAGCACAACATAAAAATTGACAACATAAAAACTGATCTTATTTTTCTCTGGAATCGAGAAACCAAATAAAACAAACGACTTGTGCAAGCCACTCAGCAGGAGTGTCCTCTTTCGATGAAAGCGAAAGTAAGCATGGGGATAAGGGGTACACGCACATTGTGCGAAGCTAAAAAAACTGCCCACGTAGCCAAAGAAATACGAAGATATAGGATAGAAGTGCTCGAAATCCGTGAGACCAGATGGAATGGATAAGGACTGTCAAAATTTTCAACTGGAGAGTCAGTAATCTACTCCCGTCTGGTCACTCAGACGACAACCATGAACACACTGAGGCAATAAGTAGCTATCGTGATGTCATCAGTGGCAGTCTAAGCCCTAATGTAGTGAAAAACAGCTTCAACCAGCAGCATAATCACAACAAGATTCAACTCAAAAGGAATGAAGACAAGTCACAATTATCCAGTACTACAAACAACTCAGAACAACAGAAGAAGAAGAATGATTTCTCTCAGCAACTACAAACAGTAATCGACAACATCCCGATCGGAGACATCAAAATCCTCATCGGCGATATGAATGCAAGTCAAGCTGAGAGCAGACAATACAGGAAGACAACTCATCATCAGTCGAGAGGCTCTCAATCCGACAAATGAATCAGAGCAGAGAACTCTTCACAGACTTCTCAGCCTTCAATGATTTCGTGATCAGAGTCACAGTGTACAGGCACAAGGTTATACACAAGGCAATGTGGATTTCACCTGACACACACACACACACCACAAACCAGATAGACTTCACCTCAACATTGCTCAAGAAAGTGGAGACGCAGCCAGCTTGTTGGATACAAAGTCCAGAAGGGCAGCACATGTGAGCTCACTCACACCATCACCTAGTTCAAGGAACCTTCGAGATCAAGCTGAAATCTTCCAGAACAACTCGAGACAGACCACAATTCACGTTCGACACTCAGAAACTGAAGGACAAAACTACAAGTGATAACTTCAATACACATCAGATAAGAGGAAAGTCGGAGCACTACGTGGCATCACTGAGGAAACCTGTGTGGAAGAACATTGGAACTAACGCTCAGAAGGTGATATTCAAGGGAACATGTAACACCATTTTAGGAAGAAAGAAGAGACAAGGCAAGCAATAGATCTCTATTGATACCTACCTGGAAGCGAATAGAGCACAGGAGACGACAGGAGAGGAGAGAAGGATGGTGAAAGAGAAGATGACTCAATGCAACGGTGGACAGCAGAGAGAGAAGCTGAGTTCAATGTATGCTGCACTGAATCAAGAAAGAAGTGAAGGAGGGTGATAGGAAAGACAAAAGTCAATTCTACGACACTGGCTGGCAACTGAAACAGAACAGACTACAGGTAAGAAGAAAGTAGGAGAAATGCATATTAGAGAAAGTAAACAGAGGAATAGTAATAACGAAGAACAAAACAGTTTCATTGGAAATCATAAGTCACAAGGAGTGGATGCATCTGCGCCATTGAGAACGATTTTGAACCATGTCACCAATTGTTTCCAACCATTGGTTTTTACCGTCCCGAGGACCCCAACCAGGAAGTCTACACCTTCCTACGTGGCTTAGACTAACTGTTGTGAATTTCATTGACTGGTGTCATGTTTTCTTCTGACCGCCGCTAGCTCTTTTCCAGCCTGGCCCTATATCAGTTAACATTGCCGATTGTCGAGGAAGGCGATGACTAGGCATACGTAACACATGTCCTAACCATCTCAGTCGAAGTAATTTCACCGTTTCGTCGATTGATTTCCCCCCCTTACCAAGCACTCGACGCCTAACCTCAATATTGCTCACCTTATTATACCACTTCACACGGGAGATAGAACGCAGACACCTATGATCGAAGACAGCTAATCTTTTCATGTCTTCTGCTCTCAATGGCCAGGTCTCACAGCCATAAAGGAGGACGGAGTGGACTGTTGGGCAGTACACACACCCTTTGGTCGATAGACGGATGTCACGTCTACGCCAGAGACGGCGAAAACTGGCGTATGCGAACCTAGCCCTCTGTATTCGTGCTGAAATTTCGTCTGAGATCAACCCATTGGGGCTGATGGTACTTCCCAAGTAATTGAAGCGGTGAACGTGCTCTACCACTTCACTTCCTATTTCTAATCTAGGGGTCGGTGAAGTCCAATCCTGCAGCATCATCTTCAATTTACAGGGGCGAATCGCATGCCAAACATACGAAGATTGTTGCTCAAGGTGTTCAGTAGACTCTGCATTTTGTCAGCGTCCTCGCCTAGAAGGACTATATCGTCCGCATATTCTAAGTCAACGAGATTCTTCCCTGGTAGCAAGTCAATCCCTGAGTCGTTGAAATGTGTTAGGGTTAAGTCCATTAGTACATTTATGATGAAATTGAATAGAAATTGAGATAGTGGGAATCCTTGACGGACACCATTAGTTGTCACCAGTTCAGATGACAACTTGCCATAAGCCCTCAACCTGGCTGCATAAGTTCGAGTAGAGTGCCTTAATCAGTGCAATGTATTTTCTTGGCATTCCCTTTACAGCCAAGCATCGCCAGAGAACCTCCCGGTCGACAGAATCGAATGCTGCCTTTAGGTCAAGAAATATAATGATTGTTGGACGCCGGTAAGAATGCCTATGTTCCAGAATCTGTCGAAGGGTGAAGATATGATCAATACACCCTCTACCTGGCCTAAAACCTGCCTGGTTTTCTCGTGTTTGTGTCTCCCGAGCACCACTTAGTCTACGCAGTATTATTGAGCCTAGGATTTTAGATACCACATTAGTCAAGCTAATCCCTGTGTGATTATCACAAGAAGACTTGTCTCCCTTCTTGTATATCGGGATGATCAGTGACTTACACCAACCCGACGGAACTTCCTCTGATTCCCAGACGCTGCCTAGAACCTCCGTTAACGCAGACAGTAAACTGTCTCCACCGTACTTAAATACCTCTGGAGTCATTCCAACAGGTCCCGCTGCTTTGCCTTGTTTCAGATTAGTGACAGCTTTAGTAACCTCAGTTAAGGACGGAGGACCTGTGTCTATATCCCATTCAGGGAGGTGTTGGATGTCCGGCAGGTTAAGTGTGGCTGTGGGCCAATTAAACTGCTCCTCATAGTGTTCTTTCCAGCGCTCCAGACGTCTATCTTGGGAGCTAATTATGGTACCATTTTTCTCAGAGATTGTTTCGCTTATCATTTGCCTTTTACCACCTGTTTCTCTGATAAGCCTGAAAAGTTGTCTGGTGTTGCCTATCGCCGATGCTTTTTCCATCTCTTTCGCCTTTGTCAACCACCACTGTTCACGGTCCTTGCGGAGACTTTTCGTGAGTTTCCTTTTGTGCAGCTTTCGCTCCTCATTGAATTCGGAGCTCGCCGGAATAAGTCTTCTAGCATCTATCAGTTCGGATGAGGCAGTCGAAATCCAATGGTTTTTACTCACCTTTGGATTTACCTTATTCACAGCTGTATCTATGGCTGACTGAATATTCTTGCAGGCTTCTTCAGGGTGAGCGCAGCTGTCGAACTCAGATATGTGTTTAGCTAGTTCTTCCTCAAATAGGGACTTAGTTTCCTGATCGAGCTGGGGACGTGATGGGTTTACCGCCAGCTGTTTCCTACGTCCGTTCAGTCGTAAGCACACACGAGCGCGGACTAGTGCGTGATCGGTATCTACACACGTGTTCCAGAAGGAGCGACAATCTCCTACCGACCCACGCCAACGATAGCTTATTGCTATGTGGTCTATTTGTGTCCAGCGTTGATTTGATGATGGGGGTCGCCAGGTCAAACAGTGTCTCTCCTTGTGTTTGAAGTTAGTGCTTACAAGAAACAAATGATTATCTGAACAGAACTGTAGGAGACGGTCACTGTTGTCGGTTCGCTGGCAAGGAATTCCGTATGTGCCACCGACATTCTTCTCAGATTGACACAATTTCCCTACTTGAGCATTAAAGTCACCAGCTAAAACGACTATATCTGAGCGTTTAGCCTTTCGCAGCAAACTAGACAGCTTTTGGTAGAACTCATCCTTCGTTTCATCCGAACTGCAGTCAGTGGGGGCGTAGGCGGAGATTACGAAAAGGCATCGGCGGGTAGTGCAGTCCTTTCTCCTTTTCACTGATCCGTTCAGACGGACAGCACACATTCGGCTATCTACCGGGATCCAGTCAAGTAATGTCTTTTCTGCTCTAGTACTTAAAGCTATCCCAACACCAGCTAATCCTCGTGAGCTAGCCGTTGCATCTCCTGACACCCTCAAGGTGAATTTTGCAGATTCATCCTGTTGGCCAGGTGGGGTTAGGTGAATAACCACACTTGGGTCTTGTATGCGTGTTTCTGAAACACAACATACATCAATGGCTCGGGATGCCAGAGTCTTGGCTAGTGATGCTTGTTGTCCTATTTGGCAGTGTCCTAACATTAAATGCTCCTATATAAAATTGGTGGCGTGGTTTTAGGAGACCATCGGTGGTGGCTTTTTTCCCCTTCCATCGTTATCAGTGCACACAGAGTGAAGAGGAAGTGAAGAGCCAACAAGTAGAGGAGTTGCATTGGTAGAAGGAAGGCAAGATAATAGAGATGAAGATGAAGACAAAGATGAGTGAGGATTAGAGAGGTTTCGCGTGCACTTCGGATTGTGAGGGCGATTGTTACTTCCCGGCTGCCCACACCGTGGAAGTTGGTTGCGTGACCGCAGAGCCCAGGGGACAACTGCTTGAGGCCGGTCACACACGGCCTGTTTTTGTTTGTTGTTTTTTATTTGGTGTGTCTTAGTAGCGTATTTATCACTTCTGCCCTGTGACACGGCAGCAGAAAGCGTGGTCGTTGTTAATCCGGGCCCCGACCGATCCGGCATGATACTTTGTGATTTATTTGAAATCATAGGATTGGAATTGGGTAACTGCTTTTAGTCTATCTGCTATCCAAACAACCTTTCTGGCATGGTAGGACCTGCAGGAACATAAGTTCCAACCAGTATAGCTTGTTGGGTCATTGCAGTGTTCAAGCCCGACCACCACGTCAAGGTAGCAGCTTTCGGTCGGGACATGGCTACCTCAGCTTCATCAAATTTGAAAAAAACCCTTCGACAGCGTTGACCACGAAGTAATTTGGAAACTACTTCAACACTATGGCGTGCAGTGCCCAAGTCTTTATCAACATCATTCAACAGCTGGCTGGCTATGTGACAATGCCACATGTCAGCTGATTCAAAACGAGAAACTCAGAGAGGCGTTCGAAGTGAGTACAGGAGTAAGACAAGCTGGCTGTCTATTATTACACGTAATGGTATTACTGATTGTGGGGGACTGGATCATGCGCCAGACTGTGTGTGCTCGGAGCGAGGAGACATGAACACGCTGGACCACCGACAAGAAGACTCTAGAAGATCTGGATTTCACGGAGGATTCAGGTGTGATGTCACACAAACTAGAAGACTTGCAGGCGTAAAGCAACCAAACTGACAGAAGAAGCAGCCGACGAAGGCAGGACTGCGGGGGAACATGGAGATGATGGAGGTGATGAAGCCAACCAACCCAACCAACCAACAGCAGCAACAACAACCAGCACTGACTACCATCAACGGGAGATATTTGACAGAGATCACTTCCTTCACTTATCTGACAAGGATGCTCAGTTTCAAAAGCACGCAGTTGGAAGGGATGAAGATGTCAAATCCAGCCAGCCAGTATCCGTAAGGCAAGATACGCCTCCCTCAACCTGAAACCGGTGTGGAAATCTTCTGCACTGCACTCCGCCTCAGCATAAACAACAAGATTCGGATTTCCAACACAAATATGAAATCAGTTCTTCCATACGGGTCAGAAACTTGGCGAGTGAGTCACGAAAGGGATTTCTAGCAGGCCACTGCAGACTTTTATCAACAGCTGCCCACTTCCCTGGCTCCATGTTGAAGATCAAATGGCTGGCCAGAAAGAATTAGCAGCAAGAAACTCTGGGAACAAGCCAGCCAAGAGCCGATTGCTCAACAAATTTGTAGGAAATAGATCAGGAATGCGCTCAGGAGACTGTCGAGTGACATCGCGCTCAATGCAGGCCATTGCTCTAGTGGAACCTGAGGTGGAAACGACGAGTTAGTTCGTTCGAGGGTGACATGGAGAAAATTAGAGATTATGGGCAATTGTCGGTCCAGACGAAGAAAATGAACTGGAGAATTGAAGTTCTATGTTCCACTCGAAACCCGAGACAATAATAATAATCTGGTTAGGTCTTGTTTACTACTGCTTAAATTCAGTTGTCTGCAGTAGTTCTCCTTCTTCCCTGCTACGTCTGTGTTGTTTATAGCATTTCATGTAGCTAATGTATAGGTGTGGATTTCCTTCCTTTTGAGTCGAGTCTTGCTGTCATGATTTCAGAGAAGATTGGTTCCAACTGCATGAGAGGCTTTGAAGCTGTTGGTAACATCATGATAACTACTCCCTCCGTGCGTTCGTGGTTACTCTCTCTGTGACCAGAGTATTTTACATACAAGCTGACTGACTGGTTTCAATGTAGAACATTGCACAGAAGTGCAGCAGTTCGAGTTGTCACGTTCCAATAGACAAAATAGAAAGAAAAAAACAAATTCAAATGAACGATAATAAGCAGAAATGTGAGACAAAGATTATTACTAAAGAAGGTCGCAACTACTGGTCAGATGACCAAAACCGACCACATCTTCATCATTTTCATGGCGTTGGTTCATACACGAATGCTGGAACCCGAGCCAAGATTCCAGTTCTGCTTAGTGTGTACCACGTTCATCATGCGACTTGGCGGGGTTCATCAACGGTATCGCCTACAGGCTGATGTAAGCAAACTGGTAGCACCTGTAGCTCTCCGAAGCACCAAGGATAGCTAGCAACTCTTCAG
This sequence comes from Trichobilharzia szidati, assembly GCA_944472155.2. Classification (NCBI taxonomy): domain Eukaryota; kingdom Metazoa; phylum Platyhelminthes; class Trematoda; order Strigeidida; family Schistosomatidae; genus Trichobilharzia; species Trichobilharzia szidati. The sequence goes on along the minus strand of OX235279.1, from coordinate 93,952,742 downwards.
ATAGTATAGATGGACACTGGTTACATCATCAAGATGTTATGAAAATGACAAGTAAAGCTGCTTGAAGCTTAAAAGAATGCTTCACTAAAAACCACTGGGTTTCCGTGAGTTCCTTGCAACTTCTGGATGCGCACCAGTCGATTCCGGAAGACGGCGAGTGTAATAACATGACAAAGGCACTTACGCATAAGATCAAACAGTGTTTGCGTATGGACCGTGGAAGCTGGTGGTTAAAATTGTGTGTGTGTGAGAGAGAGAGAGGGATAGAGGTGGCATCAGCAGTTGCATCTGAAAATAACCGGAAGGTATTCCAGTTAATCTGAGCCACCGGTAGAAAGAAGCATGATGTCATCGCGACACTCTGTGGGCCATACGACACACTCACTAGGAACACACTTCAAGAAGCGAATTCTCTGAGCAACAGCGCCAACATACCACTGACTATATGATTTATGGTATGTCAATACCGACCTACCAGTCAAAGCATATATCCGAAAGAAAATTCAAGTGTTGAAACAGTTTAAGGTACTTAGCCAAAACAAAATACGTCCGGTTCTTTTTGAAGATGATAGTGAGATTCTCGTCATGGCACTGGTTGAAGTGTTCAGGAAAGTGTGGGAAAGTGAGAATGCTCCGTGAATGTGGAACAGAGCCATCATCGTGCCCACCTTTTAAAAGGTCTGGCTTAATTCATGCGACAACCTTCAGGGTATTGGTTCACTATCGGTCGCATCTAAGATATTGGTTTCTGTCTCATTCTTCAGGTTGCGTACGTTGGATGAGAAACTGATTCGTGGAAAGCAAGGTCGGGTTTGGCTAAGTTGTGGATGCGTTGATCACATGTTCACACATTCTTCGTCAGTTGCTAAATCAGTATCACTCATATTGTAGGCCAACAACTGTTGCTTCTTCATATTTGTGCTGCCTTCTATTAGCTGTACAGAGGTGTCCCTAGGAATTGTTTGCGGGAGCAATATTTTCGGGGAGTTTATCAAAATCCTGAAAGCCCTATACAAAAGTACCTCAGGTAGAGCGACGTCATGCAACCAGCTATGAACTTTGTCTTTAATCAACAATGGGGTTAGACAGGCTTGTCTGACCTCATCGTTTCTCATTAACTTTGAAATCAGTGATATTCTGGAGGATGTTTGTAGTGGTGGTGTAAATGTGATACCCGAAAAAAGATATCGTCTTACTGTGCGGTAGCTTGCAGTCTGCCCAAAATGCAGTTAGTCAGTTTGCAATCACTGCTTAAAAGTAAGGTATGTGCTTATTTTATCTGAGTGCTAGATATTTATGTAACATTGGGAGTCTGTACATGAGTTTACCCTCGATGATGAACTCTTCAAAGTAGTCGCTAAGTTCATTTTTTCAGGTAGTTTTGTGACTGCTGGTTCAGGTGTGACGGAGGATCTTTAATCGCATGGTGAAGACCAGGATAGCATACATCAACCTGGGCCAAGTCTGGTCCCGTCGAAACGTCAACCTGACTACCAATAGTCAGATTTTGGTGTGCGCAATCTTGTCCAACTCCTGTGAAACTTGATTTCTCTGAGCTGAGGATGTGCGGCGAATCTGACTATTCGACCATCGCCTCCTCCGTAGAATTGGTTGTGGCCGCTGGCATCATCATCTGATTTCGAAGTCAAGCGCCGTATGTTTGGAAACGGTAGATATAGTCGTTCGTTATATGTTGTTATCCTGGAACACTGACTTCAGTTGCTTGGACACATGCTACGAATGTCATTCTAGAGGCTCCCATACTGCCGCTGTTCGCCAGCCCTGAGACTGGATGGACAAAGCTAAGGGGTGGCCAGCCCATGGTGTGGCGTTGTGGGTTGAAGGATAGTTGCGTTAAAGTCAGCATGTTTTGGGGAATCACAACTCCCTGATGAGTCCGACAGATAATTCGAATCAGTGACTCGAGAATTTGTCAGATATGGCTGAGCATCGTAATCACTGGTGAACATGGTGCAATTTCTTCTGTCCTTCTCTTCCGGAAAGTAACATGAAGTGATGCCCCTGCTTTGAATGCTGTTATTAATAAGTATGCTTGTTTTTCAGATGGTGTCCCTCCTTTATTCCATTTCCACTTCCCTTTTATTATTTTGTGTAGTGCATCTCTTGGAGCTCATAATTTACCATTTGACATTTGAAGTAACGGGAAACGATAGAATGTTAGTATATACTTAAACCTGAGATGAAGCACAGAAACTGAAAAACCTATTTTCGAGCAAGTAGACTGGGAAATACCTCCCACCCACAAAGGTGACATGGAAGTGGCTGAATCCAAACAGAAACTTGCAGTCTGGTAATGTAGTTCTGGTGAGTAATACTGGTACATCCAGAAGAAGCAAAAGTCAATAGCAAAGTGGTTTCGACAGCTATTGAGATAGTCAAGTTAGAACTACCAGTCTAAATAGGATAACCCTAGAAGTGATTCGTATTTACTAGAAAAAGAGTGGTCGCTTCGCAGGGAATGTTACTTATCACGGATAAATAGTCAGATAGTTTATCGACCAGATTTCACCTCCATCATATTAACCATGACTTACATTTAGACTTTCATGTGACTTTTCAAATTAGTCGTGTGTATATGATCACAAATGAAGTTAAAATCAGAATCTCCGTCGTCAGTAGTAACCATGGTGATTAGGAGCTCTGTAGGTAAATTAAATCCTACAATGTTTCGGACAATAATTGTGTTATAGGAGGAACAATAAAATGGCAACCTCATGACAGAATTGTCTTCATACTCAGAAAGGAGTAGTGCAGTATATGAAAATGATGAAAATAAAATAGTGAATAGAAGGCAAAGTGCATACAAGAAATGAAGTGGGTAATTATGCGCTTTTGCTTAAGAAAAAAAACTTGGAAGGACTATGAAAGTCATGCTTGGAAAGCTTCTGTCAACCAAGAAAAAAATAGGATGGACTATGAGTTTTCTTCTCTATATAAAATCAATATCCGTCTCAAAGATTAGATTATGGAAACGATACCTTAAGTTTTGGATATTCTTGAAATCGAGGTCATTTAATTCGACAGTAAACCTGTAAATTACTGACACCTTAAAGAAAATTTGAAGTCTCGTTTGGTAGTGATTCTATAAAATATTTGATTCAATAGTATGGAGAGGCTATGGAAGTCATTGTACATTTAGTCCTGCTTGAACTGGAAGAAGTTTATAATAAGGCCTTGGAAGTGCCTACAGAAGACTTCAGATAGAAGCATGTTGTGACTCGTACGTTAACAGGCGAGTTTTCAGCTTTTCCAAACAGCAAAAGAGATCATGCAACGTCGTTGAAGAAATTGTTGCGTCAAATTCAAGCGTTTGACCTAACACTCCAGCAAAAGACCATAATTTTGATTCGAGTACTCGAAAGGCTATTCGGAACTTAATCTTGAAACTCCCTAAGCATTCAAAACGTGAATGGATAAAAACTGCATTTTAACACTACCGAAAATAGCCTTGAGCAGTTGTTCAAAGAACTAAACTTGTTCGTCATAAAGCGATCGGATGTTGTCAGTGCAAAGCTTGGAGTGTAAGAGATAATAAAGAACTTAATAGTGACTTGATTCATACTCTAGATCTTAGGTCATTGCGGTTCAACTTTCAGACTCCTATGTCAAAGCATTATTAATAATACTCGTTTGTTCTACCATGCATTTACTAATTGGAGGATACTTTCTTAGACTAATGTCAATAATCTAAAAATAAAAACATTAGTCAACGTCTAAATTTCGTTCTGAATAGATAGAAAACCATGTAGTGTATGTCCAAAGGAAAACAGCTTAGTAAAAAACTACTCGTTACCAAAATGTTGTACAGTAGGAGGTTACGGATGGGTGTAATAAACCATTAGCATCAGCTTTGTGTCAAGCTGGTACCTCTGTGATTATCAGAACATTTGTTTTATTCCTAATATATTGAGGTGATTAGCAGCATTCTTATGGAAGTCTTAATTTTCAATACACTAAATACTACCCGAATTATTTGAATCAAAAGCTATCTACATTTCAAGCGCTTCTCTATTTTTGAGACACCTTTCGCAATCTCGGTTAGTGTCGATGAATTGATATCTACTTCTCATTCATGTTGCAATCTATTATAGGGACATGTTACTCTGCAAGTGTCGATAACGAGAAGAGTTTGAGAACTATGTGTTGGTTGTGTCAATATATGCCATCGTTCTAGCCTTCTTCGACATTATTTTATCATTCACGTGCAGTATCCGCATTCATAAATCAACATTGTTTGAACTCTGGAATAATTATTACTATGATGTTAATCGTATTGGCAGCTTTTCACATAAGTTGTAGGTCCTAATCAAGCATCTTTTATTTCATTTATGGTAGATAAGTAATCATAATGAATGTGTAAAGTATATGAAAATATTTCTTAGTTTGGATTTTGATGTTAAGCACAAGTCATGTTTTGTCAACTAATTAGTCTTGTCTGATATGACGTATCACGTTACATTGCACCACCCTAGTGGTGACAATCATCAATTACAGTTCTGTCAGCTGTAAGCAATAGATGGAATACTGCTAGCACAGTGAATCTCTTATTGACTAGCTTAAGATGTTATGTTACTTCTATCAGTTGAACAGCCCGACAAATGACTAATACAAACACCACTGAAATGAGAAACAAGTAATTATCAGATTTAATTTATGCCTGCCGGATTCACAAAATATTAAAATGAAAGTAGGAAATCTTTTCCTGGCTGATGCACGATAGTATAGAAATAAGTGGCTTACCCGATAATTCCGGTTTCACAGCATCGTTTGATTCAAGTGATCCCCGATAACTTGGAGGAAAATAGCTAAGAGCATTGTGAAAACCATCGGTATTGGTTGCCATTTTTTCGTACACTAGATCAGGATCTAATGAATAAGAAATTAAGCGCAAATCAATCTAGTAATAAAAAATAATAAGATAACTGGGCATTAATACATAATAGACTTGTGCACAATACATACATACCTTGTAAATTAGAAATATAATCGTCTATTTGAGGTTCATTTGCTATATGATCCTTGTTTAAAGGGAACTCTAATCACTAATTTATCTGCGATGACAGTATATATTTATTACTGGGAGAATTTCATGAGTGTACTTGAGAGTCCTTAGATTTGATTCAACTAGTTAGCTATCAACCTTCTGTCGTTTCTATAATGCCAACTTGAAATGATGACATCCGGTGACGAAATACAAATTTATGTATTAAACCACGAATCACATTTAGTGTCACGACTAGAATAGGTGGAGCGGCTGTGCACTAGAAAAATAACAACGAAAAATTCTTTTCGTTGTGAGCTAAGCTATTACCATTATTCCTCTAAATGTATCTACAATATTATGAATTTCAGCTGGTGTGAGAAATCTCTGCTGCACTATTGTTTTAAGGGAAATGATGTTGTGGTTGTCAGTAAATTCATATCACATAACTTCTGTGCACCTCCTCTTTATTCATGGCTATGAGATGTGACAACATGAAGTGATGTGATTTTGTGTACAGTTTTACAACAGAAACACAGCTGCACACTTCTCTGGACAAGTTATTATTACATCTCTCTTTGAGGAATTTACAATGCTCTTCTCTTAAAAGTTAGTGGACACCACTTTGGGTTGATACACCGGCGTCAACAATAGAAATTAGCTTGTAGTACCTAAGTTCCCAGCTATCCTATCACTCTTTTCGCCATACACAGGAATCCATCGCATGTAAATGAGACCTAAATGTCGCTAGGATGTATATGTCACCGCAGTCTGAAGAATTTACCAAGCCATCGTGTGATTAGAAAAATAAAAAGCGTGACTCATATGTTTGTCAGTAAAAACACCAAACATTCAACTATATGTCTAATTGGACAGTCTCTAGAAAATCGACTACTACTCAGATGATCTTCGTTGCAAACCAATATCGAGTTTAAGGCAACTAAAAACTGATATCAGGTAAGTGATACAGATTGTGCATAAACTTATATGTATATATATCCGGGTGTGCCTAGCTGCTAACCGTCTTCAGCTGCAGACTACTGGAAGAGAACGTTAGGTCCTCCGGAGTGTCGTAGGCGCGATTATTCCAAACTGAAACGAAACATCTTTCCAGTGACTCCAGTTCCTTAGTGGTTTCCCAGTAGATGTTATTTTCCGACGAAATTCATCTCTATATTCAATAAATCTCCACAAGCCCAACTAATTTGCTTCTTCACAACATAATAGTTTTTTTTTTTTCCTTCACGTTCCCCAGTGGAACATAGGGCTCCAAGCTAATGGCTTGAAGTTTCTGTAGCAGTGTTTATTTTACAGGATGGGGTTGCTAGCCTCATGCCCAACCTTTCCTCTTCACCACTATTATTTCTGGCTCAACGAGGTAAAGGAGTGCGTCGGCCGGGGATCGAACCCCGGACCATGTGCATGGTCGGCGAGCGTCCTAACCGCTATACCACCGACGCACCAACATAATAGTAAAAATCACTAAATAAATATTCTCAAAACTTACGGTTACAAAGTTTCTTCAAATGTGTTATCGATGCTAGACTTGACACCGATAGTTTTGACTCATCTGCATTCATTTTTAAGGCAACTTCACGTGCCATCCTCTTCACAAAATCTGAATAAACTTCACGTTGGCCTGACACTAAATTACAGCACACTACTTGTTCAACTGAGACAATAATAGAAAATAAGAAACAAACAAAGACTGCTAAACATCATGTATACCAACTGAAAGACATGACTACTTAGAAAAAAATCATATCAACTAATAGCGCTTGCGATGAGGGGATGAAATGTACACTAGAAGGCTATCTGGCACCATTGGAGCCCAAATTACTAGTAGCGTACCTAGATGAACTCACTTCAGAGAACTGAATTAGTTCAAATCAAGCTAATTCTATCTGGCTGCTTGGGCAAACTTGTGACAAATGAAATGAAATTATTTATTAACCACGTAAACAGCCTTACATGAAATTTCACCATGGTTTCTCCTTTGAAAATTTAAAACGTTTGCACTTTTGGGCCGCTAATTCATTTTACTCTCTACAACTAAGTTAAACTCTGTAGGAAACTCAACCTCCCCCCCCCCCTCATTTCATCATACAGGCAAGGAAGTCGAGTAAGAACCGAATCCCATTTTCTTTTACGACGGTGTCGCGTTAACCAATTACTAACCGAATGATAATCAGTGTCTTCCTTTGTAAATCTGTTTTTAAACCGAATTCCAGAGAATAAAGAAAAATAGCAAACAAGGTGAATGGTTAAATGCAAGATACAATGTCATTCGCCCATCGACTATGATGTCTGGTGCATTTTATGAGTCATTTACTATAAAAAACACTGATGGCATAGCGCACCCCAACAAACATTTGTATAATTAAAACTCAATAGTAAATCTATGCTAAAGTTTTACTGACTGGACTAAATAGTAACATTGAAAGACACAACTAAAACTATCAGTTATTATACACAAAGTACTGGATTACACAAAAGTTAGTCACACGAAAAAAATACATATTTCAAAAACATACTTTTCACAGGCAAATACTTCGTCAAAAGAGCTTGAGTTCGACGAATAATACATCGTGTCACAATACCTAAAAGCTTTCATATCAACGATAAAATAACAATAATAATAATAACAATACATTTAGTCAGTCGAAACAGAAAAAGCGAAATAAGTATATAAATAGACATAAAAGACCATCTACATTTTAACAAGTACAAAGCGTATTAGATAACAAACAACAAAGGAACAGTTGATGTCCAATATGACAGCTTAATGGGAGGCTGTTATAAACTATCGCAATGCGGCTGGATGACTTAGGACCGAGAACATACGTTTTTCGCAACTAAATTGCAATTTTGATTTGTTCTTAAAATGATATAAAGATAGATGTAAATGTTTATATCTTTATATCTATGAACCGCCCCTCACAGAATCTGTGGACTGACGATATTTACAGTGCAATCAGTAACTCTGACTGTTTCAAGAGAGTCAAAACTAACGTAATGACTAGTTGATTCATATCACAACAATACTAAACACCAATGTAAAGGAATAAAGATAACAGCTGGAATATAACGGTGCGTGTTTCAACATATAAGTATAACTTCCAAAAAGTATGCTGTATAACTTGCGTTAGTCATAGCGAAATTACTAGAGCACACAACTCCACTCTAAAATACTGACATTAAGTAAGTTGTAATCATTTTTCCTGCTGAAAATGTACTGTCATAGTGATTTGAAGCAAATTCTGAAGCAATATATTAGTTGAAAGTGATAATTAGTCTCTACAGTCGAAAAGGTGATTCAACACTGCTGAATATAGACAAATAAACATTCACATATGAAACCATACTTCTTGTAGTATTTCTTCCCCCTTCTTTTGATCTTCATCAGTAGCATCTGCATCACGTCCACGTAAAATTGGTATTTCATAACGACGCCTGAACTCATTAGCCGTACCCAATAAACCCATATTGACAAAGTGTACCAGGCTAAAATATTCAAGCAGATCATTCTGAATAGGAGTCCCTGATAGTAGCACACGACGTGGACAATTTAACTGTACCAGTGCTTGGTATGTCTGGTTTTCGGAATTCTTCAAACGGTGACCCTGTTCGAAAGTAAATACAAAGGAAATGTAAAGCAACATAAAATCCTCTTTTTACCTTAAAATTGTAGGCTGAACGACTACCATACAGGTAATTAAATTGGTGTAAAAGTTCTGCAATTTGACGTAATGTCACCAGATGAACTTATTAATTTAAGGATTGAAAATTATTTTGTTTTCAACCCTACATTGATTAGTTACAGTGTCACACACTGGAACTTAACATAGACGAAACAAATAGACCAGGTCTCTACATAAATCATTGTACAGTCTTCACTTGATCCAAATAATGCTCCATAAAGCAATTGTCTGTCCACTGGAACACTAAACTACCACTTGTGACCAGCTGCTATATGTTATCTGAGTAGCAACCAACAGCTAGTTAATTTGCTGCTATTCCAGAAATTAAATGGGTTTTTCAAAATTTTATTTCAATTTATGTACGATGTAATAGAACTCACAACAAACAAAAAGTAGCCATATAGCTATTTTTCGAAATCTTCTGCCTGTTAAGTTGAACAAGTAAACTCCAAGAGATAAACTTCCAATTACAAATTTACACAGTTTCCATAAAACATCAAGTTTTGGCAAAACATGTTATCAACTCCAAGGACAGAGGTAATAATGGTGTTAGTAATTCACATACTTCCTGAAATATTACTGCATTAAAATATTCAATCAAAGAGTCCAGTTGTAGAATTTACACTAGAAATAACATGCCTTTAAGAGATATATATGCATATATATATATATATAAAGTGAAAGTAAGGATCCTCCTTTGGATCGCGTCGACGGTCATTCTGTCTGCATAAGCACAGTTACGATAAATGAATAATTTACAACACACCCAAAACTTTAGTAAAAAAGAAAAAGAAATGCTATGAATACTATACGGTTACAATAAATTAAATGCCATTTGTTTTTCAAGAGACCGGAATTGAAAGCATAAGAAAAGCTCGCTTAACTTATATGAATAAATTGACTTGTAAGTGTTTTGTGTATAAAATTCTGATTAACACATATACAGTCAGGAGTAGCATATACCGTGAGTAACAATAAAATTACCTCATCACAAAGGACAAGACCAACAGAACCCTTGTGCAGAACAGATGCGTGCAATCGAAATGTTTCATAAGAGATAATCAAAACTGGTGATGGAATTCTACGACCAGTTTGAGAGAGAAAACAAGCTGTAACATATATACAAAACAATAGTAATAATGATAATAAGTTTGAATAATACCATAAAGCTTAACAATGTATGAATAAAATTACTTTGCTTTACAAAATGTTTACATTTCATCCAAGGAGAATAAATGAGTTATTCGTCGAATGGATTGCTCCTCACTCCTATATGAATGATGATGGGGGTTTTACCAACACCATATATTGAGAAATGAGTATTATCTCCTAATTAAAATACGAAAATATAACTTCATAGTTTACACGCTAATATCATTATAATAGGCTGGTAACACTTCCGATCATCTTGAAAATTATCAACATTTTAACCAACCATCATTAAAATACTTCTTCTATAACATTCAAGTTCATCCAATTTACTATTCGACTTTGATTACCTTTTTGTGTTATCTTTAAGTGTGGTAGCTTAAACTGATGCACTTTTGCGCAAATTTTTAACGATATATATCTTCTAATGTAAAGATTGCATTCAAATTAGTGAAGTGCATATATATATATATATATATATATATATATATATATATTCAACAATAACCATCTTACCTAATTTGCTGTCGATTTCATCTTTACTCCCAGAATCAATAGCCAACGGATTTACCTTTCCGTGTAACCATTTCTGAAATTCATTGTACCAATTTCTTAACAAACTGCTAGGTGTAACCACCACTGCTTTATCAATCGTTGGTTTACCTTCAGGACCTTGACGCTAAGGAAAATGACGGAAACAAGTAGAAAACAAACCAGTGATTTACTCAACGAATTCCACCGTATTGTTAAATTAAAGAAGTGCAATCATTCTTAGCTATAACATAATCGAGATCTCAGCATCCGGGCATTAGTCATTCACAGAGCACTAGAATCTATCAAATCAATTTGGATGCCTTAAGCTTCCAGCTATGTTCGCTCAATACTCAAAATCAGATGGTCAGAAAAGGTCAGAAACAGGGATCTCTGGGAACGGACCAATCAGGAACCAATTGTGTACCAAATATGCAGGAAGAAATAGAGGTGAATTGACCATACTCTGAGACAACCATCAGGTTACATCACACGCTTGGTTATCGATTGGGTCCCGAATGGTGAGCGGCAAGTTGGTCGTCCGAGGGTGACATGGAAGAGGTCGATTGAAGAGGAGATGAAAGCATGCGGATAGACGTGAGCCAGTTTAAAACATTGGCGGAGAACCTAACACAATGGAGACATGCAACTGAAGCCCTATGTCCCTCTAGGAACTAAAGAAAACAATAATAATGATTATGAGCATCCATGAAAAACAATTTCAAACATGACACAATGATATTTACAATATGGTGTAGAAGTGCTCGGAATCCGTGAGACCAGATGGAATGGATAAGGACTGTCAAAATTTTCAACTGGAGAGTCAGTAATCTACTCCCGTCTGGTCACTCAGACGACAACCATGAACACACTGAGGCAATAAGTAGCTATCGTGATGTCATCAGTGGCAGTCTAAGCCCTAATGCAGTGAAAAACAGCTTCAACCAGCAGCATAATCACAGCAAGATTCAACTCAAAAGGAATGAAGACAAGTCACAATTATCCAGTACTACAAACAACTCAGAACAACAGAAGAAGAAGAATGATTTCTCTCAGCAACTACAAACAGTAATCGACAACATCCCGATCGGAGACATCAAAATCCTCATCGGCGATATGAATGCAAGTCAAGCTGAGAGCAGACAATACAGGAAGACAACTCATCATCAGTCGAGAGGCTCTCGATCCGACAAATGAATCAGAGCAGAGAACTCTTCACAGACTTCTCAGCCTTCAATGATTTCGTGATCAGAGTCACAGTGTACAGGCACAAGGTTATACACAAGGCAATGTGGATTTCACCTGACACACACACACACACCACAAACCAGATAGACTTCACCTCAACATTGCTCAAGAAAGTGGAGACGCAGCCAGCTTGTTGGATACAAAGTCCAGAAGGGCAGCACATGTGAGCTCACTCACACCATCACCTAGTTCAAGGAACCTTCGAGATCAAGCTGAAATCTTCCAGAACAACTCGAGACAGACCACAATTCACGTTCGACACTCAGAAACTGAAGGACAAAACTACAAGTGATAACTTCAATACACATCAGATAAGAGGAAAGTCGGAGCACTACGTGGCATCACTGAGGAAACCTGTGTGGAAGAACATTGGAACTAACGCTCAGAAGGCGATATTCAAGGGAACATGTACCACCATTTTAGGAAGAAAGAAGAGACAAGGCAAGCAATAGATCTCTATTGATACCTACCTGGAAGCGAATAGAGCACAGGAGACGACAGGAGAGGAGAGAAGGATGGTGAAAGAGAAGATGACTCAATGCAACGGTGGACAGCAGAGAGAGAAGCTGAGTTCAATGTATGCTGCACTGAATCAAGAAAGAAGTGAAGGAGGGTGATAGGAAAGACAAAAGTCAATTCTACGACACTGGCTGGCAACTGAAACAGAACAGACCATAGGTAAAAAAGACCTCAGAACACTACATCAGATAACCAGGACTCCATCGAGTAAAACATCAACCCAGATGATGAAACCAATAAAAGATACTCAAGGGAACCTCATTTCCAAGCAGGAGACCCAGGAAACTTATCATCTTAAACACTGATGCAAGTAGTGTAACAAACACTGATCATAATTAGACTTTATTACCACGAAAGTGATGTGCATTCAGTTCAACTACAACAAATAGTGGAGATGATACACATCAACTTACTAAGCCTGAATTTAGAGACTGAATGACTTAATACACATATACTAAAGTTTAGTACTACAAAACAGAAACACAGACGTCTGGTTTCAACCTAGCACAGATAAAGACAGAGGTACCTACCTAGTTTTCAGCAGATTCTGGTTGATGTAGGTCTGCAGAAACTACCCCAAAATGATTTATTTAGTATCATAGGTGCAAATAAGTGTTTCGAATTCAACTGATGGAAATACTAAAATCAATATTGATTAAAATTCTCAACTGACTTCAGTATAACGCTACAGTCTCAGAGATTTCAGTCTCGTTAGAAACTATCACTTCTTACCATAATTGGCGAGATTAAATTCTAGCTTCGTTGACCAATAATTCTTTGAATCAATAATATTTATAACAGCTTCATTCTCAACAATGCACTGGATACACAACTCCACCCGGAAGATTCAGGGTTTGCATTCAGGAAAAGCAAATCATGTGCTGACCACATAGCAACGTCAAGCATCATCATCGAACAAAGAGTACAATGGCAGTCAAATTGCTACCTCAGTTTCACCAACTTTGAAAAACCCTTCGACAGCGTTGATCACGAAGTAATTTGGAAACTACTTCAACACTATGGCGTGCAGTGCCCAAGTCTTTATCAACATCATTCAACAGCTGGCAAGCCATATGACAATGTCACGTGTCAGCTGATTCAAAGCGAGAAACTCAGTGAGGCGTTCGAAGTGAGTACAGGAGTAAGACAAGCTGGCTGTTTATTATTACACGTAATGATATTACTGATTGTGGTGGACTGGATTATGCGCCAGACTGTGTGTTGGGAGCGAGGAGACATGAACACGCTGGACCACCGACAAGAAGACTCTAGAAGATCTGGATTTCACGGAGGATTCAGGTGTGATGTCACACAAACTAGAAGACTTGCAGGCGTAAAGCAACCAAACTGACAGAAGAAGCAGCCGACGAAGACAGGACTGCAGGTGAACACAGAGAAGACGAAGGTGGTTAAGAAAACCAACCAACCAACAGCAGCAACAACAACAACCAGCACTGACTACCATCAACGGTAGATGTTTGACAGAGGTCACTTCCTTCACTTATCCGACTAGGAAGCACAGTTTCAAATACACGCAGTCGGAAGGGATGAAGATGTCAAATCCAGCCAGCCAGAATTGGTAAGGCAAGATACGCCTCCATCAACCTGAAACCGGTGTGGAGATCTTCTGTACTGCACTCCGCCTCAGCATAAAGAACAAGATTCGGATTTCCAACACAAATATGAAATCAGTTCTTGCATACGGGTCAGAAACTTGGCGAGCGAGTCACGAAAGGGATTTCCAGCAGGCCACTGCAGACTTTCATCAACAGCTGCCCACTTCCCTGGCTCCATACTGAAGATCAAATGGCTGGCCAGAAAGAATTAGCAGCAAGAAACTCTGGGAACAAGCCAGCCAAGAGCCGATTGCTCAACAGATATGTAGGAGAAAATGGAGATGGATCGGGAATACGCTGAGGAGACCGTCGAGTGACATCGCGCTCAATGCAGGCCATTATTCGAGTGGAACCCGAGAGGGAAACAACGAGTTGGGTGTCTTAGAGTGAAATGGAGGGTATCGTGCGTGGAGAAGATGAGAGCTTACGGGTAATTGCTGGGTCAGCTGAAGAGGACCGCAAAGAATAAAACAAAGTGGACATGTGCTGTCGAAGCCTTATGTTTCACTCGTAACACAAGGGAACAATAATAAAAAACTTTAAAAGATTGCCACGATGGTGGCTTCATTCTACATTGATGGAACATTTTCACTTTCCCACATGTTCGCAGATCATGCAGTAAGTGTCGTGACGAGAATCTCACAATCATCATCATCATATTCAAGGTTGTCTCGGTCGAGAGAGAGCTACAGGTGCTACTAGTTTGCTTACATCAGCCTGTAGGTGGTACCGTTGATGAACCCCGCCAAATCTCATGATGAATGTGGTACACACTAAAGCATGTGCTGTAGAAGTTGCAGCAGTCCTGTGTGCATCTACACCATCGTAAACAGACAGAAATCTGATCAATCTGAGTTTACGCCTGAAGGGCAGGGAAACGACGACAGCTGTGCCGGGAGTTAGTGCTGATCTGCACAAAGCTGCAGAAGGTGGTTTCGAAATGTAAATGATAGGGCACATACAGTTTAAAAATAAAGCTAATATAAATGAAACCACTTATTCCACTGCTCTAAATCTAGTCCCATATACTTTACTTTTAGTATGTGATGTAAAGTTCGCGCAGTAAAATATATTTGTTGCGATGTCCTGTTTAAAGTAATAGACTACTGATAAGATCTCTGTTCAAATAAGTAAGCAAACTGACTATATACTAAGTAATAGGATGCACAGACGGTACTTTTCACTCAAACGGTTCTGTATCCCTTTTGACGGGTAAAACTTATTTCAAGCTTACACAACAAAAAAATGAGCATAATTTGGCGGTGCATACTTACAGTTTGGTCTTCGCCTACTGTTGGAAATCAAAGAGAAGGCCATAACATTTTTCTAGTTTACAATCATAGTCAATACTTAAAAACATTTTAGCGAGAATCTTTTAGCATGACCTATGTTAATATGTTTAATCGAAAAAGGGAAAATAATTTACCTACCAATAAAGTCCAAATAAGTGTAATACATTGCAAAGTCTTGCCAAGACCCATCTCATCTGCCATTATACATCCGTGGTTTTCTGGTATTTGTACGCCAGTGACACAATCGTACATGAACTTGACACCCTGAAAAATATTCGTTAGTTCTTAATCATGAAGTCTAAAAATATGTCCATATTGTAAATAAATGAATGTATACAGTTGAATAATCAGTAGTCTAAAGTGCCATTCCGCAGTTACAAAGACTTATAGCATGCTTGGAGTTACATTTAATGTAGGAGTTATTAAAACCAGTTGTCTGAATCCAGTTCGCGGAGCTAGTCTTCCATGTTCCAAGCTGTGAGCTACATTTATGGTGTGAAGGGTAATGGTACTACTCTGTTGGCCAGGTTAAAGTAGATGGTGCAGGATTTGAACCCGATACCTATTGGATGAAAGTCGAATGCTTGAGCCACACCTCTCCTTATACTAGTTATCTGTCTAATATTTTACGGGCTCTACTGCCTTCAACTATGGAAAACTGGATAACGAATTTTTAGACTAAGGAGCTAGAAGGAAACAATACCACAACTTAATATCAGCAAGACACATTACAACTCCTTGAAATAGTTCACACATTTGCAGCAACACGAAGAAAGCAAACGAGCACAACAAAATATTGCACTACCTAGATATAACAAAAGATTAGTAAGATACTGAGAATTTTGATTATCCGTCACTATGCTTTCCTAACCAACTACTCCCAAAGTTCACAAGATCCATTCTAACGACGATTGAAATTAATGGTAATCTATCTGTATTTCACTTGACACATCAAATTGCCAAATTAAAAGTCATTGCAGTCCCGAAAATACTCCAGCGAAACTGTGATTAGATTGAGTATCCTCAGAACGATTGACAAATTTTCGGAATGATTCATACTTTGCACAGTACAAACTGTATTTTGTGAGTAGGCATAAAGATTAAACAGACGTAGATAACCACGATCCCTAGTTTCCTTAAACACACTCACCTAGGCAGTATATGACTAAATAAATATTAAAAGGTTAGCTATCCTCTATAGCATTCAGTGCTTTTATGACCGTCAAACTCACAAAAGCCAATAATAGACACTGACCACTCATTTAATTCAACAAATGAACTGCTTGACATGAGCTTCACACAGGACTTCTTATAAGACCAGTTAGAATTCAAGGAGAATAGTTCGATGGTATCTGTACAGGGATAGTATAGGAAGAATAAAGGCGAGAATTTACGTAGTTTACTCACTTCACGCTGATGCGGACGGAGTATTTTAGACAACATCGGATCGACGACAACGTGCACTAGCTGCTTGGTTCTGAGGTATGTATTACAAATCAAATCCAAACTTACGATTCTTGTTTTAGGGCATCATGAGCTGTTACTTCAGGTGGTGAATACAAAACCAAGGCCCCTTCTTCAAATGGGTCATGCAGGGCTACTCTGGATGTACTTCGGCGTACACCCAGGGCTCTTGAGTCTGCTGAACCGCCTAAAAATAAATATATGATACAAAACCTTACCAGTATAATTAACCATGGGGACACGAAAAGGTTTCGACAGTATATCCCGGATAAGGTCTTCCTATAAATTGTTTCGATCAAAATCTTTCCAACATACATGAGAATTTGTGTCACATGGAGTGAGTGACTTTCTATAGGGGGAAACGAAGGTCGCTGGAGAGTGATCTGGCACATTCTTTTCATTCAAAACGGTCCTAGAGGATTTAAGTGGAGGCTGAAGTAACAGGTTAACATTAAAATCAAAATACCTCTTGGATAGCAGGGGAAACTTTTATTGAGTGTAATTGACTTGGCGCTAAACTCCTCCTCTTGTAAGTTTAAAAATTAGTAACATCACAAACCATAACATAACTTCACACTTCAAAATGATCAATCAGTCAGCACAGTATCAATAAACGATAATGCTGCACAGTTAACCTAAAACATAAATATAGTAGTAAATACCATAAAATCATAAAACACTAAAAGATATGGCAGGTAAACATGCTAATTCGTAAAACTGGAAAATACGCACGTTGGATTAGACTAAGATATGATGTTTGTATGCATCAACACTGACTAGCTGTCATGAAAGTAACAATCAGATAACGCACAATCAATAAACCATAATACGTAAACTTTGGCTTTCCTTACCCTATGTCTAACTAGCCAAGAAATAAAAAAGCCTAATGTCGTTTACGGATGCATATTGCATTACTAATGAGACGGCTTTACAGAAAGTGCGATTATTAACTTTGACTCCTTCATTAATGTTATTGTCTCACATAAGAAAGATAGTCACATTATATATTAATTAGGTGTTTTGGACAACTTATTCGTTTATTGTAACTCACTCAATTGGAAAGATGAGTATCACGGGGAGCTATTAGCTCCCAACAAAACATCAAAAGTCTGCTTATGACCTTGGAAACTCTGAACGTCTTTATTAACCTTCGCCTAACTACTAAGTCCCCATAGATGTTAATTCTGTTAACCTAATAGCTTGGAACTGCATTAGCCATTTTGGGTCAGATATTTGACTAAATGATGACAAACCAGAAGGATTTTCATTGCAAAATAGGCAGCAAACTGTTCACTTTGTTGGAGAGGGTGAGTGATTAGCGAAGGATATTTGACAACTGCTGTCTAGTAACAAGTAGCGGCATGTTAGGGATGATACCTGATTTGTGTAGATGCTGCGCTTCAAGTCTTCGGTTGAAGTTAGTCACTAAATTTGTAATGGTCCGTTTACTCGGATGGCATCGACATGTTCAATGCATGTCTACCTAGTGTACGTGAACACGCAGTACTAGTTAGAGTAAGAATAAGTTGGATAGAAATAAAATTTGCCCTCAACAAGAAGTGAACCCCATACGTATAGTTTCTGACTGTTCGTCTCAATCACATACTGGAAGGCAGGTTTCCCGTCTGGGATAGGAGAAAACTAAGATTGAAATTTATGATGCAACAAAGAGAACCCACCGTATGGTATTAAAAGATTCACAGAATTTTGAATTAAATACATAGTGCTTTTTGAGTTCCTTGTTCATTTGTCACAGTCCCACATATATTCATTTTTCTCCCATCCACTTTGATCACCCTATCACAGTTTCTTTTATTCTGAGCTGTGACTCCGTAAATACTATGCAGTAATGCTAGGTGCTATGATAGCATGTCTTGAAAAAACTATTGCTTCGAATTGGATTTCATATCCATGGAAAACAATGCAACAATAAATCAGGTAAAAACGAAGCGAAAGGTATGGTAGAAATGATATTCAGTAATTTGAAGACTTAAGGATGCTACTAGACTTAATATTTATGTATTCAGGAGTTGAGAAAAACTGTATTCACAGAACAAGAGTTATCTGACACGTCTCCAGGGCCTCCGAAATATGTGCCAGTAATGAACTATAGGAAATGGCTGAAACACCGTCTGACGTTTGATAGACAACCCAATAGCAATGTGGGTATCACTGGCAGAAACTATAGACTACGCTGCTATTTTACCAAAAGAAAACTCAATAGTTATGCTCCGAATAAACCCCGAAATGGTACTAGGGAAGTTGCCGAATTCTACCTCTGGAAAGTCCCCAGGTTGTGATGACATTCGGCCGCCTGTCCTAAAACAGTATACTGAAGTTGTCTGCAGGCCCTTATGTGATCTGTTCCAACACTGATTTGATTCAGGGAAACTGCCAAGGGAGTAGAAAAGAGTCAACCTTTCTTTTATCCCCAAAGATGGGGATTAGCAAAACTCGACGAGTTACAGATCAGAAACACTACTCCCAGTGGTATCAAAAGTACTAGAAAATTTTGTTGATGATCAATTTAGGCAGCACCTCGATAGCTCTGAAATACTCTATGAAGCACAACGAAGTTTCAGCGGGGTAAAACCCTGTGTGGCATTTATATTATGGACATTATGCTGGGATACGAATGTTCCAGCCCATTTGATTTATCTCGACTTCGCGAAGACATTTGACACAGTTCGGCATGATCTCCTCCTACACAAAATAAGTCAAAAGAGTACTGGTGGCCCACTTCTGTCACCGTTGGAGGAGAACGTAAACGAAAGAAAATCCCTCACCAAGGTCGATTGTGTCCAGTCATCCTGACAGAGTTCGTCGTCAGGAATATCACAGGGTTCGGTCTTAAGGCCATTGATGTTTCCAATTTTTATCAATAACCTGCCATTCCGTCTGAACTACCCAGCTCCTCTTTACACTGACGCAAAGATATGAAAAGTAATAATGGCCAAGAAAGACTCAGGTAGGCTACAGGTAGACCTAAAAACTATGGAAGACTAGGAAATGGTCGATGGTATAACTTTCAACCTGAAAAGTACAAAGTGGTGCAACTACGCATCTGTAGGCTGCAGAGTGTATGTTACTCCCTGTGTAACGTTCACCTGCCACGCAAAGCATCAGGCTGCAACTTAGGTCTAGTTCTAACGAAAATATGGACATAAATGTTACACAGGCGATACAACAAAGGCATATGTGGTTATACATTTTAAGCATTGACAGTCAGGTGCGCCTAATCCTGAGCTTTTTGTAAGGTTGTACAAAACATACGAAGGGCCTCACCTTGGAGCTGACAATATCATTGCTCCTCCATTATTCAGAATGGACGTTAAACTTTTGGAAAGAGTCCAAAGATGGACAACAACAAACCATCTAATGAAAAGCTAGAAAAATAAGGCCTTTCATGCTTAGCTAGTGTCGGCTTAGGGGTGACTTAATTACTGCCCACAAGATTACAAATGGCCGGAACTACTTATTAAATACGTATGGGCTTCCTTGTGGAAATCCACGAAGAATAGATCACCAGAGAGTAAAGAGTCGAGTGCGCTCCCATTTCTTTTTGCTTAGAGTTCGCTGCACATAGAACTCTTCACCAGCAATGTGGTTACTGCAGCGTCCGCGGACAATCATGCAGAGAAACAAGGAAGGCACCCAAACTTCCTATCCCCTCAAAACACACACTATTAATGGGTATGCACCTAAACTTCATTATCTATCTGTTTGTACATTTCTGTTTGTCTTAAGACTACACAATCTACACTGATTGTATCTACTAGTATCTCGCTTTTCGGCCACACAGGACGACTGACGAACGAAAAGACCAACCCCATTCACAAAAGCGATACGGTCTTAACACAGGACACTGCAAGCTACACATAATCACTCCCGGCAGCACTCCTTTTGAAGAGAACGAAAGCTACGACCGTCCATTGATAGGACGAGCTACGAAGAAGTTTACCGAAGACCAAGAACCTTTATCTTACAACTAAGGAGCGACCACAATTTGGTATACACTAGTCTGTAGAAAAGGTTGGATATCACGACAGATAAAAAAGCTGCGGTGTTGTGACAACTACCACTTAAGTGTGCGGGAAAACTATTCGCTGGATTAGAAATAAGCAAAATTTTTCCTAAACAACATACAAGCTCGAACAAATTGTCAACACGTTTGATAAATATTGATTACTACGCTTCTCAAAATAACGTCCTGAAATTTCCAGCTAGAATACTATGAGTATAAAATCCAGTGAGCTTTAAAATGTGATATAACACTGCGTACAGTTTTACCGACAGAAACCCGTATTTAGGGAGTTCACCGTCAACTAGTTCATTCAAGAGTATTATAATTATAATGAGTGCGATTCTGATGATTTACCCACATGCCACATTAAGATTGTGATATAAATAAGATGGTATTCTCGGAGTTACGTGGTCGAGTTAAAAAGTTCGTATGGAAAATCCCACTCAAATCCTACTGTATAAATGGCCGAACAACACGCCAAACTAATCGCCTTACTAAGCAATTTGAAATGCTGCCAACTGAAGTACATCTGTACCACCCGCTAACAGTGAGGGTATGTTTCAGCGGACGTGACAAACAACTTATTATGTATATAGAAAATAACCTAAAAATCGTTCGACTTTGAGATCGTCAACGCAGGTTACAGAACAAGTGCATCTTATAAGGATTTGTTTAAACAGGTAGCGGAAAATGCACAAATTATATCCAACGCGTACAGAAAAATTTATGCAGCATTATTAAGTAGAGAGTATAATGGAGAAGATTTGTAGCTCAGGTGGATGATTTTGGTGTGGTTGTGTTCTCTGAGCTGGATGGTTTGGTTGCGAAGCTTTCATTGCTCTACTGAGCAACATCTTCAGCGCATACTTCGATGTGAAGTGAGCTTTTAGAATTCTCTATGAGTTTATTAGTCATCTCTTCTAGTAACCTTGAACGTGATTGGTTGTTTTCGTGTGACATTTCATCCCCTAGTTGGTATATACCAACCCATACGAAGAAATTCACACAAAAACAAAGTCAAACTTCAGGTCAAGGAAACAGTCAACACCAAAACAAGTGAACTAGAAAGTGAGAAGTCACACAAAAACAACCAATCACGTTCAAGGTTAGCAGAAGGAATGACTAGCGACATTCAGACCAAAGAAGCAGCCAGCACCGAGACAAGGAAACTAGGGGATGAAATGTCACACGAAAACAACCAATCACGTTCAAGGTTACTAGAAGAGATGACTAATAAACTCATAGAGAATTCTAAAAGCTCACTTCACATCGAAGTATGCGCTGAAGATGTTGCTCAGTAGAGCAATGAAAGCTTCGCAACCAAACCATCCAGCTCAGAGAACACAACCACACCAAAATCATCCACCTGAGCTACAAATCTTCTCCATTATATCTAAATCATACGAGCGGAACACGCTTCTTTCTGTTCGAAAGTGGGAAGACTTCGCCAAACGGCAAGCATCCACCAGAGAACAACTATTTTTTCTCCATGAGTGCCTTCGTCATCAAATTCTACCAACCAGCGTGAGATATAAGCCACCAATCAACTGCCCAATGGGATGGAAATTAGCTGAACAATGTGGAAGAAAAATGGTTAAACTGATGATTACAGATGCACATTATAGAATCAAGAAATATCAACAAATAATGGACCTTGAAAAAGAGAAACTAGAGAAAATCCTCAGCCAAGAACACCTTTCAACAATGATCACCGCAATCGCACTGACAAGTAGTAGACACAGGGAACGTAGACGAAAAGTTCTCAGAACCAAGCTAACCAAAATCAAAAAACAACAGCCGAACAATACACCAATTGATTGCGTAGTCAATTTATCAAAACAGCCGCTGTCAAAAATGGAACAACAACTACTTCAAAAGGGATTAAACTACAACACTGAAGACGCCTCGAAAACAGACTTCTTCGCTGCTCTTGAATCAACACTCAAATCATCAAAATTAGGTGAAGAAACACAAGACGAGATACGTCAAACAATAGTGCCTATAGTTAAACAAAGAAAACGACACACACAACTCAACTCACAAGAACAAAAAGCCCTCGAAAGACTGAAAAACAGGAAAGATATCGTTATAGTACCGGCTGACAAAGGAAGGACTACAGTAATCATGGACAAAGAAGAATACACTGCAAAAGCAGAAGAACTACTCAAAGATCAAACAATATACCAACAACTAACAACAAACCCCATCGAAACACTAAACAACCGAATCCAAAGAACCCTAAGCAAACTCACCAAAACGGGTCAGATCACAAAAGAAGATCAATGGCGAATGAAATCCAATGGACCCGTCATACCTCGATTCTACGGCAGACCAAAAATACACAAGCCAAATATACCTCTACGACCAATCGTATCACTCCCAGGAACCCCAACATACAATTTATCCAAAGAACTATACAGAAGACTGAAACACTTGACGAAATCATGTGATCACTCCATCCAATCTGCGACCCAATTTTTAGAGAAAATCAAAGGCATTGAAATAGACAACCAAGAAATAATGGTATCCTTCGACGTCACAGCATTATATACTTCGATTGGACTAAAACTAGCAAAAGAAACCATGGAACAACTACTCAACAACGATGAACACATACAACAATCAAAAATGCAGCATTCAAGTTGGATGGAATGCATAAACTTGTGTCTCACAACTTATTTCCAATTCAACGGCCAAATGTATGAACAAATTCAAGGGACACCTATGGGATCACCCATATCAGGATTGATTGCGGAAGCCGTCATGCAAAGACTGGAAAACATAATTCTGCCAAAGATCAAACCGAAAATTTGGATACGCTACATAGATGATACATTCGTGATAATCAAAAGAGAAAACTTAGACAACACCCACAACATAATAAACAACACCTTCAACGACATCAAACTCACAAGAGAAGAAGAATATGAAAACAAAATCCCATTTTTAGACGTCTTAATCAAACGAACAACTACAGGAAAATTAGAAACCCAAGTATACAGAAAACCAACGCACACGGATCAAATACTCAATTACAACAGTAACAACCCAACATCACACAAAATTAGCTGCATACGTACATTGTTCAAGAGAGCCAGGACTCATTGTAGCACTCCCGCCTTGAGGAAAATTGAAGAAAATCATCTTATGGACGTCTTCCAAAGAAATGGATACCCACGAAACTTCATCAAAAGACATCTACCCCCAGCTCAACCAACCAAATCAAAGGCCACCAGCGAAAACACAAAGAAAGTCGTCCTACCATATATAAAAGATATCTCCGAAATCACTGCAAGACTATTCAAACCTTTTGGAATCGATGTCGCTCATGAACCAACAAAGTCACTTCACTCAGTTCTATGTAAACCAAAGGACTCAACGGCAAAAGAAGACAAAACTAACGTCATCTACAAGATAAGTTGCAACGACTGTGACAAACATTACATTGGTCAAAGTGGACGCCCTCTTCGTCTTCGCATTCACGAACACAAACTAGCTGTCAAAAGACACGACATACACTCCCTCATATCACTACATGCAGACAACCACGGGCACCAATTCGACTGGGACAATGTTCAAATCTTAGACAAAGGGAACTGCAAAAATGCCAGAGAATTCCTAGAGGCCTGGTATTCAAATGAATCAGCAATCAATAGACACATAGACATTGACAAAATATACCAACCCATACGAAGAAATTCACACAAAAACAAAGTCAAACTTCAGGTCAAGGAAACAGTCAACACCAAAACAAGTGAACTAGAAAGTGAGAAGTCACACAAAAACAACCAATCACGTTCAAGGTTAGCAGAAGGAATGACTAGCGACATTCAGACCAAAGAAGCAGCCAGCACCGAGACAAGGAAACTAGGGGATGAAATGTCACACGAAAACAACCAATCACGTTCAAGGTTACTAGAAGAGATGACTAATAAACTCATAGAGAATTCTAAAAGCTCACTTCACATCGAAGTATGCGCTGAAGATGTTGCTCAGTAGAGCAATGAAAGCTTCGCAACCAAACCATCCAGCTCAGAGAACACAACCACACCAAAATAAGTAGAGAGTAACAGTAAGCTTCAAATTGCTAGGCTAGTGATAGGAGTGATCCTTACTTAAACTTCTTCTTTATCCTGCGTGAAGTATTGTAGTGGGTGTAACGGACAAGAATTTGTAAGTAGTATATCAATTCCGACACCTTCTACAAAAATCTTGAAGTTGAGTTAGAGGACGAAAAAACACCTGTGCAGAATTTATGCATAGAAGTTTCGAATGAATACAAAGAAATAAGAATTTTGTGGAATCATCTGGGGAAATTTGTCCGCCTATTCTCTGTTTTTTTCGCATTTGAAAAATTTCCCAGTCTTTCTCAATCCCGTTTCTGCATTGTGATCTAATGTCCCATCTTTCGAAATCTCTGATCCGCCTCCAAAATATTTTTCTCCACTAGATCCACGTGAATTTTCATAGGCACCTTTCATTCGCCCATCCAAGAGGATCCCTAGGATGACCAGTTTCACCGTTCGCCCGGTGTACAGACCAGGTTCATGTAAAACTCCAAAGTCCATCGGAGAGTTCCCACGTTTTTTCTAGTAGATAGACACATGGCCACAACACCTTGATCTCTGACGAAAACAGTGACACCAGTGTGACAGAAGAATACAATAGTGTTTGGCAGCAGAACTATTAATTTTTCAGAGTGGTGTGTGCCAATGTTGAAATATAAAAACCTTATGTGAAGACTTTAACTTGCCAAAGTTGTTCGTGTCCTGCTTCTTTTTGTATTCATTCTATAGCTCGTATATTGTTTAGGAGTATGTTTCATTATTTCTCTTCAAAACCTAATCCATCGCTTCACTACTCAAGATTCAGGAACAGCGTGACTTACAAATTTTGGCAAACGGTATGCCTTCGGCTAATAATGATCAGCTAATGTAGAGCGGAAATTTGTACGAGTAGCAGCTATTAGCAGCTAAGTCTAATTTAAGATACAAGTATTTTTTAGAAATATGCCTGAACAGACATTTGAATTATTATGGTGTTAACAAGTCAGCGTTCATTAGGTAGATTCTGAAGACGGTCAACCTATTAGCTAACAGGTCATTCTTGACTTCATCAAATGCTTATCAAAAGTTAATATTCTTCAGAAAGTATGTCTTCCACACTCAGAAGACTAATTAATTGCATTCTCTGGAGGCGTATGACCCAATCTATACATTGATGGATTACTCTAATCAACTTCTGTCTTAGTATCCTATAAGAACATTACTTAACATTGGAATGGAGGCCAAAACTAATGACAATCATGTGAAGAACAACGAAAAGACAGCAAGTTTTTCACTAAGTTTTGTGATATAGCAACGTAAACCACAACCTAAAGAAACTTACAGTGATTGATTACACAAGCTTATCGAATTTCAGGGTCAAAATTGAAGTCATTCTTAGCCACCGTCAAGTGGCAGCCGGAATAATTACATATAGTATGTCTACTAAGAGGACTGAACCATGTTCACTAAATGCATAAGATGTCTGAGCAAAGCTCATCCCATATACATATATGTATATGCAAAACTCAGCACCAAATAAGCTGGATTCAAGAAAATCAAATCATGTGTATATTAACATATGAAATCCCGCCGAAGCTTCAGGTCATCTTTTAATGAATAAAACCACCCTATCTGAGGAGACAGCAATGCTACTTGTTCAGCAGTAAAGCCGTTGAATCACGCAAGTGCTTGTGATATGTGATGAAAGATTACAGAGCTAATTACAAGCCACCTACAAAAATTACCAGGAGAAACCTTAAACCATTTTATAAAAGCATCGTGATCTCAAGAGACATTAGACTCCACTGGTGAGATGGAATGGACGATTTATTTTCACGAGATGGTGTGATTTACTGGGATATACGAGTATGCAAATTCTATGGTACGTGAAGTTCAAGTTTGACAAAGTAGTTTCTTGATCCAGGTTTTCGCTTGCGAAAGGAAAAGGTAGCATCTCAAAGGGAAAGGCTAAAGAGGGACTTGATTAGACACACTAGATTTTGAAAGAAGTGTGGGATCGATGTCATGGTGAACAATTATAATGAGTTTTTGGGACAAATGGACGTCTAGGACCATAGAAAATACGCTGTATACGAATGCAGGTGTTGATCCTTCAACCCCCTAAGTACTCGTTCTACTTTTACCAGAGACATGTCAGAACGACAATTCTGTCGTCCAAAATGTGGGATGCCTCTTCGGATCGGAAACGTGGACAGACAACGGTTACTTACTTGGCGAACAATCGTGTACGAACGGCAAAATTTGACACGACAACGAGCCAAGTAACCTAGGTGATCGGCTGCGGACCTCACTCGACAATTCAGCGCAAACAGTGAAGTTCATCGTCATCTGTCGAGTGAGGACTGCTTCAGTTCAACAATTTCGGGGAATTATTTATACTTACCAGTAGAAAACATGATTCTTAGAATACTAAAACCTTCCCTCAGTGTTGGAATCCCGTTTCCAATTTGGTCATTCAGTCTAGGCACTACGGTTATTTTAATGACAGTGGTGGCTTCTCTAGGCTGTAAGCAGAGATAAGTGATAATTGAAGTGCATGCCATCCATCTACCTACGCACGTGACAGATACCTAAGCGTTAAGGATGAATACGATGTGTGGTTAAAATGGCAGCATAATGTGTAGTTTGATGCCGTAGAGACATGCCCACTCAAAGTGCACCACAGGATAATTGTAGATGCGCCTAAAGAGCTTTGTATTGCAAATTCTCCTGAGTGAAACGAGATCACGCCGCTAATTCTCAAACAGTATACTGTTACTGTGTGTATCTCGCTAAATAATCCATTTCCGTACTTGATGGATAAACGAGACCTGTTGATAAAGATATGATCTTTTCTCAGTTTTTCGGATGACGTTCTATAGAATCCAAGGTATTACAAACCAGCCACAACACTGCTAGCCATAGCAAGAGTGAAAATGTGCCTGCTGGAAAATCGCTTTAAAGAACTTCTTGACAAAAGAGCAGTCTGAATTATGCAGAAAATGATTTCAGAAAGGACCAGTCCTGGCCTTCAAACTTGTGACAGGCCGGACAAATATTCTAGTCCACTTCTCATACTTATAAACTAGCAAGCCCTTCCGATTCCATAGCACCATAGCATCCTCTAGGCACCTTCCAAAATAAGAAAAGGCAAACCACTACTATCCGGTGTTTTCATTCCACCTGTAGAGAAAAGGAATTTATAAGTACGTGAGACTAGGAGGAATCAGTCCGAATATCATAAGGAGCTGCTTCTGGTGCAATGTTAATCATAGCTTTAGCAAATGACCTCTCAAAAACCTCGGGCACTCCAATATACCCTGACACTTATGACACGAACTTGTGGAGAGCTGCTGAAAACCAGGAAAACACCTTCAGATCTGAAGAAAAGCCGACAAACACGAAGGTTTCCGCCACTTCCAACACGTGACAAAATGTGGTCCTTAGCGCAAAACGTCACCTGTGTAGCGAAGGGGCACTACCATGTGTTATTCTTGACGAAGGAGCTAAACATTAGCGGCAACTTAACTGGGTGAACGCCAACGGAAGTGAAAATTTGTGAACACAACAAAAGTCCACAGAATTATTACATTATCAATTCGGATTATTATCATTATTTTTTCCATGAGTTCCGAGGGAAACTTAAGGCCCCGACAACGAATCTCCACATTCTTCTGTTTCATGTCGTCCTCTCTAATCTCCTCCACACACGATCTTCTCCATTTCACCCTAGGACGTCCCACTCGTCGCTTCCCATTCGGATTCCAATCGAGCGGCTGCGCGACGCAAAATGACATTCGACAGTCCCCTCAGCGAATGCCCGATCCATCTCCATTTTCTCCTACATATTTGTTGAGCAATCGACTCTTGACTGGCTTGTTCCCAGAGTTTCTTGCTGCTAATTCTTTCTGGCCAGCCATTTGATCTTCAGTATGGAGCAAGGGAAGTGGGCAGCTGTTCATGAAAGTCTGCAGTGGCCTGCTGGAAATCCCTTTCGTGACTCGCTCGCCAAGTTTCTGACCCGTATGCAAGAACTGATTTCATATTTGTGTCGGAAATCCGAATCTTGTTGTTTATGCTGAGGCGGAGTGCAGTACAGAAGATCTCCACACCGGTTTCAGGTTGAGGGAGGCGTATCTTGCCTTACCAATTCTGGCTGGCTGGATTTGACATCTTCATCCCTTCCGACTGCGTGTTTTTGAAACTGTGCTTCCTAGTCGGATAAGTGAAGGAAGTGACCTCTGTCAAACATCTCCCGTTGATGGTAGTCAGTGCTGGTTGTTGTTGTTGCTGCTGTTGGTTGGTTGGTTTTCTTAACCACCTTCGTCTTCTCTGTGTTCACCTGCAGTCCTGTTTTCGTCGGCTGCTTCTTCTGTCAGTTTGGTTGCTTTACGCCTGCAAGTCTTCTAGTTTGTGTGACATCACACCTGAATCCTCCGTGAAATCCAGATCTTCTAGAGTCTTATTGTCGGTGGTCCAGCGTGTTCATGTCTCCCCGCTCCCAACACACAGTCTGGCGCATAATCCAGTCCACCACAATAAGTAATATCATTACGTGTAATAATAAACAGCCAGCTTGTCTTACTCCTGTACTCACTTCGAACGCCTCACTGAGTTTCTCGCTTTGAATCAGCTGACACGTGACATTGTCATATAGCTTGCCAGCTGTTGAATGATGTTGATGCAAATTTGGGCACTGCACGCCATAGTGTTGAAGTAGTTTCCAAATTACTTCGTGGTCAACGCTGTCGAAGGCTTTTTCAAAGTTGGTGAAACTGAGGTAGCAATTTGACTGCCATTGTACTCTTTGTTCGATGATGATGCTTGACGTAGCAATTTGATCAGTACATTATTTGCTTTTCCTGGATTCAGCTTGTTCCAGTGTTTGTCGGATTTTTGTATGCAGTTCAGATGAGGGACCTTGGTCTCCTACAAAATTTTAAGGGAGAAGAAACCAAGGCAGTTGTCGGGTAGAAACACTGAATACACGAGAAATAACTCAGACGCACTCAGAAACACCCAGTTATCTTTATTCAAGTGGCAAACACGCACTATCCCACGAACTACTAATACTGTTAGCTTGGGTTCTCTTCTTTCCAAATTCCGTTCAGTAGAGCCATAGCAACTTGGTGGATAGAACTTGTAAACCGCCATCCACACAGCTGCGCAAAGAAAGCGAGCATCGAGAAGTCAGGTGATTTATACAACATCTTCACAAGTATTTTATATGTTAAATGTAGGCACATATCCTGGAAAGAGTACAGAGGGTAGGAACGAAATTAGTTAGTGGTATCTCACACCTTCCTGATGACGAGAGGATGAAGCATTTTAATCTCTTCTCATTATCATACCGAAGGAGGAAAGGTGACTTGATTTTGGCCTACCGTGTATTAAAGGATGATTTTGTGATTGACCTTTCAGACCTTTTCTCTCTCTCTAGGACGCATTAACGAAGTGCTCAAACCGAGGTCGAATAAAATACGTGTGGAATTTAGATTCTCTCACAGAGTGGTCAGCGACTGAAACTCCTTACCTGATACAGTAGTAACAGCTTCATCGGTGAATGCTTTCAGAAAGAAACTGCATCTGTGCAGAGATATATATCGCATGGATTAATATAGGCAACAAGAGTTTAGAGGTTGCAGGTATCGACGTTCGCGAGTTGTACGGATTATACTAACGCAAGATCTTATACCAACAACTTCTATAGTGTTCGTTCTTCGAGTACCAAAGATAAAGCAAAAGACCAGATTTTGTCGTCCAAAGTACGTAGTATATTTCGGGACAAAATCGCGGGTAGAAGTGAATGCTTAGCTAGCTAGTAATCGTGCACGCACGTGACACGACGGAGTACCAAATGGCGGGGATGCTTGACCGTAAGCCTTCAGCTAAACAACTCGACTTAAACAGTGAGGGTCAGCATCCAATGTTGAGTGATGATTGCTGTGGTTAATAATTTTGGGGAATTATTTACCGCTACAGCTCAATCCCCGCCTAGTGGGTTTGTGAGGACCCTAAGACATGACCGGCTGGAAGTAAAAAAGTCTCGATTGTTCCCTGACGGGTGAAAAAATTCTTCCGAGCGGCTTGATGGAGGGCCTGCTGGTCTGTCTGCCTATGCTAATAGGGTGTCTGTACATAGCCTCCTCGATGTTGTTCGTTGGATCCCGTGCTTCGTTTGTTTCCTGTCCAGTGCCCGTTGCACCTGGAAAAGAAAACAAGAATGCTGAGAACCTTGTTTATTTTTACCAAAAAAATGACGTGCATATACTATACAGTAAAATAATGTAAAGTTCAAAATATCGGGAGAAAAAAAATATACATCTAATTTAATTTTTTTCTAAGTGTATGTTTAATGCACGGTTATAGGAAAAATATCGTTTACTTGTGTTAAATGATGCAACATAAATAAATTGATATGTCACTCAGTTATGTGAAATAGGTGTGAAGGCATTCTGGGAATCTAACGTGACGTCCAGAACGCGTTTTCTTAGAGTGATCGACCAAAGTTTCGGTGGCTTTCGCCGTGCTAGGGAGTTCTTCGAAGACTGAAGTAGATTCAATTACTTGTGGATTATCGGGTACGTTTAGCTCTAGGCTAATAGGATTACCTTCCAAGTAAGCCGATTTCAAACGGTCGATACTGACGGTGTTTTTGCGGCCTTTCTTGTCTAAGACGAAGAATTTATCTGTACGTTTAATTACTTCATATGGTCCGTGATACGGGTGTTCTAGAGGGCGACGCACAGAGTCGCGACGAACAAATACGTGTGAAGAAGTTCTTAAACAGGGGTGAACAAAGACATCTATGGACTGTGGTCGGAGGGGAGCAGGTTTAACTGAACGCATTGCGTTTGTAAGCCTGCTGACGTATGAGGAGTGATCTACTGCTGGTGGGAAGCTCGAGGGAGAAACAAACTCACCTGGCAGTCGTAGTGTCGTGCCAAATACTAGTTCAGCGGTAGTACAACCAGCATCGGTTTTTAAAGCGTTTCGTATCCCTAGGAGAACTAACGGAAGGGATTCAGTCCAATGGGTGTTATTTGCAGCTGATAAACCAGCTTTCAACTGTCTGTGTAGACGTTCTACCATACCATTAGCTTAAGGATGGTAGGCTGTTGTTCGAAAACGCATGCAACCAAGGATTTTAGTCAAAGCGAAGAATAAACCGCCTTCGAATTGCCGCCCACGATCAGTTGTTCTGGAGGATGGGCATCCAAAGTTTGCGATCCATCTTTCTACAAAGACGCGTGCGACGGTTTCAGCAGATGTATTCTTGAGGGGTACTGTTTCAGGCCATCGTGTGAAGCGATCGCTGCAGGTTAACATATAGGTGTATCCATGAGATTCTGGAAGGGGGCCAACTAAATCTATATGGACGTGTTCGAAACGTGCATAGGGGATAAGAACGGTGCCAAGGGGGCTTTTAGTGTGTCTTATTACCTTGCACTTTTGGCAAGCTAAGCACGTGTGTGCCCATTCCCTTACTTCCTTGTTAATACCAGGCCAACAAAACCGACTAGTTACGAGCTTGACGGTCGTTCGAATACCTGGGTGTGATAAGCCATGCAACGTATTGAAGACGTTACAAGGATAACTTTTAGGCACGGTAGGGCGAGGAGTACTAGTGGAAATGTCACAGAGAATAGTATCCTTTCCCATACCTAAGGGTTTCTCGGCTAATTGTAGAGTTGTTTTCGAAAACTCACGCTGAAGCTCGGTATCTTCTTTTTGAAGACGAGCCAGTTTTACAAGGTCTATGCCATCGATTTGGGTGAAGGAACAAATACGTGACAAGGCATCTGCCACAGTATTGTTCACTCCGGATACATGGCGAATATCCGATGTAAACTGTGAAACGTAATCCAGTTGTCGTGATTCCCTGGGTGAATACTTATCTGAAGTTGAGTTCAGAGAGTACGTCAGAGGTTTGTGGTCAGTGAAAATTATGAATTCACGACCCTCAACTGAATGTCGAAAATGACGTATAGCACAGTACATAGCTAGAAGTTCTCTTCCAAATGTGCTGTACTTCGTTTCAGCTAATTGAAGACGCCTCGAGAAAAAGGCGAGTGGTTGCCACTCTTTGTTAACTAGTTGTTGCAGAACTGCGCCGATTGCAGTGTCTGATGCATCAACTGAGATACTTAACGGTGCCGTTGGATCCTGATACATAAGAAGGGTGGCATCCGCAATAGCTTTCTTCACCTGAGTAAAAGCATGTCGAGAAGACGCGTCGAGTTCGATAGACTTGTTATTCCCTCGAAGGAGGTCTGCTAATAGCTGAATCAGAGAAGCACAGTTAGGGATAAATCGTTGGTAATGACTTACCAAGCCGTTAAAAGCGCGAAGACTTTTCACTGTTTGTGGCTCTGGAAAGTTCAGTATCGCTTCGACTTTAGTAGCCAGTGGGCGTATGCCCTGACAGTCAATAGTGTGACCCGGAAAATCGAGTGAGTCGACGCCTATTTGACACTTTTGGATATTGATGGTAACACCATGTTGGCGTAACCTTTCAAATGCCAAGTCCAAGTGTCTAAGGTGAGTTTCCTTATCTGGACTGGCAATGAGGCAGTCGTCTAAGTATGCGTATGCATAGTCGAGACCGCGAAATACTCTGTCAATGTAACGTTGAAATGTTTGTGCTGCATTCCGGAGACCGAACGGCATATGTAGAAATTCAAAAAGCCCGAAAGGTGTGATGATTGCCGCTTTCGGAATATCTTCTGGTGTCATTGGGATTTGGTTATACGCTTTAACCAAGTCGATTTTATAGGGTATAGTTGCGCCAGATAATGTTGTCGTCAAGTCGTGTATGTGAGGCAAAGGGTAACAATCAGGGGTTGTTTTGGCGTTCACTCGCCGGTAATCACCGGTGGGTCGCCAATCGTTACTATCCCTTTTCGGTACCATATGCAATGGGGATGCCCATGGACTATTCGATGGCCGAATGATGCCAAGGGTGAGCATATGATCGAACTCATTTCTAGCAATTCTCAGTTTGTCAGGGGCCAGTCGTCGTGCTTTAGATGTCACGGGCTGTCCTGAGGTTATGATGTGGTGCATAAAATTGCTGGTTATACACGGGAGATCGTTAGATGGGCAATTGAGTTCCGGATATTTGTCAACAATCGGTTGAAAAGTTGGATCGAGGATTGCTTTCATCTTAACGATTGACAAGCTGGGGCCTACGTAAGTTATGCCTTTGATAGACAAACTAGTAGTGTTGTCAATTAGTCGTTTACGGCGGACGTCTACGAGCAAATCATGATGATTAAGTAGGTCCGTGCCAATGATGGGCATTGTGACGTCAGCGATTAGGAAAATCCACTGAATAGGTTTGCGTAAACCTACGTTCAGACAGACGTATTTCCGACCATAGGTTGCAATTGGTTTTCCATTTGCAGCCTGTAGGTTGAAGTTAGGATCCTTCTGTCGATCTGCTGCTGTAGCAGGAAGGACGCTGACTTCGGCGCCTGTGTCGACTAGATATCTAGTCTGGCTCATTACATCATGGATGTAAAGTAAGCAGCTAGTGCCACCGGCGACGGTTGCCGCTAACGCGTGCCGGTGGGATAGTTTCCCACAGACTTGGAGGCTTTGCCGAAATCACAAGGTTTTCGACAACATTTCGCTTCCTGACCATAGGTGTTGTGATACCAACACCAGTCAGGATTTTTGAGAGAACGTGTGTCGGACTTAGATCGTCCACGTGCGTTTTGGCGTTGAGGGGATTTAGAACGACGGTAGGAGGAATTGCTAGGCTTGTTTGACCTAAGCATCTGCTGGACGGAGTTGCATAACTCTATCATTGCAGAATCCTTACTCAAAGTCTGTTCGGTAACTGAGTATACTTCGGTAACTGGCCGTTTCGTTATCTCTAGGATTCTATCTGCAGAGACAGCAAAGTCATCCATGGGAACACCTTGAAGTGTCACAAGTACAGTCTGAACTGACTGTGGCAGTTTGGATAAAAATAGTTCTCTGAACAGTCCTTCATCGAACTGACTTTGGCCAATGATCTCTTTCATTCTTGCCAGCATGCTCACGGCTGACTGATCCCCTAACTCGATGTTACGAAATAAGTCATCCAGACGTTGTCGATCCGTGAGAACGTTTGTCTTGAGGAGGGATGCTTTGAGCAACTCGTACGAGTTACCTACCTCTAGACTTGACATCTGCAGAGTTACGCAATTGCTGAATTCCCGCAGTAGGGCGTGAATAACTGCGAGGAACTGTGAACGTTGATCGGTTATGCCATGTTCACAAAAATCAGACTCAGCAATCTGAAACCACGTTTCAGCATTATCTGGCCAATATGGTACTAGCTGGATTGTTTTGGCGGTTGAGCGTATGCGAATAACCTTGGAGCTAGGGTCAGTCATGACGAAAAGTATGCCGATAACAATATAGTACAAGAATGAACACAAAAAGGAACGAACCCACCGGGTTTATCTGCGTGTGAATTGAAGATGCAGTTCATGGTTGGGCTCACCAGTTTAGAGGTTGCAGGTATCGACGTTCGCGAGTTGTACGGATTATACTAACGCAAGATCTTATACCAACAACTTCTATAGTGTTCGTTCTTCGAGTACCAAAGATAAAGCAAAAGACCAGATTTTGTCGTCCAAAGTACGTAGTATATTTCGGGACCAAATCGCGGGTAGAAGTGAATGCTTAGCTAGCTAGTAATCGTGCACGCACGTGACGCGACGGAGTACCATATGGCGAGGATGCTTGACCGGAAGCCTTCAGCTAAACACCTCGACTTAAACAGTGAGGGTCAGCATCCAATGTTGAGTGATGATTGCTGTGGTCAATAATTTTGGGGAATTATTTACCTCTACAAGTGTATTCACTCCTAATAATCTGAATCTGTATATAACACGCGTAGATAACTGATGATACCAATTTCTACGAAATACAATTCGACATGTTATACTTGCGTTATATGGATGGGCTGATGAAGATTAAAGAAAATTTGTCACCAAAGAACAAAACTAATTTTTAAATTGAAATTTCAACTAGTTACACGACTCACGCGCTCACTTACGTTTATTACGCCACAAAACAGCATGAACATATTCCGTCTGCTAGGTGATTTTTCCCACCTTTTAGCTATTATAATTCTGCTTAGAAAAATATGGAAAACAAAGTCATGCGCAGGTAAGTCTCGACCATTTCATCTATTACTCCATTATGGATACATTTATTTTAATAAAATCATACAGTGTTATACAATAATATTTACTGATGACGTTCCACGCACAAATTATTGATATGATTATGAGCAATGAGAGACTTCATCAGTACATATTACTTTATAACAATATGATTTAGTCAAAATGAAATGTATCCACAATGGAATATACTCCAGGGTATTATAATACCCTAGCACAATGACAAAGTCTTTTCCTTATATCAGTAATACATTTCATCTATTTTACATGTGTAATGATATCAATACCAATATCGATCATCTTTTGGGAACTAACTGAAATGACGAAATGCAGCGTTGCCTTTCCCCTCCATACACTCATAAGTACAAAAGTGACGTTTTTGACGTGCAGAGTATCTTCTTAGTACTAGGCAACTGGTTTTTTAAGTCGTTTGATACACGTGTTGTTAATTAGATGGCATTTAATTCCACATAGCATGTGTAAATTTATCTACTACTTGTTCACCATGCAAAACTTCGTATTCACGAAGGTGTAAACAGTGCATGACAAATTCGGAAAGATACTGCACACTTCCGGTTGTGCCCTACAGCGCTGAAGTGCACTGTCATATCTGTCCAAACGCATAAAGTGTTTAAGTATCCCTATGACTTATGATTAACCTAACTAAGACGTCATTAATGTGTTATAAAATTTTGTGGAACAAGTCACAATTCCATCTATGAAATGCTGATATGTCAGTATGCGCAGAAAAATCACAAATGAGAATGTGGTAAACTTCCGACTGTTATTTAACAAAATGACACCCGTGGTTTTTATCCAGTTGGAATTGTGCTGGGTAGGTAAGTGTTTTTTGGACACTCCTTTTTTGAGACTGGCGAATCGTCATTGATATTACATTAATTGACAGTTAAATACTTAAATGAACCCCATATGTAGCTTCTGCATACGGTTGCTAGTCATTGTAGCATTTTAATCATATTGCAGATGTTAGGTTATTTTTGACTGCCCGTGATAATTTGGTTCACTTCGACGTCCACGTTTTAATGAATGGAATTCGTAAAGGATCTAGGAAAATCCATAATCTGGAATTAGATACTTTTGATTAATTCTGTCATTTATTTTACTGAATAACTGTAAAAGCAAGAAAACTACTCAGTAAAATTTCCTTTATTTCTTACACTGAAGCACCAACGTCCAAATCCACCTAATATTTGAAGACATCCCTTTGAAAATAATACACACTGTCTCAGCAAGCTATTCAGAAACTCGTGTATGAACTTCAGGTTCAATCAGTTAGTGTTTGAACTCATTCAATAGATTTTCACCTCAGTTAATATTGTATAGAAGCTTTGATCTTTTCCCTCATGACTGTGTTGTTCATATCTTTTGTCAGTATTAAGTGCAGTACATCCTCTGTGAATTTGTCAGATCAAAGGCGAAACTTTCTTTCTATTTATCATCTAAACAGCACTAGTCATTGTTCTCTGACTCAGTGCCTTTATAATCATTAATTTCACTATCAAGTAGGAGCAGAAGAAGTGATCACAGTATTCTGTTGAGTATTTTTTATGACATACTTCAGTTGTTTAAATTCACCTAGAAAATAGGGGCTTCAGTGTCTTCTGAAATGATAATTTCTGCTTATACACTATACTCTTCATCCATAAATTACCATATGGCTAACTACTAGTTGCAGTCGTCTGACTGATTGAGT
The DNA here is from genome assembly GCA_944472155.2 of Trichobilharzia szidati. NCBI lineage: Eukaryota > Metazoa > Platyhelminthes > Trematoda > Strigeidida > Schistosomatidae > Trichobilharzia > Trichobilharzia szidati. The sequence goes on along the minus strand of OX235279.1, from coordinate 93,915,256 downwards.
TCCACAGGACTTTGTGCAGAAGTTCAGTAGTTCAAGTGCACACCAGATAGCACACTAAAGCAGAGGAAAACTGAAAATTTCAAGAGAATCATAATGAAGGGAAATACACGGGTAAGAAAACAGTTACATGAGAACTTGACGGATCATAAAGAATAAATTCATCCGCACCATTGAGAAAACTTTGATCTATATCACCAGCGGTCTTAAGTCACTGACTATTAGTGTCTCAAAGATGCCGAACAACCGTTCGGTTAGCTTACACCTCCCTATGTCGCTCAGACCAGTTGTCAAAGGCTTCATGAATTGATGTCAGGTTTTGGTTTAACCAATCCCAACCCTTTTCCAACCCAACGTGATGTCATCTAACATTGCTCAGCGTCGTCAGGTAGATGTATGCACTAACGTCTAAACCCCATTCTTTCCATTTCGATATATGCAGCTGGGTTTATCATCAACCCTTACACTTAAATGAATCTTATGCTCGCGCAACCGAGTTCTAACTGAAGTATATATATATTCGAGATATAACACCATCAAGCCATTTGTTAATCTTACTACTTTTGGATTACTATTAAAACAAAAGATGGGGGAACTAGAATACTGTTGCCACTAGTTTCATCTTCAAAGCACATATAAAAGCGTCTCAAATCAGCTGTTTGAGTCTGAAATTACTGTCCATAGAGATGTTACTTACAAATAAATGTTGAACCCAAGAAACTGTTCTTTGTTGCCCAATGTCACTCGGAAGTGAATATTTCCTTTCTAAACTTTCATTTAACCACATCTTTTGCTTTAGTTGCTTGTCATTAATTCTCTTTCTTCTGCAGTGTCTGCATCATCTCCTAGTCATCAGCGTAAATGTTCTAGACTTACAAAGTAACACAATGCGTAAACTCGATCTCCATATTTCGTCTTTAACTATGTTTCAACCTAGACATGAGTTTTCACTCAGGAGTATTCACCGGTCGTAATTATGAGTATGTGCATTGTTCCTCAGCTGGGCGTCGTGGTTCTCCATCCTGCTTTCTTCAATCAATATTACAACCTGAGATTCATCCTTATGGTTTCCATGGATCTCATGGGTCCTTCATGCAGATTCGCGAGTGTTCTGATAGACTTCATTAAAAGTAAAAGTTGAATTGCTTGTCAACGGCTTTTTTCCGCGTTTCTTAGTTAACTAGTGTCTTGATAAATGGACTAATTTCAGTAGGTCTGTAGATTGTCATTTATTAGTTTCTATTAATGGAACGTGCGAGTCCAGTTAAGAAACAGCTTTCGGGTGTATTTCATATGAATATTTTTGATGCACAGGACACTCATAGTGTCGCTGAAAAGTGGAACAGGTAATGGAGTAACTAAACAAGACATCTGTGCAGCACTCCCAGGTTTTCCAATGGTTCTTTAACCAATGTCAGCTCATGATGAAATCCTGAAACATCTTGGATTAGTTGGCTCGTCGTTCTAACCACTTTCTTGTCCGTATAGATTATTCTTAACTTGATAACTTCCACATATTTTATGTGGATTAGCAGTTTCTGTATTTATTCGATTTGTTTCGAAAGTTGTGTTGATATTAGGATAATCAGAAATACTAATTCCCACGTCTGTTGATGGTTTTCATTCGAATGTTTAGTTTAGCATGACTCACTGCAAATAAATGTTTTTATTGCTCTAAACAAATAAGGCTCTCCTGCGGAAAAGGGCGTTTTGACCAAGTCTGGTTACTGAGGTATATCGTTCATCTAATCTATCCACGAAGTGCACATTTTTCCTGATAAACGAAAAACAGCCTCAGAGGTAACTAGCGCTATTCGCTGGAAAACTGTGGTAGACAAAATGACAAATTATGTTCCTGCATAGAGCAATAACTAAGTGAAAGCTTCTTTGTCTTTTCGTCAATATCAAAGAAGCATAGACAACTGTAAATGTCAAAGTAAGTGGGAATCAAATGCGTCCCAAATTACCCCCTCTCCATTGTCGTTAATTCGACAATATGTGATTTTTCTGGGCTTTTATCGCATTTAATTGTAGAAGTAGTTCTGTATTGTGTTTTCGTGAGAAATCTAAATCGAACTTTCTGTTGCTGAATACGGCAGTTAAAATTCAATTTTTAATTAGTAATTCGTCCCACGGTAATGCGAGCAATCGTAGAAATTAACCACACTATTTGAAGCATTACAGCCTGAAAATGCTGAGCAGTCCTGTAAATTAATGATGAAGTTTTCTGCTGCAACCTGTTCTCTTAGCTTTGTATGTGTGGGTTGTATGGATTATGGAACAGTTATGAGTACTTAACTCGTTTTGGCAAATCAAACTTTGATTGTTTCAACTCGCATTTAGTTATAATAACAATACCTTTTTGAAATAATAGAGAAGATTTGTAGCTCAGGTGGATGATTTGCAATTAAAAGTGTTCTCTGAGCTGGTTGGTTTAGTCGCGAAGCTTTCGTCGTCCTTCCGGACAACATCTTCACGTATTCTATATTAAATGTCCGGAAGGACGACGAAAGCTTCGCGACTAAACCAACCAGCTCAGAGAACACTTTTAATTGCAAATACCTTTTTGGTTCAGATATATTCTTAGATTTCCAACAATTATTTCCACGTATTAATGTATATTGACGTACATAATATATGTTTTTTGTATTATTCCCATTTCTCTTAACAGGTCTCTCGGGAAAATCACAACTCCTCTTCGCTATTGTTTTTATCACTCGTTATCTAGATCTATTTTACACTTTTATCTCATTATATAACATGATTATGAAGATCTTCTTCATCACTTGTTCGTGTGCAACTGTTTACCTGATGTACTTCAAATTTAAAGCTACATACGATTCAAATCATGACACTTTCGCTGTGTATTTATTGTTGGTGCCTAGTTTGCTCTTGGGATTGTTTGCAAATTACGAGTTTTCTTTGACAGAGGTGAGACTTTGGTCATCTATTTTTCCTGTTCTCTCTATGTAATCAATTACATTTTGAACTAACTGCACTTATGCACACTCTTATACGATAATGTATCTTTCAATGTTGTTCTACACACAAGACATAGAGGAAAGGCAACAAAAGCAATAGAGATAAGGTAGAATAAAAAAAGAGAAGTGGTGGTAAAAATTTGATGCATGGTATATGAGTGTTTGATGATACATTGAGTTATCTGGATGAAATAAATAGTGCATGTCTATTCTTCATTCGTTAATGTTCTGATCAATTTCGTAAGAGTTTTTCAGTCAACGATTTCCATTTTATACCCGAATAATACCAATAATTCTACCATTGGTTGTGTAGAGCATAGATAATCAACGAGTGGATGATGTCTCATTTCTTAGTTTCACTAAACCTCATTTGTATCACACATAAATCGCACGTTTCCGATAGTTGTTGTTGTACTACTTAATGTATAAACAAAGCATTGCACACACTTTTTGTTCCTGAAGGCGGTAATCTTATGTAAACTATATTATGTTATTCGCTGTGAAAGTGTTTCGCGGCGAAGGGAGTGCTAAGGAAGTATATCGCATTAATCAAGACACTACTCGAACTCATATAGCCCTTTAGTAGCTTACGGAGAGTCGTCATCTGAAGTGATGACAAATGGTGGAAGTCAGGGATGCCCACTATCCCCATTTTTGTATAATTTAATTATAGATGCACAAATGAAATTAATTCTAATTGACTTTAGCGGTTTAGGGATTGACTTATCACCAAGAAACAGTCTATGCACATAATACTGTCCTCCCAGGTGAAAACACACAGCAGAAATCTTCGAATATTTGGCACGCGATTAGTTTCTGCCAAGTGTAAGATGATTATGCAGAAGTGAACTGCAGCGTCTCTCAGCTTAAAGATAGGGAGTAAAGTGGTAGAGCGTGTTGATCACTTCACGTATTTGGGAAGTTGCATCAGCCCCAGCGGACTGATTTCTAACGTAATCTCAGCACGGATACAAAAGGTTCGTTTGTTATTCACCAAATTACGTCATCTCTGGTGTAGACGTGATATCCAGCTGTCAATCAAAGGGCGTTTGTACTGCGTAGGAGTTCGGTCTGTGTTTCTTTGTGATTATGAGACAGCCATCGAAAGTAGATGTGAAGAGACTAGCTGTCTTAGGCCACAGATGTTTACGTTCTATCTATGATGTTAATCTGTATAATAGGGTAATATCGATTTTAGGCGTAGAGTGTTAGGTGTTACGCATGTTTAACCATCACGTTTGTCGACAAACAATGCTAACTGACATAGAAACAGGCTGGAAAAGAGCTAGCGGTGGTCACATCGTAACCTGACTTTGCCCACGAAGTCTTTGACAGTTAATTTTAGCCATGTATAGAGGTTTAGACTTCTTGGTTGGGGTGAGACTTTTGGTGCTATAACTCAAAATCGTTCTAAGTGGTGAAGATGCATTTACTCTTTGTGATCTTCTACATCCAGCAAACCGTTATGTTTTCACGTGTTACTATACTTTCTCCCTCAAATCTCTGCTTCTTATAGTTCCTGGAATTTTCTTCTATCTTTTGACTACCCTTGTGTGCTATATGAAGTGTGGCAACTTGAACTGATGCACTTTTATCAAAAGTTTTGTGTTGAAACTGAGCCAGTCATTTTATTCTCTCAAAAAGTTAAACTTTTTGTGTACCTTTCATTCAATACCTTGAATCCGTTAGAAGTAAGTGAATAGTTTTGATATACTTGTAAATGTTAATAACTTTGTTTATGGTTCTTCTGACAGTTTTCCTACTTTTCAAAATTCACTGTCTCTCAAAGATTTTTTCGTATCGGTTTAGATGGTCTGTTCACCGCTGTACCTGGGATAACTGTTTCTTCCATGTATGACACGTAGTCATACATTGTAACTTTTGCTCAGGAATGTTTAATCTCGTAGAACAACGAAGTTATCAACGATTCTTATTATTATAATAAGTTATTATTACATAGCAAACTACGGCAATGGATTCACTTCTTATCTTCAAATCCTTGTCTGAATAGTATGATTCATGAAGGGGATCAGTGATGATAATTAAAATTATCATTATATGTTGAATAATCTGTAGCTCGAAAATAAATAAGTCAGGGATAATAATTTTCACGTCTTCATTGAGTTTTATTTTCTTATGGAAGCAAAATGTCTTCAAGTATTTCTTATTTTTACTTCTTGTTATTAGCAATTCGTTCCTTGTTCTTCTTATTTTGATTGATTGTAGATACTGTGGGCATTCTCAATTTATCTGGAATCGGTTGCTATAATGCCTCAACTATTCATGATTAGTAAGACAGGTGAAGCGGAGACGATTACTTCACATTACTTATTCGCATTGGGATCTTACCGTGCGTTGTATCTGCTCAATTGGGTGTATCGTTACTACTATGATGATTTTCTTGATTATGTCGCTGTTATTGCTGGCATAGTACAAACATTACTATACTGTGATTTCTTCTACTTGTATGTAACAAAAGGTCAGTACGCTATTACCGGTTTTTGTATGACAGGTGTGATTTAGTAGGGAAAGTAACACCTTATACTTTATGATTAACTGCTCGTTTAACTGTGGTTCACTAATATAAACATCCGTTGGTCTAAAGTCTTTATTCCACTTTTATGGCTGCTTTCTGGGTAACTGTATAGGTTGGTATGTCTCCTTAGATAAGCACGTGCCTTCTTTGCTGAGATTTTTTCTAGTGTGTGCTTTATAAGGTTGCATGCTTCACCGCAAGGTGATCAAATACATCATTGGAAGATACCGTCTCTGATATACACTACTATACTACCTGTTATGATTATTATTATGAGGTCTACCGTACCAACCTAATACAAATCCATTAAAAAGAGGTTGTACAGAACACAAAAAGTTCATTATGCCACAGTTTTTAGGCTTTCTGTGCTATTCACTTAGGTATCTAAATGTTTCGTAATGCTATCTTTCCTAACGTCATGAAATTCTGCTGTAACACTAATAAAGTCGCATAGTAACCCCGTGCTATTTGGAATTCACCGTAATGCCTCTGGCAGATATCCAGGTGTTTATGAACAACCTTTTAGTCTTAATTGTGTTATATTAATGAGGTATACCATAGAAGACATATTCTTAGACTTTCAGGTTCGAATGTGTTGTCTTTTTGCTGATATGTAGTCTTATAAGGAAAAGGTGTGAAAATATTTCAGTCTGAGTAGTCGTCGGATAGTACACAGAGCTGTTTGAAAAAACGTATCTGTCTCTAGTTGTGAACAGATATGTCGGAGAGGACCGGTAAAATTCATATTGAAATATGTTTGTTAATCATGACTATAACATTTAAAGGGTATAATTAATTTTTGTGTTTTTTCTTAAATTACAGTTATGAAAGGACGCAGCTTAAGACTACCTGCCTGAATTTTGATGATTTCCAATATTTTCTCCTGTGTTACTGTACAACTATGACTGCTTTGTTCCGCCCTAGTTGTGTTATCAAATAAAAGTGTTTTTCTAGAGTATGTAGCCTTTTTCGCTCAACATTCTTCTGCCAGTAAGTCTAGTTCGTTTATTTATGAAATTGCTGGTCAGATAAATAAGTTATTTTTCACCTTGATATGTGTTAACATTTACCATAATATGGAACAAGTTAGTATTTATGCGATCAATTATACATAAGTCATGTATTTTGTAAACAGTCCTTCTGAAAACAGTTTTCTACTGTTTTGTCTTCCTTAAACGTGGTTTATGAGCATCCACTTGTATGAATTATTTTCAGCAACCATATCCCTTCGAGATGAAACAGCCATTTCATTTTAGTATCAGTTATTGGTTATTTCAGCATCTTAATGCGTTCGTCAGCTCCATGTTAACTTTGTAAGTTATATTCATCATATTACCATAGATAACTCAATTGGACCTTTCTGAGTGACTGCTTTGTGTCTCTGCTCTTATCCTTCACTGCTGCCGCTACTTCCTTGTTGCATTGTTCATAGCTGTTTTATTCCACTCATACCTTTGATCTGTGAATGATAGCGCAAAAATACAGGCTACTCTGTCAAAATGCCGAAGAAGGACGACATAGGCCCATGCAAGAACTGGCGGGAATCGCGCTCTTCTCTGCTCCAAGTAAAATACTAAGTTGCATCATCCTGGAGAAACTGAAACATACACTGGATACAGAAATCCACCTCGCCGACCAGAATAAGCTGGATTCACGAAAGGCAAATCGTGTGCTGACCATATTGCAACTCAACGCATCGTCATCGAACAAAGCGTACAATGGCGGTCAAATTGCTACCTCAGTTTCACCAACTTTGAAAAAGCCTTCGACAGCGTTGATCACGAAGTAATTTGGAAACTACTTCAACACTAAGGCGTGCAGTGCCCAAGTCTTTATCAACATCATTCAACAGCTGGCAAGCTATATGACAATGTCACGTGTCAGCTGATTCAAAGCGAGAAACTCAGTGAGGCGTTCGAAGTGAGTACAGGAGTAAGACAAGCTGGCTGTTTATTATTACACGTAATGATATTACTGATTGTGGTGGACTGGATTATGCGCCAGACTGTGTGTTGGGAGCGAGGAGACATGAACACGCTGGACCACCGATAATAAGACTCTAGAAGATCTGGATTTCATGGAGGATTCAGGTGTGATGTCACACAAACTCGAAGACTTGTGGGCGAAAATCAACAAACTGACAGAAGAAGCAGCCGACGAAGCAGGACTGCAGGCGAACATGGAGATGATGGAGGTGATGAAGACAACCAACCAACCAACAGCAGCAACAACAACAACCAGCACTGACTACCATCAACGGGAGATATTTGACAGAGGTCACTTCCTTCACTTATCCGACTAGGAAGCACAGTTTCAAATACACGCAGTCGGAAGGGATGAAGATGTCAAATCCAGCCAGCCAGAATCGGTAAGGCAAGATACGCCTCCCTCAACCTGAAACCGGTGTGGAGATCTTCTGTACTGCACTCCGCCTCAGCATAAAGAACAAGATTCGGATTTCCAACACAAATATGAAGTCAGTTCTTCTATACGGGTCAGAAACTTGGCGAGTGAGTCACGAAAGGGATTTCTAGCAGGCCACTGCAGACTTTCATGAACAGCTGCCCACTTCCCTGGCTCCATACTGAAGATCAAATGGCTGGCCAGAAAGAATTAGCAGCAAGAAACTCTGGGAACAAGCCAGTCAAGAGCCGATTGCTCAACAAATATGTAGGAGAAAATGGAGATGCATTGGGCATACATTGACGAGACGTCGAATGACATCGCGCGCAGAGTCTTCTGAACACCTTGAGCTGCAATCTACGAATGTTTGGCATGCGATTCGCTCCCACCAGATGCAAGATGATGTTACTGGATTGGACTACACCGACTCCTAGATTAGAAATAGGAAGTGAAGTGGTAGAGCGCATTGACCACTTCACGTATTTGGGAAGTTTTAATCAGCCAGCCCCAACGGGTTGATCACTGACGAAATCTCAGCACGGATACATAGGGCTAGTTTCGCATATGCCAGTTTACGCCGTCGCTGGCGTAGACGTGATATCCGAATATCGACCAAAGGGCGTGTGTACTGCTCAACAGTCCGCTCCGTCCTCCTTTATGGCTGTGAGACCTGGCCATTGAGAGTGGGGGACATGAAAAGATTAGCTGTCTTTGATCATAGGTTTCTGCGTTCTATCTCCCGTGTAAAGCGGTATAATAAGGTGAGCAATATTGGGGTTAGGCGTCGAGTGCTAGATAAGGAGGGTAAATCAATCGACGAGGCTGTGAAATTTCATCTACTGAGATGGTTAGGACATGTGTTACGCATACCTAGTCATCGCCTTCCTCGACAATCGGCAATGTTAGCTGACATAGGGTCAGGCTGGAAAAGAGCTAGCGGCGGTCAAACCAAAACATGGCACCAGTCAGTGAAATCTACAACATTTAGTGTAAGCCACGTAGGAAGGTGTAGAATTCCTGGTTGGGGTCCTCGGGAGGGTAAGAACCAATGGCGGCTAGTGACAATTGGTGATATTCAAAATCGTTCTCAATGGCGCAGATGCATCCACTCCTTGTGACTTATGATTTCCAATGAAACTACTTTGTTCTTCCTGATTACTATTCCTTTGTCTCACACTTCTGTTTACTGTCTCTAATATGCATTTCTCGTACTTTCTTCTCTTGCTTTGTGTGCTACATGGAGTGTGGCGACTTGAACTGCCACACATATGTGCAAAATTCTATATCGAAAACAGACAGACAGATCGCGCGCAATGCAGGCCATTATTCGAGTGGAACCTGAGTGGGAAACGGCTATGTGGGTATCGTACAGTGAAGTGGGAGAGATCGTGCGTGGAGAAGGTGAGAGCTTATGGGTAATCGTTGGGTTAACTGAAGAGGACCACAAAGAATAGGACAAAGTGGAGATGTGCTATCTTCCACACAGAACACCAGAGACAACAATAATAATCTTGTAATTAGGATGCTAGGCAGTAAAATCAAACCACTTACAATGTTCTTGTATACTTGTCTTGGAAATAAAGTTGTATATGATTGTTGAGGATGTATATTTTGCTCTTAAATTAAGTTTGTGACTGGCTTCTCATTGGTTTAACGCTCTATACTGCCTTTTTCTGAATATATATGTATATGGCTCTATAGAAATAGTACATATTATTAGTGTCATCCTGATTCATAAACGTGTAGCTCGAAGTGATTCTGCTCTAGGAATTGTAAACATGTCATTTGGATTTTAGATGGCATTACCTTTCTTACTTGTAGTTATCGTATTGTCTGAGCAGTGTATACTTGAAGGAAAAACTGCTCAACCTGTTTTGTTTTATTGACTTGTGTTCTAAAATGTGGTCAGTGTTTCCATTAACACTTGTATTTTGACAACTTAGTACCTCATAGGACGGTTTGTTATGCTCAGCTCATTTTGTATCCACCGTCATTGTTTGGTTAATTAGTTGACATGGCGTTTCCCATGTCAGTTGTCTTGCCAGCACTGCATCTCGGCAATATTCGTAAATTTTCCTCACTTATGCACATAACTTTATGTCAGTCAAATGAGTTTTAGTTTTCATATAGATTAGTATTAAATTATATTTTTTAACCATTTACATCATTGTAAAATGTATGCCACAAGTTATTTGGTTTCTAGAGTCAGCAAGTCATTTTCACCACTATATTGTGTCCCTGATCTCATATGCTGAAGAATTCCATTTAAGTGCTACTGGGAAGTCGCACAAGGCGGGGTATATTCGGCAGTTTGGATACTAGCACCGATATAATGGGAGGCGTTTTGTTTTTGCTTATTGCACAAGTAGAATATTTGAGTTGGTTTTATTCCGTTGTTGTGCACTTTACCCTACAGTATGATAGCGTTGATGACGAAAACCTAGGATCTTTAATGACTATCTTGGACTTACTTCTAGCTACCTGTGAAGCTGAGAAGTGGAGTCTTACGGAAAAGAAAACAGCCACTGGTTGGAGTTACACGAATTGGCATTCTCAAGATAACGTAATATAGTCATACAGGTTTGAATAAAGCGATAGATGTCAATCTAAGTGCTAGATGTCAGACGGTTTCTGTATGGACTGTTGAGTTTGATGAGCGAACTAAGAGCGATATTCAGCAGTTGTATTCTTATATATCTGAACTAATCACGGTTGTGTATCCGTATTCATACTGTGCTTTCATGCTACTTAGAGCGTTGTATCTCAAGTCCAGTGATATTTTGCTGTTTTGCCTTTTCTAGCTCCTACTTAATGTTCCACCGTTTGAGGTATTTAATGATGGAGCTTTCGTTTTCAGGAAGATAGGCCTTGCTAATAATTTTCCAATAAACGTTCATCTTTGTCCATATTCTTACTCATTCAATTAACATGCAATGCGCTAACCATTTTTTGCAGTGCTTGGCTTATCGTAAAGAGTTTGATTGAATTGTTTGGACAAGCTTGGAACGAAAAGGAACTGATTGCAAGCTTTTCTTTCATTAGTCAACATTACTTGTTTGATCTTTAATAATATTTCTTATGAACTTATGTGATTATTTACATTTTCATCAGGACAGAAGGACAACCACCGCCGCCCCCCGCTCAATCGTAACGTAACTTGGTGAATAACAAGAATGAGGAATAGTGTAGCGATGAAATGAAGTTGCAATGTCTAGTATTAACGTATATAAAGCACTAAGATTCTGTGACAGAAGTTAAAAGTATTACGGAGCTAAACTGATAAAAAATGAAACTGAAATAATCAACCACACTAGTCAGCTTATGTATAAAATACTGGAGTAATCAGCGTCTTTATTGAATTGTTTTTTGGTAATGAGATCTGTTTTCTTCTTTGGGTTCACAGTAATTACAATGTAAATGGTGATGGATTGATTAGTGGAATTATCTGACTTGAACAGAATTGTATAACGTCTTATTTTCAGATAAACAGGAATCCTCCCATACTGTTGCAATGTATCCTGCACAGGATTCGACAGTGACCTCGCCGTCTGCTCAGCTGGTCAGGAGTGTTTCGAATTTAAGAGATAATACAACTTAATTGCTCGATGACTTTGAAAGCCAGTACAGAGAATGAAAAGATGAAAGATGTGTACCCAAAACTTCTGCATATGAATGACTATCAAGAGTATTACCCGCTAAGTAAATTACATTTATCATGTAATAGTTGTCACTTTTCTCATACTTTACAGTCGTGAAATGTTTGTTTGTAATCTCAACAGATTGACTTTAATGAAAACGAATGCACCGTTTTAACTAATAACTGATTTATTTGGACTCCTCAATGTCTTACCTTTGTGGGGATTCATTCCCTTTATATGTACACAAGTTTGACAGACACGTGGATCACTGGTTTGCCTGTAATGTTGTCCAATATTGTTATTGTCCAATGTCTTTATTTAAAAATGTCCAAAGAAGAATAAACGTAATAAAGTCAGCGTATTTCTTCGGAAAACTTTTAAACTTCTAACAACTCATTGTAAACATGGAGCTATTATGTTACACATGAGAATATCGGTGTGAATCACTGGCTTATGAGTAGGGTTCAGAGCGTTTCGCATTGATACAAACGTGTAACAAACTGCAGTCATCACTAATTATATTTAATAATCAATTTGTATGAGTTACGAATTAGTATAATGCAAAGAAAGTAGTATAGTGTGGCTATATTTTACCGAAATTATGGTGACAGTGATAATCAGCAGTGATATTCTTGTCCACACACTAATCACTGGTTTATATCTACGGCGTGAGCGATAGTGTTACGATCCGAATGCTGAAGTTTTCTTAAGTACAGAGGAGTTCGAAGATGTCATCCATTGACTGACAGTTAATTGACTTCTTAGATTAGAGAAAAATGAATCCAACCCTGATTACTCTGGTATGTGAGTTGCTGAAGGTAAAGTAAGTTGAAGACTTATCCGCGAATTCATACTATTTCAGTCTATCACTTCGATTATTTGTTTGTTAATGCTTTAAGAGAAATAAAGTCTATCATTTTGCAATTCATCTTTTCATATTCAATCTTTATATCACTAATACATGGCGTAAAGTGAATTTTCAAATAACCGTATTCACCAAGTTGTGATTGGTTGTTTATATCTAAGTCACTCATTGAGATAACCATAATCGTTGTCATGTGATATGCATGAACTGCAACAAAGTTACGTAATTACATGCGGCAGGTTATCAATTATTTGTTATTTAATGTCTGTGTCATGCTTCATTAAGAAGTCAAATTTACAAGATAAGAACTGAATTTGAAAAGAAATATATTTGCTAGTGAACAGCAGGTTTTTAACCAGGATGTCACTTCAGATCACACCATGGTGTTCGTAGAAGGAACCTGTATGCCAACGTAGACTGTCAGTTTATCTCAGACAAATAATCAGTTTAAGGTGAAAAGTCACAGTGGTAGAAGGTTAACTTTCACACCAAACTTTGTCAAGTATTGTTAATTGAATCATGGTCTAATAGCATTAAATTCTTCTAAAAACAACTTAATTAATCTGTTCACCTGGTATTTATGATTCAAAACAAGCCTTCACTTTTAATCGCCTTACTGACCACTATATGAATCAAAGCAGATAAATGTCGCTTAAATCAATAATATGATTATTACTGAAACATTAATCGATACTGTCTTCTATTTCAGTCAATTATTCTCAGTCAACTTGAAATTATTTACAACAGTTTTGTGTGTTTCTCATGTCATGTGAAGTGATGCCAACAAACACTTGAATTCTGGTTACGTTAATTAAAGGAAACTTTACATTTACAACTAGAAAGCATTAGAATTTTATCCATTAAATGAATTTTAACCAAGAAACAAATTGATCAACAGCTTTTTGATAGTCATATAATATATCACACTCATCCATCACATTTATTGGCTTACAATCCACTTGTACAGTGACCATATGCTCAAGAATATTAGTGTAAGCTTAACATGATGGCTTTTTCTGGTACACAACCAGTAGTAATAATCTAACCGCCTTTGTGTCTAAAATGACTTATCTGACTTCCCATTTTCTCCTCCTATCTCAGTGAAATAGGCGAATTCATTAGAAATAACACTAAATTATTATCATCAGGAGTCCATTTTTGAAGTTAAAATAGTTCGGTTGTTTATATTGAATTTCTTTATACTACTTACATTAGATTTTGGATTCGAAAAATGTCACACACTCGCACAATTACCTAAATAATATCATCAACTTCATAAATACCTCAAATGCTCATCATAACATTGCATATGAAACCAGTATATGCTTGATAAGTTGTATTATTATAACATGTCGGGCTAAGACTCATTTTGCCAATGTTTTCATTTCCTCTGTTTGGATGTTAGATATGAAACATTAATTAACGAAAACTGAAAGTGTATTGTTTCTGTCAAATGATTGTATTGCTTAAAAGATCAGTGTTATCCACTCCTTAGTATATACATTGATTGTGTTTCTACTCCAAATACTAAGCAAATTCACTTTATTTTTTTTTCTACAAAATCATACTCAAGTGCGTCCTTCATACACTGTGCTGATAATAAAACTAAAACACAATGTACATACAAGTGAAATATTCCTTTCTTAGTATTAAACCAGCGGAAAGATAATATTAGAATTTAAAAAGTTGTCTTTCAGCAATTCAAACGTCTGTTTTGATGGATTTAAACCGCTAAAGTTATAGGCATAGTAAGACAATTTTGTTTTATCTTCCCTTATCATCTACTAGTATTTCTCCTTAGGAATACAGAGTTATGAAGTCTATTTCTAAACACTTATTAGTGGGATACTAAAAAGATTTGGAAACATTTTCAGAGGAACTTACCACCTACTGGAGCTACATAACAACTTTAATAGTATACTAATGAATTTTGGGTACTTTTATTGTCTATGTTTTTCTATACTTGTTTTGTCATCTAGTATTGATTTGTATTCTCAGGTGTTGTACTAATGAAACACAAATGCTTCTCAGTATTTAGTACTGAAAGGTAAACATGGATACTGACTAACAGACACATGCGTTCACTACTCTCTAGTATGATTTGATAAACTTTTAATCTTCTGTCATTCTAAGAATATTTTGTTTTCTATTTCTGTTTGCAAGAATTAATTGGAATTATATAAGCTGTTTTTAAAATGAATTCACTCTAAATTGCGTGTTGTGCTTAAATACCACTGTGAGTTGTTTACAAAAATAAAGATTGTTGATCTTCTCAAGAGTCCAAGTTGTGAACTTATGTGAATAAATGGTGTATACTACTGGAAATAGTTTTAGGTAAATAAGTTGATTTAGAGTGTTCTGACAATTCAGACTGTCTTCCCGTTAGATTAACAATATAGTCTTCACCTGTTATAGTTGAATATTTGTTTAAATTGATCTAAAGCTAATTTTTATCCTTTCCTTTTAGAAAACAAACCTAATGAGCAACATAAATTGAATGTTAGATAAAAGAGAATTTGGGCTATAAGACTGTCAGGGTTGTCAATCTTCTTTTTTTGAGGACTGTTTAAATTCACTTTCATTATCATATTCAAGGATTCAGTAATCTGGTATGATTATGAGCAATAAATTGTGCCTGAGACATTGTCAGTAAATAAGATTACATATTATTATTTTTAACTAATAAAATTACCCCATGATAGAATTACGTTCTACTATTACAAGTAATGATATTACTGATTGTGGTGGACTGGATTATGCGCCAGACTGTGTGTTGGGAGCGAGGAGACATGAACACGCTGGACCACCGATAAGAAGACTCTAGAAGATCTGGATTTCACGGAGGATTCAGGTGTGATGTCACACAAACTCGAAGACTTGTGGGCGAAAATCAACAAACTGACAGAAGAAGCAGCCGACGAAGCAGGACTGCAGGCGAACATGGAGATGATGAAGGTGATGAAGACAACCAACCAACCAACAGCAGCAACAACAACAACCAGCACTGACTACCATCAACGGGAGATGTTTGACAGAGGTCACTTCCTTCACTTATCCGACTAGGAAGCACAGTTTCAAATACACGCAGCCGGGAGGGATGAAGATGTCAAATCCAGCCAGCCAGTATCCGTAAGGCAAGATACGCCTCCGTCAACCTGAAACCGGTGTGGAGATCTTCTGTACTGCACTCCGCCTCAGCATAAAGAACAAGATTCGGATTTCCAACACAAATATGAAGTCAGTTCTTCTATACGGGTCAGAAACTTGGCGAGCGAGTCACGAAAAGGATTTCCAACAGGCAACTGCAGACTTTCATCAACATCTGCCTTCGCTAGCTGAATTCTGAAGATCAAATGGCTGGCCAGAAAGAACTAGCAGCAAGAAACTCTGGGAACAAGCCAGTCAAGAGTCGATTGCTCAACAAATATGTAGGAAAAAATGGATATGGATCGGGCATCCGCCGAGGGGACCGTCGAATGGCATTATGTGTCACGCAACATCTCGATTGGAATCCGAATGGGAAACGGCGATTTAGGTTTCGTAGATTGAAATGGAGAAGATCGTTTGAGGAGGAGATAAGTGAGTTTGTGTTATCGTTGACCCAGCAAAAAAGGACTGCAGAAAACAGAAGAATGTGGAGATATGTTCCACTCGGAAACAGTAATAATTAAAAATAATTCTTCTTCTTTGCTATCTGATCTTCAGTACGGACCCAAGGAAAGCAGGTTTTTTAGAAGTCTTCAAGGTGTTAGTCTGCTATACGTTCTCTTTTTATCATGCGTTTATTAAAGAGCCTCTCGAACCTTGATGAGTACTCCTCTTGTATTGTCTGTTTCCAGTTTAGCCCTCATATCGTCCATTGGTATTTTGATGTCCCTATTTGGAATGCTATCCATTTCTGTTAACGTTTGTCTGTCTATTGAAATCATTATTCTCTTCTTCTGAGATATCTGTAGGTGCGTAGCACTGGATGATTGTAACCTTCCTCCCTTTTGAGTTGAATCTTGCCGTCATTATCCTGCGCGAGGAGATAGGTTTCAACTCCATCATAGCTTTGACTGCTGTTGGTGACTTCATGATAGCTACTCCCTCAGTATGCTTTTAGTTTTCGGCTAAGTGAACGGAGTAGATTCTTGACTTTCCAGGTGATCATTTGGAGGGTTCACATCCATTTCCCCTGCTCTCACAGATTCCTAGCACTTCTGTGCCATATATTCTCATTTATCTCGGAACCTGAGCAGTCTTCCTGGCATCGTACATCGTGCTATCATTCCAAGTCCCAATTTTTCTTTTTTCCTTTACGTTCCCAGTGCAACGTTAGGCTTCAAGCTTGAGCTTTGAAGTTTCGATAGCAGTATTTATTTTTACTAAATGGGGTTGCTAACCTTATGCCCAACTTTCACTCTTTACCAGTCCTTTTACTGGCTTAGCCAGGTAAAAGAATGCGTTGGCTAGGAATCGAATCCCATGCGTCGTTGGCGAGCATTCTACCGCTGCGCCACCGACGCTCTAAGTCCCAATACTTTACTTTTTTTTATCGAAAAGAAATACATCGGCTGACTGGCTTCCCGATGGTTTTTACCAGCCCGCATCATTCCGTTGACAATGAAGAATAAGTTTTTGCTAAATATTTTTTGTGCTTTGAAGTTTCTGTCCCGATTAGATTGATTTTTCGGGTTAAGGTCGCTATCCCTATGCCCAACCCTCCCTCTTTACTTGGGCTTAGGACAGCCTAGAATACTAGGGGAGGTTACTATTATGTATAACAAAGTCCTTATTCAATAATGACGTAAACAATTGCTTAGACTTTATTATTTAGTTGTAGATGGATAAATGAATATATCTCACAGCGATTTGTCTTTTATTTTAAAAGTTCTTAATAGCTTGTAGCTATCATTTTTAAGTTTATTCAAGGAGAAAATTAATTTTAAATTTGACAAGCTAATTAATTTCAGTGGAGTTAAAACGAATTGACATTTCATTCACCCGATGACCAGGCAAAAGTCTTGATAATTTAAATTTAGCTAATAAACAGTAG
This sequence comes from Trichobilharzia szidati, assembly GCA_944472155.2. Lineage (NCBI taxonomy): Eukaryota > Metazoa > Platyhelminthes > Trematoda > Strigeidida > Schistosomatidae > Trichobilharzia > Trichobilharzia szidati. Next base: position 93,897,798 of record OX235279.1, on the reverse strand, counting down.
CTTAATTTCTGACAACATTCAGTTAAGTGTGAAACTAATAATTCGAAGGCCCCGGCCGGTAACTGCTACCTTGCCGTGGTGGTCGGGCTTGAATGCCGCAGTGACCCAACAAGCTAAACTCGCTGGGACTCATGTCCCTGCAGGTCCTACCATGCCAGGAAGGTTGTTTGGATAGCGGTTAGACTAAAAGCAGTTACCATGGGGTACATGGGCTCCAGAATCCAGTCGGATCAAATGGCGTACGAACCCATATGGGACACCGGCAACCATGGGGACGCAGCACCTGACGCTGCTCCGCTGCCTTCGGGTTAGACTCCAAGTCAAAGGCTCGGGGGTGGTCCCTTAAGAAAACCACGTGCTTCGGTGTGGGCACCCTGGCAGTATCTCAGCCCTCACACAATGAATGAAATAAAGCAACAAAATATCAGTGGAACTTATCGCGGGCTCGTAACAATGCGTTCAAGCAATAATGATGTCTCAAGTAACACATCTCTTTCCAACCTTACTTTTATTTTTATACTTAGTTTCCTGTATTTTACCTTTGCTCACCTTGACTTCTTAACCTTCGACAGCCTTTCGCCTTTGTCTGGATTCCTAGCCTATCTATGTCGTGTTGCAATTTCCTTCTTTCTTCCCTTCCTGATGATAGTTAACGAATACTGTTTGAACTTGTTAAACATGACTTTTCCTTCCTGATGAAGTTCTTTATCCGTTTTCTACTTATATTTTTACTTTTAATCTATGTTGTTTTATTATTATTGTGTGGCGCATCTTTCTTGGTGCCATATTGTACCAAGTTTTTCTGCGTTTAAATAAATAAATAAAATAATTCGAAGGCCATTTTCATTCAGATTTCAGTTGTCACCTCCTTAAAACTTTAAGAAACTTGGCATCATGTTACTATTTATATCCCCATGTCGGTGTCAATAGATTGCAAAGGATTTAAAATATCTGACTAGTTTTCTTCCTCTCTGAATATTTCACTTTTAACATTAGTGGATTCTTGGTTTTAGTTCTAAATGTCAACAGTATTATTGGTCAGATCTTATAAATCGATGCCTTTTGGGCGGTAGAACCAATTAACCTTCTTTATTTCAGCCTTTTACGCGCACATTGTACAAAATGATTCCTTATATGATTAGTAAGTTCGGATAACTTTTGTTGGTCTTTATATAGAAATGCAAATCATTTCAGTTATTTTATTGACGTAGGCATTTGTGTTCCAATATATGCAGAACGACCTACACATATACTTCTTTTCTTACCTTAATCCATTGATTCTTTTTCAAATAAAAAAAATACCAGAAATAGAGTGTACATTAATGAACAGTGTAATCTGAAAGTGATTGGTACCCTGAAGAAATACGATAGAAATTTTCCTGGTATTCACTTATTTTTATTGTGTGTGCATAGCACATAGATAGAATTTAACCAATTACATTTGATAAAATATTCTGATAGAAACACTATCACCTAATGACAGTAAGGCGTAGAAATAAAAGTGCATACCTTCCAAGATAAAATTATTTCACTGTTTTCCAAAGATTACAAGACGAAAGTTTTTTCAAATGAGCAACTGTTGTCCACTAGTATAATTTGGTGCTAGTATGGAAATTCTAAGAGTGTTATCTTCAGTCTGCTAAATTACTTAAAAAGGAATCTCCTTATTCCTTCTGAGATAACTTCACGAGTAAAAATCTCAAGAAATATATAAGCTGTTGGGTAAATTTCCACATAAATAGCTGACTACACTTCACTGAAAAGCTTATATATTGTTGGTGGAGTTTTGCATGCACTTACGATGCGATCGTCATTGCAAATTGGAGGAAAAAATCCACTGAAGTAGATTTTTAGCATAAGAAGTAAGAGATACATTTAACTGTTGGATGGTGACTAGCAGTGGAATCCAGGATGCGCATTTCGTCCTATTTTTTCATTGTAAATAAAGATCATCTTCCATTATTCTTCTGTAAGTCCTTGCTTCTGTTGTCCCAAAATGTAACATTCTAATAGAAATGCTTTTAAGAAACTTTGTCCCGTGTGAGAATTTAAATAAGGTTGTGAATACTTAAAATAATAATAATGATGATGTGAAATGCGATTAATGAGATTTTTAAACAGAAAGATGGCACAGTGATAGAAACACCACTGCTGGCTGAGTGTTTTATGGCAAAGCTTGAACACAGTTAGCTTGGTTAAACCATTGACTGCTGCGATACATACATAAAGTATGTAGACGGCACTTCCAATATCTGAGATAACTACGAAGTACTTGATGATACTTTACTGGCATTCGACAACTGTCATCTTTCCCTACAACTTATCGTAGAAAAAAAATCTGAACTCATCATTCCTCTTCTTTGTGTCTCACTAGACGTCATGACGAATCTCTTTATTCATCTGCTGAAAACGCACATTAAAAGAACAACTAGCTCATTTCTATAGTTGGGTACCTGTCCTCAGGATATGAAACTTGATTCATTCACTGTACTATAGGATAAAAAATATTTATATTTCCTGACTGCGCTGATATTGAACTTTGTTTCCTACAAGCGATGCTTGTAGAAAATGGTTAGCCAAACTGATTTATTGACAAAAACACCAAAGATAAGTGATCCAAACTGGTCACTGACTCAGTTTTTAAAGAAAATCATCTTCATGGATTGGTCACGTTGCAGATATGCTTAAAAATCAGCCAGTAAAACATTGTTTTCAGCTAAACGCTAATTGACCACCGGACGTAAGTTGTACTCCGTCTCTCTGGAAGATAAGCTCCATCGTCTGGCCGATTTCATGTGCATCTAACTGTTCACCTGCTCTTGTTGAGCAAGGTACGTAGGCCCTAACCATAGAATGTTTCCCACTCAGATACGACAGCACATTCCGGCATGTTTTTATGTGGTGGAAAAGAAGAATATGTGAAGTTCTATTCTGGAATGCTTGATCGACCTCTGTTACTCTATCAACTCTGACCATGATTTTAAGATCATCCATCGAATGCATACTAGCTTGCCTCATTTTCTTCATTCCAAACCTCTAAAGACAGTGCAGACCTTGGCCATTCATAAATTCAAGTCAGACCTTTGTGTACAAAAAAAGCATGTACTGACTCTATTTCTGCTTTGGCCGTAGATGGATAAATATTTATTTATTTTTTGTTTATTTATTCTGTGTACCCTTCTTTTATTAATACAATTGTTATTATTGTTCTCTCTTTGAACAGTTTCTAGTATAATTTCACTTGCCCCATTTATGATTTCAAATCAGTATATTTTTGGCAATATTAAATTCTATCTTGTCAAACCTCTCGTCATGTTACGTAATGTGTCAATTGCCTATTCTGAGACTTCATATCACTTTTCAACATCTACACATTCTATGAACTATTCTATGTATGAAATTATTTGTTCTATCAATTAACTTTAATCATGATCAAAAACATTCTAATCGCATTTCACACTATCATTGTTATTAATTTAGGTATCCACACCTTTGTTTAAATTTCCCCACAGGATATGTTTTCCTTAATATATATATACGACTATACAGCTTGATAATAAATTTGTTGTAATGTTGCAGTGGGAATTATTAAATTGTTGGGAGAATGCTTTTCATAAGCATTCAATGTAGATAACTATATTTCCCCAGTTCACTTTTATTTACACAGGAATTTTATATTTCGCTAGGAAGACACTATTATTTATTTTATGTGCTGGTTATTTAGCTACTTATCTAGAAGACTGTTTATTGTACACTAATAAAGCTTCATTCGAAATATTTTAAAGAATACCCAATCAGATAAATAGTTTAAGAGGTTACGACTGAATTACGATTAAAACCTTATAGTAATTTTGCTATTCTTTTACCATCTTGTCACCTACGACAGAACAGCTGGCAATTCAGTGTTCTACTTAATACTGTGTGAAATCACAAAAAGCTATCGAGAATGTGTCCTGTTATCACATTTTGACTGTGCTCTTCTAGTATGTCTAAGTCTCAGACGATTATTATAATATTAATATTCCCTTAGGTGCCTAGCGGAACACAGGGCTTCAACAATACATCTACACTTTCTTCTGTTTCCTGCCGTCCTCTTCACCTGGGTCAACGATTGCACAAGCCCTCTCATCTCCTCCTCACACGATCTTCTCCATGTCACCCTAAGACGAACCACTCGGGTTCCACTCGAATAATGGTCTGCATTGCAAACGATGTCATTCGACGGTCTCGTCAGCGCATGCCCGATCCATCTCCATTTTTTCCTACATATTTGTTGAGTAATCGGCTCTTGGCTGGCTTGTTCCTAGAGTTTCTTGTTGCTTATTCTTTCTGGCCAGCCATTTGATCTTCAGAATTCAGCTAGCGAAGGCAGATGTTGATGAAAGTCTGCAGTGGCCTGTTGGAAATCCATTTCGTGACTCGCTCGCCGAGGTTTTGACCCGTATAGAAGAACTGACTTCATATTTGTGTTGGAAATCCGAATCTTGTTCTTTATGCTGAGGCGGAGTGCAGTGCAGAAGATTTCCACACCGGTTTCAGGTTGATGAAGGTGTAGTACGCCTTGAATGTTTGAACTTTTATTTTAACGCATTCAGGTACTGTGGCGCCATTCTATCTGTTTTCCCGGCGTGACTACTCGCACTTTGCTCGCTTCCTCTTCGTGCTATCATTAGGCTCACTCTTTGAGCTTGCTAACCTAGCCAGTTAACAGATAAGTTGTACACTATTGCTACGTACTAATTTTGGTTTGTCGCTTGTTATATACATATAATTCATATCAGGAAACACAACAGTGCATAAGCCTTGTACCTTGACTTCATTCATCAGTACACATACACATATTGTACTGATGAGGGTTAACCGAGGAAGGCAAGTTTAGTAGGTGCTCTTTTTAAGGCCTATCTAGAGTTCACCCTTGGTCAGTTCCAAATGGTGAGTTCTACGCTGTCTTCTCCGCATCATCTAGGCCCAAACGTTTTACTTCAGTTATTTCATTTCACTTGGTGTCCCGTTCTCTTTTTTTACCTCGACCAGTTTTACTACTCCTTTTCATTTTGTGTCCTATTGTTTGTACATTTACCCTTATCCACAACTTGTCTTGAAATGGCCGACGGTAGTGCTCATTCCGCAATGGCGGTCACACTGCAAATACCTTCTTTCTGGGCAAATTGTCCAGCAGCGTGGTTTACACACGCCGAATCCCAATTTGCACTTCGACGCATTCAAACCCAGGAGACAAAAGCCAACCTTATCATAGTTAGCCTCCTAGAAAACGTTATGGAAGACGTTATAGACGATCCTGCTCAAAGCCGCCCTCATAATACGCGTCGCACTGACGGATCAACAAAAGATAGACGAACTGTGTTGTGGTCTGCAATTGGGGGACCGTACACTCTCTCAATCACTCCGTCAAATGAAACAGCTAGTAGCTGATTTCCAGATCAACGAATCCTTTATGAAACAGACTGTGCGAGGTATCTTTACACCTTTTCTACAAGTCATCCACAACTTTACTAGCAGGAGCTGCCGAAATATTCGTAGAGGCCACAAAAACGAGTACCTTCATCTCTGCAGCCTTGTCTTGTTTCTGCATTCAGCAAGTGTATCACGAAATCTGTAGTCTTCGACAGGAACTGCGGAATAGGGACGCTTCGCGAAATCGCTCACTCCGTCCTCGAAGCAGACTTGCGAGGACATTCGGTATCTAAAGAATCTCAATGGTGCAAACGCACGCAAAAGTGTACATCCTCCTGCACATGTAGCAACAAAAAGTCAGGAAACTAGAAAGCCAACACGTGATGGCGACTGACGTCGCTGGCGAACCACTTCCTTGTCGCCTTTTCTATATGACATGTCGTCATTCTGGGATATGTTTCCTGATACCGAGCAGAAGCCAGTGTCAACCCACCTACACCAGATTAGCGTCTGCAGACAAAATCCCTACAACTCCGCGCCGCAAATGATTCGTCTATCACTATGTGTGGTAGAAGGTTCCTAGACCTTAACATCGGCTTGCGTCTGTCATTTCGCTTGGTTTTAATTGTGGCAGATGTGACGAACGGTATCACTGGTACGGATCTCTTGAAGCACTATCAGTTACTAGTAGATGCTGGTGATCACAAACTAATCGAGTTATCTACAAAGCTCTCCGTTTCCGCTATTGTTACCCACAGCCACTCTTTAAACTCAGTGTACTCAACACCCGCCACTTCTGGCCCATACTCTGACATCCTCTGGTCTTTTTCTGATCTTTTCAAATCGCCTTGTAGTAATCCTATGCGTGAATTTCAATGTCACTCATCGCATCATGCTGACCGGCCCCTTTTTTTGCCAAACCACGGTGGTTATCCCCAGAAAACTTCAAGTCGTTAAGGCTCAGCTTAAACGTATGTTAGAGATGGGGATAGTCAGACCATCTAGCAGTCCATGGTCTTCACACAACATATGGTGCCAAGGAATGATGGGATGGACTGAAAGCTCAACACTCATACCGTTCAAGATCGTTATCTTGTCCCACACATACACGATCTGACTTCTCTCAAGGGTGCTGCAGTATTTAGCGAACTTGACAAGAGCCTAATATCCAATCCCAGTTCATCCTGATGATATATTTAAAATGCCAGTGACCACTCCTTTTGGCCTCTCTGAATTCCTTCGCAATGCCAATCAGATGTTCCATCCACAACGTTTTGCGCTGATTGGATTACGCTCTTGCCTATCTGGATGATATCCTCGTGGCTAGTCTAGATGAAGAGACTCGCCGTTTCCATCCACAGGCGGTTTTCTAGAGACTCACTTTCTTTGACACTCAGTACGTATAAATGCCAGATTGGTGTCTGCTCCCTGACTTTTCTTGGACATGTAAGATGCAGGTCATACATGACTTCCCAGTAGCAACTTCCTTGAAATTTTCGCTCATGTTTCTAAGTATGGTAAGTTATTACCGTTGGTTATATTCTTCAGTGTGCGCATATTTTAATTGAACTCACAGACCTACTATAAGGTAAGTGCAAGACGTTAACCGTGACATCAGAGGCTCTGGAAGCTTTCAAGAAAATTAAGACGTCGATTGCAGACGCAACCATGCTAGTGCATCTGGACGTCCAACTTCCAATCAACACCTCTGTTGACGAATCTAACACAGCCATTGGAGCTGTACTACAGCAACAGGTGCGTACCTCATGGATACCAATCGCGTTTTTCTTTCGGAAGTTGTCCGCATCCGAAACAAGGTATAGCACTTTTGTCAGAGAACTCCTCACCATTAATGCTGCTATCAAACATTCACGACACTTTGTCGAAGGTCGGTAATTCACGGTATTCACCGATCACAAACCGCTAATGTATGCCCTTAACACCACCATGGACCAATACTCCCCTCGTGAAATGCGTCACTTAAACTATATCGCACAGTCCATGTCTGATATTCAACACGTTTCTGGGGTTAACAATCCTGTGGCAGACGCTTTGTTTTGAGTATGCCACCAGCCACTGACATGAACTTTGGCTCACGGATTTAGACTTAGTAAAGCTTTGATGATAGAGGATAGAACGTGTCCGTCTTGTGAAAAGTGAAGCAACTGTACTATGTGATATGTCTACGAGCATCCGTCGGCCTATTGTTCCCCTGTCCTTACGTCACACTGTATTTAAGTGTCTTCGCGACCTTTCATACCCGAGAAAACGCGCAACAGACAAATTGATGTCGGCTTGATTTATGTGGCCTGGTATGACAACGTTCTAAAGTTCACGAACATAAGATAACTTTTACTGGATCATTTGCAACACCTGACGCGTGTTTCAGTAACGCCCATCCGGATATCGTCGGTCCACTACCTCCTTCTGATGGCCACGCATACTTGCTCACCTACACAGATCTTTTCACTCGTTGGCCAGAGGCGTTTCCCATTGCCGATGTAACTGCTAGGACTACCTGCCAAGTGTTTAATGGAAAGAGGGGGCGCACAGTTTGGATGCCCAGCTACGGTGGCCCCTGACCATGGGATGCAATTCGATTCAACAACATTTATAAGGCTGTTGGAATGCAGACGCTACAGAACAGCTGTTGTATGAGGTTGATAAAGACTTGGGCACTGCATGCCTTAGTGTTGAAGTAGTTTCCAAATTACTTTGTGGTCAACTCTGTCGAAGGCTTTTTCAAAGTTGGTGAAACTGAGGTAGCAATTTGACCGCCACTGTGCGCTTTGTTCGATGACTATGCGTAGAGCTGTAATTTGATCTAAGTATAAAACTTGGGCGGGCAGGAGAAAGTGGGGATGGATTGGACACTCGCTGAGGAGGCCGCTGGATGACATCGCGCGTCAGGCCCTCGAGTGGAACCCGAAAGGGAAGCGGCGAGTGGGACGTCCAGGGGTGACATGTAGGAGATCGTGTGAAGAGGAGTTGAAACAGTGTGGACCAACATGGACGCAGGTGAAAAGTGCAGCAGAAGACAGAAACAAGTGGAGACGTACAGTTGAAGCCCTATGTTCCACTTTGAACCCAAGAGAACAATAAAATACAATATATAAAAAACTTGGGCACTGTGGTAGATTATAACTCCATTGTGGATAAGATTTTATTCGCAATGTAATCAGCACACAATTTGCTTTCGTGAATTCAGCTTATTCTCGTCGGATTTATGCATCCAATGCATGTTTGAGTCTCGTTGGAGAATTGGTGTACACTGTCAGGCAGTTCTGTGCGAGCTGTTGGTGGTGGTGTGCTTCTGGGTGAGTTACAGGTGATGGTCGATTCAAGAGTCCTTCGAAGTGATCAGCCCATTGTTTGATTTGTTACTCCTCCTTGGTAATCAGGTTCCCTTGAGCACCTTTATTGGTTTCATCATCTCGGTTGATCTCTTCTCAGATAGACTTCTGGCTATCTGATACAATGTCCCGGGGTCTCTTTCACTTGTGCCCAGCTTGTTCTGCTTCAGTTGCAAGCCAGTGTGTCGTAGAATTGTCTTTTGCCTTTCCTGGAACTCTTCTTCACTTCTTTCTTGATTCAGTGTAGTGCACATTAAAGTCAGCTTCCCCTTTGTTGCCCATCTTTGCATTGAGTCATCTTCTCTTTTTCCTGGCCGGAACGGTTGCACACGTTTCCTTGAATATCGCCTTCAGAGCGTTAGTTCCAATGTTCTTCCACGTAGGTTTGCTCGATGATGCCACATAGTGTCTCTGACTTTTCTTTGATCAGATGTGTAGTGAAGGTATCACTCGTAGTTTTACCCTTCAGTTTCTGAGTGTCGAACGTGAATTGTGGTCTGTCTCGAGTTGTTCTGGAAGATTTCAGCTTGACCTTGAGGGTTCCTTGAACTAGGCGATGGTGTGAGTGCGCGCACATCTGCTCTTCTTCTGGACTTTGTATCCAACAAGCTGGCTGCGTCTCCACTTTCTTGAGCAATGTTGAGGTGAAGTTTATCTGGTTTGTGGTGTGTGTGTGAAATCCACATTGCATTGTGAATAACCTTGTGCTTGTACACACTGCCTCCAATCACGAAATCATTGAAGGCTGAGAAGTCTTTGAAGAGTTCTCCACACTTATTCATTATACTGCATTAGGGCTTTGACTGCCACTGGTGACATCACGATAGCTACTCATTGCCTCAGTGTGTTCGTGGTTGTCGTCTGTGTGACCAGACAGGAGTAGATTACTGACTCTCCAGTTGACAGCTTCGACAGTCCACATCCATTCCATCTGCTCCCATGGATTCCGATCACTTCTATCCTATATCTTCGTATATCTTTGGCTACGAGGGCAGTCTTCTCAGACATTCCACGTCCCCATCCTTATGCTTGCTTTCAAAGAGAGGAGGTACATCGGCTGGCTGACTGACTTCGCGAAGGCCGGCTTTCATCAGCCAGCTGTGTCATTTCGCCTCTCCTACATAAGCGAAGAATAAGATTGTTGTTTGAAGTTTTGTATTTTCAATATATTTTCTGTGCGTTGAAGTTTCTCTAGCGTCTCGATACGTTTAGTGGTAGTCCTACGCCCAACATTCCCTTTTTACCCGGATTTGGGACCGGCTAGAAAAATGGTGAGCTATTTACCTAGGCGAGGTTAATGTCGGACGGTAATACTTGCATATTTTTCATGTCTGTTTTTTTTCCGCATTACTGAATTAAATACATCTCTTTTTCAAGGAGACATTGAAGAGTTTTAGATAAAGTGATAACTGGTTCATTAAAACCACCCCACTTTACAACACAACAACTACGATTTTGAAGAAGTGGAGTGTTTTTTAAATTTTGGATGTCGTGTATAGTTGCACTTAGTAGGATCACGTTCGCGTTTTAACATCTGTGTAGAGGCACAGTTTATTAGGGAACTTTCAATTCAGATAGACTTATTGATATCAAGTGTGTAACAGGAATTATGGAGTGTATTTAATCGCTGAAGAATCTCGGAGTGAGTGTTTAACATAATGAAAGTTTCAGTTTGCAAAATATTCTACGATTAAATTTAAGGTACACTTTGTCTTTAGAGGCGAAAAGTGACAAAATGTCAATCATCTCTCTAATACATTGATCTGATATTTAAGCCATCACCACAGGAATTTGAAAAAACCGCACTTTATTCTTTACATTAATGTAGTTTATCAAGACTTATTGGTTGACAATTCTTCAGTTTTCTAGTACTGATTCATTTATGGAGATTCACAACAACATACCCGTAGGAGAAGTACATGAATGGAATTAGTAAGGCGACACCAGTACACTTACGCAGAAAATTAGATATGTGGTCTCAGTGAGGAGATTAGAGCCTAGAGATATTTTGCACGATTGTGCGTCTCTATCGTACCAAGTATTCCGCCGGCTTCAGAAAACAGAGGACAGGAAAATCCCAACTATAAATTCACTGTTATCATGGACGTTATGGTACCAATTCACAAATGTGTACTCGTCCCTGCACTCTTGACACTAGCCAGTTGGGTGGCGTGTGAGTCGGCACTTGATGGGGACTAATAACGCTGGAGAACCATTACCTTGTTGCATCTTCTGTGTCACAGACCGCAACTCTGGAGTACTCTGCTTGGTTGACATTGGGGAAGAAGCTGGAGTAATTCCTTTCAAAACAGAAGAGCATCTGTGGCCAACGACTCTTCAATTACACACTACCAAGCGTAAATACTGGTACAAGGTTTTCTCACCTTGACATCAGACTCCGCTATTCATTCTTCTGAGTTTCGATGTGACCACCAGTAATGTGGGTATGCATCGCTTGTAGAACCATCAGATGCTGGCAAGCATAAGCTGGCTGATTCCACCATACGGCTGTCTGTCTCCAGCATTTTCAATTATCGGACAACTCAGCCAAGAGTATTCAACCCCTGATACTTCATGTCCTTGTTCAGCCATAATTAGAGCACTTGCCGATATTTACCCACTTAATCGTTGTTTTCACTGTGTGACTGTGTCATATCACGGCGATTGACCCACTGTTTTGAACAGTATGGTAGAAACAGTGTGGAAAATTTAGCATGGTGAGGGAAAACAAAAATTAACAATTCCTACAGAGTTTAAATGATGCTAGCACTTATGAGAAAATAAACAAAAAGATTATAAGAGGATTATAAATACAAGAAGCATAACACTAAATCCTGATGGAATAATGGTGGAGAAAATGGTAGATTTACTAGTGCAGATTAGGTTAGTTATATCATGCCTAACACTGTTTTCATCACATGAAATACGTCCCAAATATGATATTCTAGAATATTCATACGTAGAAGTGTGCGCATGTGCGTCGGTGGCATAGCGGTTAGGACGCTCGCCAAGCATCCACATGGTTCGGGGTTCGATCCCAGCCCGACGCACTCCTTTACCTCGCTAAGCCAGAAATAATACTGGTGAAGAGGAAAGGTTGGGCATGAAGCTGGCAACCCTATCCTTTAAAATAAACCCTGTTACAGAAAATTCAAGCCACAAGCTTGAAGCCCTGTGTTCCACTGGGGAACGTGAATGAAAAAAAGAAGTGTGCGCTTAAAGTCTTTTGAAATGACTTCTTGGTTTACCTGAGGAGACACATGGTGAAAGCTGCGGGTAAAGTGGATGCTCACAGTGCTAGTTTAGGCAGAAATTTACAAAATATCTGATCGTGCCCGTTAAATTGCCATGCATTTTATGAAAACTTACCCGTTAATAAATATATATAAATTATTATAACATCAGTTAAAAATAATAGTATTTTGCACGAAATAATGCATAAATGTTGCGAAGATGGAAAAGCAAAAGTACCTCACAAACTAATGAAGGGTTATTTTGAAATTCCTGACGCATACCATATAAAAGTCGGTCATGAAAATTTAGCATAACCAGTGCTGTTAACCAGCTCTTTTCTTCGGGATAATTCTACATAATATTATTACTGATTGTTCCACTAACCAATACACGACCAATTCCAAGTAGTTACTCGAATAAATGATCTCTAGTTGTCCGAATTCTCACCCAGTGTTGGTCAACCTAACCTAACCAGTCAGACTCATTGTTCATAGTTGTACATATCGTCACCGTTGAGAGATGTCATTCATGGTAGGTGAGGTCTCTTAGAACTCTATCAGTAATAACATGTTCATGTCAGTGGGACGTCATAGAAGACTGTGTGACATGTCAAATCAACCATGAAGTCCAATTTGTCATTATTCTGATGGATGTTGTAGTGACCGGTTTTATTACTCATCATCACAGTATACTTTCACTATGTAATTGGACTTTGATTTGTTTATCACTCTAAAGATTGCGTGTTAACAATTGATACTTTTGTACTCGCTCGATTTTTGAATTTTGATTGCTGCAATAATACACTATCGTATTCCTTCGCAAGTGCCTTTTGAATTACGTTGTGGATGTTGAGTAATCACAACGTTAGGACACAATTATAAACGCGAAGAAGTACTAGGATATACGTGTACGATAGTTTAGTCAAAATAGAGCAGCACAACAATGTAAACCGTTTTCTAATTATTGCAATTAATTTTGTTTGAGAATACAAGTCACAAAACATCTCCTCTGCAATGCTAAACAAGTTTCTGTATAAAAGGGGCTAGTCAATTGTAACCTGTAACTATCTATGAAGCAGAAAGTGGATTACGTAGACAAAATTTGTTGACACTGTTCAAATTCTGTTTGTGTAGACCCTAGCAAGGTTTCAATTGGCATGCTACTTATATGCATACATATATTTAGATAATTATCAGAGAACCTAACGATGACGAGAGCTGTGGTGAAGAATCCAATGCTTACTTAATAAATAGTAAGTTTGTAATGGCCTATGTCTGAAGATATAAATTATGCCTAACTCCTTGGATAGTGGAAGATCCACCGCCTAATTGATCAAACATATTCGTACACCACCAATTCCCTTTCAACAGTCAAATTGTTTATCTTTGCTGATTAAATCACAGTGTAGACTAACGAATAAGCGTATGTTTAGCAGAATAGGTGACCCTTACACCAGTCACATGAGTTGTTTCCATTTAAAGCCGGTAGGAAAGCGAATTCAAGCGGCGTAATCAACTGGTTTGCAGAGTATATTGATCTTATGTCGTCTATCAGCTATTTTACAGAGTTTTCACGTCTAAACAAGGACAGGACTTTGAGGCCATTACTCCTGGGCATATATTCAGAAGTCCTGGTAGACGACAGCCTCTCAATTCTTCTCATGCACTCATCACCATATATCCGTTCGCATTCATAATTGCAGGCACTTGGACTCATGTGAAAAAACGGGCTAAATCCATTCTATCTAACTCACACCACCCTCTTCATTCACAACTCTCAACTTGTATCTCATCAGGCAGGACCAGAAGCCTATTTGGAAAACTATATGCTCGCACTAGCAAGTACAAAAACTCAACAGAACCCTATTAGCTCATGTTCTGTGCTATAAAGGAAGCACTATGCGTGAAAATTATAACTTATTAAATAGTCAGTAGAACAATTGGATCTCGTCTTTCCAACTCATATCAGTTATAAGTACAACGTTTTCTTTCTTTTCCTTTTCTCTCTCTTTTTTGTTATGTTCTGTTTTGTTTCTATCTTCCTTACAAACTTTTCGACGCGGTATGTTCAACGTTTGCGTTACATTTTTGCGTGATTCGTTGCATAAAATTTACCTTGTTGTAATCCTTCCGCAAGTACTCTACCTCCTCCATACCTATAACCATTAACTCTCATAGCAAATAGTTATGGTTAATCGAAGTATTAAGCAACGAACTCAATCTCCTGTAAATCTGATGACTAATTTTACGTCCTTGATTGCTACATCAAGCAACACACTTCCTACGAACGGTTATAGTGAGCCACATAACTCAATTGTATGTCGTAAGCGTCGAGCTGAAACTGAGGATAAAACTGTACTGACAGCTAGTATTAGCACTACTCCTAAAAATGCAGTACCCTCTGCTCATACAGAACCCCTCCCTACACCTTATGTGCTTATCGAAAACTCCAGATATCAAGCTCTGTTTCAGTACTATCTTCAGAAATAGAACTTCTAAAGTTGTCTATAGGAGAACTTAAGCCAGAGTTAAGGGAAATAAAAAACAATAAGTCAGTAAATCCTGGAATTTCTGAAACCAATACCGAAATATCCAAATTATCAGATCAGATCAGCAATATCAGATCGCAGGTCTGTGAACTGACACCCTTAACTATCCTCATGAAAACTGCAGACTTTAACAAACTTGACACAGAATCGGTATCTAAGGTGGATAACCTCATTAACTTTGTTACTATAGAAGTAACAAAACGACTCGACGCTAAACTAAGTGCTATTGTTTACAACGTTCCGGACAATGAGGCACTAAAAAAGGTACAGTGTATCTTACTTAGTGAGGCGAAAATGCCCAACTCCAAGACTAAATGCTTATGGGCTGAAGAAGAGTCAACACGAAAAGTGTTGTCCTATTTGTTTTCAGTTCGAAACACCAGCAGAGGCCAGAAAATTCATTCACTCCCAACACACCCTATCGCAAGCTAGAAACTACAAACTAATAAGGGTTGCAGCGGACAAGACATTAATAGAAAGGCGCGTATATAGTTATCTCGCTAAGCCTAATCGTAAAATAAATCATAGGATATTGCAGACAGGCATTTCACCCAACCCTTTGAGAGATAACGTAGAACACACCACACCACCCCACTCAAACCACACGGAATTATCCCCTCGGAGGGCAAGACCAGCCGAAAGGCCACTAAATTGTAATCAATTAACTAATAAAACCATAGCACCTATCATCATAGATTTAGACATGTCAAAAACATGCATTTTTCGACAGCTCGAGAATTAAACATTAGTCTGGACCCTCAACAAAAAAATGATAATAAGGGTTGCACAGATCTAATTCTAAATAAAAAAGTGCTTTGGTTCCTACTATCTACAAGCCTCTTCAGCTTCTTGTCAAGATGCTACCCATTGGGCCCTACAGAAATTCGTTAGGCATCTTACAGGTCAGCTTGCTCTACAGCTTCTAATCTTCCAGATCTTCGAATTCGCTCCCCACCTAAATATCACTCACCTACCTCACAATAATCTTTTCATTTACGCACTATTATACTCTATTTTATCTTAACTACCTAGGCCTTTATTGAAGCTGAAACTTGCTCTTTATTTATATTTGTTGCTTGCTTTAAGTCTAGTTGCTTTGATCAAAAACAGAAGAAAATCACTAGTGTTGGAACAATGCTATATTTTCATCGGAAACGTGACAGTTTCCATGCATAGACCAATATGGTTAGCATGAAACACTGCAAATGTATACTATCATTCGAAGGAGTCTCCGTCTCCTTCTTGTATATTTCTTGTAAATATACTTCCAATAATGTATTATTCATAATCACATTTTATGCCATTTTGCAGCTGCGCAGAATTTTCTCCTCTTCCTGAAATAGCGTTGAATCACGTGGCGGCATAGCACTCACCCAAATATACGCTGTTGGCAGGTTGACCATAACTATCAGCAGGAGATGGAACGAAGTTTGGGTTGTCGCTCAACTTTGATGGTAACTTTAGTGGAGGGTTTACAGCTTAGCATTTATACGAACCTGTTATGATTGCTTGTACAATAAGTGAACAGTTAAAATTTTTGAAAAGGTGTTAATTTATGATGCCTGTAAAAATGGCATGCATTTCTTGTGAACACCACTTTATACGAAATATAAGTTACTGTCCCAATTATTTTTCTTTCTGTCCTCTTTTGATTATATATTACTTCACTTTCAACAAACTTGAGCTTCCGAGGTGATACATGGTCAGTTCTCTTCAGTGGCCTTAGGAGTACGCACATCTCTCACTCCTGGTTTTACTCCAAAACCCCTCTGCTAATTGAACAACAGTTAGAGTTGACAGAAGCGTGTATCAAGAACTGACTAGCCTTCGTCGTGAAATGTAATGTGAATACCACTGAATCACAGTATTCCAAATATAATTTTGGATGTTACATGTGAGTCAGCCCACAAAGTCTGCAAAAGTTTGACGTTGAATGCTGACTTCGTCAGGAGAAGCTTAGGGTCTCCTGTGAATTAATGACCCAATTCAGCACTTTGCCAGAGTACATCCGGCTTTTGTAACACGGCTGATGATTGGCCGAGGGTGCACTACTGCCATACATTATCAATCCTCAAACATACTTTGTGTTAAAACGATTTGCTTTAGCTTGCCAACTGTCCCCTGGTTCAGGTCGAATAAGATGATTGGAAGTTGGAGGACGAAATAGGTATATCATTATATTATTGTACTGTACGTACTTGTCGGCACCTTCATGCCACATAGTTCTACTCAGTACATGGTTTCACTATAATGTTAGCGAAATAAAGCCACTTCGATTCATGTCACCAATACACGACCAATTCCAAGTAGTTACTCGAATAAATGATCTCTAGTTGTCCGAATTCTCACCCAGTGTTGGTCAACCTAACCTAACCAGTCAGACTCATTGTTCATAGTTGTACATATCGTCACCGTTGAGAGATGTCATTCATGGTAGGTGAGGTCTCTTAGAACTCTATCAGTAATAACATGTTCATGTCAGTGGGACGTCATAGAAGACTGTGTGACATGTCAAATCAACCATGAAGTCCAATTTGTCATTATTCTGATGGATGTTGTAGTGACCGGTTTTATTACTCATCATCACAGTATACTTTCACTATGTAATTGGACTTTGATTTGTTTATCACTCTAAAGATTGCGTGTTAACAATTGATACTTTTGTACTCGCTCGATTTTTGAATTTTGATTGCTGCAATAATACACTATCGTATTCCTTCGCAAGTGCCTTTTGAATTACGTTGTGGATGTTGAGTAATCACAACGTCAGGACACAATTATAAACGCGAAGAAGTACTAGGATATACGTGTACGATAGTTTAGTCAAAATAGAGCAGCACAACAATGTAAACCGTTTTCTAATTATTGCAATTAATTTTGTTTGAGAATACAAGTCACAAAACATCTCCTCTGCAATGCTAAACAAGTTTCTGTATAAAAGGGGCTAGTCAATTGTAACCTGTAACTATCTATGAAGCAGAAAGTGGATTACGTAGACAAAATTTGTTGACACTGTTCAAATTCTGTTTGTGTAGACCCTAGCAAGGTTTCAATTGGCATGCTACTTATATGCATACATATATTTAGATAATTATCAGAGAACCTAACGATGACGAGAGCTGTGGTGAAGAATCCAATGCTTACTTAATAAATAGTAAGTTTGTAATGGCCTATGTCTGAAGATATAAATTATGCCTAACTCCTTGGATAGTGGAAGATCCACCGCCTAATTGATCAAACATATTCGTACACCACCAATTCCCTTTCAACAGTCAAATTGTTTATCTTTGCTGATTAAATCACAGTGTAGACTAACGAATAAGCGTATGTTTAGCAGAATAGGTGACCCTTACACCAGTCACATGAGTTGTTTCCATTTAAAGCCGGTAGGAAAGCGAATTCAAGCGGCGTAATCAACTGGTTTGCAGAGTATATTGATCTTATGTCGTCTATCAGCTATTTTACAGAGTTTTCACGTCTAAACAAGGACAGGACTTTGAGGCCATTACTCCTGGGCATATATTCAGAAGTCCTGGTAGACGACAGCCTCTCAATTCTTCTCATGCACTCATCACCATATATCCGTTCGCATTCATAATTGCAGGCACTTGGACTCATGTGAAAAAACGGGCTAAATCCATTCTATCTAACTCACACCACCCTCTTCATTCACAACTCTCAACTTGTATCTCATCAGGCAGGACCAGAAGCCTATTTGGAAAACTATATGCTCGCACTAGCAAGTACAAAAACTCAACAGAACCCTATTAGCTCATGTTCTGTGCTATAAAGGAAGCACTATGCGTGAAAATTATAACTTATTAAATAGTCAGTAGAACAATTGGATCTCGTCTTTCCAACTCATATCAGTTATAAGTACAACGTTTTCTTTCTTTTCCTTTTCTCTCTCTTTTTTGTTATGTTCTGTTTTGTTTCTATCTTCCTTACAAACTTTTCGACGCGGTATGTTCAACGTTTGCGTTACATTTTTGCGTGATTCGTTGCATAAAATTTACCTTGTTGTAATCCTTCCGCAAGTACTCTACCTCCTCCATACCTATAACCATTAACTCTCATAGCAAATAGTTATGGTTAATCAAAGTATTAAGCAACGAACTCAATCTCCTGTAAATCTGATGACTAATTTTACGTCCTTGATTGCTACATCAAGCAACACACTTCCTACGAACGGTTATAGTGAGCCACATAACTCAATTGTATGTCGTAAGCGTCGAGCTGAAACTGAGGATAAAACTGTACTGACAGCTAGTATTAGCACTACTCCTAAAAATGCAGTACCCTCTGCTCATACAGAACCCCTCCCTACACCTTATGTGCTTATCGAAAACTCCAGATATCAAGCTCTGTTTCAGTACTATCTTCAGAAATAGAACTTCTAAAGTTGTCTATAGGAGAACTTAAGCCAGAGTTAAGGGAAATAAAAAACAATAAGTCAGTAAATCCTGGAATTTCTGAAACCAATACCGAAATATCCAAATTATCAGATCAGATCAGCAATATCAGATCGCAGGTCTGTGAACTGACACCCTTAACTATCCTCATGAAAACTGCAGACTTTAACAAACTTGACACAGAATCGGTATCTAAGGTGGATAATCTCATTAACTTTGTTACTATAGAAGTAACAAAACGACTCGACGCTAAACTAAGTGCTATTGTTTACAACGTTCCGGACAATGAGGCACTAAAAAAGGTACAGTGTATCTTACTTAGTGAGGCGAAAATGCCCAACTCCAAGACTAAATGCTTATGGGCTGAAGAAGAGTCAACACGAAAAGTGTTGTCCTATTTGTTTTCAGTTCGAAACACCAGCAGAGGCCAGAAAATTCATTCACTCCCAACACACCCTATCGCAAGCTAGAAACTACAAACTAATAAGGGTTGCAGCGGACAAGACATTAATAGAAAGGCGCGCATATAGTTATCTCGCTAAGCCTAATCGTAAAATAAATCATAGGATATTGCAGACAGGCATTTCACCCAACCCTTTGAGAGATAACGTAGAACACACCACACCACCCCACTCAAACCACACGGAATTATCCCCTCAGAGGGCAAGACCAGCCGAAAGGCCACTAAGTTGTAATCAATTAACTAATAAAACCATAGCACCTATCATCATAGATTTAGACATGTCAAAAACATGCATTTTTCGACAGCTCGAGAATTAAACATTAGTCTGGACCCTCAACAAAAAAATGATAATAAGGGTTGCACAGATCTAATTCTAAATAAAAAAGTGCTTTGGTTCCTACTATCTACAAGCCTCTTCAGCTTCTTGTCAAGATGCTACCCATTGGGCCCTACAGAAATTCGTTAGGCATCTTACAGGTCAGCTTGCTCTACAGCTTCTAATCTTCCAGATCTTCGAATTCACTCCCCACTTAAATATCACTCACCTACCTTACAATAATCTTTTCATTTACGCACTATTATACTCTATTTTATCTTAACTACCTAGGCCTTTATTGAAGCTGAAACTTGCTCTTTATTCATATTTGTTGCTTGCTTTAAGTCTAGTTGCTTTGATCAAAAACAGAAGAAAATCACTAGTGTCGGAACAATGCTATATTTTCATCGGAAACGTGACAGTTTCCATGCATAGACCAATATGGTTAGCATGAAACACTGCAAATGTATACTATCATTCGAAGGAGTCTCCGTCTCCTTCTTGTATATTTCTTGTAAATATACTTCCAATAATGTATTATTCATAATCACATTTTATGCCATTTTGCAGCTGCGCAGAATTTTCTCCTCTTCCTGAAATAGCGTTGAATCACGTGGCGGCATAGCACTCACCCAAATATACGCTGTTGGCAGGTTGACCATAACTATCAGCAGGAGATGGAACGAAGTTTGGGTTGTCGCTCAACTTTGATGGTAACTTTAGTGGAGGGTTTACAGCTTAGCATTTATACGAACCTGTTATGATTGCTTGTACAATAAGTGAACAGTTAAAATTTTTGAAAAGGTGTTGATTTATGATGCCTGTAAAAATGGCATGCATTTCTTGTGAACACCACTTTATACGAAATATAAGTTACTGTCCCAATTATTTTTCTTTCTGTCCTCTTTTGATTATATATTACTTCACTTTCAACAAACTTGAGCTTCCGAGGTGATACATGGTCAGTTCTCTTCAGTGGCCTTAGGAGTACGCACATCTCTCACTCCTGGTTTTACTCCAAAACCCCTCTGCTAATTGAACAACAGTTAGAGTTGGCAGAAGCGTGTATCAAGAACTGACTAGCCTTCGTCGTGAAATGTAATGTGAATACCACTGAATCACAGTATTCCAAATATAATTTTGGATGTTACATGTGAGTCAGCCCACAAAGTCTGCAAAAGTTTGACGTTGAATGCTGACTTCGTCAGGAGAAGCTTAGGGTCTCCTGTGAATTAATGACCCAATTCAGCACTTTGCCAGAGTACATCCGGCTTTTGTAACACGGCTGATGATTGGCCGAGGGTGCACTACTGCCATACATTATCAATCCTCAAACATACTTTGTGTTAAAACGATTTGCTTTAGCTTGCCAACTGTCCCCTGGTTCAGGTCGAATAAGATGATTGGAAGTTGGAGGACGAAATAGGTATATCATTATATTATTGTACTGTACGTACTTGTCGGCACCTTCATGCCACATAGTTCTACTCAGTACATGGTTTCACTATAATGTTAGCGAAATAAAGCCACTTCGATTCATGTCACCAATACACGACCAATTCCAAGTAGTTACTCGAATAAATGATCTCTAGTTGTCCGAATTCTCACCCAGTGTTGGTCAACCTAACCTAACCAGTCAGACTCATTGTTCATAGTTGTACATATCGTCACCGTTGAGAGATGTCATTCATGGTAGGTGAGGTCTCTTAGAACTCTATCAGTAATAACATGTTCATGTCAGTGGGACGTCATAGAAGACTGTGTGACATGTCAAATCAACCATGAAGTCCAATTTGTCATTATTCTGATGGATGTCGTAGTGACCGGTTTTATTACTCATCATCACAGTATACTTTCACTATGTAATTGGACTTTGATTTGTTTATCACTCTAAAGATTGCGTGTTAACAATTGATACTTTTGTACTCGCTCGATTTTTGAATTTTGATTGCTGCAATAATACACTATCGTATTCCTTCGCAAGTGCCTTTTGAATTACGTTGTGGATGTTGAGTAATCACAACGTTAGGACACAATTATAAACGCGAAGAAGTACTAGGATATACGTGTACGATAGTTTAGTCAAAATAGAGCAGCACAACAATGTAAACCGTTTTCTAATTATTATTATTATTATTTCCTTTAGTTCCTAGAGGAACATAGGGCTTCAGCCATGCGTCTCCATTGCGTTCAATTCTCTGCTAGAGTTTTCACCTGGCTCCAGGTCTGCCCACATGCTTTCATCTCCTCTTCACATGATCTCCTCCAGGTCACCCTTGGACGACCAACTCGCCGCTTCCCTTTCGGGTTCCACTCGAGGGCTTGTCTAGTGATGTCACTTGCTGGTTTCCTCAGAGTGTGGCCAATCCATCTTCATTTTTCCTGCCTATTTGTTTCACAATGGGTTCCTGGTTGGTTCGCTCCCAGAGATCTTTGTTGCTGATCCTTTCCGGCCATCTGATCTTGAGTATTGAGCGAAGACATCTGTTAATGAAGGTCTGTAGCTTGTTTGAGGTGCTCTTTGTGACACGCCAAGTCTCTGATCCGTATAGTAGTACTGATTTCACATTGGAGTTGAAAATCCCGATCTTATTTTTGACGCTGAATGATGTTGTCCTCCACACAGACTTCAGAGTAATGAAAGCTTGCCTTGCTTTCCCGATCCTTGCTTTGATATCCTCGTCAGTTCCGCCTGTAGTTGAAACAATGCTTCCCAAGTAGGTAAAGGAGGTAGTTACTTTCAGGTTTTTTCCATTTATGCTGATTGCTGTCTGTTGTTGTTGTTGGTGTTGGCCAGGGATCTTCATCACCTCTGTTTTTTCTATGTTCACCTGGAGTCCTATCTTTGATGCTTCTTCTGCCAACTTGTTACTTTTCACTTGCATATCTTCCAGTTTGTGGGAAATCAGGCATATATCATCGGCGAAGTCCAGATCCTCCAAGTTCTTTGTGTGAGTCCATTTTATGCCTGTTTCCTCATTTCCCACTGTTTGTCGCATTATCCAGTCTACTGCAATCAGGAAAATCATTGGCGATAGTAGGCAACCCTGTCTTACTCCTGTCTTCACTTCGAAGGATTCTAATTATTGCAATTAATTTTGTTTGAGAATACAAGTCACAAAACATCTCCTCTGCAATGCTAAACAAGTTTCTGTATAAAAGGGGCTAGTCAATTGTAACCTGTAACTATCTATGAAGCAGAAAGTGGATTACGTAGACAAAATTTGTTGACACTGTTCAAATTCTGTTTGTGTAGACCCTAGCAAGGTTTCAATTGGCATGCTACTTATATGCATACATATATTTAGATAATTATCAGAGAACCTAACGATGACGAGAGCTGTGGTGAAGAATCCAATGCTTACTTAATAAATAGTAAGTTTGTAATGGCCTATGTCTGAAGATATAAATTATGCCTAACTCCTTGGATAGTGGAAGATCCACCGCCTAATTGATCAAACATATTCGTACACCACCAATTCCCTTTCAACAGTCAAATTGTTTATCTTTGCTGATTAAATCACAGTGTAGACTAACGAATAAGCGTATGTTTAGCAGAATAGGAGACCCTTACACCAGTCACATGAGTTGTTTCCATTTAAAGCCGGTAGGAAAGCGAATTCAAGCGGCGTAATCAACTGGTTTGCAGAGTATATTGATCTTATGTCGTCTATCAGCTATTTTACAGAGTTTTCACGTCTAAACAAGGACAGGACTTTGAGGCCATTACTCCTGGGCATATATTCAGAAGTCCTGGTAGACGACAGCCTCTCAATTCTTCTCATGCACTCATCACCATATATCCGTTCGCATTCATAATTGCAGGCACTTGGACTCATGTGAAAAAACGGGCTAAATCCATTCTATCTAACTCACACCACCCTCTTCATTCACAACTCTCAACTTGTATCTCATCAGGCAGGACCAGAAGCCTATTTGGAAAACTATATGCTCGCACTAGCAAGTACAAAAACTCAACAGAACCCTATTAGCTCATGTTCTGTGCTATAAAGGAAGCACTATGCGTGAAAATTATAACTTATTAAATAGTCAGTAGAACAATTGGATCTCGTCTTTCCAACTCATATCAGTTATAAGTACAACGTTTTCTTTCTTTTCCTTTTCTCTCTCTTTTTTGTTATGTTCTGTTTTGTTTCTATCTTCCTTACAAACTTTTCGACGCGGTATGTTCAACGTTTGCGTTACATTTTTGCGTGATTCGTTGCATAAAATTTACCTTGTTGTAATCCTTCCGCAAGTACTCTACCTCCTCCATACCTATAACCATTAACTCTCATAGCAAATAGTTATGGTTAATCAAAGTATTAAGCAACGAACTCAATCTCCTGTAAATCTGATGACTAATTTTACGTCCTTGATTGCTACATCAAGCAACACACTTCCTACGAACGGTTATAGTGAGCCACATAACTCAATTGTATGTCGTAAGCGTCGAGCTGAAACTGAGGATAAAACTGTACTGACAGCTAGTATTGGCACTACTCCTAAAAATGCAGTACCCTCTGCTCATACAGAACCCCTCCCTACACCTTATGTGCTTATCGAAAACTCCAGATATCAAGCTCTGTTTCAGTACTATCTTCAGAAATAGAACTTCTAAAGTTGTCTATAGGAGAACTTAAGCCAGAGTTAAGGGAAATAAAAAACAATAAGTCGGTAAATCCTGGAATTTCTGAAACCAATACCGAAATATCCAAATTATCAGATCAGATCAGCAATATCAGATCGCAGGTCTGTGAACTGACACCCTTAACTATCCTCATGAAAACTGCAGACTTTAACAAACTTGACACAGAATCGGTATCTAAGGTGGATAACCTCATTAACTTTGTTACTATAGAAGTAACAAAACGACTCGACGCTAAACTAAGTGCTATTGTTTACAACGTTCCGGACAATGAGGCACTAAAAAAGGTACAGTGTATCTTACTTAGTGAGGCGAAAATGCCCAACTCCAAGACTAAATGCTTATGGGCTGAAGAAGAGTCAACACGAAAAGTGTTGTCCTATTTGTTTTCAGTTCGAAACACCAGCAGAGGCCAGAAAATTCATTCACTCCCAACACACCCTATCGCAAGCTAGAAACTACAAACTAATAAGGGTTGCAGCGGACAAGGCATTAATAGAAAGGCGCGTATATAGTTATCTCGCTAAGCCTAATCGTAAAATAAATCATAGGATATTGCAGACAGGCATTTCACCCAACCCTTTGAGAGATAACGTAGAACACACCACACCACCCCACTCAAACCACACGGAATTATCCCCTCAGAGGGCAAGACCAGCCGAAAGGCCACTAAATTGTAATCAATTAACTAATAAAACCATAGCACCTATCATCATAGATTTAGACATGTCAAAAACATGCATTTTTCGACAGCTCGAGAATTAAACATTAGTCTGGACCCTCAACAAAAAAATGATAATAAGGGTTGCACAGATCTAATTCTAAATAAAAAAGTGCTTTGGTTCCTACTATCTACAAGCCTCTTCAGCTTCTTGTCAAGATGCTACCCATTGGGCCCTACAGAAATTCGTTAGGCATCTTACAGGTCAGCTTGCTCTACAGCTTCTAATCTTCCAGATCTTCGAATTCGCTCCCCACCTAAATATCACTCACCTACCTCACAATAATCTTTTCATTTACGCACTATTATACTCTATTTTATCTTAACTACCTAGGCCCTTATTGAAGCTGAAACTTGCTCTTTATTCATATTTGTTGCTTGCTTTAAGTCTAGTTGCTTTGATCAAAAACAGAAGAAAATCACTAGTGTTGGAACAATGCTATATTTTCATCGGAAACGTGACAGTTTCCATGCATAGACCAATATGGTTAGCATGAAACACTGCAAATGTATACTATCATTCGAAGGAGTCTCCGTCTCCTTCTTGTATATTTCTTGTAAATATACTTCCAATAATGTATTATTCATAATCACATTTTATGCCATTTTGCAGCTGCGCAGAATTTTCTCCTCTTCCTGAAATAGCGTTGAATCACGTGGCGGCATAGCACTCACCCAAATATACGCTGTTGGCAGGTTGACCATAACTATCAGCAGGAGATGGAACGAAGTTTGGGTTGTCGCTCAACTTTGATGGTAACTTTAGTGGAGGGTTTACAGCTTAGCATTTATACGAACCTGTTATGATTGCTTGTACAATAAGTGAACAGTTAAAATTTTTGATAAGTTGTTGATTTATGATACTTCAGAATTGTAATTTGTGACAGAAGTTATCGTGCCTGTAAAAATGGCATGCATTTCTTTTGAACACCACTTTATACGAAATATAATTTATTAATATTAAAGAATCTCGGGGGAAAATTCGAAGTCCCCTGAAAGTCGACACTCTCCACTCCTAGCCGTAACTACTCTGGTAATAATGTAAAATATGACCCTAAATCATGCCATCAACAACAATGGCAGGATAGATATGCCCATACTTCACATGGTCAACAGTATTAGCACTCACAACGTGCGAAATAGCACCATGGCCCACACTGATAACCAACGCCACAACAATGCCTCCCTCAATAGTACAAGTGGCAATAGTCAGAACTCGACCACCAACATCTCAGGGTATTCACAGAATGGCACACAAGTAAATTTTGATCGGATATATGGTACAAGTCTGCTGGGAACTAACCCACAAAGCAGTACACACGAAACGCATACAAGGACACAACTAGTACCTAACAATGGGTGGAATAATAAACCATGGTCTTCACAAGGTCCCAATCATTTTTTATCCCCTGCGTCTCTGTCAGCGTTGGAAAAGCAGCTGGTAGGGATGTTAACACTCCTAAACCGCTAGTGCTGGCTCCCCGTTTGCATGAATACAGGAACAGTGTAGTGCACACGCATCCATTAACCACACTTGATTCATGCACAGGTGAAGGTCAGACAAAGATCCCTACCCACGTTTCTAGCTTAACTAAAATTAAAAATGCCTTAACCTATAGCAAATTCAGTACTCCAACGCTTAATTCTTCACCGAAAACAGCACACACCAACTCGATAGACATAGGTGAGCATGGTGCTGAAACTCCTCTTAACATAGGGTCCTCATGTCAAACAGTACTGCTGGGTGCTGAACCACATTCGGGGCTGATTAACGAACTTAAATACTTCAAATGCTATTTCAAACCTCATCTTTACCTGATCCTCATGAATGCTAGATCTGTCTTAAATAAACTACCGATGCTCAGGGCACTCACAGTAATATACAAACCCCCTTTAATTGTCATCACTGAATCCTGGTGTAATTCGAACATACTGGATGATGAGATAAGCTTAGATAACTCCACACACTTTCGGTGTGACAGGGAAGGTGGTAAAGGAGGGGGTTGTCTCATGTACTTTCTGAATGCACTTACTGTATCACAGCTAGAAAGTAGTACACTTAACATGCCCGAGACTTTATGGGTTAACTTACACTTAAATAACGCAATAGTATTAATTGGATGCACCTACAGAGCACCTGGCACCTTCAGTAATTACGAGACCCAACTTATTAATACTCTAGAACAATTATCCTCCCTACACTACGATCATAAGATCCTATGTGGAGACTTTAACTTACCAGAAATCAACTGGGATATACCCACAGGCCCAACTAAACTTGATAAGTTCTTAGGCACCCTGGATATACTTGGCAGGAAACAGACTGTCACAACCCCTACAAGAGGTAATAACGTACTAGACTTAATCTTCTGCCACAATATAAGTCCCCTTTCTACCCTAGTAGGTTATGAGTTTTCAGGGAGTGACCACAAAACAGTGCTGTGTGCACTGCCACTTCCGTCAAGTAGCAATGCAACCCATACCCCTACTTCACAACAAATAACTTACAGGAACTACAGTAAGGCAGACTGGACTCTAGTAAAATCAATGCTAAGATCCTCAGAATGGAGTGAGTACTTCTATACTGATAGCCTCTCGAAAGCTCTAGACATCTTTTACTATAACTCCAACACATGCTTAGATGCTGTCATCCCATTTCAAACACTAAAGTTTTCCCCACATAGAAAGACATTCATAAAGCCAAAGGATCGTAGGAAACTGAAAAGACTGTCAACAAGTTACTTCAGGCGACACGACTTTAGTACATTAGGGTCAATACTTAGTACTCTTAGCTCCATCTCGAAAGCTCATAACTTGCGTATGAGAAATGAAGAATGCACGGCACTAGCCAGCACCACCAGAGTAGGTGCTCTCACAGAAATACTAAAGAAATGAATGAATCGCCAAAGCCATAAAATTTCTCTCCTTATAAACAAGGGTAAACTATACAGCAACCATGCAGACATGTGTGAACTGTTTAATGAGACGTGTGCAGCTAACTACCTTAAGCCTACAAGTCCACTTCTCGGTTTACAATCTACAATAGAACTCCCTTCTTCTTCAACGCTGAAACAAATCACTACAGCTCATTTCACTTATTCTAATATTAACCAAGCTATTAAAACTCTTAAAAGCTCTAGTAGTGCCGGTTTTGACGGTATACCATCTTTTCTTTATAAACACGGTGGTTCTGTCATTTCCGTTTTATTACTTAAGATTTTTACAATGTCCCTAGAAAGTCAAACCTATCCAGATAAATGGAAAACGACATTTATAGTACCTAAGCACAAATCCGGATCAAAAACTGAAGTCAACAACTATAAGCCAATCAATATTACACCCATAGTATCTAGAATCATTGAACGAATAATTAAATATGATATCCTCAAACATATGCTCAGCTGCAATATTCTAAGTCCAAACCAACATGGATTCCTAAAATCCAGATCATGCATGATATGTCACCTTGACTTCTTTAACTATATAACTAGCAGCCGAGACAAACAACAACTAGTACTAGTCATCTACTTCGACATATCCAAAGCCTTTGGCCGCGTTGACCATTTGCTTCTAATAAATAAGCTGAACTCTTTAGGAATAAGTAACCCATTATTAGGATGGATTGAACCATTCCTTAACAATAGGTCACAAGTAGTTAGACTGGGGTCTGTAAACTCTAAACCTAGTCCAGTCACTTCTGGAGTAGTACAAGGTAGCGTCTTAGGCCCCCTCCTATTCACTCTATATGTCAACAACATATGCAGCTGTTTCTCACTTGGTAAACCATTCATCTTTGCAGATGATCTTAAAGTAGCTTACAATTTCCACTGTGATGACTTAGGATACTTTCAGAAAGCTGTTCAGGAAGAACTAGATAGAGTAACTGCATGGTCCTCCACATGGAACCTAAAATTCAACCTTAACAAATGTGGTTGGATCTGTTTCGGTGCACACTCAATAAATATCAAACTGGTACTTGAATCTATTGACTTGCCTAAACTCCAAAGTGTTGTTGACCTAGGACTCAGGTACTCTGGTGACCTGACATTGTCTGAGCAAGTGGCGACACAGACGCGTAAGTCAAGGATGCTCATAGGATGCATACTCAGGAATTTCCACAACTATGAAGCGAAATTATTATTATTATATAAAACATGTGTCAGACCACTACTAGAATATTGTCCATTTATTCTCAGCAGCACTCGTGTAAGTGACAAACTTAAAATAGAAAGTGTCCAACGATACTTCACGTCTAAACTACTAGGATTTGACTGCGAAATGGACTACACATCAAGGTGTATAACTCTAGGTATCGACCCACTCTGGATGAGACGACTCAGCATTAACCTAACATTCTTCTTTAAAATATGGCATAAAATATCATTCTCAGACAGTAAGGAGATACAGTTCTCACCGGAAGGCTCTTACAACCTTCGTAACCAAACGTGCACAGTATCTAGGAAAAACTGTAAGACAGCACTCCGTACGAACTTCTTCATAGTCATGTATTCTAAGATCTGGAACAGTTTACCCCTAGAAATAAGGACCTGTCACTCTATTATAACCTTCAAACGCTTGCTATATAAACTGT
Source organism: Trichobilharzia szidati (assembly GCA_944472155.2). Lineage (NCBI taxonomy): Eukaryota > Metazoa > Platyhelminthes > Trematoda > Strigeidida > Schistosomatidae > Trichobilharzia > Trichobilharzia szidati. Next base: position 93,868,097 of record OX235279.1, on the reverse strand, counting down.
TTCATCCCAATGACTATGCCAATCACACCGCACCACTTATTTCCAAAACGCATGAGCTATTGGAACACTATAACGCCTAGACTCATTACTAAATATTACGACACTAAATAAACTCTAAGACTTCGCAAAATTACATGAAAAACAACTAGATTATGGGTAGTGTTTACTATACAATAATATACATTTATAAACATTTATATGTACATAAAATAATAATGTTCTTTCCATATTTACATACTTTATCTCCCTGCTGAGCGTAATCTTCTATATACCTCCTGGTCGAGGTCGAACAACCCAACATCTAAACTGAAATGACCATTTAAGTAAATTCAAACTCAAATTCCATGAACGATCCGAAGCAACCACTTGAAAACGCTGGCTAACATTCTGTATAAGGAGTATTCTTGATCTGATATAAAGAAACAACTGGTTTTCAAGTAGTTTCCAATGTATTACTCAACTTACATGTACAGTCTGCCATGCTGACGCAAATGGCGCCAATGAATAGTTCTAGAATCGACCTCGGCCACATTCCATGCAGTAAAACAATCCAACATGACCAAATTTAGTTTTCTTATCCACGATCAAATTTCTTTCCTATTAAAAAACTACGATTAGACTGGTGGAAAAATGGAATAAATACATCACTGACCTCAAAATAATACATCAATAAACTTAAAGTCAAGGATGCTGTTCACAACAAAGTTATATAGGAGAATTGACTTCAAGCTTTATTTTTCCCAGATATTTGTATTACATTCATCTTATGTCTGGGTTTGTTAATGCGAAGACAATATTTCTATATCTCTTAATGTGTTACACAGACAGACTATTTTGCAGACTGTTCTGACTGTCTCTAAAGTTAGATTGAACAAACAAACTGTAATTTATATAATAACTCATCCATGCCTGTACAATTGGTATGTTCCTGCATAAACAGGAATAAATATATATATCAACCAAATTGTAAATTTAGCATACATCGAAATATGTGTAATTTATATAATAACTTATCCTGTAAAATTGGTATGTTCCTGCACAAACAGGAATAAATATATATGTAGGAGGTTTTATTAAAGCTGTCAGCAGTGGGGGCCTTATATGCATTGATTGATGTTTCCTTGGACGATTGTCCATGAAAAGGCATTGTCATCCCACATCGTAAATATTTTGAATGAGTTGAGTTGCCTTATTCTCGTCAAGAATAGAGGATAGATTTCTGCTGACATTTGCGAGCATTTACACCAACCATGGAGAAAGTTCGTGGCGAAGAAAATGTACCATGGGTGAGAAAGACTACGTTTTTCCTAATATCTGGATGCCAGTGGACGAATGGTGAGCACTATCACTTAAATGTTGGTTTGTTATAGGTTAAATTACCGATCGACTTTCTTTTCAAGTGCTTCCTAATCATTTTTATAATTCGTTTCTTGACAGTTTCTAGCGTATTTTTAATACAGTATTACTTTTCAAAAACCGTTAAGTATCCTCTGGCATTTGATCAGCCCTCCTGTTATGTTTATGTTAAGTTAAGGTTTCCTGGGAATGTATTCAAATCTATTCAAAGAAAAAAAGCTTGATTATTATATTTCAAATCTCCTACTGAATTCTTTGCGAAAATTTTTAAAATGCTTGTGAACAGGATTCTAATCCTTATCCAGGTGCGTGGGAACAGTCCAGAGGTGCACACTGTTCTAAACTAAATATCCCAGTCGGCTACCAACTAACTTCAAGAAACTTGTGTTACGGTCAGATAGGCGGGTAACCCAAAACAAGGACGCTAATTTTCAAAGTTCAGTGCTATAGCCGAACCGAAACATCAAAGTGTCCCAAATAGAGTTATGTTGAGACAAAAACACTGATGACCACGTGAATTGATTCTTCAAAAGATGCATCAAGTCACTAGTTTAAAGACCTCTAATGTTGCAGTCATCTGGCGTCTGACAACAAAACACTGGATGGTTGGGCAAAGTGATGGGCCGTTAAGGAAAGTGTGGATTCAAAAAGCTAATAATAATATATTCTCATTTTTGTACATGAGGGACGCCAGTTTACAGGCATCACCAATCCGACAAATTACACATACGATTAGTAAGTATAGTGAGTAATGATATATAATATAGTACATGTTTATTCCTATAAATGTAGGACACACCAGTTGTATGGATACGTATTATTTAATTTATATATTTAAATTACACGATTTACGGTTAAATAACATGGTTGCTGCCATTTTACCTTCAGTTTGTGGGAAAAATCTGATAACTGGTGATTCAATGGAACACACCAACAAATATAGAGATATTGACTTCGCATTAACAAAAAAAACCCAAGTATGCGTTGGATGGATTACATATACTCGGGAAAATAAATGAAGCTTGAAGCCAATTCCCTCATATAACAAAAAAATGCGTCTTATAACAGTATATTCTCACTTTATGCACATGAGGGACTCCAGTTGACAGGCATCATCAATATGATAAATTAGATATACGATTAGTAAACATATTTAATAATAGTAATTTAATAAAATACATTTTTCCTACCTGCGTAGGACACACCAATTGTACAGGCATGGATAAGTATTACTTAAATTACATAAATTTGGTTCATGGTTAAATAATATGGTTGCAGTCATTTTGTCTATGGGAACAATATGATAACTAGTCATTCAATGGAGCACATCAAGAAATATAGAAATATTGTTTTTGCATTAAAAAAAACCCAGGTATGTTTTGGATGGATTACAAATACTAAGGGAATAAATAAAGCTTGAAGTAATTCTTCCATATAACTTTGGTGTGTACGGCATCGAGTCTTATTCCTGATTTATATCCAAATTTGGTAATAATTTAAAATAAGTGATACACTTGTATAATTTTGTCAGCATTTTCATCGTAACATCACAAGTGAATTGTACTCAATGTAGACTAATGATAACGACAGTTTATATTTTCTTATAAACGGGTGTTTTCAAGAAATGCAAGCTATTTTCGCAGACACGATCAGTTATATTGTAAGTTACAATCGTGAAGTATTATAAATCAAAACTTTTTTATTGGTGTAAAGGTATATTTCACAACTGTAACCCAGGTTGCGTCGTGGGGATAGGTAGTGCGTAATTCACGAGGGAATTGTTAGATGTGGGACCAATAATGTTTGCGGATCATTTGTCATTGTAAACGGTTAAATATCCACATTCTTCATTCTCATTCAAAAATTCAAATGGAAGCTAAAATGGTGAGAAGAAAGAAGACAAACAACAGCAACGCAAAAGAAATCAGGTGGAGTCCTCAAGGAGTGATTAATATGTATATATACATTTATATTCTGTTTAGTAACTATAGTTATTTTAGTGCACTAAGTAACTAGTCCCGTGATGCTAACTTTTATATTGTGTGAACTAATATTATTGTCCTGTGTAAAAATGTTTATCATGTACTTCGAATAATATAAAAATTTATAATTGCAGTTTGTTGTAACTACACGTTTAATGAACTTAAAATATCTATGTAGGGTGAAAAAGAGGGTGTGGGATTCAGACGCAGAAGTGAATTGTCATCTTTGAGCATTCTGGTGACTGAGGAGATGAAAACTGCGAGTGTGTTTGCATCGCGCACATCAGCTGGTAGTCTATTCCAAATGACTGAAAACTAATTTAAGAAGAAGTTGTACCGCATGTAAGTCTGACAATGCTCTATAGCAGCTAGGTTGTGATGATTTCTAAGATTGTAACTGATGACAGCGGTAGGTTTAATTATTGGCTCAGAGGAGTGCACGAGCAGATTAGTTAGCTTGTAGTAAAAAATTAGGTTTAGCTTAAGACGTCTTTTCCAGAGTGGTTCTAAACTTAGTCTGTCGCAACGTTCATAGTATTCCAGACCACTTACTAAACCAAGAGTTCTTAAGGTGAAATTCCGTTGCACTCCTTCTAATTTAAGCCTGTCATTTTGTCTGAGTCCGCTAAGAATAAAGTGGCAGTATTCTAAAATATGTCGGACACATACTTTATATAATAAAACCCTAGTTTCACAACAAAAGAAATTGCGAGTTATGCATCCTAGGAGCCTTCGTGTTTTACGTCTGGCATAATCAGTTTGTTCAGAGAACGTTAAGTTACTAGAGTATCTGATACCGAGATCTACGACTGAGTTGAGCTTGGCTAGTTTACGCCCATTTATTTAAAGATTCAGGTCAAGGTTACTGTTGCCGATACAAATCCAGACACATTTGTCATTGTTGAAATTTAGACAGGATTCAGCACACCATGTTGCGAGACCACTTAGTTCAAGATGTATCTTATTTACCATATCTCTTAGTTCATGAGCGTAGCAGGAGTAAACGACTTTGGGGTCGTCAGCATATAGGAATGATTTTCCTGAGGTGAAGCAGTTGCAAATGCTATTAATGCATACTGTAAATAAATGTGGACCTAGGACACTACCTTGCACAACCCCAATTGTGATCTGTCTAGGATGAGACAATACAGATCCAACCTTGGTTATTTGTACCCTATTGCTTAGAAACGATTTTAACCAGCTCAGTAATGGATTGCGAATCCCACATGAATACAGCTTCTCAAAGAGAATACTGTGAGATACCATGTAAAATGCCCTAGATATATCGAAGTAGAGAACAACAACTAGCTTACGTGCTTCGCGACTACTAGTGATGCAGTTGAAAAAGTCGAAGTGGCAAGTAACGCAAGACCTATTTTTGAGAAATCCGTGTTGAGACCTTGTAACAAGATCTTCCCTAAGTAGATAGTCTGACAATTGATCTTTGACAACTTTCTCCGTGATTCGCGAGACAACTGGGGTTATATTTATAGGTCTGTAATTGCGGACGTTTGCCCTATCACCGGATTTATAATGTGGAATTCTGAAGCTAGTTTTCCACTCATTAGGGTAAGTGCCAGTGTCCATAGATATTGAGAAGAATTTAAGAAGTAGTAGGGGTATATCACACCCACTGTTTTTGAAAATTATAGAAGCAAGGCCATCTGGTCCGGTGCTAGTGGAAGGTTTCAGGCTTTTAACTGCTTGTTCTATTAATTGGTCGGTGAACACTATGCTTCCGAGGAAAGAGCTAGTAAGGGGGCTGGTTTCACCAGGAATGCGCGTTTCTAAACTGAAGCTTGCAAACCACTCACTGAATATTTCACAGATAGTGGCAGGCACATTGTAGATGACTTTGTCGTGAAGTAAATAGGGGATGACCCCCGTCGACTGCATTCGTTTTTTAAGAAGTGTTGTTAAGTTATAAACTTTGGAGGCGCTAAGTGCCTTTAATTCTTCCTCGAGGTCCTTTTGAGAACGTTGGCGCTTGATAGATTCAAGAGACTCATAGATTGAGTGCAGTAGTGATATATCCTTAGTGGAATGGTACTGTTTCTTCAGCTTCCTTAATTTATTGCGGTATGCCCTCGGAATGTATTCAGCTTGGTGTCTACTTAATTTCACTACCTTCTTAGGAGCAACAGTACCTAGACAAAGGATAACATTCCTGTAAAATAGGGACACTACAGCCCCCAGGGAGTCAGTGGTAAAGTATTCATCCCAGTGACAGAGTCGAATGAGTTCTTGGACTAATCCCCAGTATGTATGTTTGTAAATACGATATATCAAGCTCCTTGAATCCTGTTTGTTTCCTGTATTTAGTGGTGAGAAAGGCAGAGAGCAGAGTACCATTCTATGGTCACTACTGGAAAATCTGTTACCAACATAGGTGGAGACTGGGATTGTGTCATGACAAAACACAAGGTCCAACATGTTGTCACCACGAGTAGGTTTCTGGACGTGTTGCTGCCATCCATAACGATCGATAGTGGCAAGTAATTCGTCGAAGCGTTGGGGGCCGGAACTACTCAACCAATTGACTTCTGGAAGGTTGAAGTCCCCTGCAATTATTCTGTACTAAACGAGGAGGCGTATGCAAACGATCTAGCTAATAACGCATCAGTTCTTTTGGTTGAGCTTGGTGCTCGATAAACACAGCCTATGAGAAACTTGTACTTATCTCCTTGTAAGACGACCCAGAGTGAATAAGGTACCCCGTTCAGTATTTCATCTTCCACCTTACTGGCTACGAATGAGTTATGTATATATATGAGACATCCTCCACCACGCTTACAGTCTCTATTTGCACGGTGTACAGTGTAATCATCTGTGCCTGTATGCACATCAAGTACAGAGTACGAGCACCATGATTCTGTAATCAGAGCTACAGTAGGCTTGGCAACAAATAATAATGCCCTTAGTTCAGATATCTTATTGATTAAGGAACGTGCATTAATTAGCAATATCGTGAATAAGTCACGGGATGCTACAAACTGGCTTAAGATATCACCATAACCTAATTCTGTTTGTGCGTCAGCAACGCAAGAGTTTATGAATGATAGGGGGTCGGACTGGGTGTCTGTTCATCGGGGTTAGAGTGCAGTGAGGTGGTCCTAGGTGCCATGGGTTGTACCAGTGATTCGGGACACTTGGAAAATTTACCATGTATTCCTGGATATAAGGATAGTAGAGGTTGTGCCTGGGTTGACGGTTAAAAAGCACAGAATCAAATGGTCTACCTATCCACGAGCTATTCGTCATACCGGTACACATATTCGTGTTGATTTTATAACTTAAAGGAAATTGAGATGGGAGGCGCTTTGGTTGCAAGACTTTGGGGGTTTTGAGGCCTGACTTTCTATTTAGTGGTGCATGCTGAAAACCTCCGGATATACTTGTGTTTCGGGAGGACTTTTTCGTAACAGGTGAAGGTTTGTTGACAGTCTTACTCTCAGCAAGCTTATTGAATACAAAGTATTCTTCCCCATCATTAGTCTCAACTCGGCGAAATTTGTTCATTGAGGTGAGATTACCACGTTCGGGTAAGAATTTCTTAGTAGAGCTTGCAGCAGTTCCACTTATTTTAACATCTTTCGGGGAGAAGTTGTTTCCAGAGGTACTGGTATCTAAATCAGTTACTAGTTCCATTGGCAAGCGTGAATGTTGTGTTTTTCTGAATGCTAATGTTAGCATTAGGTGACTGTTGCTATGCACGATCCTTTTCTGGTAAATCTAAGCTAGAGGAGGTGACCAGGTTATTACTACGGTGTTTTCTCCTGAGCAATGGCTATAGACTTACAACTGCTATTCAGTCTTAGGTGATCCTGACATTTAGTAAACTTACTAGAATCAAGGGAATTACTGAATGTAAAAATGATGGGACAATTAGTCTGGTTAGACTTTTTACGAAGTCCTTTGCATTCACATGGAACGCTAGCCATGCCGCCACAAATCAGGATTTTGTGTTTTACAGTCTTCAGAGGCATAGAACCTGGGACGTTGTAAAATAGAGCCTGGTGAGAAGAGGTTACGTTTCATGAAAATATTATTATATTTTACCTTTCTCTCACAGCTCTTTTTACTGTCTTTATTATGCATTTCTCCTACTTTCTTCTCTTGCTTTGTGTGCTACATGGAATGTGGCGACTTGAACTGCCGCACATATGTGCAAAGGTCTATGTCGGAAACAGGCAGACAAATAGACTGTTCACTTGACAATGAGCAAAGAAACAATTTTTATTTATTTCTAATATGTCGTTGAACCATGTGATGCTATTCTTAATAATAATAATAATAATAATTTGCTTTATTCCAGAAACAGTACTAGTGGTACAGTGTGGAATTTTCAGCACATGTCTACAATATTTGCATCTAATTTTATCAAACATTTAAAAGGAGTATTTCAAAAAAATAAATATAAAGACAACAACGAAAAACACAAAAATAATTTTAAAAAATGCGAAAAAATACCAAGAAGTAGAAAGGAAAATAAATAACATAATATAATATCTCAGTATTGGGTAGTGGAAGCTATGATATGATTGTGCATGGTGACAGCAAAGCTATAGTCATACAAGAATTTATGAAATGATACTTAAGAATGTTTATTGCCAAGATGATCAGTTAATTTGATTGAACAACACTAAACAATCATAAAATAACGTTTCGGGGCATTTTATTGTCAGGTCTAATGCGGTGTTTGTGGTGGTAGTGTGAGTAATCCTGCATAATACAAATTTTAAGATGGTGATAATGGCATTCACAACCAAGATTGTCAGTTAATATTACTGAAAAAACAAAAGACAACAACCAAAAGACTGATAATTACATGATGTTTAATGACAGGACAATTTTGTAAGACTCATAGTGCTATATATAGTCGGAACCAGTAGATACACAAAAGAAGGAATAAAGTACAAAAAAGTAAGCCAATGTTAATAATTTAGGTAGCTAAGTATGTTTAAGAAGGTGTTCACTATAGAATACAAAAATAAGAGAGAAATAAAAGAGCCTAAAATTATGTTATCAACAACAAAGCAAGTCATAGGTTTCGCGCTTAACATTGTCTCTGTCACTTAGAACACGGGCCAAATATGGTATCGTTGAGTTCCTGTACTTGGTTGTATGAGCATATATTATTTTATACTGATTTCTGGTTCTACCTGATGAGATACAAGGCGAGAGTTGGGAATAGAGGGGGTGTTGCGGGTCGGAGACTATGGTTTTAGACCATTTCTCGCATGTATTCAGATGCCTTTCTACTAATGTAGTGACGAGCTGACTGAGTTTTACACCACTAGTCCTACTAACTACCTTCAACATCCTTCTCAGGATGGCATAAACCTTTTTCAGTAGCCCAGGAAAGACTAACGGGGAGCAGTAAAGTAGAATAGGTAAAATACGAGAGTTGACAAATTGTGAAAGTAGAGGTTGGGTGATTCCAGATTGTCTAAGTTTCTCAATGTTGTAGGTTAGACAGAACACTTTCTTAGAAATCGTTCGGAAGTGAGATGTCCAATTAAGGTCGGAAGACAGAACTAGACCGAGGTATTTTGCATTAGACTTAGTTTCAATTTTAGTCCCCTCAATGCAACCGGTTTCATGAGTACTTACTAGTGTTTGTAGATCTCGTTTATGCCTAAAGGAGAAGTCAATAGTCTGGCATTTTAAGAGGGATTCACCATGAGGCCATACGTGAGGCGGCCTGTTTGACATCTGGGCTACCTTTCTGTACATCTACATATTTGCATCTAATACATCATGTTTCCATTTTTAATTTTAACAAAATATGGTCACAAATCGTATCAAATACAGTAATGAATTCATTAAATGTTTTAAACCATATGATTTCCATGCATCTAATAAAACTAAGAGAAAACATCATGGTGGTTGGCAACGTGCTCTCAAACGGACACCTTTATATCGCACAACTATTCCTGTTATTGTCAGTTCAAACTGCCGTTCACTTCCCAACAAAATTATGCATCTCCAGTCTCTCTTATCATCTGACACTTATCACAATACTGCGATAGTCACATTACAAGAAACTTGGCTCCATGATCTTTATGACGACAACCTGGTTTCTCTAAATGGTTTCACATTGTTTAGACAAGATCGAATATGCTCTAGAAAGAAAAGAGGTGGAGGAGTCGCAACCTTCATTCATTCTCAGTGGTCAACTTCAAATAATGTATGTTTTTCTTTCTCTAGTGACTTTATTGATTGTATTACAGTCAAATGTCGTCCTAAACACTTATCCAAGTTTAAATACGTCTTCATCTCAAACATTTATGTTACTCCTGGATGTTCCGCCTCGGATATATCTCATTTTGCCGATGAATTCACAGCATTCGCGGTTACACATCTTGAAAACTCTTTATCAGTTGTCACTGGAGATTTCAATACCTGTGACTGTTCTTTTCTTGAATCATTAGGTCATGTCAACATTGTCAAATTTCCAACTCGACTTGATAAAACTCTGGATCTAGTATTTACTAATGATGCGGAAATATATGAAGCACGCAGACGTGCTCCTATAATGAACTCTGATCATTGTATTATTCGGATATTACCCAAGATATATAGCAGATATCACTCTAATATCCTCTCGAATCTCTCCAGGAAAACACAACAAAGATGTTACTCACAAGAAAACGTGCTCAAACTAAGACTTATGTTAAATGACACAAACTGGGAACTTTTCACTGAACACACTCTGGATGATACTATTTCCAATCTGACTGACTATCTTAAATTCTGCCTTGATGTATGCTGTCCTAAACAGATACTTTTCAAAAGAATAGATCGTTTCTCTTCTCCTCATCTCAAAAAGCTTCGGAGAGAAAAAGAGAGACTGTACAAGGCTAAAGATAAAGCTGGTCTTAGGAGAATAAACATGCAAATCAAATCCGAAATCAAGAGGTTAAACAATATTTATAATCAAAGAATTTTGTCATGTAAAACTCCTGGGAACATGTGGAAGCTTTTCAAAGAAATTACAGGTTGTGGTAAGCATAGTTCTTGTTCTCCCTCTATTGACGTAAATACTCTTAATAGATCTTTTATCCGCCTTCCCAATGTACCTTCTAGCTTCAATGTAACAAATAACATGACCAGTGACTTTAATAGCTTTAAAACTTCTGATGTTCTTAAATGTTTAAAATCTCTTAAACCTTCCCAGAGTCTAGGTCCTGATGGTATACCTGCCATTGTCCTAAAGAAATGTGCTGATATTTTAAGCAACCCACTTACAAACATTTGTAATACTTCTTTTTCTAATAATGTTGTACCTTCTCTGTGGAAAGATATTAAAATCATCCCTGTACCTAAGTCAGGCTCTGGTAATAATGCTAAGTTCAGACCTATTGCTATAACCTCTCCTTTTTTGAAACTAATGGAGAAACTATTGTTACTAAAACTTGTTCCCTCCTTAAGCTTCTCAAACGATCCAAAGCAGTTTGCTTACAAACAGGGTAAAAGTACTTTGGACGCTGCCGCTGTGTTTCATCACAACATTGTATCCTCCTTAGACAAAGGGGCCAAGTTTGTCCGTTGTACGTTCCTTGACTATACATCTGCTTTCGACTCTGTACCTAGAGGCCTATTGTTAAACAAGCTTAGCCTAGCACAAACTGAGCCCTGGGTTATCAACTGGCTGCACTCTTACTTCTCTAATAGGATGCAGTACACGGTATATAATGGTGCATCTTCCTCTCCATTGCTTACTGAAGCTGGAGTTCCCCAGGGTGCTGTTCTTTCTCCGTTTCTCTTTTCCTTCTTCTTACATGATTTACCTCTCTCAGATGAAGTCAACTTCGTCAAATATGCAGATGACCTGTCTGTATCGTTTTCCATTAAGTCTCAGTCAGACTGTCTCAAATTAAATAGCTTCCTGTCGGACATCAGTGAGTGGTCCAAACTAAATGGACTCATGTTGAATCCCTCAAAATGCCAGACTGTCGACTTCTCCCTTAGGCATAAACGGGATCTACAAACACTAGTAAGTTCTCATGAAGACTGTTGCATTGAGGGGACAAAAATTGAAACTAAGTCTAATGCAAAATACCTCGGTCTAGTTATATCTTCTGACCTTACTTGGACATCTCATATCCTAATGATTTCTAGGAAAGTGTTCTGTCTTACCTACTACATTAGGAAACTTAGACAATCCGGAATCACCCAACCTCTACTTTCACAATTTGTCAACTCTTGTATCCTACCTATTTTACTTTACTGCTCCCCGTTAGTCTTTCCTGGTCTACTGAAAAAGGACTATTCCATCCTGAGAAGGATGTTGACAGTAGTTAGTAGGACTAGTGGTGTTAATCTCAGCCAGCTCGTGACTACCTTAGTTGATAGGCATCTGAATACATGTGAAAAATGGTCTAAAACCATACTCTCAAACCCCCAACACCCCCTCTATTCCCAACTCTCGCCTTGTATCTCATCAAGTAAAACCAGAAATCAGTATAAAAGAATCTATGCTCGTACAACCAAGTACAGGAACTCAACGATACCATACTTGGCCCGTGTTCTAAGCGACAGAGACAATGTTAAGCGTGAAACCTGTGACTTGCTTTGTTATTAACAACATAAATTCATACTCTTTTATTTCTCTCTTATTTCGTATTCTTTAGTGAACTCCTTCTTCAAACTTACTTAGCTACCTGAAATATTAACATTGGCTTCCTTTTTTGTACTTTACTATATTCCTTCTATTGTGTATCCACTGGTTCCGACTATATCAGCACTATGAGTATTACAAAATTGTCGTGTCATTAACCATCATGTAATTATTAGTTTTGTGGTTGTTTCTCTTATTTTCTATACTTTTCGGCAATATTAAACTGACAATCATTGTTTGTGAAGGCCATAGTCACCACCTCAAAAAGAAATTTTGTATTATTCAGGATTACTCACACTACCACCACAAACACTGCACTAGACCTTGGTAGACTTTGGTACTTTTTTGCATTCATAATTATTTTGTGTTTATCCTGTTTTTTTTTTGTTTTTGCTGTTGGTGTCTTCAGATTTATTTTTTATTTGTTTAATACTTATTTTAAATGTCGGTAAAATTAGATGCAAATATTGTAGATATGTGCTGAAAATTCCACACTGTACCACTAGTACTGTTTCTGGAATAAAGCAAATTATTATTATTATTATTATTATTATTAGTTTAGACCACTGACTGATGTCCGACAGGAAGCTATTTAATTTGAAACATTCTGACTGAAACTTAACGGGTAGCGAAACAGTAAGGTCATCTGCATATTTGACGAAGTTGATTTCGTCTGAAAGAGGTAAGTCATGTAAGAAGAAGGAAAAGAGAAACGGAGAGAGAACAGCACCCTGAGGAACTCCAGCTTCAGTAAGCAAAGGAGAGGAAGATACATCATTATATACCGTGTACTGCATCCTATTAGAGAAGTGAGAGTGTAGCCAGTTGATAACCCAGGGTTCAGTTTGTGTAATGCTAAGCTTGTTTAACAAAAGGCCTCTAGGTACAGAGTCGAAAGCAGATGTATAATCCAGGAACGTACAATATTCAATACCCATCATTTTTATGATCAACAACTGCAGTATCAATATCAGTAAGCTTATTGAATACAAAGTATTCTTCCCCATCGTTAGTCTCAACTTGGCGAAATTTGTTCATTGTGGTGAGGTTACCAAGTTTGGGTAAGAATTTCTTAGTAGAGCTTGCAGCAGTTCTATCTACTCTATGGATATTAAATAACTTACGCCCTTATGCATCTAATTACTTCCAGTATTACAACAGTATTCCTTATTCATTTGATGTGTGTACACTAAACAAGTCTTTCATGCATTCTCCCACAAATGCCAAGGTTTCTAATGTCACAAGTGTTAATAAGATTTGCTTCCCTGTTTTCAATACAAATGACGTTCTAAAATATCTCCAGTCGCTGAACCGTTCTTGTAGCCTAGGTCCAGATGGTGCGCCTGATCTTATTCTTAAAAAGCGTGCAGATATCTTGTGTTATCCTCTGATGGACATATTTAGTGAATCTTTTTCCAGAAATGTCGTGCCAGCCGTTTGGAAGGACATTAAAACTGTACTTATTCCTAAGTCATCTACTGGAACGTGTATAATAGTAAGTACTACAAATGTTTCGAGAGAGCGAGAAACCAGCTTCTAGAAAAAGAAGACAGCAAAATCAAACAATAACAAATATTTGAAAGGACATTGGACATGAAATCCGATATTAAATCAAACTGACCAATCTGAAGCAAAGCTCACCGTAGGTTATCGCTCAGGCGGGACTATAAAATTGTGGTCTGCCTGATACGAAGGTGTGATTCCAAAGTTCGTATTTTCGATTAATACATAACGTTTATCTAGGTTTATTTATTTTTACCTTATTAATAAATAACATGTCTTCGAGAAACGTGTACCAACCCCATAGTTACAACGATGTATCAACACTGTAGTGTTAAATGTAAACTAATGTTTGTATGTAAATGTGAAAATCCCTCTACTTTCTTCGTTATGATAAACACGCGTGTTAGTAGTAAACAAAACAGCTGAATATAACCGAATGGTTGATAATAACAGGCTTTGATAACTTTAATTTTTGGCTGAAACAATAGCATGCACACTTCGTTTACTCTGATAATCCTTTGTTTCTGGGGTAAGAAAATTCCATCATATGACTTTTCCTGGTGCCCCCTCATACTTTAACAGTTTATCTACCTGTCCTTGTTGATCCAATCTTCCATGTTGTTTCTCTAATCTCTACGTAACTATTTAGCAAGTTCTCTAGAGAACTGCTGATTTCTTTCCTGCTTCTGAATGATAATTCGAATTCCTTTTATACATGTTTTTCAATAGATGGTTAATGTTTTTGTTTTATGCCTCAGAAATTCAGTGACTACTCGAAGGTATTTGACATGCACCGCGGAACCGTATTCTTGGACTGAGGAGCAAACGTAGTAGTAGTTCTAACTTGTCCAGAATCAGACTAAAATAATAGTATGCATTTGGATGGTCTTATTTTACCGTGATAAGACTGAAAATCTGAACCAACTTAACTACGTGTTGAGTAATCCTCGTGCCTTGTCGCAGTATACATCAGCATACTAACTTCATGTGAAACGTGACTGCTTCAAGCGTCAAGGTAGTTGTATAAAGCCTTCGTACTTTCTCAGTGACTAGGCTACTTAAATAGAACAATAGGCTTCACTTGGCCATAAATCTTAGTAATTAGTGATAAGTTACTTAGTGTTTCGGTGGTTTTATGAGATTAGATAAATGTGTGCAAAATATGTGAAATATCCTATAGTGACTTTAAGAAACACTTAAAGTCATCGCCGTTGTTTATTTTGTTTTCCACTGTATTAAAAACACATTGAGAAATTCCTGTTGTTTGTGTTGGAGCCATTAGTAACGTAGATTTATCATCGGCACAATTGCTGAGGTTTTTAACTATTTTCTCGATATACGTTCATATTATTCTCGTTAAGGTCTTAATTTTAATGAGTTTTGCTGTGTATTTTGATTATCTTATGCTTTCAGACGATTTCAGTTTCTTAGTCCTCTCCCGTTCTGCGTAATGTGTGATCGTGAATCCAGACTGAAGGCTATTGAGTCAGCTATTGGTACCTTTCCGGATTTCCCAGTAAAGGGTATTCAGTTTCGGTAGAAAACATTTGCTGAATAATTCTTGGATTTTTAGAGATATTTTCGGTGTATTCCGAAACCCTGTCTTAACGCAGTATTTGCTGGATGAAACATACAATATTGCTACATGTAACATACAATGCGGAAAGGTATGTCGTACTTATTAACCTTCTTTACAATATATTAGAAAATAGATGCTGTTGTAGGCCTTGAATCACGTGGTTTTCTTCTTGGACCAACTCTGGCTCTTCGATTGAATTGTTCCTTCGTCCCTGCTCGAAAAGCAGGAAAACTTCCAGGTCCTTGTTACTCTCATACATACGAGTTAGAATATGGAACTGTAAGTCTCTGTTGCAGTAGATGTAGTATTTCGTCTTATTTTTAAATTGCTTATAGTTATATGCAATTTCAGTTTAGACCAGTAGAGAGTTGATTAAGGTTAATATTGAGAAACTGAATCATCTGAATGCAGTAATGCGGTTATTGGATCACGAGTTCCAATTCCTCTTACCTTCTATGTACACTGAAAGTGTTTAAGAATTTGGTACTATCCTATAACCTGTAGGTTGAGAATTGGTCAAATATCTTAAATTATCTAGTAGGAATATTTCTTCGCGATCGCAAACTCCAAAGACATCTGCATTAAACCATATATATATATATATATATATATATATATATATATATATATGGTGTGTTAAGTCTCGATGAATCTGGAATTGATGTCAGTACCTATATAACAAAATAGGTGGTGACGGAAAGCTTGACAGCTGAGTGAATTGCATAAATTTTCTAACTTATAATTAGTCCATATACCTTTATTTCAGAAACTTAGCGTAATGGTGATAAACTCTTCTAGTACTAATATCGAAGCATTATTGAAATATCGGCTTATTAATCTTTCATGGAGTTTCTGTTCAGTAATTCCTGCAGTCGCTTGATGTGAAGCAATACTCCACATAGCAATTCTTTTAGTTTAGTGGTCAGTATAAAAGTCCTGTTAATATACGATTTATTAACACTACAGACTAGGGTAATTATCTTTCGTCACTTTCTATTGACCAGTTATCATACTGTGCAAGTAGCTTATCACCGAAAGTGCTTTTTTCAAAGTATAAATGTGAATTCTCTTTTAATAGCTCATCACATGATACCAACAGTGGTTAGTCACCAGATTTGAATGTGTATTATATTCAGCTCGTCTGCAAACAAGACTTTTAAGACAGATAACTTCAAGCATGCTTACTTTCAGAGCCTATGACTACACGTCACTTAACAGATCACTTGAACTGAATTCAATTCACAAAGTGTAATGCTGATAATTGAGTTTAGGTGTTCTGAGTCATTCAAATCGCTCAGGCATCTTCATCAATGTTGTACGCAAGTCTAAACTTATTAGAATCTATAACAGAATCACATATAAGTAAGTATATGATGGGTTAGAAGCACACTTAATCTACAGAAGTTAATGAATTTGACTACACATCAAATAGGAGATGTAGCTTTTTTTTCGCAAGCGCATATCGAGTGTACGGTCCTACCTTCAATCATGAAACACTAACGAACTTTTTCTGTCTGAACTACTTTAAGTGGAATGATATTATTGTCTGAAACCTAACCTGTTCAGTATTCTTGATAATTCTCGTTTGTTAACTAGTCTTCTAATTGTTACACTTGACACGTATTTGTCTTTTTCTATTTTTCGGTGTAATAGGATACTCTGGAAATTCAGAGAGATTCTGTAAAACCTGGGGATAATGTACTGCTGTTCGATGACCTAATAGCTACTGGAGGAACCTTAGAAGCGTGTGTCAAATTAATTAGACTGGCAGGCGCAACTGTCTTGTCCAGTTTGACGTTTATGGAACTGAAAGATTTGCCTGGACGTAAAAGGTTGGAAGATCTTGGAGTGAGTGTACACTCAATCTTCCAAATTTAACGGAAATATTTTCTCCAAATTGTTTATAGAACAAAAATTCCTATTCTTGCTCTCAACTATCCTTTAGCACAGGAATGTTTTATACTCACAGTATAATGTGTTGAATGCCTTATTATTACTTAGCTAAATGATTCGTTCTTCTATTATTTTGCTACTTATTTTTTAATGAAACCTGATGATATGATGAGAATTGTCTTTCTTTAACTTTACGTATTTACTGTTAATAGACTGTTTTCGTCTTCCTTTCTTCTATAACTGTGTATGTGTGTTTCGTTTTACTTAATAATATGTGACCGACATACATTTATTTGTCTTTAATTAAATTAGTTTGATTATTGTCGGGTAAGAAAGAAGACGATTATTAAGAATACATTTCACATAACAGTCGGAATCAGTTAGAAACAAATTAAAGTTCACACTATTCACGAGACATTCTTCATAAGTTAATACCAAATTTTCGAATATAATCACCACTTCGCCTCATAGATTTAAATAATTAAGCTAAAGCTCTAATCTATTTAGACTTTCGAGAATCTTAAAATATGGAATTACCAAATTGCTGCATGATTTGTTGACAATGCACTGTTGAACACAGTATTTGAGGGTACTCATTTATAAACCATGTAACTCTTCACAATTGTGGGAATCAACTTACTTTACTGAGCTGTGCAGTAGAAGGTGTTAGGCTGAATTATAATTTTAATAACAAACATACAACGTGAATTTAGCACTTAAGTTATAAAAAAGGAGTTCTTAAGGCATTCAAAACCTGCAGCTATATTAATCGTGAGGCATGATAAGACATAAATTATAGTAATGCTATTTTGTAAGCAATGTGGAATGGGATATATACAGATAACCTTTGCATGTGGTTTCACATTTTTACGAGTGAGCTGCAAAAAGTTCAGTATCAGTCAACACCTATTTGTACTGCTGATTTCCCGTCCAAGCATCTCAACCGGATTTCGACACATGGATTTCTTCAGACAGACACCTTAGCACTGTCATTATTTCCTACTTGAAGCATGTATCACTAAGAAATAACGCGAAACACTTCAAATGACGTACTTTCAATCTGTTTTCCAAATGTATCATTCAAAGTTTAGTGTGAGTAAGCGTTACTTTTCTTTTCGTATAAAACATGCCCTCACTATAACATATTTGTTTGTATGCCTAATAGTGTGCTTAGAATAGCCAATTATGACAGTAATTTTCACCCGGTATCTGCCTATATTATCAAGACGTTTGAATTCGCAACGTAAACTGCTTTTAAAGAGTCAAATTATTCATCGTGCGTTTATGTTCTTCGGTAGGTTACTAAGTGGTGCTCTTTAGACTACACTACCTTCTTCTCAATCACTATTGATCATTCCGTTGGATCACTATAGGAAATACAAATTCAATCTCACCTACTGCTAAGAATTCATTCTGCTGCCTAGTGACGTATTGAGTTATCCTTGAGTATAGACTTATTACATGTTAAGTAGTTTGTATTTAAATAATTTAGATGATAATCTTGTATTTAGACGACGATTTATTGACTAGAATACGATTCCGTCCTGGAAACCAGGGAGCTCTGGAGAGCTGTTATACCGTAGTTCAAGACACTTTTGAAGTGATAACCTGTGGCACTACCATCTCACCAGACCCGGTGGACACCACCGGTCACGACTTCTGATTAGAATCCTACCATTTTTATCTCAGTTTTAGTCACTGTTACACCTTCAGCTCTTTTTCTATTGACACAAGGTTTTGATGTTCCCATTTCACGAAGTTGACGGAGTTTGTGATTGACAGGTCATTGTTTCTCGATCCTGTGACTCAGTTTTAACAAGCTCACCTTTTAAAGTCATAGTTAGTATGTTTGGTGGGGTCGTGGTTTTTCACTGCTTAAGAATCCCTAATTGAGTCAAAGCAGCTGTCTAGTACTCCCTGGTTTTCATTGATTACTTTACTGGTTCCTAACGTAATCCATCTCAAAAGCAATCAACTTCACACTAATTCATTATTTAAAAAAGACATTTTTCATGATGTAGATATTGATGAACATTTGTTCGGTGTTTTGGTATCAGTCCAGTTCTAGCGTTTGTGTGTTCTACAATTTTCTGTGAGCATTCATTACAAAGTCAATATAAACCACGGCAATCCTTAGGTTAACTAGTATCACTTCAGTCTTATTCATTAGACAAGTGGGTAGTTGCATCACTGTATTGAAACTAATCTTAACAACGATAAGAAGAATGAACAAATACATGGTGCGTAGCTGTTCTATAGATGAAACTTTATTGAACACAAAAAGGTGAAGGACGTGGGATTTTAAGTGACAAGTGCTGGGTGTAGTCTGCGTAGTGTTAGGATAATCGCAGAAGAACTCAGTCGGGTGCGATATATGCAGGTAGAGTTGACAGCTGTAGAATGATTGTTAACAGAAACTCTGGACAGATGACTAAAGTCAGCTTGTATACAATCTGGTTCATAACATCACTGAAACCAGAAATACACATGCTTCAAATTACCTAGTTATGGATACATTATAGAAATTTCGTTTACGTGTGATGTCTTCAGTAGTTTGATGGATTTGAAAACGACCGTCTTCTCTTTGTTTCTTCAACGTGTCAACTGATAGTGTATAGTGTTTTTCGTAGGGAACTTATTTCATTCTGCTTACTAAGGAGTTTAAAGATGATAGTTCCCATAAACAATAATCTATTGCACCTAATCATCATGATTATTATTCGTCCCTTTCTTTCGGTAAATAGCTTGGCACCTCAGCAGAGCATCTCTATTTTATTCCATTCTCTGTTTATTTGTTTGTTTTAACTGGCCCCACGACGGTTCACTACCTTTCGTTGCGTCTTCACATGATGTCCTCCACGTTATACTGGGACGCCCAACCCATTACTTTCCATCTGACTTCAACTGTAGTACCTGGCTTATTATGTCACTGAACGGTCTCCACAGTGTATGTCCACTTCCTCCTGTAAATTTCTTGACTAGAAAATAGTTTCAAAACAATTAGTCCTTTCTATAATTTTGGATAATGTTATTAAAAGAAGGAGGTTATCTGAAAAATGTAATGTATTCGCGCAATATATTTTGAGTAGTCTGATCACACATTTACATGTCAAGTGATTTTATAAAGAACTAAAGGTCAATCAAAATACACAAAGTAACAAAAGGATTTCAGCATAATAGCAGTAATTCACACTACATTTGGTTATCTAACCAGATAAGGGTTACCAAGTTAGGTTAAGAGCAATAACAAATTGTTGTTGACCACACAGAGGGAGGAGACAAAAATATAGGGAGGAATATCCTGTCTTTGCATGTAAGGGCGGGGGAGCATATTCTGGAGTGGTTAGAGAAACAGATGAACTTCGGAAAATCGATAGACGCAGGTGGCAGACTACCAACTTCGTATATAGATAGTCATCTAATCCATGTGAACCACAAGATTGATATCGAAACGAGTGTGAAAGTTATTTTTATAAACGGTCAAGGGTGCTTAGGCGTTGGCTATTCGTAAAATTAAACCCGCTCCTCCCTGTGTGCACAACAACAATTTGTTATTGCTCTCAACCTACCTTGGTAACCCTTATCTGGTTAGATAACCAAATGTAGTGTGAATTACTGTTATTATTCTTAAATCCTTTTGTTACTTTGTGTATTTTGATTGGCCTTTAGTTTTCCTGGAAGTTAGGTGCTTGTTTATTTCCCCTCATATCATTTTCCCGTTCCTCATCATTTTTTGTCGGTCTTCTGATGTCCAATATGGAAACAGGAAAGGCTAATATTAATGAAAGTCTACAGCCTGTTCAAAGTGCTTTCAACGACGTGCAGCACAATTTTCCGAAACACTTTGAAGCACTGACATGACAGTGGTGTTTAAAGTTAGGGTCATTTTTCTTTGAGCTCAGTACTGCTGATCTTCACATTGATTTAAGTAATTAACGTCGTTCAGTTCTTCGACGTGGCGTCTTCATCCGTGCCACTGGTATTTGAGACGAAGCTTCTCAAGTAAGTGAAAGGGGCGAATTTCTTTAGATTCCCTGTATTGATGGTGTCTGTTGTTGTTGGTAGGACATTTTCATCAGTGCTGTCTTCTTTGTGTGCACTTGCAATCCTGTCTTCGCTGCCACATTTTCTAACTTGTCGGTCTCTGCTTGTAAATCTTCGACTTTGTGAGAAATAAAATGAAAGTCATCAGCGAAGTTCATCGATCCAATGTGCTAATCTTCTCTTCTTTTACTTGCATCACCACACTGGTAATTGGGTTTACCCCACCATCTCTCAATGGCTTCATCTGCGTAGATCCCTTCCTAAGAAGCAATTAGTTTATATGAAATAGTGTTGTTAGGTTTCTCTAATACGTAGCGGGTTTTGCTTTAGTTCCCGGTAAGCCATAAAAATCCTTTCCTAGCATTCATTCATCATTTGTTCACTGAATTGTATAGTGAACTCAGCTTCTCTTTCCATTATTCTTTTCTCCACTGGTGCACTTTCCGCATCAACATCCTCCCCAAGCTTGCCAACTTACGATTATCGGTACTACACTATATCATTACTTGTTCTGATTCTTCTGATAGGTTCATTGTCCTTCACCCCTTCTCCTGTGATCTTTGAAGTACGGAAAGTTTTCAGTTAGACCTTAATTACATGACGCACCAAAAGACTTATTGAACCTCAACGACAGCCTCCGATCCTGTTGCTCAAATCCTTAAAATCACACACTCAGTGAAGTAACTTAAATAGTCAGCGTATATGAGGTACAGTATTAACTATCCGGTTGAAAATTCATAGAGTCCACTTCCTTTAGATCTGCTTTCACAGATTCCTCGTACTTGCATACCATATCGTCAGGCTTCTACAAAATGAACGGAGTGGTCTGCCTAAAACATAGTGGGGATATTCCAAATACCCATGCTTAATTCCGCTTGCATCGGAAGGGAAAACAACAGTCGACTGGCCCTCTGAAAGCTTTCACACATTGGCTTCTTCCTCCTATCCCGAATCCAATGATAAATAGGTTAATTTTTATATATTCTTTCTGTGCATTGAAGTTTCTCTAGCGACCAGGTTGCTTTATACAAGGTTATGTCGCTTGTAACACGCCTACCATAATATCGTTCAAAGCTTCGGACTGTTCAGTAGATTATGCAAAGTTAATCGCACCTATTATTGTACTGTAACTTTCCAAATACTCTACTGGCAGCTAAGGTGAAACCATTCAAAATGCACTGAATGCCCAACTATGAAGCGAAGAAGGAGAGAATTTTTATCTGTAATTCAGAAAAATTTATTATAAAATCAATCAATCACTTCCCCAAAAAATAGTTTTATTGAAGTATTCAAAGTACAGCATCTCACTTTATCACAAACTGTCTCGTAATGCAAAACAGAATTTATGCTCATTCTCAACAGACAAACTGACTCCACAGAGTAATACAAATTTATTAAGAAGAAATGAGCCAAATTGATTCAGATAAATTTCAATTACACATACTAATTTATGATCACAATTAAGATAGTAGAAACTAAAATATTTCACTTATACTAATTAGAGAGAAAGTATAAGCTTAAATTAAATAATATTATCATCAACCCACACGTTCACCTGTAACCACATATTTGTAATTATGAATTTCTGTTTTTACCGACCGTATGATAAAAATAATAACGACAACAACAACAACAACAACTCAAGATTCTCTTAAATCAGTAGGATGTTATCTGTTCATTTCAAGCACATCTTAAGTGTTGGTATCCTGTTCAATGTTGAAAAGGTGTATTGTGGTACTGTAATTGTAGAAGACGAGATACTTCGTAAAGGAATGTTTATTTGGAATCTGGTATCTCTGTATAGCGAAATTATGTACACTTTATCTTCAAGGCATCATTTGTACAGATCTTGCGTGTTGTGCTAATTCTCGCCTTCATATTGTGTTTCTGTGCCCCTTTCAAGTCTCCCATGTATCTCCGAAATGCTGTATCATTTGATTTCTGCGACATCAAATATGTCTCCTTGCTCTCATATATATATATATATGTTTACAGGTGATGGTTTTTCGTCTCCTTTCATGTGCATTATTTTTCTGAGGTGGTTTCACTTCTTTTAAACCAGGGATAATGTTGTTTTTGTTTCAATTGATTTATGTTTGTATCAAGCTGCAGTGTCACTCTGATGGTCAAAGCATCTCATTTTCCCGCTCAGTTCCTTTTTTCTACGACTTTTTTTTCTGTTTTCGAAACCTGGATAATTAAGTTTTTCTATATCAACCTCTTTCCTTGGAGTAATTATATGAGTGACAAGCTATTTCTAGCGGAAGGCTTCTCACATCAATATCCTTCCGTTTTTGTGCAATAAGGTTAAGAATTTCAAATTAACAAAGCGACTACTGTAATAGGACTAACAACAGTGAATCTGTGGTATCTAATGTGATCATCCTGTCATATTTCCTCTTTCAACAGTGTTTCTTGCATATGAGATGAATAAATGAGTCTTTTGAATATTATTGCTAACAATATTATTATTATAATATATCTCAATGATTTCCTTACATATTAGGAGAATTGACAACAATCTTCTCGATGAGTATTCACCTTTGGTGGTATATTCACAGCCGAGTTAACCCGTTCATTTCAGAGTATAGTCTCTCTGAATATATACTTCTATATTATTCTCAAATACAAGGATTGAGTAGATTCCGTAACCGAAATTTTAATGAATTTTGCCTAATTCGCCATTCATTAATTTCAACAATCGATGTACAGTCTGTTGCCAACAGAAGAAGCGAAGTTGTACATTTTAAGGAAAGGAAACACTATAGTTCTTGACTGGACTGAAACACATTTCTCAAGTGAAACTATAATATTCATCACAGAATGTGACCTTGCTCATCAGATTACCTTTACCAAGTGTAACCACATATCACAGAGTTCCCATGAATGTGAATCGGTCGTGTGCCATTTGAATGTCTCCTCAGTATGTGTGTCCAGTTCATCTATATTTCTCCCCCCACCCCACAAATATTTTTTGAGCAATAGACTACTGGTTGGTTCATTACCACAGTTCCTCGTTGTTTATCATTTCTGGTTGGCCATCTGATCTTCAGTACTGAGTGAATGAGGCAAACGTCAATGAGTCTGCATTAGCTATATGCGATGCAAGCATCAAGTCTCTGGGACATACAGAAACACCGATATGATCCCACGTAGGTGTATAATCGATAAATGTGTTGATAAAGATCTATATTACCTTAGTTTATTAATGCTCACAAAGCGGACAGACTTCTAGAAATATTCGTTTCCTCTTGATAAATTATTATGGATATATAAGCGTCGGTGGCACAGTGGTTAGGACGCTCGTCGACCATGCCCATGGTCCGGGGTTCGATCACCTGCAGACGCACATCTGATATTTGTGGTCGGCCTGCAAAATTTGGGCTACCGATATCACATGCTGAAAGTTCCATACTTGTACCAAAAAATACGGTGTGGAAGCAAGATGTAATCAAAATAAAGAAATAAATAAAATAAATAGTTATTCCCACTGCATTTACGTACTACTTACAAGTAGCCAAATGTTGATCGACATAACATTTCACTATATAAATTGACACGAAATTGTCACCGATAGAAGTATTTTGGACGGAGTGTAGATGAAAGAGTCCTGTCGCAGTCTCGTGATAGACTATAAACAAGTAGTCTCCGGAGTGCAAGTGGTGTCGACGGATACTGTCATTATGCACTACAAACGTGCAGTTTGAGTCAAACAACAAATTAGGTGGCCAAACTGATGAAGTGACTGTAGGTATCTCAAATCATCCCAATATATCAATGAGGGAGGTGAAACAATAAAGCCAAAATGTTATTTATTAACCGGTATCATGCACAGATTATGTTGATTACACATATTGAGCAATAGTCATGTGAGTAATTTCCAAGATATATTTGATAGAGGCCACCTTGATATTACTTTCAAACTAGAGGTTTAGTTTGATGACATCTTCCAGTGGAGAGATTTTCGTATTTCATCAGGTGATTCATTTATTTACTGCCATAGATTGAGCGGTATCTCCACTTCCAAAGATTGTGTCTAACTAGATACAGGCTAAGAACAATGTAAAGAAAGTTACTGAACTATAGTCACTAGAATGACCTGAGGGAATAGTATGCTGGACTTGAGGAATGTTTTTAAGAACGCTGGATCAAATGAATGCCCTTTTGTTTTGCCGGTGAAGCTGACCAGTCTACCAAGTGGCGCACTCCCCACATCGGATGGAGAGTCGGATTCGCAGTTATTTTCATACCATTTCATCCAGAGTTGTACAGACAACATTTCTCTGCAACTATCAGTGATTAACACTTCACAAACGATGGTCATCGGTGAGCTAGCAAAAGCAACCAGACAGTTGTTGAGTGAAACTTTGATCACAATAGTGCCCTCAAAATCGAACGAATGGGAACAGAAAGTTGAAGATTTGCAGCTTGAATTTGCGGCGGGGCTACGAATGAATGCCAGTAAAGACCTATGCTTTGAATTTGGCAAATTAGTTCATTGGAGGATGTACCGACCAGAAAGACTGTGAAGAAAACACATCAGACAGTGTTATGTGTGTTCCTTCTCTTCCATCAGACTAAAAGTAGTGGGGGCTATTGAGAGGGAGACCATGCATTCTAAGTTGCGGGTGAACGGTCGAGAAGTAGTATGTTTAATAGATACAGGGCTGCCAGTCTCACAAATAGTTAGGAATCTATGTCAGAGAGTCAGACTGTGTTCATTGATAGTTGGAACGGTAGATGGACACGTGTTAAACATCTTGGGTGTGTCAGACTGTAGAGTTTATGTCGGACATCGCAAAGTAACGTTCCCGTTCATTTTTGCGCCCGAGTTACCATGATCAATACATGGCACTGACTTTCTGCGGGAGGTTGGTGGGGTAATTAACACAAAATAGAGAGTAGTGATAAAGAACTACAGACCTATCAGCCTGTTTGAGACAAGAGAGACAGCGATGGTTAAAGCGTCGAGAATACAGAATTTGACAGTGTTAGTTAAACAATGCGATCATCTGTTCACTGGAGATGAGGACCGCTACAGTTGCTGTGTTAATGTGAAGCATGAAATC
Source organism: Trichobilharzia szidati (assembly GCA_944472155.2). NCBI lineage: Eukaryota > Metazoa > Platyhelminthes > Trematoda > Strigeidida > Schistosomatidae > Trichobilharzia > Trichobilharzia szidati. Next base: position 93,842,048 of record OX235279.1, on the reverse strand, counting down.
TCACTGAGCGGTCGCGAAATGGCGTCCGTCATTCACAGCGCGAAGAGTCCCACGTCATCTGAAAGGCGAAGTCGAACAACAAGTGAAGGAGATGTTTTGGGCTTGTATTACTGAAGAAGCTGACAGCCCATATAACTGTCCAATTCTTTTAGTGAAGAAAGCAAACGGGAAGTACAGATTCTGTGTCGATTTCCGATAGCTAGACAGCATGACAGAGCTCAGACCGTGTGCCACGCCAACTGTAGTAGAAACCTTGGATCGTCTGTAAGGCACGAATTTGTTTACAGTGCTCTACTTCTGGTCAGGATATTGGCGGATACCGGCAAAACAGAGTGACAGAGATAAGACGGTGTTCATTGTGGGTCAGAAACAGTATTGGTTTAAACTCATGCCATTTGGGCTAGCAGGTGCACCGTTTGCTTTCAGACGACTGATAGCGTTGTTACTTAAAAGCCTGAAGAATATGGAGGTGTACGGTGATGATCTCGTCATTTACAGCCAAAACGAGACAATGTGAACAATGTCGAAGCCGAGTTAAGACGCACTGAAGAGTTTGGACTGGGTATCAACAAAACAAGATCTCACATAGCCAAACGGAGTGCTACGCTGTTGGATCATAAAGTAGGCAAGAGTGAGATAAAACCGCTACCGGAGAAAATCTTGACGATAAAGACCATTACGCCATCAAATTCCAAGGGAAAGCTAAGGAAATTCCTAGGGAGAGTTGCATTTAACTGTCGATTTGCGTAAAACTCCAACGAGATAGCAGCCCCTTGTACAGACGATCAGGTGAGCCAAAGTCTGTTGGTCGAAAGATTTACTGAAAATACTCGACAGTACCAAACAGCTTTTAGACCATCAGAAAATGACCCTAAAACTGATTGTACCCGGGAAACAGTCCACAGTGTGCATAGATGATAGTGACTACGGAAAAGGCGCAGCACTTAGACAGAGTGAAGGAGTTGTCGAATATACCAGTCGTATTTTAACACACACAGAATAGAAGTAATCAACGGTACAGAAATAATGTTTAGGAATAGTATGGGCGGTAGACAAACGGAGACCGTATATACTCGGCCAACAGTTTCACACCGAAACCGACCACAAGCCGCTGCAGTCTCTGAGGACGGCGAGATACCCACATGGGAAAACTGTCGAGGTGGATGTTGCGCCTTGAGTAGTATGACTTCACGTTCTCACATTTATCTGGCAAATAAAATGTTTCGTCAGAGTTTTTATCTTGACCGGAAAACAAAACCGCGATACCGGAGATGGCTTACGGAGTGCATGCATTGGAACAGGACTTATTAAAACTCGTCCGCAGTCTGCAGGTCATCACTAAACGGAACAAAAGTGAGTCAGCCTGCAGCGAGTAAAGAGCTAAACACGCTACTCAGACAAAAAGATAGATTTGGAGTGAACGCCTGCGGAACCCTGACTTGGCGATAGGATGATGGAAGCTGGTTGGCAGAAATACCTTAATCGCTATGCCATGAGATGATGCAAGAATGTCACCATTTATCACATACAGGAGTAGCCAGAAAAACGGACCTCTAGCAACAAAGTATGTGCTGGCCAGATTCGAGAGAACATGCTGGGATATCTGCAGTGCCATTTATTGGAAGGAGATCATTGCATACGACCACCTCTGCAGTCAATTCCTGTTATGGCACTAGGTGACTTGTGGTCCGCAGGTGTGATGGGTCAGCTTCCACAGATATCCAGTCACAATCAGTACCTACTGATGTGAAGAAACACGCTACAGGATGGGTAGACTCCGTCTCGAATCCTGATCAACGCGCAAAAACCATGGCTGACACAGCAGTTTGACACATCGTTGCAAACCATGATGGGAAGAAATCCATTAAACAAAACTATTTCGATGTGCGATGTTTCCAATAAACGAACTAATATGCAGTGTAGGTTGGTGTTTAACATCGGTTAAATTACAAGCATATCATTGAATCAAGCACCATGATAAATCGTTTCTACAAAGAAGAACTGAGAGGAATTCACAGCACTTAAAGTTGTGTGTATTTTCTCAGCATACGTAAATCCATTCATAACCAAATGCAAAACTTTCTGTCATAAATGGAGGTTCATAACTCATTCAAGTGATGATACATACCAATTAATTGATGAAAATAATCTACTTTCTCTTATCCATTCCTATGTTATGCAAATTTTGTCGATTGAATTTCCAACATGTCTTCATTTCTGTGTAAAAATATCATACCAATGGTCGTCTACAGCCTACTGCCGAATGGCTCCAACCACCTTAAATCATTTAGGATCCCTGATAGCTACTAGTTTTCTAGGTTGATGAACACAGAAAATGTGATAGACAAACTCTGGTTTACATTATGTACTAGACAACCTGACATCAGTTAACACACAGGAGCAATCAGTGATTTCAGTTCAGCTGACTAGTGTCTATCTGAATAATTCACTGGTGACTTTCTTTAACGTAGAGCTGGGAAAATTACGACCGAATCCCTGATATGCTGTCAGATTATTTTGACTTCCAAATATACTTAACAGATCAACCAACAGCCAAGGATTTTTGTTAGACGCTGAAAACTTCAAGTACTGAAAGTAGTTTTTATGAGAACTAATATAGGAAATGCAAGGATATTAGGAAAATGAAAACATTTTGAAATGACGTGGCCACAATATATTGATTTCCGTGTTGCAACGTCAATAATTTTCTGATCATTACTTAAAATTTTCAGAATTTATGATTGCATTTTAATTGGGAAAACTGGATTCCTAGCAAAAGTTGAAAGTGGCACTTCCACTAATGAATCAGGATACCTTTCTTACTTTCAATTCTTACTACTAGATAAGTCATGTTCACAGACAATCTAACATATTCAGCTGGATTTCAATAACTATCAGGCAATAGGAATCTGCATAAATCTTTGGATTTTTCCCTGCAAAACTCCAATGCATTAACAAGTAGCATGAACTTTGATAAGTTCTCATTCCCAGGTGCATCACACATTCAGTTTAGAAAGTAAGAGAACCTGTATTATGCCAGGATTCTAAAAAGTGATAGTAATCACTTACGTATAGAGTCACATCGTTGGTACTTACTGAAGACAAGAATTTGTCCATGTAATCATCAGTCTCCGTTAATAATCTCTTCACCATTATCACTTGTTAGCTACCCCGTATTATTAGAAGTCTCGACACTCTCACCTGTAGTGAAATACTGAGAAGTAAAGTGATCAAAAATAACACTTATTAAGATTGTTATCAAACAATGACCCCACTTTTACTACAATACTGCACTTAATCAATAATCACTCTGAATATTAGTGAGCAGCTGACCAACTATAAACCACCATCCCCTAAAATCTAATAACTTTCTGGTGATGATCAAGTTTTGTGTATCTCTTCTCCCTAGCTAGTAGGGAAGCATACAGTTTCGATGTGTTTATTGTTCTGAAAGTGGAGAATATTACTAAATGACAGCCTTACATATAGACATAAAATAATTGTTCAAGTTATTTGTTACGGAAGCATTTTCAGTAACACAATTCGATAATAGAACTCACTCACCCGCTACAAACTGATCACCTGTTACACAATTTTTACACAGTCAGCAAACTCTCCCGTCATCTGACCTTAGATAATCCGAATAACTGTATTCATCCTTTAGACAAACTGATTTGATGCACTATTACAACATACAACGCTAGTAGAATAAAGATTCGTTGATAATGTAGAGAACTTAGACCTCCTCCTATCCTAATACCCATAAATCGGAACTGGTATTTAACTGGTTACACCATCATCGAGTATCAACTAAGCGTGAGCAATCATCACTAATTGGACAGAGTATTTCATCAGCTGGACTGAAATTGGTCTCATAATTTGTACAGGATTATGTTGAAGAATTAAGTAATGACTGTAATACGTCAAAGTACCCGAGGATTGGAAGAAAGGATATTTATTCAAACTACCAAAGAAAGGAGACCTAAGTGAATGCAAGAACTGGCGCGGAATTATGCTCCTGTCCATCCCAAGCAAAATACTAAGCCGCATCATCCTGGAGAGAATCAAACATGCCCTGGATGAAAAACTTCGACCGGAACAGGAGGAACAAGTCATGCATTGATCAGATCGCCACATTGCGGATCATCATTGAACAAAGCTTGGAATGGCAGTCACCTCTCTATCTCAACTTCATCGACTTTGAAAAGGCCTTCAACAGCGTCGATTCAGAGGTGATTTGGCAGCTACTTCGCTACTATGGGGTGCCACCGACAATTATACATCTCATCCAACAGCTGTACGACAATGCTGCATGCCAAGTAATCCACAATGGGAAACTTACAGAATCCTTCGAAGTGAGGACAGGAGTAAGACAAGCTGGCTGCCTACTATCACCAATGATTTTCTTGATTGCAGTAGACTGGATAATGCGACAAACAGTGGGAAATGAGGAAACAGGCATAAAATGGACACACACAAAAAACTAGGAGGATCTGGACTTCGCCGATGATATATGTCTGATTTCCCACAAACTGGAAGATATGCAAGTGAAAAGCAACAAGTTAGCAGAAGAAGCATCAAAGATAGGACTTCAGGTGAACTGACAAGAGGACTTCGCAACGACCGTGAACAGTGGTGGGCTATAAAAACGAAAGAGATGGAAAAGGCATCGGCGATTGGTAACATCAGACAACTATTTAGACTTATCAGGGAAACAGGTGGTAAAAGGCGAATGATAAGTGAAGCAATCTCTGAGAGAAAAGGCATCATAATTAGCTCCCAGGATGGACGACTGGAACGCTGGAAAGAACACTATGAGGGGCAGTTTAATTGGCCTACAACCACTCTCAACTTACCGAACATCCAACATCTCCCTGAATGGGATATATAAACAAGTAACCTAGGCTGTCACTAGTCTGAAACAATGCAAAGCAGCAGGACCTTATGGAATGACTCCAGAGGTATTTAAGTACCGTGGAGACAGTTTACCGTCTGTGTTAACTAGGGTACGAGGCAGCGTCTGGGAACCAGAGGAAGTCCCGTCGGCTTGGTGTAAGTCATAAATTATCCCGATATACAAGAAGGGAGACAAGTCTTCCTGTGATAATCACAGGAGAATTAGCTTGACTAATATAGTGGTTTCTAAAGTTCTAGGCTCAATAATCATGCGTAGACTAAGCGGTCCACGGGAGGAGCAAACACAAGAGAACCAGGCAGGCTTTAGACCAGGAGGAGGGTGTACTGATCACATCTTCACCCTTCGACAGATTCCAGAACATAGGCATACTTACCAGCGTCCAACAATCGTCATATTTCTTAACCTAAAGGTGGCATTCGATTCTGTCAACCGAGAGGTACTCTGGTGATGTTTCGCTGTAAAGGGAATGCCGAGAAAATACATTGCACTGATCAAGCCACTCACTCTACTCGAACTCACGCAGCCAGCCAGGTGAGGGCTTACGGCGAGTTGTAATCTGAACTGGTGACAACTAATGGTGTCCGTCAAGGATTCCCACTATCTCAATTTCTATTCAATTTCATCATAAATGTACTAATGGACTTAACCCTAACTCAAATCAGCGACTCAAGGATTGACTTGTTACCAGGGAATAATCTCGTTGACTTAGAATATGCAGATGATATGGTCCTCCATGCTAGGTGAAGACGCCAACAAAATGCAGAGTCTTCTGAACACCCTGAGCTACAATCTATAAAGTGTTTGGCATGCGATTCGCTCCCGCCAAATGCAAGATGATGCTACAGGACGGGACTACATTGACTCCTAGCATAGAAATAGGGAATGAATTGGTAGAGCACGTTCACTACTCCACTTATTTAGGAAGTTGCATCAGCCAGCGTCAACAAGTTAAACGCTGACGAAATGTCAGCACGGATACAGAAGGCTAGTTTCGCATATGCCAGTTTACGCCGTCTCTGGATTAGTAGAAGTGATATCCGGCTGGCTATCGACCAAAGGGCGTGTGTACTGCTCAGCAGTCTGCTCCATCCTCCTTTATGGCTGTGAGTGCGACATGACCATTGAGAGTGGAAGACATGAGAAGCCAGGCTAGCTGTCTTTGACCATAGGTGCCTGCATTCTATCTCCCGTGTGAAGTGGTATAGTGGGGTAAGCAATACTGAGGTTAGATGTCGGTCGAGTGCTAGGTAAGGAGGGGAAATCAGTCGATGAGGCTGTGAAGCTACGTCAACTGAGATGGTTAGGACATGTGTTACGTATGCCTAGTCATCGCCTTCCTCGACAATCGGCAATGTTAGCTGACATAGGGTGAGGCTGGAAAAGAGCTATCGGAGGTCAAACCAAAACGTGGCACCAGTCAGTGAAATCCACAACAGTTAGTTTAAGCCACATACGAAGATGTAGACTTCGTGGTTGAGGTCCAATGGCGACTGGAGACAATTGGTGATATGGCTCAAAATCGTTGTCAGTGGCGTAGATGCATCCACTCCTTGTGACTTATAATACCCAATAAAACTATATGGTTCTTCGATATTATTATTCTTTTTGACTTATATCTCTGTTTACTGTCTCTATTTGGCGTTTCCTTTTACTTTCCTCTCTTGCTTTATGTGCTGAGTGAAGTGTGGCGACTCGAACTGCTGCACACCTGTGCAAAGTTCTATGTTGAAACCAGAGAAACAGACAGTATGTAAAGTAACAAATAATGGGTGTCACATGTTCAGCTGCGTGCTCGTGTGATGAAATTTCTGTTAAAGTGTGTTGCACTCTGTAACAAATCACTGAAATGACCACTTATAGACCTGTATACAAAATTATGAAACACATGAATTGTGAGATCAATTGAATTCCCATCCTTGAATCAAGTCAACCTGACCTGGATCAGCCTAGCGTTGTTGCAACCCAATTATCCATGCCTAACGTGTCTATCCCCTCTGGTTTTCTGAACTGTGTGTGTGTTTTTACATCAATCCGATTAGTCAGACAGTTGAACTCATGACCGAATCAGAGTATTTTTGTGAACTGTTATTTTGCTGACCCATGTCTTACTTTGTACTATTCTGTCGAGTTTATCTTATTTATTGATCTTCATCTGTATCAGCCTACCCGGTTAAGTAGCCAGTTAAATTCTATCTTTGTGCCTATGCTCTGCCTACCTCTTAACCGCTCTCTGTTCTATGCCCTGCCTTACATGGGTTCATTCTTCTACTGACTTCTTACCTGAACGGTCGTGTCTGATTCCGGCTAGTTCGCAATTTTGGCTTTAACGTTATTCCGCTCTGATAGCGGCACCTTGCTTTCTGGTAAGCGTTGTGCTTTGCACTCTTGAAACCGTTAAGGTTTGTTGTGACCGGCATCTTGTTTGTTCTGAACCGGGATAGCCTTTATCTACGCGTGACTTAATTTCAAGCGATATTGCGTTTACATGTATTTTATGGGGTTACAAGAATCACCGTGAGTGCTCTAGAATGAATACTGGAGCCTAACTAGTTAAAATCCACGTTACTATGCTGGTGTGCAACAGCTGCAAGCTAATCGCATTCAGTAGCTGCATTCCTCCGAACACCAATGATACCAGAGAACTGTTCTCGTTTGAAGTGACTAATAGATAATGCTTTCCTGTCTTCCATTTGACATTTTCAAAAATGGATCGGTAATATAGAACTTCCGAATTTCGTGAAAATTGTTTTGCATTATATCTTCAACACGTGCCACACAGCGATTTCATGTGCACGCAGTGTTTGGTTGTGTATGCAAGTGTATACATATATATATATATATATATATATATATTCATACAACGGAGACTGCTATTTCATTTCCGGTTCACCTGTTATAGATAGGTTCTCCTACCTTTTTAATTATTACTGTGTTATTACGGTGTCAATATAAAACCAGCTGTGGACTAGAAACACTTTTATTTACATGGGAATTTCACTTAGTATTAACAGAATCAGTGTATTCATATTGTATGCTAATATGTAGAATTACCTTTTATAACTTCATGTTGTGCTAGTCCTTACATGTGCTTTATTTTTCCAGGTGTACGGAGGTTGTCGAATATGAAATCAGCGGAAATATCATTCGGTCAAACTAACCCTAATACCCTTCATCAGAATTTTCTTTTGTAAATTAATGAAATGTTTAATATACTCTTGATTTCTACTTCCTCTAGACTTTTTCAGTGCGTCACTATACTATATGCTTTTGTAATAAGTGAATTCGGATTAACGCATGTTAAGCTTAGTGGAATGGAGGTTTACGATAGTATTATGAGACTGTTACTTTAGTCATTCGTAAGATTTCGTGTCTGTTTCTATACAATAGTACATTGTAAAACCTAAGTAAGATCTAGCAAGTTGAATAATAATTCTGTGCGATTCGATACGCAAAAGTCACTTTATCTAGCTAGTTACAAGTCTGTATACTGTTAAATGCCAAGTATGTAGTACAAGTAAATGTAGTAAATTAGGCTTGATAGCTACTTCACAAATCTGTTAATATGCAGTGACATCATCAAATAGCCTGTTCTAAAAACCAATGGTTGGAAACAATTGGTGAAATGGCTCAAAATCTTTCTCAGTGGCGCAGATGCGTCCACTCCTTGTGACTTATGATTTCCAATTAAACTGTTTTGTTCTTCGTTATTACTTTACCTTTCTCTCACAGCTCTTTTTACTGTCTTTATTATGCATTTCTCCTACTTTCTTCTCTTGCTTTGTGTGCTACATGGAATGTGGCGACTTGAACTGCCGCACATATGTGCAAAGGTCTATGTCGGAAACAGGCAGACAAATAGACTGTTCACTTGACAATGAGCAAAGAAACAATTTTTATTTATTTCTAATATGTCGTTGAACCATGTGATGCTATTCTTAATAATAATAATAATAATTTGCTTTATTCCAGAAACAGTACTAGTGGTACAGTGTGGAATTTTCAGCACATGTCTACAATATTTGCATCTAATTTTATCAAACATTTAAAAGGAGTATTTCAAAAAAATAAGTATAGAGACAACAACGAAAAACACAAAAATAATTTTAAAAAATGCGAAGAAATACCAAGAAGTAGAAAGGAAAATAAACAACATATAATAATATCTCAGTATTGGGTAGTGGAAGCTATGATATGATTGAACATGGTGACAGTGAAGATATAGTCATACAAGAATTTATGAAATGATACTTAAGAATGTTTATTGCCAAGATGATCAGTTAATTTGATTGAACAACACTAAACAATCATAAAATAACGTTTCGGGGCATTTTATTGTCAGGTCTAATGCGGTGTTTGTGGTGGTAGTGTGAGTAATCCTGCATAATACAAATTTTAAGATAATGATAATGGCGTTCACAACCAAGGTTGTCAGATAATATTGCCGAACAAACAAAAAAACAGCAACCACAAAACTGATAACTACATGATGTTTAATGACAGGACAATTTTGTAAGACTCATAGTGCTATATATAGTCGGAACCAGTAGATACACAAAGGAAGGAATAAAGTACAATAAAGTAAGCCAATGTTAATAATTTAGGTAGCTAAGTATGTTTAAGAAGGTGTTCACTATAGAATACAAAAATAAGAGAGAAATAAAAGAGCCTAAAATTATGTTATCAACAACAAAGCAAGTCATAGGTTTCGCGCTTAACATTGTCTCTGTCACTTAGAACACGGGCCAAATATGGTATCGTTGAGTTCCTGTACTTGGTTGTATGAGCATATATTATTTTATACTGATTTCTGGTTCTACCTGATGAGATACAAGGCGAGAGTTGGGAATAGAGGGGGTGTTGCGGGTCGGAGACTATGGTTTTAGACCATTTCTCGCATGTATTCAGATGCCTTTCTACTAATGTAGTGACGAGCTCACTGAGTTTTACACCACTAGTCCTACTAACTACCTTCAACATCCTTCTCAGGATGGCATAAACCTTTTTCAGTAGCCCAGGAAAGACTAACGGGGAGCAGTAAAGTAGAATAGGTAAAATACGAGAGTTGACAAATTGTGAAAGTAGAGGTTGGGTGATTCCAGATTGTCTAAGTTTCTCAATGTTGTAGGTTAGACAGAACACTTTCTTAGAAATCGTTCGGAAGTGAGATGTCCAATTAAGGTCGGAAGACAGAACTAGACCGAGGTATTTTGCATTAGACTTAGTTTCAATTTTAGTCCCCTCAATGCAACCGGCTTCATGAGTACTTACTAGTGTTTGTAGATCTCGTTTATGCCTAAAGGAGAAGTCAATAGTCTGGCATTTTAAGAGGGATTCAGCATGAGGCCATTTAGTTTAGACCACTGACTGATGTCCGACAGGAAGCTATTTAATTTGAAACATTCTGACTGAAACTTAACGGGTAGCGAAACAGTAAGGTCATCTGCATATTTGACGAAGTTGATTTCGTCTGAAAGAGGTAAGTCATGTAAGAAGAAGGAAAAGAGAAACGGAGAGAGAACAGCACCCTGAGGAACTCCAGCTTCAGTAAGCAAAGGAGAGGAAGATACATCATTATATACCGTGTACTGCATCCTATTAGAGAAGTAAGAGTGTAGCCAGTTGATAACCCAGGGTTCAGTTTGTGTAATGCTAAGCTTGTTTAACAAAAGGCCTCTAGGTACAGAGTCGAAAGCAGATGTATAATCCAGGAACGTACAATATTCAATACCCATCATTTTTATGATCAACAACTGCAGTATCAATATCAGTAAGCTTATTGAATACAAAGTATTCTTCCCCATCATTAGTCTCAACTTGGCGAAATTTGTTCATTGTGGTGAGGTTACCAAGTTTGGGTAAGAATTTCTTAGTAGAGCTTGCAGCAGTTCTATCTACTCTATGGATATTAAATAACTTACGCCCTTATGCATCTAATTACTTCCAGTATTACAACAGTATTCCTTATTCATTTGATGTGTGTACACTAAACAAGTCTTTCATGCATTCTCCCACAAATGCCAAGGTTTCTAATGTCACAAGTGTTAATAAGATTTGCTTCCCTGTTTTCAATACAAATGACGTTCTAAAATATCTCCAGTCGCTGAACCGTTCTTGTAGCCTAGGTCCAGATGGTGCGCCTGATCTTATTCTTAAAAAGCGTGCAGATATCTTGTGTTATCCTCTGATGGACATATTTAGTGAATCTTTTTCCAGAAATGTCGTGCCAGCCGTTTGGAAGGACATTAAAACTGTACTTATTCCTAAGTCATCTACTGGAACATGCATTAAATTTAGACCTATTTCTATTATCTCTCCTTTTCTAAAAACTATGGAAAAGTTACTCTTACTTCACTTAAAGCCTTTAACGATCCCAAACAATTCGCCTATAAACACAGTAGAAGTGCTTTAGATGCAGCTGAAGTCTGGCATCACAACATTTTCTCCAGTATAGACAAGGGGGCTGAATTTGTTCGTTGCACCTTCCTAGATTAGATATCTACTTTCGACTCAGTACCTAGGGATATTTTGTTAAATAAGCTTGCTGAAACTCAAACTGAGTGCTGGATTGTTAAATGGCTTCATTCTTATTTCTCGGGGAGAAAGCACTACGCTGTATGTCAGGGGAAGTCGTCCACCACCAATTGTATTTTGTTTGACGATTTTAATGTACCTATGCATACGAAATGAACTTTGTCAAGCATGCGGGCGTTCGAACTATTCCAATGTCTGTTAATTCACGGCTACACTGTACTAAGGTGAACAGCCCTCTATCAGGAGTCAGAAAATACTTTAAAACGTCAGACTGTTAATTTCAGTTTCCTATGTGAAAGGAAGTTAGATGGAACTGTTAATAGCTTTGACAGTCGCAAAATGGATGATAGTAATATAGAAATCAAGTCGGACGTTAAGTATCTCGGACTAATTCCTCACACACCGCATCAGCCTTAAATGTATACTACATGCAGGTATAATGCCTATGAGCTAGGTATGCAAATCAAAGTAAACGTTTGTACGGTACATTCATTATTTACAAGACTAACTGTTATGTAGAAATTAAAATTTGACCAGTTATACAACGTTTAATATATTTAGACACAAGTAACCTACGCTGCTTGCTTATATGACGCACTACCTAAAGCTACGTAGCTATCTTAAAATAGTCCTCACCGAAAGTAATCTTCTATAGGTACTACCTTAGTGAGCAACTTAACAATATCTTTGAATTACAAAGTATAAGTGGAAATTCTGAGAACTCCCTTGGTAAAAGGATCGTCTCCTAGTAAAAAAAAATGTACCTTAGTCTTCATGAAAACGTTTACAGGTATTCATCCTGTCACCTCAGATGACTCACTGTTTGCAGTCACTTACAAAGTAAGAATAAATTTACCGAATACAGTGTGCTTATGATTTCTAGATATCATAATGCACCATAAGGAAAAAGCTGTAAACTTGTAGTTACAACAGTTAGACGCCCAATATAATTCCGAAAAACAACGAGTACGATTCCCAATCACAGAACATCATACTCTTCTACCCAGTCGTCTAACCGTATCAACAGATGTTTCGCCAAGAAAAAGAAGACCAGTGGTTCAAGGAAAATTTATTTAGGGTTTTCTTCAAAATTATGGGCATTTGTATTTATAGCCACGGAGAAATTACAAACATCAAAAAAAATAGGAATTTCATTATTTGAACTGAAACAAGAATTCTGTATTCAGTCAATGTTTTCACCCCGAATAATAATCAGATTTACGTCACTTCCAGAGAACCACCCAATTGTTGACGTCAACAAGAAACATTATTCATGCTATTTAAAGTATTACATTTAACCGGGATCGTTTGCACAATCACCAGATCATTGCCATATGACGATATTTCATTCACAGAAAAGTTTTACAACATAATGAATAGCTGTAAAAACTGGTTTAAATACAGACAGTTCTGGTTAATTGATATGCAAGAATCAATAAAGATCGCAGATAATTCCTCCATATAACTTTGGTGTGCGGCATCGTATCTTATTATTGATTTGTATTTAAATTGGGTATTAGTTTGAAATGAGTGATTTATTTGTATGATTTCGTCAGAATTTCTATCGTATGTAACACCAGATGTGAATTGAACTAGATGCACATTAATATTGGTTATTATCAGGCAGATTTGTTTTGCTGCATCCACGTCAGCTGAAGCCCGCCATGTGTAACTGCATGGTTGGTTCGTAAGAGTAAGTTGGTTAGTACGAACAATGCTATTTCATTCCATGTAGGAGCTGCAGCTCTCGGCATAGTATAATTCAATGAAGACTTCACGTCTCAGGATATCAATGCAGCCTATTTTCGTGCGAAGAACAGTACCATTTGACGAAACAATGCTATTGGTACATGGAAATCACCTATAAATGATAACAGAGCCTTCTGTGGGATGTGTCTTTCTCCTTATCTGTGTTTCGACAGGAATTATCGTAAGTTGAAAGGTTCTCTGAGTAGATTTAATATATATACTTGTGCTGATTGGTGCAGTGTGATATGCGTTATGTGGATTCACTGTTTAAAAAATTTCTCGACTTTATTAATTTGAAGTGTTTCTCTATGCTGTTAACACTGTGCATAGCTGTTTAGAGTTGAGACATGTCCAGCTTATATTTGATGGCTATAGTTTACTGAATATGAGAATATGATTTCCGTAGGACTCATAAAACGTCTCGTTCTTCTGATGGTTTTGATTTGATCAGAAGCATAAATAACACGAAACTGTTAGTGCAGGTCCGTGCATAGAATTGTACAGTATTTGCATATATCTATAATCGTTTTCTAATTTACTCTAATTGCAAGTGATGCATCTTCATTTTAGAAATATTTAAAAATCTTGAATCACTCTGTTGAATGGATTTCCGACAAGTGATTGCTGCTAATTTTAAATACTTTGCAATCAAAGTTGACGAACCTCTTCAGAACTTCTAGAAAAGGCATTTCATTGACTGTCTCTGCTCCACTCATCCGTATGTATAGTTGTTCCCGGCAGCACTAAACGTTGGATAATGGGCAACAATACATTTGCACTGCGATTAGGAATCGCTTCTATATATCCTTTGTGTGGGGTGGTGTCATATATGCCCAACACTCATTGTTGATTTGAACTCATTCTCCCTCTATTATATTTCCTTTTTATTAACACAGTCTCATCCACGTGAACAGTAACACCAACTCCGCCGAGTACTTGGGTCAGTCTGTTCATTTTCCACGATGCCACGTCTCTGCAGTATTGGTACCACTGTACTGCAGAGACTTCTGACATTTCTGTCTCATATGCGGTTGCTGTTACTGGTCTTCTTAGAACCCAGTTGTGACACATCATCAGAATCCTCGTTAGAGGTAAATGAGATTTCGCGAAAAATGTATCTAAGGAATCTATAAACTAAACAATAACGACATACCCTTTCGGACCGATTTTCTGCATCTGCACTCACTGCAACGGTAAACATAACCGTCGACGCACCTCGTGTATCTTTGGATATGCATTACACCTCCGCGCTAGCAAGTTTTCGCCTTCAGCCTGTTCTCTTAACAGTAATCAGAAACAAAGTCTGGAGCGAATTTGCACCGCAAGCGATTTACAGCATCCATTCCGAGTCACTCGATTGTCTGTTCGAGGTCATTCCTCCATCCTTAAGGTTGCTTCGGTTTGGGCTGCTAAAGTATAGAGTAACCGAGACATATATACTGTATACTTTAGCAGCCCAAACCGAAGCAACCTTAAGGATGGAGGAATGACCTCGAACAGACAATCGAGTGACTCGGAATGGATGCTGTAAATCGCTTGCGGTGCAAATTCGCTCCAGACTTTGTTCTTGATTACTGTTTGGAGAACAGGCTGATAACGAGGTCGAGAACTTGCTAGTGCGGAGGTGTAATGCATATCCAAATATACACGAGGTGCGTCGATGGTTATGTTTGCCGTTGCATTGAGTGCAGATGCAGAAAATCGGTCCGAGAGGGTATGTCGTTATTTTTTAGTTTATAGATTCCTTAGATACATTTTTCGCGAAATCTCATTTACCTCTAACGAGGATTCTGATGATGTGTCACAACTGGGTTCTAAGAAGACCAGTAACAGCAACCGCATATGAGACAGAAATGTCAGAAGTCTCTGCAGTACAGTGGTACCAATACTGCAGAGACGTGGCATCGTGGAAAATGAACAGACTGACCCAAGTACTCGGCGGAGTTGGTGTTACTGTTCACGTGGATGAGACTGTGTTAATAAAAAGGAAATATAATAGAGGGAGAATGAGTTCAAATCAACAATGAGTGTTGGGCATATATGACACCACCCCACACAAAGGATATATAGAAGCGATTCCTAATCGCAGTGCAAATGTATTGTTGCCCATTATCCAACGTTTAGTGCTGCCGGGAACAACTATACATACGGATGAGTGGAGCAGAGACAGTCAATGAAATGCCTTTTCTAGAAGTTCTGAAGAGGTTCGTCAACTTTGATTGCAAAGTATTTAAAATTAGCAGCAATCACTTGTCGGAAATCCATTCAACAGAGTGATTCAAGATTTTTAAATATTTCTAAAATGAAGATGCATCACTTGCAATTAGAGTAAATTAGAAAACGATTATAGATATATGCAAATACTGTACAATTCTATGCACGGACCTGCACTAACAGTTTCGTGTTATTTATGCTTCTGATCAAATCAAAACCATCAGAAGAACGAGACGTTTTATGAGTCCTACGGAAATCATATTCTCATATTCAGTAAACTATAGCCATCAAATATAAGCTGGACATGTCTCAACTCTAAACAGCTATGCACAGTGTTAACAGCATAGAGAAACACTTCAAATTAATAAAGTCGAGAAATTTTTTAAACAGTGAATCCACATAACGCATATCACACTGCACCAATCAGCACAAGTATATATATTAAATCTACTCAGAGAACCTTTCAACTTACGATAATTCCTGTCGAAACACAGATAAGGAGAAAGACACATCCCACAGAAGGCTCTGTTATCATTTATAGGTGATTTCCATGTACCAATAGCATTGTTTCGTCAAATGGTACTGTTCTTCGCACGAAAATAGGCTGCATTGATATCCTGAGACGTGAAGTCTTCATTGAATTATACTATGCCGAGAGCTGCAGCTCCTACATGGAATGAAATAGCATTGTTCGTACTAACCAACTTACTCTTACGAACCAACCATGCAGTTACACATGGCGGGCTTCAGCTGACGTGGATGCAGCAAAACAAATCTGCCTGATAGTAACCAATATTAATGTGCATCTAGTTCAATTCACATCTGGTGTTACATACGATAGAAATTCTGACGAAATCATACAAATAAATCACTCATTTCAAACTAATACCCAATTTAAATACAAATCAATAATAAGATACGATGCCGCACACCAAAGTTATATGGAGGAATTGACTTCAATCTTTTTCTTTTCTCTCAAATATTTGTAACTCATCCAACGCATACTTGGGTTTTTATGTTAGTGTGAAGGCAATATTTCTAATTGCCTTATGTGCTCCATTGAATGACCAGTTAGCTGGTTGAACTTACAATCTGATATCAAAAGCTCAGCAACCGTGTTATTTCACCGTGAATCATATTAACGTAATGTAAATAATACTTATCCATGCCTGTAAAACTGGTGTGTCCTACATGGAGAGGAATTAATATACTTGTTTTAATATGGAGCTCACTCTGACAGTGCTTGAATATGCACTCGGTCAACATATGCATACACCAACACGGTATCACCCTGAACATGAACCGTCTACTCTTAACTTACCACCAACACACCAGAAGGAGGACGTTGGTAACATCAGGTGCCTTCCAACCCTTGGCAGCAGTGACCACATAGTCATCACTCTTACGTTTAAGACTCATTTTCTCATACACAAGTCAACATCTGCTCGTCCAAACATCTGGAATGCAGATATACTGGGGATCCGGAACGCAGCAATTGTAGCTCACCGGTCAGTTGATACAAGTCGAGCTGTCAAGGAAACTTGGGTAGGATTCAGGAATACACTAGATTGTGTCACTCCACCTTGTACACTGCTCGAAAGCTATCGCATAAGCAACCTTGGATTACTAATGAAATAAGGAGGCTATTAAGATGGAGGAAGAACTTATGGGACCAATTTATCATGACAGGAAGGAAAAATTTCCAGAAGGACTGCCTCAAAATTCGAAATCTCTGTAAGTACGTGATTGACAAGAGTCATTTAGAGCACGACAGACAGCTGGTGTTGGAATGTGTACACTATATCAAAAGAATGTACTCATATATCAAACGTCAGACTACAACTAGCAGTGGTATACCGTCACTCATAAGCAGTTCTGATGAGGCGGCCGAGTCAGACGAAACGAAGGCTGAAGAGCCCTCGGAACACTTCCGTGATGTTTTCTCGCCTAATCGTACCACTCACGGGTGTAGCGAGGTCGATAATGTAGCCACTGAAATGCCCACAGTTGTGGTAGAGGATGCAGTGGTTCTCAAACTACTGTCTAAGCTGAAGCCATGCAAATCATCTGGACCTGATGGACTTCACCCTAGACTGCTAATCTCCTTGGCAGATTTAATAAACATTCCAAATACTGAGATTTTTCAAGTGTCTCTGACCCAGGCTAGACTACCCAGGGACTGGAAGGATGCCATTATAAGCCATATCTTCAAAGAGGGGAACAGACAATTGTCATCTAACTACCGGTCAGTAAGTCTGACCTGCATTATAGCAAAGGTATTGGAAACAATTACAAAGGATCAACTATTAGCTCATGTGGAGAAACATGGCTTGCTGGAGATGGAACAGCATGGATTCTGATTAGGATGATCCTGCCTGGCAAACCTACTATTGCCTAGGGAAGACTGGGTTGAGGCCAGAGATAAAACCTTCTGTTGGACGTGGTTTTATCGATCTTAGTAGGGCATTTGATGAAGTATCCCACTCAGGTCTCCTTAGCAAACCTAAACGTTTCGGACTAGACCAGTGTCCACGTGAGTGGTTAAGGGATTACCTAATAGATCGAAAGCAGAATGTGAGGGTTGACGGTGTACTATCAGAGTGGAAAGCACTATACAGTGGAGTGCCTCAGGGAACTATATTAGGCCCCTTGCTTCTCCTATTATACGTTAATGAACTACCGGGAATTCCTACCTCATCTTCAGTATTGTTTGCTGACGACATTAAGATCTGGAAAACTGTAAATAATGACGATGATAGGTCGGCCCTACAAACTGATCTAGATAAATTATTTGAGTGGTCGAACATGTGGAGTTTGGAAATGAATTCTAGGAGAAGCGCGATAATATATATATTTACTCCTGTTTATGCAGAAACATACCAATTGTACAGGCATGTTTAAGTTATTACATAGTTTACACATATTTCGATTTGTGGTGAATTTATAGTTTGTTTGTTCTTTCTGACATTAGAGTCAGTCGGAACAGTCTGCAAAATAGTATGTTTGTGTAACACATTAAGAGATATAGAAATATTGTCTTCGCATTAAAAAAAACCCAGACATCAGATGGATGTAATACAAATATCTGGGAAAAATAAAGCTTGAAGTCAATTCTCCTATATAACTTTGTTGTGAACAGCATCCTTGACTTTAAGTTTATTGATGTATTATTTTGAGGTCAGTGATGTATTTATTCCATTTTTTCAGCAGTCTTATCATAATTTTATAATAGGAAAGAAATTTGATCGTTTTTACGAAAACTAGATAAGGTCATGTTGGATTGTTTTACTGCATGGAATGGGGCCGAGGTCAATTCCAGAACTATCCATTGGCTCCATTTGTGTCAGCATGACAGAGTGTACACGTAAGTTGAGTAATACATTGAAAACTATTTGAAAAACAGTTGCTTCTTTATTTCAGATCAAGAATACTCCTTGTACAGAATGTTGGCGAGCGTCTTCAAATGGTAGCATCAGATCGTTCATGGAATTTGAGTGTGAATTTACTTAAATGGTCAGGAGTCCAGCTTCATTTCAGTTTAAATGTAGGGTGGTTCGACCTCGACCAGGAGGTATATAGAAGTGTAGGCTCAGCAACAGAATACCAGAAAGAGAAAGTATATGAACATGAAAAGAAAATTAATGTTTTATGTAGATATACATGTTTATAAATATATATAACCGTATAGTAAACATTTCCTATATTCTAGTTGTGTTTTCATGTATTTTTGCGAAGTCTTAGAGTTTATTTAGTGTCATAATATATATTAATGAGTTTAGGAGTTATGGTGTTCTAACAGCTGATGCGTTTTAGAATTAAGTGGTTCGGTCTGGTTGGGATAGTCATTGGGATGAAACAGTTTATATAGCGAGTGTTTGAAGGTTATAACAGAGTGACAGGTCCTTATTTCTAGGGGTAAACTGTTCCAGATCTTAGAATACATAACAATGAAGAAGTTTGCACGGAGTGCTGTTTTGCAGCTTTTCCTAGATACTGTGCACGTTTGGTTACGAAGGTTGTAAGAGCCTTCCGGTGAGAACTGTATCTCCTTGCTGTCTGAGAATGATATTTTATGCGAGACTTTAAAGAAGAATGTTAGGTTAATGCTGAGTCGTCTCATCCAGAGTGGGTCGATACCTAGAGTTATACACCTTGATGTGTAGTCCTTTTTGCAGTCAAATCCTAGTAGTTTAGACGTGAAGTATCGTTGGACACTTTCTATTTTAAGTTTGTCACTTACACGAGTGCTGCTGAGAATAAATGGACAATATTCTAGTAGTGGTCTGACACATGTTTTATATAATAATAATTTCGCTTCATAGTTGTGGAAATTCCTGAGTATGCATCCTATGAGCATCCTTGACTTACGCGTCTGTGTCGCCACTTGCTCAGACAATGTCAGGTCACCAGAGTACCTGAGTCCTAGGTCAACAACACTTTGGAGTTTAGGCAAGTCAATAGATTCAAGTACCAGTTTGATATTTATTGAGTGTGCACCGAAACAGATCCAACCACATTTGTTAAGGTTGAATTTTAGGCTCCATGTGGAGGACCATGCAGTTACTCTATCTAGTTCTTCCTGAACAGCTTTCTGAAAGTATCCTAAGTCATCACAGTGGAAATTGTAAGCTACTTTAAGATCATCTGCAAAGATGAATGGTTTACCAAGTGAGAAACAGCTGCATATGTTGTTGACATATAGAGTGAATAGGAGGGGGCCTAAGACGCTACCTTGTACTACTCCAGAAGTGACTGGACTAGGTTTAGAGTTTACAGACCCCAGTCTAACTACTTGTGACCTATTGTTAAGGAATGATTCAAGCCATCCTAATAATGGGTTATTGATATAAGAATAAAACGTGTGCACTGTGGTAGAGTGTGATTCCATTTTGGGTATAATTTATTTTGATAAGGTCAAGGTGATATGGTTATGAGCAATAAATTGTGCTCGAAACGTCATCAGTAAACATTACTGTTTAACGATGTGAGACTTTATCAAAACAAAATATACCCATAATGGAATAATAATGGGTTACTTATTCCTAAGGAGTTCAGCTTATTTATTAGAAGCAAATGGTCAACGCGGCCAAAGGCTTTGGATATGTGAAGTAGATGACTAGTACTAGTTGTTGTTTGTCTCGATTACATAGGTAAAGAAGTTATATATAGTTAAAGAAGTCAAGGTGACAGGTCATGCATGATCTGGATTTTAGGAATCCATGTTGGTTGGGACTTAGAATATTGCAGCTGAGCATATGTTTGAGAATATCACCTTTAACTATTCTTTCCATAATTCTAGATGTTATGGGTGTATTATTGATTGGCTTATAGTTGTTGACTTCAGTTTTCGATCCGCATTTGTGTTTGGGTATTATAAATGTGGATTCCCCTTTATCTGGATAGGTTTGACTTTCTAGGGACATTGTAAAGATCTTAAGTAATAAAAAGGAAATGTCAGAACCACCGTGTTTATTAAGATACGATGATATACCGTCAAAACCAGCGCTACTAGAGCTTTTAAGAGTTTTAATGGCTTGGTTAATATTAGAATAAGTGAAATGAATTGTGCTGATTTGTTTCAGCGCTGAAGAAGGAGGGAGTTCCATTGTAGATTGTAAACCGAGAAGTGGACTTGTAGCCTTAAGGTGGTCAGCTGCAAACATCTCGTTAAACAGTTCACACATGTCTGCATGGTTGCTGTATAGTTTACCCTTGTTTATAAGAAGAGAAATTTTATGGCTTTGGTGATTCATTCGTTTCTTTAGGATTTCTGTGAGAGCACCTACTCTGGTGGTGCTGGCTAGTGCGGTGCATTCTTCATTTCTCATACGCAATTTATGAGCTTTCGAGATGGAGCTAAGAGTACTAAGTATTGACCCTAGTGTACTAAAGTCGTGTCGTCTGAAGTAACTTGTTGACAGTCTCTTCAGTTTTGAGCGATCTTTTGGTTGAATAAATTGCTTCTTAAATTTTGAGACTTACTGTTTGCAATGGGATCACAGCTTCTAAGCATGTGTTTGACTTATAGTGAAAGATGTCTAGAGCTTTCGAGAGGTTATCAGTATAGAAGTACTTTCTCCATTCTGAGGATATTAACACTGATTTCACTATAGTCCAGTCTGCCTTACTGTAGTTCCTGTAAGTTATTTGTTGTGAAGTAGGGGTATGGGTTACATTGCTACTTGACGGAAGTGGCAGTGCACACAGCACTGTTTTGTGGTAGCTCCCTGGAAACTCAGGACCCACTAGGGTGGGTAGGGAACATATATTGTGGCAGAAGATTAAGTCTAGTACACTATTACCTCTTGTAGGTGTATTGGCAGTTTGTTTCCTGCCAAGTATATCCAATGTGCCTAAGAACTTATCAAATTTAGTTGGGCCTGTGGGTATGTCCCAGTTGATTTCTGGTAAGTTAAAGTCTCCACATAGGATCTTATGATCGTAGTGTGGGGTGGATAATTGTTCTAGAGTATTAATAAGTTGGGTCTCGTAATTACTAAAGGTGCCAGGTGCTCTGTAGGTGCATCCAATTAATACTATTGCGTTATTTAAGTGTAAGTTAACCCATAAAGTCTCAGGCATGTTAAGTGTACTACTTTCTAGCTGTGATACAGTAAGTGCATTCAGAAAGTACATGAGACAACCCCCTCCTTTACCACCTTCCCTGTCACACCGAAAGTGTGTGGAGTTATCTAAGCTTATCTCATCATCCAGTATGTTCGAATTACACCAGGATTCAGTGATGACAATAATAGGGGGTTTGTATATTACTGTGAGTGCTCTGAGCATCGGTAAATTATTTAGAACAGATCTAGCATTTATGAGGAACAGGTAAAGATGAGATTTGAAATAGCATTTGAAGTATTTAAGTTCGTTAATCAGCCCCGAATATGGTTCAGCACCCGGTAGTACTGTTTGACATGAGGACCCTATGTTAAGAGGAGTTTCAACACCATGCTCATCTATGTCTATCGAGTTAATGTGTGCTGTTTTCGGTGAAGAATTAAGCGTTGGAGTACTGAATTTGCTATAGGTTAAGGCATTTTTATTTTTAGTTAAGCTAGAAACGTGGGTAGGGATCTTTATCTGTGCATGTATCAAGTGTGCTTAATGGATGCGTGTGCACTACACTGTTCCTGTATTCATGCAAACGGGGAGCCAGCACTAGCGGTTTAGGAGTGTTAACATCCCTACCAGCTGTTTTTCCAACGCTGACAGGGACGCAGGGGATAAAAAATGATTGGGACCTTGTGAAGACCACGGTTTATTATTCCATCTATTGTTTGGTACTAGTTGTGTCCTTGTATACGTTTCGTGTATACTG
This sequence comes from Trichobilharzia szidati, assembly GCA_944472155.2. Lineage (NCBI taxonomy): Eukaryota > Metazoa > Platyhelminthes > Trematoda > Strigeidida > Schistosomatidae > Trichobilharzia > Trichobilharzia szidati. The sequence continues at coordinate 93,819,312 of OX235279.1, read as the reverse complement.
CTTTGTGGGTTAGTTCCCAGCAGACTTGTAGCATATGTCCGATCAAAATTTATTTGTGTGCCATACTGTGAACACCCTGAGATGTTGGTGGTCGAGTTCTGACTATTGCCACTTATACTATTGAGGGTGTCATTGTTGTGACGTTGGTTATCAGTGTGTGCCACGGTGTTATTTCGCGACTTGTGGGTGCCAATACTATTGACCGTGGGGAATGTGGGCTTATTTATCCTGCCATTGTTGTTGTCGGCATGATTTGGGGTCATATTTTCCTTTTTTGCCAATCGACTTATGGCTAGGAGAGGACAGGGTCAAATTTCGGGGGATTTTGACATTTTTTCTGGCAGTATTTAGTGACATGTCTATATCTACGGTGATAGGTGGTATAGTTTTATTGGCTATTTGATCACAATTTAGTGGCCTTTCGGTTGGTGTCGCTCTCTGAGAGGATAATTCTGTGTGGTTTGAGAGGGGTGGTGCGGTGGATTCTACGGTATCTCTCAAAGAGTTGGGTATAATTGCTGCTTGCAATGTCCCATTATTTGTTTTACAATTAGACTTAGTGAGATAACTATATGTGCGCCTTTCTATGATTGCCTTGTCCACCGCAACCCTTATTAGTTTGTAGTTTCTGGCTTGCGATAGGGTGTGTTGGGAGTGAATGAATTTTCTGGCCTCTGCTGGTGTTTCGAACTGAAAACAAATAGGACAACACTTTTCGTGTTGACTCTTCTTCAGCCCATAAGCATTTAGTCTTGGAGTTGGGCATTTTCGCCTCACTAAGTAAGATACACTGTACCTTTTTTAGTGCCTCATTGTCCGGAGCGTTGTAAACAATAGCACTTAGTTTAGCGTCGAGTCGTTTTGTTACTTCTGTAGTAACAAAGTTAATGAGGTTATCCACCTTAGATACCGATTCTGTGTCAAGTTTGTAAAGGTCTACTGTTTTCATGAGGATAGTTAAAGGTGTCAGTTCACAGACCTGCGATCTGATATCGCTGATCTGATCTGATAATTTGGATATTTTGGTATTGGTTTCAGAAATTCCAGGATTTACTGACTTATTGTTTTTATTCCCCTTAACTCGGCCTTAAGTTCTCCTATAGACAACTTTAGAAGTTCTATTTCTGAAGATAGTACTGAAACAGAGCTTGATATCTGGAGTTTTCGATAAGCACATAAGGTGTAGGGAGGGGTTCTGTATGAGCAGAGGGTACTGCATTTTTAGGAGTAGTGCTAATACTAGCTGTCAGTACAGTTTTATCCTCAGTTTCAGCTCGACGCTTGCGACATACAAGTGAGTTATGTGGCTCACTATAACCGTTTGTAGGAAGTGTGTTGCTTGATGTAGCAATCAGCGACTTAAAATTAGTCATCAGATTTACAGGGGATTGAGTTCGTTGCTTAATACTTTGATTAACCATAACTATTTGCTATGAGAGTTAGTGGTTATAGGTATGGAGGAGGTAGAGTACTTGCGGAAGGATTACAACAAGGTAAATTTTATGCAACGAATCACGCAAAAATGTAACGAAAACGTTGAACGTTCCTCATAAGTCAAAAGTCTTATACGTCGTACTCCCCAGGGGACACAGAACTACCTGATGTTAACGTACAGAAGGACCTAGGAATCATCTTCAGCAATGATTTGAAAACAACTGCAAATTGCAATGCAGCCGCAGCTAAGGCTTTCGAATGCTATGGGCACTCCGAAGAGCTTTCGAAAGATTAGGTGAATCTATGTCCAAAGTACTCTAAGCAACACATGTCAGGCCTCACCCAGAACACTGCATACACAGGAAGGACATATCTTAGAAAGAGTACGAAGGGTAGGAACCAATATGGCTAGTGGTATCTCACACCTTCCCTATGACAAAAGGAAGGGCACTTAAATCTTTTCCCGTTATCATACTGAATGGAAAGAGGCGACTTAATTTTAGCTTACCGTATACTTAAGGGTGATTTAGGAACTGACCTTCTAACCTTTCCTCATCTTCTGGGATACATTTACGGGGTCTCCGCAAAAAGGTGTTCAAACGGGGGACGATTGAAATACGTGCTGAATATAGATTACCTCACAGAGTGGTCAACGACTGGACCTCCTTACTTGATTCATTAGTATCAGCTCCATCGGTGAACGCTTTCAAAGAGAAGTTGGGTCTCTGCAGATATATATTTTGTGAGGATTAACGCAGGACACAAGAGCCCACTATCCACATCATGTGAATCCGAATCTACTTTGTTTCTCTATCAGTACACTTAAGTAGTAGGTTCTATTTGTTGATACATTGTTTCTCTCCTGTTTCATTAAAGTAAGCATTGCAGATGTTTCAAAAGAATGACAAACCAGTTTCTAGAAAAAAAAAGACAGCAAAATCAAACAATAACAAATATTTGAAAGGACATTGGACATTGTTCAGAGGACATTGGTCCGCATATTAATTCAAAGTGACCAATCTGAAGCAAAGCTCGCCTTAGGTTATCGCTCAGGCGGGACTATAAAAGATTGGTCTGCCTGAAACGATGGAGTAGTTCCAAAGTTCGTATGTTCGACTAACACTTACCATTTATCTAGGTTTATTTATTTTTACATTTCTTTTATTATTAACGAAACAGCTGAATATAACTGAATGGTTGATAATAACAGGCTTTGATAACTTTGATTTTTGGCTGAAACAATAGCATGCGCACTTCGTTTACTCTGATAATCCTTTGTTTCTGAGGTAAGAAAATTCCATCGTATGACTTTTCCTGGTGCCCCCTCATACTTTAACAGTTTATCTACCTGTCCTTGTTGATCCAATCTTCCATGTTGTTTCTCTAATCTCTACGTAACTATTTAGCAAGTTCTCTAGAGAACTGCTGATTTCTTTCCTGCTTCTGAATGATAACTCGAATTCCTTTTATACATGTTTTTCAATAGATGGTTACTGTTTTTGTTTTATGCCTCAGAAATTCAGTGACTACTCGAAGGTATTTGACATGCACCGCGGAACCGTATTCTTGGACTGAGGAGCAAACGTAGTAGTAGTTCTAACTTGTCCAGAATCAGACTAAAATAATAGTATGCATTTGGATGGTCTTATTTTACCGTGATAAGACTGAAAATCTGAACCAACTTAACTACGTGTTGAGTAATCCTCGTGCCTTGTCGCAGTATACATCAGCATACTAACTTCATGTGAAACGTGACTGCTTCAAGCGTCAAGGTAGTTGTATAAAGCCTTCGTACTTTCTCAGTGACTAGGCTACTTAAATAGAACAATAGGCTTCACTTGGCCATAAATCTTAGTAATTAGTGATAAGTTACTTAGTGTTTCGGTGGTTTTATGAGATTAGATAAATGTGTGCAAAATATGTGAAATATCCTATAGTGACTTTAAGAAACACTTAAAGTCACCGCCGTTGTTTATTTTGTTTTCCACTGTATTAAAAATACATTGAGAAATTCCTGTTGTTTGTGTTGGAGCCATTAGTAACGTAGATTTATCATCGGCACAATTGCTGAGGTTTTTAACTATTTTCTCGATATACGTTCATATTATTCTCGTTAAGGTCTTAATTTTAATGAGTTTTGCTGTGTATTTTGATTATCTGATGCTTTCAGACGATTTCAGTTTCTTAGTCCTCTCCCGTTCTGCGTAATGTGTGATCGTGAATCCAGACTGAAGGCTATTGAGTCAGCTATTGGTATCTTTCCGGATTTCCCAATAAAGGGTATTCAGTTTCGGTAGAAAACATTTGCTGAATAATTCTTGGATTTTTAGAGATTTTCTCGGTGTATACCGAAACCCTGTCTTAACGCAGTATTTGCTGGATGAAGTATACAATATTGCTACATGTAACATACAATGCGGAAAGGTATGTCGTACTTATTAACCTTCTTTACAATATATTAGAAAATAGATGTTGTTGTAGGCCTTGAGTCACGTGGTTTACTTCTTGGACCAACTCTGGCTCTTCGATTGAATTGTTCCTTCGTCCCTGCTCGAAAAGCAGGAAAACTTCCAGGTCCTTGTTACTCTCAGGCATACGAGTTAGAATATGGAACTGTAAGTCTCTGTTGCAGTAGATGTAGTATTTCGTCTTATTTTTAAATTGCTTATAGTTATATGCAATTTCAGTTTAGACCAGTAGAGAGTTGATTAAGGTTAATATTGAGAAACTGAATCATCTGAATGCAGTAATGCGGTTATTGGATCACGAGTTCCAACTCCTCTTACCTTCTATGTACACTGAAAGTGTTTAAGAATTCGGTACTATCCTATAACCTATAGGTTGAGAAGTGGTAAGAATATTTCTTCGCGATCGCAAATTTCAAAGACGTATGCATTAAACCATATATACATATACATATATGTCAGTACCTACATAACCCAATAGGTGGTGACAGAAAGCTTGATGGCTGAGTGAAACGCACAAATTTTCTAACGTATAATTAGTCCATGTACCTGTATTTAAGAAACTTAGTGTAATGGTGGTAAACTCTTCTAGTACTAATATCGAAGAATTATTGAAATATCGGCTTTCAGTAATTCCTGCAATCACTTGATGTGAAGCAATCCTCCACATAGCAATTCTTTTAGTTTAGTGGCCAGTATGAAAGTCCTGTTAATATACGATTTATTAAGTTAATGAATTTGATTACACATCAAATAGGAGATGTAGTTTTTTTTCGCAAGCGCATATCGAGTTTACAGCCCTACTAAGTAATATGGCTTTGTCAATACGGAAGTCCTTAATATGAAAGCTCTCCTCATCATTAAGGCATCATAAGTTTGCTGAAGGGTGAGAATCTCTGTAGTTTCCCTAGTTAACTTGGTCTTTGCATGCAGATATACATGTTTATTAAGAAATGCTTTTCAACTATTAAAAACGAGCAAGCCTTTTCTGTCTGAACTGCTTTAAGTGGAATGATATTATTGTCTGAAATCTGACTTGTCCAATATTCTTCTTAATTCTCAATTGTTAACTAGTCTTCTAATTGTTACACCTGACACGCATTTGTCTTTTTCTATTCTTTCGGTGTAATAGGATACTCTAGAAATTCAGAGAGATTCTGTCAAACCTGGGGATAATATAATGCTGTTCGATGATGTAATGGCTACTGGAGGAACCTTAGAAGCGTGTGTCAAATTAATTGAACAGGCAGGCGCAACAGTCTCGTCCAGTTTAACGTTTATGGAGGTGAACAGTTTGCCTGGACGTAAAAGGTTGGAAAATCTTGGAGTGAGTGTACACTCAATCTTCCAAATTTATCGGAAATATGTTCTCTAAATTGTTTTTTAGAACAAACTTTTTTATTTCGAAGTGAGTATTGTCTTGCTCTCAAATATCCTTTAGCACAAGAATGTTTTGTACTCACAGTATAATATGTTGAATGCCTTATTATTACTTAACTACAGGTTTCGTTCCTCTATTATTTTGCTACTTATTTTTTGGAAACATTTATTTCCCGATATGAATTTAAAGCAAGCAATAAAGGTTAATAAAGCAGGATTTAATGAATTCATCAAATTTCGGTAGAACTCGTCAGCTGAATACTCTACATACACGGATTTATATACTTTTGAAATTACATTGGGAGATATAGGACTGATAAATAAACAAACTACATTGAATTAGTCATGCAGAAAGACAGGTGCGAATGTTTTTCCAGGTCATGTTCAAATAGATAAGGGGAGAGAGTGTATGAGAGATCAAAATTAAGATAAATTGCATCACTTAGATAAACAATTAGACATTAGAGAATATAACAAGAGTTGCAAACAGAGTGATGTCAGTAGTAATAGATATAATAACAATAATAATAATAGAGTTGAAGTGAGTTAAGATAATCCTACTGATAAAGGATAGTTTTAAATGAATCAAGAATAATAATGATAGGTAGAATTATAAGTAAAACGTATTACCATTGTAGATTCAGAGTCACGACCATCTCCTTTTATACACAGAGACCTGGTTTGTAAACTCGAATTGCACAAGCCTCTGCAATTGCAAGCGTCTTCTTGTTTCTTTGTCTGCTGACAATAGTGAATGACTTGACCGCGTCGATATCATGTCCGTAATCCACAAGAAGCTTTGTTATTGTTACTTATTTTTTAATGAAACCTGATGATATGATGAGAATTGTCTTTCTTTAACTTTACGTATTTACTGTTAATAGACTGTTTTCGTCTTCCTTTCTTCTATAACTGTGTATGTGTGTTTCGTTTTACTTAATAATATATGACTGACATACATTTATTTGTCTTTAATTAAATTAGTTTGATTATTGTCGGGTAAGAAAGAAGACGATTATTAAGAATACATTTCACATAACAGTCGGAATCAGTTAGAAACAAATTAAAGTTCACACTATTCACGAGACATTCTTCATAAGTTAATACCAAATTTTCGAATATAATCACCACTTCGCCTCATAGATTTAAATAATTAAGCTAAAGCTCTAATCTATTTAGACTTTTGAGAATCTTAAAATATGGAATTACCAAATTGCTGCATGATTTGTTGACAATGCACTGTTGAACACAGTATTTGGGGGTTACTCATTTATAAACTCTGTAACTCTTCACAATTGTGGGAATCAACTTACTTTACTGAGCTGTGCAGTGGAAGGTGTTAAGCTGAATTATAATTATAATTTTTATAACAAACATAACTTAGCAGCTAAGTTATAACAAAGGAGTTCTTAAGGCATTCAAAACCTGCAGCTATATTAATCGTGAGGCATGATAAGACATAAATTGTAGTAATACATTTTTGTAATCAATGTGGAATGGGATATATACAGATAACCTTTGCATGTGGTTTCACATTTATGACAGTAATTTTCACCCGATATCTGCCTAAATTATCAAGACGTTTGAATTCGCAACGTAAACTGCTTTTAAAGAGTCAAATTGTTCATCGTGCGTTTATGTCCTTCGGTAGGTTACTAAGTGGTGCTCTTTAGACTACACTACCTTCTTCTCAATCACTATTGATCATTCCGTTGGATCACTATAGGAAATACAAATTCAATCTCACCTACTGCTAAGAATTCATTCTGCTGCCTAGTGACGTATTGAGTTATCCTTGAGTACAGACTTATTACATGTTAAGTAGTTTGTATTTAAATAATTTAGATGATAGTCTTGTATTTAGACGACGATTTATTGACTAGAATACGATTCCGTCCTGGAAACCAGGGAGCTCTGGAGAGCTGTTATACCGTAGTTCAAGACACTTTTGAAGTGATAACCTGTGGCACTACCATCTCACCAGACCCGGTGGACACCACCGGTCACGACTTCTGATTAGAATCCTACCATTTTTATCTCAGTTTTAGTCACTGTTACACCTTCAGCTCTTTTTCTATTGACACAAGGTTTTGATGTTCCCATTTCACGAAGTTGACGGAGTTTGTGATTGACAGGTCATTGTTTCTCGATCCTGTGACTCAGTTTTAACAAGCTCACCTTTTAAAGTCATAGTTAGTATGTTTGGTGGGGTCGTGGTTTTTCACTGCTTAAGAATCCCTAATTGAGTCAAAGCAGCTGTCTAGTACTCCCTGGTTTTCATTGATTACTTTACTGGTTCCTAACGTAATCCATCTCAAAAGCAATCAACTTCACACTAATTCATTATTTAAAAAAGACATTTTTCATGATGTAGATATTGATGAACATTTGTTCGGTGTTTTGGTATCAGTCCAGTTCTAGCGTTTGTGTGTTCTACAATTTTCTGTGAGCATTCATTACAAAGTCAATATAAACCACGGCAATCCTTAGGTTAACTAGTATCACTTCAGTCTTATTCATTAGACAAGTGGGTAGTTGCATCACTGTATTGAAACTAATCCTAACAACGATAAGAAGAATGAACAAATACATGGTGCGTAGCTGTTCTATAGATGAAACTTTATTGAACACAAAAAGGTGAAGGACGTGGGATTTTAAGTGACAAGTGCTGGGTGTAGTCTGCGTAGTGTTAGGATAATCGCAGAAGAACTCAGTCGGGTGCGATAGATGCAGGTAGAGTTGACAGCTGTAGAATGATTGTTAACAGAAACTCTGGACAGATGACTAAAGTCAGCTTGTATACAATCTGGTTCATAACATCACTGAAACCAGAAATACACATGCTTCAAATTACCTAGTTATGGATACATTATAGAAATTTCGTTTACGTGTGATGTCTTCAGTAGTTTGATGGATTTGAAAACGACCGTCTTCTCTTTGTTTCTTCAACGTGTCAACTGATAGTGTATAGTGTTTTTCGTAGGGAACTTATTTCATTCTGCTTACTAAGGAGTTTAAGGATGATAGTTCCCATAAACAATAATCTATTGCACCTAATCATCATGATTATTATTCGTCCCTTTCTTTCGGTAAATAGCTTGGCACCTCAGCAGAACATCTCTATTTTATTCCATTCTCTGTTTATTTGTTTGTTTTAACTGGCCCCACGACGGTTCACTACCTTTCGTTGCGTCTTCACATGATGTCCTCCACGTTATGCTAGGACGCCCAACCCATTACTTTCCATCTGACTTCAACTGTAGTACCTGGCTTATTATGTCACTGAACGGTCTCCACAGTGTATGTCCACTTCCTCCTGTAAATTTCTTGACTAGAAAATAGTTTCAAAACAATTAGTCCTTTCTATAATTTTGGATAATGTTATTAAAAGAAGGAGGTTATCTGAAAAATGTAATGTATTCGCGCAATATATTTTGAGTAGTCTGATCACACATTTACATGTCAAGTGATTTTATAAAGAACTAAAGGCCAATCAAAATACACAAAGTGACAAAAAGGATTTAAGATTAATAACAGTATATAACACTGCGTTTGCTTGTCTAACCAGGTCAGGATTATCAAGGTAGGTTGAGAGCAATAACAAATTGTTGTTGTGCACACAGGGAGGAGGGGGTTTAATTTTACGAATAGCCAACGCCTCAACGCCCTTGACCGTTTATAAAAATATCTTTCAAACTCGTTTTGACATCAATCCTGTGTTTCATATCGATTAGATGTCTAGCTGTATACGAAGTTGGTAGTCTGCCACCTGCGTCTATCAATTTACCGAAGTTCATCTGTTTCTCTGACCACTTCAGAATATGCTCCCCCACCCTTATATGCAGAGAGCGGCTACTCCTCCCTATGTTTTTGTGTCCATACATACACACGTAAATTGGTACAGAATCGTTTGAGTCTTACATGCAATGAAGAAAGCCGCAACCAGCTTGCATTTTTAGCCATACTTCTTAATAGGAGTGATGATGGTTCGATAAAGCGATCAGTTTATAGAAAGCTTACTTGGACGGGACACCATTTAAATTTTCACAGCTTCTGTCCACTACAGTACAATAGTGGTTTCATGAAGTTTTCAATCAAGGGAATTCAGCGTATTTGTACGGCTGATTACATAGAGGATGAAAGTAAGATACTGAAGGATACTCATGTTGGAAACAGATATCCTTTAAATTTTTTAGATCTACGTGGAAGTCAGTTAGTTTCAAAACCTACAATCTATTCTGTCCCTAAGAAAGATGTTTTCATTGAATTAACATACAGTGGGGAGGAAAATAGTATGGTTTTGAGACAGGCTAAACTCGGTCACCCGCAGAACCTATCATGCAACTCGGCATGTAATTATTGAAAAAGCCAAAAGTATGCTCCACTGCAAACCTCAAAAGTGCACAAGCGATTACGTCACATCCCACACACTATATATCAATTTACGTGTGTATGTATGGACACAAAAACATAGGGAGGAGTAGCCGCTCTCTGCATATAAGGGTGGGGGAGCATATTCTGAAGTGGTTAGAGAAACAGATGAACTTCGGAAAATCGATAGACGCAGGTGGCAGACTACCAACTTCGTATATAGATAGTCATCTGAACCACAAGATTGTTATCGAAACGAGTGTGAAAGTTATTTTTATAAACGGTCAAGGGCGTTGAGGCTTTGGCTATTCGTAAACTTAAGCCCCCTCCCCTCTGTGTGTACAACAACAATTTGTTATTGCTCTTAACCTAACTTGGTAACCCTTATCTGGTTAGATAACCAAATGTAGTGTGAATTACTGTTATTATTCTTAAATCCTTTTGTTACTTTGTGTATTTTGATTGGCCTTTAGTTTTCCTGGAAGTTAGGTGCTTGTTTATTTCCCCTCATATCATTTTCCCGTTCCTCATCATTTTTTGTCGGTCTTCTGATGTCCAATATGGAAACAGGAAAGGCTAATATTAATGAAAGTCTACAGCCTGTTCAAAGTGCTTTCAACGACGTGCAGCACAAGTTTCCGAAACACTTTGAAGCACTGACATGACAGTGGTGTTTAAAGTTAGGGTCATTTTTCTTTGAGCTCAGTACTGCTGATCTTCACATTGATTTAAGTAATTAACGTCGTTCAGTTCTTCGACGTGGCGTCTTCATCCGTGCCACTGGTATTTGAGACGAAGCTTCTCAAGTAAGTGAAAGGGGCGAATTTCTTTAGATTCCCTGTATTGATGGTGTCTGTTGTTGTTGGTAGGACATTTTCATCAGTGCTGTCTTCTTTGTGTGCACTTGCAATCCTGTCTTCGCTGCCACATTTTCTAACTTGTCGGTCTCTGCTTGTAAATCTTCGACTTTGTGAGAAATAAAATGAAAGTCATCAGCGAAGTTCATCGATCCAATGTGCTAATCTTCTCTTCTTTTACTTGCATCACCACACTGGTAATTGGGTTTACCCCACCATCTCTCACTGGCTTCATCTGCGTAGATCCCTTCCTAAGAAGCAATTAGTTTATATGAAATAGTGTTGTTAGGTTTCTCTAATACGTAGCGGGTTTTGCTTTAGTTTCCGGTAAGCCATAAAAATCCTTTCCTAGCATTCATTCATCATTTGTTCACTGAATTGTATAGTGAACTCAGCTTCTCTTTCCATTATTCTTTTCTCCACTGGTTCACTTTCCGCATCAACATCCTCCCCAAGCTTGCCAACTTACGATTATCGGTACTACACTATATCATTACTTGTTCTGATTCTTCTGATAGGTTCATTGTCCTTCACCCCTTCTCCTGTGATCTTTGAAGTACGGAAAGTTTTCAGTTAGACCTTAATTACATGACGCACCAAAAGACTTATTGAACCTCAACGACAGCCTCCGATCCTGTTGCTCAAATCCTTAAAATCACACACTCAGTGAAGTAACTTAAATAGTCAGCGTATATGAGGTACAGTATTAACTATCCGGTTGAAAATTCATAGAGTCCACTTCCTTTAGATCTGCTTTCACAGATTCCTCGTACTTGCATACCATATCGTCAGGCTTCTACAAAATGAACGGAGTGGTCTGCCTAAAACATAGTGGGGATATTCCAAATACCCATGCTTAATTCCGCTTGCATCGGAAGGGAAAACAACAGTCGACTGGCCCCCTGAAAGCTTTCACACATTGGCTTCTTCCTCCTATCCCGAATCCAATGATAAATAGGTTAATTTTTATATATTCTTTCTGTGCATTGAAGTTTCTCTAGCGACCAGGTTGCTTTATACAAGGTTATGTCGCTTGTAACACGCCTACCATAATATCGTTCAAAGCTTCGGACTGTTCAGTAGATTATGCAAAGTTAATCGCACCTATTATTGTACTGTAACTTTCCAAATACTCTACTGGCAGCTAAGGTGAAACCATTCAAAATGCACTGAATGCCCAACTATGAAGCGAAGAAGGAGAGAATTTTTATCTGTAATTCAGAAAAATTTATTATAAAATCAATCAATCACTTCCCCAAAAAATAGTTTTATTGAAGTATTCAAAGTACAGCATCTCACTTTATCACAAACTGTCTCGTAATGCAAAACAGAATTTATGCTCATTCTCAACAGACAAACTGACTACACAGAGTAATACAAATTTATTAAGAAGAAATGAGCCAAATTGATTCAGATAAATTTCAATTACACATACTAATTTATGATCACAATTAAGATAGTAGAAACTAAAATATTTCACTTATACTAATTAGAGAGAAAGTATAAGTTTAAATTAAATAATATTATCATCAAACCACATATTTGTAATTATGAATTTCTGTTTTTACCGACCTTATGATAAAAATAATAACGACAACAACAACAACAACAACTCAAGATTCTCTTAAATCAGTAGGATGTTATCTGTTCATTTCAAGCACATCTTAAGTGTTGGTATCCTGTTCAATGTTGAAAAGGTGTATTGTGGTACTGTAATTGTAGAAGACGAGATACTTCGTAAAGGAATGTTTATTTGGAATCTGGTATCTCTGTATAGCGAAATTGTGTACACTTTATCTTCAAGGCACCGTTTATACAGATCTTGCGTGTTGTGCTAATTCTCGCCTTCATATTGTGTTTCTGTGTCCCTTTCAAGTCTCCCATGTATCTCCGAAATGCTGTATCATTTGATTTCCCCGACATCAAATCTATCTCCATGCTATTTGGTGTTTCTAAGCCGATGGACGTCTCTTTACATACATACTACTGATAAATCGTATCAGTAGCACACGCCACAGTACTATTTACACTGTTGAATTTCTGAAGCATGTTCGCTAATTAGAATGGAGGTTAATATCTTGATTATACTGATATGAGCGATTTAATCTGTAAGTTTCTAGTGGTTTATACAGTTTCAAGAGACATGAGACGATCAGCTGTTCACAGCTCCTCATTTTTAACTGCTTCTCCAGAGCAATTCGCTTATTCACGAAATCAGCCAAGAAATCAGTCATTACAAACCGAAACTTGAAACAGTTAGTAATTTTACGAGAACATTTGAAGATCATCCAGCAGACAAAGTGACTACACAGAGTAATACAAATTTATTAAGAAGAAATGAGCCAAATTGGTTCAGATAAATTTCAATTACACATACTAATTTATGATCACAATTAAGATAGTAGAAACTAAAATATTTCACTTATACTAATTAGAGAGAAAGTATAAGTTTAAATTAAATAATATTATCATCAAACCACATATTTGTAATTATGAATTTCTGTTTTTACCGACCGTATGATAAAAATAATAACGACAACAACAACAACAACAACTCAAGATTCTCTTAAATCAGTAGGATGTTATCTGTTCATTTCAAGCACATCTTAAGTGTTGGTATCCTGTTCAATGTTGAAAAGGTGTATTGTGGTACTGTAATTGTAGAAGACGAGATACTTCGTAAAGGAATGTTTATTTGGAATCTGGTATCTCTGTATAGCGAAATTGTGTACACTTTATCTTCAAGGCACCGTTTATACAGATCTTGCGTGTTTTGCTAATTCTCGCCTTCATATTGTGTTTCTGTGTCCCTTTCAAGTCTCCCATGTATCTCCGAAATGCTGTATCATTTGATTTCTGCGACATCAAATATGTCTCCTTGCTCTCATATATATATATATATATATATATGCACGTGATGGTTTTTCGTCTCCTTTCATGTGCATTATTTTTCTGAGGTGGTTTCGCTTCTTTTAAACCAGGATAATCTTATTTTTGTTTCAATTGATTTATGTTTGTATCAAGCTGCAGTGTCACTCTGATGGTCAAAGCATCTCATTTTCCCGCTCAGTTCCTTTTTTCTACGACTTTTTTTTCTGTTTTCGAAACCTGGATAATTAAGTTTTTCTATATCAACCTCTTTCCTTGGAGTAATTATATGAGTGACAAGCTATTTCTAGCGGAAGGCTTCTCACATCAATATCCTTCCGTTTTTGTGCAATAAGGTTAAGAATTTCAAATTAACAAAGCGACTACTGTAATAGGACTAACAACAGTGAATTTGTGGTATCTAATGTGATCATCCTGTCATATTTCCTCTTTCAACAGTGTTTCTTGCATATGAGATGAATAAATGAGTCTTTTGAATATTATTGCTAACAATATTATTATTATAATATATCTCAATGATTTCCTTACATATTAGGAGAATTGACAACAATCTTCTCGATGAGTATTCACCTTTGGTGGTATATTCACAGCCGAGTTAACCCGTTCATTTCAGAGTATAGTCTCTCTGAATATATACTTCTATATTATTCTCAAATACAAGGATTGAGTAGATTCCGTAACCGAAATTTTAATGAATTTTGCCTAATTCGCCATTCATTAATTTCAACAATCGATGTACAGTCTGTTGCCAACAGAAGAAGCGAAGTTGTACATTTTAAGGAAAGGAAACACTATAGTTCTTGACTGGACTGAAACACATTTCTCAAGTGAAACTATAATATTCATCACAGAATGTGACCTTGCTCATCAGATTACCTTTACCAAGTGTAACCACATATCACAGAGTTCCCATGAATGTGAATCGGTCGTGTGCCATTTGAATGTCTCCTCAGTATGTGTGTCCAGTTCATCTCTATTTCTCCCCCCACCCCACAAATATTTTTTGAGCAATAGACTACTGGTTGGTTCATTACCACAGTTCCTCGTTGTTTATCATTTCTGGTTGGCCATCTGATCTTCAGTACTGAGTGAATGAGGCAAACGTCAATGAGTCTGCATTAGCTATATGCGATGCAAGCATCAAGTCTCTGGGACATACAGAAACACCGATATGATCCCACGTAGGTGTATAATCGATAAATGTGTTGATAAAGATCTATATTACCTTAGTTTATTAATGCTCACAAAGCGGACAGACTTCTAGAAATATTCGTTTCCTCTTGATAAATTATTATGGATATATAAGCGTCGGTGGCACAGTGGTTAGGACGCTCGTCGACCATGCCCATGATCCGGGGTTCGATCACCTGCAGACGCACATCTGATATTTGTGGTCGGCCTGCAAAATTTGGGCTACCGATATCACATGCTGAAAGTTCCATACTTGTACCAAAAAATACGGTGTGGAAGCAAGATGTAATCAAAATAAAGAAATAAATAAAATAAATAGTTATTCCCACTGCATTTACGTACTACTTACAAGTAGCCAAATGTTGATCGACATAACATTTCACTATATAAATTGACACGAAATTGTCACCGATAGAAGTATTTTGGACGGAGTGTAGATGAAAGAGTCCTGTCGCAGTCTCGTGATAGACTATAAACAAGTAGTCTCCGGAGTGCAAGTGGTGTCGACGGATACTGTCATTATGCACTACAAACGTGCAGTTTGAGTCAAACAACAAATTAGGTGGCCAAACTGATGAAGTGACTGTAGGTATCTCAAATCATCCCAATATATCAATGAGGGAGGTGAAACAATAAAGCCAAAATGTTATTTATTAACCGGTATCATGCACAGATTATGTTGATTACACATATTGAGCAATAGTCATGTGAGTAATTTCCAAGATATATTTGATAGAGGCCACCTTGATATTACTTTCAAACTAGAGGTTTAGTTTGATGACATCTTCCAGTGGAGAGATTTTCGTATTTCATCAGGTGATTCATTTATTTACTGCCATAGATTGAGCGGTATCTCCACTTCCAAAGATTGTGTCTAACTAGATACAGGCTAAGAACAATGTAAAGAAAGTTACTGAACTATAGTCACTAGAATGACCTGAGGGAATAGTATGCTGGACTTGAGGAATGTTTTTAAGAACGCTGGATCAAATGAATGCCCTTTTGTTTTGCCGGTGAAGCTGACCAGTCTACCAAGTGGCGCACTCCCCACATCGGATGGAGAGTCGGATTCGCAGTTATTTTCATACCATTTCATCCAGAGTTGTACAGACAACATTTCTCTGCAACTATCAGTGATTAACACTTCACAAACGATGGTCATCGGTGAGCTAGCAAAAGCAACCAGACAGTTGTTGAGTGAAACTTTGATCACAATAGTGCCCTCAAAATCGAACGAATGGGAACAGAAAGTTGAAGATTTGCAGCTTGAATTTGCGGCGGGGCTACGAATGAATGCCAGTAAAGACCTATGCTTTGAATTTGGCAAATTAGTTCATTGGAGGATGTACCGACCAGAAAGACTGTGAAGA
This sequence comes from Trichobilharzia szidati, assembly GCA_944472155.2. Classification (NCBI taxonomy): domain Eukaryota; kingdom Metazoa; phylum Platyhelminthes; class Trematoda; order Strigeidida; family Schistosomatidae; genus Trichobilharzia; species Trichobilharzia szidati. The sequence continues at coordinate 93,803,355 of OX235279.1, read as the reverse complement.
AAACACATCAGACAGTGTTATGTGTGTTCCTTCTCTTCCATCAGACTAAAAGTAGTGGGGGCTATTGAGAGGGAGACCATGCATTCTAAGTTGCGGGTGAACGGTCGAGAAGTAGTATGTTTAATAGATACAGGGCTGCCAGTCTCACAAATAGTTAGGAATCTATGTCAGAGAGTCAGACTGTGTTCATTGATAGTTGGAACGGTAGATGGACACGTGTTAAACATCTTGGGTGTGTCAGACTGTAGAGTTTATGTCGGACATCGCAAAGTAACGTTCCCGTTCATTTTTGCGCCCGAGTTACCATGATCAATACATGGCACTGACTTTCTGCGGGAGGTTGGTGGGGTAATTAACACAAAATAGAGAGTAGTGATAAAGAACTACAGACCTATCAGCCTGTTTGAGACAAGAGAGACAGCGATGGTTAAAGCGTCGAGAATACAGAATTTGACAGTGTTAGTTAAACAATGCGATCATCTGTTCACTGGAGATGAGGACCGCTACAGTTGCTGTGTTAATGTGAAGCATGAAATCTCACTGAGCGGTCGCGAAATGGCGTCCGTCATTCACAGCGCGAAGAGTCCCACGTCATCTGAAAGGCGAAGTCGAACAACAAGTGAAGGAGATGTTTTGGGCTTGTATTACTGAAGAAGCTGACAGCCCATATAACTGTCCAATTCTTTTAGTGAAGAAAGCAAACGGGAAGTACAGATTCTGTGTCGATTTCCGATAGCTAGACAGCATGACAGAGCTCAGACCGTGTGCCACGCCAACTGTAGTAGAAACCTTGGATCGTCTGTAAGGCACGAATTTGTTTACAGTGCTCTACTTCTGGTCAGGATATTGGCGGATACCGGCAAAACAGAGTGACAGAGATAAGACGGTGTTCATTGTGGGTCAGAAACAGTATTGGTTTAAACTCATGCCATTTGGGCTAGCAGGTGCACCGTTTGCTTTCAGACGACTGATAGCGTTGTTACTTAAAAGCCTGAAGAATATGGAGGTGTACGGTGATGATCTCGTCATTTACAGCCAAAACGAGACAATGTGAACAATGTCGAAGCCGAGTTAAGACGCACTGAAGAGTTTGGACTGGGTATCAACAAAACAAGATCTCACATAGCCAAACGGAGTGCTACGCTGTTGGATCATAAAGTAGGCAAGAGTGAGATAAAACCGCTACCGGAGAAAATCTTGACGATAAAGACCATTACGCCATCAAATTCCAAGGGAAAGCTAAGGAAATTCCTAGGGAGAGTTGCATTTAACTGTCGATTTGCGTAAAACTCCAACGAGATAGCAGCCCCTTGTACAGACGATCAGGTGAGCCAAAGTCTGTTGGTCGAAAGATTTACTGAAAATACTCGACAGTACCAAACAGCTTTTAGACCATCAGAAAATGACCCTAAAACTGATTGTACCCGGGAAACAGTCCACAGTGTGCATAGATGATAGTGACTACGGAAAAGGCGCAGCACTTAGACAGAGTGAAGGAGTTGTCGAATATACCAGTCGTATTTTAACACACACAGAATAGAAGTAATCAACGGTACAGAAATAATGTTTAGGAATAGTATGGGCGGTAGACAAACGGAGACCGTATATACTCGGCCAACAGTTTCACACCGAAACCGATCACAAGCCGCTGCAGTCTCTGAGGACGGCGAGATACCCACATGGGAAAACTGTCGAGGTGGATGTTGCGCCTTGAGTAGTATGACTTCACGTTCTCACATTTATCTGGCAAATAAAATGTTTCGTCAGAGTTTTTATCTTGACCGGAAAACAAAACCGCGATACCGGAGATGGCTTACGGAGTGCATGCATTGGAACAGGACTTATTAAAACTCGTCCGCAGTCTGCAGGTCATCACTAAACGGAACAAAAGTGAGTCAGCCTGCAGCGAGTAAAGAGCTAAACACGCTACTCAGACAAAAAGATAGATTTGGAGTGAACGCCTGCGGAACCCTGACTTGGCGATAGGATGATGGAAGCTGGTTGGCAGAAATACCTTAATCGCTATGCCATGAGATGATGCAAGAATGTCACCATTTATCACATACAGGAGTAGCCAGAAAAACGGACCTCTAGCAACAAAGTATGTGCTGGCCAGATTCGAGAGAACATGCTGGGATATCTGCAGTGCCATTTATTGGAAGGAGATCATTGCATACGACCACCTCTGCAGTCAATTCCTGTTATGGCACTAGGTGACTTGTGGTCCGCAGGTGTGATGGGTCAGCTTCCACAGATATCCAGTCACAATCAGTACCTACTGATGTGAAGAAACACGCTACAGGATGGGTAGACTCCGTCTCGAATCCTGATCAACGCGCAAAAACCATGGCTGACACAGCAGTTTGACACATCGTTGCAAACCATGATGGGAAGAAATCCATTAAACAAAACTATTTCGATGTGCGATGTTTCCAATAAACGAACTAATATGCAGTGTAGGTTGGTGTTTAACATCGGTTAAATTACAAGCATATCATTGAATCAAGCACCATGATAAATCGTTTCTACAAAGAAGAACTGAGAGGAATTCACAGCACTTAAAGTTGTGTGTATTTTCTCAGCATACGTAAATCCATTCATAACCAAATGCAAAACTTTCTGTCATAAATGGAGGTTCATAACTCATTCAAGTGATGATACATACCAATTAATTGATGAAAATAATCTACTTTCTCTTATCCATTCCTATGTTATGCAAATTTTGTCGATTGAATTTCCAACATGTCTTCATTTCTGTGTAAAAATATCATACCAATGGTCGTCTACAGCCTACTGCCGAATGGCTCCAACCACCTTAAATCATTTAGGATCCCTGATAGCTACTAGTTTTCTAGGTTGATGAACACAGAAAATGTGATAGACAAACTCTGGTTTATATTATGTACTAGACAACCTGACATCAGTTAACACACAGGAGCAATCAGTGATTTCAGTTCAGCTGACTAGTGTCTGTCTGAATAATTCACTGGTGACTTTCTTTAACGTAGAGCTGGGAAAATTACGACCGAATCCCTGATATGCTGTCAGATTATTTTGACTTCCAAATATACTTAACAGATCAACCAACAGCCAAGGATTTTTGTTAGACGCTGAAAACTTCAAGTACTGAAAGTAGTTTTTATGAGAACTAATATAGGAAATGCAAGGATATTAGGAAAATGAAAACATTTTGAAATGACGTGGCCACAATATATTGATTTCCGTGTTGCAACGTCAATAATTTTCTGATCATTACTTAAAATTTTCAGAATTTATGATTGCATTTTAATTGGGAAAACTGGATTCCTAGCAAAAGTTGAAAGTGGCACTTCCACTAATGAATCAGGATACCTTTCTTACTTTCAATTCTTACTACTAGATAAGTCATGTTCACAGACAATCTAACATATTCAGCTGGATTTCAATAACTATCAGGCAATAGGAATCTGCATAAATCTTTGGATTTTTCCCTGCAAAACTCCAATGCATTAACAAGTAGCATGAACTTTGATAAGTTCTCATTCCCAGGTGCATCACACATTCAGTTTAGAAAGTAAGAGAACCTGTATTATGCCAGGATTCTAAAAAGTGATAGTAATCACTTACGTATAGAGTCACATCGTTGGTACTTACTGAAGACAAGAATTTGTCCATGTAATCATCAGTCTCCGTTAATAATCTCTTCACCATTATCACTTGTTAGCTACCCCGTATTATTAGAAGTCTCGACACTCTCACCTGTAGTGAAATACTGAGAAGTAAAGTGATCAAAAATAACACTTATTAAGATTGTTATCAAACAATGACCTCACTTTTACTACAATACTGCACTTAATCAATAATCACTCTGAATATTAGTGAGCAGCTGACCAACTATAAACCACCATCCCCTAAAATCTAATAACTTTCTGGTGATGATCAAGTTTTGTGTATCTCTTCTCCCTAGCTAGTAGGGAAGCATACAGTTTCGATGTGTTTATTGTTCTGAAAGTGGAGAATATTACTAAATGACAGCCTTACATATAAACATAAAATAATTGTTCAAGTTATTTGTTACAGAAGCATTTTCAGTAACACAATTCGATAATAGAACTCACTCACCCGCTACAAACTGATCACCTGTTACACAATTTTTACACAGTCAGCAAACTCTCCCGTCATCTGACCTTAGATAATCCGAATAACTGTATTCATCCTTTAGACAAACTGATTTGATGCACTATTACAACATACAACGCTAGTAGAATAAAGATTCGTTGATAATGTAGAGAACTTAGACCTCCTCCTATCCTAATACCCATAAATCGGAACTGGTATTTAACTGGTTACACCATCATCGAGTATCAACTAAGCGTGAGCAATCATCACTAATTGGACAGAGTATTTCATCAGCTGGACTGAAATTGGTCTCATAATTTGTACAGGATTATGTTGAAGAATTAAGTAATGACTGTAATACGTCAAAGTACCCGAGGATTGGAAGAAAGGATACTTATTCAAACTACCAAAGAAAGGAGACCTAAGTCAATGCAAGAACTGGCGCGGAATTATGCTCCTGTCCATCCCAAGCAAAATACTAAGCCGCATCATCCTGGAGAGAATCAAACATGCCCTGGATGAAAAACTTCGACCGGAACAGGAGGAACAAGTCATGCATTGATCAGATCGCCACATTGCGGATCATCATTGAACAAAGCTTGGAATGGCAGTCACCTCTCTATCTCAACTTCATCGACTTTGAAAAGGCCTTCAACAGCGTCGATTCAGAGGTGATTTGGCAGCTACTTCGCTACTATGGGGTGCCACCGACAATTATACATCTCATCCAACAGCTGTACGACAATGCTGCATGCCAAGTAATCCACAATGGGAAACTTACAGAATCCTTCGAAGTGAGGACAGGAGTAAGACAAGCTGGCTGCCTACTATCACCAATGATTTTCTTGATTGCAGTAGACTGGATAATGCGACAAACAGTGGGAAATGAGGAAACAGGCATAAAATGGACACACACAAAAAACTAGGAGGATCTGGACTTCGCCGATGATATATGTCTGATTTCCCACAAACTGGAAGATATGCAAGTGAAAAGCAACAAGTTAGCAGAAGAAGCATCAAAGATAGGACTTCAGGTGAACTGACAAGAAGACTTCGCAACGACCGTGAACAGTGGTGGGCTATAAAAACGAAAGAGATGGAAAAGGCATCGGCGATTGGTAACATCAGACAACTATTTAGACTTATCAGGGAAACAGGTGGTAAAAGGCGAATGATAAGTGAAGCAATCTCTGAGAGAAAAGGCATCATAATTAGCTCCCAGGATGGACGACTGGAACGCTGGAAAGAACACTATGAGGGGCAGTTTAATTGGCCTACAACCACTCTCAACTTACCGAACATCCAACATCTCCCTGAATGGGATATATAAACAAGTAACCTAGGCTGTCACTAGTCTGAAACAATGCAAAGCAGCAGGACCTTATGGAATGACTCCAGAGGTATTTAAGTACCGTGGAGACAGTTTACCGTCTGTGTTAACTAGGGTACGAGGCAGCGTCTGGGAACCAGAGGAAGTCCCGTCGGCTTGGTGTAAGTCATAAATTATCCCGATATACAAGAAGGGAGACAAGTCTTCCTGTGATAATCACAGGAGAATTAGCTTGACTAATATAGTGGTTTCTAAAGTTCTAGGCTCAATAATCATGCGTAGACTAAGCGGTCCACGGGAGGAGCAAACACAAGAGAACCAGGCAGGCTTTAGACCAGGAGGAGGGTGTACTGATCACATCTTCACCCTTCGACAGATTCCAGAACATAGGCATACTTACCAGCGTCCAACAATCGTCATATTTCTTAACCTAAAGGTGGCATTCGATTCTGTCAACCGAGAGGTACTCTGGTGATGTTTCGCTGTAAAGGGAATGCCGAGAAAATACATTGCACTGATCAAGCCACTCACTCTACTCGAACTCACGCAGCCAGCCAGGTGAGGGCTTACGGCGAGTTGTAATCTGAACTGGTGACAACTAATGGTGTCCGTCAAGGATTCCCACTATCTCAATTTCTATTCAATTTCATCATAAATGTACTAATGGACTTAACCCTAACTCAAATCAGCGACTCAAGGATTGACTTGTTACCAGGGAATAATCTCGTTGACTTAGAATATGCAGATGATATGGTCCTCCATGCTAGGTGAAGACGCCAACAAAATGCAGAGTCTTCTGAACACCCTGAGCTACAATCTATAAAGTGTTTGGCATGCGATTCGCTCCCGCCAAATGCAAGATGATGCTACAGGACGGGACTACATTGACTCCTAGCATAGAAATAGGGAATGAATTGGTAGAGCACGTTCACCACTCCACTTATTTAGGAAGTTGCATCAGCCAGCGTCAACAAGTTAAACGCTGACGAAATCTCAGCACGGATACAGAAGGCTAGTTTCGCATATGCCAGTTTACGCCATCTCTAGCTTAGTAGACGTGATATCCGGCTGGCTATCGACCAAAGGGCGTGTGTACTGCTCAGCAGTCTGCTCCATCCTCCTTTATGGCTGTGAGTGCGACATGACCATTGAGAGTGGAAGACATGAGAAGCCAGGCTAGCTGTCTTTGACCATAGGTGCCTGTATTCTATCTCCCGTGTGAAGTGGTATAGTGGGGTAAGCAATACTGAGGTTAGATGTCGGTCGAGTGCTAGGTAAGGAGGGGAAATCAGTCGACGAGGCTGTGAAGCTACGTCAACTGAGATGGTTAGGACATGTGTTACGTATGCCTAGTCATCGCCTTCCTCGACAATCGGCAATGTTAGCTGACATAGAGTGAGGCTGGAAAAGAGCTATCGGAGGTCAAACCAAAACGTGGCACCAGTCAGTGAAATCCACAACAGTTAGTTTAAGCCACATACGAAGATGTAGACTTCGTGGTTGAGGTCCAATGGCGACTGGAGACAATTGGTGATATGGCTCAAAATCGTTGTCAGTGGCGTAGATGCATCCACTCCTTGTGACTTATAATACCCAATAAAACTATATGGTTCTTCGATATTATTATTCTCTTTGACTTATATCTCTGTTTACTGTCTCTATTTGGCGTTTCCTTTTACTTTCCTCTCTTGCTTTATGTGCTGAGTGAAGTGTGGCGACTCGAACTGCTGCACACCTGTGCAAAGTTCTATGTTGAAACCAGAGAAACAGACAGTATGTAAAGTAACAAATAATGGGTGTCACATGTTCAGCTGCGTGCTCGTGTGATGAAATTTCTGTTAAAGTGTGTTGCACTCTGTAACAAATCACTGAAATGACCACTTATAGACCTGTATACAAAATTATGAAACACATGAATTGTGAGATCAATTGAATTCCCATCCTTGAATCAAGTCAACCTGACCTGGATCAGCCTAGCGTTGTTGCAACCCAATTATCCATGCCTAACGTGTCTATCCCCTCTGGTTTTCTGAACTGTGTGTGTGTTTTTACATCAATCCGATTAGTCAGACAGTTGAACTCATGACCGAATCAGAGTATTTTTGTGAACTGTTATTTTGCTGACCCATGTCTTACTTTGTACTATTCTGTCGAGTTTATCTTATTTATTGATCTTCATCTGTATCAGCCTACCCGGTTAAGTAGCCAGTTAAATTCTATCTTTGTGCCTATGCTCTGCCTACCTCTTAACCGCTCTCTGTTCTATGCCCTGCCTTACATGGGTTCATTCTTCTACTGACTTCTTACCTGAACGGTCGTGTCTGATTCCGGCTAGTTCGCAATTTTGGCTTTAACGTTATTCCGCTCTGATAGCGGCACCTTGCTTTCTGGTAAGCGTTGTGCTTTGCACTCTTGAAACCGTTAAGGTTTGTTGTGACCGGCATCTTGTTTGTTCTGAACCGGGATAGCCTTTATCTACGCGTGACTTAATTTCAAGCGATATTGCGTTTACATGTATTTTATGGGGTTACAAGAATCACCGTGAGTGCTCTAGAATGAATACTGGAGCCTAACTAGTTAAAATCCACGTTACTATGCTGGTGTGCAACAGCTGCAAGCTAATCGCATTCAGTAGCTGCATTCCTCCGAACACCAATGATACCAGAGAACTGTTCTCGTTTGAAGTGACTAATAGATAATGCTTTCCTGTCTTCCATTTGACATTTTCAAAAATGTGAAGAAACACGCTACAGGATGGGTAGACTCCGTCTCGAATCCTGATCAACGCGCAAAAACCATGGCTGACACAGCAGTTTGACACATCGTTGCAAACCATGATGGGAAGAAATCAATTAAACAAAACTATTTCGATGTGCGATGTTTCCAATAAACGAACTAATATGCAGTGTAGGTTGGTGTTTAACATCGGTTAAATTACAAGCATATCATTGAATCAAGCACCATGATAAATCGTTTCTACAAAGAAGAACTGAGAGGAATTCACAGCACTTAAAGTTGTGTGTATTTTCTCAGCATACGTAAATCCATTCATAACCAAATGCAAAACTTTCTGTCATAAATGGAGGTTCATAACTCATTCAAGTGATGATACATACCAATTAATTGATGAAAATAATCTACTTTCTCTTATCCATTCCTATGTTATGCAAATTTTGTCGATTGAATTTCCAACATGTCTTCATTTCTGTGTAAAAATATCATACCAATGGTCGTCTACAGCCTACTGCCGAATGGCTCCAACCACCTTAAATCATTTAGGATCCCTGATAGCTACTAGTTTTCTAGGTTGATGAACACAGAAAATGTGATAGACAAACTCTGGTTTATATTATGTACTAGACAACCTGACATCAGTTAACACACAGGAGCAATCAGTGATTTCAGTTCAGCTGACTAGTGTCTGTCTGAATAATTCACTGGTGACTTTCTTTAACGTAGAGCTGGGAAAATTACGACCGAATCCCTGATATGCTGTCAGATTATTTTGACTTCCAAATATACTTAACAGATCAACCAACAGCCAAGGATTTTTGTTAGACGCTGAAAACTTCAAGTACTGAAAGTAGTTTTTATGAGAACTAATATAGGAAATGCAAGGATATTAGGAAAATGAAAACATTTTGAAATGACGTGGCCACAATATATTGATTTCCGTGTTGCAACGTCAATAATTTTCTGATCATTACTTAAAATTTTCAGAATTTATGATTGCATTTTAATTGGGAAAACTGGATTCCTAGCAAAAGTTGAAAGTGGCACTTCCACTAATGAATCAGGATACCTTTCTTACTTTCAATTCTTACTACTAGATAAGTCATGTTCACAGACAATCTAACATATTCAGCTGGATTTCAATAACTATCAGGCAATAGGAATCTGCATAAATCTTTGGATTTTTCCCTGCAAAACTCCAATGCATTAACAAGTAGCATGAACTTTGATAAGTTCTCATTCCCAGGTGCATCACACATTCAGTTTAGAAAGTAAGAGAACCTGTATTATGCCAGGATTCTAAAAAGTGATAGTAATCACTTACGTATAGAGTCACATCGTTGGTACTTACTGAAGACAAGAATTTGTCCATGTAATCATCAGTCTCCGTTAATAATCTCTTCACCATTATCACTTGTTAGCTACCCCGTATTATTAGAAGTCTCGACACTCTCACCTGTAGTGAAATACTGAGAAGTAAAGTGATCAAAAATAACACTTATTAAGATTGTTATCAAACAATGACCTCACTTTTACTACAATACTGCACTTAATCAATAATCACTCTGAATATTAGTGAGCAGCTGACCAACTATAAACCACCATCCCCTAAAATCTAATAACTTTCTGGTGATGATCAAGTTTTGTGTATCTCTTCTCCCTAGCTAGTAGGGAAGCATACAGTTTCGATGTGTTTATTGTTCTGAAAGTGGAGAATATTACTAAATGACAGCCTTACATATAAACATAAAATAATTGTTCAAGTTATTTGTTACAGAAGCATTTTCAGTAACACAATTCGATAATAGAACTCACTCACCCGCTACAAACTGATCACCTGTTACACAATTTTTACACAGTCAGCAAACTCTCCCGTCATCTGACCTTAGATAATCCGAATAACTGTATTCATCCTTTAGACAAACTGATTTGATGCACTATTACAACATACAACGCTAGTAGAATAAAGATTCGTTGATAATGTAGAGAACTTAGACCTCCTCCTATCCTAATACCCATAAATCGGAACTGGTATTTAACTGGTTACACCATCATCGAGTATCAACTAAGCGTGAGCAATCATCACTAATTGGACAGAGTATTTCATCAGCTGGACTGAAATTGGTCTCATAATTTGTACAGGATTATGTTGAAGAATTAAGTAATGACTGTAATACGTCAGTAAACAGCATATATGTTTTTGATGACAAAAAATACTTAAAATTTGTTGCTATTGTATTATTCAGTTTCCTATTCTTTTTCCCAATAAATAATCCACATTCATTCGTTCCAATTATTTTCCGATGCTACATATTGACACGTCCTGAATATATTTAATAAACTTCATTGAGCTACTTATGAGTAGTCAAACTATCATCCCTAATTATGTTCCTTTGCCGAACGTGTTTGCATTTAGGTTACTCCTGTTGTTCAGTAGTTTGCAAATATCATATTCGTCATCAAGGCTTCAACGGAGCATGAACTACAAAACCTATGGAATACAGTCAGTATTCAGGTACAGAAAATGTGAGGTTGGTTACTGTATGCCGAGCGACTAACGGGACCGATATATTAGTGACATATCACTGCATACACAAAGCGAAATCCATCTGACCAGGTGAAATATCCAAACTCATCTTGAAATTCCCTCTCTTAATTCGGTTTAACCCCCTATCCCTTAGAAGCACCGCTTTTATCTGTATCAGTGTATCGTTTTACAAATGACAAGGCTACACATTTGTTAATTAGCTGATACTAGTAAGAGAACAACAGGAAAGCCATGGAATACTGGACAGTTGTTTCCTCCTAGGTTCGGTCTCTTCACTGCACTCACCTGCCGGGTTTCGAACCCAGTAATTCCTGGTTTTCTAGTGATCAAACGTGTAGCTAATCTAATTCTTGCTTAATCAGGGTTTTGCTGCAGCTAGTAGTGATCAGCATAGTACATCTGTAAAGTGAAAGGAATCCATGATTCCTTGGGGATTGTAACATATTCTATTGCTACAATTTACATTTCAGTATGAATAATCAATCAAGTGCTTCTGATAATCATCAGAAGTAACAATATATTTACAAATCGCTTAGTGAAATTTCATCATAAATGCTATTACTGTCGTTTTCGTATAAAGAGTCGTTGAGCAGCAAACATTTAATAGAAATAAGCAAAGGTAGATTAGTTTTCAGTGATTTCATCTAATGACTTTCATTTCGATTTGATATCTCTTATAATCCAAAGTTCTAAAAATGGGAAAAATATTAGCCAACCAATCTGTGGTGATTCCAGCTCCTTTCTTAACCTTTCATCGAAAGACTTAGTAGAATAAGAAGTGTTTATAAGCAGCGCTTAGCTTTACCATATTCACTTATTTCGAGACAACTTTTACTCTAGTGTGCTTACATCTTACGTAAAACCCTTAGAAACGAAATTCTGTAGACTGAATTGGTTTAAAAGTGACTGTAGACAACGACATATCGGTCAGTGGATTTTCATGCATCAGTTCATTCATATAACTGTTGACACGGAGTCTAAAAGCATAGACGTTGACTACAGTTAAGGTTAAATGTATCCTTTAAAACTCAGAAACGTAACAGTCAATAATTAAATAGTCTCACATGTTGTACCTTTTGTATATTCGAAGTCAGTTTTCATCACAAATCGAAGGATATCAAGTAATGAGTGGTTATAGAATTCTCCAGCTGATAACATTCTTAACTGCCTACCAACACAATTTCTATGATTTACATGATAGCACCCTAATGTCTTCACTATCTGTGACAGTTAATCACATAATTATTGTCCAAATGCTTATTTCCAAAAATAGAGGACCATGATTAGAACTTGGAGAAACCCAAGTAAGAATAATGCCCATACAGCATACATGAGAAACTGTCATCACATATGCTTAAACAGTTGCACTGATAGGAGAGAGAGAGACTTGAGAAAATACGTCTTTTAACAGACGAATTCATTATAAATTTGAAGTAGAAAATGAATATTTCCCTCCTTCTTACAGGAAGTACATTTCCTTTATATGCATAAATATTTCGATTGACATGTTTGGTGTGGAATGATCATTCCCTCATCTGAGAAACTGAATTGCTATACTCAGATTGTTGAAAAGATTCGTCGATATTTCCCTGTTTTCTTTTTCTACTTCATTGTTCCCCGTGCAACAACTTCCACTCAAAATGGCTTTATCATGTTATTCAACTGATTGTTGGATTGTTCAATTGTAAACACTTCATTAATGTTTAGTTTAGGGGAGAAAATAACACATAATGTTTATAGTTGAAAATTATGCAATCAAATCAGTAGATACTTATTTTCTGGAATGTCGCATTTTTCCGTTATTCGTGTCCTAAATAATGATAATAATAATAATAATAATAATAATAAAATGACAGTAACTATCTATCTGTCATTTTTTAAAGGATTTTCTACATGGTCATATAAATCTTACATGAATAAGGGGACCTAAAATTGCATTTACCTTCCAAGAGTCACTAATTAGTGAATGCGAATATGAGCGTAGTTTGAAATTAATTGTATAATAAACTCCTTAGAATCTCTTGACTGAAATATAGGCAAAGGTAGTTTTTATAAAAATAAAATAAGCTTTGTAGTTGTCCTCCTTAAAATGTGACTAGCATTCCCCTGTATATAAAGTTCACGACCGATAGCTGCTACCTTGACGTGGTGGTCGGGCTTGCATATCCCAATGATCCAACAAGCTACATTGTCTGGAACTATTGTTCCTGCAGGTCCTACCATGCCAGGAAGATTGTTAGGATAGCGATTATACTAAAAGCAGTTACCTGCATGGTGTAAGACTTTTTGTTTCACACTATGCTGGTGGTCTGTGGGGGAAGTCGTACTGCTGGGAACAGGGATCTTACAGCAGTAAGGTGTTACCCTCAGATGACCAGCATGTCAGGCAGCTATGCTGTCTCTCCACTCTGTAGAGACAGGGTTAGAAAAGGTCGACCCCAAAAAGTGTACATCCCGACTTATCCTACGGTGGTCCGTAACTGGCGGTGAGTTTACTAATACGGAACCAATCCCAGAGACCAGTTCATACAGGCAGTGTGTGACCGGCCTGAAGCAGTTGTCCCCTGGGCTCTGCGGTCCCGCAACACTAACCCTCTTTCTGTTTCAGGTAACCGAAGAATCAATCAACTTCCGCGGTGTGGGCAGCTGGGATGTAACAAACGCCCACACACTTCCAAAAGCACACGATCCCTCCTGATCATCATTCTCCTTTACCCACATCACCTTCATCATCTTACTCTCCTACTACAGTTAGTACTATTCTTCAGGCTAGTGAGTCATCTTCACTTCACTCTGTGACCACAAACAACAATGAGAGTCATAGAAACACCCTCCACAGCCTCTTTACACCACGTCACCTCGTCATATAGGAGCACCTAACGTCAGGACCCTCTGCCAAATCAGACAACAGGCATCACTAGCAAAACCTCTGGAATCTCGAGCCATGGATGTATGTTGTGTTTGGAAGACACGCGTACAAGACTGGATTGTGGTCATTCACTTAACCTCACCCAACCGACAAGGTGATCTGCAAAATTCACTTTAAGGGCGTCAGGAGACCCCTCAGCTAGTTTGCGAGGACTCGCAGGTGTAGGGATAGCATTTAATGTTAGGGCAGAAAAATCACTTCTTGACTGGATCCCAGTAGATAGTTTTATATCTGCGGTTCGTCTAAACGAGTCCGTTAGAAGAAAGAAGGATGGTGTTATCCGTCGTTGTATTTCATAGTCTCCACTTACGCCCCAATAGACTACAGTTTGGATGAACTAACGGATGATTTCTACCTGAAACTGTCTAGTTTCCTGCAAAAAGCGAAACGCTTAGATGCAGTTGTTTTAGCAGGCGACTTTAACGCCCAAATAGGGAAGTTGTGCCAGACTGAGAAATATGTAGGTGGTACGTTTGGAGTTCCCTGCCGGCGAACCGACAACGGTGATCGTCTTCTACAATTCTGCCCAGATAATCATCTGTTCCTAGTCAGCACGAACTTTAGGCGCAAAGAGAGACACTGCGTAATCTGGTGACCACCATCACCAAATCAATGTTGGACTCGGATAGACCACGTAGCGATAGGGTGTCGTTGGCGTGGGTCAGTAGAAGACTGTCGATCCTTCTGGAACACGTGCGTAGACTCTCATCACGCCCTGGTTCGCGAACGTTTATGCTTACGATCAAACGGGCATAAAAATTGTTGGCAGCGAAGCAGTCACTTCTCTACCGCCTAATCCGAACTGATTGATGCAAGAAGACTGATTCCAGCGAGCCCCGATTATGATGAGGAGAGAAAGCTACTCAAACACAAACTGACAAGAAGACTTCGCAACGACCGTGAACAGTGGTGGGCTACAAAAACGAAAGAGATGGAAAAGGCATCGGCGATTGGTAACATCAGACAACTATTTAGACTTATCAGGGAAACAGGTGGTAAAAGGCGAATGATAAGTGAAGCAATCTCTGAGAGAAAAGGCATCATAATTAGCTCCCAGGATGGACGACTGGAACGCTGGAAAGAACACTATGAGGGGCAGTTTAATTGGCCTACAACCACTCTCAACTTACCGAACATCCAACATCTCCCTGAATGGGGTATAGACACAAGTCTTCCGTCCCTAAATGAGGTTACTAAGGCTGTCACTAGTCTGAAACAAGGTAAAGCAGCAGGACCTGATGGAATGACTCCAGAGGTATTTAAGTACCGTGGAGACAGTTTACCGTCTGTGTTAACTAGGGTACGAGGCAGCGTCTGGGAACCAGAGGAAGTCCCGTCGGCTTGGTGTAAGTCATAAATTATCCCGATATACAAGAAGGGAGACAAGTC
The DNA here is from genome assembly GCA_944472155.2 of Trichobilharzia szidati. Classification (NCBI taxonomy): domain Eukaryota; kingdom Metazoa; phylum Platyhelminthes; class Trematoda; order Strigeidida; family Schistosomatidae; genus Trichobilharzia; species Trichobilharzia szidati. The sequence goes on along the minus strand of OX235279.1, from coordinate 93,788,328 downwards.
TTCCTGTGATAATCACAGGAGAATTAGCTTGACTAATATAGTGGTTTCTAAAGTTCTAGGCTCAATAATCATGCGTAGACTAAGCGGTCCACGGGAGGAGCAAACACAAGAGAACCAGGCAGGCTTTAGACCAGGAGGAGGGTGTACTGATCACATCTTCACCCTTCGACAGATTCCAGACCATAGGCATACTTACCAGCGTCCAACAATCGTCATATTTCTTAACCTAAAGGTGGCATTCGATTCTGTCAACCGAGAGGTACTCTGGTGATGTTTCGCTGTAAAGGGAATGCCGAGAAAATACATTGCAATGATCAAGCCACTCACTCTACTCGAACTCACGCAGCCAGCCAGGTGAGGGCTTACGGCGAGTTGTAATCTGAACTGGTGACAACTAATGGTGTCCGTCAAGGATTCCCACTATCTCAATTTCTATTCAATTTCATCATAAATGTACTAATGGACTTAACCCTAACTCAAATCAGCGACTCAAGGATTGACTTGTTACCAGGGAATAATCTCGTTGACTTAGAATATGCAGATGATATGGTCCTCCATGCTAGGTGAAGACGCCAACAAAATGCAGAGTCTTCTGAACACCCTGAGCTACAATCTATAAAGTGTTTGGCATGCGATTCGCTCCCGCCAAATGCAAGATGATGCTACAGGACGGGACTACATTGACTCCTAGCATAGAAATAGGGGATGAATTGGTAGAGCACGTTCACCACTCCACTTATTTAGGAAGTTGCATCAGCCAGCGTCAACAAGTTAAACGCTGACGAAATCTCAGCACGGATACAGAAGGCTAGTTTCGCATATGCCAGTTTACGCCATCTCTAGCTTAGTAGACGTGATATCCGGCTGGCTATCGACCAAAGGGCGTGTGTACTGCTCAGCAGTCTGCTCCATCCTCCTTTATGGTTGTGAGTGCGACATGACCATTGAGAGTGGAAGACATGAGAAGCCAGGCTAGCTGTCTTTGACCATAGGTGCCTGTATTCTATCTCCCGTGTGAAGTGGTATAGTGGGGTAAGCAATACTGAGGTTAGATGTCGGTCGAGTGCTAGGTAAGGAGGGGAAATCAGTCGACGAGGCTGTGAAGCTACGTCAACTGAGATGGTTAGGACATGTGTTACGTATGCCTAGTCATCGCCTTCCTTGACAATCGGCAATGTTAGCTGACATAGAGTGAGGCTGGAAAAGAGCTATCGGAGGTCAAACCAAAACGTGGCACCAGTCAGTGAAATCCACAACAGTTAGTTTAAGCCACATACGAAGATGTAGACTTCGTGGTTGAGGTCCAATGGCGACTGGAGACAATTGGTGATATGGCTCAAAATCGTTGTCAGTGGCGTAGATGCATCCACTCCTTGTGACTTATAATACCCAATAAAACTATATGGTTCTTCAATATTATTATTCTCTTTGACTTATATCTCTGTTTACTGTCTCTATTTGGCGTTTCCTTTTACTTTCCTCTCTTGCTTTATGTGCTGAGTGAAGTGTGGCGACTCGAACTGCTGCACACCTGTGCAAAGTTCTATGTTGAAACCAGAGAAACAGACAGTATGTAAAGTAACAAATAATGGGTGTCACATGTTCAGCTGCGTGCTCGTGTGATGAAATTTCTGTTAAAGTGTGTTGCACTCTGTAACAAATCACTGAAATGATCACTTATAGACCTGTATACAAAATTATCAAACACATGTATTTTATGGGGTTACGAGAATCACCGTGAGTGCTCTAGAATGAATACTGGAGCCTAACTAGTTAAAATCCACGTTACTATGCTGGTGTGCAACAGCTGCAAGCTAATCGCATTCAGTAGCTGCATTCCTCCGAACACCAATGATACCAGAGAACTGTTCTCATTTGAAGTGACTAATAGATAATGCTTTCCTGTCTTCCATTTGACATTTTCAAAAATGGATCGGTAATATAGAACTTCCGAATTTCGTGAAAATTGTTTTGCATTATATCTCCAACACGTGCCACACAGCGATTTCATGTGCACGCAGTGTTTGGTTGTGTATGCAAGTGTATACATATATATATATATATATATATATATATATATATATATATATATATATATATATATATATTCATACAACGGAGACTGCTATTTCATTTCCGGTTCACCTGTTATAGATAGGTTCTCCTACCTTTTTAATTATTACTGTGTTATTACGGTGTCAATATAAAACCAGCTGTGGACTAGAAACACTTTTATTTACATGGGAATTTCACTTAGTATTAACAGAATCAGTGTATTCATATTGTATGCTAATATGTAGAATTACCTTTTATAACTTCATGTTGTGCTAGTCCTTACATGTGCTTTATTTTTCCAGGTGTACGGAGGTTGTCGAATATGAAATCAGCGGAAATATCATTCGGTCAAACTAACCCTAATACCCTTCATCAGAATTTTCTTTTGTAAATTAATGAAATGTTTAATATACTCTTGATTTCTACTTCCTCTAGACTTTTTCAGTGCGTCACTATACTATATGCTTTTGTAATAAGTGAATTCGGATTAACGCATGTTAAGCTTAGTGGAATGGAGTTTTACGATAGTATTATGAGACTGTTACTTTAGTCATTCGTAAGATTTCGTGTCTGTTTCTATACAATAGTACATTGTAAAACCTAAGTAAGATCTAGCAAGTTGAATAATAATTCTGTGCGATTCGATACGCAAAAGTCACTTTATCTAGCTAGTTACAAGTCTGTATACTGTTAAATGCCAAGTATGTAGTACAAGTAAATGTAGTAAATTAGGCTTGATAGCTACTTCACAAATCTGTTAATATGCAGTGACATCATCAAATAGCCTGTTCTAAAAACCAATGGTTGGAAACAATTGGTGAAATGGCTCAAAATCTTTCTCAGTGGCGCAGATGCGTCCACTCCTTGTGACTTATGATTTCCAATTAAACTGTTTTGTTCTTCGTTATTACTTTACCTTTCTCTCACAGCTCTTTTTACTGTCTTTATTATGCATTTCTCCTACTTTCTTCTCTTGCTTTGTGTGCTACATGGAATGTGGCGACTTGAACTGCCGCACATATGTGCAAAGGTCTATGTCGGAAACAGGCAGACAAATAGACTGTTCACTTGACAATGAGCAAAGAAACAATTTTTATTTATTTCTAATATGTCGTTGAACCATGTGATGCTATTCTTAATAATAATAATAATAATTTGCTTTATTCCAGAAACAGTACTAGTGGTACAGTGTGGAATTTTCAGCACATGTCTACAATATTTGCATCTAATTTTATCAAACATTTAAAAGGAGTATTTCAAAAAAATAAGTATAGAGACAACAACGAAAAACACAAAAATAATTTTAAAAAATGCGAAGAAATACCAAGAAGTAGAAAGGAAAATAAATAACATAAAATAATATCTCAGTATTGGGTAGTGGAAGCTATGATATGATTGAACATGGTGACAGTGAAGATATAGTCATACAAGAATTTATGAAATGATACTTAAGAATGTTTATTGCCAAGATGATCAGTTAATTTGATTGAACAACACTAAACAATCATAAAATAACGTTTCGGGGCATTTTATTGTCAGGTCTAATGCGGTGTTTGTGGTGGTAGTGTGAGTAATCCTGCATAATACAAATTTTAAGATGATGATAATGGCGTTCACAACCAAGGTTGTCAGATAATATTGCCGAACAAACAAAAAAACAGCAACCACAAAACTGATAACTACATGATGTTTAATGACAGGACAATTTTGTAAGACTCATAGTGCTATATATAGTCGGAACCAGTAGATACACAAAGGAAGGAATAAAGTACAATAAAGTAAGCCAATGTTAATAATTTAGGTAGCTAAGTATGTTTAAGAAGGTGTTCACTATAGAATACAAAAATAAGAGAGAAATAAAAGAGCCTAAAATTATGTTATCAACAACAAAGCAAGTCATAGGTTTCGCGCTTAACATTGTCTCTGTCACTTAGAACACGGGCCAAATATGGTATCGTTGAGTTCCTGTACTTGGTTGTATGAGCATATATTATTTTATACTGATTTCTGGTTCTACCTGATGAGATACAAGGCGAGAGTTGGGAATAGAGGGGGTGTTGCGGGTCGGAGACTATGGTTTTAGACCATTTCTCGCATGTATTCAGATGCCTTTCTACTAATGTAGTGACGAGCTCACTGAGTTTTACACCACCAGTCCTACTAACTACCTTCAACACCCTTCTCAGGATGGCATAAACCTTTTTCAGTAGCCCAGGAAAGACTAACGGGGAGCAGTAAAGTAGAATAGGTAAAATACGAGAGTTGACAAATTGTGAAAGTAGAGGTTGGGTGATTCCAGATTGTCTAAGTTTCTCAATGTTGTAGGTTAGACAGAACACTTTCTTAGAAATCGTTCGGAAGTGAGATGTCCAATTAAGGTCGGAAGACAGAACTAGACCGAGGTATTTTGCATTAGACTTAGTTTCAATTTTAGTCCCCTCAATGCAACCGGTTTCATGAGTACTTACTAGTGTTTGTAGATCTCGTTTATGCCTAAAGGAGAAGTCAATAGTCTGGCATTTTAAGAGGGATTCACCATGAGGCCATTTAGTTTAGACCACTGACTGATGTCCGACAGGAAGCTATTTAATTTGAAACATTCTGACTGAAACTTAACGGGTAGCGAAACAGTAAGGTCATCTGCATATTTGACGAAGTTGATTTCGTCTGAAAGAGGTAAGTCATGTAAGAAGAAGGAAAAGAGAAACGGAGAGAGAACAGCACCCTGAGGAACTCCAGCTTCAGTAAGCAAAGGAGAGGAAGATACATCATTATATACCGTGTACTGCATCCTATTAGAGAAGTAAGAGTGTAGCCAGTTGATAACCCAGGGTTCAGTTTGTGTAATGCTAAGCTTGTTTAACAAAAGGCCTCTAGGTACAGAGTCGAAAGCAGATGTATAATCCAGGAACGTACAATATTCAATACCCATCATTTTTATGATCAACAACTGCAGTATCAATATCAGTAAGCTTATTGAATACAAAGTATTCTTCCCCATCATTAGTCTCAACTTGGCGAAATTTGTTCATTGTGGTGAGGTTACCAAGTTTGGGTAAGAATTTCTTAGTAGAGCTTGCAGCAGTTCTATCTACTCTATGGATATTAAATAACTTACGCCCTTATGCATCTAATTACTTCCAGTATTACAACAGTATTCCTTATTCATTTGATGTGTGTACACTAAACAAGTCTTTCATGCATTCTCCCACAAATGCCAAGGTTTCTAATGTCACAAGTGTTAATAAGATTTGCTTCCCTGTTTTCAATACAAATGACGTTCTAAAATATCTCCAGTCGCTGAACCGTTCTTGTAGCCTAGGTCCAGATGGTGCGCCTGGTCTTATTCTTAAAAAGCGTGCAGATATCTTGTGTTATCCTCTGATGGACATATTTAGTGAATCTTTTTCCAGAAATGTCGTGCCAGCCGTTTGGAAGGACATTAAAACTGTACTTATTCCTAAGTCATCTACTGGAACATGCATTAAATTTAGACCTATTTCTATTATCTCTCCTTTTCTAAAAACTATGGAAAAGTTACTCTTACTTCACTTAAAGCCTTTAACGATCCCAAACAATTCGCCTATAAACACAGTAGAAGTGCTTTAGATGCAGCTGAAGTCTGGCATCACAACATTTTCTCCAGTATAGACAAGGGGGCTGAATTTGTTCGTTGCACCTTCCTAGATTAGATACCTACTTTCGACTCAGTACCTAGGGATATTTTGTTAAATAAGCTTGCTGAAACTCAAACTGAGTGCTGGATTGTTAAATGGCTTCATTCTTATTTCTCGGGGAGAAAGCACTACGCTGTATGTCAGGGGAAGTCGTCCACCACCAATTGTATTTTGTTTGACGATTTTAATGTACCTATGCATACGAAATGAACTTTGTCAAGCATGCGGGCGTTCGAACTATTCCAATGTCTGTTAATTCACGGCTACACTGTACTAAGGTGAACAGCCCTCTATCAGGAGTCAGAAAATACTTTAAAACGTCAGACTGTTAATTTCAGTTTCCTATGTGAAGGGAAGTTAGATGGAACTGTTAATAGCTTTGACAGTCGCAAAATGGATGATAGTAATATAGAAATCAAGTCGGACGTTAAGTATCTCGGACTAATTCCTCACACACCGCATCAGCCTTAAATGTATACTACATGCAGGTATAATGCCTATGAGCTAGGTATGCAAATCAAAGTAAACGTTTGTACGGTACATTCATTATTTACAAGACTAACTGTTATGTAGAAATTAAGATTTGACCAGTTATACAACGTTTAATATATTTAGACACAAGTAACCTACGCTGCTTGCTTATATGACGCACTACCTAAAGCTACGTAGCTATCTTAAAATAGTCCTCACTGAAAGTAATCTTCTATAGGTACTACCTTAGTGAGCAACTTAACAATATCTTTGAATTACAAAGTATAAGTGGAAATTCTGAGAACTCCCTTGGTAAAAGGATCGTCTCCTAGTAAAAAAAAATGTACCTTAGTCTTCATGAAAACGTTTACAGGTATTCATCCTGTCACCTCAGATGACTCACTGTTTGCAGTCACTTACAAAGTAAGAATAAATTTACCGAATACAGTGTGCTTATGATTTCTAGATATCATAATGCACCATAAGGAAAAAGCTGTAAACTTGTAGTTACAACAGTTAGACGCCCAATATAATTCCGAAAAACAACGAGTACGATTCCCAATCACAGAACATCATACTCTTCTACCCAGTCGTCTAACCGTATCAACAGATGTTTCGCCAAGAAAAAGAAGACCAGTGGTTCAAGGAAAATTTATTTAGGGTTTTCTTCAAAATTATGGGCATTTGTATTTATAGCCACGGAGAAATTACAAACATCAAAAAAAAATAGGAATTTCATTATTTGAACTGAAACAAGAATTCTGTATTCAGTCAATGTTTTCACCCCGAATAATAATCAGATTTACGTCACTTCCAGAGAACCACCCAATTGTTGACGTCAACAAGAAACATTATTCATGCTATTTAAAGTATTACATTTAACCGGGATCGTTTGCACAATCACCAGATCATTGCCATATGATGATATTTCATTCACAGAAAAGTTTTACAACATAATGAATAGCTGTAAAAACTGGTTTAAATACAGACAGTTCTGGTTAATTGATATGCAAGAATCAATAAAGATCGCAGATAATTCCTCCATATAACTTTGGTGTGCGGCATCGTATCTTATTATTGATTTGTATTTAAATTGGGTATTAGTTTGAAATGAGTGATTTATTTGTATGATTTCGTCAGAATTTCTATCGTATGTAACACCAGATGTGAATTGAACTAGATGCACATTAATATTGGTTACTATCAGGCAGATTTGTTTTGCTGCATCCACGTCAGCTGAAGCCCGCCATGTGTAACTGCATGGTTGGTTCGTAAGAGTAAGTTGGTTAGTACGAACAATGCTATTTCATTCCATGTAGGAGCTGCAGCTCTCGGCATAGTATAATTCAATGAAGACTTCACGTCTCAGGATATCAATGCAGCCTATTTTCGTGCGAAGAACAGTACCATTTGACGAAACAATGCTATTGGTACATGGAAATCACCTATAAATGATAACAGAGCCTTCTGTGGGATGTGTCTTTCTCCTTATCTGTGTTTCGACAGGAATTATCGTAAGTTGAAAGGTTCTCTGAGTAGATTTAATATATATACTTGCGCTGATTGGTGCAGTGTGATATGCGTTATGTGGATTCACTGTTTAAAAAATTTCTCGACTTTATTAATTTGAAGTGTTTCTCTATGCTGTTAACACTGTGCATAGCTGTTTAGAGTTGAGACATGTCCAGCTTATATTTGATGGCTATAGTTTACTGAATATGAGAATATGATTTCCGTAGGACTCATAAAACGTCTCGTTCTTCTGATGGTTTTGATTTGATCAGAAGCATAAATAACACGAAACTGTTAGTGCAGGTCCGTGCATAGAATTGTACAGTATTTGCATATATCTATAATCGTTTTCTAATTTTCCCTAATTGCAAGTGATGCATCTTCATTTTAGAAATATTTAAAAATCTTGAATCACTGTTGAATGGATTTCCGACAAGTGATTGCTGCTAATTTTAAATACTTTGCAATCAAAGTTGACGAACCTCTTCAGAACTTCTAGAAAAGGCATTTCATTGACTGTCTCTGCTCCACTCATCCGTATGTATAGTTGTTCCCGGCAGCACTAAACGTTGGATAATGGGCAACAATACATTTGCACTGCGATTAGGAATCGCTTCTATATATCCTTTGTGTGGGGTGGTGTCATATATGCCCAACACTCATTGTTGATTTGAACTCATTCTCCCTCTATTATATTTCCTTTTTATTAACACAGTCTCATCCACGTGAACAGTAACACCAACTCCGCCGAGTACTTGGGTCAGTCTGTTCATTTTCCACGATGCCACGTCTCTGCAGTATTGGTACCACTGTACTGCAGAGACTTCTGACATTTCTGTCTCATATGCGGTTGCTGTTACTGGTCTTCTTAGAACCCAGTTGTGACACATCATCAGAATCCTCGTTAGAGGTAAATGAGATTTCGCGAAAAATGTATCTAAGGAATCTATAAACTAAACAATAACGACATACCCTTTCGGACCGATTTTCTGCATCTGCACTCACTGCAACGGTAAACATAACCGTCGACGCACCTCGTGTATCTTTGGATATGCATTACACCTCCGCGCTGGCAAGTTTTCGCCTTCAGCCTGTTCTCTTAACAGTAATCAGAAACAAAGTCTGGAGCGAATTTGCACCGCAAGCGATTTACAGCATCCATTCCGAGTCACTCGATTGTCTGTTCGAGGTCATTCCTCCATCCTTAAGGTTGCTTCGGTTTGGGCTGCTAAAGTATAGAGTAACCGAGACATATATACTGTATACTTTAGCAGCCCAAACCGAAGCAACCTTAAGGATGGAGGAATGACCTCGAACAGACAATCGAGTGACTCGGAATGGATGCTGTAAATCGCTTGCGGTGCAAATTCGCTCCAGACTTTGTTCTTGATTACTGTTTGGAGAACAGGCTGATAACGAGGTCGAGAACTTGCTAGTGCGGAGGTGTAATGCATATCCAAAGATACACGAGGTGCGTCGATGGTTATGTTTGCCGTTGCATTGAGTGCAGATGCAGAAAATCGGTCCGAGAGGGTATGTCGTTATTTTTTAGTTTATAGATTCCTTAGATACATTTTTCGCGAAATCTCATTTACCTCTAACGACGATTCTGATGATGTGTCACAACTGGGTTCTAAGAAGACCAGTAACAGCAACCGCATATGAGACAGAAATGTCAGAAGTCTCTGCAGTACAGTGGTACCAATACTGCAGAGACGTGGCATCGTGGAAAATGAACAGACTGACCCAAGTACTCGGCGGAGTTGGTGTTACTGTTCACGTGGATGAGACTGTGTTAATAAAAAGGAAATATAATAGAGGGAGAATGAGTTCAAATCAACAATGAGTGTTGGGCATATATGACACCACCCCACACAAAGGATATATAGAAGCGATTCCTAATCGCAGTGCAAATGTATTGTTGCCCATTATCCAACGTTTAGTGCTGCCGGGAACAACTATACATACGGATGAGTGGAGCAGAGACAGTCAATGAAATGCCTTTTCTAGAAGTTCTGAAGAGGTTCGTCAACTTTGATTGCAAAGTATTTAAAATTAGCAGCAATCACTTGTCGGAAATCCATTCAACAGTGATTCAAGATTTTTAAATATTTCTAAAATGAAGATGCATCACTTGCAATTAGAGTAAATTAGAAAACGATTATAGATATATGCAAATACTGTACAATTCTATGCACGGACCTGCACTAACAGTTTCGTGTTATTTATGCTTCTGATCAAATCAAAACCATCAGAAGAACGAGACGTTTTATGAGTCCTACGGAAATCATATTCTCATATTCAGTAAACTATAGCCATCAAATATAAGCTGGACATGTCTCAACTCTAAACAGCTATGCACAGTGTTAACAGCATAGAGAAACACTTCAAATTAATAAAGTCGAGAAATTTTTTAAACAGTGAATCCACATAACGCATATCACACTGCACCAATCAGCGCAAGTATATATATTAAATCTACTCAGAGAACCTTTCAACTTACGATAATTCCTGTCGAAACACAGATAAGGAGAAAGACACATCCCACAGAAGGCTCTGTTATCATTTATAGGTGATTTCCATGTACCAATAGCATTGTTTCGTCAAATGGTACTGTTCTTCGCACGAAAATAGGCTGCATTGATATCCTGAGACGTGAAGTCTTCATTGAATTATACTATGCCGAGAGCTGCAGCTCCTACATGGAATGAAATAGCATTGTTCGTACTAACCAACTTACTCTTACGAACCAACCATGCAGTTACACATGGCGGGCTTCAGCTGACGTGGATGCAGCAAAACAAATCTGCCTGATAGTAACCAATATTAATGTGCATCTAGTTCAATTCACATCTGGTGTTACATACGATAGAAATTCTGACGAAATCATACAAATAAATCACTCATTTCAAACTAATACCCAATTTAAATACAAATCAATAATAAGATACGATGCCGCACACCAAATTTATTTGGAGGGATTGACTTCAATCTTTTTCTTTTCTCTTAAATATTTGTAACTCATCCAACGCATACTTGTGTTTTTTATGTTAGTGTGAAGGCAATATTTCTAATTGCCTTATGTGCTCCATTGAATTAACAGTTAGCTGGTTGAACTTACAATCTGATATCAAAAGCGCAGCAACCGTGTTATTTCACCGTGAATCATATTCACGTAATGTAAATAATACTTATCCATGCCTGTAAAACTGGTGTGTCCTACATGGAGAGGAATAAATATACTTGTTTTAATATGGAGCTCACTCTGACAGTGCTTGAATATGCACTCGGTCAACATATGCATACACCAACACGGTATCACCCTGAACATGAACCGTCTACTCTTAACTTACCACCAACACACCAGAAGGAGGACGTTGGTAACATCAGGTTCCTTCCAACCCTTGGCAGCAGTGACCACATAGTCATCACTCTTACGTTTAAGACTCATTTTCTCATACACAAGTCAACATCTGCTCGTCCAAACATCTGGAAAGCAGATATACTGGGGATCCGGAACGCAGCAATTGTAGCTCACCGGTCAGTTGATACAAGTCGAGCTGTCAAGGAAACTTGGGTAGGATTCAGGAATACACTAGATTGTGTCACTCCACCTTGTACACTGCTCGAAAGCTATCGCATAAGCAACCTTGGACTACTAATGAAATAAGGAGGCTATTAAGATGGAGGAAGAACTTATGGGACCAATTTATCATGACAGGAAGGAAAAATTTCCAGAAGGACTGCCTCAAAATTCGAAATCTCTGTAAGTACGTGATTGACAAGAGTCATTTAGAGCACGACAGACAGCTGGTGTTGGAATGTGTACACTATATCAAAAGAATGTACTCATATATCAAACGTCAGACTACAACTAGCAGTGGTATACCGTCACTCATAAGCAGTTCTGATGAGGCGGCCGAGTCAGACGAAACGAAGGCTGAAGAGCCCTCGGAACACTTCCGTGATGTTTTCTCGCCTAATCGTACCACTCACGGGTGTAGCGAGGTCGATAATTTAGCCACTGAAATGCCCACAGTTGTGGTAGAGGATGCAGTGGTTCTCAAACTACTGTCTAAGCTGAAGCCATGCAAATCATCTGGACCTGATGGACTTCACCCTAGACTGCTAATCTCCTTGGCAGATTTAATAAACATTCCAAATACTGAGATTTTTCAAGTGTCTCTGACCCAGGCTAGACTACCCAGGGACTGGAAGGATGCCATTATAAGCCATATCTTCAAAGAGGGGAACAGACAATTGTCATCTAACTACCGGTCAGTAAGTCTGACCTGCATTATAGCAAAGGTATTGGAAACAATTACAAAGGATCAACTTTTAGCTCATGTGGAGAAACATGGCTTGCTGGAGATGGAACAGCATGGATTCTGATTAGGATGATCCTGCCTGGCAAACCTACTATTGCCTAGGGAAGACTGGGTTGAGGCCAGAGATAAAAACCTTCTGTTGGACGTGGTTTTATCGATCTTAGTAGGGCATTTGATGAAGTATCCCACTCAGGTCTCCTTAGCAAACCTAAACGTTTCGGACTAGACCAGTGTCCACGTGAGTGGTTAAGGGATTACCTAATAGATCGAAAGCAGAATGTGAGGGTTGACGGTGTACTATCAGAGTGGAAAGCACTATACAGTGGAGTGCCTCAGGGAACTATATTAGGCCCCTTGCTTCTCCTATTATACGTTAATGAACTACCGGGAATTCCTACCTCATCTTCAGTATTGTTTGCTGACGACATTAAGATCTGGAAAACTGTAAATAATGACGATGATAGGTCGGCCCTACAAACTGATCTAGATAAATTATTTGAGTGGTCGAACATGTGGAGTTTGGAAATGAATTCTAGGAGAAGCGCGATAATATATATATTTACTCCTGTTTATGCAGAAACATACCAATTGTACAGGCATGTTTAAGTTATTACATAGTTTACACATATTTCGATTTGTGGTGAATTTATAGTTTGTTTGTTCTTTCTGACATTAGAGTCAGTCGGAACAGCCTGCAAAATAGTATGTTTGTGTAACACATTAAGAGATATAGAAATATTGTCTTCGCATTAAAAAAAACCCAGACATCAGATGGATGTAATACAAATATCTGGGAAAAATAAAGCTTGAAGTCAATTCTCCTATATAACTTTGTTGTGAACAGCATCCTTGACTTTAAGTTTATTGATGTATTATTTTGAGGTCAGTGATGTATTTATTCCATTTTTTCAGCAGTCTTATCATAATTTTATAATAGGAAAGAAATTTGATCGTTTTTACGAAAACTAGATAAGGTCATGTTGGATTGTTTTACTGCATGGAATGGGGCCGAGGTCGGTTACAGAACTCTCCATTGGCTCCATTTGTGTCAGCATGACAGAGTGTACACGTAAGTTGAGTAATACATTGAAAACTATTTGAAAAACAGTTGCTTCTTTATTTCAGATCAAGAATACTCCTTGTACAGAATGTTGGCGAGCGTCTTCAAATGGTAGCATCAGATCGTTCATGGAATTTGAGTGTGAATTTACTTAAATGGTCAGGAGTCCAGCTTCATTTCAGTTTAAATGTAGGGTGGTTCGACCTCGACCAGGAGGTATATAGAAGTGTAGGCTCAGCAACAGAATCCCAGAAAGAGAAAGTATATGAACATGAAAAGAAAATTAATGTTTTATGTAGATATACATGTTTATAAATATATATAACCGTATAGTAAACATTTCCTATATTCTAGTTGTGTTTTCATGTATTTTTGCCAAGTCTTAGAGTTCACTTAGTGTCATAATATATATTAATGAGTTTAGGAGTTATGGTGTTCTAACAGCTGATGCGTTTTAGAATTAAGTGGTTCGGTCTGGCTGGGATAGTCATTGGGATGAAACAGTTTATATAGCGAGTGTTTGAAGGTTATAACAGAGTGACAGGTCCTTATTTCTAGGGGTAAACTGTTCCAGATCTTAGAATACATAACAATGAAGAAGTTTGCACGGAGTGCTGTTTTGCAGCTTTTCCTAGATACTGTGCACGTTTGGTTACGAAGGTTGTAAGAGCCTTCCGGTGAGAACTGTATCTCCTTGCTGTCTGAGAATGATATTTTATGCGAGACTTTAAAGAAGAATGTTAGGTTAATGCTGAGTCGTCTCATCCAGAGTGGGTCGATACCTAGAGTTATACACCTTGATGTGTAGTCCTTTTTGCAGTCAAATCCTAGTAGTTTAGACGTGAAGTATCGTTGGACACTTTCTATTTTAAGTTTGTCACTTACACGAGTGCTGCTGAGAATAAATGGACAATATTCTAGTAGTGGTCTGACACATGTTTTATATAATAATAATTTCGCTTCATAGTTGTGGAAATTCCTGAGTATGCATCCTATGAGCATCCTTGACTTACGCGTCTGTGTCGCCACTTGCTCAGACAATGTCAGGTCACCAGAGTACCTGAGTCCTAGGTCAACAACACTTTGGAGTTTAGGCAAGTCAATAGATTCAAGTACTAGTTTGATATTTATTGAGTGTGCACCGAAACAGATCCAACCACATTTGTTAAGGTTGAATTTTAGGTTCCATGTGGAGGACCATGCAGTTACTCTATCTAGTTCTTCCTGAACAGCTTTCTGCAAGTTTATTAAGTCAATCACATTGGAATTTGTAAGCTACTTTAAGATCATCTGCAAAGATGAATGGTTTACCAAGTGAGAAACAGCTGCATATGTTGTTGACATATAGAGTGAATAGGAGGGGGCCTAAGACGCTACCTTGAACTACTCCAGAAGTGACCGGACTAGGTTCAGAGTTTACAGACCCCAGTCTAACTACTTGTGACCTATTGTTAAGGAATGATTCAAGCCATCCTAATAATGGGTTATCGATATAAGAATAAAACGTGTGCCCTGTGGTAGAGTGTGATTCCATTTTGGGTATAATTTATTTTGATAAGGTCAAGGTGATATGGTTATGAGCAATAAATTGTGCTCGAAACGTCATCAGTAAACATTACTGTTTAACGATGTGAGACTTTATCAAAACAAAATATACCCATAATGGAATAATAATGGGTTACTTATTCCTAAGGAGTTCAGCTTATTTATTAGAAGCAAATGGTCAACGCGGCCAAAGGCTTTGGATATGTCGAAGTAGATGACTAGTACTAGTTGTTGTTTGTCTCGATTACATAGGTAAAGAAGTTATATATAGTTAAAGAAGTCAAGGTGACAGGTCATGCATGATCTGGATTTTAGGAATCCATGTTGGTTGGGACTTAGAATATTGCAGCTGAGCATATGTTTGAGAATATCACCTTTAACTATTCTTTCCATAATTCTAGATGTTATGGGTGTATTATTGATTGGCTTATAGTTGTTGACTTCAGTTTTCGATCCGCATTTGTGTTTGGGTATTATAAATGTGGATTCCCCTTTATCTGGATAGGTTTGACTTTCTAGGGACATTGTAAAGATCTTAAGTAATAAAAAGGAAATGTCAGAACCACCGTGTTTATTAAGATACGATGATATACCGTCAAAACCAGCGCTACTAGAGCTTTTAAGAGTTTTAATGGCTTGGTTAATATTAGAATAAGTGAAATGAATTGTGCTGATTTGTTTCAGCGCTGAAGAAGGAGGGAGTTCCATTGTAGATTGTAAACCGAGAAGTGGACTTGTGGCCCTAAGGTAGTTAGCTGCAAACATCTCGTTAAACAGTTCACACATGTCTGCATGGTTGCTGTATAGTTTACCCTTGTTTATAAGAAGAGAAATTTTATGGCTTTGGTGATTCATTCGTTTCTTTAGGATTTCTGTGAGAGCACCTACTCTGGTGGTGCTGGCTAGTGCGGTGCATTCTTCATTTCTCATACGCAATTTATGAGCTTTCGAGATGGAGCTAAGAGTACTAAGTATTGACCCTAGTGTACTAAAGTCGTGTCGTCTGAAGTAACTTGTTGACAGTCTCTTCAGTTTTGAGCGATCTTTTGGTTGAATAAATTGCTTCTTAAATTTTGAGACTTACTGTTTGCAATGGGATCACAGCTTCTAAGCATGTGTTTGACTTATAGTGAAAGATGTCTAGAGCTTTCGAGAGGTTATCAGTATAGAAGTACTTTCTCCATTCTGAGGATATTAACACTGATTTCACTATAGTCCAGTCTGCCTTACTGTAGTTCCTGTAAGTTATTTGTTGTGAAGTAGGGGTATGGGTTGCATGGCTACTTAGTGGAAGTGGTAGTGCTCACTGCACTGTTTTGTGGTCACTTCATGAAAACTCAGAACCTACCAAGGTTGATAGGGGACTTATATTGTGGTAGAAGATTAAGTCTAGTACCTCTTGTAGAGGCAGTGACAGATTGTTTCCAGCCAAGTATATCCAATGTGCCCAAGAACTTATCCAATTTAGTTGGGCCTGTGGGTATATTCCAGTTGATTTCTGGTAAGTTAAAGTCTCCACATAGGATCTTATGATCGTAGTGTGGGGTGGATAATTGTTCTAGAGTATTAATAAGTTGGGTCTCGTAATTACTAGAGGTGCCAGGTGCTCTGTAGGTGCATCCAATTAATACTATTGCGTTATTTAAGTGTAAGTTAAACCATAAAGTCTCAGGCATGTTAAGTGTACTACTTTCTAGCTGTGATACAGTAAGTGCATTCAGAAAGTACATGAGACAACCCCCTCCTTTACCACCTTCCCTGTCACACCGAAAGTGTGTGTGGTTATCTAAGCTTATCTCTTCATCCAGTATGTTCGAATTACACCAGGATTCAGTGATGACAATTATAGGGGGTTTGTATATTACTGTGAGTGCTCTGAGCATCAGTAAATTATTTAGAACAGATCTAGCATTTATGAGGAACAGGTGAAGATGAGATTTGAAATAGCATTTGAAGTATTTAAGTTCGTTAATCAGCCCCGAATATGGTTCAGCACTCGGTAGTACTGTTTGACATGAGGACCCTATGTTAAGAGGAGTTTCAACACCATGCTCATCTATGTCTATCGAGTTAATGTGTGCTGTTTTCGGTGAAGAATTAGGAGTTGGAGTACTGAATTTGCTATAGGCTAAGGCATTTCTATTTTTAGTTAAGCTAGAAACGTGGGTAGGGATCTTTATCTGTGCATGTATCAAGTGTGCTTAATGGATGCGTGTGCACTACACTGTTCCTGTATTCATGCAAAGGGGGAGCCAGCACTAGCGGCTTAGGAGTGTTAACATCCCTACCAGCTGTTTTTCCAACGCTGACAGGGACGCAGGGGATAAAAATGATTGGGACCTTGTGAAGACCACGGTTTATTATTCCATCTATTGTTTGGTACTAGTTGTGTCCTTGTATACGTTTCGTGTATACTGCTTTGTGGGTTAGTTCTCAGCAGACTTGTAGCATATGTCCGATCAAAATTTATTTGTGTGCCATACTGTGAACACCCTGAGATGTTGGCGGTCGAGTTCTGACTATTGCCACTTATACTATTGAGGGTGTCATTGTTGTGACGTTGGTTATCAGTGTGTGCCATGGTGCTATTTCACATCTTGTGGGTGCCAATACTATTGACCGTGGGGAATGTGGGCTTATTTATCCTGCCATTGTTGTTGTCGGCATGATTTGGGGTCATATTTTCCTTTTTTACCAATCGACTTATGGCTAGGAGAGGACAGGGTCAACTTTCGGGGGATTTTGACATTTTTTCTGGCAGTATTTAGTGACATGTCTATATCTACGGTGATAGGTGGTATAGTTTTATTGGCTATTTGATCACAATTTAGTGGCCTTTCGGTTGGTGTCGCTCTCTGAGAGGGTAATTCTGTGTGGTTTGAGAGGGGTGGTGCGGTGGATTCTACGGTATCTCTCAAAGAGTTGGGTATAATTGCTGCTTGCAATGTCCCATTATTTGTTTTACAATTAGACTTAGTGAGATAACTATATGCACGCCTTTCTATGATTGCCTTGTCCACCGCAACCCTTATTAGTTTGTAGTTTCTGGCTTGCGATAGGGTGTGTTGGGAGTGAATGAATTTTCTGGCCTCTGCTGGTGTTTCGAACTGAAAACAAATAGGACAACACTTTTCGTGTTGACTCTTCTTCAGCCCATAAGCATTTAGTCTTGGAGTTGGGCATTTTCGCCTCACTAAGTAAGATACACTGTACCTTTTTAGTGCCTCATTGTCCGGGGCGTTGTAAACAATAGCACTTAGTTTAGCGTCGAGTCGTTTTGTTCCTTCTGTAGTAACAAAGTTAATGAGGTTATCCACCTTAGATACCGATTCTGTGTCAAGTTTGTAAAGGTCTACTGTTTTCATGAGGATAGTTAAAGGTGTCAGTTCACAGACCTGCGATCTGATATCGCTGATCTGATCTGATAATTTGGATATTTTGGTATTGGTTTCAGAAATTCCAGGATTTACTGACTTATTGTTTTTACTCCCCTTAACTCGGCCTTAAGTTCTCCTATAGACAACTTTAGAAGTTCTATTTCTGAAGATAGTACTGAAACAGAGCTTGATGACTGGAGTTTTCGATAAGCACATAAGGTGTAGGGAGGGGTTCTGTATGAGCAGAGGGTACTGCATTTTTAGGAGTAGTGCTAATACTAGCTGTCAGTACAGTTTTATCCTCAGTTTCAGCTCGACGCTTGCGACATACAAGTGAGTTATGTGGCTCACTATAACCGTTCGTAGGAAGTGTGTTGCTTGATGTAGCAATCAAGGACATAAAATTAGTCATCAGATTTACAGGGGATTGAGTTCGTTGCTTAATACTTCGATTAACCATAACTATTTGCTATGAGGGTTAGTGGTTATAGGTATGGAGGAGGTAGAGTACTTGCGGAAGGATTACAACAAGATAAATTTTATGCAACGAATCACGCAAAAATGTAGCGAAAACGGTGAACGTTCCTCATAAGTCAAAAGTCTTATACGTCGTACTCCCCAGGGGAAACAGAACTACCTGATGTTAACGTACAGAAGGACCTAGGAATCATCTTCAGCAATGATTTGAAAACAACTGCAAATTGCAATGCAGCCGCAGCTAAGGCTTTCGAATGCTATGGGCACTCCGAAGAGCTTTCGAAAGATTAGGTGAATCTATGTCCAAAGTACTCTAAGCAACACATGTCAGGCCTCACCCAGAACACTGCATACACAGGAAGGACATATCTTAGAAAGAGTACAAAGGGTGGGCACTAATTTAGTTAGTGGTATCTCACACCTTCCTTATGACAAAAGGAAGGGCACTTAAATCTCTTCCCGTTATCATACTGAATGAACAGAGGCGACTTAAATTTAGCTTACCGTATACTCAAGGGTGATTTAGGAACTGACTTTTCTAACCTTTCCTCCATTTCTGGGATACATTTACAGGGTCTCCGCAAAAAGGTGTTCAAACTGAGGACGATTAAAATACGTGCAGAATTTAGATTATCTCACTGAGTGTTCAATAACTGTACCTCCTTACCTGATTCATTAGTATCAGCTCCATCGGTGAACGCTTTCAAAGAGAAGTTGGGTCTCTGCAGATATATATTTTGTGAGGATTAACGCAGGACACAAGAGCCTACTATCCACATCATGTGAATCCGAATCTACTTTGTTTCTCTATCAGTACACTTAAGTAGTAGGTTCTATTTGTTGACACATTGTTTCTCTCCTGTATCACTAAAGTAAGCATTGCAGCTGTTTCAAAAGAACGACAAACCAGTTTCTAGAAAAAAAAGACAGCAAAATCAAACAATAACAAATATTTGAAAGGACATTGGACATTGTTCAAAGGACATTGGTCCGCATATTAATTCAAAGTGACCAATCTGAAGCAAAGCTCGCCTTAGGTTATCGCTCAGGCGGGAATATAAAAGAGTGGTCTGCCTGAAACGATGGAGTAGTTCCAAAGTTCGTACGTTCGACTAACACTTACCATTTATCTAGGTTTATTTATTTTTACATTTCTTTTATTATTAACGAAACAGCTGAATATAACTGAATGGTTGATAATAACAGGCTTTGATAACTTTGATTTTTGGCTGAAACAATAGCATGCGCATTTCGTTTACTCTGATAATCCTTTGTTTCTGAGGTAATAAAATTCCATCATATGACTGTTTTCCTGGTGCCCCCTCATATTTTAACAGTTTATCTACCTGTCCTTGTTGATGCAATCTTCCATGTTGTTTCTCTAATCTCTATGTAATTATTTAGCAAGTTCTCTAGAGAACTGCTGATTTCTTTCCTGCTTCTGAATGATAATTCGAATTCCTCTTATACATGTTTTTCAATAGATGGTTAATGTTTTTGTTTTATGCCTCAGAAATTCAGTGACTACTCGAAGGTATTTGACATGCACCGCGGAACCGTATTCTTGGACTGAGGAGCAAACGTAGTAGTAGTTCTAACTTGTCCAGAATCAGACTAAAATAATAGTATGCATTTGGATGGTCTTATTTTACCGTGATAAGACTGAAAATCTGAACCAACTTAACTACGTGTTGAGTAATCCTCGTGCCTTGTCGCAGTATACATCAGCATACTAACTTCATGTGAAACGTGACTGCTTCAAGCGTCAAGGTAGTTGTATAAAGCCTTCGTACTTTCTCAGTGACTAGGCTACTTAAATAGAACAATAGGCTTCACTTGGCCATAAATCTTAGTAATTAGTGATAAGTTACTTAGTGTTTCGGTGGTTTTATGAGATTAGATAAATGTGTGCAAAATATGTGAAATATCCTATAGTGACTTTAAGAAACATTTTAAGTCATCGCCGTTGTTTATTTTGTTTTCCACTGTATTAAAAACACATTGAGAAATTCCTGTTGTTTGTGTTGGAGCCATTAGTAACGTAGATTTATCATCGGCACAATTGCTGAGGTTTTTAACTACTTTGTCGATATAGGTTCATATTATTCTCGTTAAGATCTTAATTTTAATGAGTTTTGCTGTGTATTTTGACTATCTGATGCTTTCAAACTATTTCAGTTTCTTAGTCCTCTCCTGTTCTGCGTAATGTGTGATCGTGAATCCAGACTGAAGGCTATTGAGTCAGCTATTGGTATCTTTCCGGATTTCCCAATAAAGGGCATTCATTTTCGGTACGAAACATTTGCTGAATAATTCTTGGATTTTTAGGGATTTTTTCGGTGTATACCGAAACCCTGTTTTAACGCAGCATTTGCTGGATGAAGTATACAATATTGCTACATGTAACATACAATGCGGAAAGGTATGTCGTACTTATTAACCTTCTTTACAATATATTAGAAAATAGATGTTGTTATAGGCCTTGAATCACGTGGTTTTCTTATTGGACTAGCTCTGGCTCTTCGATTGAATTGTTCCTTCGTCCCTGCTCGAAAAGCAGGAAAACTTCCAGGTCCTTGTTACTCTCAGGCATACGAGTTAGAATATGGAACTGTAAGTCTCTGTTGCAGTAGATGTAGTATTTTGTCTTATTTTTAAATTGCTTATAGTTATATACAAATGCGGTTTAGACCAGTAGAGAGTTGATTAAGGTTAATATTGAGAAACTGAATCATCTGAATGCAGTAATGCGGTTATTAGATCACGAGTTCCAACTCCCCTTACCTTCTATGTACACTGAAAGTGTTTAAGAGTTCGGTACTATCCTATAACCTATAGGTTGAGAAGTGGTAAGAATATTTCTTCGCGATCGCAAATTCCAAAGACGTATGCATTAAACCATATATACACATATATATATGTCAGCACCTACACAACCCAATAGGTGGAGACAGAAAGCTTGATGGCTGAGTGAAACGTAGAAATTTCTAACGTATAATTAGTCCGTGTACCTGTATTTAAGAAACTTAGCGTAATGGTGGTAAACTCTTCTAGTACTAATATCGAAGCATTATTGAAATATCGGCTTATTTATCTTTCATGGAGTTTCTGTTCAGTAATTCCTGCAATCACTTGATGTGAAGCAATACTCCACATAGCAATTCTTTTAGTTTAGTGGCCAGTATGAAAGTCCTGTTAATATACGATTTATTAACACTACAGACTAGGATAAATATCTTTCGTCACTTTCTATTGACCAGTTATCATACTGTGCAAGTAGCTTATCACCAAAAATGCTTTTTTCAAAGTATAAATGTGAATTCTCTTTTAATAGCTCATCACATGATACCAACAGTGGTTAGCGGCCAGATTTGAATGTGCATTATATTCAGCTCGTCTGCAAACAAGAATTTTAAGACAGATAACTTCAAGCATGCCTACATTCAGAGCCTATGACTAAACGTCACTTAACAGATCAGGTGAACTGAATTCGATTCGCAAAGTGTAATGCTGATAATTGAGTTTAGGTATTCTCAGTCATTCAAATCGCTCAGGCATCTTCATCAATGTTGTACGCAAGTCTAAACTTATTAGAATCTATAATAGAATTACATATAAGTCATAAATTCCCCCTTAACTTTTCAGTTTAGATATGTTACTTCTTATAAGTAAGTATATGATGGGTTAGAAGCACACTTAATCTACAGAAGTTAATGAATTTGACTACGGTGGGTCGGTTTTCGACATAGAACTTTGCACATATGTGCGGCAGTTCAAGTCGCCACACTCCATGTAGCACACAAAGCTAGAGAAGAAAGTAGAAGAAACGCATAATATAGACAGTAAACAGAGCTGTGAGAGAAAGGTAAAGTAATAACGAAGAACAAAACGGTTTAATTGGAAATCATTAGTCACAAGGAGTGGATGCATCTGCGCCACTGAGAACGATTTTGAGCCATGTCACCAGTTGTTTCCAGCCATTGGGTTTTACCGTCCCGAGGACCCCAACCAGGAAGTCTACACCTTCCTACGTGGCTTAGACTAACTGCTGTAGATTTTATTGACTGGTGCCTTGGTTTGGTTTGACCGCCGCTAGCTCTTTTCCAATGTGACCCGATGTCAGCTAACATTGCCCACTGTCGAGGAAGGCGATGGCTAGGAATGCATACGTAACACATGTCCTAACCATCTCAGTCGATGTAATTTTACAGTCTCGTCAACTGATTTCCCCTCCTTACCTAGCACTCGACGCCTAACCTCAATATTGCTCACCTTATTATGCCACTTCACGCGTAAGATAGAACGCAGACACCTATGATCGAAGACAGCTAATCTTTTCATGTCTTCCACTCTCAATGGCTAGGTCTCACAACCATAAAGGAGGACGGAGCGGACTACACATCAAATAGATGTAGTTTTTTCCGCTTTGTCACTACGGACGTCCTTAATATGAAAGCTCCCCTCGTCATTAAGGCATCATAAGTTTACTGAAAGGTGAGAATCTCTTTAGTTCACTTGGTCTTTACATGCAGATATACATGTTTATTAAGAATTGCTTTTCAACTATCAAACACGAACAAGCCTTTTCTGTCTGAACTATTTTAAGTGAAATGATATTATTGTCTGAAACCTGACTTCAGCGCAATATTTAGCAAAGAGCGAAATGATTTGAATTTCTTCATGAGGGATATAATTGCGTCTCCCGATAACCATCTATACATATGTATTGACCATTTTCTATTGACTTGGATTTTAAACTTCTTGGTCACTTGATTTACTTTTTACTATTTGATGTATTTCGTCTATATTAAAGTGTTTGGTTACAGGATTTCATCATTAGCTGACATGGGTTAGAGAACCATTGGAAAACCTGGGAGTACTGGACAGCTGTTTCCCCCTAGTTTGGGTGCATGCTGATGAAGAATCCCAAACTAGGACGAAACCGCTGTGCAGTACTCCCAGGTTTTCCAATGGTTCTCTAACAAATGCCAGCTCATACATATTAACGTGTTTGTTAATTGAATTTTCGTTTGAATACCAGGCTTCTAGGAATTCTCTGGCACTTTTGGTGTTTCCTGTGTCTAAGATTTTGACATTATCCCAATCAAATTGATGTCCATAATTGTCTTCTGATTGTTACACCTGACACGTATTTGTCTTTTTCTGTTCTTTCGGTGTAATAGGATACTCTAGAAATTCAGAGAGATTCTGTCAAACCTGGGGATAATATAATGATGTTCGATGATGTAATGGCTACTGGAGGAACCTTAGAAGCGTGTGTCAAATTAGTTAAACAGGCAGGCGCAACAGTCTCGTCCAGTTTAACGTTTATGGAGGTGGACGTTTTGCCTGGACGTAAAAGGTTGGAAGATCTTGGAGTGAGTGTACACTCAATCTACCATATTTAACGGAAATATTTTCTCCAAATTGTTTATAGAACAAAAATTCCTATTCTTGCTCTCAACTATCCTTTAGCACAGGAATGTTTTATACTCACAGTATAATGTGTTGAATGCCTTATTATTACTTAGCTAAATGATTCGTTCTTCTATTATTTTGCTACTTATTTTTTAATGAAACCTGATGATATGATGAGAATTGTCTTTCTTTAACTTTACGTATTTACTGTTAATAGACTGTTTACGTCTTCCTTTCTTCTATAACTGTGTATGCGTGCTTCGTTTTACTTAATAATATATGACCGACATACATTTATTTGTCTTTAATTAAATTAGTTTGATTATTGTCGGGTAAGAAAGAAGACGATTGTTAAGAATACATTTCACATAACAGTCGGAATCAGTTAGAAACAAATTAAAGTTCACACTATTCACGAGACATTCTTCATAAGTTAATACCAAATTTTCGAATATAATCACCACTTCGCCTCATAGATTTAAATAATTAAGCTAAAGCTCTAATCTGTTTAGACTTTCGAGAATCTTAAAATATGGAATTACCAAATTGCTGCATGATTTGTTGACAATGCACTGTTGAACACAGTATTTGAGGGTACTCATTTATAAACCATGTAACTCTTCACAATTGTGGGAATCAACTTACTTTACTGAGCTGTGCAGTGGAAGGTGTTAGGCTGAATTATAATTTTAATAACAAACATACAACGTGAATTTAGCACTTAAGTTATAACAAAGGAGTTCTTAAGGCATTCAAAACCTGCAGCTATATTAATCGTGAGGCATGATAAGACATAAATTATAATAATACATTTTTGTAATCAATGTGGAATGGGATATATACAGATAACCTTTGCATGTGGTTTCACATTTATGACAGTAATTTTCACCCGATATCTGCCTAAATTATGAAGACGTTTGAGTTCGGAATGTAAACTGCTTTTAAAGAGTCAAATTATTCATCGTGCGTTTATGTTCTTCGGTAGGTTACTAAGTGGTGCTCTTTAGACTACACTACCTTCTTCTCAATCACTATTGATCATTCCGTTGGATCACTATAGGAAATACAAATTCAATCTCACCTACTGCTAAGAATTCATTCTGCTGCCTAGTGACGTATTGAGTTATCCTTGAGTACAGACTTATTACATGTTAAGTAGTTTGTATTTAAATAATTTAGATGATAGTCTTGTATTTAGACGACGATTTATTGACTAGAATACGATTCCGTCCTGGAAACCAGGGAGCTCTGGAGAGCTGTTATACCGTAGTTCAAGACACTTTTGAAGTGATAACCTGTGGCACTACCATCTCACCAGACCCGGTGGACACCACCGGTCACGACTTCTGATTAGAATCCTACCATTTTTATCTCAGTTTTAGTCACTGTTACACCTTCAGCTATTTTTCTATTGACACAAGGTTTTGATGCTCCCATTTCACGAAATTGACGGAGTTTGTGATTGACAGGTCATTGTTTCTCGATCCTGTGACTCAGTTTTAACAAGCTCACCTTTTAAAGTCATAGGTAGTATGTTTGGTGGGGTCGTGGTTTTTCACTGCTTAAGAATCCCTAATTGAGTCAAAGCAGCTGTCTAGTACTCCCTGGTTTTCATTGATTACTTTACTGGTTCCTAACGTAATCCATCTCAAAAGCAATCAACTTCACACTAATTCATTATTTTAAAAAGACATTTTTCATGATGTAGATATTGATGAACATTTGTTCGGTGTTTTGGTATCAGTCCAGTTCTAGCGTTTGTGTGTTCTACAATTTTCTGTGAGCATTCATTACAAAGTCAATATAAACCACGGCAATCCTTAGGTTAACTAGTATCACTTCAGTCTTATTCATTAGACAAGTGGGTAGTTGCATCACTGTATTGAAACTAATCTTAACAACGATAAGAAGAATGAACAAATACATGGTGCGTAGCTGTTCTATAGATGAAACTTTATTGAACACAAAAAGGTGAAGGACGTGGGATTTTAAGTGACAAGTGCTGGGTGTAGTCTGCGTAGTGTTAGGATAATCGCAGAAGAACTCAGTCGGGTGCGATATATGCAGGTAGAGTTGACAGCTGTAGAATGATTGTTAACAGAAACTCTGGACAGATGACTAAAGTCAGCTTGTATACAATCTGGTTCATAACATCACTGAAACCAGAAATACACATGCTTCAAATTACCTAGTTATGGATACATTATAGAAATTTCGTTTACGTGTGATGTCTTCAGTAGTTTGATGGATTTGAAAACGACCGTCTTCTCTTTGTTTCTTCAACGTGTCAACTGATAGTGTGTAGTGTTTTTCGTAGGGAACTTATTTCATTCTGCTTACTAAGGAGTTTAAAGATGATAGTTCCCATAAACAATAATCTATTGCACCTAATCATCATGATGATTATTCGTCTCTTTCTTTCGGTAAATAGCTTGGCACCTCAGCAGAGCATCTCTATTTTATTCCATTCTCTGTTTATTTGTTTGTTTTAACTGGCCCCACGACGGTTCACTACCTTTCGTTGCGTCTTCACATGATGTCCTCCACGTTATGCTAGGACGCCCAACCCATTACTTTCCATCTGACTTCAACTGTAGTACCTGGCTTATTATGTCACTGAACGGTCTCCACAGTGTATGTCCACTTCCTCCTGTAAATTTCTTGACTAGAAAATAGTTTCAAAACAATTAGTCCTTTCTATAATTTTGGATAATGTTATTAAAAGAAGGAGGTTATCTGAAAAATGCAATGTATTCGCGCAATATATTTTGAGTAGTCTGATCACACATTTACATGTCAAGTGATTTTATAAAGAACTAAAGGCCAATCAAAATACACAAAGTGACAAAAAGGATTTAAGATTAATAACAGTATATAACACTGCGTTTGCTTGTCTAACCAGGTCAGGATTATCAAGGTAGGTTGAGAGCAATAACAAATTGTTGTTGTGCACACAGGGAGGAGGGGGTTTAATTTTACGAATAGCCAACGCCTAAGCACCCTTGACCGTTTATAAAAATATCTTTCAAACTAGTTTTGACATCAATCCTGTGTTTCATATCGATTAGATGTCTAGCTGTATACGAAGTTGGTAGTCTGCCACCTGCGTCTATCAATTTACCGAAGTTCATCTGTTTCTCTAACCACTTCAGAATATGCTCCCCCACCCTTATATGCAGAGAGCGGCTACTCCTCCCTATGTTTTTGTGTCCATACATACACACGTAAATTGGTAAAGAATCGTTTGAGTCTTACATGCAATGAAGAAAGCCGCAACCAGCTTGCATTTTTAGCCATACTTCTTAATAGGAGTGATGATGGTTCGATAAAGCGATCAGTTTATAGAAAGCTTACTTGGACGGGACACCATTTAAATTTTCACAGCTTCTGTCCACTACAGTACAATAGTGGTTTCATGAAGTTTTTTAATCAAGGGAATTCAGCGTATTTGTACGGCTGATTACATAGAGGATGAAAGTCAGATACTGAAGGTGTAGTGACCCGTTTTATTACTCATTATCGTACTATACTTTCATTGTGTAATTGTACTTTCATTTGTTTATTACTCTAAATCATGCATGTTAACAATTGATACTTTTTGTACTCGCTCGATTTTTGAATTTTGATTGCTGCAATAATACACTATCGTATTCCTTCGCAAGTGCCTTTTGAATTACGTTGTGGATGTCGAGTAATCGCAACGTTAGGTCACAATTATAAACGCGAAGAAATACTAGAAGATACGTGTATTCTAATTCAGTCAAAATATAGCAGCAACAAATTGGCGAGCCCGACAGAGCTGATTGATGGACTACATCATTTCGAAGTATACACAGTGGAATAAGTAATCTTTGCCATCGCATTAACTTTTATAACTTCATAACATTTGGATGTATAATTACTAATATTTCTGCTTAAAGTACCTCCGGACCTGGCGGCACAGCAACTGCTATCCCAGTTCACTCTGATAGTCAAGCAGCTGGCTGTTATGCAACACCTCAATTCCAGTTCTCTGTCCTCAAGCTTCAGCATTGTCTACAGGTGTGCAAACACTCTTACAATGGTCTGCAACTCCATTTACTCAAGCCGGTCCTACAACTGTTCAATTACAACAGTTTACCCAATCACCTCAACAACAACAGATTCAAGCACAAGCTCATCAGTTACAACCAGCTCAACAGCAAGCTTATATCCAACAACATCAGCAACAAGCAACAATGATGGCAACTGACGTCTCTGTCAGTGGTCAACCTTGTACTGTAACTGAACGCTCCTATAGCGATTATGACAGATGCATCAGATGTCGCCGTCGGTGCAGTTCTTCAACAATTTTCTGCTGGGAAATGGCAACCTCTCTCCTTTTTCTCCAAACGTCTAGACGCCACTCAATCAAGATATAGTGCATTCAGTAGAGAATTACTAGCAGTCTATCTTGCTGTTAAACATTTTCGTCATATGGTAGAAGGAATACCGTTTACCATCTACACAGACCACAAACCACTAACCAAGGCCATGAATGCAAAGCACGATAAGTACTCGCCAAGAGAACTCAGACACCTCGAGTTCATTTCTCAGTTCACTTCAGATATTAGATTCATAAAAGGACATAAAAACGAGGTAGCAGATGCGTTATCCCGCATCCATATAAATACCTTAGAAAAAGACCAATTTGATCTTAAAAATATGGCTAGACTGCAAACTATGGACGAGGATCTGAAAAGAATAAAAAATAGCACGAGTACTTCCTTACGTTTGCAAGATGTTATGCTTGATGAAGGACTAATTATTACGTGTGATGTTTCCAAAGGTAAACCGCGCCCTTTTGTCCCACTAGAAATGCGAAGATCAGTTTTTTCCAAAGTACATGGCATTTCTCACCCTGGCATCCGAGCAACAGTTAAACTGATAAGTGACCGGTATTTATGGCCGAATATGAATCGGGAGATTAAACAGTGGGCCAGATCATGTTTAGCCTGCCAAAAGTCAAAAGTACAACGACATACAGTTTCGCCTAATGGACAGTTTCCAGAACCTGATGGTAGGTTCCAACACATACACATTGACATCGTTGGACCATTACCACCATCTAATGGCTTTACGTACATTTTAACGTGTATTGACAGATTTACGAGATGGCCAGTAGCTTGTCCCTTACCTGATATTTCTGCTGAAACCGTTGCAAAGAGCATCGTACAAAATTGGATTTCCAACTTCGGAGTGCCCACCATTATTACTACAGACAGAGGTTCCCAATTCGAAAGCCATTTATTCCAACAACTCACAGAACTACTGGGAATCAAACGTATACGTACTACTGCATATCATCCCAGTTCAAACGGCTTAGTGGAGAGATTTCATCGTCAACTGAAAGCATCATTGATGGCAGTGAAGGACGATGATAAGTGGAGCGATAAATTACCTCTCGTACTTCTTGGAATACGTTCGACAATAAAACAAGATATCAAATGTTGTCCAGCAGAATTAGTTTATGGAACTACTTTACGACTACCTGGAGAATATTTCAACCCAGCCACTGAAGTTCCAACTGACGAAACTACTTTTGTACAACAACTGAGACAGCATATGAGTCTTTTAAGATATCACCCACCGCGACATCAGCTCAACCAAGCATACATGCCTGAAAAACTAGAAAATTGCACGCATGTTTTCATACGACACGACGGTGTAAGGAAACCACTTCAACCACCTTATGACGGACCATTCAAAGTAATAAGCAGAACAAGCAAAATCATCACTGTCGAACGCGGAGGAAAACACGAGATTGTAAGCATCGATCGAGTAAAACCAGCTTTCATGGAAATAGAGGTGACTGAATGTTTACCCAAGTCATCAACATCACCTAAAATTACGCCACAAAATGATTCCTGCTTTCAAGATTCAAAATCTGATGATATTCCGTCTAACAAAACAGAAAGAATCACAAGATCAGGCAGACGAGTACATTGGCCACAAAGATTTGTACAGACAATTTATTTCTAATTCATTTCCATACTACCTTATTACGGTACTATTAACTGTATGTTAAGATATAAATCTATTCTGTAACTCTTTACAATAACAACCCCATTATTATTCTAATAATTTTTCTGGTTTTATTGTTACATTTTGCACAACTTTCTAAATATTTCGGTTCGTTTCGAAGTTGTTAACATTTTTGCATATATACAGTTATATTATCAAACCTCAAAAACTTAAAATCCTCAATTCGGTTTTCATACCACAAACTCGTATATATTTCTTCTGTAATTGTAATTTACAATATCATTCCGAATACAGGTAAACTTCATTTACCTGCATTCTACGGAGGGGCTATTGTAGTGACCCGTTTTATTACTCATAATCATACTATACTTTCATTGTGTAATTGTACTTTCATTTGTTTATTACTCTAAATCATGCATGTTAACAATTGATACTTTTTGTACTCGCTCGATTTTTGAATTTTGATTGCTGCAATAATACACTATCGTATTCCTTCGCAAGTGCCTTTTGAATTACGTTGTGGATGTCGAGTAATCGCAACGTTAGGTCACAATTATAAACGCGAAGAAATACTAGAAGATACGTGTATTCTAATTCAGTCAAAATATAGCAGCAACAAAGGATACTCATGTTGGAAACAGATATCCTTTAAAGTTTTTAGATCTACGCGGAAGTCAGTTAGTTTCAAAACCTACAATCTATTCTGTCCCTAAGAAAGATGTTTTCATTAAATTACCATAGAGTGGGGAGGAAAATAGTATGGTTTTGAGACAGGCTAAACTCGGTCACCCGCAGAACCTATCATGCAACTCGGCATGTAATTATTGAAAAAGCCAAAAGTATGCTCCACTGCAAACCTCAAAAGTGCACAAGCGATTACGTCACATCCCACACTCTATATATCAATTTACTTGCGTATGTGTTACGGTTAAGCCCCCTCCCCCCTGTGTATACAACAACAATTTGTTATTGCTCTTAACCTAACTTGGTAACCCTTATCTGGTTAGATAACCAAATGTAGTGTTAATTACTGTTATTATTCTTAAATCCTTTTTGTTACTTTGTGTATTTTGATTGGCCTTTAGTTTTCCTGGAAGTTAGGTGCTTGTTTATTTCCCCTCATATCATTTTCCCGTTCCTCATCATTTTTTTCAGTCTTCTAATGTCCAATATGGAAACAAGAAAGGCTAATATTAATGAAAGTCTACAGCCTGTTCAAAGTGCTTTCAACGACGTGCAGCACAAGTTTCCGAAACACTTTGAAGCACTGACATGACAGTGGTGTTTAAAGTTAGGGTCATTTTTCTTTGAGCTCAGTACTGCTGATCTTCACATTGATTTAAGTAATTAACGTCATTCAGTTCTTCGACGTGGCGTCTTCATCCGTGCCACTGGTATTTGAGACGAAGCTTCTCAAGTAAGTGAAAGGGGCGAATTTCTTTAGATTCCCTGTATTGATGGTGTCTGTTGTTGTTGGTAGGACATTTTCATCAGTGCTGTCTTCTTTGTGTGCACTTGCAATCCTGTCTTCTCTGCCACATTTTCTAACTTGTCGGTCTCTGCTTGTAAATCTTCGACTTTGTGAGAAATAAAATGAAAGTTATCAGCGAAGTTCATCGATCCAATGTGCTAATCTTCTCTTCTTTTACTTGCATCACCACACTGGTAATTGGGTTTACCCCACCATCTCTCACTGGCTTCATCTGCGTAGATCCCTTCCTAAGAAGCAATTAGTTTATATGAAATAGTGTTGTTAGGTTTCTCTAATACGTAGCGGGTTTTGCTTTAGTTCCCGGTAAGCCA
Source organism: Trichobilharzia szidati (assembly GCA_944472155.2). NCBI lineage: Eukaryota > Metazoa > Platyhelminthes > Trematoda > Strigeidida > Schistosomatidae > Trichobilharzia > Trichobilharzia szidati. Next base: position 93,756,602 of record OX235279.1, on the reverse strand, counting down.
TAAAAATCCTTTCCTAGCATTCATTCATCATTTGTTCACTGAATTGTATAGTGAACTCAGCTTCTCTTTCCATTATTCTTTTCTCCACTGGTGCACTTTCCGCATCAACATCCTCCCCAAGCTTGCCAACTTACGATTATCGGTACTACACTATATCATTACTTGTTCTGATTCTTCTGATAGGTTCATTGTCCTTCACCCCTTCTCCTGTGATCTTTGAAGTACGGAAAGTTTTCAGTTAGACCTTAATTACATGACGCACCAAAAGACTTATTGAACCTCAACGACAGCCTCCGATCCTGTTGCTCAAATCCTTAAAATCACACACTCAGTGAAGTAACTTAAATAGTCAGCGTATATGAGGTACAGTATTAACTATCCGGTTGAAAATTCATAGAGTCCACTTCCTTTAGATCTGCTTTCACAGATTCCTCGTACTTGCATACCATATCGTCAGGCTTCTACAAAATGAACGGAGTGGTCTGCCTAAAACATAGTGGGGATATTCCAAATACCCATGCTTAATTCCGCTTGCATCGGAAGGGAAAACAACAGTCGACTGGCCCCCTGAAAGCTTTCACACATTGGCTTCTTCCTCCTATCCCGAATCCAATGATAAATAGGTTAATTTTTATATATTCTTTCTGTGCATTGAAGTTTCTCTAGCGACCAGGTTGCTTTATACAAGGTTATGTCGCTTGTAACACGCCTACCATAATATCGTTCAAAGCTTCGGACTGTTCAGTAGACTATGCAAAGTTAATCGCACATATTATTGTACTGTAACTTTCCAAATACTCTACCGGCAGCTAAGGTGAAACCATTCAAAGTGCATTGAATGCCCAAATATGAAGCGAAGAAGGTGAGAATTTTTATCTGTAATTCAGAAAAATTTATTATAAATTAAATCAATCATTTCCCAAAAATAAGTCTTATTGAAGAATTCAAAGTAGAGCATCTCAATTTATCACAAACTAAATCGTAATGGAAAGCAGAATTCATGCTCATCCTCAACAGACAAAGTAATTCAAGAGATTATTACAAATTTATTAAGAAGAAATGAGCCAAATTGATTCAGATAAATTTCAATTACACATACTAATTTATGATCACAATTAAGATAGTAGAAATTAAAATATTTCACTTATACTAATTAGAGAGAAAGTATAAGTTTAAATTAAGCAATATTGCCGCCAACCCACTCGTTCACCTGTAACCACATATTTGTAATTATGAATTTCTGTTTTTACCGCCCTTATGGTAACAATAATAACGACGACGACGACAACAACAACAACAACTCAGAATTCTCTTAAATCAGTAGGATGTCATCTGTTCATTTCAAGCACATCTTAAGTGTTGGTATCCTGTTCAATGTTGAAAAGGTGTATTGTGGTACTGTAACGGTAGAAGACAAGATACTTCGTAAAGGAATGTTTACTTGGAATCTGGTATCTCTGTATAGCGAAATTATGTACACTTTATCTTCAACGCATCATTTGTACAGATCTTGCGTGTTGTGCTAATTCTCGCCTTCATATTGTGTTTCTGTGTCCCTTTCAAGTCTCCCATGTATCTCCGAAATGCTGTATCATTTGATTTCCCCGACATCAAATCTATCTCCATGCTATTTGGTGTTTCTAAGCCGATGGACGTCTCTTTACATACATACTACTGATAAATCGTATCAGTAGCACACACCACAGTACTATTTACACTGTTGAATTTCTGAAGCATGTTCGCTAATTAGAATGGAGGTTAATATCTTGATTATACTGATATGAGCGATTTAATATGTAAGTTTCTAGTGGTTTATACAGTTTCAAGAGACATGAGACGATCAGCTGTTCACAGCTCCTCATTTTTAACTGCTTCTCCAGAGCAATTCGCTTATTCACGAAATCAGCCAAGAAATCAGTCATTACAAACCGAAACTTGAAACAGTTAGTAATTTTACGAGAACATTTGAAGATCATCCAGCAGACAAAGTGACTACACAGAGCAATACAAATGTATTAAGAAGAAATGAGCCAAATTGATTCAGATAAATTTCAATTACACATACTAATTTATGATCACAATTAAGATAGTAGAAACTAAAATATTTCACTTATACTAATTAGAGAGAAAGTATAAGTTTAAATTAAGCAATATTGCCGCCAACCCACTCGTTCACCTGTAACCACATATTTGTAATTATGAATTTCTGTTTTTACCGCCCTTATGGTAACAATAATAACGACGACGACGACAACAACAACAACAACAACTCAGAATTCTCTTAAATCAGTAGGATGTCATCTGTTCATTTCAAGCACATCTTAAGTGTTGGTATCCTGTTCAATGTTGAAAAGGTGTATTGTGGTACTGTAACGGTAGAAGACAAGATACTTCGTAAAGGAATGTTTACTTGGAATCTGGTATCTCTGTATAGCGAAATTATGTACACTTTATCTTCAACGCATCATTTGTACAGATCTTGCGTGTTGTGCTAATTCTCGCCTTCATATTGTCTTTCTGTGTCCCTTTCAAGTCTCCCATGTATCTCCGAAATGCTGTATCATTTGATTTCCCCGACATCAAATCTATCTCCATGCTATTTGGTGTTTCTAAGCCGATGGACGTCTCTTTACATACATACTACTGATAAATCGCATCAGTAGCACACACCACAGTACTATTTACACTGTTGAATTTCTGAAGCATGTTCGCTAATTAGAATGGAGGTTAATATCTTGATTATACTGATATGAGCGATTTAATATGTAAGTTTCTAGTGGTTTATACAGTTTCAAGAGACATGAGACGATCAGCTGTTCACAGCTCCTCATTTTTAACTGCTTCTCCAGAGCAATTCGCTTATTCACGAAATCAGCCAAGAAATCAGTCATTACAAACCGAAACTTGAAACAGTTAGTAATTTTACGAGAACATTTGAAGATCATCCAGCAGACAAAGTGACTACACAGAGCAATACAAATGTATTAAGAAGAAATGAGCCAAATTGGTTCAGATAAATTTCAATTACACATACTAATTTATGATCACAATTAAGATAGTAGAAATTAAAATATTTCACTTATACTAATTAGAGAGAAAGTGTAAGTTTAAATTAAGCAATATTGCCGCCAACCCACTCGTTCACCTGTAACCACATATTTGTAATTATGAATTTCTGTTTTTACCGCCCTTATGGTAACAATAATAACGACGACGACAACAACAACAACAACAACAACAACAACTCAGAATTCTCTTAAATCAGTAGGATGTCATCTGTTCATTTCAAGCACATCTTAAGTGTTGGTATCCTGTTCAATGTTGAAAAGGTGTATTGTGGTACTGTAACGGTAGAAGACAAGATACTTCGTAAAGGAATGTTTACTTGGAATCTGGTATCTCTGTATAGCGAAATTATGTACACTTTATCTTCAACGCATCATTTGTACAGATCTTGCGTGTTGTGCTAATTCTCGCCTTCATATTGTCTTTCTGTGTCCCTTTCAAGTCTCCCATGTATCTCCGAAATGCTGTATCATTTGATTTCCCCGACATCAAATCTATCTCCATGCTATTTGGTGTTTCTAAGCCGATGGACGTCTCTTTACATACATACTACTGATAAATCGCATCAGTAGCACACACCACAGTACTATTTACACTGTTGAATTTCTGAAGCATGTTCGCTAATTAGAATGGAGGTTAATATCTTGATTATACTGATATGAGCGATTTAATATGTAAGTTTCTAGTGGTTTATACAGTTTCAAGAGACATGAGACGATCAGCTGTTCACAGCTCCTCATTTTTAACTGCTTCTCCAGAGCAATTCGCTTATTCACGAAATCAGCCAAGAAATCAGTCATTACAAACCGAAACTTGAAACAGTTAGTAATTTTACGAGAACATTTGAAGATCATCCAGCAGACAAAGTGACTACACAGAGCAATACAAATGTATTAAGAAGAAATGAGCCAAATTGGTTCAGATAAATTTCAATTACACATACTAATTTATGATCACAATTAAGATAGTAGAAATTAAAATATTTCACTTATACTAATTAGAGAGAAAGTGTAAGTTTAAATTAAGCAATATTGCCGCCAACCCACTCGTTCACCTGTAACCACATATTTGTAATTATGAATTTCTGTTTTTACCGCCCTTATGGTAACAATAATAACGACGACGACGACAACAACAACAACAACAACTCAGAATTCTCTTAAATCAGTAGGATGTCATCTGTTCATTTCAAGCACATCTTAAGTGTTGGTATCCTGTTCAATGTTGAAAAGGTGTATTGTGGTACTGTAACGGTAGAAGACAAGATACTTCGTAAAGGAACGTTTACTTGGAATCTGGTATCTCTGTATAGCGAAATTATGTACACTTTATCTTCAACGCATCATTTGTACAGATCTTGCGTGTTGTGCTAATTCTCGCCTTCATATTGTCTTTCTGTGTCCCTTTCAAGTCTCCCATGTATCTCCGAAATGCTGTATCATTTGATTTCCCCGACATCAAATCTATCTCCATGCTATTTGGTGTTTCTAAGCCGATGGACGTCTCTTTACATACATACTACTGATAAATCGCATCAGTAGCACACACCACAGTACTATTTACACTGTTGAATTTCTGAAGCATGTTCGCTAATTAGAATGGAGGTTAATATCTTGATTATACTGATATGAGCGATTTAATATGTAAGTTTCTAGTGGTTTATACAGTTTCAAGAGACATGAGACGATCAGCTGTTCACAGCTCCTCATTTTTAACTGCTTCTCCAGAGCAATTCGCTTATTCACGAAATCAGCCAAGAAATCAGTCATTACAAACCGAAACTTGAAACAGTTAGTAATTTTACGAGAACATTTGAAGATCATCCAGCAGACAAAGTGACTACACAGAGCAATACAAATGTATTAAGAAGAAATGAGCCAAATTGGTTCAGATAAATTTCAATTACACATACTAATTTATGATCACAATTAAGATAGTAGAAATTAAAATATTTCACTTATACTAATTAGAGAGAAAGTATAAGTTTAAATTAAGCAATATTGCCGCCAACCCACTCGTTCACCTGTAACCACATATTTGTAATTATGAATTTCTGTTTTTACCGCCCTTATGGTAACAATAATAACGACGACGACGACAACAACAACAACAACAACAACAACAACTCAGAATTCTCTTAAATCAGTAGGATGTCATCTGTTCATTTCAAGCACATCTTAAGTGTTGGTATCCTGTTCAATGTTGAAAAGGTGTATTGTGGTACTGTAACGGTAGAAGACAAGATACTTCGTAAAGGAATGTTTACTTGGAATCTGGTATCTCTGTATAGCGAAATTATGTACACTTTATCTTCAACGCATCATTTGTACAGATCTTGCGTGTTGTGCTAATTCTCGCCTTCATATTGTCTTTCTGTGTCCCTTTCAAGTCTCCCATGTATCTCCGAAATGCTGTATCATTTGATTTCCCCGACATCAAATCTATCTCCATGCTATTTGGTGTTTCTAAGCCGATGGACGTCTCTTTACATACATACTACTGATAAATCGCATCAGTAGCACACACCACAGTACTATTTACACTGTTGAATTTCTGAAGCATGTTCGCTAATTAGAATGGAGGTTAATATCTTGATTATACTGATATGAGCGATTTAATATGTAAGTTTCTAGTGGTTTATACAGTTTCAAGAGACATGAGACGATCAGCTGTTCACAGCTCCTCATTTTTAACTGCTTCTCCAGAGCAATTCGCTTATTCACGAAATCAGCCAAGAAATCAGTCATTACAAACCGAAACTTGAAACAGTTAGTAATTTTACGAGAACATTTGAAGATCATCCAGCAGACAAAGTGACTACACAGAGCAATACAAATGTATTAAGAAGAAATGAGCCAAATTGGTTCAGATAAATTTCAATTACACATACTAATTTATGATCACAATTAAGATAGTAGAAATTAAAATATTTCACTTATACTAATTAGAGAGAAAGTGTAAGTTTAAATTAAGCAATATTGCCGCCAACCCACTCGTTCACCTGTAACCACATATTTGTAATTATGAATTTCTGTTTTTACCGCCCTTATGGTAACAATAATAACGACGACGACAACAACAACAACAACAACAACAACAACTCAGAATTCTCTTAAATCAGTAGGATGTCATCTGTTCATTTCAAGCACATCTTAAGTGTTGGTATCCTGTTCAATGTTGAAAAGGTGTATTGTGGTACTGTAACGGTAGAAGACAAGATACTTCGTAAAGGAATGTTTACTTGGAATCTGGTATCTCTGTATAGCGAAATTATGTACACTTTATCTTCAACGCATCATTTGTACAGATCTTGCGTGTTGTGCTAATTCTCGCCTTCATATTGTCTTTCTGTGTCCCTTTCAAGTCTCCCATGTATCTCCGAAATGCTGTATCATTTGATTTCCCCGACATCAAATCTATCTCCATGCTATTTGGTGTTTCTAAGCCGATGGACGTCTCTTTACATACATACTACTGATAAATCGCATCAGTAGCACACACCACAGTACTATTTACACTGTTGAATTTCTGAAGCATGTTCGCTAATTAGAATGGAGGTTAATATCTTGATTATACTGATATGAGCGATTTAATATGTAAGTTTCTAGTGGTTTATACAGTTTCAAGAGACATGAGACGATCAGCTGTTCACAGCTCCTCATTTTTAACTGCTTCTCCAGAGCAATTCGCTTATTCACGAAATCAGCCAAGAAATCAGTCATTACAAACCGAAACTTGAAACAGTTAGTAATTTTACGAGAACATTTGAAGATCATCCAGCAGACAAAGTGACTACACAGAGCAATACAAATGTATTAAGAAGAAATGAGCCAAATTGGTTCAGATAAATTTCAATTACACATACTAATTTATGATCACAATTAAGATAGTAGAAATTAAAATATTTCACTTATACTAATTAGAGAGAAAGTGTAAGTTTAAATTAAGCAATATTGCCGCCAACCCACTCGTTCACCTGTAACCACATATTTGTAATTATGAATTTCTGTTTTTACCGCCCTTATGGTAACAATAATAACGACGACGACAACAACAACAACAACAACTCAGAATTCTCTTAAATCAGTAGGATGTCATCTGTTCATTTCAAGCACATCTTAAGTGTTGGTATCCTGTTCAATGTTGAAAAGGTGTATTGTGGTACTGTAACGGTAGAAGACAAGATACTTCGTAAAGGAATGTTTACTTGGAATCTGGTATCTCTGTATAGCGAAATTATGTACACTTTATCTTCAACGCATCATTTGTACAGATCTTGCGTGTTGTGCTAATTCTCGCCTTCATATTGTCTTTCTGTGTCCCTTTCAAGTCTCCCATGTATCTCCGAAATGCTGTATCATTTGATTTCCCCGACATCAAATCTATCTCCATGCTATTTGGTGTTTCTAAGCCGATGGACGTCTCTTTACATACATACTACTGATAAATCGCATCAGTAGCACACACCACAGTACTATTTACACTGTTGAATTTCTGAAGCATGTTCGCTAATTAGAATGGAGGTTAATATCTTGATTATACTGATATGAGCGATTTAATATGTAAGTTTCTAGTGGTTTATACAGTTTCAAGAGACATGAGACGATCAGCTGTTCACAGCTCCTCATTTTTAACTGCTTCTCCAGAGCAATTCGCTTATTCACGAAATCAGCCAAGAAATCAGTCATTACAAACCGAAACTTGAAACAGTTAGTAATTTTACGAGAACATTTGAAGATCATCCAGCAGACAAAGTGACTACACAGAGCAATACAAATGTATTAAGAAGAAATGAGCCAAATTGGTTCAGATAAATTTCAATTACACATACTAATTTATGATCACAATTAAGATAGTAGAAACTAAAATATTTCACTTATACTAATTAGAGAGAAAGTATAAGTTTAAATTAAGCAATATTGCCGCCAACCCACTCGTTCACCTGTAACCACATATTTGTAATTATGAATTTCTGTTTTTACCGCCCTTATGGTAACAATAATAACGACGACGACGACAACAACAACAACAACAACTCAGAATTCTCTTAAATCAGTAGGATGTCATCTGTTCATTTCAAGCACATCTTAAGTGTTGGTATCCTGTTCAATGTTGAAAAGGTGTATTGTGGTACTGTAACGGTAGAAGACAAGATACTTCGTAAAGGAATGTTTACTTGGAATCTGGTATCTCTGTATAGCGAAATTATGTACACTTTATCTTCAACGCATCATTTGTACAGATCTTGCGTGTTGTGCTAATTCTCGCCTTCATATTGTCTTTCTGTGTCCCTTTCAAGTCTCCCATGTATCTCCGAAATGCTGTATCATTTGATTTCCCCGACATCAAATCTATCTCCATGCTATTTGGTGTTTCTAAGCCGATGGACGTCTCTTTACATACATACTACTGATAAATCGCATCAGTAGCACACACCACAGTACTATTTACACTGTTGAATTTCTGAAGCATGTTCGCTAATTAGAATGGAGGTTAATATCTTGATTATACTGATATGAGCGATTTAATATGTAAGTTTCTAGTGGTTTATACAGTTTCAAGAGACATGAGACGATCAGCTGTTCACAGCTCCTCATTTTTAACTGCTTCTCCAGAGCAATTCGCTTATTCACGAAATCAGCCAAGAAATCAGTCATTACAAACCGAAACTTGAAACAGTTAGTAATTTTACGAGAACATTTGAAGATCATCCAGCAGACAAAGTGACTACACAGAGCAATACAAATGTATTAAGAAGAAATGAGCCAAATTGGTTCAGATAAATTTCAATTACACATACTAATTTATGATCACAATTAAGATAGTAGAAATTAAAATATTTCACTTATACTAATTAGAGAGAAAGTGTAAGTTTAAATTAAGCAATATTGCCGCCAACCCACTCGTTCACCTGTAACCACATATTTGTAATTATGAATTTCTGTTTTTACCGCCCTTATGGTAACAATAATAACGACGACGACAACAACAACAACAACAACAACTCAGAATTCTCTTAAATCAGTAGGATGTCATCTGTTCATTTCAAGCACATCTTAAGTGTTGGTATCCTGTTCAATGTTGAAAAGGTGTATTGTGGTACTGTAACGGTAGAAGACAAGATACTTCGTAAAGGAATGTTTACTTGGAATCTGGTATCTCTGTATAGCGAAATTATGTACACTTTATCTTCAACGCATCATTTGTACAGATCTTGCGTGTTGTGCTAATTCTCGCCTTCATATTGTCTTTCTGTGTCCCTTTCAAGTCTCCCATGTATCTCCGAAATGCTGTATCATTTGATTTCCCCGACATCAAATCTATCTCCATGCTATTTGGTGTTTCTAAGCCGATGGACGTCTCTTTACATACATACTACTGATAAATCGCATCAGTAGCACACACCACAGTACTATTTACACTGTTGAATTTCTGAAGCATGTTCGCTAATTAGAATGGAGGTTAATATCTTGATTATACTGATATGAGCGATTTAATATGTAAGTTTCTAGTGGTTTATACAGTTTCAAGAGACATGAGACGATCAGCTGTTCACAGCTCCTCATTTTTAACTGCTTCTCCAGAGCAATTCGCTTATTCACGAAATCAGCCAAGAAATCAGTCATTACAAACCGAAACTTGAAACAGTTAGTAATTTTACGAGAACATTTGAAGATCATCCAGCAGACAAAGTGACTACACAGAGCAATACAAATGTATTAAGAAGAAATGAGCCAAATTGGTTCAGATAAATTTCAATTACACATACTAATTTATGATCACAATTAAGATAGTAGAAATTAAAATATTTCACTTATACTAATTAGAGAGAAAGTATAAGTTTAAATTAAGCAATATTGCCGCCAACCCACTCGTTCACCTGTAACCACATATTTGTAATTATGAATTTCTGTTTTTACCGCCCTTATGGTAACAATAATAACGACGACGACAACAACAACAACAACAACAACTCAGAATTCTCTTAAATCAGTAGGATGTCATCTGTTCATTTCAAGCACATCTTAAGTGTTGGTATCCTGTTCAATGTTGAAAAGGTGTATTGTGGTACTGTAACGGTAGAAGACAAGATACTTCGTAAAGGAATGTTTACTTGGAATCTGGTATCTCTGTATAGCGAAATTATGTACACTTTATCTTCAACGCATCATTTGTACAGATCTTGCGTGTTGTGCTAATTCTCGCCTTCATATTGTCTTTCTGTGTCCCTTTCAAGTCTCCCATGTATCTCCGAAATGCTGTATCATTTGATTTCCCCGACATCAAATCTATCTCCATGCTATTTGGTGTTTCTAAGCCGATGGACGTCTCTTTACATACATACTACTGATAAATCGCATCAGTAGCACACACCACAGTACTATTTACACTGTTGAATTTCTGAAGCATGTTCGCTAATTAGAATGGAGGTTAATATCTTGATTATACTGATATGAGCGATTTAATATGTAAGTTTCTAGTGGTTTATACAGTTTCAAGAGACATGAGACGATCAGCTGTTCACAGCTCCTCATTTTTAACTGCTTCTCCAGAGCAATTCGCTTATTCACGAAATCAGCCAAGAAATCAGTCATTACAAACCGAAACTTGAAACAGTTAGTAATTTTACGAGAACATTTGAAGATCATCCAGCAGACAAAGTGACTACACAGAGCAATACAAATGTATTAAGAAGAAATGAGCCAAATTGGTTCAGATAAATTTCAATTACACATACTAATTTATGATCACAATTAAGATAGTAGAAATTAAAATATTTCACTTATACTAATTAGAGAGAAAGTATAAGTTTAAATTAAGCAATATTGCCGCCAACCCACTCGTTCACCTGTAACCACATATTTGTAATTATGAATTTCTGTTTTTACCGCCCTTATGGTAACAATAATAACGACGACGACAACAACAACAACAACAACAACTCAGAATTCTCTTAAATCAGTAGGATGTCATCTGTTCATTTCAAGCACATCTTAAGTGTTGGTATCCTGTTCAATGTTGAAAAGGTGTATTGTGGTACTGTAACGGTAGAAGACAAGATACTTCGTAAAGGAATGTTTACTTGGAATCTGGTATCTCTGTATAGCGAAATTATGTACACTTTATCTTCAACGCATCATTTGTACAGATCTTGCGTGTTGTGCTAATTCTCGCCTTCATATTGTCTTTCTGTGTCCCTTTCAAGTCTCCCATGTATCTCCGAAATGCTGTATCATTTGATTTCCCCGACATCAAATCTATCTCCATGCTATTTGGTGTTTCTAAGCCGATGGACGTCTCTTTACATACATACTACTGATAAATCGCATCAGTAGCACACACCACAGTACTATTTACACTGTTGAATTTCTGAAGCATGTTCGCTAATTAGAATGGAGGTTAATATCTTGATTATACTGATATGAGCGATTTAATATGTAAGTTTCTAGTGGTTTATACAGTTTCAAGAGACATGAGACGATCAGCTGTTCACAGCTCCTCATTTTTAACTGCTTCTCCAGAGCAATTCGCTTATTCACGAAATCAGCCAAGAAATCAGTCATTACAAACCGAAACTTGAAACAGTTAGTAATTTTACGAGAACATTTGAAGATCATCCAGCAGACAAAGTGACTACACAGAGCAATACAAATGTATTAAGAAGAAATGAGCCAAATTGGTTCAGATAAATTTCAATTACACATACTAATTTATGATCACAATTAAGATAGTAGAAATTAAAATATTTCACTTATACTAATTAGAGAGAAAGTGTAAGTTTAAATTAAGCAATATTGCCGCCAACCCACTCGTTCACCTGTAACCACATATTTGTAATTATGAATTTCTGTTTTTACCGCCCTTATGGTAACAATAATAACGACGACGACGACAACAACAACAACAACAACTCAGAATTCTCTTAAATCAGTAGGATGTCATCTGTTCATTTCAAGCACATCTTAAGTGTTGGTATCCTGTTCAATGTTGAAAAGGTGTATTGTGGTACTGTAACGGTAGAAGACAAGATACTTCGTAAAGGAATGTTTACTTGGAATCTGGTATCTCTGTATAGCGAAATTATGTACACTTTATCTTCAACGCATCATTTGTACAGATCTTGCGTGTTGTGCTAATTCTCGCCTTCATATTGTCTTTCTGTGTCCCTTTCAAGTCTCCCATGTATCTCCGAAATGCTGTATCATTTGATTTCCCCGACATCAAATCTATCTCCATGCTATTTGGTGTTTCTAAGCCGATGGACGTCTCTTTACATACATACTACTGATAAATCGCATCAGTAGCACACACCACAGTACTATTTACACTGTTGAATTTCTGAAGCATGTTCGCTAATTAGAATGGAGGTTAATATCTTGATTATACTGATATGAGCGATTTAATATGTAAGTTTCTAGTGGTTTATACAGTTTCAAGAGACATGAGACGATCAGCTGTTCACAGCTCCTCATTTTTAACTGCTTCTCCAGAGCAATTCGCTTATTCACGAAATCAGCCAAGAAATCAGTCATTACAAACCGAAACTTGAAACAGTTAGTAATTTTACGAGAACATTTGAAGATCATCCAGCAGACAAAGTGACTACACAGAGCAATACAAATGTATTAAGAAGAAATGAGCCAAATTGGTTCAGATAAATTTCAATTACACATACTAATTTATGATCACAATTAAGATAGTAGAAATTAAAATATTTCACTTATACTAATTAGAGAGAAAGTATAAGTTTAAATTAAGCAATATTGCCGCCAACCCACTCGTTCACCTGTAACCACATATTTGTAATTATGAATTTCTGTTTTTACCGCCCTTATGGTAACAATAATAACGACAACAACAACAACAACAACTCAAAATTCTCTTAAATCAGTAGGATGTTATCTGTTCATTTCAAGCACATCTTAAGTGTTGGTATCCTGTTCAATGTTGAAAAGGTGTATTGTGGTACTGTAACGGTAGAAGACAAGATACTTCGTAAAGGAATGTTTACTTGGAATCTGGTATCTCTGTATAGCGAAATTATGTACACTTTATCTTCAACGCATCATTTGTACAGATCTTGCGTGTTGTGCTAATTCTCGCCTTCATATTGTCTTTCTGTGTCCCTTTCAAGTCTCCCATGTATCTCCGAAATGCTGTATCATTTGATTTCCCCGACATCAAATCTATCTCCATGCTATTTGGTGTTTCTAAGCCGATGGACGTCTCTTTACATACATACTACTGATAAATCGCATCAGTAGCACACACCACAGTACTATTTACACTGTTGAATTTCTGAAGCATGTTCGCTAATTAGAATGGAGGTTAATATCTTGATTATACTGATATGAGCGATTTAATATGTAAGTTTCTAGTGGTTTATACAGTTTCAAGAGACATGAGACGATCAGCTGTTCACAGCTCCTCATTTTTAACTGCTTCTCCAGAGCAATTCGCTTATTCACGAAATCAGCCAAGAAATCAGTCATTACAAACCGAAACTTGAAACAGTTAGTAATTTTACGAGAACATTTGAAGATCATCCAGCAGACAAAGTGACTACACAGAGCAATACAAATGTATTAAGAAGAAATGAGCCAAATTGGTTCAGATAAATTTCAATTACACATACTAATTTATGATCACAATTAAGATAGTAGAAATTAAAATATTTCACTTATACTAATTAGAGAGAAAGTATAAGTTTAAATTAAGCAATATTGCCGCCAACCCACTCGTTCACCTGTAACCACATATTTGTAATTATGAATTTCTGTTTTTACCGCCCTTATGGTAACAATAATAACGACGACGACGACGACAACAACAACAACAACTCAGAATTCTCTTAAATCAGTAGGATGTCATCTGTTCATTTCAAGCACATCTTAAGTGTTGGTATCCTGTTCAATGTTGAAAAGGTGTATTGTGGTACTGTAACGGTAGAAGACAAGATACTTCGTAAAGGAATGTTTACTTGGAATCTGGTATCTCTGTATAGCGAAATTATGTACACTTTATCTTCAACGCATCATTTGTACAGATCTTGCGTGTTGTGCTAATTCTCGCCTTCATATTGTCTTTCTGTGTCCCTTTCAAGTCTCCCATGTATCTCCGAAATGCTGTATCATTTGATTTCCCCGACATCAAATCTATCTCCATGCTATTTGGTGTTTCTAAGCCGATGGACGTCTCTTTACATACATACTACTGATAAATCGCATCAGTAGCACACACCACAGTACTATTTACACTGTTGAATTTCTGAAGCATGTTCGCTAATTAGAATGGAGGTTAATATCTTGATTATACTGATATGAGCGATTTAATATGTAAGTTTCTAGTGGTTTATACAGTTTCAAGAGACATGAGACGATCAGCTGTTCACAGCTCCTCATTTTTAACTGCTTCTCCAGAGCAATTCGCTTATTCACGAAATCAGCCAAGAAATCAGTCATTACAAACCGAAACTTGAAACAGTTAGTAATTTTACGAGAACATTTGAAGATCATCCAGCAGACAAAGTGACTACACAGAGCAATACAAATGTATTAAGAAGAAATGAGCCAAATTGGTTCAGATAAATTTCAATTACACATACTAATTTATGATCACAATTAAGATAGTAGAAATTAAAATATTTCACTTATACTAATTAGAGAGAAAGTGTAAGTTTAAATTAAGCAATATTGCCGCCAACCCACTCGTTCACCTGTAACCACATATTTGTAATTATGAATTTCTGTTTTTACCGCCCTTATGGTAACAATAATAACGACGACGACGACAACAACAACAACAACAACTCAGAATTCTCTTAAATCAGTAGGATGTCATCTGTTCATTTCAAGCACATCTTAAGTGTTGGTATCCTGTTCAATGTTGAAAAGGTGTATTGTGGTACTGTAACGGTAGAAGACAAGATACTTCGTAAAGGAATGTTTACTTGGAATCTGGTATCTCTGTATAGCGAAATTATGTACACTTTATCTTCAACGCATCATTTGTACAGATCTTGCGTGTTGTGCTAATTCTCGCCTTCATATTGTCTTTCTGTGTCCCTTTCAAGTCTCCCATGTATCTCCGAAATGCTGTATCATTTGATTTCCCCGACATCAAATCTATCTCCATGCTATTTGGTGTTTCTAAGCCGATGGACGTCTCTTTACATACATACTACTGATAAATCGCATCAGTAGCACACACCACAGTACTATTTACACTGTTGAATTTCTGAAGCATGTTCGCTAATTAGAATGGAGGTTAATATCTTGATTATACTGATATGAGCGATTTAATATGTAAGTTTCTAGTGGTTTATACAGTTTCAAGAGACATGAGACGATCAGCTGTTCACAGCTCCTCATTTTTAACTGCTTCTCCAGAGCAATTCGCTTATTCACGAAATCAGCCAAGAAATCAGTCATTACAAACCGAAACTTGAAACAGTTAGTAATTTTACGAGAACATTTGAAGATCATCCAGCAGACAAAGTGACTACACAGAGTAATACAAATGTATTAAGAAGAAATGAGCCAAATTGGTTCAGATAAATTTCAATTACACATACTAATTTATGATCACAATTAAGATAGTAGAAATTAAAATATTTCACTTATACTAATTAGAGAGAAAGTATAAGTTTAAATTAAGCAATATTGCCGCCAACCCACTCGTTCACCTGTAACCACATATTTGTAATTATGAATTTCTGTTTTTACCGCCCTTATGGTAACAATAATAACGACAACAACAACAACAACAACTCAAAATTCTCTTAAATCAGTAGGATGTTATCTGTTCATTTCAAGCACATCTTAAGTGTTGGTATCCTGTTCAATGTTGAAAAGGTGTATTGTGGTACTGTAACGGTAGAAGACAAGATACTTCGTAAAGGAATGTTTACTTGGAATCTGGTATCTCTGTATAGCGAAATTATGTACACTTTATCTTCAACGCATCATTTGTACAGATCTTGCGTGTTGTGCTAATTCTCGCCTTCATATTGTGTTTCTGTGTCCCTTTCAAGTCTCCCATGTATCTCCGAAATGCTGTATCATTTGATTTCCCCGACATCAAATCTATCTCCATGCTATTTGGTGTTTCTAAGCCGATGGACGTCTCTTTACATACATACTACTGATAAATCGTATCAGTAGCACACACCACAGTACTATTTACACTGTTGAATTTCTGAAGCATGTTCGCTAATTAGAATGGAGGTTAATATCTTGATTATACTGATATGAGCGATTTAATATGTAAGTTTCTAGTGGTTTATACAGTTTCAAGAGACATGAGACGATCAGCTGTTCACAGCTCCTCATTTTTAACTGCTTCTCCAGAGCAATTCGCTTATTCACGAAATCAGCCAAGAAATCAGTCATTACAAACCGAAACTTGAAACAGTTAGTAATTTTACGAGAACATTTGAAGATCATCCAGCAGACAAAGTGACTACACAGAGCAATACAAATGTATTAAGAAGAAATGAGCCAAATTGGTTCAGATAAATTTCAATTACACATACTAATTTATGATCACAATTAAGATAGTAGAAATTAAAATATTTCACTTATACTAATTAGAGAGAAAGTATAAGTTTAAATTAAGCAATATTGCCGCCAACCCACTCGTTCACCTGTAACCACATATTTGTAATTATGAATTTCTGTTTTTACCGCCCTTATGGTAACAATAATAACGACGACGACGACAACAACAACAACAACAACTCAGAATTCTCTTAAATCAGTAGGATGTCATCTGTTCATTTCAAGCACATCTTAAGTGTTGGTATCCTGTTCAATGTTGAAAAGGTGTATTGTGGTACTGTAACGGTAGAAGACAAGATACTTCGTAAAGGAATGTTTACTTGGAATCTGGTATCTCTGTATAGCGAAATTATGTACACTTTATCTTCAACGCATCATTTGTACAGATCTTGCGTGTTGTGCTAATTCTCGCCTTCATATTGTCTTTCTGTGTCCCTTTCAAGTCTCCCATGTATCTCCGAAATGCTGTATCATTTGATTTCCCCGACATCAAATCTATCTCCATGCTATTTGGTGTTTCTAAGCCGATGGACGTCTCTTTACATACATACTACTGATAAATCGCATCAGTAGCACACACCACAGTACTATTTACACTGTTGAATTTCTGAAGCATGTTCGCTAATTAGAATGGAGGTTAATATCTTGATTATACTGATATGAGCGATTTAATATGTAAGTTTCTAGTGGTTTATACAGTTTCAAGAGACATGAGACGATCAGCTGTTCACAGCTCCTCATTTTTAACTGCTTCTCCAGAGCAATTCGCTTATTCACGAAATCAGCCAAGAAATCAGTCATTACAAACCGAAACTTGAAACAGTTAGTAATTTTACGAGAACATTTGAAGATCATCCAGCAGACAAAGTGACTACACAGAGCAATACAAATGTATTAAGAAGAAATGAGCCAAATTGGTTCAGATAAATTTCAATTACACATACTAATTTATGATCACAATTAAGATAGTAGAAATTAAAATATTTCACTTATACTAATTAGAGAGAAAGTGTAAGTTTAAATTAAGCAATATTGCCGCCAACCCACTCGTTCACCTGTAACCACATATTTGTAATTATGAATTTCTGTTTTTACCGCCCTTATGGTAACAATAATAACGACGACGACGACAACAACAACAACAACAACTCAGAATTCTCTTAAATCAGTAGGATGTCATCTGTTCATTTCAAGCACATCTTAAGTGTTGGTATCCTGTTCAATGTTGAAAAGGTGTATTGTGGTACTGTAACGGTAGAAGACAAGATACTTCGTAAAGGAATGTTTACTTGGAATCTGGTATCTCTGTATAGCGAAATTATGTACACTTTATCTTCAACGCATCATTTGTACAGATCTTGCGTGTTGTGCTAATTCTCGCCTTCATATTGTCTTTCTGTGTCCCTTTCAAGTCTCCCATGTATCTCCGAAATGCTGTATCATTTGATTTCCCCGACATCAAATCTATCTCCATGCTATTTGGTGTTTCTAAGCCGATGGACGTCTCTTTACATACATACTACTGATAAATCGCATCAGTAGCACACACCACAGTACTATTTACACTGTTGAATTTCTGAAGCATGTTCGCTAATTAGAATGGAGGTTAATATCTTGATTATACTGATATGAGCGATTTAATATGTAAGTTTCTAGTGGTTTATACAGTTTCAAGAGACATGAGACGATCAGCTGTTCACAGCTCCTCATTTTTAACTGCTTCTCCAGAGCAATTCGCTTATTCACGAAATCAGCCAAGAAATCAGTCATTACAAACCGAAACTTGAAACAGTTAGTAATTTTACGAGAACATTTGAAGATCATCCAGCAGACAAAGTGACTACACAGAGCAATACAAATGTATTAAGAAGAAATGAGCCAAATTGGTTCAGATAAATTTCAATTACACATACTAATTTATGATCACAATTAAGATAGTAGAAATTAAAATATTTCACTTATACTAATTAGAGAGAAAGTATAAGTTTAAATTAAGCAATATTGCCGCCAACCCACTCGTTCACCTGTAACCACATATTTGTAATTATGAATTTCTGTTTTTACCGCCCTTATGGTAACAATAATAACGACGACGACGACGACAACAACAACAACAACTCAGAATTCTCTTAAATCAGTAGGATGTCATCTGTTCATTTCAAGCACATCTTAAGTGTTGGTATCCTGTTCAATGTTGAAAAGGTGTATTGTGGTACTGTAACGGTAGAAGACAAGATACTTCGTAAAGGAATGTTTACTTGGAATCTGGTATCTCTGTATAGCGAAATTATGTACACTTTATCTTCAACGCATCATTTGTACAGATCTTGCGTGTTGTGCTAATTCTCGCCTTCATATTGTCTTTCTGTGTCCCTTTCAAGTCTCCCATGTATCTCCGAAATGCTGTATCATTTGATTTCCCCGACATCAAATCTATCTCCATGCTATTTGGTGTTTCTAAGCCGATGGACGTCTCTTTACATACATACTACTGATAAATCGCATCAGTAGCACACACCACAGTACTATTTACACTGTTGAATTTCTGAAGCATGTTCGCTAATTAGAATGGAGGTTAATATCTTGATTATACTGATATGAGCGATTTAATATGTAAGTTTCTAGTGGTTTATACAGTTTCAAGAGACATGAGACGATCAGCTGTTCACAGCTCCTCATTTTTAACTGCTTCTCCAGAGCAATTCGCTTATTCACGAAATCAGCCAAGAAATCAGTCATTACAAACCGAAACTTGAAACAGTTAGTAATTTTACGAGAACATTTGAAGATCATCCAGCAGACAAAGTGACTACACAGAGCAATACAAATGTATTAAGAAGAAATGAGCCAAATTGGTTCAGATAAATTTCAATTACACATACTAATTTATGATCACAATTAAGATAGTAGAAATTAAAATATTTCACTTATACTAATTAGAGAGAAAGTATAAGTTTAAATTAAGCAATATTGCCGCCAACCCACTCGTTCACCTGTAACCACATATTTGTAATTATGAATTTCTGTTTTTACCGCCCTTATGGTAACAATAATAACGACGACGACGACGACAACAACAACAACAACTCAGAATTCTCTTAAATCAGTAGGATGTCATCTGTTCATTTCAAGCACATCTTAAGTGTTGGTATCCTGTTCAATGTTGAAAAGGTGTATTGTGGTACTGTAACGGTAGAAGACAAGATACTTCGTAAAGGAATGTTTACTTGGAATCTGGTATCTCTGTATAGCGAAATTATGTACACTTTATCTTCAACGCATCATTTGTACAGATCTTGCGTGTTGTGCTAATTCTCGCCTTCATATTGTCTTTCTGTGTCCCTTTCAAGTCTCCCATGTATCTCCGAAATGCTGTATCATTTGATTTCCCCGACATCAAATCTATCTCCATGCTATTTGGTGTTTCTAAGCCGATGGACGTCTCTTTACATACATACTACTGATAAATCGCATCAGTAGCACACACCACAGTACTATTTACACTGTTGAATTTCTGAAGCATGTTCGCTAATTAGAATGGAGGTTAATATCTTGATTATACTGATATGAGCGATTTAATATGTAAGTTTCTAGTGGTTTATACAGTTTCAAGAGACATGAGACGATCAGCTGTTCACAGCTCCTCATTTTTAACTGCTTCTCCAGAGCAATTCGCTTATTCACGAAATCAGCCAAGAAATCAGTCATTACAAACCGAAACTTGAAACAGTTAGTAATTTTACGAGAACATTTGAAGATCATCCAGCAGACAAAGTGACTACACAGAGCAATACAAATGTATTAAGAAGAAATGAGCCAAATTGGTTCAGATAAATTTCAATTACACATACTAATTTATGATCACAATTAAGATAGTAGAAATTAAAATATTTCACTTATACTAATTAGAGAGAAAGTATAAGTTTAAATTAAGCAATATTGCCGCCAACCCACTCGTTCACCTGTAACCACATATTTGTAATTATGAATTTCTGTTTTTACCGCCCTTATGGTAACAATAATAACGACGACGACGACAACAACAACAACAACAACTCAGAATTCTCTTAAATCAGTAGGATGTCATCTGTTCATTTCAAGCACATCTTAAGTGTTGGTATCCTGTTCAATGTTGAAAAGGTGTATTGTGGTACTGTAACGGTAGAAGACAAGATACTTCGTAAAGGAATGTTTACTTGGAATCTGGTATCTCTGTATAGCGAAATTATGTACACTTTATCTTCAACGCATCATTTGTACAGATCTTGCGTGTTGTGCTAATTCTCGCCTTCATATTGTCTTTCTGTGTCCCTTTCAAGTCTCCCATGTATCTCCGAAATGCTGTATCATTTGATTTCCCCGACATCAAATCTATCTCCATGCTATTTGGTGTTTCTAAGCCGATGGACGTCTCTTTACATACATACTACTGATAAATCGCATCAGTAGCACACACCACAGTACTATTTACACTGTTGAATTTCTGAAGCATGTTCGCTAATTAGAATGGAGGTTAATATCTTGATTATACTGATATGAGCGATTTAATATGTAAGTTTCTAGTGGTTTATACAGTTTCAAGAGACATGAGACGATCAGCTGTTCACAGCTCCTCATTTTTAACTGCTTCTCCAGAGCAATTCGCTTATTCACGAAATCAGCCAAGAAATCAGTCATTACAAACCGAAACTTGAAACAGTTAGTAATTTTACGAGAACATTTGAAGATCATCCAGCAGACAAAGTGACTACACAGAGCAATACAAATGTATTAAGAAGAAATGAGCCAAATTGGTTCAGATAAATTTCAATTACACATACTAATTTATGATCACAATTAAGATAGTAGAAATTAAAATATTTCACTTATACTAATTAGAGAGAAAGTATAAGTTTAAATTAAGCAATATTGCCGCCAACCCACTCGTTCACCTGTAACCACATATTTGTAATTATGAATTTCTGTTTTTACCGCCCTTATGGTAACAATAATAACGACGACGACGACAACAACAACAACAACAACTCAGAATTCTCTTAAATCAGTAGGATGTCATCTGTTCATTTCAAGCACATCTTAAGTGTTGGTATCCTGTTCAATGTTGAAAAGGTGTATTGTGGTACTGTAACGGTAGAAGACAAGATACTTCGTAAAGGAATGTTTACTTGGAATCTGGTATCTCTGTATAGCGAAATTATGTACACTTTATCTTCAACGCATCATTTGTACAGATCTTGCGTGTTGTGCTAATTCTCGCCTTCATATTGTCTTTCTGTGTCCCTTTCAAGTCTCCCATGTATCTCCGAAATGCTGTATCATTTGATTTCCCCGACATCAAATCTATCTCCATGCTATTTGGTGTTTCTAAGCCGATGGACGTCTCTTTACATACATACTACTGATAAATCGCATCAGTAGCACACACCACAGTACTATTTACACTGTTGAATTTCTGAAGCATGTTCGCTAATTAGAATGGAGGTTAATATCTTGATTATACTGATATGAGCGATTTAATATGTAAGTTTCTAGTGGTTTATACAGTTTCAAGAGACATGAGACGATCAGCTGTTCACAGCTCCTCATTTTTAACTGCTTCTCCAGAGCAATTCGCTTATTCACGAAATCAGCCAAGAAATCAGTCATTACAAACCGAAACTTGAAACAGTTAGTAATTTTACGAGAACATTTGAAGATCATCCAGCAGACAAAGTGACTACACAGAGCAATACAAATGTATTAAGAAGAAATGAGCCAAATTGGTTCAGATAAATTTCAATTACACATACTAATTTATGATCACAATTAAGATAGTAGAAATTAAAATATTTCACTTATACTAATTAGAGAGAAAGTATAAGTTTAAATTAAGCAATATTGCCGCCAACCCACTCGTTCACCTGTAACCACATATTTGTAATTATGAATTTCTGTTTTTACCGCCCTTATGGTAACAATAATAACGACGACGACGACGACAACAACAACAACAACTCAGAATTCTCTTAAATCAGTAGGATGTCATCTGTTCATT
The DNA here is from genome assembly GCA_944472155.2 of Trichobilharzia szidati. Taxonomy (NCBI): domain Eukaryota; kingdom Metazoa; phylum Platyhelminthes; class Trematoda; order Strigeidida; family Schistosomatidae; genus Trichobilharzia; species Trichobilharzia szidati. The sequence goes on along the minus strand of OX235279.1, from coordinate 93,733,943 downwards.
TCAAGCACATCTTAAGTGTTGGTATCCTGTTCAATGTTGAAAAGGTGTATTGTGGTACTGTAACGGTAGAAGACAAGATACTTCGTAAAGGAATGTTTACTTGGAATCTGGTATCTCTGTATAGCGAAATTATGTACACTTTATCTTCAACGCATCATTTGTACAGATCTTGCGTGTTGTGCTAATTCTCGCCTTCATATTGTCTTTCTGTGTCCCTTTCAAGTCTCCCATGTATCTCCGAAATGCTGTATCATTTGATTTCCCCGACATCAAATCTATCTCCATGCTATTTGGTGTTTCTAAGCCGATGGACGTCTCTTTACATACATACTACTGATAAATCGCATCAGTAGCACACACCACAGTACTATTTACACTGTTGAATTTCTGAAGCATGTTCGCTAATTAGAATGGAGGTTAATATCTTGATTATACTGATATGAGCGATTTAATATGTAAGTTTCTAGTGGTTTATACAGTTTCAAGAGACATGAGACGATCAGCTGTTCACAGCTCCTCATTTTTAACTGCTTCTCCAGAGCAATTCGCTTATTCACGAAATCAGCCAAGAAATCAGTCATTACAAACCGAAACTTGAAACAGTTAGTAATTTTACGAGAACATTTGAAGATCATCCAGCAGACAAAGTGACTACACAGAGCAATACAAATGTATTAAGAAGAAATGAGCCAAATTGGTTCAGATAAATTTCAATTACACATACTAATTTATGATCACAATTAAGATAGTAGAAATTAAAATATTTCACTTATACTAATTAGAGAGAAAGTATAAGTTTAAATTAAGCAATATTGCCGCCAACCCACTCGTTCACCTGTAACCACATATTTGTAATTATGAATTTCTGTTTTTACCGCCCTTATGGTAACAATAATAACGACGACGACGACAACAACAACAACAACAACTCAGAATTCTCTTAAATCAGTAGGATGTCATCTGTTCATTTCAAGCACATCTTAAGTGTTGGTATCCTGTTCAATGTTGAAAAGGTGTATTGTGGTACTGTAACGGTAGAAGACAAGATACTTCGTAAAGGAATGTTTACTTGGAATCTGGTATCTCTGTATAGCGAAATTATGTACACTTTATCTTCAACGCATCATTTGTACAGATCTTGCGTGTTGTGCTAATTCTCGCCTTCATATTGTCTTTCTGTGTCCCTTTCAAGTCTCCCATGTATCTCCGAAATGCTGTATCATTTGATTTCCCCGACATCAAATCTATCTCCATGCTATTTGGTGTTTCTAAGCCGATGGACGTCTCTTTACATACATACTACTGATAAATCGCATCAGTAGCACACACCACAGTACTATTTACACTGTTGAATTTCTGAAGCATGTTCGCTAATTAGAATGGAGGTTAATATCTTGATTATACTGATATGAGCGATTTAATATGTAAGTTTCTAGTGGTTTATACAGTTTCAAGAGACATGAGACGATCAGCTGTTCACAGCTCCTCATTTTTAACTGCTTCTCCAGAGCAATTCGCTTATTCACGAAATCAGCCAAGAAATCAGTCATTACAAACCGAAACTTGAAACAGTTAGTAATTTTACGAGAACATTTGAAGATCATCCAGCAGACAAAGTGACTACACAGAGCAATACAAATGTATTAAGAAGAAATGAGCCAAATTGGTTCAGATAAATTTCAATTACACATACTAATTTATGATCACAATTAAGATAGTAGAAATTAAAATATTTCACTTATACTAATTAGAGAGAAAGTATAAGTTTAAATTAAGCAATATTGCCGCCAACCCACTCGTTCACCTGTAACCACATATTTGTAATTATGAATTTCTGTTTTTACCGCCCTTATGGTAACAATAATAACGACGACGACGACAACAACAACAACAACAACTCAGAATTCTCTTAAATCAGTAGGATGTCATCTGTTCATTTCAAGCACATCTTAAGTGTTGGTATCCTGTTCAATGTTGAAAAGGTGTATTGTGGTACTGTAACGGTAGAAGACAAGATACTTCGTAAAGGAATGTTTACTTGGAATCTGGTATCTCTGTATAGCGAAATTATGTACACTTTATCTTCAACGCATCATTTGTACAGATCTTGCGTGTTGTGCTAATTCTCGCCTTCATATTGTCTTTCTGTGTCCCTTTCAAGTCTCCCATTTACCTCCGATATGCTGTGTTAAATGACTCGATATAACATTCGGGATTCTTATAACTTTCCTTTTAACTCTCATTCCAATATCTTGTATTACTCCCCACTACACCTACTGGTTTTGGAAATACCTATTTGTCCTCTTCACCCTTTTTCTATCCGTACATCATAATCTCAGGACTAGTCGTCCGCTGTGGTCTAGTCTTGATCAAATGTCCCACCGAATGGCGAGAGATGGCGGTCGCAATTGGGTCCACTGTCAACTTGATTTCTCGTCTTGACGCCCCGCATTTACTGAATTTCGACAGAGTCAACTTACCACTAGTACATGCAAGGCATTCGATATCAGTAAATCTCACACAACTCCCTACAATTCACCGGGTATTGGTTTAGTGAAATATACCTAAAGGACAACCATGGAAAGCCTTCGCGTTAATTTCTGCCAGCCACCAATAGATGCTTGTGGTGTTTGTTATTGTAACAACAGCTTCTAGATATAATTGTCAATATTGTACACAGTATTAGGGCTTCTGTACATTTCAGTTTGTGTATTAGGTATGATACAAACACAAAATGACACAGCAGTGCTGGATGAATGTTCAACGTAGAGCTCTGCACAATATTTCAGTAGCTCAAGTTTCTGTATTTAATAAAAGCACACACAAAGTTAGGGAAATGAAAAGGAGATGTAAAAAAACTATAATAGATATAAATGTGAGGGAGGAAGAACAATGAAGAATGGTGAGGACTGAGTGATTCTGTACAATACATTGTGTGAATGCATCTGTCCTAGTGGAGGCGATTTCGAACCGTATCACCGACAGTCTTTAGATATTAGATCTTAGTGCCTCGAGAACCCAAGCCATGTAGTATGCTTCTCCATACTTGACCCAAACAAATTGTGAAGGACTTCATGGATTGGTAGCGTGTTTTGGTCTGACCACTCCTAACCTTCCTCTGATCCAGTTTGACGTCAGCTGACATTGTTCGGCGATAAAGTCGGTGAGTGGGTATGTGTAAAGATGCAGGAGCACTTACTAGATTACCTTCCTGGTTAAGGTGACTGCGCAACATTCAAAACTTGTTCATGTATTCGACAGTCTTTATGTTGAAGTAAAGTAGGGATTTAGCTATGAAATGACACTCGGAGTTTGTGAGTGGCTTGATAAGGCATTAGAACACATAAGCGAAGAATATTGTTTTCAACTAGATCTTCTTCAGGCTTTACTCCAATTTACATAGATTTATATATAACAATTTTAACCAATGATGGTGATTTTGTGGATCAAATAATAATAATGTTGTAAATGTTTTGAACTTCATTAATAACGATGATTGCAATGATAAAAAAATAATGATAATAAGGTTCATGCAGATGGCGATAAGAACAACAAAGGTAGTAATATGTGTATATGTGGACAATTCAATAAACAAATTAATTGAAATCCTAAAAGTTACGTAATACTAAAGGTGAATTGGACAAATAATCAGAGTTTAAATAAATATCATGAAAGTACGAAGGAAATGGAAAATAAGGAAGGGTGGGATTAGAATTCACCTAGACCAAGAGAGAGACAAAGGTAGAACAAACTTCTTTTGTATGCAAAGACTAGGATTGTTCCCTCGAATTCCCACAGCTTCGGCTATGCGTAAAAGGCGAGTCCGAATTCCGTTCGAGAGGCTCGATGGAATGCGATAGATAACTTTGAAGGCATTGTTTCTGTCCACTTGGTGAGCGCTATTAATCAAATGAGCCAAAATAGAACTTCTCAGATTTTATTTGACCTTGTCCGAACCATGATGGAAGATGCTCATTAATGCGTTTGATAAGCTGTCTAGTTGTTCGCCCTATATAGCTCTCTCCACAGGAGCAACAAAATTTGTAGATACACATAGAAGTGAAACAGCTAGGCAGCTTGTCTTTTCGCTTGAGCAATCATAATTGGTCGACTGGAAAATGACAAACAAAGGGTGGTGGCAGTATAAGTCCGTTTTATTGCTCTCGATAATCTCAGATGTAAGACTTCACTGGCCACGTCCCTATTAAATTGCAATTACATGAACAGCTGTCAGTTTCTCTTTATTGTACCTGATGTTCATGTGTCTCCTTACAAATCTACTAGGATAACCCATTTGTGCCAGAGTGATAAGGTATTTTCAGCTTCTCTAATAAAGTTGCATAGACTGTGTGACCGGTGAAAATGTAAAGCATTGTCTAAATGCAGTAGGAGTTTTCCATTTCTGTTTTATACTACTAAAAGTAGTCAATCGTCTTTGTTTGAAAAACATTGACTGAAGTTTCAACGGTTGGACATAAACTCTCCTAACTTGTGTAAAAAGCACATTTGACCTAACAAAACCACTTGCAGAGCAAGCAGAAAAAGAACGTGAGTCACGCAAATAATGTTGCAGCTGTCTATCCACCAGATAGACTCGAGTTTCACTTATACCGAATTAGGAATTATTGAGTGATTGAACCAAATGTTTGACTTGATGGCTAACAGTTACTTACTTCGACCTCGACAGGCGATTGAATGAATTACTCACGCTCTGCACTCCAATCATTTTATTGATTGAACAGAACTGTAGAAGTGAATTCTCGATGCATTATTCATTTATTATAGTGGCTAACTCTGGTTTGCAATAATTGCCTATGGCCTCCAAATCTCACTATTCATTTCTTCCCTTTTCCCTCACTCTGATGTTCGTTTGATCTTCTGATCTACTCCACTATGCGTTCATCTGAAATTTTCTTGTTTGACATTTATGTCAGCGCTCATATTTTGTCGTTTGTTTCAATGTGTGCGTCGGTGATACAGCGGTTAGGACGTTCGCCAACCATGCACATGTTGTGGCGTTCGATCCCCGGCTGATGCACACCTGATATCAGTGGTTGACCTACTAAATTTAGTCTACCGATGTCACATGCTGAAAGCTCCATAGTCGTACCAAAATACTGTGTGGAATAGAACTATAATAAAAAAATATTTATTACCGATACTTTCATTCACTATCAAGAATACTAGGTTGGTGCTTTGAATAATAGCACCCAGTATTTCGCATAAACACGGAATTACTGAAAATGTTGACTTTCGTATCACGTGGTTTGAAAAATGAGTATATCTAGGCGTGTGAAATGACTGCTTTCCAAGAGGACATTCTTTTACCTTCCTTTTACAATACGCGATGTCCTGTGTTGAGCACATTAATTAAAATGAACAGTTGTTAGCACTAAAATCTTTCTTAAATATGCCCAGCACAAGTCGAAATTCCACACAATTCTCATAACACACATAAATAATAAGGCTACTTAGGCGCAATCTGAATCTCATATGGGCACTTTGATATGGTTATGAGCAGTAAAGTTTGTTACGAAATGTCATCAATAAACAATAGTGTACAGTCATTTTGTACATCAAAACAATTGTTCTATCATGAAATTACACTCCACCACAGTATCCGAATTCCACTCACATATCGAACATAAATCTACTTTTGGTTGATTATTCGGCTCACACACCACAGTGGCTAGAGGGAGACAAAATACAGTATAAATATCTCTAGTGGGTTGTCACGAATTTCGAATGGACGCTACTTGCATTTCATTGAGGTGCGCATCAGTAAGTCGTTTTCTGTGATATAGCCTAGGACATTTGCTCTGGCACATAACTTAATAATAAATTTATACTTTATGTCCGCTGTATAACATAAAATGAATGCACAGAAATAGAACTTATCGAGTCCTTCATCGATCAGATATGAATGTGTTCGCTCAACAAATACGCATAACGGTTGCATAGCTTTCTGGAGGCTCACTTCAGATTTTCACACCTACCCGCTTGGATAACCTACTTTCGAATATCTGCGGCGAAATAATTCTCCTCTAAGATATGGAAATTAAAAACGGTATTTAGTTGCTCGCCAGATATCCTGAAAACGGAAGGTTATTTGATGGACAAAACTTAATCGGGTCATGATAAATGATTGTCAGAAAAACAGGTTTCCTAAGGATTCAGTTCACCACTTGTACATCAATAACCCAGACACTGAAGCACAGATTTGGATCTTTATACATCAAGTTTGTCGTGTAATATCCACAAATGCAGTTCTACTGGAATATTGAAGATCAAGCGTCCGATAACCGACACAAGTTCATTAACACTCAGCAGGTCTGTTCTTATAAAAGAAATGCTACAAACAGAGCAGTAAGGGCAAGTTAGAATTGTAAGTTTTTATTGATAAAGCCTTACACAACCTCACCTGTCTTTCTAAATGGGACAACATTTATGAAACCATGGACGGAAGTAATGAAACAGAGAAATCAGAAGTGGAGTCGACTGACTATCTGACACTAATTTGAAACTAAATATTGCTGTGGCTGTGGGGATCCATATTAATAAGCCTAATTTATGCATCCAAAAGAAATCAGTTCAGACTTTATCATTACCTTGGCCATCTAGGTTTGAATGATCATGAATTTTTGTGGAATTTTCGTAATTTTAGTTGATATTCTATTTGCTACTATATCTTTATTATTATTATAATTTAAGCATCTTTAGTGAACTGTAATTGCATTGATCATACTTTAGAAATTGATATTATTTAAAAAAACATTAATATTGTTATTGACTACTAATTTAGAATATCTTATGTATATAAACATATATATAATTGTAGAGCCGGAAGAGGAATTTATTGAAAAGAATATTCTTCGCTCGATTATTTTGTGTTTTATAAGAAAATTAATGTTTATTTCTCCATGTGAAATAACCGGCATTGATGCCTGACGTCATGAAGACTGACGTGGTTTACATGCAAGTCTATCGATTCTAGGATAGTATAAATTTAGTAGAATCCTTATTGTATCAATCAACAGACGAAACTGATGCTCCATATAACTTCTCTTTACTAAACATATTTTGGTCATTCATATGTACGCCTTAAAGAACAATTTGACTTTATTTGATAGAATTTGAATATTTCTAAATTGATAAAAACGAAACATTCGCCATAATAATAATAGTTTTACTCTGAAAAGTGTTTTCGTATATTGTGCAGAATTCTCAGAATGCTATTTTATTGCAGAGTATATATACTCCTTATGTAGAATCTCCCGGTAAATTATTAGTCTGTAGTACATCATTTGAAGTATTATTATTCTTTCCAAAGAACGCTCTGATAATCTGCCTTGTTTGTCCTCTACTTTGTTTTCCGAAAACTCCGTTTGAGTAGTTCAAGAACTATTAGAAACTCTGAGTGAGTAGAGAGTGTGGTTCAAGTGCATAACAACAACGTCAAATATAATAGATGAAATGCATCTCAGTGGGTGGAAAATCTATTAGCCTGTTGACTTAAGCGGGTCGCAACTGCAAATGAATTATACGTAAATAGATTCAATCGCATACGGAAGACGTGTGGTTTATTATTCTACATAATACGGATATGCTAGGTGTAAGCATCTACTATTTTTGTAACCGTATTCTATAACTGAATCTGACCGAGTGTAATTCTCTAATATTCACGAGGAATCCAGTTATAAAATTTTACTACTCACTGACTCCTGTCTTGCCTTTAGAGGTTTCTCTGAGCTTTCCGTTGTGAATCACTTGACGTGTGGTGTTTTCATATAGCTTTTGAACAAGGTTGATAAAGCAATAATAATAATGGCTTTATTCCAAACAGTATTTGTGGTACAGGTATGGAATTTTCAGCGTTCATTACAATATTGCATCTAATTACCTCATAAATTTTATAAGGATTTAAAAATATAAAGCAACAACAACAAAAAGAAAAGAGAAATAAAAGAAATAAAAAAGAACAGCATTGCATTCACATATTTAAACAATGCACCACAGGATATGATATATAAAATTAGTCTGTAATAGAATATATGAGCAACAATATAATAGTAACAAAGAAAGGAGAACAAAAGCTAATGGGAACTATTTGTTAGAGTGCCGCAGTAAGTTGATCGTGTCATGCCTAACAGTTTTCTCATCACATAACAGCTGTGCCAGATAAGGTATTGTGGAGTTTTTATACTTGGTAGTCCTGGCATATAGCTTCCTATAGTTGCTTCTAGTTCTACCAGATGAAATGCAAGGAGAGAGCTGCGTATGGAGAGGGTGTTCGGGGTCTGACAATATAGAATTCGCTAGTTTCTTACATGACATTATATGTCTATCCACAATTGTGTTAACCAGTTGGTTTAACGAAATCCCACTTGCCCTACTAACAGCTTTTAGTGCCATTTTCAGCAAAGCAAAATCTTTCTTAAGTAGTCCAGGAAAGATTAATGGGGAGCAGTAAAGAGGGATGGGTAGAATACAGGAATTGACAAACTGAGAAAGCAAAGACTGCTTTATACCAGACTGTCTAAACTTCCTAACGTAGAACGTTAAGCGAAACATCTTTCTAGTCACTAGCAAGATGTGAGAGGACCAGGAAAGATCGGAGGAAATACTCAGTCCAAGGTACCTGACATTAGATGTAGTTTCAACCTCTATGCCGTCAATGATAGTGGGACCATGTGAGCTAGCTAGTTGTTGTAGGTCACGTTTTCGTCTGAAAGTGAAATTTACTACCTGACATTTAGACGGATTCAGCTTAAGACCGTTTGAAGAGGACCACTGACTAATTTCCGAGAGAAAGTTATTTAATTTGGAACAGTCTGACTGAGAGTTGACAGGCATGGAGACAGAGAGGTCATCAGCATACTTGACAAAAAAGGCTACATCAGAATGGGGCAAGTCATGTAAGAAAAAAGAAAACAGAAAAGGAGAAAGAACAGCACCTTGAGGAACACCAGCTAAAGTAAGTGAGGTAGTGGAGGACTTTCCATTGTAGACAGTGTACTGCTTCCTATCAGAAAAGTAGGAATACAACCACTTATTAAGGAGTACTGCGCTGCTAGTTGATGCGCAGTTTCCCGCTTCCTTTGAGGACAGCTCTGTAGAACGCTCTTACTTCATTTTAAACGTCCTATTATTCCCTTTAGTTGGGATTCCCTTTCCGCATTTTCACAGAAATAGTCTTGACAAGTAGGTGTGTGATTAGACTGTTGGAATGTATTGAACGAACACACAAAATTCGTCAAACAAACCTCGTCTCCTTCCAGAGCTATTCGGATTTACTATAGAGACCAACTGTTTTGTAATCATAGCACAACAAAATGTCACTCTATCTGTTTATTTTCTTATGTGAGGCTTGATCAACTAATTCCCTGTGACTTGATTTGATTCGACATACTTGTTTTATCCTACATTGCAATGGTGGTTTACTAAGTTATGGCCTTTGATTTCACATTGAATCTAAGTGATTGTATATCCATAATTTTGTATCCTCCAAATTTCATTGTTTACATAATACTTTGTGAATGATGCGAAGATAAATGATCTTATTTAGGTGTATAGATAAAGTAAAATGATTTCCTGTCTAACATAATACTTATTATATATTCAGTGGTAGATAAAAGTTATTTAGGAAATTCCTGAAAATAAAGCAGGACAAAAGAGAAATTCGATGGCTTTTTAGAGAACTTGAGCATTGGCCACTCACAACTGAATATAGTAATAAAACTTAAAGCATCTACTAGTTCGAATTTCTGACTCTTCATAAATATGTCATATATTGGGAACATAAGAATTGTGTTTTACCTTAGATCATTGTTTATGTCACCGCTCTAGACAGCTTGCAATTTGTTTCACTTGTTAATCCAACTATCAGTTATCTGATGTTTTTACCTTCGATAGTGCGTAATATAAATGTATATATCTATTGCTACTTTGTTGTTGCGTCATCCACTCTGTAACGAATAAGAAGTTTTCTCTTAGTCGTCTAAGATTTTGTGTTTGAATTTCTTTTCACTGACGTGCATGAAAATTGCTATAGCTAGGACGCCTAATAAGTTGTTTGCATCTCCACTGAATCTCATCATTTTTAAATATTTCTTTAGATCCGAAATATTACATGAATTCATATGAAATAGACAAATCCTAACCTATGCTTTCAGTGTTTATATTCAGTTGTTATTTTTAGTAAATTTTTTTCCATTAATATGAATTATACTGAATGAAATCTTTATTAATTCTCGTCTGATTTATTGACTTAATTTTAATTATTTTAATGGCATATCTGATTGCTGTTGATTTTTCGGTTGTAAATCCTTAAAGTGTTTATAGCTCTGGTAATTGAAAAAATTCATTATTGTAGGAATATACGATTGGTTTTGTAGATTTTCTGGTTTCCTTTGTGCTAACTTTGTGTCCGTTCATTTGTGTGAAAATAATCTAAATTCGACTGAATAGATTTTTATTGTAATTTCAGGCTCAGTACTTGAAGTTCAACTACATTTCTGTGCATGGAAGTGAAGAACTTTAAAATGTTTTATGTTTACTCAAAACTGTTTATGAAGAAAACATAATCGAAAGTCTATTCAGTGGATTTCAGTTTTAAACAGTGATATATCATCAGATCATTCATCTTCATGAGTCAGCGATGAAGCTGATTAGTGTATTAATGGTATGAACATTCGCCATGTAGTTTTTGCCTTCTGTTACATGACTTTGATTCTGCTTTCATGAACTAAAGGTTACACTATCTTTAAAGTCTACACATTCAGAAAGTATTACCAACTTTCATCCAGTAAATGTAGTTGGTAATCTAAGTAACAAAGTTTTACTTGTGTGCTGTTTCTCATTTCACCAGTGATTTGTAAATATCCTGGCTTTCATTGAATTTACTACTTCAACTTCATCGCCTTATACGGAGGAAAATATCAGTTAGTCAACAGAGTTCCCAAATCCTGTAATTGTTCTCTTAGTGCGTCAATAAATAAACACAGGATTTGATGACGGCTCCATGTAATATACTCTAGAACTAACTATCACCATAACTATACTCTGGCCTTAGTATTTTGTTATTGTATTCTTTCTTAAACTTGTTCATTATTGATTTCTCTTAAATATATGCCAACAATTGAAATAATTTAGAAAATGTCGTTCTCTAATTTCCTAGTTAGTATATTAAAAGTCAGTTTAACTGTTTTCAGCTGGTGTATAAATTTATGAATTGAAATGAAATGAACTTATTTTGTGCCCTAACTGTTTACTATCTCTTTGTTCAACAATTTATGTTTTTGTTTCCTAATGCAAAATGAATGACAACAGAAAGACTTATTAAAAGCATGTTTTAGTTTATTTACGATATCTTCCTTGCTCAAAAAATTGTCTATTGTTTACATTATTTCAACATAAGAATCTTGAGTCAGTGTGTTTTATATACAATCACTTTAATTTAGAAACGATTATACTTTTCTCATATGAGCTATAATCTTTACTTGACAAAGTGTTCAGTTAACTATGTTTGCAATAAAATCATTTTTTTAAAATAATTATATATATTTACCCCGGAATGAGATACTTAGTGAGCTATAAATTGAAGTAATAATCAGTAGTAGATACATTTGACTCTGTGTAGATATACATATGTATTTACAAAAAATTGATTTAAGGTATGCTTAATCAGCATAACGGCCTATCATTTAGAGCATAATTACACACACTGCTGATCCTTAAAACACCTTCAAGAATAATCAATTCATTGAAATGCCAGTGAAATAGATTCAAGCACACTGCTTGCTTAAAAATTGCGTGAACAAATACCTATGGTTTGAAATGATTCGTTTATTTACAAAGTGGAATGTCAAAAATGTATCTATTCGTATTAAGCTACAATTTTAAGCCAGAACTGTGGATAGAAGATATTTCAGTATGAAAAGTGCTATTGGCTTCTAAATATTATCAAGTCTCCATATTTGTAAAAAGAACAAAATTTTGGACAAACTCTTCTCACCATTGTCAAGTGCGTCGGTGGCACAGTGGTTAGGACTCTCGCCGACCATGCACATGGTCCGGGGTTCGATCCCCTGCCGGCGCACACCCGATATCTACGGTATGCCTGAATTTGGGCAACCGATATCCATGCTGAAAATTCCATACTTGTACTGAAAATACGGTGTGGAATCAAGCTGTAAATCAAATAATAAAATAAAGTGTACTGTACATAATTTCGATTTTTAAATGTAATCGCTTCTGTTTAATAAGAATAAAACAAGTTTTCAGCAAAGAGGCTCTTTGTTTGCTTTTCTAACTCCTTGAAAATCTTGTATTTCCCTAGAACTCCTAGGTAATTCCATATTTTCCTTCGTCTCTATGTGCATTCTAATTAAAAATGATTCATTAAATTATTAATCTTATTAAGTAACTCTAATGCACTTATTCAGCTCTTTTTGTGCATTGACTAATATTAGCAACTTTGATTATGACAACCCATCACTTTTGTTAAAACCCTCTCTCATGAAAAATTGTTTGTAAATTCGATTATACAGATGAATAGAATGAATTTGTCGACAAGAATCCCTTCTCTAAACTACGTGTTATGTTTTCATTTTTATCGAATGACACTATACCGTCAAGTTTGTCAGACTTGGTTATGACGAAGTTTTCATTCCATCTAAGTTTTCTTAAAGCTTCTCTGTGTTGTTTCAATAAAAGACTGTTTACCGAATGTCTATTATTCTTTTACTGTTGGCACCCGTCGACTGGAGTAGTTTTGAACCTCGTTAGTTCACCCGCTGATGATCTATAGCACCAAAAGTAATATATACAATAGTGGAAAGGTTGTGAACACACAGAAATTTCTTTCAAGCTTTTGACTTTGAGGAGATTTGATGCGACTGATTCATTTTATATTCCTTTTGTTTTCTGTTATGTTTATAACATAACTCAAGTACTAAAATTTTAATTCCTGTTGTAAATCATCGACGGGAAATTAACTTCGTGATGCATCCCTCTCAAGATTATATATATATCTGGTTTTTAACAGAATCTATTGGATTAAGAACATATCTTTTTAGACTTTAAGAAACGGAATAAATCCTCATTCGTCACAACAATCTCTCGTATAATTTAGGGTGGCATTCTGTTTCTATACATCCTCTAATGAATTCCAAAGATATACTGGCTTCAGTGAGCCTTGAGTTAAACTTCAAAAACTCATTGAGTGCCTTAAATGATTACAAAGGGCTCCAGCTATCAAAGTGAGATCATCGTCCCACGAAATAATGACATATCATTGAAAAATGGAATTAAGAGAAATAGGGATGGTGTTTATCACAAAATTTCGTGACATTGCTGAATATCGGGATTTTCTTGATCCCATTATCTATCTAGGTGAACACGATAACAGTATACACAATTTTACACTCTTTGCATCTATAAATCCTAATTTAGAGGGCTTCTGATACAAGTAGATGATTAGGCATTACGCGTTTGCGAAGGTACAAGGAAAAATGTAGCTAAGAAAAAGCATGATTTGTCTTAATTTCATATTACCCACATAAAGTAAATTGTTCTTTTCTTCTGTTTTAATAAACCTGAATAAGTGGGTGCATTTTTATGCTGATTCAATACCTGTTGTCGTAACTTTTGTTTTCATTTGGGTTAATACTCCTATGGAGTCATTCTAATTTGTCTCATCAAGTAATGCGTAGTTGACCTGACCATTCTGTTTACAGTTATACATCTAAAATAAAATAAAAGTTATACTTATTTTTCATGCATCGGACTCATTCAAAATACTATTTATTGCACTGAATTCCATTTATTGGTTTCATCCAACAAGCGAGAATGTTCAAACTCTCATAATATCCTGATTTCAGTTTGAGAGTAGAATTTTATGATGACTGAATAATTGGCAAGTTGGAATAGATACAGGTTTATAACCATAAGGTGAATAAGGTTTCAGGAAGACACAGTTGTCAACATCCCTAACCATCGTGATCTGTATTTTCTCTGTAGATAACGAATGTGGCGCTTACAAAATATTTCTGCATCACAAATCTAAATTTTTCCATTTGTTACTTCAGCTTATTCTTTGAGTCAGGTGAATTTCCTAGCATTTTTGATAATTTTTCATATATTGAGACAGCTTCATTGTTGGCATTTATGAGTCCAATAATTCAGTCTTTTTAGATCCAATAATATCCAGCACAACTTCCCTCCAAGAGTATTTAAATGTTTATGTAGATTTCTGCATTAATATCTTTAGTCTCTGTCCACGTTTGATAAGCGCTCCAAAATCAGAGTATACCATATTATTCCTCTCCAATTGTTTTCCTGCTCCGCATAACTGTACATCAGAAGAGAAAAATGTATTCATTTTTTATTTTCCCTGAGTGATGAAAATGCATAGCCAGCAAAAGTTTGGTTGTTCAATACAATTATTGACGAATTAAGTGTTATTCTGGTCTTCCATGTCATTATTAGTAATTTGTCGAGTAGAACAGCATCCTATTAAATTCTAAATCAAAGTATTAGCTTTTTATATTTCTGCACTAAATATAGTTCTGTTTAATTTTCTATTTAGTTATGACAAAACTACCAAACGTGGTTATCTTGAGTGTTGATTTCCAGATTTCTAGAATGGTTACTGTTTCATCCTGTAGTATATCTGATAAACAAGCTAGTATGGGATCATATACTATCACGGTACTCAGATCTCTCACACAGGGCATTTGTGAATGTAAAACAGATATATTGTTATTATTAATAAAACTTTTAGTTATTAATCTTGTAAACATGAGATCTAAAACCACATGAAAAATATTACACGCTACATTTTGAACGTTTTGTTGTACATAGTGTAACGACCAAAGCCGACGTGTTGTCTCCTGAACGCATGTGACCAATTTTTGTGTACTTCTGTTTAGCTAACCAGAACTTGACTGTGTTAATCACAGTAACAAATTGCCCAAAAAGATTAAAGACAAATTCAGCGAAGAAAATTTTCTGTATCGACGAAACCATCTTCAGAGGCTGTACAGTCGTATTTATATTTGCCAAAAATGTATAGTAGTCTATTATTGAGTAATAAGGGGTGACATAATCGATATAATTTCTCGGAAGTGGCTTTAGATGTAAAAAATAAAAGTTGTAAATTACGTGGTACTCAACGGCACAAAGTTAGAAATTTGATAAGCTTAAAATTGCTATTGAGTGAGAATAAACATAGTTGAGTGTCAACTTAACAAGTGTAAAGGGGGTGTGAAAATGTACAACGGGAACATATGAGAGTGATAATAGTAAATTAATTATTAAAGTAAAAGCAAACTAAAAGTAAAATTTAAAATTAAAAAACTTAACTTTTTTACAGGAAACGACTAGTGAAGAGGTAAAGACCACGGTAGAATAAGAGACCGAACTCAGTAATAGACTACTATACATTTTTGGTAAATATAAATACGACTGTACAGCCTCTGAAGATGGTTTCGTCGATACAGAAAATTTTCTTCGCTGAATTTGTCTTTTATTTTCTTCATAACTGAATGAGTATTTTCTGTGATTTGAAGCAGAGCCCCAACAAAAATAAAAATGCTGTAATTTGTGACAAAATGTGAGGTACTTAGCAATGCCCTTATGGAACTTTATGGATGATATTAGACCCCAGACGCAGAAGTAGTGAGAGTCAAAATTAATATCTTTAAAAAGTGAGATAAAAACTTTGTCAGGAAAAAATCACACTCCAAAAAATTTCCTCAGGTAATTCAAGGTCAGAATGGCCTTGACTAACTCAAAATCATATTAATAACTTTATCTTACAACCACAAGGAGAAGCATTGAGATGAGAGATTGATCAGGAATATAAAACAAATAATAAGGGTTAAGTCAACAGGTAATATGCAAACGTCAGAATAGTGATATACGGTCTGAGAAAAAAAGATTTTAATTACAAAGTTGGTTGTAATCTCCAAATAAGTAGCAACGTTGTAGTTAGATAGTTTGGGAGGAATTTTTAAACAATTATTCCATTAAACATCATGTATCGAATTTACTGCCTTGATTTAGTCTTTCCTTGTAAGCTGCTATATGATTTTAATACATGAATTTTTTCAGCTGCATGTATTACTGAGTATTTATTATATTTCCAAGCCAGTTGAAATCGGAAATGGATAACAGATAGATAGACTCGTAATTACATGTTCGATAAATTGGTGTATCGGCCACCTTACCAGCAATAGATAGTAATAAATGCTTTTACGGGAAAGGATGGCTTAATTTTACCTTACACTTGTTAAATGCAATTTGTGAAACCTGAATAATGAGGTAAGTTAATAATGGACAAAGACAATTAGCACTTTGACAACCAGTTCATCTTTCAGATAAGATCAAAACATGAATTGAAACAGCTTTTATCAAAGTAGAAACGCAAGTAATGAGTATTAATTTGCAAGATAGAAGTGTAATTGACTAGTTAATCAAGTAGCAAAGCCGTTGAAAAAAACCTCCATGCAAACGAGTGGTATACAACTTAGTGCTGATCATAAACTAAAGTGAGAATAAAGTTTTTAAACCATTTATCTGTTAGGTTGGTGTGAAAGTATCGGTTGGGTGCACAATAGTAAGGAATTATTAAGAATTTCCTTATGAAGATACTATTCAGAATACAATTCCATATTAAATAATTTTATTTTATATAGCACACAGTGTTATAGTATTAATAACTGGCTGATATTTTGAGAACAGTTTATCGCCCATAATCATATCACT
Organism: Trichobilharzia szidati; assembly: GCA_944472155.2. NCBI lineage: Eukaryota > Metazoa > Platyhelminthes > Trematoda > Strigeidida > Schistosomatidae > Trichobilharzia > Trichobilharzia szidati. The sequence continues at coordinate 93,717,176 of OX235279.1, read as the reverse complement.
GTGATGACTGACAAAATATAGAGATTTCTGTATGATTAGTCAACTCCAGTATCACTGTGAAGTATGCCTGTATTAGCATTGATATTACTTCTTAAAAGATGATAACGATTAGTTAGGTCGATCATTTGAGCTGAATTAACCTAAATGATTCCATTTTACCCATTGTGAATTTTAAACTTACACCTCATTGAAATCTTTTTGGCTTAACAGTTGGTCAAAAACTATAAGCAAATATTTAATATCTTTAGAAAACTTTTCATAATTTCAAAGGCATAATTTTAATACTTTTTATGATAAATACTGGGAAATTACAGGCAAACAAAATGCAAAGTTATAGTGTCATCTAGGTTTTAGTTCGTGATGAAAGATTTTCAGTAATAATCGAAACCACGTCATACAAAAATAACGTAGATAACGATGGTAAATATGAACTATTTGACAATAGATTATTTTTAATGAAAAACTAGTTCTTTAATTATTCAGTGAATCTAATAACGGCATTCAGAAACTAAATTTTACCACCTGCAACTATAAAATTTATTGAAAAAGCAAATAACCAGTCTGAAATTCATTTAAATTTGTAAAGAGACGATGTTTGTCAGGACAATACATTTAAACGCCCAGCTTATGTGCGAACTAAGTATGCGAATCACCCTTTAAAGTTTGAGACTTCTTTCAAAAGAACTACAGCTGATGAAGAATATGAGAAGCAAAAATATATGACTGAATACCATTGTTTATCATATTTTCTTTTATTCACTCTCAGTGGCAATGAATTCTTGCTTGCTTTATAAACATGCACCAGTGACAAACAGAATAAATATTAAAATATTATTGTATCAGAAGAAAAACTGAAATATCCAATAGCTTTAAAATTTACTGCAAAGCACAGGCTCTTATGACCTCTAGTTAGTGTATTTATTAATACGTTTGTTAAATAATCAACGGAGCATTTTACTTTTCAAAAGCCTTTCTGTTGGACAACTGAAAATGTCACTGGCATGAGTTATGAAAACAAGAACTCGAATTAATTTTTGTGGTAACTATTCATACTTCTGTGTTATATATAAATGAGTAAAGAGTACTGAAAATCAATAAAAAAAAATTAGGTCAGACATATAATATTATCGAATTCAGTGTGATTACATTGGTTGGTTCTTTAATATTTGTATACACGTGTGCTGAACAAATTCCTTGGGTATATATTAGCAGATGTTCTGTTTCTAGCATTTAGTAACTACATTAATGGTTAGTGATGATACTCAAAAGAAAACAATCCTATGGAGTTGTTGCTTCTAAGAAATCAAAACTTATTTTCATAGTAGCTGTTATGTTTTTTCAGTTATCATCAATAACAATTTACCGTTACTATGCAATATCTAAATTATTTGAAGAAGAATTCGTGGAACCTGAGATAATGTATAATATGGACACATTACGAAAATGCACACAGTCTGAGAATAAGTGGCTTCAGTGTATTAAACAACTGAATAATTTAACCAGAGTAAGCAATGCTAGAGTACGTGGATTTGACTCATCAGTTCGTTTAATTCGTACACCTATAAACTGCACATTTTTGGATATACAGATTCCATTTAAAATAAATAATAAACATTATTTAAATGTAACTTTAAATGAACGCTACATACTACCTAGAAGTTCTTCAGTTGCTAAAAACGGAAATCTGACTATAAAAGCAGTCAGTACAAATAGGCATTGCCCAAAATATTTCAACGTGAAAGAAGCCTTAAATGCTATACACAAAGGTTTACCTCAGAAAGAAGTAAGTTTTATAGAATATTTGTTTTAGTTTTATAAGTGCAGAAGTGTCTGGTGACCGTATTATTTAACTCATGGGTCACTAAATATATCACCGAATAGGATATATCAATTCTTGTTAGCTTATTGATAATCGCCATTTGTGATTTATATTGAAACTAATTATCGCAAATTTTTTTAGTGTATTTTTACTCTAAATGTAAAAAAAGATTATCGTATGATGGTAAATGATACATAGGGTCAAAGACCTAAACTCAATTGACGCACACTTATAAATTCGCATTTCTTTTATTGTCGATCAAATCTTAAGTTATCTATCAAAGTTTAGTCGTTTTTTTCTGTTCACGCTAATTCCTAGGGACTCATTATAAAAATGTTCATGCCTGTTTAAGCACTTATTATTATTTCAAAATCACTATAATTTATAAAATCCTAGTTTTAAAGAAATATTCGACAGTTAACTTTTGATGATCAGCCTTAGGCCATGTTTTTCTACAACCCTAAAAATTTACATGTAATCTGTCTGTTCGAGAAAGTGATATATGACTGTTTGCACTACTTAACGCTCTTCATAGCATTTGATGATCATGGAGAAAAAATGAATGGGTTTAAGCTAAAATAGCAAGGCTAATAGCAGTTTTTATCTTGAAAAAGAAATGATGAATGAATATAAAATGGAGGCTGCATATAATTAGTTAGGAACACAAAGCATTACTAATGTATGCTTTAATCTGACTGCCTATATAATTAGGACTGTAGGAAAATAATGTCTTCTAGCTGAGAAGAGCGAACACTATTTTTACAAAAGTTTAAGTTATTTTACCTTTAATGACACCAAACGTACATCTGTCATCATTTGGTCAGTGTTAAATCTTGTCATATTGTATCGTTTTCAGTAGATGGACTTTTTAAGCTTAGTTTACTCGCAATGTATCCTTTATTATCTTCATACACCAGGTGAAAAACCATGACTCGGTATATTACACTTTCACAATCTTAATTTCATCCTTAGTCAGTCACACTTCCTGGTATACATTATATGAGCAATTTTATGTATAACTCAGTAGCCAAAAACTTCATATTCTTAAATAAAGTGCTTTGTAGTACAAGTGCTGCTCTACATTTACCACAGATATTCGGCATTTCTGTGAACAAATTAATTAACGTATACTAATAGTATTTTTTTCTAATTTAAAGTTTAAAACCATTTTGTCAAATCAAGTAACACTCCAGCTACCATGTCGAAGTCAATTTTTTCTTGAATTACAATAAGAACATATTATACGGTTCAAAGAGAACTGAAGTCAACTCCAACTGATCAAACTTGAGATCCTAGAGTTGGTAAAGGGTTGAACCTATAAACAATAGCTAATTCCTTCGGGATTGTAATTTCGTCTAGCTGTTGTGTTTTAAAAAATAAACACTAGACCTAATTAAGTCTTTCTACGTGTTGATTGTCTCCTGTAGGACAGTTTATTCGTCAAATATAATGAATGGCTCATGCAGTACACAGGTAGTCTGCATGGGCCTTTGAAACATTCCCCATCCTCTTGCCTAGATAAATCAGTACATTCAGTTGAACAGTAATAATGAAATTAAAGAATATATATAAAAACAGCAATTATAAAAAAAATATCTCAGTGCTGGTTTTAACCTTGGTGTGCCCAAAAAAATCTCTGCAGCCAAGTAGTCTAGGACCTGGACTATCAACTGATGTATTATATCATAAAGCTGCTTCAAGTGCTAAATTTCATTTCTTCTCATATAAACAACAGATCCCAGACACAAAATTGGGAAGGTTGTCTTAAACAGTTGCTGATACTCCTGAAGGTGATGTTTGAACTGGTATAGACGTTTCTGCCTGTTCAAAGCAGAAGATATACACTATGATGGTGGCAAGCAGTAGAATCTAGCAAGAGCTTTTCGTCATGTAACAATATGTTAACATCAAAGAGTGGTTTAAGGGACAGCATAAGGTGCCAACATGTTAATACAGCCTGACAATTTGGGTCCAATAAAATCAAGCAATTAGAAATTCAGATAATGAATTCAATAAACTTCAAATATCCAGCTTCCTTAAGTTTTCTTAATAGCCATAACCACACAGTTTATACAGAAATTTCCTGAAACGGTTAATGAATCTCAGGGATATTTTGTACACCAACATATCTTTAAATGAAAACATATTGACTATTAGACTGCTTACACCTTCCAAGAATGATACCTTGGATACATTGTAACGTTTGCGACATATACATTCACTAAACTAAACATTTATGTAATGCATTCATCGATGCGGATCACATCTGCCCAATAGGCTAAAGAATAGCTCTAGACACTTTGTATGAATGACCATTTATATCTAAGAACAAGAATCTATATGTAGACGAATTCCCACATACGAAAAAATACACGTCTTCAGTATCAATGTTATATAAAGAATTACACAATAGGGCATGAAGGAGTGACAGTGTGGGAATGAAACTTTCACTTTTAAAAATAAACTAAGACTAAACGGTGGATTAGCATTCGTTTCGAAGTAGCGAACAAAATTTTCCTTTAAATATTCCTTTATCAATGGGATTTAGAGGCTTTTGAAGTGAATATTACGCTACTATGAATACACAAAAAGCTAGGATATAAATAAAACTCACCAGTCAAAACAATCAAATTTTTTCTATTACTCATGAAATGAGTAAAACACAATTAGGTGGAATGTGGATCTAATTTGTACTTGTCATCATCAGTTACATCTCTTTTTATCTTAAATCAAAATAAGAAGCTTAAATAAGGGATGAGCATGAGAAAAGCAGTTAGATGCAAATGAATTCTGTACGTTCTATTTTCAGAGTAAAGGCCAGCTGGTGATCACAATCCATGTAATCATGAATAATTCAGTTTGAACAAAGCAGTAACAACACATGGAGAAAGATATACTTCTCTAACTTCTTAATAACTTTTCAATTTGTTCTTTGTCCACGGGGCCATGAAACTTGTTGTCGCGACATACTCTATTGTAAAACTAGATATAAATAACACATTAGTTCAACAAATGATAAGTCCAAATGAAACTGTTAAATGAAAAGACTTTCATTCACTTCTTACCATTGGTAAAACTTATTGAAGCGAGAACAGTAAATTTAAGCATATGACAAAATATTACTTCGATTTTTTATAGTGCTTGTCAGTACAGTGTGAAAATAGTTTCACTTTAAAATCATATATCTTATGTAATATAGTATTTAAATTGTTTTAGATCTAATAAAGTATAATTCTATTTCAATAGTTTACACACAATGATAAGTTTTGTTATTGGTAATATTTCGAGCAAAATTACTTCCCGTGTTCACACCACTGTTGGAATTGTTTCATTCACACATTTATGATTTGTACTCATATATATAGTTCATTATTTTTTTGCTCATTCATGTTTTTGTATTCAGAATTATATTCCAAGTTGTTAATAGTTGTACTGAGTCACCCTTGTTACATGTATCCGGTGTGACCTTAATGAATATCGATTCTGTCATAAGTCTGTTATGAGTCCCATGCATGTGCAGCTGCACAAATAATAGGCTCTTTACTGAAACAAAGTATCTCTATTGTGCGATAAAAATATCAATTATTCAATGAGGTAAAAGTTTTAGATCTCAGAACCCGGCTGCACATGCATGGGACTCATAACAGACTTATGACAGAATCGATATTCATTAAGGTCACACCGGATACATGTAACAAGGGTGACTCAGTACAACTATTAACAACTTGGAATATAATTCTGAATACAAAAACATGAATGAGCAAAAAAATAATGAACTATATATATGAGTACAAATCATAAATGTGTGAATGAAACAATTCCAACAGTGGTGTGAACACGGGAAGTAATTTTGCTCGAAATATTACCAATAACAAAACTTATCATTGTGTGTAAACTATTGAAATAGAATTATACTTTATTTGATCTAATCCACAATGCTCAAACGTTTTACTGATATTGTTTTAGATCTTATGGTGTTGACTAGAAAGGAAGAAACAAAATTAAATTCAATTATCTGCCTAAATTGATTGTTTAAATCCTCTAGAGTGTAATGCTTCAGTTTTGCGTGTTCTGATTTAGAGGTAAACAATAAGGGAATGGGATCAGTAAGGCAAATCTGTTATCATAAGTTACGTTTGTTTCAATAGCTCTAAGTTTATTAGTCTTCCACAAATGTAATCATTTTACAATTATTTTTGCCATGTTAATTTCTCTAATTCTTTAGAATCATTTACTCACTTATAGACAATTTATTTCGACTGTTCAAATTTATTAGTTCATTTTGGATAGTAGATTACAGTTTACGTTAGATAAGTTAATTTTAATAATCACACAGTGATACAGTATTAACAAATGGATGACGTTTCGAGCATAAATTATTGCTGCTCATTATTATATCAATCAAAAGACAGAAAATATATATTAGACAAATTGTGACTAAAATTGATATGATAATGAGCAACAGTAATTTATGCTCGGAACATCATCCAGTTGTTAATACTGCATCACTGTGTGGAACTTAAAAATAAACTTATCGAATATGGAATTACGTTCTACCACAGTGCTCAAGTTCTACATTTACATTAAAGTTTACGTTATTTATTTAAAAAGATGAGTAAATTAGTTAACTAATATTTTTATTTCTCAATAATGAACTCTGAAATGTCATAGAACTTATTACATTAGTCTTTTCATATTAATGTTAAACAAATAAGCCAGCACAAACAGATTACATTTGTCTGCCAGTGTGTTGCTAGAATATATTCAAATGGATTATTTTTACTTTCCATTTTAGATGCCAGTCAACGGTGAACCGATTATTATTGTTCGAATTCCAAAGAAGACATGCAATCCTCTAGAACCGACTGATAAATTAGATCTCATAGTGATGGTTAAATCCTGTATTTATTGTTTCAGTAAGCGGTCATATGCACGAGAAACATATATGAAATTAAATTTATGGAGAGATTTAAAAGTTCAGTTCGTTTTTGTGGTGGGGTTACCAACACCAAACGAAAGTGACATCTATCACTTTGAAGGAGTGAATGTGAATCTTTATCGGGACGCCTTGAAGTTATCAAAAATATATGCAAATTCACGATGGTTGGCAGCTAAAAAGCTAGAAAATGAAAGTAAGGTGTATCAAGATATGTTAATTGGATCATTTTATGACACATATTTCAATTTAACACTAAAATTGATGCTAACATACCGATGGGCTGCTACGTTTTGCGATCAAAAAACCCCGTTGTATATCTTTATTGATGATGATTACGTCCTTTTACCAAATAATACGATTAATCTGGTCAGAAAACTGAACGCTTCATTCATAAAATCGATTATAGGAGGACCAGTGCATCCTTCAAGTGTAGTAGCAAGGCCATCAAAAGACTACTTTCACTTGAAGTGGGCAGTTTCGGAAAGAGAGTACCCATGGGAATATTATCCTCCCTACTTTTACGGAACCGGTTATATTTTGAGTTCTACTATTATTAATGATGCTTCTTTAGCTATGGCTTTTACACAAAATATCCGTATTGATGATTCATATTTAGGAATTGTATTAAGCAGATTGAATAAAACACTAACTGATATGAAAGAATTCCAGATAGACGCAGAAGAAAAACAGATAGAATCAGGAGCTGTTATTATTCACACTGACGTTGCTGAAGATATAATTGACTGGAGTACTGGTCAAGTCAAAAAAACTTAATCATGTCCTATTGCATTTTGCATATTATTTAATTCGCAGATTCCTATTTTTATATACAAATCATAGTGTACATTATCTTACAGATACTTAAATAAACGAAGGCATATGATGTTACAAGGCATAACGGTTAATGATTTTTAAGCCAGATTCTGAGATTTAAAACTTTTACCTCATTGAATAATTGATATTTTTATCACACAATAGAGATAATTTGTTTCAGTAAAGAGCCTATTATTTATAAATACTTCTCTCTTAAGTTAATTTCATTAAAGGTTCGAATGTTCCTCTCTCAGATTTGATTAAACTGAGAAGTGGTTGTTGTGTAATAACATACAGTATTCAATACTTTATTCATCAAACAGTTTTCGTTTTCCTGATTCCATGTCAATTTAATTATTTGATGTATCGCATAGTTATACCTAGTTATGTACTTGGTAACATTTCAAAGACAATTTATTAATCATGATGACATCAAAGTGATAACACAACTTTCAAAATTAGTTTCAATGATTCCATAAATTCTTATTCCATTGTTTTTATTGGTAGCAGGATTTTCCGCATCTCTTCAATGAGTGTTGAAACATTCCAGTCACGCACACTTCGCATTGATTTAATTAATAAAGATTCAGTGACTATTCATTCTCTCCAGTTACCTCTACCAAACTCTAAATTTTTCGTCCTATTTCACCTCTTAGTGTGACCAAAGAATACTGCATGCATGGGTAGATTTTCTAGGTTACACTTATTTTACTTGAATCCATCACTCTGTATTTATCTCAGTCGTTTTCCTCCGATAATCTTGGTGCCACAGATCACTTACTTTGAGCTATGTATTTGACGCCACAGTCATTACAGAGTATTCAATAGATCAAGTTATTTTGTCTAACTTTGGTTGATTGAGTTTTAAGGTATAAACGGTACCATCATTCTAGAAATTTTATGAATCGTACAAAACATTTCCAGTTTCACTAACGTTGTTATTCATTTTTTTACATTTCTAACATTTTACATTTCTTTCTAACATTTAAATGAATTCACCAGGATGAGTGAAAGCCCCTTAGATACTTTTAGATTTTTTATTTCAATCTCTTTTCTTTAAGCGTTTCACCAAGCTTGCCTTCAAAAATATAGGCAGGAAGGAAGCGGAATTTAAGCGTCTTTCGGAATGTATTCGCTTTCAGTATAATTTTTTAGCTAAACTATCATATCCTCTTCATTTTTCTTTACAAGCTACAATTGGTTGTTATTTTTTATTTTCTAATCTAAAAATGAACTGAATTTCATTTAGTTTGGAGTACATATCAGCTTTTGTATCATCCGAATATATCCATTATACATCTGTTTATAAAGACACTTGTTACTATGATGGTTATTTTGCTCTCATAGTTTTTTCTACTTTTTGATGTTTTCTGTTTTGAAATTTAAGAAAAACGATTCATTTCAGACATGACTATATTTTTAACGTAACTCCATCAACTGATAACTTGAAATTACTGCTGATTTCATGATTTACGCCGAGTCCATTTCTTGGTATCGCAACAGCCTTACTTATTGATCTACATCAATCTGGACACTTGTCATGGCAAAACATAAACTAAACAATATGCAATTAGAAACGGATGGATAGGACTTTACTTTCGGTAGATTTCTAAATATGATACAGTTGTTTTAACAGCTGCCAACGTAATAACTCGTGAAATTTTACAGCACAGCTTAACGACATCATTTAAATACAGTTAACGTTTGTAGAAACTGCTCATATGTTGCAAAAGTACTTCAGAAGCTGGAGGGAACTTGAAAGGGATGAAAGACATCTTCGAGTATTTTGAATAATTCAAAAAAATACAAGTATTCACTTATTCAATACCTAATGAAAAATATTTGAGAGTTTTCTGTGAACTAGATAATCATTTATTATAGTTATTTATTTGTGTTAGTGATTTCTATCTGATATGTCTGACCGAATCGATCAGCCCCTTTTTTGATATATGCGTTTTTTCAACAGATGCCACGATATTATCAGGACTAATAACTCGAAGTCACTTGTATGGTGGTGGCTAGTAGGAGAATCCAGAACGCACTTTTTGCCTCAGATAGAAAGATTCTAATTAGCAGAACAAATAACTGTTGAATAACGGAATTATTTGCATTAAAATGAATCAAATGATTCCAGATCACTCAGGTTTACCATACTGATAAAAACCAGCTGCACGAAACAGGAACACATGTGATTGTGTAGAAATGAATTCGAGCTATCCTGAACCGAAATAAGTGCATTACACTACAGAATATGCTGGTTCAGCACTCATATCTGACACTAAACTCATTCAGCACAGTTGTAGGTATGTGCTAAAGAAAACAAAACTGATAAACTGGAATGGGCAAAACAAATATTGAAAGGTATACAGCTATTTGTAATGTGAAATTTCCGACTAATGTGATTCAGTCAACTAGCTGGCATCTTATTCTTTTGGATCATGAAATTTTGGGGAATTTCGATAATATGTTTACTAGACAAACTTGATCTTGGTTTCCGAAATTTCGTTTTAAAATAACGGTAACTTTGGGGCTTTTTGTAATTTCCCCTTCCATATATGTATTCGTTTTACAGTTTTTATGATATCCTGAAACATAAAGGCTTTTACTGAATCAAATAAATATATCACAAAGTGATGCTAAAAGTCAAAAAAAGTATTGATAAAGAAGTCCATAGACTCATTAACAAGAATTTACACAGTTTTCATTGACATTACCGCAGATTATCAACCTGACTAGACATAAAGGTGAATAACCGACGGATTTACAACAGAATACTAAGAAAACCAAACTTTGACATAACTTTATTGGAATTAGTAGGCAAAAGATACAGATTATTTACTCATGTTTGACATTACCCACTGACTTTTTTAGCAGATAATTAAAATGGTATAGTTTTAAAATCTTTGTGAACAAAATCAGTTAACTGTTTTTATGAATTTCGACGAAATAAGAAAGTAGACATTCTTCAAATCAGGCAATTTTGAATCCTTTTTTTAACTCATAGAGGCGTTCTTGAATAACGTAAATATTTTTGAGTCAGTGGTTCATTCAACGGAATTTCGAGGAAATAATTTGTTTTTCTCATTGGTATATAATTGATGACTGAAAGTCCTGTTCGTCTGATATAATCATCCGCATGAATATCTGATTACTACACACTAATTTTAACCAAATCAATACGACTGTTCTTACATAGTGTGATGTATGTAAAAAAAAACAGGTTTGAAACGTAATTTTATGACGTCATTAAGCTGGATGAAACAAAATCGCCATTGGTATATAAAGTCAGCAATAAAGGAAGAGATATTTTACACCAAAATCTGATGTTACTGTTGACGGCATTTCAATACGTCTTTCGAAGTATGAATTAAGTGAGCCTAAATTTTTTTCAGCTTTAGAAAACACATGGCAGTCTGCACACTGTCCAGTTTTCACTTTCATTAAACAAGCGAGATATAACAGATCGCTTTAATCATCTAACTATTATGAATCCGTTATTTCTATTTTATTGTTACTTCAATCCATTTAACTTGAGCACCGCTTCATTTTCCAGAAATTTGTTACACAAATATTTAAACGAATATCTACTGGTACTTAATAGTGATTAAAACAGATTTTAAGGTTGTGATATTTTACAAACCTCGAAAAGATCATTCACAGGTCAAATGAGGTCATTGATGTTCAAAACAAATAAGCTAATTAACAAATTACACGTACAATGGGGATTATAAGATCAATTAAAAAAATATTGAATTTATTTTCACAACAGTTAAATACTTGTTCATTTAATCATTAAGTACCTTAAATTGAAGATGCTGACAAGAAGTGAGTACTTTAGGGTGACTTTGAAGGCAAATAACTGGTTTATTGTAGTTTTAAAATTATTAATAGTTTAAAGCAATTAATTCTTTTTGTGAGTTTCAAAAGAAAAAAACATTTGTAAAATGACGTAATATATCTTAAAAGTCTAATGTATTTGTACAAGACCTTTAACGTATTCTGACCACACACTTACTCGTCATGGATATTTATATAAAAGTCAGTAGAGTGTAAAAGGTCAGTATCGAGTCAATATAGGTCAAAATGTTTATCGAAGGGTGGAAGTCAGAATCAAGCAAAACAACGAAATACCGGTGTACTATTATTTCGTAGAAAAGAAAACCCTGATTTTAAAGTTGGATTACTAATGTAATGACACTAGCAAAATCAACTTGGTGATTTGCTTGTGTGATATAATTCCCTTTTTAGTGTTATTTCAGTTACGTGGTTTTACCTGTTCTTGTGAATGAGTCTTATAAACTTTACCAGCATAGGTCGATGGGGCCTTCCTATTTACGTATGGCGACACTTATACGTGGATAGGTGGACACAGTGGGATGTGATACTATTGTAAAAATACAGAATAAGGATTCCATTGATGTTCTCCACACAAAATATTCCCACTCCGATTGAATGCGTCGTCGGACGCAACGAAGGATCGAATCCGTGGGTAGACAGGGTTAAGGAGTTTCAAATTAGTACGGAATAGTTTTCTAGTGCTCATCGATTTCCAATGATTCTCTAAATAATATTTGTTTATAGCTAAACCTATATATATATATATATATATATATATATTGAAACTGTTTAACAATAAATAGTTGAAAATATTAAAACGCTCTAAAAAATAACGGTACCACTATATGATGAGTAATCACATTTGATTACTTCAAGTAGTCACCTATAAAGTGACCTGCAGTTTGTTTACACGTTAATATTAGATAAAGAGGTAAAGGGTCACTTGTAACAATCTGTGCTTATAGCATGATGACATATGTGGGTAGTTTGAAACCTTTGATGATAGATAGCTACGTGAAGCTGAACTAAACATTATCTGACTATTTCACTCATCCTCAGTCTGTCTCGTTAGATTCAGATGACAATAAGCATCTAAACAGCTGAAAGTGCGAGAGATAGGGAAGAATTTCCTTATCGTGTAAACCCTTTATTTCAACGGATTAAACACTGGATATTGGTAGGCTTGTTATTAGATATGCATAGACACATTAGGATATTCTAGAATTTCGGTGCAAAGGAATTTACACTACATGATTATGTCTCAATGATTCGTGAATTTATAGCGGTCCAAGGGGAGGTCAGTTAAAGTTTAAATGGATCGGTGATAACCTTTCTGACTCCAGTATTGAATAACATGAGTTGAAATCCACGATGAGAGATTATTTTCCATGAATTTGTAAAGAAGCATTGCTAATGGGGGCTAATAAGCACAAAACCTAGGACTATGGATTCCTGCAGATTTCTTCCAAAAATACTACATTCCCACACTCGATTGAAGTTTTTTTTTACTTTTTATAAAGATATTAGTGTAAAAAAATGAAACCATCTGTCATGATGCTCGTTACACTGACTACAAAGGGAATTAGTTAACTCACAGAGTCGTTAAAACCTCAACATAACCAGCTACAAGTTGTTCTCCATCTCTGTAAAACTTAGGTCCCCCATCTGGCTGCCTCTACGTGCATCTATCAGTTCACCTGCTCTTGTGGAGCAAGGTACGTTGACCGCAGCCAGAGGACGCTTTCCACATGGATATGAGAACATATTCCAACAGTATGGTTTTACAAGGGAGAAAGGAAGAGTGTGCGAAGCTCCATTCTAGAACACCTGATCGACTTCTGTCACTCTACTAACCCTGACCACGATTTTAAGATCATCTACCGAATCCATGCTAACTTTTTGCGTTTTCTTTGAAACAGACTACTAAAGACATTGAAGGCCTCGGCCATTCATGAATTTAAGCCAGACCTTTGGGTACAAAAGAAGTAAATACAACCCCTACTTCTGCCTTGGTCGTAGAGGGATAGACATTTATTTATTTATTTAGTTAATCTATGTACCTTCCCCTCATTACTACGATTATTATTATTACTCTTCTCACTCTGAATTTTTTCCACTTGTCATTCTAAATCCAAAATTTTTTACAGTATTGCATTCTATCTTATTAAATTTCACACTATGTAATGTAACATTTTATATTCTCCTAATAATCCTATAATTATGCACCCCTTTCCAACATCTATACACCTTATGTATTATTCTATATATGACATAAACTGTTTTGCTACTTGGCATTTAATTATGATCATAACCAAAAATATTTTAATTGCATTTCATACTATTATTATTTCATGTGTTCAAACTTTTGACTTGATTCTCTCACTGGATATAGCTTGAACACAATATTAGACTTTGTGACTCTATTAAATAAATTTACTTTATGATGGAATTTCTTTTAATGAAATGACAATTTTTCACATCGCACACGCACCGTGATGTAATAACACAATTATACCATCTATTTTATCTCAGACAGTTATATAACACAGCTGCTAATAAATTTTTCCACTGTACTGCATCAGATGCCCATTAAAATCTGTTTTGAACAGAGTAAAAACAACCGGTAACTTTTACACTTGTTAAGCTTTCATGCTATACATATCAATATAATATCGTGGTAATTTATTAGAGTTTAATAATATTAATAAACCAATATATTATATTCAGTCATGCATCAACAGTGAAAACAGTCGTATTTATAGTAGTTGTAACTAAGAAGAGACTATGTTCATTTGCATAACTATTCAATCAAATGACCACTCGAGTTTTATGTTATTAAATCACGAAATGTTTCACAAGATGGTCTTCGGCGCATTCGCAAATAAGTTTTGCTTAATACAGGGAATCTCACTCCATTACTAGATCGATTTACTTGCAAATAATAATTACATATATTAGTAAGAATACACGTACTTTGAAGAAATGTTATTAACATCCCTTGAGTGTTCATCTTAACTGTCATGCGTTATAAGGTTATATTACTGATTTATTCGCTGAGCAATGCCTACTGTCCTAGTCCACTTGGTCACTAATCGATAATAAGCTTGAAAAAAGACTGAAGATTGGGCATGGCCTATCAGCTGCACCTCACAAAGTCAATTTAATCGCCTCAGAGGCTCCAAACTGCACAAAAATATATATACTCTTCTCTAGAATACCAGAGACATGATGACGCGCGTTGCTGAAAGCTTTCGGAAGTCCAATCAGCTAATGTGGCCCCTTTAGATGAAAGTGAAAGTAGATATGGGCACATGACGTTTCCCCAGGATGTTTCACATTGGCTAGCAAGGCTGCTCAGATAGAAAAAGAAACGTGGAGATATGATACAATGATATGATATGTGATCCAATGTTAGGAATCTGTGAGGGTATGGAATGGAAGTGGATTCTCCAAATTGTTGACTGGAGAGTTATTATATGATAATACGGTCTGCCCAAAGTACATAAAGCAGGATTTCCTCTTCAGCCAGTCCGAGATATGTCTAATTTCACCTACCATGGAGTGGCAAAGTGGCTAGGTGAACTTCTCCAACCGTTACACAAGAATGTGCTAAATCATAGTTTCAAAGACGTTTTCGAATTCATTTCTAACGTACATTATATTAACGTAAATGACAAGCAAATGCTATTCTTAGATGTCACATCACTGTTCATTAATGTACCACTTATGGAGACTGTGGAATTCATATGCCAACAGATACTAGATAGCCAGTTAGACATCAGAATTCCAGTTATTAGTCTGAAAGAGTTGCTTTCAAGATGTACTATGAGTGTACAATTCACATTCAACAACCTTTATTACAGACAAATCAACGGTATTGCCATGGGTTCTCTATTGGGTCCAATTTTGGCAGATGTGTTTCTTGATAAGCCTGAAAATGGTCCATTGAAACAAGTAGCAGATAAAACTGATTCTTATTTCCGTCATGTTGACGATACCTTTATTATTCTTGATGATAAAGCTGACATAAATGAATGTTAATAAAATTTAATGATGCAAATCCATAGATGATCTTCACTTGTGAAGAACATGACGGTGGACTACACTTCCTTGATGTCCATTTGAGCAGAAGAGAGGATGGTTCACTCAAGACAGATGTCAATAGAAGACCTACATCTATAGGGCAATATACACATTTCCTCACTTTTGTACCAACCCGATACAAAATCAATTTGGTCAGATGCCTCACGAATAGAGTAAGACGGATCTGTACAGATGACTCCGTAGAAAATGAATTGGGATACATACAAAATACTCTTGTCTAGATGGGTTATCCTAGTAGATTTGTAAGGAGACACATGAACATCAGGTACAATAAAGAGAAACTGACAGCTGTTCATGTAATTGCAATTTAATAGGGACGTGGCCAGTGAAGTCTTACATCTGAGATTATCGAGAGCAATAAAACGGACTTATACTGCCACCACCCTTTGTTTGTCATTTTCCAGTCGACCAATTATGATTGCTCAAGCGAAAAGACAAGCTGCCTAGCTGTTTCACTTCTATGTGTATCTACAAATTTTGTTGCTCCTGTGGAGAGAGCTATATAGGGCGAACAACTAGACAGCTTATCAAACGCATTAATGAGCATCTTCCATCATGATTCGGACAAGGTCAAATAAAATCTGAGAAGTTCTATTTTGGCTCATTTGATTAATAGCGCTCACCAAGTGGACAGAAACAATGCCTTCAAAGTTATCTATCGCATTCCATCGAGCCTCTCGAACGGAATTCGGACTCGCCTTTTACGCATAGCCGAAGCTGTGGGAATTCGAGGGAACAATCCTAGTCTTTGCATACAAAAGAAGTTTGTTCTACCTTTGTCTCTCTCTTGGTCTAGGTGAATTCTAATCCCACCCTTTCTTATTTTCCATTTCCTTCCTACTTTATGATATTTATTTAAACTCTGATTATTTGTCCACTTCACCTTTAGTATTACGTAACTTTTAGGATTTGAATTAATTTGTTTATTGAATTGTCCACATATACACATATTACTACCTTTGTTATTCTTATCGCCATCTGCATGAACCTTATTATCATTATTTTTTTATCATTATAATCATCATTATTAATGACGTTCATTATTATCATTTTTAATATTTTTTAAGTAACTTGAAAATCCCCATTCAGTCATATAAAAGAAAAGAAGGCGTTCAGCGAAGAGACTCTTTTCGGCGAATTCATTGCTGAGCTGTACAATCGCATATTTCTACAATTTTGTTTGTGTGTGTACATTAGATTTATAAAGTTTAGATAATTATGTAATATAAGTATTATTTGGCTTGGAGACAAAAGTCAAGATAGAAAATAAAATAGAGTTGAGTAGCATTCAGAATAGGTCAGGTTGGCAACAGTGTTAATGAGTGGTGGTTAAAATTAAATAAGGGTGAGGTTAGAGAATAATACAGTTGAAAATAAGTAAGTTAATCGGATGACGTAACATAGTTGACTAGAAATTGGACGTAGGTCAAGTTAGCAACATTGTTAATGAGGGTAGAGATTACAAAAGGGTGGGGTAGAGAATAATATAAATGAAGATGTGAAATAATAAAATGCAAAAGACAAAATAATACAATTAGTAAGACTGAAATTAAGAAAGATTACATCCATTGTAGATTTAATGAATGAACGAATTTCTTTTGTATGCAGAGTTCAGGATTTAGCAGATGAATTGCCATTGCTTCTGCGATGTGGAGAAGTTTGATCCGTACACTTTTAGCAAGATTGCCTTGCATTCTGTAGATAACTTTGAAGTTTATTTCTGGTTTGACTTGGTGTCCAGAGTCGATCAAATGTTCAAGGATCTAGCTGTGGAGGCATCGGTTTTCTCCTTTATAAAACCATGAAGGTAAATGTTCGTTGACGCGTTTGGATAGCGAACGCTGAGTATGGCCGATATATGATTGACAACTTTGAACTCTACAAGAGATACGTCGACGACACCTTCATGATCTGCAACAACGAAGAGAATTTAGAAGATATCCTGAAGTTCTTCAACAACTGCCACCCTGCGATTCAGTTCACACTACAGAAAGATTCTAACTCAAAGATATCTTTCTTGACGTTCAACTAACGAGACGCCAACAAGACGAAACATTAAAAAGATCCATCTACAGAAAGCCAACGTGGAACGGACAGCTCACTAACTTCCACAGTTGCGTGCCTCTATATACCAAACGAAACTTAATCGGTTCACTAAGCCACAGAATACGTAGACTTTGCAGTCTGGACGCCATAGAAGATGAATTGAACACTCTTAAGAAAAATCCTCCTTGAAAATGGCTATCCAAAAAGATTTATCACAAAATCAATGAAACCCAAACCAAAGAAGCCACCCACTGCCGATTGCCTCCAACCATCTAATACCAACAAGCCACCCACACCCAGTGCTCCAAAAAGACTTCTCTATATATGAACCTACAGTTCAATGGAGAACAATCTACAGAAATACTGAGAATTCGGCTCTCCCGCTCATTGAAGAAAACCTTCTTTGCAGCTGAATTACGACTGACGTTCTCCGCGAGACCAATGGTTCGTTTGAACGTGAAGGATAAGCTACCGCTGTTGGCCTCATCTATGTGCATCTACCAATTCACCTGCTCGTGTGGAGCCAGGTATATCGGCCGTACTCAGCGTTCGCTATCCAAACGCGTCAACGAACATTTACCTTCATAGTTTTATAAAGGAGAAAACCGATGCCCCCGCAGCTCGCCGAAAAGAGTCACTTCGCTGAACGCCTTCTTTTCTTTTAATAATTTTTAATTTATTTTTTCATTATAGCTTGATTTCACACAGTATTTTTGGTACAATTATGAAATTTGCAGCATGTGATACCGGTAGCCCAAATTTTGCAGGCAGAACAATGATATCAGGTGTGCGTCGACAGGGGGGAAGAACCCCGAACCATTTGCAAGGTCGACGAGAGTCCTAGCCGCTGTGCCACCGACGCACAAAGCGCTCCCGCGCCGTAAGTCGAACCCGGACCGCTTGGGTGAAAGCCAGGAATCCTAACCACAAAATCACCGTCATTGGTTAAAATTTTTGTATATAAATCTATGTAAATAAGAGTAAAGCTAGAAGAGGATCTAAATAAAAACAATATTGTTAGCTTATATGTCTTGTTATAATTATGTCACCAACAGTATCCAAATCTCACATGCGGTGTGAACCAACCTCCTCCAGAATAATGACATCAAGATCCAGCTGAACTGGTAGGACAGTTACAACTTCTTAGTGCCATGTACAATGCTACAAATAACTCAGACCGACAGTAGAAGAAAGACATCTAATAAACAAACTAATATGGAAGAAGAAGGACAAATACAGACAACTACAAACAGTAATGGAAGAAGAAATCGAAATCCCAGTGATAGAAATGAATTCAAAACTGGAAGAAAACTTGTGCACTGCAACAGAAGAGAGTGGGGAGGTTAAAAAGGAGAAGCAGTGCAAAACTGAACAGTGAAGAGAGGATTTGAGTTCAGTCTACAAGGTATTGAATAAAAAAGTGAAGAAGAACGCTCAGAAAAATAAAAAAATATGCCGAAATAACGGCATCTAGTGAAGA
Source organism: Trichobilharzia szidati (assembly GCA_944472155.2). NCBI lineage: Eukaryota > Metazoa > Platyhelminthes > Trematoda > Strigeidida > Schistosomatidae > Trichobilharzia > Trichobilharzia szidati. The sequence continues at coordinate 93,698,138 of OX235279.1, read as the reverse complement.
ACAGGCCTTAGGTAAGAGGGATCTCAAAACTCCACACAAGATGAACACTTCACTATCTGGGAAGAGATCGACACAAATGAGAGAAATGGAAGATAATGAGGAGAACCCGGTTGCCATGGAGGAGAAACAAAGAAAACGCATGGTTGATCATTTCAAACGACTGCTGAATGGACTGACACCTACTACGCGTCCGTAAATACCACCAACAGCCGCAGAACTGTCAGAGAACAGCAGTCATTTGACGGAAGCAGAAGTCCTGAATTCTGCAACGTCGCTGAAAGCCAGTCGGGAAGGCAGCAGAATCAAACAGAATTTCCACAGAAAGCGAGGTTAAAGCCTCGTAATAATAGGCAAGGTCTTTCAAAATTTAATCTTCAAGAACCGATTACACACAGGGAATACTATGAAGTATCATTTTAAATTAAATCGTGCCTGTCGTTTTGGGCTTGGATAGTAAAGATACAGTATTCTACTTGTTATACTAGGTCTTTTTCTGCAAATCCATACTGTTAGGTAGATTTATGGCTTGTAGTATTAGGGTTTAGGATCGAGGGTTACGGCCAGGGTTAAAGCTAGGATTAGGAGTTAGGATTATGTTTAGCGTTAGGAGTTGGTTGAAGAATAGTTTCAGAAATATCAATGGATTCATGGATAATCCCCATCCAGGCATTAATGAAAACAAAACACGTAGATCAGCGAAGAGTCTCTTTTCGGCGAATTCATCTTCTTAGCTGTACAATCGCAAATATATATGCATTGTTTTGTATGTATGTGTACATTAAGTTTGTCAAACAACGTTACAATTGGTTAAGGTTAATTTTAACTAAACAAGTGAAGGTTGGTAATACAGGTCAAGAAAATTAAGTGTTAGTGAAACTAGGGTAGTAACAAAGGTGATGAGTTGTCACAAACAGTTGTAATAATAATAGTGAGTTTTACTCAGGATGCACATAGAAACAAAGTAGATAATACGAAACTATGTAAGAGATCTAAGTGAATACAAGAATTATAAGCAACTAAGGAACAGGCAAAGAAACAAAATTAAGTTATCAAAATAAAATTAAAATAAAAACTCAAAAAAATCAAAACATTGTTACCATGAGAGTAGAAGTGGTTGAGTAATCTTCTTTTGTATGCACAGCTCCGGTTTTTCCATGTGAATGGCTAGAGCTTCAGCGATACAAAGGAGACGAAACCGTATTGCCTTTGACATGTTGTTCTTGACTCGGTAGATTACTTTGAAGGAGGCGTTCGTTGAAATGCAATGATCAGTGCTGACCAGGTGTTCAATTATCAATGGATCTCAAAGTACGATGACTTACAGTCACTTGGATGAATGGGTATATCGCATATGGTACTATTTCTTTACAGATCATCTCTGTATTAACTGGGAGATATTCTGACAACATATAAGCTGCAACTTGACAGCGTAATATCAAGTTTGCAATATTTTCTAGTATATTTTTCAACAATTATGCGACTTTTTTGCATTTGAGTTCTGATTAGTTGTTCAAGGTCACTGTGTTTTTGGCAATGATATTTTAACTTTGCCTTGTTATCTATATCCTGAGCTACATACTTCCATTAGCACACAATGAAGTTCGCCACATGATTCTGAAGAGCATTCTTCTTCACTAATGTACCAAAATTTCTAAAATCTACACAGCACATCTCATGAAAGTTTAAACTATGTGAAAATTCATGAGGGGCTGAAAAACTTCGGTGTAGTGCTGGTCACAAATTGAAATTGTTTACAGAAACAAAGAAAAAAAAGAGTTTTAAGTGCATGCTTCGTCCTTAACTGAATCTCTTCTATCGTTAGACATTTAAAAGTTTTTGAATTGTCGAGGCAAGAGACACAAGCTGTTTTTATGGCCACACTACTACTGACTCACAAGTCTTGAATTCAGAAACCGTCGTTCAACCATTCCCATCACTTGGCAAGTGAGTAAGATTACACAATAATGCCACATGTACTTAGCTTTTCTCATACTTAACTTGGTTTACCAACTAATTTCAGGTACTGATGAAGGCATACAATTAGGATCGTTCCAAAGTGGCATTTACTCATCGTGATGCATAATCATTTATTACGGCGTTTTTACCTAATAAATGGTAGTCCAACTGGGTATGTATTTTGACGGAAAATGCATTTACTAGAAGCCAAGCTATTTTTTCACTAAAATGCAAATAGTAGTTTGATACCAGGCAAGAAGCATAATATATTTTGAATGTTATCACGCTCATGGAGAATCGAATATACAGGGAAGGTTTCAGGTCTAATTATTCAGTGCGTTACTTCGATTATTCGACCTCCAATTCTGCCAGTTATACACTTGGCATCACCAGTGTACATAGAGATCACACGAGTCAACTCATACTCATCAGATGTTAGTAAACAGTTGATTAAAATACTCTGGATGTCAGAAACAAAAACTTTAAAGTGTTCCTTTACAGGGATCTGACTGATTTCTTACGTTGACGGCTGTTCATTATCGAACTACAAAGAGTAATGCATGACTATCCTAGTGACATTGGCCTATCATATATGACGACTGAATTTTAGCTATCCCCTCGCATATTTCTCGAATGGCTATCATTAAAGAATAGGATGTACTTCTGAATTAGGAAAAATGATCATATTTTCTGTCATTGTGCCCAAGTAAACTCAGCTTACCTTAGCCTCTCTTACTATACATAGATACACAGTACATACATTTTAAGGAGATTTATATCTTTAGTTCACTTTTAATTTTGAATATTCCCATAATAACAATTACAGAACACGATTTAAGCAAATACGTATTTTCGGTAAACTCTCATCAGGTTTCACATTTACATAATGAAGTATTAGTCATTGTCATTTGATTTGATGTGGCCAATAAAATATGGGATTAGAGTTCAGGGATGTGAATTAATGGATAACAATCAAGGTGGTCATAATAATAATGGCAGTAATAATAAGGATAGATCCATTGAAGTTTTTATGAAATCTAGGTAAGGTGAGTGTATAGGGAGAATGTGTAAACCAGTAGGGGTAGAGGGAAAATAAATCTAGTCGAATAGCGATTAGATATGATAATAATAAATTGTGAAACCGAGTTTAAGATGTACAAATACAGCACAGCATGATACTGATAATACAGTTGGCATAACAAATAAAATAAAAATATAATAAGATAATATTTACAGTTATCCCAAGTCAACAGAAGAAATAACTGTCTTAGGTTGGGAGCGAGGGACAAGGGAGGGAGAGAGACTGAACAAACGTTTTCTGAACTCAATGACTGGTTTGGAAATTTTCTATGGCTGCTGCCTCAGCTATGATTAGCAGCCGGAGACTTACCAACCTGGGGAGTTGAGGTAGATCCCTGTATACTTTTATTCCCAGTGGAACGCACGGCTTCAATCTAGAGGCTCGAAGTTTCAGCAGCATTTACATTTTATTTTTACGGGATGGGGTTGCTAACTTGCTGCCCAACCTCCCCTCTTTAACAGTCGTAATAATGGTTTAACGAGATGAAAAAGTGTGTGTTGGCCGGGAATAAAACCCCAAACCGCATGAGTGGTCGGCGAGCATTCTACAGCTGTGCCACCAAAGCAGATCCTTGTGTAGAATTGTAAAAGCTAAATTTTTGCCAATCTTATCCTCCCTACTCTCTAAGTGTTCTGATATGGAACTTCTGACTAACTTTAAGACTCCTTTAACCAACCGTGTTGAACGACGGTGAGCTTGCCAAGTCACTCTACCATATGTAACTGTCTCCACATGAACAGTTAAATTTTTTTAAATGCACATTGAAATGACCAGGCTCGGTAGATTATCCTCCACCTGCATTGGAATTATACGACGAGTGGCGGATTTTAAACATATTGTTGCGGTAAAGAATGTTTAAATCTGCTATACTTAAGAGCTTCGATGTCAGTAACTAAGTAACTGCATCTCTTTTGAATGGTGAAGTCAAATATATACGTTTCTTCTGCATACTTTACAGACATTTCTTTCTGCCTGTTCTCCTCATGGAGACTTTAACACATTTTTCGGGGTATACATTCTCACATATTAAATTTTCTATCTCTATATATCGTCTAGAGTGTTGTCTGTGCAGATTTTTTACCTGGAAACATCAGCGTACTGAGAGGATTTCATTTGTATGCAAGAGGAAGAAACAACTTGGAACGGATGCATTGGACAACCCATGATTTCTTCCGGAAAATGCCCTGCTTAATAGTGCTATCTCGCCTTCTTGTTAGTGAGACAATGAGAAATGATAAGGAGTTGTCCTAATCTGTTTTGTATGTGGACTCAATTTGCGGGTGAGCCATAGTGAACATTTGGAGAAGCACCTTGCCATCGATTTTATTATTGTGCATCATCCTTATATCTACAGTAGAAAGAGAGTTCGTTGATTGCGTTTTTTAGCGGACGATTCTCTAATTTCCCCAATAATTATATTGGCTAAGAGAGGATGTTTAATATATGTGTAAAACTTGGGCACTGTGGTAGTAAGTAATTCCATATTAGTTTGTTTATTAGGTATAACACACAGTGAAACAGCATTATTTACTGGATGACGTTTCGAACAAAATTTATTGTTCATAATCATATCAATTGATATGATTATGAACAATAAATTTTGTTCGAAACGTCATCCAGTAAATAATGCTGTTTCACTGTGTGTTATACCTAATAAACAAACTAATAGGGAAGAGGATGTTTAATTTTGTGTGATCGAACAATGTTATCGAAGAAATTTTCAGTTATTTCTCATAAGTGACCTTCGGTAACTTATCCTTTCTAAGGAAGGAGAAGGAAGACTAATCTGAGCTATACCAATAGGAGTCTTCGGTGTCATACGTGATTTATTTCACAGAATCTAATTATAGGTACACTTTCACTGATTAGGGGAAATGGAACTCAGCATATTAAGACAAAGATAATGAGTATTTCCATCTTCTTAATGGCAGCAGTCAATACCGTTAGTTCCGCAATCAACAACAAACACTACTGGCATGTCGTGTTTATAGGAATCTGAATAATTTTAGGTAAGGTGAGAAGTTTTTATGCCACGGTAACATTTAGTCTAAAATTCACATCGATGAACGTTTACCTTAAATGATTTTCAGTAGTATGAGTTTCACATCTAAATTTTTAAATACCTCTAGACTGTTTTTGTTGAAATAACTGATTTGTAAACATTCACTTTACAAGTTTTTATTAAGAAAGGTTTCTCTCACTTTCGCATGCCTTTAAAATGAATTTTTTAAATCTTCTGAGAATTTTCGACAGATATGAGTGTCGGCGAGTATTGTAACAATACTTACTGAATTTCTTTTGTTTGTCGCGAAAACAGTGCTGCACTCGGACTAAAATCCAAATGTACAGTAAGTGCTATTCGATTGTTTCCTACTTTTCTCGTAATTTTAACATGTGTTCAATATGAATATCCTACAGATTTTTCTTTGCTTGGATTTCTTTTAAGAGATAAGTGCTCGAAAATAACTAGTAGCATTTTTAAATTATTCCTAAGCTTACATAAGTGACAGAGCTTGCTTTTGCACGATCTCATAGCTATTAGTATTACTAAATTTTACTTAACTAAATTAAGATACAACTCAATACTCCTTGATTCTCAATGAATTTTTAACCGATATCAGTTTCTGATGAAATCTGCACTGAGATTAATCAAATCTCTACAAGCACAGCATTTGCACAATTGCAAATGTGTTCATTTTTGATCCTAGTACTTCTATTTTACTTCATATACATATATATATTTAAAATTAATCAATTTCTTCTGAATATTTGGATCACATATACTGTTAATGTCCTGAGGAAATTCGACCACTGAAATCGACTGATTTCCCATAAAATTATTTAAAATAATTCCGCTATCTTTTATGGTCAATTTCAAGTGTTGGCAGGCAAAGTTCTTCATGAACGCGCAGAGTTTAAGTAATTTCCATGAAGTGGATATTCCTTTAAAACAGCTTCTAGGTCGCGACGACCTTTGATCTGATGCATTCATCAGAGAATGATGTGTTATACATCCTAAGACACATTGTTTAACAATTAGAAATAGAAAACCAATAACTCTGTCTTGAGAAATATTCATAACTTGGACATGACTGAATAAGGAGAATTAATACAGAGGAGAACGTGGACGTCAAGACCCACAAAAACTTTGAACTCACTAGCTTCTGTGAACTGTTGTGTAGTCGCAAACAGAAACGGAATAGCTGTTCAGTATTACTTACTATTCGATGTGGCTGAGAACCTAATTTGACTTCCACTGCTTCAACATTATAGTCACATCGAAGAAGGAAACGTCGTTTCATGAAACTTAAACTAAAGTTATGATTATGCAAAACTGAATCCACTAAATTGAGTGTGTGATGAAGAAACCAGTTACTTGAATAGCGGTTAAATGGTGAAAACGTCGTAACCACTAAAAAATGGTTACTTTGATCAACAACATTAAATTCGGTAACTTTCATATACAAGAAGAAGAAACATAACACTGACAATAACGACCTCAAACACTGTGATAAAAACCCAGAAATTAACATAGCGATACCTACTGCAATAACAAATAACATATAATACAAAAATATGTTATCAAAAGTTACTTTAATATTCAGTTGCTTGAAATTATATTTCAATAATATTTTTCATAGAACCGAGTCACGTAAGAGTAGATGCTGCTTGTTCACTGGAGAATTGCTGATTCGACCGTTGATAGTTAATGACATAAGATGAGAAATCACCTGTAAGTTTCCATGGATTGACCAATGAGTAGAGGGTCTACAGAACAATCAAACTAAGTTATAACACGAAATTGATAATAAACACATGTATTAAGTACGCTGAATGCACCAGAAATTCTTTTACTTGGGATGTGTGGACAACAGACAAACATTCGATTCTACCGAGGAATAAGGAAAATTTTTTTTTTTAATTATTATTGACAGAAAGAAATGTTATTTTTAACCTAAAAAATCACATAAAATTGTAATAATGTTCTTCACATACTGTGTAGAAAGTGCATTGTTCATATGAACTGTCTAAAAATCCTGAAACGGTCCATTATTAGGTGGTTGGAGGCAATCGGCAAGAAGCCTTGGACCTATTTTTCGTGCTGTTTGGCACTCGTCAGCAAGGCGTATGTGCAATCTTGAAGGAATTTATATCCCTTCTGAGATTCGAACCCGCGTCATCCAGTGTTGCAGTCAGAGACGTTACCACTGAGCTATTCCGGCTCGCTATTGACCTGCTGTAGGACTGTAATGGATACTGTGATTTGACACTAGTAACTAGTGTGATGTGTCTAGTCCTTTTTTGATGCAGACTGAATTGTATCAGTCAGGTTTGGATTTTGGCCACCATTCTAGGTAGCTCGCTATTACGGTGCACATAGCCCGGCAGTAACGTCTCTGACTGTAGCACTGGGCAACGCGGGTTCGAATCTCAGAAGGAGCATGAGTTCCTTCGAGGTTGCAGATATGCCTTGCTGACGACTGCCAAATAGCACGTAACCTAGGTCGAAGGCTTACTGCCGATTGCCTCCTACTATCTAATATAATCAAATCAATGCGCACCATGATGGCGAGCTACCTAGAATGGTGGCCACATTGCAAACCTGACTGAAAGAATTCAGTCTGCACCAAAGAAAGGACTAGACACATCACACTAGTTACTAGTGTCCAATCAAAGGGTCAATTAACCTTTTGTTATTCAGACTGACCGACTGAATATTATTAGAATATTATTTTAAAAGAAAAAAATTTCGTTACCATTCATACATACTGATGCTTTGCCTTGCATACGAAGTGAATTTATTTAGTGTAACATATTGTAGCAGTTCTGTGTGTTTATGAATTGTGCTATTTTATGGTAATATGTTATATTTTAATATAGAGTTGTACTACACAACATTCCAAAACCTCTACTTCTCAATGTATGTTTTATTACTAAACTAGACAGGTTGGTTGGTTAATATGATTACTGTATGAAATAACCAGCGGTGTTTACTTATATAATTTACTCAAATAAAAATAATGAAAGCTTTGGGACATGAAAATTAATGTGTTCACTAGGCACTGACAGCCTGCTGTTTGTATCATTTGACTGAGTTTTCCATGTATAACTTAGTATAAATTCAGTGTGGTTCATTGTTGCCATGAGATCGTATATAAATAAAAAGGCCAAGAACTCGTATTTAATCAGTGTAATTAAAAGCAAAACGGCAAGGAATTTATTTATTCATAATGGTAATTCAGTCTAATAAAATATGAAAAATATGAAAACAAAATGGTGTTAAGAAAAAAACTGAACACTATACAGTTGGGAAATCAGAAAATGCACATTTGCAAATATAAAGCACTTCCAAATATTAAGAAATTACATTGAAAATCACTAAATGTGTAAGTGAAATGACCCTGGAAACGCAACCAATAAACTAAACGATAATCGTCAGCTTCAAACTTCAATGATACGGAAACCAGTCAAAATTCTCAAAATAAATTCCTTCAATTATAAACCAATGGTTAATTAATTCCATTATTTAAAACTACCCGTTTCCCAGTCCATTAAATCTGTACTTACACTTGCCGGCAAACTGATAACATCTGTTAATATATCATCTTCTTGGAAATAAAAAGGTACGATGCTCAAACTTTTGAGTTGAATATTTAGTTTGTTCAATACTATACCAAGAAAGGCGTCATCAATACGCATATGTTTAGTAAAAGCACTGGCGACAGCCACACGCTTTACAATACTTGAACCTAAAATATACGTAGCTCCTTGAAAATATGAAGGAAATCTCTTCCATGGGAATTCTGTCATTGTAAGTGCCCACAAACCATTAATCTCTTCTCTTGATTCTGGTCTCAACACTTCAGATGACGAAAACACATACCCACCAGTCAAACTTCTGAGATATTCCTTCGAATGACTCCTATAGAACTTTACAACATTTCTCGGAACCAAATCATAATCATCATCAATGAAAAGAAACAATGGAATCTGTTCAGAACAAAATGCTGATAGCCAACGCACAGTAAATATCAGCTTCGTAGTCAAGTTGAAGTATGTGTCATGAAAAAAGCCAACCAGGAGATCTTCGTATTGATCAGCCTCTCTAACAAGTCGTTTCATGAATGTCCACTTCTCATTATCATGCTTCTTCGACGATGTCCACCAAAAGTGTTTCAGTCTGTGTTTATATCCATCAATTACAAATATGTTTGACTCACCAGGATACGGTATGCCTACAACAAAGACGAACTGAACATTGATGCCTGTCCACAAGTGTTTCTGCATAAATGTTTGTCGCACACGTGAACGTTTTTCGGTACAGTATGTGCAAGACTTGATGACGACGACTAGATCTGGCACGATTTCTTTCTGGCATGGATTGCATGTACGTTTTGGTGATCGAAAAACGAACAGTTCTGGATTGTTTATTGGCAGCTGGAAAAATAAAATCAGCCATAGCTGGTGATTGGTGTGTCTGTATTACTTAGTATAATTATTAGAGTTAGAAAGATATCATTCAATTACTTTCTTTTTGTGTAATCTTGTTTGTTAGTCTTTCAGTTTATGTACAATATGCAGAGTAAAATATAAATAATTAAGTTAACATACATTAAATTAATTTATGTAGGTAAGAACCCGCAGAATTGTCTACATTTTTGTGATCTGTGTAATTGTAGAACTTGGGCACTGTGGTAGAATGTAATTCCAGATAAGATAAGTTTATTTTTAAGTATCACATAGTGATGCAGTATTAATAACTGGATGACGTTTCGAGTATAAATTACTGTTGCTCATAATTAGTCACACGGTTTCACAATTTGTTTGATATGTATTTCCTTTCTTTCTGTCTCTACAACTTTCGCGAGTGAGAGCTTAGTCATACTTTTGAGTTCAGGATAAATGTTCAGTTCATTCCTAACTACCTTCAGAGATGTATTAATGGGAATATTAGCATATAGTCTGGTTATATCTAAACTAATCATTTTCTCATTTTTTTCCTAATTGAATTTCTTCTAGTTTCTGTTTCATTACATAGGAATTAGTTACTCTAGAACTTGACCTTTCTCTAAGGGAACATAGTGTTAATTCTAAATATTTAGATAACTCATACATCAAGGTGTTCCCAAAGTGAAATTTTATTGTCCCATACATTCTACTAGGATTATAAGTTTTAGGCATAAGATTAAACGATTTTGACTCACCCAAGGATGACTTCATACAGAGTACTAGATCACTAGTAGATATTTTGATATTATTCATAATAGTGTTCACAGGTTTTTCAATTTCCTCACACGGGCCTGTTTCAATATGTTGACTGTTTTTGTTTATGTAGTCTGATTTGCCCATAACTACTGTTGCATTACCCTTGTCCGCTTTCGCAATGAGTATGTATTTGTCGTTTCTCAGGCTTTCTTTCTGTGGTAAGTTACCTCTTCCTTTCTTTTGACGTTTTAGTGTCAAAGCACATTGTGCTCTGACTTGTTCTGCTGATTTTTTTGCGCAGTCAAACAGAGATTTTAGATTTTAAAATGTACTGACTTAGTCCAACTAATTAATGATTGTCTTCATTTTTCAGAGTAAACGCCTGTGTATGTGAAGATGGCGATAACTGAGTTGAATCGCTACAGCATTTTCATCTTATACTGAATTTCATCACACTTGAAGTTCAATAATTTCAAAGAAGCAATACCTACACATTAATTACATGAACTGACTGGTCAAAATATACTACGTATTTATCAACATTTTTACTTTTATTCAATTAAAACGCACCTATTATACTCATTCAAACCAAAAAGTATCCAGAGAGTAAGATCTTCAATAAGATTTGGGGTAGGTGCCACAAGTCATTCATAACCTCACTCATTAGCCATATGATGATGTTTCACACTAAGTGAAGACAGGAGTAAGACGAGGCTGCTTAATATCACAAATTATATGTCGGATCAAAATGCAGTGAAGAGCCATAAGATTGGCATAGTTTGCGTGGACAAGTTGACTGTATACAATATGGATTTCAAGCATCATTTATGTCTAGTGTTGTACAAATTTAAAGATATACACGAGGAAATTAACATTTTTGAACAAGAAAAAGCAGACAAGAAGGGACTTTAAGTGAACACAGAAGACAGAGCTGACTAAGATACTCAAATGACCAGCAACTACAAACACTAATCACCACTGACGAGAGAAATCTAAAGGAATATTCATACTTCCGAATTTTCAGAACATTTAGTACCAATATTATGTCCAAAAACGGTTGACTATATTATGAAAACGATTCATCTAGAAGAAACGTTTCTTTGCTGTTTACGTCTTTTTCTTATGAACCATTAGAAATAGTTCATACAACAGGGTAAATAATTCATATGAAATGAAAAAGGAACCAAAAGATATTCAGTTGGTGAAGAGTGAAAAAATGGCCACTTTTGCTATAACTAGTCTTTACACCAATATACCAATCAATACAAACTTAGAAGCACTTAAAATATAACTAACTGCTGATCTGGAACTTACTCATAGGATAAAGCTACTCACTGAGGAAATTATTTTAGGAAATGAATTATGCATCACGTCTACTATCTTTATATTCTAGGGCAAAATATATAGGCAGTCAGGTGTCGCAATCGGAAAATATACCTCTTAATACATTTAATGCTACTCCATAGATATGGTGAAGATATGTGGATGACATTTTCACAGTGTTAAAAACATAAAATATCTTTAGCTTCTTCACACATATAAACTCACTAGTTAAAGGGAATAAAATTCACATTTGAATCAGAAAATGAACGAAGATAATTAGCTATGTTAGACTGTGAAATAAAACGATCAGAAGAGGGTAAATTGCACGCTAGCAATTGTAAAAATCCAACCCACTCAAATAGATATTTAGATTTGAATTCATCTCATCCGTTGTCTGTAAACGCAGACCTAGTTAAGCGTATAATAAACCGAGCAAAGTGCTAAGTAGTGCAATAAAAAGCATAAACGATGAAATAAAGCAGATAGAAAGGGCGTCAATGTTAAATAACTAACTATCCTATAAAATTCATTAGCAGTACCAAAAAAAATCAAAACGAAGGTAAAATTAATGGTGAAACTAATAATGATAACATAAATAAGAAGCAATATCATGCATCTACAGTTTTATCATATAAGGAGCGGACATCTGAGATGGGATTCTTAATAGAGCAGGAATAAGAGTGACGTTCAAACCTAAAAACTCACTCAGAGACAAGCTCTACACCCTAAAGGACTTGGTGGACTCACTTTACAAAGTACCTTGCAATCACTGTGAGGCAACATATATGGGTCAAACTAATACATAGGGGGTAGTCAAAATGTTAGACCATAAGAACCAAGCTAAGGCTGGGAAAGTGGCCATCGCTGATCAACACTTCTGGTTGTCATCATGTAAAATGACAACTCTTCACAAGCTTTCACACAAATGAGTGAGTTCGAGTAGTATGCGGTATGCTTTCTCGACACTCCATTCCGGTGACGCCAACTTAACCTATCGTTCAGATGAAAAGACCTCAAATATTATTATCTAAAAACGTATAGAAAAACCACCTGTCAGTAAAATGAACACCCAAGTTCCCATCTGATAAGATCACCGAACCAGTGTGAAGAGTGTATGCAAAGTTACAGTAGGTTTATTAGGAGAAAACTGAACTAAATCGAGCAGTACCCAATAGTGAGTACTTGCAAATTTTGTGTTTGGTAAGGCTAATGTAGAATAACATAACCTCAAAATAACCAGTCGCTTACAACTGGTGAATTCGAGTGTCACCTACATGACATATCTAGAACTTGGTTCATTCATATTCCCACCTACTCAGTGGCTCTATTATTTTCTCTTATCTTGCACGACAGGTTGTTTTCATTCTTGTGTTTGTTTGCGTCCAGCTTGTGGAGGTCGGAAAATATCAAATTATATGTCCATTGTAAAATAGCAAAATCAATGAATTCACTGCACATTATCGGTGCTAACTGATATACTGAACAAGGACTCCATCCAGTTCACCAAACACCACCGACGATGCAACTTCCCTTCTCCAGCTTTCTGCTTCTCTCTATTGCCAATCATCGCTGGTCAGTACCTGATCGTCCATCCACGTGTTGAATCTTTGGATTCACCCTCCTTCTCTCTTCGCAAGTACCCCACCGGCAGTCGACGTACCCTTGCGTGGAGTGAGCAGCTGCATACCAAAAGAGACTACTTCATTACTTCAACTCTTCACGACTTTATTTGTGTATTTTCGAACAATTATAACTCACAAAATAACTGCACATTTTATATGAATGTATATATATAATTTGTTTGGACTGAATTCCTCTCCATATTTATTTACATAGATCTATACATACCTCATCACAAGTTCGGGTTTGTTTTGTTATTTCCATTTCCGTATGAACGAGCTTAGCCGGTCGGTCGATTCAAATATTTCATTCTATTTTCCCACCATGACTTATCACACGATCATGGTTGACAACGATTCTCCTTCGGAGATGGAAGTTGCACTTCAGCTGCCCACTATCTGGACACACCGACCATCTGCATGTTTCAGTTATGTGGAGACTCAGTTTTCTGTGAGGCGAATCTACTCGCGAGAAATTCGGTCAGACTTAGCTGTTGTAATCCTCTCTCAAAATATTAGTGAGGATATTTCAGACGTTCTTCACGATTCCTCTCAACTCGTGTTTGTTCGTCTCACAGTCTCTCTAATCGAGAAATGTGTACCTACATGGGAACAAAAGGTGCCAGAACGCTTCAGAAGTGTGCGCCTAAGTTACCTCAAGCAACTGACGTCTATTTCCTGAAACAACTAAGCCTAAAAGGATCACCCCATATTGTGCAGGGAATCCTAGCACTCTTTCATAACTGCATTTTAATGAAGACGCCAGGGACAGTCGACAGAGCGATAGAAGCTACCTATTCCAACACATGTACTTCAGTTATAGTATCTAATGGTTTCCATCATTATAAACTTCCTTGTCTCCCCTCAATCAGTAAGTCTTCGTGTTTTGATGCGGTGGCTCATAATACTAAACTTTATAAAGTATTAGGAAGTATATCGGAGCTAGCGACCCCTTACTTAATCACATACCTCGTCCTCACAACAGATTTTTGTCACTTTCTGTGCATGAGCGATCTAATACACGAAACTCTCGATTCAAATATATGTCATGTGATTACGACAGTTCAAGTCGAAATTTACTTCGTCTACTAGCCCACATATCTTTAAAGTGAGTTATCAGTGCAATGTGTGTGCATGTTGCCAACTAAGTTCAAAGTCAGTGATCAGCTCATTCAGACTGAAAAAGTAACTCATCTGAGGATCCAAGTAATGTGAACAATGTTGACAGATATCACTTACTGCAGAGGAAATACAACGTTGTTGTCACTCGTGAGGTCAGCTGACGAGGACAACAGAGGAGAGATTGAAGTGGAGATGTGTAACTGAAGCCCTATGCTCCACTCAGAAATCAAGCAAATAATAGTAATAAGCTTCCATAAGAAATGCTAGTGACTTCAAGAAGCATATTTTTTCACCGCATTTAAAAGTCTGTCAACCGTTCCCTCTTGTAGTTCTTAAAACACTGAATTTACAGTTATCTCATATCACATGATTTTATTCAGATTATTTCTTTGTAAACACATTGATTTCTAGAGGCACTTTATTCAGGATACTGAGCTGAGATGACCAAATCTAGAGATTTACGAATGGGACTTTTCAATTCCTTCTCTAATATAGGACATTGTGTATCATGAAAATTTCTTTCTGTTTCAGATGAGGGAAATGACGTTATTCGGAGCCATTCAGTTATTTATATCCCCACTGACACCACCAAATCATTTCTCAACTACAAGTTATCAGATTTAAATGCACCACAAGCACGTGATTAGTCTGTGCTCATAAAGTCATTAAATATGAGGAGATTAGCACGATATACACATACGTCTCAAGAATCATTGAAAACATGATGTTACAGTCAGAAAAGCAACTTAGAGAACGAGCTTAGTGATAGTGCTCAGACCTATCAGACTACAAAAGTAACAAATCTGAGAATCAAACTAGTGTAAACATTGTTTACAGATACGACTTACTGTTTTGATAGGAATCCCTTTCTCAGCATCCGATATAACCTCAGCGAAATTCAAAGTCTGAGGATACAGAAAATAATCCGACGAACTGAGCACGGCGCTAGCCAGTCTCTTCTGAGAAGCTGCTAGCCAACTGCCCCGACTACGCTCAACACTTTTGTTCGAGATGAGCTCTAAGTACTGACGATAATATCTATTATCAAGTGGATTCTCAGCGTTTTTCGCAAAGGGAATGTTCAAAGCAAGGTTAACTACTGGTAACCGGTTGTCAATTAAATGAGTAATTGAACCTGGTGGCCAAGTTGATATAATTTCTCTTGAAGCTGACTCCTGTTGCCTGACTAGACTGTCCAACTCTTCAATACACTTAAGCCACAGACTTCCAGATTGTGTACACTCTCTGAAGTAGTGATTCTCACAAACTGCACCGGCCAGTGAATACTGATCAACAAATTTGTTGCTAAACAACCACAGGAGAATAGTACCTGCTATACACAAACATGTGATCAGCAAAAGCACACATCTGATAGACACCATTTTCGTTGTAGCTGGATGCAGACAGCAGTTTATTAAATTTACTCGTCTCCAAACAATAATAACACTAGTGAGGATTGACAGCTAATGATGACATGATATGTTTTGTTTAACAAACATGAAATCAAGAGTTATTATACTTCGAAGAATGTGAGCATTTTGGAAACTGAGGAATAGTAGTTGTTCTCTGGTTCAGTGTCGATGTGAAGCAGAGGATTTCGTGACTTCAGATTCACAGTGAGCAGTAACTTCCGATATCTTAAACGTAATATGTTATAAATAAAAATTTATTATGAAGCGAATATTTTGTTTGATACTCTATAATATAGAACGATATTTTCTCATTGAATATGATGTCGTGTTCAATCGGTGTAATGTGTGTTTCTTTCCTGTATATGCATATTTATAGTATATTTCAAAGCAAATAAAAACTGTAACCACCATTTTAATTGAGTGAATTGTGCAAACACACTTTATTTTGTTCTAAATTCTCATTGCGTTTGCATAATCAACATCTGTACTCATTTGATCTAAATTGTTAAAGCTCATTTGTTTACTAAGTTCGTCATATTTATTTGTCTAGTATACATTTCAGTCTAATTCTGCTTGTGGTCAATAATACTACTTAATCGATACTTCGTTTTCTCACCTCAAAATCTGCTTTATTAAATACATATTTATCGATGGATAAAGAAATTTTTTAATAGTTATTGCTGTTTGTGAATTTTTACAGTTGGAAAAGTTTAGAATTATGACAGGAAATCAGTTTCCCTGTTTCTCGAATTCATGTGAAATTCTCACGTACTTAATATTAAATAAAATGTACTAATTGTGAGAACCTAAACATACAATTCATTGAGTTAGAAACATGCTTTTAACAGAATCAAGAACTGGATACAATTTTCCCTGAATTCCCGAGATGTAGTGAAACAGTATTTAGCTAGAAGTGGAAAACATGTTAATTCAAGTGAGAAATATTCTAAACATATAAATCTCGTGAAATCGGATGTACAAAAATCGGAGGAAAAATCACCTTTCAGAATTTATAAAAATGAGGGACAGTAATTGCTCTCAAAAGTACGAGAGGATCAGTCAGTTCAGGATTCCTCTTCCAGTCGTCTGAAATGTGAAAAGAAAACTCAGCATCTGAATTTTCAAAATTATGCTTTGTCAGAAAATACAAAACATAAATTAATCAAGATTAGATATTCTTCTCGATGACATTTGTCAGGTTAAATGTGAGGTCTCCTAATGATTGCTAATAAAAAATGAAAAACAATACGACACACATAAATGTGCTTGACAAAATTAGATATCTGATGCCCAAAACGAAAATTATAATAAATCGATAGAGGTTGCTGCTAGAGGTTGTATTGATTCGACTGAGCAGTAGAAAAACCAACAGTTAAACGTTACCTCATATTCTCTTTTTCAATCTTAAATTAATATTATTATTATTAATCACAATATAACCTTGCCTTCAAAATGCAAAATGGAACTTAAAAAAATATCTCCACTTTGTTCTCCTTCTCCAATCCTCTTCAGCTGGGGCAACCATTGCCCAAACTCTCTCATCTCTTCCTCACACAATCTCCTCCATATCACCCTAGGACGACCCACTTGTCGATTCCCACTTGGATTCCACTCTAGCGATGGCCTGGCAGGATGTCATTAGGCGACCTCCTCAATGTATGCGCAATGCGTCTCCATTGTCTCCGACATATTTGTTGAGAAATCCATTCCTGCTTGGTTTATTCCCAGACAGAATTCCTTGTTGCTTATTCCTTCTGGTCGGAAATCTGGACTTCAGTATACAGCCAGCCAGCGAAGTGGGCAGCTGTTGATAAAAGACTGCGGTAACCTGTTGGAAATCATTTTCGTGCAGTGCAATTTTCTGACGCGTATAGGAGAACCGACCGACTTCACATTTGTTTTGAAAATCCGAATCTCGTTCTTTATGCTGGCTGAATGCAGGAGATTTCCAAACTGGGTTCACGTGGATGAAGGCGTGCGTATCTTGCCTTTCCGATTCTGACTGGTTGGCTGGCTGGCTGGCTGGCTTTGACATCTTCATCCGTTCCGACTACCTGTAGTTGGAAGGATGCTGCATAGCTAGACAAGTGAAGGCAGGAAGTAGCCTCTGTTAATTCTCTCCCGTTGATTGTGATTGGTGTTGTTTGTCGTTGCTGTTTCTGTTGTTGTTGTTGGTGGTGGTGGTTGGCTATCTTCACCACCTACGTCATCTCTATGTTCACTTGGAGTCCTGTCTTCGCTGCCTGCCTGCCTGCTTCTTCAGCCAGTTTGTTGCTTTTCACCTGTAAGTCTTCGAGTTTGTGTGACATTATGCATATATCATCCACACACGAAATCCACATCTTCTAGAGTCTTCTTAACGGTCAGTGCAGCGTATTCCTGTCTTCTCACTCTCAACGCACTGTCTGACGCATAATCCAGTCCACCACAATGAGGAATATTATTGGTCATAATAGGCAGACAGGCTGGCTGGTTGACTTGTCTTACTCCTGTATGCACTTCGAACGACCGGCTGAGTTTCCTTTGTGGATCACCTGACACGTTGCATTGTCATATAGCCAGCCGTTGAATGAGGTTGACAAAGACTTGAACACTGCACGTCATATTGTTGAGGCAGTTTCCAAATTACTTCTTGGTCGACGCTGTCTGTCGAAGGCATTTACGAAGTCGAAGAAATTGAGGTAGAGAGAGGTTTGACAGTCATTCTCTGCTTTCCTCTGTGATGACGATGCGTAGAGTTGCAATTTGATCAGCACATGATTTGCCTTTGATGAATCCACCTTGTTCCAGCTTGGGTGGCGGAGTTCTGTATCCAGTTCATCTTTTATTCTCTCCAGAACGATGTGACATAGTATTTTACTTGGCGTAGACAAGAGCATTATTTTATGCCAGACTTTGCAGAGGCCTAAATAGGTCTGCCGTTTTGGGAGCCTGGTAAGATAACCTTTCTTCAAATCAGTAGGCACCTTGCCTTGTTTCCAAGCCCTTTGCTCTATTCCCAGACTTCAGTAGCTTGATTGTATTCAGGATTTCTACTTTTGTTGGAGGACTGGTGTCCACTGTCAGGCAGTTCTGTGCGTGTTGTTGGTGTTAGTGGTATTTCTGGGCGATTTGTAGGTGATGGTCGATTTAGGAGTCCTCTAACGTGATCAGCCTATTGTTTACTTTCTTTCTCCTCCTCGGTAATCAGGTTCCCTTGATCATCTTTTATTGGTTCCATCATTTGGCTTGATCTCTTCCCCGATACGGATTGACCTGTTTATCTGATATAGTGTCATGATGTCACTTTTATCTGCAGTCCACCTGTTCTCCTTCAGTTGCTGGACAGTGTGTCATAGAATTGTCTTTCGTCTTTTCTAGCAATATTCTTCACATGTTTCTTGATTCAGTGCAGTGTATACTGAATTCAGCTTTTCCTTCTCCCATTGTCCATCTTTGCATTGAGTCATATTCTCTATCACCATCCTCATCTCCTCTCCTCTCCCCGCTTCGAATAGCTTCCAGGTAGGTGTTTGTTGAGAGCCATTCCCTGTCTAGTCCCTCTCTTCTCCCTAGAACAGTTGTACACATTTCCTTGAACATCACTTTCTGAGAGTTAGTCCCAATGTTCTTCCACGCAGGTTTCCTCAGTGATACCACGTAGTGTCTCCGACTTCACTCTGACCTGATCTGCAGTGAAGGTATCCGGTTGTAGTTTCGTCCTTCAGTTTCTTAATGTTGAACTTGAACTGCAGTTTCCTGTCCTCAGTTGTTCTGAAGGATTTCAGCTTCACTTTGAAGGCTCCTTGAAATGGATGATGTTCTGAGTCCACATTCCCTCCCCTTCTCGACTTTGTGTCCAGCAGGCTGGCTGCGTCTCCCCTTCCTTGAGCAACACTGAGACGAAGTCTATCTGGTTTGTGGTATGTCCATCAGACGAACCCCATGATGCTGACCTTGTGTATATCCTTGTGTTTGTACACACCACCTCCGATCACCAGATCATTGAAAGCGCAGAAGTCTGCGAATAATTCTCCGTTCTCATTCATTACTCCGAGCGATAGCCTCTCGACGCATGATGAGTTCTCTTCTTGTATTATTTGCTCCCAGTTCGACTGGCATTCATATAACCCATGAGGATTTTGATGTCACTATTCAGGATGTTGCCCATTACTGTTTGCAGTTGTCTATGAAAATCTTCCTTCTCCTCTTGTTCCGCACATGGATACGACACACGCCAAGATGACCGTTGAGTGACATCGCACGACAATTCTCGAGTGGAATAGAATGAAAAACGACCAGTTGGTAATCCAATGGTAACATGGGAGATATCGCATGAGGTGGAGATGTTAACTTATGATCAACTGAGAAGGACAGCAGAGAAGAGAGTGAAATGAAGGTGTGTTTTTGAAGCCCTATATTCCTCTCGGAACCCAATGTAATAGTAATGATAATACATGAGAATGAAGTCTCTTCCAAAGTCCTATAAAAATGCTTGCCCTTGCTGGAGCAGGTCATTCGTTTTTATTCGTAGGAATATTATGAAATTATTTAATGTAGACGAAAAAATTGGCCAGTGTTGTTCGATTAGTAGCAGAAATTAGCTTAGCATGGTGAGGTAAATTAACAGTCCTACGGATTAGGATAGTAAAGTGGAAATCAGAATTCACTACAGAAATTATGAATCCGTTTATCAAAGGAGAAAACTATGAAACTCTCAAGGTAAAATTATGAGTAGTAAGGCTCGCTGGGAGTAGAATGCAGTAACCAGTATCATATATCAGTTATTATTTTCTCAAATAAATCTAATCTAATAACAATTTGTGTTTTTTCAGATAGTTACTTCCTGCTTTCTTCTACCAACTTTTCTAAGAAGTTCCCCAAGCAAATGAAGGATAACAGGATGATACAATAATCACTCAGGTAACTAAAAGAAACTTTCAACAACAAATATTAAAATGTCAACTTGTTCATTGGTCAAACTTCTCAGTTTGCAGAAAATTGGATGTTACATAACACTAACTTCCTTTTAGGAATATTAGCATGAATATAATCACCTGAATTACTAAATACAGAAAAAGAACCAGAAGAGGTCATCGTACCGCAATGAAACACTGATTTTTCATCGACCAGTAATCTGCCGAAATTCAATGTTTCATTTTCTGTCAATAGACTCGATTATGTATAATTTGTATCCATACGTGTCTTCATCAGATATGCCTTCCTCACATCTAGTTGTTCTATTTCGCTAATTAAATAGGAAGGGAGATTCTTGGCAGCATTTACGAACAGAAATTGACTTATAAGAGCACATCTAAAATGATATTGTAATAATTATGGGGTATTTTGTCTTCTGAACAATATCACTTTGAGTAGCTTCCATAAAAATCACACTCTTATTACTACTTTGCATGGTATCAAGCTTCCGAAAAAAACATCGTATGTTCATATTTCCGCACCGAATACACAAACTATTGGAAAGTCTAAAAAAACATTCACACAAGAGTGACGAGTTTCCGAAGAACGATTAGCGTGATGTTTGCTCGAAATATTACCAGATTGCAAATACTCATCACTGTGTATAAACAACTATTGTAATATAAGCATAGTTAAGTTTCCAAACATGAATAATAATAGCAAACAAAAAACTTAGAATTGAAGCAGCTACGTAACACCACTTTTTGTCAGTTATATCTTTGATACGACATATTAGAAATACCAGTTAATCTACAAAATGTGTTGATGAAAAGCCATCAGAAGACACGTAAATTCGTTAAGTTGCCACCTTACTGAAATTTCAAGCAGGGATTAAATATATAGAAATAGTAAAATGACAAAATAAACAGGGAGAGTTGGTATGAAAATATGGTAGTGTAGACAGGGATTAAGAAAACTTAAAATAACATGAATAAACAGGAAATTTAGATAAGAAAGTCGATGAGATTATCATTACTAAAAAACATTTTAATCCCTGTCTACACTACCATATTTTCATACCAACTCTTCCTGTTTATTTTGTCATTTTACTATTTCTACATATTTAATCCGTGATTGCATAAACAATTATTCATCATGTTAGTTTTTTATCCAAACATCCTGTATATTTTGTTATTTCTACATTTCTAACCCCCAAATGCACAATATCAGTCTTCTTAGTTATTATAATGCTACTTTGTTCGAGTTTTATCCGTCCCCCTGTTTATTATGGCATTCTAATTCCTAATTGTAATTTTTTATTAATTTGACCCTTAACCGGAAATTATTCTGGAACTTTCCCATCCATTTGATATATATATATCGGTTAGATCAATGGGAAATATGCGTTTGCTGACGTGTCTTGCCTTCTGCTGTTACAGTAGAAGATTGAGTTTTGTTATTATACAGGACGATATTGCATCATACAACAATTACTGTCGGTGAATACTTTATTTACCTGAAGATTGCACTGGGGAAGTAAATATTTTGAAGGAAATTTCAAGGCTACTGTTATTACTGACTATCCGCTGAATAGCTGACATACTGAATTTCCTGTGTTAGTTCTCCTGATTAAGACATCTAGAGATGAGATTTTGTTATATAATTCTTCTTCTCATGTCAGTTTGTTGCTTTCGAATATGTTATTTGTTTGTGTGTATATTTCAAATCATTTCTTTTAATTATTACAAATGTATCATCAGCGTAACGTACTCAGACTTATAGATAATGATGGACATCAATTTGATTGGAATAATGTCGAAATTTTAAACAGAGGAAACACCAAGTGTGCCCGAGAATTCCTAGAATCCTGGTACTCAAGCGAATATGCGATTAACAAACATGTTAATATAGACCAAATCTACTAACTAATAAAAAGTAAATCATGTGACGAGAAAGTTCAAAATCCAAGTCAATGAAAATGATCAATACAGATGCAAATCGACTAGCAGTCAAGAAGATGGTTACCAGGAGAATTTGAATCAATTCATTTTATGCTAAAACTTGCGCTGAAGATGGTGTCCAGAAGGACGACGAAAACTCGACAATTAAATTAACCACCTCAGAAAATACAACTAATTGCAAGTCATTAGTAATATCACCATCGCATACAACATATATTCACTTTGAATAATAACTATGAAATATTTCCTATTGACAGTACAACACTAACAAAACAAGAATAATAATAATAATAGATGCAATATGTAGGATGGAAATTTCGGTAGCCCAAGATTTAAGCAGGCCGCCGAATGAATAACAAATGTAGTAAGGTTATATGAACTTATTTTTATTATTCTGAGCTTACTTTTCACAACTGCCTACAACCTGAAGAATGTAAAGATATATAGAGTGAAAAAAACACTTGAACATACTTTTATCGCACTGATAACAGTTGAATTTATGCTGGGCCTGCTACTGTACACGTGTTGACTTCAAACTGACTCCATGGGTATTTGAAATGAAACATTATTATTCCAAAAACAAAATGTTTGTATTGTTTTTTTCATCAGGTTATTCGTTAGTAGATAAAGCCTTTATACAGTGGATACACCCAAATCTATTGCTTATCTAAATTGGGTAGATGACTGTAGAAACTAATGAAGAAGTTATCATAGAGAATATTATTAGTTCGACAATCTGCAGTTTGATTGTTATCGGGAAAAAGTGTAAATTAGTAATTGAAATTATGGCTACCATGAAGTGAAACGTGGGTGATTTCATTACCATTGCGATGAATTCACTTAATATAAACAGATAAGCCTTTAGCCTGATACATTCTGTTCAGTCTAACACTTAACGTATACCTTTTTTTAACTGTAGATTTTGGAATGAATGAAATTCTGCACAATGCTTTAAACTGGTTCTTTTTTTGCCCTAGAATTCTCGATTACTGTGGATATAAATAAACAGTCTAAAATTCCTCAGTACTCGGTAATTTGTTCTACAGTTTCTTCGTTAAATATTGACATTTGTCTGGTTGAATGTGATACAGTTCCTTTCTGTAATACATGGGACAGAAGCTATAAATGGTTAAACGAACTACAACCCACTTTTCTTTCTGATAAATGTAATTTATAATCTTGTCATCCATTTAATCTTGAATGTCACTATCTATGGCGTGAAAAGTATTATAGGGCTAATACTCCTTTATAAACTGAATCATGGTATGCACACTCACAATAATATTAGTACATAAAGTTCATGATTAAAGTCAGTACGAGTGACTAACTTACCAAAAGCACACCTTGAATTAAATTCTGCTTGACTTGTGTGATTAATATTTTCTGTGTTCTGTTCACCAAAATATAGGTTGTCCAGGATATAATTTTCTGGAATGCTCACACAGACTACGTTGTATTAATGATACAAAACTTTATTCTTTGAAATGAACTGTATATGTCAATAACAGCTGAAAGAATTCACCTTACAGCAAATGGAGTATGCATTCATTTTGCTTTTGTTGAACTAGTGGACATTTGAAAAATTTTGCCAAATAATATATTATACTCTGTGCTCTGTTAAAAACGAAAACACTCTACAAAGCAAGAGAAAAAGACCATAGAAAACAAGAACTGATGACCACCACCCTAATTAAAGTAACCGCGGTGTAGAAACGAGTGAATATCTAACTGACCTAGAGACAGTGAGCATCAGAAATGTATTATTTATTAACTCGTTGAGTTCCGAATGAAAAGTGGAACTTCAGAAGCATAACTGTATTGTACTTGCTACTCTTTTCATTTTCATTTAGCTTCACGACTGTCCAAAAGCTGCCATTTCCACTTCACATAACCTTCATACCGTACTTGGACGCTTAATTTGTCACATTCCTTTCGGGCTCCACTCGAATTCTTGGTGAGTGGTTTCAATTGATGATCTACCCGGATTTTACTTATTCTGTTTGCATTTGCATCTGCATTTCCATTGGGTCCCAAGTGGAACATATGGCTTCAAAATTACACCTACATTTCGCTCTCTATGTCGGCCTCTTCAGCTGACTCCACGATTGATCATAGACTTCCGTTTCCACCTAACACGATACTTCCCACATTACTTCTGGACGCCCACCCCGTCGTTTCCCATTCATGTTTCACCCGCGGTCTATAGCGCGATGTCATTCAACTGTCATCTCGGCGTGTGTCAGATCCATGTGCACTTTAGTCGGAATATTTGTCGGGCAATAGGTTCTCGGCTAAACTGTCACCAGAGTTCCATGTTGCTGATCCTTTCTGGTCATCTAATCTTTACTAGTGAATCAGGGCAGTTGCTGATAGAAGTTTGCAGCAATCAGTTGGAATTGCTTCTCGTGACTCGAATACTAAGTCTTTGAATCATATAGAAGGACTAACTGACATGACGTTAATGTTGGTAATCCAAATCATGTTGCTTGTGATGAAGGCAGTAGATTTCCACATTGATTTCAGAGTATTAAACACGTCCCAATCAGATCATAAGTGAATTTGACTTCCACATACATTCTCTATGTAGATGGAAGGATACTGTCAAATTAGTGAGTGGAAGGTAGAAACGACTCTCTTTAGATAGCTTTCGTCAGTGGTGATTGTTGGTGTTGTTAGTCATTTGAGTACGTTCACTTGAACTCCCTTCTTCTCTGTTTCTCCAGCTCGCATGTTACTCTCCTCTTGTATACCCTTAAATTTGTTGGATACAAGATAAAAATGAAGACCCAAATTTTGACATTCTTATTGCTGCCCGAGGTCCGTCAAATGGCTCAGTCCAGAAGAAATTGTAGTAATATAAATCTTCAGAACGTATATTATTTAGAGCTAATATTATCAGCAGTATTGTTATGTTTATTATCGAAATCTCCTGTTTCTTTTCTTATTTGAGTTTCTGTTATTTAACTTTATCTTGTTTCTTGTCACATTTTGACTTCTGACAGGAAACATTTGGGGAACATTCTCACCTAATTGTTATACATTCAGTAACGTACAGTGTAGTTGGTGATTTCATGGCAAACACGGAAATTTTCTTCTCTGCAACTATCTTTTAGTTTTGACTATAATCTTCTGAATGTATTCCGCTTTTTAGTTGAAGGGAATTATTATCTGTTTTATTCCTTATTATTGTTACTTTTATTGATATTAATATTATTCCGAAATAACTGAATTAAAATGTTTAGCCTACAAAACCTTTGCTGTATGAATGCCATGGATGGAACAGTTCTTAGATTTTTCATTTATCGTTAACTGCATTTTAATTGGCCATTAAGTGTACATCGGTTAGCTGAACTCTGACGTTACACTCCGTTACGAGTCGATATAAGTAGATTATTATTAAGCAGATGGTCAAATGAAACTTGATTGCACTGATATTAGAAATTGTCTGCTTCATCAAACGCTAACTTATCAATGCGTGTTTCGTTATTATTGGGAGTCGTCATCTAGATACACATGCATTTCCAGTGTGATTGAATTCGTACTGGAACTGAAACCAAGCTGTTATCACTTTAAACACCAAAGCGTTGTACTCCGGACCACTGGGTTGTTTAGACAACGGAAAGAGAAGTATTTAGTATGAAGTGTACCCTACTACCTAAGACATGAAAGTGCTTTTCCTGAACATGTCAAAGGAAGCGAATGTCACTTTAATATGTGAGTCAGCCACAAAATATTGCGAAAATGTCTCCACTTTAAGAACAGAAATGCTGAAGAACCTCCGTTATGATCATCCATTTTCAAATGACTTCTTAATCTTGGGTTAGTGGAAGAGTTCGCTTCACACCGTCCACTGATTTTCCCTAAAAATCGAAAAAGCAAGAATTAAACGCAAAAGACTGCCGAGGCCAGAAGTAATGCTTATTGGGACTAAATACAATTTGTATTAAGAGAATCATATACATTAAATCGATTACTTAATTTAAAAATAACAACACTATCTTCCTTTTATCTTTCTCATTGAACCCGAAGAGCAGTATCCTCATCGCTCATAACACTAGGGTGAGGTGTAAACGAAATATGGACCCTTCACGTCTGTAGAAATTGGTGAGACTTTAAAATAATGGAATTGCTTGCTAGTTTGCGAAAATTTTCTCCTACCAATTAATCTGGAGCCAGTGATACCTCTGTACCAACGTAACAGAATTTGTGAACGATCCAAACGTAAACATTACTTTCGATAATTAGTTCCACAGGTATTAAAACCCTTCTAAAGTGGATTCTGTGGCCACAGATGATGGTCGGAAAGTTAGAATACTGCCTTAGAAGTTTGGCGCGGGTAAATTAGACAAATAATGCAACTGGATTTCCATCAGGAATTAATCACCTTGATCCAGCCTGGCGATCAGAATGCAACAAAAGCACGTGCGATGCGTCCAACAGACTTCGAACACACCGCGACATCTGCAGAAGAAACCGCCTTCAGCATGTTGGCCGTGCAGCCCTTGACGCTATGTTAAGTCGTGCTCATTCAAATATAGTGAATGCTGGAGATCTCATACTACCGGAAACAAAAATCACTTTTCCAAGCTAAGTGATCTACTGATATGCAGAAACCGATCCTATCTACGTCCTATTCTCATGTTCCTACCCAAGAGACGATTCAAACACAGATCTCAGATAGACTGTCCCGATTAGGCATACCTAATTGGTCGGACGCATACTTTCCTTCCTGAGGGGGAGATGTTATGTGCGCCTGATTTTGCTAATATTCAAATCAGCTGAAACCATTCTGGGCAAATTTAATGTTTATTATGTTTATTATACTGCGATTGAACAACCTTTGAAGCTAGAGCTTATGCAACCTTCTGAGTTAGTTATTTACTGGCTAAACTTTCCGAGATGTATGATATTTCTATTTAATACATTTTTGTACAGGAATAAAGAGAGAATGTTGTCACTGGCCCGAACCTATCTTTCTCCTGCCACATTTGTGTGAACACTGGGTGGTCAGGAGTGAGTGGAAAAATGTATCGGTATTCGGTATTCAGATGAGTCACTTATTGGTCTTCCGTATCAAACTCTCGTAGCAGCAACTTTACTGGCGACGGTCATATGACCCCATATGAACTTTCGGTGACTGACAAATCAGTGCAGCAGCATCAGATTCTTTTCGGTATTTTTACCAATTTCTGGTGGTACACGAATTACGATTACTTCTGAGAATACGTTACTTAGTTTACTACCAACATTTATTTAACAGGAGTACCAATAATATATTTAAGGAACCACCTTATATTGTTCATAACGTTTAGTCCCAGGCAACAGCTTAGTATAGTTAATGGTGACGAGAGATTTCGGAGGTATTGATTGAGTAGCTCAACTGTATCGCTGAACTTTCACTCATCTGGATTCCAAGGAGCGAATTACTTAATGTGCTGAGTTTTCAGAAGCAACTACTGCACATTTATCAGGATTGTCATCTTGTAAAACAATTAGCAGAAATTAAGGCTTTACAAACAGGGCACCATACCTAATGGTAAATAGTAACGTTTTATACAAATAACTTCAACCTTGCCTAGTTTAGTAGCTGGCTAGTTTTCTAGCCGGTTCCAAGCACGGGCTAAGAGGGAGGGTGGGGCGTAGGGCTAGCGACCCTACATCTCAAAATCAATCAAACTGCCACGAAAACTTCAACGCACAAGAAACATAATAAAAATACAAATTATATAAAAAAAGCTTATTCTCCACTAGATTTGGAGAGGCGAAATGACACAGTGGGCTGGTGAAACCCACCATCGGGAAGCCAGTCAACCAGCCGATGTGTCTTCTCTCTATGAGAGCAAGCAGGAATAATCATGGGGACGCGGATTTTCCGCACAAGGTACGAAGCTGGTTGGGAAGGCTGCCCAAGTAGCCAAAGAAATGAGAAGATATAGCACAAAATGCTGGGAATCTGCGAGAGCAAGTACCAATGGATGTGGACTGTCGAAATTGTCAACTGGATGGTCAGCAATCTACTCCGCTCACCCAGATGACAACCACAAGCACACTGAGGCACTCAGTGGCTATCACAGTGTCACCAACAGCAGTCGAAACTCTTATGCAGTGGGAACCAATCACCTCATGCAGGATCATGACAGCAAGATTCAACTCAAAAGACGGGAGGAAAGGTCACCAGAACCATGCAATGCTACGCACACTGCTACAAACAATGCGGAACAAGAGAAGAAGGAAGATTTTTATAGACAACTGCAAACAGTAATGGACAACATCCTGAATAGTGACATCAAAATCCTCATGGGTGATATGAATGCCAGTCGAACTTGGAGCAGATAATACAAGGAGAGAACTCATCATGCGTCGAGAGGCTATCGCTCGGAGTAATGAATGAGAACGGAGAATTATTCGCAGGCTTCTGCGCTTTCAATGATCTGGTGATCCGGGGTGGTGTGCACAAACACAAGGATATACACAAGGTCAGCAACATGGGTTCCGCCTGATGGACATACCACACGCCAGATAGACTTCGTCTCAGTGTTGCTCAAGGAAGGGGAGACGCAGCCAGCCTGCTGGACACAAAGTCGAGAAGGGGAGGGAATGTGGACTCAGAACATCAACCATTTCAAGGAGCCTTCAAGGTGAAGCAGAAATCCTTCAGAACAACTGAGGACAGGAAACTGTAGTTCAATTTCAACATTCGAAAAGTGAAGGACGAAACTACAACAGGACACCTTCACTGCAGATCAGGTCAGAGAAAAGTCGGAGACACTACGTGGTATCACTGAGGAAACCTGCGTGGAAGAACATTGGGAGAACGTTGGGACTAACTGTCTGCAGGTGATGTTCAAGGAAATGTGTAAAACTGTTCTAGGAAGAAGGAAGGGACTAGACAGGAAATGGCTCTCAACAAACACCTACCTGGAAGCTATTCGAAGGGGGGAGAGGAGAGGAGAGGAGGATGGTAATAGAGAAGATGACTCAATGCAAAGATGGACAATGGGAGAAGGAAAAGCTGTATTCAACCAAACCATCCAGCTCAGAGAACACAACCACACCAAAAATGAATTCAATGTACACTACACTGAATGAAGAAACATGTGAAGAATAGTGCTAGAAAAGACGAAAGACAATTCTACGACAAACTCTCCAGCAACTGAAGCAGAACAGATGGACTGCAGATAAAAGAGACATCAGGACACTATATCAGATGAACAAGTCAATCCGTATCGGGGAAGAGATCAAGCCAAATGATGGAACCAATAAAAGATGATCAAGGGAACCTGATTACCTAGGAGGAGAAAGGAAGAGAACAATGGGCTGATCACGTTAGAGGACTCCTAAATCGACCATCACCTGCAAATCGCCCAGAAATACCACTAACACCAACAACACGCACAGAACTGTCTGCCAGTGGACACCAGTCCTCCAACAAAAGTAGAAATCCTGAATACAATCAAGCTACTGAAGTCTGGGAAGACAGCAGGGTCAGACGGAATTCCCCTCCACTCTGAAGGACTGAAAACGGACCGAGTGACTGCGGCAGATCTCCTAACCCCATTGTTGCAAAACGTTTGGAAAGAAGGCAAGGTGCCTACTGATTTGAAGAAAGGTTATCTTGCCAAGCTCCCAAAACAGCCGACCTATTTAGGCCCCTGTATAGCCTGGAGTAAAATAATGCTCTTGTCCACGCGAAGTAAAATACTATGTCACATCGTTCTGGAGAGAATAAAAGATGAACTGGATACAGAACTCCACTACGCAGGCTGGAACAAGGTGGATTCAGCAAAGGCAAATCATGTGCTGATCAAATTGCAACTCTACGCATCGTCATCACAGAGGAAAGCAGAGAATGACTGTCAAACCTCTCTCTGCCTCAATTTCTTCGACTTCGTAAAGGCCTTCGACAGACAGCGTTGACCGAGAAGTAATTTGGAAACTGCCTCAACAATATGACGTGCAGTGTTCAAGTCTTTGTCAACCTCATTCAACGGCTGGCTATATGACAATGCAACGTGTCAGGTGATCCACAAAGGAAACTCAGCCAGTCGTTCGAAGTGCATACAGGAGTAAGACAAGCCAGCCTGTCTGCCAATTATGACCAATAATATTCCTCATTCTGGTGGACTGGATTGATTATGCGTCAGACCGTGCGTTGAGAGTGAGAAGACAGGAATACGCTGCACTGACCGTTAAGAAGACTCTAGAAGATGTGGATTTCGTGTGTGGATGATATGTGTCTAATGTCACACATACTCGAAGGCGCACAGGCGAAAAGCAACAAACTGGCTGAAGAAGCAGACAGGCAGCGAAGACAGGACTCCAAGTGAACATAGAGATGACGTAGGTGGTGAAGATAGCCAACCACCACCACCACCACCAGCAACAGCAACAGCAACAACAAACAGCACCAATCACAATCAACGGGAGAGAAATAACAGAGGCTACTTCCTGCCTTCACTTGTCTAGCTATGCAGCATCCTTCCAACTACAGGTAGTCGGAACGGATGAAGATGTCAAAGACTGCCAGAGAGCCAACCAGTCAGAATCGGAAAGGCAAGATACGCACGCCTTCATCCACGTGAACCCAGTTTGGAAAGCTCCTGCATTCAGCCAGCATAAAGAACGAGATTCGGATTTTCAACACAAATGTGAAGTCGGTCGGTTCTCCTATACGCGTCAGAAGATTGCACTCTGTGGCAGTCATGAAAATGATTTCCAACAGGTTACCGCAGTCTTTTATCAACAGCTGCCTTCGCTGGCTGGCTCTATACTGAAGTCCAGATTTCCGACCAGAAGGAATAAGCAACAAGGAATTCTGTCTGGGAATAAACCAAGCAGGAATGGATTTCTCAACAAATATGTCGGAGACAATGGAGATGCATTGCGCATACATTGAGGAGGTCGCCTAATGACATCGTGCGAGGCCATCGCTAGAGTGGAATCCAAGTGGGAATCGACAAGTGGGTCGTCCTAGGTTGACATGGAGGAGATTGTGTGAGGAAGAGATGAGAGAGTTTGGGCAATGGTGGCCTCGGCTGAAGAGGATTGCATGAAGAAAAAAAGTGGAGATGTGTTGTTGAAGCTCTACATTCCATTCTGAACGCAAAGGAATTGTAATAATAAGAATAATAATAACATGAGTACACTCTTGCCTTTATTTAGATTCTGATTCATCAGAAATTAGAGGTTTTACAGTTTTTCTTCTGCTTTATTAACTTTGAGCGTTAGGACGACAGTGAAGTTGAGAAGCCTGTGACATGCTCATATGAGACTGACAAGTCAAATAATCCTTTGGTTTCATTCATTGTGCGTTGAACCTGCGCACCGTGGTAGAATATGATTCTATATTGATTTCGCTGTTAGTTGTATTACAAAAGAAGCCGTACTATTTACTGAATGATATTTTGAACCCGATCTGTTGTGCTTTCCGATAAATAATGCCGTTTCACTCTGGGATAAATAGAATAAACAAACTAATAAAGCTTTACATTTACCTTCAATCCATGATACTTGTTCTAAGAGTGTTATTTCATAATTTACACTAGCTGTCTGAAGTGAAAGAACGTGTTTTTAGCTTCATTAGCTAATAAAGACTATTTCTAAAAAATATCACCATCATTCTTTTTCAGATATCTTTATTTGCTTACTTTA
Organism: Trichobilharzia szidati; assembly: GCA_944472155.2. Taxonomy (NCBI): domain Eukaryota; kingdom Metazoa; phylum Platyhelminthes; class Trematoda; order Strigeidida; family Schistosomatidae; genus Trichobilharzia; species Trichobilharzia szidati. The sequence goes on along the minus strand of OX235279.1, from coordinate 93,665,911 downwards.
ATAAGAGATTGCATTTTATATTCACATTTGTCCCATGTGGAAATAGTTTACTCAAAAAGAACAGTTGTAGATTATTTCTAAGAAATCCTGAACAATAACTGGGATTTGAACTTCCAATGAAATCAACCAAACTCTTGAGCTACCCTTTATATCGAGAGCACAGGGTTTGTCTAAAATATGGTACCATGCCATATATGAGAATGATGAATGGAAATTAAATTGAACTGCGAGACCTCTGGGGTTGAATATCCTCAAAATCACTGTTAATGTGCTACAACAATATAATAAAAGATCCGTGGTCAAAAGCAGACAACATGAGAGTGAAGAGAGTAAAGAAAAAAGAGTTAAAATTAACACAGTTCAAGAGACAGAAGAAGATAAAGAAAACATAGTAATAACAACAGTGATTTGCTTTATCCCAAAACAGTACTTATGATACAGCATTGAATTCTCAGCATTTGGTACAGTATTGCGTCGGATTTACTCAACAACAAAAGCAAAAAATGTATTACAGGGTACAGGTAACCGAAATTGAAAATGGCAATTTTTTGGTAATAGCAGCAACAATAAAGTCAAAGTGTACGAAAAGTGTAAAATCATAATAATAAAAAGGTTAATAACTGACATTATAAGATAAATGAAATAGTGTCACTATAGATTGCAGATAAGAGAAAGTAAAAGAGCCGTTTACTTTGCTAACTACATAGTAAGCTGTAAGTTTCACACTTAAGACTATCTCTATCATATAGAACACTGGAGAAATAGGGTATCACAGAGTCTTTGTGCTTAGCTGTGCTAGCATATAATATTTATGAATGGCCTGTAGTCCTACCTGATGAGATTCACTGGAAAAGTTGTGAATAAAGAGGGTGTTGAGAGCAGGACAGTATGGATATAGACCGATTCTCACATGAGTTCAGGTGTCTCTCAACTACAATAGTAACGAGCTAACTTAGTGGAACACCACTTGCCCTACTGACAACCTTTAATACCCCGTCACAATATGACGCAGCCCTATATGAGAAGCCCAGGAAAGACTAAAGGAGAGCGATAAAGAACAATAGCTAAGATGTAAGAGTTAACCAACTATAAAACTAAAGGTTGAGTTATTCCTGATTGTCTTAACCTCTTGATATGGGAGGCTAGAAGAAACATTATCTTAGAAATTGACAAGGCATGGGATGACCAAGATAGGTCAAGAGATAGAACTATTCCAAGGTAGCTCATGCTTGACTTGGATTCTATTGCAGTGCCCTCCATTCTGCAAGCATCTTGTGAAGTAACAAGTTAGTATAGGTAACGCCTATGCGTGAAAATGAATTTAGATGTCTGACATTTAGAGGGATTTAACGCAAGACCATTACTGTTTAACCATGGAAGAATAATTACTACAGACCAAATAGTATGTTGTGATACTAAATGAGATAAATTCATAAATAAACAATTATGGTTGCGGAAAAATGATGTACACTTACCATTAATAAGTAGTATAACTTGAACACAAAGAAAGCTATTTTTAACCAATTGGAAAGAAATAAACAAGAATGACAAAGTGATGCTTAATGAAAGTCAATTTTGACATAATTATAGCCTTGATTGATTATCTTCGTCTACCTAAATAGTATTTTCGAGTGCTTTTCAGTTTTATCCAAAGTACAGCAAAACTGTGCCCCCAAACTATTGTGCTGCCCATCCTCATTGTTAATTTATCCCACACTTTTGGGTCATTAGGAGTTCAAAGTGTATTAAGATAAAAGACAATTTTCCGACATACTAGCATCTAATGAAGAACAGGCCTTAGGTAAGAGGGATCTCAAAACTCCACACAAGATGAACACTTCAGTATCTGGGAAGAGATCGACACAAATGAGACAAATGGAAGATAATGAGGAGAACTCGGTTGGCATGGAGGAGAAACAAAGAAAACGAATGGTTGGTCGTTTCAAACGACTGCTGAATGGACTGACACCTACTACGCGTCCGGAAATACCACCAACAGCCGCAGAACTGTCAGAGAACAGCAGTCATTTGACGGAAGCAGAAGTCCTGAATTCTGCAACGTCGCTGAAAGCCAGTCGGGAAGGCAGCAGAATCAAACAGGATTTTCACGAGATTACTGAAGACAGATTTAAAGACCATAACATATACACTCACTTCCCTTTTCCATAAGTATTGGATACGACGAAAGATACTCAAAAATTGTATGGAAGGCTGTCACGCCAAACTACCAAGAAATGGGTACTTCAGCCTTTGCAAGAAGTGGTGAGGAATCGTTCTGCTTTCCTCTTCAGTGGAAATATTAAGTCGTTCTGGATGCGAAACGCTGCCCGAGAAAACTTGGAGTGAGGATAAATAAGTTTTGTATGCATCAAATCGCAACGTTGTGCATCATCATAGGACAGAACATGGAACGACTGTCAAACGTCAACCTCTGAAAAAGCATAGGCCATAAAGTAATTGAGAAACTTCTTCAACACTATGGCATTTTAGAAATTCTGAGTTTAAGCCAGTGGATCAACCACTCTCGTCATTTTATTAGAGTAAATGCACGTGCAAATGAATGGAGTAATAATACAATTGATTCAAATTGTCAACACTAATATCATCTCACTTAGTTCTTCTATATGATTCAAAGACTTAGTATTCGAGTCACGAGAAGCAATTCCAACTGATTGCTGCAAACTTCCATCAGCAACTGCCCTGATTCACTAGTAAAGATTAGATGACCAGAAAGGATCAGCAACATGGGACTCTGGTGACAGTTTAGCCGAGAACCTATTGCCCGACAAATATTCCGACTAAAGTGCACATGGATCTGACACACGCCGAGATGACCGTTGAGTGACATCGCACGATAGTTCTCGAGTGGAATCCGAATGAAAAACGACCAGTTGGTAATCCAATGGTAACATGGGAGATATCGCATGAGGTGGAGATGTTAACTTATGATCAACTGAGAAGGATAGCAGAGAAGAGAGTGGAATGAAGGTGTGTTTTTGAAGCCCTATATTCCTCTCGGAACCCAATGTAATAGTAATGATCATACATGACAGAGAAGTCTGTTCCAAAGTCCTATAAAAATTCTTGTCCTTGCTGGAGCAGGTCATTCGTTTTTATTCGTAGGAATATTATGAAATTATTTAATGTAGACGAAAAAATTGGCCAGTGTTGTTCGATTAGTAGCAGAAATTAGCTTAGCATGGTGAGGTAAATTAACAGCCCTACGGATGAGGATAGTAAAGTGGAAATCAGAATTCACTACAGAAATTATGAATCCGTTTATCAAAGGAGAAAACTATGAAACTCTCAAGGTAAAATTATGAGTAGTAAGGCTCTCTGGGAGTAGAATGCAGTAACCAGTATCATATATCAGTTATTATTTTCTCAAATAAATCTAATCTAATAACAATTTGTGTTTTTTTAGATAGTTACTTCCTGCTTTCTTCTACCAACTTTTCTAAGAAGTTCCCCAAGCAAATGAACGATAACAGGATGATACAATAATCACTCAGGTAACTAAAAGAAAATTTCAACAACAAATATTAAAATGTCAACTTGTTCATTGGTCAAACTTCTCAGTTTGCAGAAAATTGGATGTTACATAACACTAACTTCCTTTTAGGAATATTAGCATGAATATAATCACCTGAATTACTAAATACAGAAAAAGAACCAGAAGAGGTCATCGTACCGCAATGAAACACTGATTTTTCATCGACCAGTAATCTGCCGAAATTCAATGTTTCATTTTCTGTCAATAGACTCGATTATGTATAATTTTTATCCATACTTGTCTTCATCAGATATGCCTTCCTCACATCTAGTTGTTCTATTTCGCTAATTAAATAGGAAGGGAGATTCTTGACAGCATTTACGAACAGAAATTGACTAATAAGAGCACATCTAAAATGATATTGTAATAATTATGGGGTATTTTGTCTTCTGAACAATATCACTTTGAGTAGCTTCCATAAAAATCACACTCTTATTACTACTTTGCATGGTATCAAGCTTCCGAAAAAAAACATCGTTTGTTCATATTTCCGCACCGAATATACAGACTATTGGAAAGTCTAAAAGAACATTCACACAAGAGTGACGAGTTTCCGAAGAACTATTAACATGATTTTTGCTCGAAATATGACCAGATTGCAGATACTCATCACTGTGTATAAACAACTATTGTAATATAAGCATGGTTAAGTTTCCAAACATGACTAATAATAGAAGGCAAAAAACTTAGAATTGATGAAAACAAAACACGTAGATCAGCGAAGAGTCGCTTTTCGGCGAATTCATCTTCTTAGCTGTACAATCGCAAATATATATGCATTGTTTTGTATGTATGTGTACATTAAGTTTGTCAAACAACGTTACAATTGGTTAAGGTTAATTTTAACTAAACAAGTGAAGGTTGGTAATACAGGTCAAGAAAATTAAGTGAAACTAGGGTAGTAACAAAGGTGATGAGTTGTCACAAACAGTTGTTAAAAGAAGTTATGCAATAATAATATGAATATTTTGATGAGTGAGTTTTACTCAGGATGCACATAGAAACAAAGTAGATAATACGAAACTATGTAAGAGATCTAAGTGAATACAAGAATTATAAGCAACTAAGGAACAGGCAAAGAAACAAAGTTAAGTTATCAGAATAAAATAAAATAAAAATCAAAAAATCAAAACATTGTTACCATGAGAGTAGAAGTGGTTGAGTAATCTTCTTTTGTATGCACAGCTCCGGTTTTTCCATGTGAATGGCTAGAGCTTCAGCGATACAAAGGAGACGAAACCGTATTGCCTTTGACATGTTGTTCTTGACTCGGTAGATTACTTTGAAGGAGGCGTTCGTTGAAATGCAATGATCAGTGCTGACCAGGTGTTCAATTATCGCACTCCTTATTGCACCAGTATTGCCTTTTCGCAAGGACAAGATCCCGCATCTGGCCACTTCTATGTGCATATACCAGTTCACCTGCTGCTGTGGAGCCAGGTACATCGGTCGTTCGACGCGCATCCTGTCCAAGAGGATTCAAGAACACTATCCAGCATGGTTGCGAAAAGGCAATACTGGTGCAATAAGGAGTGCGATAATTGAACACCTGGTCAGCACTGATCATTGCATTTCAACGAACGCCTCCTTCAAAGTAATCTACCGAGTCAAGAACAACATGTCAAAGGCAATACGGTTTCGTCTCCTTTGTATCGCTGAAGCTCTAGCCATTCACATGGAAAAACCGGAGCTGTGCATACAAAAGAAGATTACTCAACCACTTCTACTCTCATGGTAACAATGTTTTGATTTTTTGATTTTTATTTTATTTTATTCTGATAACTTAACTTTGTTTCTTTGCCTGTTCCTTAGTTGCTTATAATTCTTGTATTCACTTAGATCTCTTACATAGTTTCGTATTATCTACTTTGTTTCTATGTGCATCCTGAGTAAAACTCACTCATCAAAATATTCATATTATTATTGCATAACTTCTTTTAACAACTGTTTGTGACAACTCATCACCTTTGTTACTATCCTAGCACTTAATTGCCTTGACTTATATTACCAACCTTTACCTGGTTAGTTAAAATAACCTTAAGCAATTGTAATTCTTGTGTCCACTTAGATCTCTTACATAATTTCTACTTTGTTTCTATGTGTATCCTGAGTAAAACTCACTATTATTATTACAACTGTTTGTGACAACTCATCACCTTTGTTACTACCCTAGTTTCACTTAATTTTCTTGACCTGTATTACCAACCTTCACTTGTTTAGTTAAAATTAACCTTAACCAATTGTAACGTTGTTTGACAAACTTAATGTACACATACATACAAAACAATGCATATATATTTGCGATTGTACAGCTAAGAAGATGAATTCGCCGAAAAGCGACTCTTCGCTGATCTACGTGTTTTGTTTTCATTAATGCCTGGATGGGGATTATCCATGAATTGAAACTTAGAATTGAAGCAGCTACGTAACACCACTTTTTGTCAGTTATATCTTTGATACGACATATTAGAAATACCAGTTAATCTACAAAATGTGTTGATGAAAAGCCATCAGAAGACACGTAAATTCGTTAAGTTGCCACCTTACGGAAATTTCAAGGCTACTGATATTACTGACTATCCGCTGCATAGCCGACATACCGAAAACTGACCTGACTATCAACTGCACAATCTAAAAGGCTTCTAAAATCAGGTTAGCTTGGTGATGTATGGTGATCAAAACACACTAATGCTTCCACCGTTATACGTTACCGCAAATTACTTACTTCCATGCATTTATCCAGATTTCTCCAACTTTCCACTAATAGGAATGTGAAATGAAGAATTTAGTTGTTACTAAAATTATTACAGTCCACAGAAGATAAATAAGTGTTAAATAATAGCTCAAAGGTACCTTATGGCAAATAAAGTTGAAGCTATAACATACGCACAAAGGTTTAGGACAGTAATTTAAAAGAGGGTAGTTTCTTTACATCAGTTGATAAGCATATAAAATTACAACTTCCAGCATAGTTAAATGAAATAGACAACGATGTTAATCAAAAGCTTATCACTAAACATGCGATGAAAATTCCTTGGAACTAAAAGAACTGTGGTGTCCAAGTATTTTTCATTACGTGATGTTAATATGAAAAAATTGATTCTAAAGTACATATTTAAAAGCAACTGAATAAAAGTCAGGCGAAAGAGTTCATACTTAGATATCACCTTCAGTGTGCATAACTTTTCATTCTTGGACAATAACTGACTATCAGACACTCAACAAACTTGGGTGAAAACCAACAATAACTTTGTGATGTATGATTTCATATGGAACAGGCAGAAAAATATGATAAACAAAAGTCATCATGCAATCAGTGTGTTTTTCACTTCAAAAACCCTGTTTTCCAGTTGATTATATTCTCGCTTGTTGAATACGGTACATTGATAGCACCTAATAATACTTCACGTTCTTGTGCATCGATTTGAATAACATCTAAATGTTGGAGTTGAATATTTAGTTTGTTCAATACTATTCCAAGAAAGGCATCATCAATACGCATATGTTTAGTAAAAGCACTGGCGATAGCCACACGCTTTACAATACTTGAACCCAAAAGATATGTTAAACCAAAGTAAAATTTAGGATATACTTTCCATGGAAATTCATTGAACGTTACTTCCCACACACCGTTAATCGCTTCTCTTGATTCTGGTCTGTATACAGTAGATGGTGAAAACACATGCCCACCAGTCAAACTTCTGAGATATTCCTTCGAATGACTCCTATAGAACTTTACAACATTTCTCGGAACCAAATCATAATCATCATCAATGAAAAGGAACAATGGAATCTGTTCAGAACAAAATGCTGATAGCCAACGCACAGTAAATATCAGCTTCGTAGTCAAGTTGAAGTATGTGTCATGAAAAAAGCCAACCAGAAGATCTTCGTATTGATCAGCCTCTCTAACAAGTCGTTTCATGAATGTCCACTTCTCATTATCATGCTTCTTCGACGATGTCCACCAAAAGTGTTTCAGTCTGTGTTTATATCCATCAATTACAAATATGTTTGACTCACCAGGATACGGTATGCCTACAACAAAGACGAACTGAACATTGATGCCTGTCCACAAGTGTTTCTGCATAAATGTTTGTCGCACACGTGAACGTTTTTCGGTACAGTATGTGCAAGACTTGATGACGACGACTAGATCTGGCACGATTTCTTTCTGGCATGGATTGCATGTACGTTTTGGTGATCGAAAAACGAACAGTTCTGGATTGTTTATTGGCAGCTGGAAAAATAAAATCAGCCATAGTTGGTCATTGGTGTGTGACGCAACTAGAAAATGCTGAATTTATAACAAAAGATAGATGCAACTGGTATTTCACTTAGCAAAGCACATTTCTGTATCACTCATCTGTGTGTGTTGCACTTATATTTCTCCAACATACAAGCGAGTCTGGAATAAATAAATCAGTTGTTAAGCAGTCAGGATGCAAGTCACGATAAGAATAATAAAGGTAGCAGGATAATGAAAACAATTCAGTAAATAGATTAAATCAAAATCTTAAAATTTACGTGGTACTGAACAGGAGTTGGATAGATAATCATAGTTTAAATAAATATAAAATGTTCGAAGGAAAAGAAGAATAAGAAAGGGTGGGAACTTATAATTGGATTTACTCAGGTCAAGGGAGAGGTAAAAGTAGACCAAACTTCTTTCGTATGAAAGCAGTAGGATTGTGCTTTCGGATTCCCATAACTTCAATTGTGTGTAGAAGGTGGGTTTGAATTCCTTCTGGAAGATTCGATGGGATACGATAGATAACCTTGAAGGAGCTTTTTCTGTTCACTGGGTGGTCTCTGTCAATGAAATGAGGCACGATGGAGCGTCTTATGGACTTAGGTTGGCCTTTTACGAATCATGGACGAAGATGCACAGTAATGCATTTGTTGAGCTGTCCAGTTGTGGGCCCTGTAAATCTTTCTTCATTGGAGCAGCCAAATTTTTAGATGTTAATAAAGGTGGCACAGCTAGGTAGCTAATGTTTCACTTCTGAAATCATAATTGGTCGTCTGGAAAATAGTAAACAAAGAGTGGCAGCATCATAAATTCGTTTTAGTTCTCTAGATAATCGTAGATGTACCACTTTATTATCCGCGTCATCAATGAATCGTAGCTTCAGGGACAACTGTTTCTTTCTAACCGCAGGTGGTTTGTTGCACACGGTATTCACGTGTCTCCTTATAAATCTACTAGAGCAACTTATTTGGACCAGCAGATTTTAGATGTATCCTAGTTCATTTTCTATGGAATCATCGGCACAGATCATCATTGCTATATTCTTGAGTATGAAACTAAAAAATGCGTATATTATCCTACAAAAATAGTTTTTCTATAAACATCTCCTTTGAGTGAACCATCTTCTCTTCTCCTCAGTTAAGTACCTAGGAAGTGCAATCTATCTTCTGGTTCTTCTTCACAAGTGAAGCTGAGTTATGGATGTACATAAACAAATTTTATCAGCATTTCGTTCTCGTCGGCTTTCTCATCAACAATAATAAATTTGTCATTAACATAGGGAAAATAAGAATTCATCTTATTTATCGTTTGTTTCGATGGATTATTCTGAAGCTAAGTAGGGAATAAATCTGCCAAAATTGGACTTAATGGAGAACCCATGGAAATACCGTCCATCTATTCGTAATAAATGTTGCTGAGTGTGAAATGTAAATTCATAGGGCCGCTCTTTGAGAAAATTAATTGGAATCCCGATATAGATCTGCTTTTCTAGTATTTATTAGAACAGGAGTTCCATGGTCTGCAAGAGTGGTACACTGGTGCGACACCTGTGGATAACATCTGCTTCCCACTTACATTTACATAATGTAAATTAGGAATAAATTCAAAGACACCGTTAACACTATGCTATACCACCGTTTTGTGTAGCGGTGGTTACAGGGATCCGACTAACCACTTTGTCACTCCGTGGTTGGTGGAATTATACATGTTTAGAACTGGGAAAATAAGAAGTCCTGCTTAATGAACTTTGGACAAACCATACGGTCGTGATGTATAACTTCTAGTATGTTTAAGGGAGTTGCAGGCTGCCTCATAGATCGCTCTTCAGTCCCTTAAACGTGTTTGTTAGCTAATTTTCAGCCTTTCTGTCTAAATCTGTTGAATTGTTAGGCTTTTGGAATCTTGTTTCATCCCTAATTCATTTTGTCAACTTACATTTATTCATCCGTACTACCCCTGCCCCTTCATCTAGCTTACTAATTATGTTTTCATCGTCCTCTGACTTTCCCAGGGTTTCTCAGTGTTGTTTATTCAGTTAGCTTTTGTTAGAATAACCACTGTTTTTATACTGCTGACAGCTGTCAACTAGTGCAGTTTTAAAACAAGTCAGTTCTTCGTTTGACGATGGGACCAACTCTTTTGTTTTGTGGAGGGAAGTTCTCAAACTGAACATTACTTTCAGGTTGACTGATCTTATTTCCATGAACGCGAACCTTAGGACCCAAAGATAATACCTCCAACTAGAATTTGTCCAGTGTAACGCTGTGAAAATTATGGACATACGGATACGGGTTTGAGAGAAATTCTTTTCAGGGTTTTGGCATTCTAAAGATTTGATAAGTTTCATTCTCCTTCTATCCACTCGGTCTTGGCTAACTCGGTCAACATAATCAAACAAATCAGATAATAAATCGTGAAGAACTTCATCAGTGGTGAATTTCCTCTGTGATAAATTTTTTTTCTTTATCCGACAAAGGAATGTCTATCAAAATAAAATCTTATCTATAATGGAATTATACTCTACCACAGTGCCCAAGTTTCATACTTATATCAATTATACGAATTTCTAATGAGTGTCATTTAAATAATTGAGAATTTGGACAAACTTTATTACGGAGAAGATACTTCCAGTAAATTTTAAGATGTCGATCATTATCTAAACAATCATTTATGAAATTCGAACATGTTTTCACTTTTGTGAGTCTGACATTATCCCTCAGGCACTCATTGAATGCCTTTATTGTAGTGAAATCCCCACATGATTTACAATCATTGAATACTCTCAATGTTAAAATTAAAACAAGAGACATGAACGAACAATACTGGTTTCAGTTGGATTTTCTTCAGGCTTTACTATAATGTATATAGCTTTATGCATGAAAATTTGACCAATGAATCAAAAATTATGGACGTCTTCAAGGTTACCTATCGCATCCCATCGAATCTTCCAGAAGGAATTCAAACCCACCTTCTACACACAGTTGAAGTTATGGGAATCCGAAAGCACAATCCTACTGCTTTCATACGAAAGAAGTTTGGTCTACTTTTACCTCTCCCTTGACCTGAGTAAATCCAATTATAAGTTCCCACCCTTTCTTATTCTTCTTTTCCTTCGAACATTTTATATTTATTTAAACTATGATTATCTATCCAACTCCTGTTCAGTACCACGTAAATTTTAAGATTTTAACCTAATCTATTCACGGAATTGTTCCCATTATAATTTCCATTATCTCCACCTGCAATAATTATAATCATTGTTGTAAATGACACAACAGTTAACACCTACTTTTTTTTATCCACAAACTCAGTCATAGGTCAGATGTTTGCATATAAAGCTATGTGCATCCGAGCAGACCCAATACTATGTACATCATTTTATGTGAGATTTGTTGAGTCTAAGACAATAATAATGCAGCCAGCCTTTTCATAAGGACAGGCACAACCTGATAAACAGACCATAAAATGTGACAGTATTTTTTACAATAAACTTTTGTCTCATTCCACACCATTTTATGTATTTGCAATGACTAAAGATTGTAGATCATTGGGATCTATTAGCTTTCAGCTCAAACATGCGCTCCACCATGATCCACTTACTTTCAAACAGCTCATGAAACTTTGTCAAACTTTCCACCTCATAAGCGCTGAAATGTGAAGTTCATATTTAATATAAATTACATTATTTTTCACTGCTAAAGATCCTGGAGGCAAAAGATCAGTACTCAATGAAAATTCCTGCAAGTGTAAAAACATTAAGAATAAAATCTTTTATATTTAGGATTAAAATTCATATTTTTGCACTGTTAGGTGCATACATTTAAGTCAGCGTTCTTTTTGTTCAGTTACACTAAATGCACCCTTTTTATATCTCATACCCGCTAAATTGATCTTAGTGTAGTGCGTTCCAACGGTTTCTCTTGACTAGAAACTGACTGAATGTCAACATAGAATTTTTGCACAAAAGTACAGGAGTTCATGTTCACACACTCCATGTAGTACACATAAGTTGAAAAAAAGCAAAAATAGAAGATCAAAAAGACTATAATGAGCATAAAGGTTCAGGAGAAACAATAGTAACATGAAGGTTCAAAGGATCTGGGAGACTGCAAACAGTGAATATATTTGTGCCACTGAAAACGGTCTCCAGCCATAACACCATTTGTACCCAGCCAATGGTTCTTGGCATTTTGAGGGCTCCAACTAGACAGTCGTCATCTCCGTGCGTGGCTCAAACCAACAGACAGAGATAAGATTTTATTTTGATAAATCACACAGTGTTGTACAGTTATATTAACTGACGACGTTTCGAGCACAAACTATTGCTCATAATCACATTAAGTTGATATGATCATATCATATCTACCACAGTGCCCAAGTTTTATACTTATATCAACAGACAGAGAATTCACGGATTGATGTAATGTTTTGCTTTGACCAGCCCAAATATTTCCGTACCTGATCTCATGTCAGCTTATATTATTTACTGAAGAAGGCGCTAGCACTGAATGCGTAGCATGTATCCTAACCATATCAGTCGATGTATCTTCACAGTCTCGTTAATTCATCTGCCCTTCTTACCTAGCACTCTACGCCTAGCCTCAGTATTGCCCACCACATCATACTATTTAACACGGGAGATAGAATGTAAGCATCTGCGGTTACACACAGTCAAACTTCTAGCATCTTTGACTCTAGACTGCTGCACCTCACAGTCAAAACCGAAGGGAAGAGCGAACTGTCACACAATGCATAGCTGCGATTTTAAGAGTCTACACCTAAGGGGACAATATAATAGTCATCCTCTAAGGCCACAAAACTTTTACATAGTAATGCGGCAAGTCCTAAGTTGATAAAGTCAATTAGGATTGATTCCATTGGTACACATGAGATTCAATTAAACAAAAGTTGTTACAATGGTCATGGCTGATAAACACTTCTGGTTGTCATCATATAAAATGACAACTCTTCACAAGCTTTCACACAAATGAGTGAGTTCGAGTAGTATGCGGTATGCTTTCTCGACACTCCATTCCGGTGACGCCAACTTAACCTATCGTTCAGATGAAAAGACCTCAAATATTATTATCTAAAAACGTATAGAAAAACCACCTGTCAGTAAAATGAACACCCAAGTTCCCATCTGATAAGACCATCGAACAGTGTGAAGAGTGTATGCAAAGTTACAGTAGGTTTATTAGGAGAAAACTGAACTAAATCGAGCAGTACCCAATAATGAGTACTTGCAAATTTTGTGTTTGGTAAGGCTAATGTAGAATAACATAACATCAAAATAACCAGTCGCTTACAACTGGTGAATTCGAGTGTCACCTACATGACATATCTAGAACTTGGTTTATTCATATTCCCACCTACTCAGTGGCTCTATTATTTTCTCTTATCTTGCACGACAGGTTGTTTTCATTCTTGTGTTTGTTTGCGTCCAGCTTGTGGAGGTCGGAAAATATCAAATTATATGTCCATTGTAAAATAGCAAAATCAATGAATTCACTGCACATTATCGGTGCTAACTGATATACTGAACAAGGACTCCATCCAGTTCACCAAACACCACCGACGATGCAACTTCCCTTCTCCAGCTTTCTGCTTCTCTCTATTGCCAATCATCACTGGTCAGTACCTGATCGTCCATCTACGTGCTGAATCTATGGCTTCAACCCCCTTCTCTCTTCGCAAGTACCCCACCGGCAGTCGACGTACCCTTGCGTGGAGTGAGCAGCTGCATACCAAAAGAGACTACTTCATTACTTCAACTCTTCACGACTTTATTTGTGTATTTTCGAACAATTATAACTCACAAAATAACTGCACATTTTATATGTATATATATATATATAATTTGTTTGGACTGAATTCCTCTCCATATTTATTTACATAGATCTATACATACCTCATCACAAGTTCGGGTTTGTTTTGTTATTTCCATTTCCGTATGAACGAGCTAAGCCGGTCGGTCGATTCAAATATTTCATTCTATTTTCCCACCATGACTTATCACACGATCATGGTTGACAACGATTCTCCTTCGGAGATGGAAGCTGCACTTCAGCTGCCCACTATCTGGACACACCGACCATCTGCATGTTTCAGTTATGTGGAGACTCAGTTTTCTGTGAGGCGAATCTACTCGCGAGAGATTCGGTCAGACTTAGCTGTTGTAATCCTCTCTCAAAATATTAGTGAGGATATTTCAGACGTTCTTCACGATTCCTCTCAACTCGTGTTTGTTCGTCTCACAGTCTCTCTAATCGAGAAATGTGTACCTACATGGGAACAAAAGGTGCCAGAACGCTTCAGAAGTGTGCGCCTAAGTTACCTCAAGCAACTGACGTCTATTTCCTGAACAACTAAGCCCTAAAAGATTACCCCATATTGTGCAGGGAATCCTAGCACTCTTTCATAACTGCATTTTAATGAAGACGCCAGGGACAGTCGACAGAGCGATAGAAGCTACCTATTCCAACACATGTACTTCAGTTATAGTATCTAATGGTTTCCATCATTATAAACTTCCTTATCTCCCCTCAATCAGTAAGTCTTCGTGTTTTGATGCGGTGGCTCATAATACTAAACTTTATAAAGTATTAGGAAGTATATCGGAGCTAGCGACCCCTTACTTAGTCACATACCTCGTCCTCACAACAGATTTTTGTCACTTTCTGTGCATGAGCGATCTAATACACGAAACTCTCGATTCAAATATATGTCATATGATTACGACAGCTCAAGTCGAAATTTACCTCGTCTACTAGCCCATATATCTTTAAAGTGAGTTATCAGTGCAATGTGTGTGCATGTTGCCAACTAAGTTCAAAGTCAGTGATCAGCTCATTCAGACTGAAAAAGTAACTCATCTGAGGATCCAAGTAATGTGAACAATGTTGACAGATATCACTTACTGCAGAGGAAATACAACGTTGTTGTCACTCGTGAGGTCAGCTGACGAGGACAACAGAGGAGAGATTGAAGTGGAGATGTGTAACTGAAGCCCTATGCTCCACTCAGAAACCAGGCAAATAATAGTAATAAGCTTCCATAAGAAATGCTAGTGACTTCAAGAAGCATATTTTTTTCACCGCATTTAAAAGTCTGTCAACCGTTCCCTCTTGTAGTTCTTAAAACACTAAATTTACAGTTATCTCATATCACATGATTTTATTCAGATTATTTCTTTGTAAACACATTGATTTCTAGAGGCACTTTATTCAGGATACTGACCTGAGGTGACCAAAACTAGAGATTTACGAATGAGACTTTTCAATTGCTTCTCTAATATAGGACGTTGTGTATCATGAAAACTTCTTTCTGTTTCAGATGAGGGAAATGACGTTATTCGGAGCCATTCAGTTATTTATATCCCCACTGACACTACCAAATCATTTCTCAACTACAAGTTATCAAATTTAAATGCACCACAAGCACGCGATTAGTCTGTGCTCATAAAGTCATTAAATATGAGGAGATTAGCACGATATACACATACGTCTCAAGAATCATTGAAAACATGATGTTACAGTCAGAAAAGCAACTTAGAGGACGAGCTTAGTGATAGTGCTCAGACCCATCAGACTACAAAAGTAACAAATCTGATAATCAAACTAGTGTAAACATTGTTTATAGATACGACTTACTGTTTTGATAGGAATCCCTTTCTCAGCATCCGATATAACCTCAGCGAAATTCAAAGTCTGAGGATACAGAAAATAATCCGACGAACTGAGCACGGCGCTAGCCAGTCTCTTCTGAGAAGCTGCTAGCCAACTGCCCCGACTACGCTCAACACTTTTGTTCGAGATGAGCTCTAAGTACTGACGATAATATCTATTATCAAGTGGATTCTCAGCGTTTTTCGCAAAGGGAATGTTCAAAGCAAGGTTAACTACTGGTAACCGGTTGTCAATTAAATGAGTAATTGAACCTGGTGGCCAAGTTGACATAATTTCTCTTGAAGCTGACTCCTGTTGCCTGACTAGACTGTCCAATTCTTCAATACACTTAAGCCACAGACTTCCAGATTGTGTACACTCTCTGAAGTAGTGATTCTCACAAACTGCACCGGCCAATGAATACTGATCAACAAATTTGTTGCTAAACAACCACAGGAGAATAGTACCTGCTATACACAAACATGTGATCAGCAAAAGCACACATCTGATAGACACCATTTTCGTTGTAGCTGGATGCAGACAGCAGTTTATTAAATTTACTCGTCTCCAAACAATAATAACACTAGTGAGGATTGACAGCTAATGATGACATGATATGTTTTGTTTAGCAAACATGAAATCAAGAGTTATTATACTTCGAAGAATCTGAGCATTTTGGAAACTGAGGAATAATAGTCGTTCTCTGGTTCAGTGTCGATGTGAAGCAGAGGATTTCGTGACTTCAGATTCACAGTGAGCAGTAACTTCCGATATCTTAAACGTAATATGTTATAAATAAAAATTTATTATGAAGCGAGTATTTTGTTTGATACTCTATAATATAGAACGATATTTTCTCATTGAATATGTCGTGTTCAATCGGTGTAATGTGTGTTTCTTTCCTGTATATGCATATTTATAGTATATTTCAAAGCAAATAAAAACTGTAACCACCATTTTAATTGAGTGAATTGTGCAAACACATTTTATTTTCGTTCTATATAGTGTCGGAAATGGTTTCATCTAAGTTAATAAAACTGGTTTGTTTATTCGTCTTTGCATTTTTATTTGTCTGCCATGTATTCTGTACTAATGATATCTGTAATCATTACTACAATTATGTTGTCATTACACTTTGAGTGTGAGACAGTTTACTTAGGTTGATGCAAAAATGTTTATTTTAAATGCTTTTTTTAAAATAAAAGTCGATTAACAAACTGTATATTATGCTTGCTGTATGAAAAGAAATAGAATGTTAGTAAGCATTAAAACACTAAGCCACTAACAACTGACGGCAAATTATTTACCACATTTGATCCTCAATAATTCGTTACAAATGATATATCACACAGACAAACGAATAACTATTTCATTTAACACTCATTTCATCAGTCAGAATTACACTTAAGTTATCTTCATCTAATCGAAAGTAATTCAACTTAGCTTTGTTGTAGAGCTGTAGTGAAAATGATTGTTAATTAATTTCAAAAGAACTATGCAGGGTTTGTGATGCTAAGGGAGCTATTTGACTCACAGTATTCGCTAAACAGAAGTTCAGACAGCGTTACTTAAACAAGTTTATCTAAAAAAAATTAGTGTGTTTTTCAATAATTTCTGAAGTATCCGATCAGGCTTTTACTTGCAAGTTGACGCGTATGAAAATTAAGAAATGGAGTCAGTTTAAATAATTGAGGATTTTATAGTAAGGGGGATAATTCTCTTGTAATACAATCACATAAGAGATACCGAACCCTGTTAATTCTAAAAATAAATTGTTTTTTTCACATATTTTCAGGGTTTAATTTTACTAATGGCTATGGTCTCAGCACGAAAAAATATTAATGGCCTGAGGATATTTGAGTATGCCCCTATGACGGAATTTTGTCGAACGTTTTCAATCCTCTATGACTATAATAGCATATAACAACAAAACTGCACCATTCCCTATCAAGATTTTATACTCCCCCGCAGTTTTAGGATCTTCATATACATTTAGACTCCCCAAAATAATAACGAATATGAGACAGGTGAACATTTATGTATGCCTTTAAAGGATATTTGTAAACAGTAGTTAGTTTTAGGTGTGAAATCAGCTCTATCCATATGATTAAGCACACAATGGAAATTTCCCATAGTTTGAAGCGATCCATGTGACTTACTTATAATCAGATTTTAGCAGGTTAAGTAAGGTTACATTTAGGGGATTTGCTGTAAACTTTTATGTATTCAGACGACTGGAGATACTTTCACTGTTTCTTTTTTGCTAGAATTGATAATTGAAACTAGTTTGAGAAAAAAGTCTTTTAAAAATGAAGAATATGTAAAATGAATGGGAATTCATGAAGTAAATGCTTCTGAAGATGTCACTGCGAAATTTGGGCACTATAGTACATCAAAATGACTATGGGCAATAAATTGCCCTCAAAACGTCATGAAGTTATGAATTCTGTATAACGGTGTATTATATAAAATAAAGTTATCGAATATTTAATTTTGATGATATATATATATATATACATAAAAATTATGAATTAAAATGCGTGAAATTGCTACACAGGAGACTCTTCTCTGAAGTGTAACAAAAATACCTCTCACTTTTGAACTGGAGTGTCAACAGAGTAATTTAGCCACATTCTGTGCATCTATTTATCTAAAAATAACTCTAATCTCCTTAACCTAACCCTAACATGAAAATATCCCTAAACTCTCCCTAATCTAACTCTAACCAACCCTAATGTTACCCTCATTAGGTTAACGTAATCCTAACCTATCCGTAGCCTAGACCTTAATTTAATCTTTTCCAAACCTAACCTGAAACTTGCCAGATATCCCATTAAATAACGCGACACTTCACTAAACATATTTTATTCATGGTTACAGTATTATTTACCGGATTTCACTAACTTGCTGACTGAGTGTTTCACGGTCATTGATGTGTTCGCACTCAGTACTGGTGCTTGCCCCAACTGTGTACTATTCATCACACAAGTTAGATGTATATCCTGCATACAGGCTTAAATTGACTTTACTGCTCAAGTAAAACGTTTTCAGCATTTAATGTCAGCAATAAAACAACACAAAAGTTTACCGCTTAGTTATGTAAATAAAATAATAATAATAATAAAAATATTAATGACGACACCAACAATAAGGAATCTAGATCATCAGTAGTAATTCCATATAAGGAACGAACCTCGGAAGCCTTACGCAGAATTCTTAACAATGCAGGAATAAAAATGGCATTCAAGCCAACCACAAACTCAATTAGAAACAAGCTTTGTCGGTTAAAGGATCCTGTGGAGCTTTCAAAACAAAACAATTTAGTTTATCTAATACCCTACCTGCAATGATTGTCAGGTCAAATACATAGGTCAAACTAGCAGAACAGGGGCAGTCAGACTAGCGGAACATAAAAACTTAGCAAAATCTAGATTGGTTGACCCGAATGAGATAAGAAATCTAGAGAATAGTTCAGCTATAGCACTCACTACATGCACTTACACACAACCATACAATAGGATGGGATAGGATGACAGTTTTAAAATCTAATGTCACAGGTTATAGGGAGAGATTGATAACAGAAGCTTTGTTTATCGAATCAAATGCAAATACATGTAATAGTAATGATTCATCACCTGTCCCTGATATCTGGAATATTCTACTACCCCAAAGACGACAAATAGGAGAGAACAAAGAAGACTATAAAACTCAAGTTTCAAAGTCGTGTGATTACAATTGATATGATTATGAACAATAAATTTTGTTCGAAACGTCATCCAGTAAATAATACTGTTTCACTGTGTGATATATCTAATATACAAAATATTATGTAATCACTCTATAAATATCTCACATTTCTAATTACCACTTGTAAAACCACGACTTGGAAATATCAGAAGAGTTGATTCATATCAGTTTTACAGAAATGTGTTTCTGCTACGGCACAAGATGTTTGTCAGCATTTGCACTTGAGTGACATCATATCAGGTAGTGAATGTAGAATGTAAAATTTCTCATCTCATTCAAAATAAGTAATAAATCAGATCATCAAGATATAAACCCGAATAAAAGAGCGTAAATTCAACACTTTAACTTATATCTGATACTTTTGTAGTCTAAAATACTTGATGAAATTAATGTGAGCTCTGTCTTTTAAACGTGAACTGATTTTCCTCCACGAATGAATAATTTGGAAAAACCGATCCGATGTTTTACTAATGGCTTACTGTGGAGTACAGTACTTTTTTTCTTTTCGAGATTCATTAATTTCATATAGTTTCATCTTTATCAATATTCTCACTTGAACAAAAATCTAGACCCACCGTTTTAATTCCCACAGAGTTGTTGTCTACCGTACCAGGTTACCACAAATACTTTTCAGTAAGTAGAACATAAATGTAAATATGATGTTAGGGTGGGAAACTGTTTGTCATTAGTCATTTTTAGATTCTCAAGTATCTGGAGAGAAACGAACAAAAAGCTCAGCTAAGATATCTTTTCGGCTATTTCATCCTCAGAAGCCATACAGTCGCAATATACATAGCTACAATTACTACTTAACTAAACGTAATAACAAATGGGGATCGGTAATAATAATTTTCAACTTGATGTGAAAGTTCAGAGGTGTGAATATAGACTACAAGGAGAATAAAAGCAAAATACATATGATTGGAAAATTGTTGAGTAATATGTGAAACACATTTTAACGAAAACACATGTGAACAGGATGGGCATAGTAGCAGACTGAAATAACAGTCTTTTTTATTACTAAAATGAAAAATGAAGGGAATGATAAAAAAAGGAAACTAAGGCGTCCATGTATTTAGCCTGTGTCAAACAGGTGTGATCCGATAGTGTTTATTGTTCCCTTAAAACCTATCCAGACAGTTTTTCGAAACTTAATCGAAGTCAAAATACATTGAGTAGAGGAACCTACTGGAATTCCGATTAGCAGTTACTCGCACATATAAGACCAATTGATAGGAATCAGATTAAAATCGTAATCATCTTGTGACCGGATGACCTTGAGTGACTGTAAAATTTCGATCGTCTTTTTCTTACCTTGCTCCTACTCCAATCGTCATCCAATGAGAATATTTTTTTTCGCGGAACTAGCCGAATAGCTTACCAATCAGAACAGTCTATTTCCCGCTGCAGTAGGCAGATTTTAATTCACATATATATATATATATATATATATATATATATATGTATGATGTGCTATTTTCGTCGTAAAGTTGTATCGTAACAGTCATAGGCCACTCTTTGTATTTTGATATTAACGTGGCTCAGTGAAACTGAATGTATGACGGACGAATAGGTGTTTTTAAAACATCAGTTAAGTTGTCCATTGCTTTAGTATTATTATACCCATGCCTAAGTTCACTCGGTCATATCAACTGCTGACAAGTCCATAACAATAACCTTATGGAAAATACATGCAAAATCTTACCAGGATCTGGTAGTTAAATGAACTGTTGTTTTTCGAACTGGCAGTATAAAAACATTTCATCAGCTTGCCCATAAACAAACTAGTCCTAATAACCAAAGAATTTGGGTAATTATTCACCGCTTTATTCTATTCCCTGTGTTATTGTAAGCACCAACTACTGATAACTTCCTGCTTAGCAATATGCATCATAGACAAAATCTACCTTGGGGTTAATTGTAATTCCCCGAAACCCAATGGTAGGTTGACAAAATACACATTTATACTCACTGTATTATATTCACTGAATAAAGCCTTACAAGTTGTTTTGAATGACATTAATATTACAGGACCGTATTATCAACATACAGTGTAACTGAAGAAACCTACCAAAAACGGTGTTATCGACCGCCAACTCATCCTCCCAATTATATTACCTCTGTCGTCATATTGAGTAAACATTAAGGACACATGTATATTGCTTAAAACACATTCTATAACCTCTCTGGTTCTGGAGGATGTCTAGTCGTTTATTCGTCTGGTTTTATGTTATTTTAATATTACTGTGTTTATTTAGGACTTGAATGTGTTTTGGTGTTGATTAAACTTAAGGTATTTGGAGTTTTACACGGTCACAGCCGATATGATGATAATCTCCAGGTTCTCAGTGTTCATTTTCTTCACAATGTAGTACACCCATTTGGCGCCCAAACTTAACCAGAGACAAAAAACATAAACTGAACTGAGACAAACAAATAATAAGCACATAAACCACATAATACCCTTCAAATACTTGAGCAGCATAACGCGAATAACAGGAATCAGAGGAAATGTTTGACTTCCAATTGTTTTAATTAACAAGCATGTACTAAAAGTCTCTAGATCAACCAAATCAGCTAGATAGGTTCAGAATTTCTATCAAGCGGGTGAGTGGAAGCAGTACAGATGTAAGAAGCTGAGAACGCATTGGAAGACTCACAAAGTGAGAACCTTATAAATTGCTAACATTGTCGACCTTTTGCACAAACTACGTTCACATCCACAGGAAAAATTGGTGAATGAGGGATATTGCATTGTAGTAAGACAACTTTATGGAACTTTTACCTAGTTTGTATGTTACTTTCAAATATTTTTGTCCTTCAGACTACTAACAAGTACTGTTAAATGTATTCTTGTAGTATGATTCGATGTCTCAATTACTAACAGTTAATGGCACTATATATGCGCCATTAATCTGCTCCATATTTCAAAAGAAGTGTAAACTATGATAACTGAATTTATTGAATACTTAAGTCATATATGCTCATGCGTGTTAATCATGTAAATAATAATATTATGAAATGCAATAAAAATTAAAATGTCTGTGATTATGATCATAGTTAAATGTCAAGTAGCAAAACAATTGGTGTCTAATACAGAATAAGTCATAGATATTGGAAAGGGATGCACAATAATAGGATTAGAAAGCCAATAAGAAATGTTACTTAACATGGTGTGAAATTTAATCAGATAGAATTCAATATTGTAAAAAAAAATGGATTTAGAATCACAAGTGGGACAAGTGGAAACAATTCAGATGGAAAAAAGTAAAACTAATAATAGTAATAATCGTAGTATTAAGGGAAGGGTACATAGAAAAACTCAATAAATAAAAAAAAATAAAATGTTTATCCCTCTACCGCCAAGGCCCTCGCCTTGCCTAGAGTTATGCGATTACGTCGCCTAGCCATAGCTAAATCCATGGGGACAAATGACAGGAAACTTAACCAATACACTCGACACACACTTCAGGAATTTGATAATTTGATTTCGTTGTCATTCAGCCCCATATAAGTACATTAGGGGTTACAAGATACAGAATCAGTATATTGTCATTTCTCAATAGCTCAGTGAGTACTTCATCTTCCCCAAAGATTTTCAGGTAACCTGCTTGATTCACTCATCTTATTCCCATCAAGAAAAGAATGTTACTTCCCCTTTCTCTTGTACTAATGAAACCAACATAATAGAATATACTTTTTGAATGGACTTGAAAATTACGGGCGAATAACAGCCGCAAAGTAACTAAACATTCCGCCTCAGTTGGGTAGATGCATTGAAATTGCAGATGCAGATGTAGTAACCAAGTTGTCTCACTTTCCTAATAATGAAAATCAATGAATGCCACCTACGAACTCAGTCTCATTTGTGTCAGTCACTACAATGTTTCAAAGGAAAGCTCATCGGAAAGTGTATGTTCCGTGCTACTTTGCATTCATGAGAAGTAAACAACCTCTGGTTGTCTATATGACTACAAAACCCATAACTTTACAATAATTGATATAAGGATGGAGGCCTTTAAGGTCATACATTCCAACACAACTAATTTTAGTGCACCTCAGGATTCCAAGTACAGTCAAATCAACTAGATAGGTCCACAATTCCTTTCAAATGATCTTAACAACTATTATATTTAAACATACACTGTATCAGGCCATAATTCTAAATGACTGAGCCCTATCGACTCGTGTTTTGCTATTAGAACTTACACTTTGGGCTACTTAGTGATTAAGTGGATACTAGGACACACTGTTTCGTGAGGCTGGCGCAGCACAACATATCATCAGCATAACCAGTCCCTTACAACGGGTGAATTCGAGTGTCACCTACATGACATATCTAGAACTTGGTTTATTCATATTCCCACCTACTCAATGGCTCTATTATTTTCTTCAATCCTGCACGACAGGTCATTTCCATTCCTGTGTTTGCGTTCACCTATGACTCACTTTTCAATTCTAATATTTCATTCTATTTTCCCACCATGACTTATCACACGATCATGGTTGACAACAATTCTCCTTCTGAGATGGAAGCTGCACTTCAGCTGCCCACTTTCTGGACACACCACCCACCTACATGTCTCAGCCATGTGGAGACTCAGTTTTCTCCGAAGCGAATCTACTCACAAGAGTATGAGTCAAAATTAGTTCTTGTGAGCCTCTTTCAAAATATTTTAGTGTGTTTGAGGTGTCTTTCGTAATCCCTTCCTACATGTCTGCTGCCGTCCTGATGTACGTGTGAACACGTTTCACAACATGGTACCTCAGCTGTTGACACTAACTTTTCGTTCTTTTTTCTAGGAAATTTGGGAATAAGTGTGTCTGTGTTGCATGCGAAGTTCCACTATCGGAGGTGAATCGGAAAGTGTGGTCCAAGTGACGTAATTCACGCATGAAACACACCCGTGGTGGTAGCAAGGACATGTATCAATGAACCTCGTCCGTAAAGACAACTGGAAACACTCGACGAGCTGACAGGGGTGATGCATGTAATTGTATATGGCAACTGGTTCACAACCAAATGTGCTGTCTCATTTTACATTCAAATGGCTTTCTGGAAAAGAATTTGTTGTTTCCAAGTGTCGAATGCAAGTCATTGCATTAAAGCTCTGATAACCACGTTAGATGAATTAAGAGAAATGTGGATGGGAGGCTTTGTGTCCAGATGTCATAATTCATTGAAGTCTTCCATAGCTAGCTTCATTTTTCAAAATGTTTACGGTGCTTCTGAGCTGAAGTTTCGAGTTTCGCGCTTTCCTTCAAAATGACTTATAGGTGCAGTTCAGGTATGCGCCCGTTGTGGAATAGTCTATAACACCTGTAATTGTGCGCCAACATTTAAGGGAAGACTTTAGTAGTCTGCGTCCTTTCAGATAAATGACATATGCCCTTTTTATCAGTTGTGCTCAAGGAAAGTCAGTGAGCGAACGCCACTCTGTAACTTGATGACACTGACTGCAATCGAGTGATCCGATTGGCAAATATCTGCTGTAGTAAGTTATAATGAGATTCCTTATCTTGACTAGTTATATGAAAGCCATTCGAATATTCATAAGTAACTCTATTAATTGCGAGATGGTATCAATGTAACGTATGAGAGTGTGTGTGGCGCGACAAGAAAGTCAAAATGACAAGGTTTTATCAGTCTCTATAGCTCTTCTGGCTACATCTGCTAATGATATTGTGGCAAGAGTAAACAATAGACACCAAAGCCAAATGACCTTGATTCGACCAATCTCCGAAGCTGATCTACTGACAAGTAACTAAGGCTGACTCATTCATGAAACTATTTTGCAGAATTTTTCAGATTTTCTTGACAATCCCTGCTCCGTCTCTATGGTCGTCTATTTGCGGTGTAAAGATAGAACTTGTGTACTCTGGTAAAGTGTAATTATATTATGGGTAAATTTTGTTTTGATAATGTATTACACTGTTATTCAGTAACGTGATCAGTAAACATTACTGTATAACTCTGTGAGATTTTATCAAAACGAAATTTACCCATAACGTCTATTAGCGGATTTGACCAGTAGACCAGCACTTACAAAGCAACACAAATTGAGAAGAACTTCTTCAGAGACGTGCAGCTTGGAGGCTGTGAGGTTTTACAAAGTCTTCGACAGCTTGAACAGTTGGTTGATAATTTCATAGGCAGAGAAACATTCCTGAAACGGCTCTGTATGCAAAATTTGCCTTTTGTAGTTTTGGGAATTCTTGAGCCCTCATACAATTTACCTCTGTTGGAATGAGAAGGGTTAGCTGATGGAACGATCAGCGTTAAGTTATTCAGGAATAAATCTACAGCCTCATCTAGCAGGACTCGGTGTAAGAACCATCTCCCTCCAAACAGTTGGTCGTCCAGTTTTGACATCAGACGTGTGTATGAGTTGTGCATTCCAAAGGGGTAACTGAGAGTTAGAAGTGCTTCCCGTAATCGCACGCCCTACTGTCTCAGCAAATCCTTCTCTTGCTTCGGAAAATTTGTACTCGTCCCTACACCTCTGACACTAGTCAGTGGGATAACGTTTGCGCCGTCATGTATAGTTGACTGACTTCGTTAGCAAACCACCATCTTGTCGCCCCTTCTGTGTCACAAATTGTAGCTATGAGATGTGCTTCCTGAATCACAATAGGGTAGAAACTGACGTACTCCCACCTACAGTAGAAGGGTGTCTGTAGCCATCATCTCTATAAATACGCGTCAGCAGTGGCGGCTTATGGTAGAAGGTTCTTAGACATTAGCATCAGCAGCACTATAAGTTGCTATAAAGTGCTGACAAGCGTAAGCTGACTGATCCTATCAAAAGACTCTCAAGTATCGTCACTCACAGATTCTCCCTCATTCCTCTGTATTCAACCCCCAGCGTGTCAAGTCTGCACTTAACTATAATGTAGTATTTTACAGACATTTTCAGGCTGAATCGTGGTATTGCTCGTGCGACCTCCAGCATCACTCATCAAATTACATTTCTTGGCATCTTTTCGATAAACCATGGCGGTTATCTACAGAGAAAGCCCAAGCCATTGATTCTAAGGTCTGAAGATATGCTCAAAATGAGGATAATCAGACCATCCCATAGTGATTACCTCGTCATGTATTTTCAAAGGACAGGGACATGAACTGGAGGCCTTATGTTGATTACCAAAATCTCAGTGCCCAGCCACTTTCCATGCTTCACTCACCTGCGCACCGATACCATCTTTGAAGGGTTTCACTGTATTAACCAGACCCGGTCTGACACATCCTTATCATCAGATACCTGTACACCCTGGTGATGTTCCAGAGGCGGCAGTCGTAGCCCCTCTTGTTTTCTTTGAGTATCTTTTAGTCCAAACATCGTCGCACAGACTTTTCAGCTTTTTATTTAGTATGTCTTACGCGGATTATACGTTACTAATGCATATCGGCACGGTATTCTCATAGCTAGTCCAAATGAAGAGACTCACTGAGCTCATCTGCAATAAGTGTTTCTCCAGCATTTGACTACAACCGTTCTAGCCAAATGCCGCATCCACGTCCAAACCCTAACTTCCCTTGGATACACTGTCGACAGATATGGCGCTCATCCTTTGCCTGCGAAGCTTCAGGCAATTGAAAAATTTCCACTGCTGACATTTTTAAAACCACAGCACATTCCTCGGCAAGGTAGGTTACTTCCGTCATTTCATTCCTCAATAAGCACACATTCTGAGGACACCAATTCAATACAAGGTGAGAATAGAATACATAAATTTACTTCAGAAGCTAACAGGATACTTAAGAGAATTAAGACAACTACTGCGGACGCCGTTGTGTTAGTGCGTCTGGGTGTTAATCTTCTTTTTGGCAGATACATCTAACACGGCAGTCGGTGCTGTCTTAAAACACATCCTGCTTTCTTTCCGGGAAGCCTTATATATGTGAAAACTATATGGCTCGCTGCTATCTGTGCTTCCATCAAACACTCCCATTTCTTCATCGAAGGTCATCAATTTGTCATTTCTACTGATCACAAACCCTTGACTTGTATCTCTCATACCGGCTGTTTCCGATGCAAATAACCATGTGGCAGAGAAACTGTAGCGGACTCGCACCATGACAGCTGCTCAAACTACCGAATTGAGGAAAATGGCAGAACTTCAGTCATCAGATTTGAATGTATATAAACTTTTCACAAGTCCTTGAGGATACTGCGTGTTCCTCTTCCAAGCAACGAAGGTGTCACAAATGTCCGCAGTCACTCCAAGACCTGTGGTTCCTCTGTCTTTTTGGCGGGTGGTATTTGAATGTCACAATAACCTCTTACACCATGGCATGCGGACCGCAGACGAACTTATATCGGCCTGCGATCCATTGAGATGTGCATAATTGGACGCACTCTCGTATGCGACACCAATGCTTTAATGCACATAAGTACAATATTAGCCAAAAACGATCGCTCACAACACCTCCTGCGGGTTCCAGCTGCGTTCATCGTCCGTCCGCTACCTCCTTCCAGTGGCTACTGGTAATTACACATACATATTGATTTGCCTGTTGGCCAAAAGCTATTCCATGACTGACGCAACAGTTGAAACAATCTGCCGAGTATTTATGGAATGGTGGGTTGCCCAGTTTGTATGCCCTTCTAGGGTGAGAAGTGCCCGTGGGTGGCACTGACAATCTATGATTCCCAAGAAGCTTTCAGAACTGTCGGGACGCAGAAGCATTCGAAACCCATCATGCGGCTACTGGACTCGTGGAGTGATTTCGTGGACAAATCAAAGCTAATATGTATTTTTGGTAAATCCTCATCAGGCTTTCCACTTACACAATCATATATTAGTCATGAGCATTTGAACTAATGTGGCTGGTAAAATACAGGATCTTATATCAGGGACGTGAATTAATGGATGACAGTCGAGGTGGCCATAATAATAATGATATCAATATTAGGGATAGATTCCTCCAAGTGCTTATGCAATCTAGGCAAGTTAAGTTTATAGGTCCAATGTGCATGCTAGTAGGGGTAGATGAGAAAATAACTGTTGTCACATAGCGATCAGATGTAATAAAACACTACAAAACTGAGTTAAAAATGTACAACTAAAGCAAAGAATGATACTTATGTATGCAAGAAGAACAGAATACTTGAAATGGGCGTATTGAACAACCCATGAGTATTCCTGGAAAATGTCCTTCTTAAAACTGCCATCTTGCCTTCTTGTTAGCGGGACAGCAAGAAATGATAAGGTGTTGTGTTTCTATGTTTTGTATGTGAATTCAGTTTGTGGGCGAGCCATAGTGGAAGTTTTGAGAACGACCTCACTTTAGATTTTATTGCTATGCAAAACAAAAGTATCATCCATATAGCTACAGTAGGGGAATTTGTTGACTGCCTTTTTGAGCAGATGATTATCTAATTTTACCATAAATATATCGGCCAAGTGAGTGCCCAGAGAGGAGTGTGTTGATATGCCTTCCACTTGACGATAAAATTCATCACTGTACTGAAATTACAAATTCATTGTGTTTTCACCATAAACCATATTTATGTAATTTAAATAATACTTATCCATGCCTGTAAAACTGGTGTGTACCACATAGAGAGAAATAAATATATATTATTAATCATAAACCGTTTGAAGGGTTGGTTGTGTCCTCTCTTAGTCGAGGCCTGAAAACAGCGCAAAACAACGTATGTGTATGACTTTACCGTTTAAAAGAGACCAGTCAACTGAATTACTGGCATTGAAACTTAAAAATAATAGCCTAAACATTCTTTGTAAGATAATTAGGTCTAAAATTCCTCACTCATCGTATAATCTCAACGCAGGGGGAGGATTATCTACCAAATCTGACCACTTCAATGTGCATTTTTAAAAATTTAACTGTTCATGTGGAGACAGTTACATTAAGTAGTGACTCGGCAAACTCACCATCGTTCAACATGGTAGGGTAAATGAGTCGTAAAGTCAGTCAGAAGTTCCATATCGATACACCCAGAGTGTATGTAGAACAGGATTGACAAAAATTCAGTTTTTCCAATTTCATGCAAGGCGTTATCCCAGCTCCCCAGGTTGGTAAGTCTCCGTTTGCTTAGCATAGCTGAAGCAGCTGCCATAGAAAACTTTCAACCTAATCTATGTTTATCGGCTTTTCCATTTTCCCATTTTTGCACATTCTCTTCACCGAACAAATATCTCAAGGTTGAAGATGTTGTGTGCGAGTCCCACATTTACCTTCTGGGATCGAAGACTTTCGGTTTATCAACTACCTTCTAAGACAGGATACTCTATATTGCACCTTTCAGTGTGTTAAGTTTTTGTTTTAACGTAACTTTGCTCTCTTTCCTTGTACTGTTAATACGCACATCCTCTGAGTTTGTAACTCAGCCATACCAGCTGGATAAGTTCAAATTTTTTCCCTGAATGATCTCAAATTTTGACTTTATATAAACACACTATTCATTAGAGCACGTTACTAATTGACTGAGTCTTTCTGATATATGTTTTGTTGTCAGTGCTTGCTAGTAAATTAGAGCGCTGATTCACTCGGTAACTCAGCTAGGGCTAGTATATTGTAGCTAACCAATAACACTGCCATTACCCAAAAGGCAGCTCGACTGGAGATTTAATGCGACAGTTCTCCCCCAATATCTTCAGAAGCAAAGAGCCCTTGCAAAAAATTCAGGAGTAAAGACTGGTCGGATTATTACAGAACCATTACCTTTTAGACAAATAATATGCTTTATTAAATTATCACTAGCTGTCCGGTCAAATTTTGGTGAAAGCCCAATGGTTTAAACTGCTGACCATTGTTTAGACCGGCTTTAGCTGTCAGAAATGGTGGTGCTGTTGGCGCACTCATTCACGACGTCACTTCCATGTATCTGACCTGGATATCATCATTTCAGATACAGGTGACTGTTCATATGAGGATATCATATCCAGCCAGGATGAGTTCATGAAAACTAGGCGGACGTTCAGTGTGGAGACCTGCAGCACTTAGCACAGTTAAAAAGGTTAGGATTTTTATACATGTTAAAATCCTGGTATCCTGAAGTTTATTAATAATCCCACTAACAAATCAAAAATATCGTTTGCTTCCTGCTAGAATATGTGAAAATTATTCTTGTCGACACCTCAAATAAGCTTGCATTCCTTATTTTGAAATCGGAAAGGAAATCCACAGCACTTGACACAAAGTACAGTATCGGAAGTTCCAACACTAATATCATGTTACTGTCTTTATTAAACTCAGATACCTGGCACATCAACTAAACAAATTGTGGCGGAGAAACACCTAGCAGCCTTTCGCCCATCAAGTGAACAGGAGGAGGAGACGAAAATGGGTTGGACACACGCTGAGGAGACAATGAAGTGAGATTACACTCCTGGGCTACAAGTGGAGCCAAAAAAGAAGGCGACGAGTCAGATGTCCGATGGTCATGCGTAGAAGATAATGTGAATATGAAATGAAAGGATGTAATCGGTCAGTGAGCCAGACAAAATCGACAGAAGAGAAGCTAGCGCCGTGGAGGTTTGCCACTAAATATGTATGCTAAATTTAGGACTCAAGGGACAAATGATGTAATGATAGTAAAATTACCCTCATCAAAAAAGTTGCGCTGACGAATCACTAAAATTTGCAGGAACTCTCCAGGGGTGTACATCTTACTATCATAAGCCCACTCAGATTTTGTGTCAGACAGGACAACCAATTTCTAACTTTAATTCACTAAGGCATTTGTTAAACAACTATATTTGCAAGGATTACCATGACCAGCAATGAACATCATAATTCAACAAAAATATCGGCAACAGTAAAGAATAGACATCAAAGTTAAATGGCCTTGATTTGATTAATCAAATTCTTCTAGGTGAATATTGGTACTTGGTTTATAAAAATGTGTACCTATGATATATATGTGATAAAAATGAATCATACAGGGAATATATCTCTAATATGCTGCAAAAGGTAGTTACAGACATATCAAACGAATGTATTCTCCGTTTCTGCAGCTAAAGCAGATACTGGTCGCATATACGCAACATATTGCTAAGGGAGAGCTTTCATCCTGAGAAGAAAGTGTCTAGAAAAATCATCAATTATGTATGACTTACCAACTTACACAAACTATCTCATATAAAGTAGTTGCATCTGAATGTATAACCATCAATAGCCCGGCAATAAAAATAAAATACATTTGTTTTCCTACCTGTGTAGGACACACCAATTGTACCGGCATGGATAAGTATTATTTAAATTACATAAATTTGGTTCATCGTTAAATAATGTGGTTGCAGTCATTTTTCTTATGGGAGTAATATGATAACTAGTCATTCAATGGAGCACATCAAGAAATATAGAAATATTGTCTTCGCATTAACAAAAAAACCCAAGTATGTTTTGGATGGATTACAAATACTTAGGAAAAAAATAAAGCTTGAAGTAATTCCATCATATAACTTGGAGGTGTACGGCATCGAGTCTTATTCTTGATTTATATCCAATATATCCAATACCTTTGCAGAGTCATTATCCCTCCACATATGCATGTCTTATTCCTCCCTGTAAACTCATTTGCCATAGACAATTCAAAAACCATATCTAGGAGACACTTGCAACGAGGACTGTGACTAGCATTCATTTACAATGCTGAGCTATCTGATTGGTCGAATCAAGGTCATTTGGCTTTGGTGTCTATTGTTTACTCTTGCCACAATATCATTAGTAGATGTAGCCAGAAGAGCTATAGAGACTGATAAAACCTTGTCATTTTGACTTTCTTGTCGCGCCACACACACTCTCATACGTTACATTCATACCATCTCGCAATTAATAGAGTTACTTATGAATATTCGAATGGCTTTCATATAACTAGTCAAGATAAGGAATCTCATTATAACTTACTACAGCAGATATTTGCCAATCGGATCACTCGATTGCAGTCAGTGTCATCAAGTTACAGAGTGGCGTTCGCTCACTGACTTTCCTTGAGCACAACTGATAAAAAGGGCATATGTCATTTATCTGAAAGGACGCAGACTACTAAAGTCTTCCCTTAAATGTTGGCGCACAATTACAGGTGTTATAGACTATTCCACAACGGGCGCATACCTGAACTGCACCTATAAGTCATTTTGAAGGAAAGCGCGAAACTCGAAACTTCAGCTCAGAAGCACCGTAAACATTTTGAAAAATGAAGCTAGCTATGGAAGACTTCAATGAATTATGACATCTGGACACAAAGCCTCCCATCCACATTTCTCTTAATTCATCTAACGTGGTTATCAGAGCTTTAATGCAATGACTTGCATTCGACACTTGGAAACAACAAATTCTTTTCCAGAAAGCCATTTGAATGTAAAATGAGACAGCACATTTGGTTGTGAACCAGTTGCCATATACAATTACATGCATCACCCCTGTCAGCTCGTCGAGTGTTTCCAGTTGTCTTTACGGACGAGGTTCATTGATACATGTCCTTGCTACCACCACGGGTGTGTTTCATGCGTGAATTACGTCACTTGGACCACACTTTCCGATTCACCTCCGATAGTGGAACTTCGCATGCAACACAGACACACTTATTCCCAAATTTCCTAGAAAAAAGAACGAAAAGTTAGTGTCAACAGCTGAGGTACCATGTTGTGAAACGTGTTCACACGTACATCAGGACGGCAGCAGACATGTAGGAAGGGATTACGAAAGACATCTCAAACACACTAAAATATTTTGAAAGAAGCTCACAAGAACTAATTTTGACTCATACTCTTGTGAGTAGATTCGCTTCGGAGAAAACTGAGTCTCCACATGGCTGAGACATGTAGGTGGGTGGTGTGTCCAGAAAGTGGGCAGCTGAAGTGCAGCTTCCACCTCAGAAGGAGAATTGTTGTCAACCATGATCGTGTGATAAGTCATGGTGGGAAAATAGAATGAAATATTAGAATTGAAAAGTGAGTCATAGGTGAACGCAAACACAGGAATGGAAATGACCTGTCGTGCAGGATTGAAGAAAATAATAGAGCCATTGAGTAGGTGGGAATATGAATAAACCAAGTTCTAGATATGTCATGTAGGTGACACTCGAACTCACCAGTTGTAAGGGACTGGTTATGCTGATGATATGTTGTGCTGCGCCAGCCTCACGAAACAGTGTGTCCTAGTATCCACTTAATCACTAAGTAGCCCAAAGTGTAAGTTCTAATAGCAAAACACGAGTCGATAGGGCTCAGTCATTTAGAATTATGGCCTGATACAGTGTATGTTTAAATATAATAGTTGTTAAGATCATTTGAAAGGAATTGTGGACCTATCTAGTTGATTTGACTGTACTTGGAATCCTGAGGTGCACTAAAATTAGTTGTGTTGGAATGTATGACCTTAAAGGCCTCCATCCTTAAATCAATTATTGTAAAGTTATGGGTTTTGTAGTCATATAGACAACCAGAGGTTGTTTACTTCTCATGAATGCAAAGTAGCACGGAACATACACTTTCCGATGAGCTTTCCTTTGAAACATTGTAGTGACTGACACAAATGAGACTGAGTTCGTAGGTGGCATTCATTGATTTTCATTATTAGGAAAGTGAGACAACTTGGTTACTACATCTGCATCTGCAATTTCAATGCATCTACCCAACTGAGGCGGAATGTTTAGTTACTTTGCGGCTGTTATTCGCCCGTAATTTTCAAGTCCATTCAAAAAGTATATTCTATTATGTTGGTTTCATTAGTACAAGAGAAAGGGGAAGTAACATTCTTTTCTTGATGGGAATAAGATGAGTGAATCAAGCAGGTTACCTGAAAATCTTTGGGGAAGATGAAGTACTCACTGAGCTATTGAGAAATGACAATATACTGATTCTGTATCTTGTAACCCCTAATGTACTTATATGGGGCTGAATGACAACGGAAACAAATTACCTGAAATCTTAGACGTATTTCAATTACGTTCTTGGCTAATGGAACTGAATTTGTATATAAACGAACGTAGAATGACCGTATTTTAATTAGCATCAATTAATATCAGTGCATTTTCAGCCTTACAAAGTGACATTTATTACGTACTCATTGTGTTGTTTCGCCGTGGTAATGATTTAGACTTGTCCATACAAGAAAGGTAGAGATTCCTCTATACGCACTGTTTTTAAGCATTCCAAGGAATACGTGATTTTCAATGACTAAGCAGTAAATCCTGCAAGATATTGGCAAGGCCTTAGGAGATAAATTAATTATGAACTATTATGATGTGTTGGCTGATAGAAGAGCACCATTTGTCCTGCAATTTCACTTCCAACTAGTCAAAATAGCCTGGTGTATTAGAGGTGTTAATATTTTTTGATTGATAAAGCATCTTGCAAAGGCTCACCACAAAATCATTCAATGTTTTTATATAAGTATCCACGAATAGGTGTGGTTTGAGAAACTCCTGACAGGTGGACTGCACAGGCAAATGAGATGCTTTGTGAATGGAAAGAGGCCACCGGAGAGTTTTTACCAGTAAACACCAGTGCACGTTCGCAAATCACTGAGAATCCTTCAATCGATGTTATCTGAGGTTCGAAAACTAGCATTGAAGACAGTTTGATACTAGAGGTTGATTTAAGTGAAGAGACCAAACTCTCTAAATATGGGAACTCCATCATAAGCGGAGAAATGCACTCCAGCCAGTAGTCGCTCACTCTTTATTCAATTCGTTTCATGGGCGGCGGCAAAGTTATCAATCACGGTACGCCTGAAGCTTGTTTAAGGTTTGTGGTGTTTTCGTTTCATCTAAGGTTTTCACTCGTGTATTAGCCTACTTTTTTGGGAGGATTTAAATCGTAGGATACTAAACTGTAAGATTTCGCAGAACTTTTCAAATTCACACACTGCTGGTTAACAGATCTATTCATCTTTAGCAAAAATATTGAGGAAGTATCCGGGCATTTGAAGTAAATTTGAACCTTTCGGGGACAGCATATCCTGAAATGGTTGGAAAAACAAATGAATTATGGAAAACTAATAGAAGCAGGTGTCAGACTACAAACTTCGTCTCTAGCTAAACATCTAATCGAAATGAATTATAAAATGATGTTAACCCACCCTTTAAGGTCATCTATAAAAATGGTCAAGGGCGCTTATTGAAATACACTGAGGCTATAGCTATTCATAGACTTAAGGCCCCTCTGTGGATTCAAAAACAGTTTATTATTACTCTTAACCTACCTTGATAATCCTTATTTGATTGGATTACTAAACGTTGTGTTAATCATTCTTAAATCCTCTTTTTCCTCACTTTGTTTAATTTAATTGCCCATAATTTTTTAATATATATAGACTGGACAAGTAAATGTGTGATCAGATTGTTCGAAATGTGTAGCGCAAATACATCACATTTTTCAGATTGTCTCCGTCTTCTAGTAACTCTAGCTGAAGTATCATAACCAAAGCCAAGGTCTCTCGAAAGTTGCCGTTCAAGGACCAATCAAACACAGGGAATACTACGAAAGTCATTCCAAATAACATCATGCCTCCCTTTTTGGACTTCGGAAAGGTTGATACATTATTCCATTTATTCCTTAGTTACTTCTTCTGTAAATCTGTACTATTCGGCAGGGTTATGGCCTTTTGAATCAAGGTGAAGGTTAGGATTACAGTTTAAATTAGGACTAGGATTATGGTTAGCGTTAGGAGTAGGTTAAACAAGTGTCAGAAGTATGAGTAGATCTCAGAGCACCATGACCTACAGTCACCCGGATGAGTTCATCTATGGCACATGGTATGACTTCTCTCTAGACCATCTTTGTAGTGGCTGGGAGACGTCTTACAACACATAAACGACAACTATATAGTGTAATATCACGTTTGCAATGTGTTCCAGTAGATTCCTCAAAGACTATGTGAATATTTCGCAGCTGAATTCTGATTGGTTTTTCAAGGCACTGCGGTTGTGGCTACGACAGTTAAACTTTGCCCCTCTCGCTTTTGGATTAGAGTGTCAACAGAGTAATTTAGCCACATTCTGTGCATCTATTTATCTAATAGAAACTCTAATCTCCTTAACCTAACCCCAACATGAAAGTATCCCTAAACTCTCCCTAATCTAACTCTAACCAACCCTAATGTTGCCCTCATTAGGTTAACGTAATCCTAACCTATCCGTAGCCTAGACCTTAATTTAATCTTTTCCAAACCTAACCTGAAACTTGCCAGATATCCCATTAAATAACGCGACACTTCACTAAACATATTTTATTCATGATTACAGTATTATTTACCGGATTTCACTAACTTTCTGACTGAGTGTTTCACGATCATTGATGTGTTCGCACTCCGCTGGTACTTACTGTTGCTTAACTTTTAACTTTAGCCCTCTGCTGTAACAGTTCCATGGGACTAGTACCAGTAACGTTGAAGCACTCAGTGAGGTTACAATACTAAAATGTTGAGCCTGTGTCGATGTTGGGAGTGAATTTGACTACATTGATGAAAAAGATTAGTAAAAAAAGTCGGGACATAATGTACTAGATATATTTCCTTAACTCTGTGCACGTATAAGTATCCTGTGATATGAGTTTCATCTAAAGAAACATCTATCATAGGCCGAACAGCGTCGGTTTGAAGCAATTACTCTACACCTTTTAAGGTGTAGAAAAGCACTGGTAATAATGGCGTTAAGGGGCATACTTATATGTGAGAACTTCCTTAAGCCTAAACTTCCATTGACAGGTACTAGTCTTATATGATTTATAGTAGTCACAACCCAACTGGTTTGGGGCCAGCCACAGCTGAAACCCGAAAGTTCTGTCGTTTGGATGACGTATGGCGATGCAAGCGGTGATTTTGTAAACCTGCATGATAAAAGTAGAGGAACAATTAAAAGGGTGTATTTAACTCAAATAAATAGAGGTAAATATGATCCTAATACTAACCTTAATTTTAAACCTCATCCTAGTCTACTCCCTAACCCAAATCTGAAAGATAGCAAAAGTTGAAAGTATCTAAATGCAGGTTAACTGGTGAATACACTGAGTTAAGTGTCTCCTGAGACAGGAGCGATCTGATTAGCTGTACACGATCATTTTGTAGGTCATTCACTTGGGTTGTGATACCTAAAGTTTATCTCATAGCGTTTTCCTGATGAGGCGTCATGCAAGATGACTAATGTAACTATTATTAGGAGCTAGTTTGACGCTTCATATAAACGAAACCCTTGCTAAGAATAAGGCAATACAACACTTCATAGTGTTGAGTTTATGCTACGTTTTCAACTTTTTGCTCGAGAAATAAGGCACACTACAGACACTGGCAACTTCAGGCAAACAAACCACACACCCGGAAGTGCACTGAAAGTGACTTTTTGGTCACAGTTTTTTTCTAGGCGGGTTATTCTCCCAATGGTATACCTCATCATATAAAATGCAAAAAACATGTTACTAATAGTTGTTATATGTGTTCAATGAAGAATAGTGTATAATGTATAGAGATATAGCGTCATCCTACATCCTAAAGCTTTATTATGGCGATTTGATTGCCACATTTTTGTACAAAGTCGTATATTTAAAACTCTGTTTTTTCATTTATTGGGAGTATTGATGCAAATACATATTGTTCCTTCTAGTAGTGTACAGTAGTTAGTCATTAATTGATATTAATATTCATAAAGCATGTCAATTGCATGTTTTCTGAAAGATTTATGCGTTCATCATATGGGCAGCATAGATATAAAGCTATTATTCTTGTGTAGTGTCAGAATAATTGATAGTTAATGTCTTCGTTCTGTGAGGAACGCGGTTGCTTCCGCATTACTACGCAGATGTTTTGAATAATGCCGAAAATTCCCCAGTGTCTTACTTCTGCCCCATTTACGCATTATCGTATTGGCGATTCACTCATTATTTCCACCGTTCGGTCTTTTTGGGGGTCTTCCATCAAAAGCACTAGTATTTTAAGTTCATCTAAATATTCTACGCATATTATTGCATACTCGGATGAATACATAGTCTTCTATTATGCTACTACGTGCTATGTTTCAATCATTATGCTTCTACTTAAATATTGGATTTTAAGGTTGTGCTCTTGAGTCATCTAGCTTTTATGATTTTTCTTTTATTGTTTATTTACACTTGCTCAAACTTGACTTTCTACATTATTCAGTATGCATTATAATAAAGGTTTTTGTATTTCCCAATGAATGAAAAACAAAACGATATTGTTTTTATTGACGTTTCGCTATTTAATGCTAATAGCTTTATATTATTCAATATGGTTTATATTTTAGCAGCACTGTACTTTAACACTTTCTGACAGCGGATTTCTGCTCTAGTTTTTTGTGAGATTGCTTCTGTATGCCTGTAAACTGTAAATTATTTTATATATTTGGTTTTCTGGTTATCAAGTCATAAGATTTACGGTTCATAAAAAGTAGTAAATTAATTTGAATAAATCGCCTCCTCATCTATAAAGTGTCCACAGCAGTAATACCTTTTCACCGTCTGAATAATTGACTTTAACACTTTTGCATTATAGTGTAATGACAAGTTTCAATACAATCACTGATACGTAATTTGTTCCATCCAACTATTTTGAACTGCGTCAACTTTATTGTGTAATAAATCTTATTATCCAGACGGACCATGTTGGAGGGTTTAGCGGCAACATCTTCAGACGATGGATATGGAAGTGATAGTGTGGTAAGTTAAAATCCCTAGTTTTTTCCACTTTAGTCCATCTTTTTATTAACATATGTTTTCAAGTTATATGTGTTATACTCAAACTAAGCACCGGTGTTGTAACGGGATGTTAGTGTTTCGTTGTTGTTATACTTGACCAGAATGTCCTTCCAGTCACGACACTATTCAACTGATCACTTGAGAATATTCCCTCATATCGAGGTAGACACAGAAGTCAGATTTAAACTAAGACAACTGCGACAACAAGAACAACTTTATTATTTACAATACAGAGTATGTGCTTTTCACATCAACGGGAATTTAGACCATAAGTAGACAATCAATATCTGAATGATTGCATCAGTCAGTGACATTACGGCTAACAATCATAGTCCGTCCTAACCACAGATTATATATTTATTGTACAATCTGTTGTCGCGCAATCCCTACGGGGTATATTAGAACAAATAAAGTATATTAAATAACTATAATGTATTACTTACCACTGTTTTGGATCTTTGAGCTAGGTGGGATCGGATACACCTGATGAGCTGGGTCTCAAATGAACAGAGCTGCCATCCGGTGTTTACATCACTTTCATCTGGCTAGCGAGCACTAGTTTGGCATTAGTGTTTTCCAACTATTAATTAGTCAAGAGTATATAGTATCACACTATTTTGCTTTAAGGGGCAGTTGATAAGTTACCTTGCTGTCGGTTAGTATTATCATACGAAGCCTGCTGTAGTTTTTTAACTCGATGCCGTCGACTCCTAGTTGTAAACAGGTTTAGCCCAACTTTCGCTTTCGCTAAACAATAATCTTTCTAACCTTTGGAGCATATATGTACTTTCCCAAAAGGTTAAGTCAACGAAATTTCAAATGATAAGTCATGACTTTGAATTCCTCTGCACCTGTGGAAATCGGGTGTAAATCTTATGTGAAATGTGTGACTGACTGTTTAGTGCACATGTGTATATAGTTTCTGAGTCGTGTTATTTTCGTTTATTTTTGTTCTCCTTAATAATCTAGAAAATAATGTAGCCTTCAATCGCTTACATAACCTTAGAAAAGAACCATTGGGTTTGTGCAATTATCTTTGTTCCTTCTACAACGGAGCTCTGCTTCAGGTTTTCTTTCACACATAACTGACTGAATTCAAATTCGGTATATACCTTCGCACAGAAGCACTTACCTTTATGGAAAAGAGCAATAGTTTATAATATCATGGATAGTTTTGAGCACTGCTAACTCTTTTCCAACTTGACATTACTTCAGTTAACAATTGTCTGTTAAGGAAGGTGAGGGCTTTCAATGAATAACACGCCTTAAATAAATTAGTTGTTGGGGCTTCATTACCTTATCGTGTAGCTTAGGACCCAATTTACACAACCACTTCATTATCGATTGATAAAATTAGAGTTGATGCAGATCAGTGTTGTAGCATTTTACGTAGACAAACAGCGTGCTGAAAGTATTCAATTGTATTAATCTTGCATTCGGAATCGTCTGTATTATGGCTGTTTTCTTCAATCCTCTTGCCTTAAATTAGTAGACCCTTTTATGATAACTATTTATTTTTTTAAAGACGGGAATCAAACAAAACTATCCCCAACAGTACATATAATAAAAATATGTCAAGATTAATCAACTCCGTTTGATACATGGGGTTGTCATCATTACTAATTACAATTCTTCGTAACGTCGTACACAGCTGTACGAGTGTTAGCAAAGTGCTTTGATTAACATGATATTCGTTCTTTCAGTTACTCCCACGGCAACATTTAATAGATAGATTCAGTTGACTAATAAAACCAATATTTCACGAAATTAACCGATCTGTCGCTCATATTCTATTTTGGAAGAAACTAAGTTGATTAAGTTAGACTACATGGCAACTGGATAGTCTGTTTGTGGTGCGCTTTTCAAAATACAGAATCTTGAACTATGTGCGTTAGTAATGAGGTCTGTGGTTTCACAAGATAATTATTATTCCTTTTTTCTTTTGCAGAGCTCCACATCTTTTCTTCCAGTAAGTCTTTCTTCGTTAATTGTGTATTCGTATATTATGCCACTGTAGTTTGTATTTGTTTGCTGTTGAATTTAGTAGCTGACCCCCAAATGTGACTTGACACGCCCTATTATGGCAGTAAAGTGATAAGATCTCTTCTCGATATGTCGTTGGATGGTGGCCAATAAAGTTGGCTTTGCTGAAGATGCCGTATTTACCACATTTATATAATGGTGTTTTCCGCGATATCAAATAAGAAAATCCACTCAACGGTAAAATTTTGGGAAGTCCAGTACTCCCAGGATTTCCAATGGTTCTCTAACTAATGTCAGCTCATGATGAAAATCCTGAAGATAGTTTTATTTAGTCAGATCTCAATTACCCGTACTGTACCGTAAGCTACACTTGTTGTGTAGGGGCTAATGATACTAACCAGGTGCTCAGGCTGATGTAGGTGGAGCAGCACTCGACTCCCTTAGAACCATTGGCTGAAAGTTGATTGCTAAGGCTGATGAGCTACATCTGCACAGTGAGGATAGTGTAATAACTATTTTGATTGGTTTCTAAAAGATAGAATAAGAGTTACTTCAATAATTTGAATAAGTATCATCTTTATATACCTTAGCATTAAACCTTAATTATATCTGTACGTTTCTTCGTGACTGGCAACAGTATATATGAATTCTGACAACCAATAAGCATTCTTGCTCCTTACAGCTTTTTACCACTGGATAATGACATCTCATCTCTTATATTTCTTTGTTAATAACAATCTACGTCTCAATGTAGGTGTGTTTTGATCTTCGTAGTATTTTTTATAAGAGCTCTATTTATTATCTTTACGTGATGGTGGCTGTTTCAGAAAAATTGAAATGACAAGGTCCAGTGTTCATAATTAGTGAAGACCCAAGTCATTAAGTCAAAACATCGTAATCTCAAACCAGGGGTGATATACACATACCATTTGAGCTCAGATTCAGAACTGTCAAATAGGATTCAATTTAAAGTGTTGCCAGTTTGTTTAATTGGGCTTATGGGTTTTAAGCTGACTGAAAAAATACTGAAGTTGATCATTGTTCCTGTGAATTCTCATCCATACCTTTACGCCTAGTCGGTCACTGTTGGTTTAATCGTTGAAAACTTCCATGGAAGCCGTTATTGGTTCTCTATCACACGAACTAACAAACTTGCAGTAAAATCTGTCAGTTTGTCAGTGTAGAGTAAATAAAATTATGTAATATAAGGCTTGTGCGCTATAGGGATATTTAGATTTGTACTAATTGTTTGCATGCGATAAGAAGTTCTAACTTTGCCGAGGCTTCTTATTGCGTACAAACATTCATCACTAACATATTCTAAGAGTTAGCATTTATTATTCAGCATTCTATATTGCAAAAGTTCCAGAATATCCTATTTCGTTATATTAAGTCCTCTATTTTCTCGTCAAAGTATGTGAAAACTGTTGTCGTTAAAATCTTTTTTTTCAAAAGATGTAGACTGATAATCTATCAGTTGATGTCATTTTGTATTTCTTTCTCTCTTTTGTTAAATTGATACTTCGCTTACAACTTCTTAAATTATTTGCAGATGACCCAAGAACAAAAAGATTGGCTCATAGCTATTGTTGATTGCGACCAACCGAAAATGACAAGCATGTTAAATAAGCATCCTGAATTAGCTGGATGGAAGGTAATTATCTCTAACTAGTGATTGATTGTTCATGGTATAGAAAGTTACATAATAATAATCCGATCACTTGAATTAGCATATTAGGAAAATAAAATACTGTTGGAAAGCACTCTAAGTTGTTATGCATAACAGAGATTAGTATTGA
This sequence comes from Trichobilharzia szidati, assembly GCA_944472155.2. Taxonomy (NCBI): domain Eukaryota; kingdom Metazoa; phylum Platyhelminthes; class Trematoda; order Strigeidida; family Schistosomatidae; genus Trichobilharzia; species Trichobilharzia szidati. The sequence continues at coordinate 93,623,227 of OX235279.1, read as the reverse complement.
ATATAACATTTTAAATATGGCTGATTTATTAGTGTCTAGTTATCCACAAATTTGTATTCAGTTCATTGAAGATCTTATTTAACGGAGTCAAGCATGATACCAAGTTGATACATCTAAGCGAAAAATTTGGATGTGGTACATACAATTTTAAGAATTACTGTACACTCTCATTTAGTAATTCACAGTGTATTTATGTCAGGCTATTAGTTGATGTGGGTACTCAATAAACCTTGTATTAAAGAGGTTTTCAGTATATGCTCATGATTTAAGCAATTTTATTTTCGTTAAGAGAGTAACGTTCACTTTCTAGTTGTCAGTTTTATCTAGGCAGAAAGGATGAGATGTATATGCCTTGAAATGTGGTAAACTACTTGAAAGCTTAGTAATCCAATATGTGTATGTGGTTTTTTTTATCCCTTCACATTCTTAGCGAAACATAGGGCTTCAAGCTATAGGCTTAAAGTTTCGGTAGCCGTGGTGTTTATTTTTATGTGATGGGGTTGCTAGCCCATGCCCAGCCTTCCCTCTTTACCAGTCTTATTACCGGCTTAGCGAGGTAAAGCAGTGTGTCAGCCGAGGATTGAACCCCGAACTATATGCGTGGTTGGCGAGCATTCTACCGCTGTGCCACCGACGCACATATGTATGCAATAGTAATCCACATTCCCGATTTACACCAAAAGCATGTATTGAGATTCTGCCGTACGATTAATATGATAACAACCCTAATTTGAGTGACTTTCTGTTTAAAGAGTTGTTGGTATCGTTCTATGTTAAACTTAAGAATCATAAACTCCATTCGTTTCTAATTCTCATAAGGTTTATGATAAGTTGATCACTTTTAGTTTACTCATGTTAAAATTCTAAGAAATATTAATTTGTTTATCTTTTACATTATTTTTGCAGACTAACATTAATGGAGTAAGTGAATAAAACTTTTCAAGTAACAGCTTAATTTTAGTGATTGGATACTGTTTGAAAATGTTGCACAAATTTTCGCTCTTACTTTTGACTTTCATAAGAATATGTAGACTGACAATAAATGTAGATGTCTGCAGTACTGCCTAATCTTATTCACTGAGACTCAAATATATTAGTATTTTTATTGAAGCATTGAGTTCAGGTCAACTCTCAATTTGGTTCTACAGAATACATCAGTAAATCATACACTTAATTCAATTAAGCGAATTTTTCACGACAGGTTTATTTTCAAAACGTTCTGCAATCATATGTATACTGTTCTGAAATGCTATAATGGTGAATTGTATGCGTAGAATCGATACACAGTGTTGTTAGCAAGACACATTGAAGCACTTAGAGATATAATGAAGCAGTTTGTAGAGCCAGTGGTATCTTAGGAAATATGACAAATATCAGTAATAGTAGTAATAATGTGCTAATAAAACGGGTTCAGCTAGAGTTTATGTAATATGAATATTAATCAAGAAGCGCAAGTTGTTTGATGAATAATAACAATAATGTGAAATAAAATGAGATTGAAATGAAATTACAAGCATTTAAAGCTAACTCAGTTCAGTTTTTATGCGTTTGGTAGTCCTCCCTTAAAATTCAAACAACAATACTAATATTAGATGGAAATACTCCCATACTACCATCATACAATAGCACTTTTTAATACTGCTGTGGTGTGACTGATTACTGTCTTCTAATGTAGCGAATCTATTTTCACATTGCATCTGTTTGTTTTTTTCTCTTGTTCCAATTAATTATGGACTTACGTTGAATTATGGAAATTGTGAATGATGAATAGTATGTAAGTTTTTTTTGTTTTGTTTATTAGATTGGTATTCCAGTATTCTTTTCAAAAAATGTATCCACCTATCTTAGTAAATTTAATATAACTCAGCAAGCCAATGCAGGTTTTTACATTTACTCACATTTGCACATATTGTGTGAAGTAGGTATTATTTGCCTGTCAAAATCTAGATAGTTAAACTGGGTTTCTAATGTCTACCGACTAGTTTAAAGATGACTGCCCATATCTTTAAGTTAGTGTACAACTGAGACAGTTTCAATGTTCTAAGCATATTCTTTTGTTACATATTTAGTTAATTCTTAGACGGTTTATAAATTTTACTCAGATTAGTAGCAAGTAATGATTATTCATGATTTATTTAATGACTTTCCATCATTACTTACCTAGCTTTTACTCACTTTGGCCGTATATGCCTTACTCCAAATCTCTGTTTAATAAGTTTCTTCGGTGTTATGTTTAACAATGATTCAGAAATGTTTTTAATAACACCGAATTAACATCTTTTGAGCCTCATTGGCGCATGTTTATTGAGGCTTTTGGGAATTCGATGCACATATTCCTGAATTGCTTTCATACTTGCCTGCTTTTCAGTTTAACTGGTTTAGTGGGGAAATATGGTTTTAAATAGTTTACCAGATTAGCTTAAAAAATAATAATAAACAGATGAGGAGAGATTGATTAAACAAAAAAGGATTTAGTACATAAGATTTCTACTAATCGCCTTTACTATTCTCTACACGAAGTTATGTGAACTGAAATCACCAATCATTTAATTTCAGTACCTAATAAATCACATAAATATTATGACAGTGAATTTATGAACTCTCATCTTGTTTTCACTCAGCAAAAGTTTAAATTTGTTTATATTATGCCTATGAAAGGGAATCTCTTAGACTATTATATGTGTGCAAAATGCATTATATGAGGTGTACCATTGAGATATATACCTTTTACACTATAACTACTTATGTGAATAGTTTTGAAAAGGCAGTTATAATTCTATTATCGATAATTACCGTGCAACTCCAACTTTCAACAATAAATCATCGAAAGGAGTTCACTATTGCGTTACATTCTATGCTTGCTTGTATTGTTGCTTTAATCATATTAGTGGTGTTTGTAGTCTCAAGTATCGTACCTTTTCACTTCATTTCATGTAAATAAACCTTATTCAATGTGAAACAAATTGAAATTTTCCGTGTGAATGACACTCACACTTCATTTATAGACTGCACTACATTATGCAGTTAGATTCGGTGACTGTGCTATCATTCGGCTATTACTCGGAAATTATCAAGTTCCTGTCGACGCTCAAACTTACGTAAGTTTGTATTCTTTATTTATTTGAAAAATAATAAATTTCATACATATGTATTGTCTTAATACAATTGTTTAGTGTGTAGAGCTGGATGAAAATACGAAACGTCATCCAGTAAATAATACTGTTTCACTGTGTAATATATCTAATAAACAAACTAATATGGAATTACTTACTACCACAGTGCCCAAGTTTTACACATATATTAATGAGACTTATGGTCTTCCTGGATAAATATACTTGTTTAGAAATTTTATAAAAGTATTTTGTTACACAGATCAAAGGGTATAAAAGATAATGAATAGTGGACATCCTAATGAGGTACCAAAACTTTATGCTGCACTCTGAAACAGACAGCACTTAGTTATTCAGTTACTTAGATTCCCTGACTACTATACATTTGCGGGTTTTGTATCGTAAGTATTTTTTTTTCATGTGTAACATGCACTGCTGCTTATTCTTTCGTTCGTTCGTAGTGTGTCTATTGAGCATACAAGTAATTTATGTCTAGATGACAAAAAAATGAAGAGGATCTTAATTAGTTGCTAATGGAATTGAAAATGGAGCAAATTATTGTTCACAATGTTTTTCGATCAGTATGAGGTTGGTTAATAAGAGGATTCCTCTTGGAATATAAGACAAACAATTGATGATTTCCTATTTAAGAATGTGCGTTATATTTTGTATGCTACTTCTTATGTTAACAGAAAAGTTGGAAAATAATAAAGTAGTAGTAATATAGACGAAAGGTCATTGAAGTTGTCTGGCACATTTTCATACTATTTACAGGATTTCATCATCAGTTGACGTCGTTTAGAAAATCATTGGAAAACCTGGAAGTACTGGACAGTTGTCTTGTCCTATTTTGGGGCAGTACTCACCCAACGGAGCTCGAACCCAGTGCCTTCCGGTTACAAAGCGAACTTGTAGACTATTAAGCCAATGGGACCCGATCCAATGCCCCATGAATTCTAACTTCCGCCAATTTTATACTATTAAATCACGCTGGATTTCATCACATATGGATAATCAATAAATAGTAAACAATCCTCGTTATTTTCAAGGCTGTTTGCGTCCTATTCACTCATGCCTTTTCCTGCAGCTAAATTTTCTTCGTAACTTTTAAATGTTACATTCTAATATTTCCAATGAAAATCTTAGGTCCAAAAATAACATTCAGTAGTAATTCTTATGGGTGTTTAATTCAAAGTCCGGGGCATCTCAATGATGAACATTTAGTTAGTGCAAAATACTAAAAATATAATCGCCCAATACTGGTTGGTGTGCGCGGTACACAACTACTTATCTCAACCAATCAGTAGTATCCGTTTTTTATGGACAGCCTCGTTGTGTGTTGTGTCTCGTAGCCTATTTATCACTTTATATTTTCGATTCCATTCAGCACACTGATTTATCCCTAGGTGACTGATACATTTATCATGAATGTTGATTTTATCAGAATTTTTCAGAGTAAGAACAACATCAGTAAACTATTTTTGACCACTTTTCAAGCCTTAAGTTTATTCACATGCCTTTTAATTAATAATGGTACCTTTCTTATTTTCTTTTTTTTCTATTTTATGCTCCTGCTTACGTTTTCATAGGAAGTAAGTAATCATTAAAGCTAACATATTTCTGCGATATGGCTTCATCATTTGACATATAAGACAGTTTTAGTTATTGTACTTTTTCATTATTAGTGTAATTTTCATTGCCATTTTAATTTCATGTATGTTAATCTCATTCGACAGCTGACTATATCACAGTGCCTGCCATGTGTTAGTCAGGTGATCCACAACGGAAAACTCACCGAGGCGTTCGAAGTGCATACAGGAGTAAGACAGGGCTGCCTGCTTATTATCACCAATAATATTCCTCATTGTGGTGGACTGGATTGATTATGCGTCAGACCGTGCGTTGAGAGTGAGAAGACAGGAATACGCTGGACGGCCGTTAAGAAGACTCTAAGAGATCTGGATTTCGTGTGTGGATGATATATGCATAATGTCACACAAACTCGAAGACTTACAGGTGAAAAGCAACAAACTGACTGAAGAAGCAGACAGGCAGCGAAGACAGGACTCCAAGTGAACATAGAGATGACCGGGGTGATGAAGATAGCCAACCACCACCAGCAACAGCAACAACAAACAGCACCAATCACAATCAACGGGAGAGATTTAACAGAGGCTACTTCCTGCCTTCACTTGTCTAGCTATGCAGCATCCTTCCAACTACAGGCAGTCGGAACGGATGAAAATGTCAAAGCCAGCCAGCCAACCAGTCAGAATCGGAAAGGCAAGATACGCACGCCTTCATCAACCTGAACCCAGTTTGGAAATCTGCACTCAGCCAACATAGAGAACAAGATTCGGATTTTCAACACGAATGTGAAGTCAGTCAGTTCTTCTATACGGATCAGAAACTTGGCGTGTCACAAAAAGGATTTCCAACAGATCGCAAACTTTCATCAACAGCTGCCCACTTCGCTGGCTCCATACTGAAGACCAAATGGCCGGTGGAAAGAGTTAGTAACAAGAAACTCTGGTCGAGAACAAACCAACCAAGAGCCGATCTCTCAACAAATATGTAGGAGAAAGTGGAGATGGATCGGGCATACATTGAGGAGGCCGCCGATTGACATCGCGCGCAATGCAGGTTATCACTGGAGTGGAATCCAAATCCGAAGCGAAAAGTGGGTCGTCCTAGGGTGACATGGAGGAGATCGTGAGAATAGGAGATGAGAGATTGTGTGCAATCGTCGTCTCAGTTGGAGACGGCAGAAAATGGAAGGGGAGGTGTAGGAGCCCTATGTTCCGCACGGAACCCAGGGGAATAATAATAAGTATGTCCAACTTAGCGTAAATTGTACATGGATTAAGGGATTCATAAACCGCATCTTATTGTCATCATTTTTATTATACTTTTTAGGGTACTACTGCATTACATTTAGCTGCCGCCAGTGGTAATGAAGATGTTATAGTTCTGTTAACTTCCATGTATAGTAAGTACTTTTACAATTCATTGGTTTTCAACATTATATCGAGTGATTTAGTGTTATTCTAAGCTTATTTTATTAAATAAACCAATAAAACTGATAGAAATTTAAAATTAATTTAAATCATATATTAGAGCTGTGAATTTGCGGCTTATAATTGTGTTTTAAGCAGTCAATTTTCAGTCATTTTGAAGCAGCTTTTGAATTGCACACTTTTCTTTAATGTGTCGTCAGCATAAATCTGAAAATGTTTGGCACGGTTCTATCCATTGCAAGATATAAGATGTTGTCAAAGGACAGATCAGTACCTACTCCGAATTCAAGAAAAGAGAGGGAAGTAGTTGAGCATTGCACTACACGATGAGATAATGATCGTTCAAAGACTACATTATTTCGGACATATATTATGCCTAGAAAACCATTATCTTTCGTGATGGGAAAATCTCAGCTTACAATTAATATAAATGGTTAACATTGTTTCAACATTGATTAAAGATCAGATATTCAAAAAGAATACATAGGTCATGAAAGAGACCTATTTTCATAACGTGGATGAATGCAGACTACATAAAGCAAAAAGTGACGTAGTGTCTATTGTTTCCATGAATCTCGGTTACTACTTTCTGCATTAACTCACCGTGCTGAAGCAATCAGTTCGTCATGACAACCACTTATGTCATACTCAGAAATATTGTATATGTAACACTTAGTTTACTAAAGTAATTTCCCAGTGGATTACAGTAAAGCTTTTTGAATTCCATACTCTAAATTATAGATGCAAACCCTGAAATACGAGATTTCCATGGTCGGCTACCAAGTGCATATCTTCCCAAAGAGAAGGAAGCCCTAGCAAGTAAGTTCACAACTTGATTATGTAACATTTGTTACTTTTCACACTAAGTTTCATCTATGGCACATTTCTGGGAAGTTCTACTTTGAATTGTCAGTCACACGCATCTTACCACAATGATTGACCCGTGATATTTGTTGTGTGCGCGCATCAAGTGTTCTTATTAACTGATTTATTCGCCACGTAAAATGATCTGTTTATCGCAAACAGACAAGGAGTTTTTATTTTTGATGAGAATAAAATTAAATCCAACTATTAATACCTATATTGAAATATGATTCAGGGAAAAGCATCAAGTGAATCAACTTAGCTAAAGGTTCAACGACCCCATGGTTTGAATACTATGCTGTTTTCTTTACAGAATGTTATTTTTATATAAGGGAAAATTTTGCGCCATTACCATTTATTCTTAGCTTCCGTAAGCTAACTTGTTCTTTTATTCTTAACGGTGCTATCCTACTATAAGGCTGCTTATTTTCGTACTCGGAAAGTATTGCTAGTACTTCTACTTGTGTGTATTTACGGTAAGCCAAAATGAAATGCCTTACTTTGTGGTACGAGAAAAACTATTGTTGTTGATTTAGCATAAATACCGCCTTTACAAAATGCGCTTAAAATGTGAAAAGCCTGAAAAGGCGTAGGCGGTTTAAATATATGGCAGTTATGACATGACTAATTATTCAATGAAGGTCGTTCATTTTCTATAATATATGCAGCTATCGATCTTTATGTGAGTGATCATGATAATAAGACCACGCAAGTGATAGTGTTTATGGTGTATTTTTTACAGATCTTCGCTGATTAGACCATGGATTGTTCTCCGGTTTAATATCTTAAAAGAACAATGTTTTCAGTTTTGGTATTGATTGAATATAATACAGTTATCAAATTACATGATCTAGGAGTGTAATACCTTTAATTCAGTGGTAGACTCAAAGTGACTGGGGCATTTACTTACCACTGAGGCAGCTAAACGAAAAAACCTTTTAACTTGTGATTATTATTATTATTCCCCTGGGTTCCGTGCGGAACATAGGGCTCCTACATCTCCCCTTCTATTTTCTGCCGTCTCCAACTGAGACGACGATTGCACACAATTTCTCATCTCCTATTCTCACGATCTCCTCCATGTCACCCTAGGACGACCCACTTTTCGCTTCGGATTTGGATTCCACTCCAGTGATAACCTGCATTGCGCGCGATGTCAATCGGCGGCCTCCTCAATGTATGCCCGATCCATCTCCACTTTCTCCTACATATTTGTTGAGAGATCGGCTCTTGGTTGGTTTGTTCTCGACCAGAGTTTCTTGTTACTAACTCTTTCCACCGGCCATTTGGTCTTCAGTATGGAGCCAGCGAAGTGGGCAGCTGTTGATGAAAGTTTGCGATCTGTTGGAAATCCTTTTTGTGACACGCCAAGTTTCTGATCCGTATAGAAGAACTGACTGACTTCACATTCGTGTTGAAAATCCGAATCTTGTTCTCTATGTTGGCTGAGTGCAGATTTCCAAACTGGGTTCAGGTTGATGAAGGCGTGCGTATCTTGCCTTTCCGATTCTGACTGGTTGGCTGGCTGGCTTTGACATTTTCATCCGTTCCGACTGCCTGTAGTTGGAAGGATGCTGCATAGCTAGACAAGTGAAGGCAGGAAGTAGCCTCTGTTAAATCTCTCCCGTTGATTGTGATTGGTGCTGTTTGTTGTTGCTGTTGCTGGTGGTGGTTGGCTATCTTCATCACCCCGGTCATCTCTATGTTCACTTGGAGTCCTGTCTTCGCTGCCTGTCTGCTTCTTCAGTCAGTTTGTTGCTTTTCACCTGTAAGTCTTCGAGTTTGTGTGACATTATGCATATATCATCCACACACGAAATCCAGATCTCTTAGAGTCTTCTTAACGGCCGTCCAGCGTATTCCTGTCTTCTCACTCTCAACGCACGGTCTGACGCATAATCAATCCAGTCCACCACAATGAGGAATATTATTGGTGATAATAAGCAGGCAGCCCTGTCTTACTCCTGTATGCACTTCGAACGCCTCGGTGAGTTTTCCGTTGTGGATCACTTGACACGTGGCATTTTTATATAGCTGTTGAATGAGGTTGATAAATACTTGACCACTGCACGCCACCGTAGTATTGAAGTAGTTTCCAAATTTATGCTCTGTCAACGCTGAGGGTCGAAGGCCTTTTCTTAGTCGATGAAGTCGAGGTAGAGAGGTTTGACAGTGATTCTCTGCATTGATCTGTTATGACGTTACGTATGGTTGCAATTTGATCTGAACATGATTTGCCTTTCCGGAATTCAGCCAGCTTGCTGTGGTTGATGGGTGGCGGAGTTCTGGATCCAGTGCATCTTTAAGTCACTCCAGGACGATGTAACTTAGTATTTTATATGACTTGGTAGCTTAGCAAACCAGCCTTACTTCCAATCGGTGGGCACCTTTCCTTCTTTCCAAACCTTTGGCCTTAATGGCGTGCAAACATCTGCTGCAATCTCTAGGTCAGTGCTTCTGAGTGGAGAGGAATTCCATCTGACCCTGCTGACTTTAGTAACTTGATTGTATTTGGGATTTCTGCCTTCGTTGAAGGATTGGTGCCCACTGGCAGGCAGTTTTGTGCGTGTTGTTGGTGTTAGTGGTATTTCTGGGAGAGTTGCAGGTGATGGTCGATTCAAGAGTCCTTTAACGCGATCAGCCTATTGTTTTCTTCCTTTCTCCTCCTAGGTAATCAGGTTCCCTTGATCATCTTTTATTGGTTCCATCATTTGGGTTGATCTCTTCCCCGATACGGATTGACCTAGTTATCTGAAATAGTGTCCTGATGTCTCTTTTGCCTGCAGTCTACCTGTTCTGCTTCAGTTACGAGTGTGTCGTTGAATTGTTGTTTGTCTTTTCGAGCGGTCTTCTTCACTTCTGTATTCAGTGCAGTGTACATTGCACTCATTTTCTCCCCCTGTTGTCCATCTTTGCATTGAGTCATCTCTTACATCATCCCCCTCTCCTCAATTAGTTTCTAGGTAGGTGTTTGTTGAGAGCCATTCCTTGTCTTCTCTCCTTCTTATTACTAGAACAGTTGTACACATTTCCTTGAACATCACTTTCTGAGAGTTAGTCCCAATGTTCTTCCACGCAGGTTTCCTCAGTGATACCACGTAGTGTCTCCGACTTTTCTCTGACCTGATCTGCAGTGAAGGTGTCCTGTTGTAGTTTCGTCCTTCACTTTTCGAATGTTGAAATTGAACTACAGTTTCCTGTCCTCAGTTGTTCTGAAGGATTTCAGCTTCACCTTGAAGGCTCCTTGAAATAGGTGATGGTCTGAGCCCACATCCATTCCCCTTCTCGACTTTGTGTCCAGCAGGCTTGAGCAACACTGAGACGAAGTCTATCTGGCATGTGGTATGTCCATCAGGCGAAACCCATGTTGCTTACTATGTGCATATCCTTGTGTTTGTACACACCACCTCCGATCACCAGATCATTGAAAGCGCAGAAGTCTGCGAATAATTCTCCGTTCTCATTCATTACTCCGAGCGATAGCCTCTCGACGCATGATGAGTTCTCTCCTTGTATTATCTGCTCCCAGTTCGACTGGCATTCATATCGTTCATGAGGATTTTGATGTCACTATTCAGGATGTTGTCCACTACTGTTTGCAGTTGTCTATGAAAATCTTCCTTCTTCTCTTGTTCCGCATTGTTTGTAGCAGTGTGCGTAGCATTGCATGATTATTGTGACCTTTCCTCCCGCCTTTTGAGTTGAATCTTGCTGTCATGATCCTGCATGAGGTGATTGGTTCCCACTGCATAAGAGCTTCGACTGCTGTTGGTGACACTATAATAGCCACTGAGTGCCTCAATGTGCTTGTGGTTGTCATCTGGGTACGCGAAGTAGATTACTGACTCTCCAGTTGACAATTTCGACAGTCCACATCCATTGGTACTTGCTCTCGCAGATTCCCAGCATTTTGTGCTATATCTTCTCATTTCTTTGGCTACTTGGGCAGCCTTCCCAACCAGCCTCGTACCTTGTGCGGACATTCCGCGTCCCCATGATTATTCCTCCTTGCTCTCATCGAGAGAAGACACATCGGCTGGTTGACTGGCTTCCCGATGGTGGGTTTCACCAGCCCGCTGTGTCATTTTGCCTCTCCGATTCCAGCGGAGAATAAGCTTTTTTTATATAATTTGTATTTTTATTATGTTTCTTGTGCGTTGAAGTTTTCGTAGCAGTTTGATTGATTTTGTGATGTAGGGTCGCTAGCCCCACCACCATCCCTCTTCACCCCGGCTAGAAAACTAGCAGGCTATTTAACTAGGCGAGGTTTTTATCTTGTGAAATCACATTATTCCATTGGTTATTTCTTTGGTTCCATTGACAATCATAGGGCTGCCAATCACATGAATAGCGAACGCACCAGTAACCTTAAACATATACCTTTAGTTATATTACAGGTCCTGTCGCTATTACACAGTTCGTCTAAGTATGAATTTTAAATCTCATAGACATTGCTGATATATCTAACTCGAACAATTATTGCTATTTGTAATTATTTGGTTGCTATTGGCTACCAGTGGAACTCAGGATGCGCATTTCATCCAGCTTGGGACCTATCTACTGGATGCACCTGCATCCCCAGTAAGCACTAGTGTTTGAGACTTGGACTCAGCACCCATCGACTTAAATGCTAAAGAGTTATCTAACAGGTTATACGTCTACAGAAGCTACCTGATTTTAAAGAGATGTCAGTTGTTGCATTTCAGGCTAATTATAAATCAGTGGGAAATACAAAATAACTTGACCAAATAAAAACTGATACCAGGTGCACAAACAGGGCCTCTTGTGGTATTTGGAATGATGGGTGCTGGATTCAAGTCGGAGTGGAAAAACCACCAATCACTCGGGATGCAGGTACACCCAGTCGAAGCGCACACTGTCCACTCTGTTGCTAACCACAATCAACCTTATAGCACCATTTTAAGTTCCAGACATCGTCGAAGCCCTCCATACTAGGGGCCAACATGCTAACAGAGACCAACCATTTCGGTTCAGTATTCACCAATCAATGGGAAATGCTAAATAACGTGAACAAATATTAGAAACAAGTCAAACACTGTAGTTTGAAACAAGTGTCATCCCACTGCTAATGACAATTCATTCCTTTTTATGTGTCTTTTTGGCAACGTTTTCTCTGCTTCGCTGGAAAATGGTTAATTACAAACCAGTTGTTGTAAGTTGATCTACAGCTTGAAGCATGTGTGCACGAGTACTGAATTCTCAAAGTTCACCTCACCCCAGGTAGTTTTATTTTGAAATCGTCTCAACACTTCTGTGACTTGCTCTTTCGAAAGCAAATTCTTTGAATGGAAACAGTTTACGTCATTAGGTTTAACATTCTTTTTTCTTGACTGTGTAGATTCTATTAAGTTGGAATAGGTGAAGTTAGTTAGTATAGACTGTTTGTTGCCATTTGTATAAGCTATACTTATCTCAATGATAAAACGCAACATTTTGAATAGATTCTCGATGATTACAGCAGGTCCTAACAAGTGTGTAAGAGTTTACAATCACAAACTTTTCCTATCTGCTATTCGGGAATCCATTTAAGATGAATAACCAACTAAGTATTCTATCTTATCAGTCCTCCGGTTTTATTGAATTACTAATGTATGTTTCAGAAATCTTACGGGAAACACTCAATCAATCTCAATGGCGTAGATGCATTCACTCTTTGTAATCTCCCAGATTCATTAAGCTTTCATGTTTCACTATGTAGTTATTCTTTCTCAAATTAATTTGATCTATTCCACTTGTGCGTCAGTGACACAGCGGTAGAGTGCTCGTCGATCACCTGGGTGGTCCGGGGTTCGATCCCTGGCCGACGCACTCCTTCACCTCGCTAAGCCAGTAGTAAGACTGGTAAAGAGGGAAGGTTAGGGATGAGGCTATCAACCCCATCCTGGAAAAAAACACTGCTACAGAAACTTCTTGCCTCTAGCTTGAAGCCCTATGTTCCACTGGGAACGTAAAGGAAGAAAAAAAGATCGATTCCACAATGCACAAACTTTTCACTGACATTATTCTTTCTTCCTTGCATTTCGATTCATTATAATTCCTTAGGCTTTTGTTTTTCCCTGTCTTTGTAGGCTAAATGGAATGTGACAACTTAGACTGTTGCACTTCTGTGAGAGTTCTACGGTGAAAATCAGCTCATGTCCATTGATAAGTACATATTCACTAACTAGGGAATAATAAATCCATGTTTAGGTCACACTAACTATTGCATTCATTTTTAAAAGAAGTATCGGTCAGAAACTGTGAATAAAGGAATAACTTCAAATGATGGTTTTCCCAGTCTTTTGTTGGTATTCACTTCGTCGCATGGATCTGCATGCCCATTTTTGTTTTCTTGTAATATTCTGTCTTTACTTACATCTTTAGTTGTTTGTTGCATATCTAAACATTATTAAATGTTTTACTCTGTTGTTCCCAGAATACTTTCCGAACCCCTTGCGAACATTGCTGCAGAATCGTAATAATAGTAAGTAAAAGAAATGTTTTTGTTATTCTTTTATTTGAATATGAGTGTAAGATCCAAAGTGTATAGTAATTATTTTCTAAAGTATATTATTGAGTTGATGAACTGAGGAAATTAGGACTTATGAAGGCAGGCTTTACGCTTATCTTAGCGCCGTAAAATTGGTAATCTTGTGGTGAGAGCTGGCTTCTAGCCAAAGTTGGTAGACAGTAATTGACGTCAATGTTTATGTCCCCAGTATTGGTGGTGAGAAAATGAGAACAAAGGCTTTGCGTAGGCGGATACAGTTAGCATATGGATGATCAGACACAGCCACAAAGAGATGCAAGGTTAACTTTCTGTGAGAAACAACCAATCAAAAGACTGCATTTTCTACTAACAATAATCTACAAAAATGTACATTAAAATCCATAAATATGTGTTGATTTTCCTTAATAAACGATCTGTTGCCTGACCCTTGTCTTCTGTTGTTACAATCTTAACAACGTGAGCAGTTGAACCTCGTAATTCTTCTCCACACATTGATATCTTCCGTTTTTGCAATGAAAGATATCATTTACTCAAATACACAGCACACTGTCACACTTTTCCTGTGTCCTTACAGGTAAAATTATTGGGACTTCTAACTAATTAGTGTTTACTACTACGTAGGTGTCAGTTTCAAAATTCCTCTCAAAACTGTGTTGGAAGTTTTATTTACAAGATACAATTTGTTAGTTACATTTTTTAAATAAATGTAATAGAAATGTTTTACTCCATTACTTCAAATTTCATACCTTTAGATCTATATTTGTTGATGAGTCAACCAGAAATAAACAATATTCACACCAATACAGTCTCCTGTGACGAAAACAGTGATGATCACAGTGAATCAGGATCACTACTAAATCTGCCAAATTCAACTCCTTTACCAATTACTCCTCAATTCCCATGGAATCAGACCAATCAAAATCACACAGAAGACCTCCGTCGAGGATTTCCTTTCACGCGAAGTATAGGCTCCCGTCAAGGAGGACGTGATTCTTCCAGGGATAGATATCACAACAGATATCCACCATTTGGCTTAACGAACAAGGTGCCTCTTTCTTCTGGAGACATGAAAGTTTTGAATATGAGTTTTAAGCGTCCCTCAATGAAAATAAGGTGTGACAGTCCTAAAAGAAATCTCGATTCAAACTTCAATTACAGTGATGTAGAACTAATCAATAACATCTACTCACTTATTCGTCATAAACATCAAATACCATCGCTGTACAATCCATTGAATCCTGAAAGCGCTAAAGCAACGGATTATAATGTAAGTTGTAATAATTGTCATCTATATCCATCTCATTTGTATCTAAACTCGATAGAAAACACGAAGATTTACTACTTACAGGTGTATTGATGTAATATTTATTTGTAAGGAATTCGTATTCGACAGAATTATTTGTACTGCGTTATTTACAATAAGTAGGACTAAATAATAATAGACGTTTACACAGTACAGTAATAGAGATAGTTAATGACCGCAATTGCTTTTCTCCAGTATGTATATATATTCGATTATTAAAAGTATTCTGTCATCTCTTTGTGGACGTTTCTTCGATAGTCAGACCAGATATCTGTGAATCGTATTTGCACACCCTAGGTTTGCTGTGATTGGTTGTTGATTTCCTCAAGCTTAGGCTTTATTATTGTTTTATCTCGTGACTCCGATTCGGGACGTAAACGACGTAAATTGGTGTCTACAATTTCGGCTAGCAGACAGCTCTCACCACAACTTTACATTCCCTTCTCAGGTTGTGCACTTACGCAGAGTTTGTAAATGTTCACAGTGATTTTTACCAACAATTTATAGTTCAAATTCTGTCCTTGAATATAATCCGGGAGACTTGGTGCTTTTGGTGTGGCATTTTATTTAGCACAATGGATACCATTTGGTTGCTTAAAAGGGTATAGGTTTAGTAACAGTTAATTTGTGTATTCTTTGCAATTATTTGTGGAAAGTAGTTGATTAGAACTAATTTCGAAAAACATTAACAGTTGGTTACACACACTAGTGGCATCCCGGATATTTTCTTATAGGACAATGACAGTTTAATATAAAGTTTTTTTTAAACACCCGTTTTGAGGAAAATACGACTGCTATTGCTGTTTAGTATGCATATACTTGTATCTACGCGTAAATGCCATCTCTGTTTGCTGTCTTACACAGTTAGTGCAACATTACTCATAAAGCATGATTACCAAGATAATTTTGTGATTTTCATATAACAACAGAAAGGCTATTTTTATTTCTACTATCGTCATGATTATATGTAAACTTGTTTTGCTTTTTTAATTAGCAAAGAAGTGCATGTCGTTTAGCTCCATCTAGCTTGCGTTCAACTGTTGGTCGACACTGGAAACGTAATGCACACAGTGCATATGGAAGTTTGAGAAACACGACATTAAACCTGTCCGGTTCTACAAACACTATTGACAGTGACGACTTTACAGACCCACCGACTCCAACAAATGAATCGAATTCAGAACAGTAACAAGAATGGAAATATTGACAGAGATTATCTTCGATTCCTGCCTTATATAGAGATTACTTATTTTCCTAATATATTTTTCGACTATATAGCGCCAGAACTCCAACACTTTCAACTCTGATAAATGATTTTTATTACTTAAATTAATGTAATATATAATTTTTTTACTGACTAGACTCCTCTTTCTTTATTTTATTGGTTGTTTTCGAATCTGGATCTCGTTTGTTTTTCTTTTGAGCTTTGGACTCATCGTTATCATCTGATTGCTTAAAAAAATCCGTTATGCTTGAACAGCCGCGTTTTTTTGCAGTTGGTCTACAAAAGAGAAATGACAATTAATTTAGTCTTTCATTTTACTGGACTAGCCTTCTTGTCCTAAACACGAAGAACGGCTTTATCGCCATGTGATATTTTCTTTGCACCAAAGTCGTATATGATTCAGTGACCAACCTAATTAAGGACTTGTCTAGACACTGTTTGATTATTACAAACCATCTGCGCCTGCAACATGATTTAACCTTTGTGGATGCCTGAATTGACTCTGTTACAGCATGACTTACATAGTACTTGATTGCATACACAGTAAACACTCTTCATATGATTGTTTCAAGATAAAATTAATGCGAATGCATTTTTTCAGCGATGATAGACACAACCAATTCTGACTAGATTAGAGAAACTCTATTCCATTTTGAAATCCCCAGCTGATAAATGGCCAGTGTGGCGTTTGAAAAATTAACTAATTTCAAACCCCATGAAGTTACAACACCTTACTCCGTACGCTGTCCCTTTTCAGTTTGTTTTCATGTCGTAATGTTTATTTTACTATATCAAATTGAACCGGTGCACCGTTGTAAGTAGCTAGTTTGTACATTGTATCTACTTCTTCATACTCATTAACTTCATAGGCTGAAAAGGTTACGTTGGAGTATTTTTGTTTGACATGGTTATAATATGTTTATACAGTAATTTTGGTCATATGCGTGCAACATATGACGGTCGATGACACTTTTAGTATCTGCCAGTAGTCAGCGGTAAAAATCGGTAGTTTTCTAGCGTCAAATTAAATAAAGTTCATAATATGAATTCATAATAATACTGTTATATATAAGATATCGGAGATAAAATATGAAAAGTACTGACTTGTATTCTTTTTGTTTGATGGGTTCAATGCAATCGGGTCGATTGTATGTTGAATTATTCACTTGAGGTGTGACTGGATATTTAACGACTGATACATTTCCCAGGTTGTTTGCGATGTTAACCAGAAAGTCATATACCTGAAATCATAATTTTCTAACTTAATATATGCAATTTCTGAATACAGGAATACTCTTTTGTCATATTTAAAATTAATAGGTTTCGAAAGTCACCAACAATGCTTAGTTAAAGTGCATAATATGTAAGAATCACCATAATAAACTTGTTCCGAGAAACCATTGCCTTTTGAATCCTACATGAGGTTTCAGATGTGAGTTCTTTGTATGGCAGTACTACTGATGTTTTAGATTCCCTCTTGATGTCATCTTCCTGTGCATGGTCGGTATTCCTATTACCCTTTA
Organism: Trichobilharzia szidati; assembly: GCA_944472155.2. NCBI lineage: Eukaryota > Metazoa > Platyhelminthes > Trematoda > Strigeidida > Schistosomatidae > Trichobilharzia > Trichobilharzia szidati. Next base: position 93,605,674 of record OX235279.1, on the reverse strand, counting down.
TCTTTGAATTCTCATTCTTATTATTTCCTAAATGCCAGTGAGCGGTCATTTTTGTGCTGTGCAGCTGAAAGGATCTTTAAAAATAAGGAAAGACAGTGATGTCGATGTCTTTTAATAATCTCGGCTTACCTGTTTTCCAAAACGAATGCGTTGCGGACGAAGTAAAGGGTGAGTGGTAGCGAAAGTTGTTTAGTTTGCAGCTAAAAGCAAAACTTTCATATGTAGTATGTGTAGATGTCTACGGTGTAACATGCCGGTGAACCGACGACAGTTACCGTCCTTTACTTTTCTCCTCAGAAAACCATCTATTTCTGATCAGCAATAACTTCAAACATAGGGTGAGAAATTGTTTTACCTACCGATGTGACATCAAGTCAACGACAGATTGAAATAAGCCACCTGCACTGGTTTCAACAAAGAACTTTGCATTGATGTGCACTAGATCAAGTCGCCACACTCCGTGTAGCACACAGAGCAAGAAAAAACGAATGCAAAATAGAGACAGTAGACAGGGATATGAGACAAAGGAATAGTAATAACGAAGAACAATATAGTTTCATTGGAAATTATAAGTCACAAGGAATGGATGCATCTGCGCCAGCCATTGAGAACGATTTTGAGCCATATCACCAATTGTTTCCAGCCACTGGTTTTTGCCGGCCCGAGGACCTCAACCAGGAAGTCTACACCCACCTATGTGGCTTAAACTAACTGTTGTAGATTTCATTGACTGGTGCCATGTTTTGGTTTGACCGCCGTTAGCTCTTTCCCAGTCTGGCCCTATGTCAGCTAACATTGCCCGTCGAGGAAGGCGATGGCTAGGAATGCATGCGTAACACATGTCCTAACCATGTCAGTTGATGTAATTTCACAGCCTCGTCGATTGATTTCCCCTCCTTACCTAGCACTCCACGCCTAACCTCAATATTGCTCACCCTATTAAACCAACTGCCACTGGAGACAGAACACAGATGCCTATGATCTAAGACAGCTAGCTAGCTTTTTCATATCTTCCACTTCTTCAGTGACCATGTCTCATAAACATAAAGGAGGACGGAGCGGACTGCTGAGCATTACACACGCCCTCTGGTCGATAGCCGGACATCACGCATACATCTACGTCTTTATTTCAATTCAGAGAGGTGTTGGATGTTCGGTAGGTTGAGCGTGGCTGTAGGCCAATTGAATTGCTCCTCAAAGTGTTCTTTCCATCGTTCTAGTCGTCTATCCTGTATGTTGTGCCAGGCACCACCTAGCTATAGGTCATCGATAGAGAGAATTATTACTCCAGTCGTGCATTAGTTTGCCTACGTATCTTTGAGGCTGAACGGGCGTAGACAGGAAACTGACAAAATGAAGTCTTCTGCATACCTTAGAGAAGAATTATGGATGTTTGAGATGCGATTCGCTCTTTCCGAATGTAATATGGTGCTTCAGGACTAGTTTGCATTGACTCATCTATAGTTGGGAACTGAAACGGTTGGGCGTGTTGGGAGGTTGCATCAGCTCCTAAAGGACTCATTTCTAACCACATCTCAACACGGATACGAAAACCTAGTTTGATATTCGTTAATTTGCGTTATCTTTGGTGTAGGCGTGAGATCGTGCCATTCATGGGACGTGTGTACTGTGCAGCAGGTCTAGCTATCCTATTTTAATGACACTGATACACGATCGTTGTGGCTGGGAGATTTGATAAGACTAGAGCTTTTTAAGTTAGGTGACCTCGTTTCGTCTCATGTAAGAGAGTATTGTAACGGCAGAGCATACTGATATTTGGTGGCGGAATTGTTTATTTCGCAATAAGATACACAGTATTGGCAAAATAGAGAAATCTTAAGTCGAAGTTTCCGTTTTCAAGTTATTCTTAATATGCTTCTTGTTTTTCCTCTATACTTTCTGTATCATACCACAAGGATTTTCATTTTTTCGCTACTTATTCTGACGCTATTCCGGATTCTTGCAGAAGACGTCACACACAGTATACTACTTATAAATTCTTCCCAGTAACACATACCGCAGTATAATATTGTCAGTAGTAGTGAGGTTAGGCGAAAAGTGTGGTGAGGAGGGAAGGTTAATCAGTGAGAGCATTAGTAGCTGAAGCAGAATTAAACCAGTAGAGTTACAGGAGGTCTGAACAAAACATGACAACAGTTTCTGATGTCTTTGACTGTCAATTTGAGCCACTAATCTTCGTCTGATCGTTGTTTTTCCGTACATTTCCATCCATAATAGGTTTATTAAATCTATGATTCTGTGATCTTTTCCGAAGTGTTGTAGCTTAAGTTGATTCACTTTTGTGCGAAATTATACATTCATAATTCAGTCATATTACTTGTTGCCCAAATGTGGCTGATTACCCTTACATTTGCCAGTCTGAATTTCTTGTACAAGATTGTCTTTGAGCACAGTTTAGCTAGTTGTCTTTAATGTTGATTTATTTTCTTCTTAGAGCTCATGTTTTCCTTCAATCTACGTTACAAAAACAAAACGCAGAGTAGATTTTATATACATTCTAAAATTGGTGGGACTGATAAACAAATGTTCCTTTAGTTCCTAACAACTTTTAATAATTAATATATATGACTGCATGGAATGTGTAAGCTAACGTCTGCAGTTTATATAGGCTGTCTGGTGGTGAACTGTCGTGTAAAAATCTGATAGTCATACTTTATATGGCTTTGAACAGTGCTCAGTGCATGATATAATCGATTTACATGTACCACAGCTGTAATCATAAGTAAATTGTGAGAATATTCGAAAACCTTGTTAGTTCCTTACAAGTAACATACAATAAATTAGAAATAATTATAATCCAAACAGGAGTAAAATTTGGAAACTCTGCATATAATACCTGTTTAGGATTACATTCAGTCGTGTCCAACCATTCACATATGTCATCGTCATTCTCTAAAATAACCTTAATTGTACAAAATAATTTCCATGATAATGAAACTTACAGGCATTCTTGTGTGCACATCCGCAACAATACCTTTTGAACTTGTAGTTATTATTGTGTATGAATACATCTACTCACAAATAAATGTATTCGATTATTTTGAGGAACTCACTTGCTTCTCATGATTATAAGCAAATAAGCCTGCCATCATAAGTAGCTTTTCTGGGTCTTTATATATTTATAAGGTTAAGAAAGGTGTAAGATGTTTACCTGAAGGGCGGAAATAAAATGGTTGTTTTTCGGCTCTTATCGTTTTCCACTCATAAAATCTGCAAAAAATGTTAGAGGTATTCAATATAAAACGTTCAGATTAAAGAAAAAAAGTGCAGAAGACACTTGAAAAGCAAACTTTAAATATTTCCGCAACAAGTATGATCCACAATGTAGTAGAGCTGAGTTCCCATGGTTGCCAACATCCTAAACAAGTCCTTACGCTATTTGATCCGTTCGGATTCTTGAGTCCATGTACACTATAGGTCTGGAACTAGGATTTTGAAGCTACTCTAGGTGGAGTAGCATGGCCACCGATCCGGTCGTAAGCGCCAGATGTTTTCGTTTCGCCTTTCAGTTTTGTCAGGAACACCCCAGCCGCTTGAAGGCACTGAATAGGACTTATCTGGTGTACCTATGAACGCATGGCCACATGACAGCAGTTTAGGAAGAGGACCGAAGTCTGCCCACTCTTCAGTCATACCAAGTCAACAATGAGGACTTTGTGTACAGTAGTAGGTTGACTGATTTGTACATATTGTCTAATACTCTACACCTGACTTCAAGATCAGTAGCCTCGTGAACTATTTCTATGTAGGCAGCGACGGAATATACCTCTTTCATTCCAGAAATACTTCTTGCTCAATTGGTGAGTCATATTTGACCCAATCAACATCCATTTTTACCAAAGACAAAACTGGCCAAAGGATATTTATAGGATTTCATTTCAAAACTGGCCCATAAGTATGCTGAAATTTATTAGGCATTTATATCGTAAAATAATTTAGGAGAGATAAAACACACCATTTCAATCTTATAAAATGCAGTGCAACTCTGTAATTAACAAATTGTTATTTTGGGGGATGAAAACTGAGAACAGCTGGAGTAATTAGTTATCAGTTCATGCGAATATATCTTTCCCAGTTTCATACATTCACTTCTTACAGTCGTTTTATCAGGGCAACTAAAGACTTCAATGTTTGGATGTCAGTCGAGATATTATGCACTGAAATTCAACTTTGGTTCGGGAATTTATTTAATCTTTAACCACATGAATATACATTAAGAACCTTCGTCACTAATTCTTGGGAAAAGTCAGGTAGTACAGTTGATGTTCTCAAATGCAATCATTTTACAACCTAGGCAATACATTAATGATTTCATACTTTGTTCCATTTATTATTGTTTACTAATAAAGGACTGGGAGACACTCACCCTTGAGCAACAACTACACATCGTTTACATGCTTTCATTGAAAGTTTGTACGTTTGCTTCTCCAGAAGTGATTCGATACGAGCATTGAAGGTACGAAATTTAAAACTTTCATCACCAGGGACAAATGCTGGAATCAAACCCCAGCGCATTACCTGGAGAGAATGACCATTTTCCTGGGCATCAATCAACTGACTTGAAACTAACACAGGTCTAAATTAAATTTAAGAGAGAGAAATTATGCGCCATTTCAAGTGAAAAACAGCATTTGAACTTCAAGGAATCTAAAGAGCTTAACTTTTAAAGCCAAAATGGAAGTGCAGTATTTTATTAATCACCACACAAATACATTTGACAGTATCTTCACTGACTATGAACTCGCGAAATTCATTTGGTGCAAAGATGAACATTTTTGTTTGCATTAAAATCTGATCTTTCACAAAATGGAATTCATTTAATAACTTAGTTACCTATACGACCATTAAACAGCGTGACGATCGCTAGGAACCACCTGCAACATTGAACTTTATATATACATAAAGATAATTTGGACTAATAACGAGGTTTCATAAACTTAAATTGGATAACAATGTTCAGTTCACTTCAATTAAAATGTTACAGGTCAGTGAAAAAATTCGGCACAGCTGTCACAACTAATCTTAAAAAAACTGAAGTATAATTATTAACAATCAGACAAATCTTGTTCTTCATACAGGACATCATTTCTTTTGTGAGACATACCGTCTAGCCGATATCAGCACCATAGCTCGAAAGTAAAAATTAGTCCAGTTGGCATCATACTATTTTATCTGTTCCAGCTAATATCAGAGCGGGAGACCCACGAACGAAGACAACTAAATCAAGGAAAACTAGTGATTTCCAAACAAGTAAACACTTCCACGCAATGTCACAATTAATCTCCGGTAACCGAAGGTTTCCAGTGAGACAACTAACAGCTTTTTAAATGGCTAGGAACAAGTCAAGTACTTGGGGTGTACTCCATCGCTAACTCGTTTCTAACTCCATCCTGTTTGGGTCTACTCTACTCGCTGAGTAAGGCATTTACTTAGATTGCGTAAAACTCTTTTTTCACTTCAAATGACAAAGATATGCAACTACGTCAATTAAACTGTATGGCTTACACTTAACTCTAATGCTGTTACTGAGGTTTCAGCCCCCGTGAACGATTGAAGATGTTGAATTTGTGTGCAGTCCACCTACGTAGTCACTTCTCATTTCATGGATCATGAGGTTGAATGATCTATAACTTACAGGAGTCCAAGAAACTATTATCCTTCACGTAATAAATATGACTATCTCTCGGAACTCTGCATATAGTTACCTCACATAACCAAATTGTGGTATCAACAGCTGTAAGTAAAATCTACAGTACTTACAGCGTACTTTCATCACTTGGAAATGATTCGATGAGGTAAATGGAGCTCTCCTAATTCTTTAATAAATCTTTCGCAGTCAAAGCCTGGATTTTAATTACATGAAAATACGATTTTTGAGAACAAACACACTGTTCGGAGATATTATGTTTGATAAAAGGAAACCACCATGCATATTACCATAAAATTCAGCAGCAAGAAATATTCATTAAGAAGGCTAATGATTTCAGCTAACTAGCAGACGCTAACTTTGGGGGTCCGAACTAGTAAGCGAAATTCGATTTCCTAAGATGAGCATGACTTTCGTAATATATATAACCCATTTAATCACACGATCAAAAGCAGTAGGTTTTTGTAGAGGCTGATAATTCTTGTCTAGCTGTAAATATTCAGAATCGGAGAAATAGTTTTCTCCAGACCCACACCAATTACCATTGTCTGAATAGTTTATAAGCAAACATAGGAAACGTTGAACTACGGTCGTTGGTAAGCACTTAGCACAAATACTGAGAAAACTGTCCTTCCTCTTAATACATTAATCCAGAATTATTGAATGAATACAATGATGCTTGAGTTGATGTATTATGACTTATTCAGGATAAGTAAAAAACATTTAAGGAGAAATCGCCTATTCTGTCTAAATGGTCTGAAAAAAGGTGTTGTTACCATATATTTTAGCAGAAAACATTTGAATTATTTCACTTTTTCATTCCTAACTATTCTTCGATTGCTACAAACGATTACATTGCAACAGATGATGTCCACTATACAGCATACTTAACAATAAATGCAGACCTTAAAGCTTCTTACTGTTATTTGTAAAAGCACAGCGATAATTAACATACTAACATTTCAATTATTTACGCATATTACACTATTGACTGATGTTGCTTGCCTACCAGACGTATAACGGATAGAAATCTTTTGAAAAGAAAAAACACACTTGAGGCGAATCGACAGGATGAGTATAGTTCTCTAGGGATGATGGTACGTTAAGTAATGCACACAAGACATATGTTGGGATACTAGATGAATTTTACTCATTTTGCCACTTCGTCCCCATGATGTCTTTCGAAGAACGTCCTTCTGTTTCATAATATTTCATCACAATCAGCCTGAGGCTGAACAAAAGGCCACATCGAGCAGAAATTATTAACATCAACACAGACTACTTCTGTAGAAGTACTTACAATTTATCAGTAACCTCCCGTTAACACTTAAATTTTCCATGGTGTCCCCTTGATTCGGATTTTTTCCCCATTCATAGAAATAGTCCCATTTAATCGGATTTTGTCCCCTTTTGAAATAAAATACACCCTTTTTGTCCACGTTTTCCCAAAAATGTCCCCTTTTTGTCCACACATTTGTCGGATTGAGTGTATGCGTTAACAGGTCAGTTAACACGTACCAACTCCTATTACTACAGCAGCACACCACCAAATACTAGTAACAGATTTATATAAAGCACCCAAGTGCAACTTTTAATATATATATATATGATGTGTGTACATATATGTATATATATAATTACGTATATATACATATATATCGTGCTCATGAGCATGATTGGAAACTGTAAACAGTATAGACAAATACCAAAAACATAAAGCAATTAATTATAATCGTAATTGAAACATACGTATATGATCCGGGAGATACATTGTAAGACGGGATATACTTTTGACCACCAGGAGAACCACGCCAGGTCGGAACGCCAACTGTTTTTTTGTTACATGGATGGAGTTGACACTTGGAACGTATTTCATCAGGGCTTAAAGCGCTTTTACAGTCAAACGAGGAAAAATGTGAGTTACCAAGCTGTTCTCCCACACATCCAAACTTCAACGTTTTTGTTGCTACGGCAAGGACTTCCAATATCCAATATCCAAATTAGTTAATTCTTTTGCTCTCTTCTTGGTTTTAACGTAAATATTCCTGGTCTTAGATGAACTTCTGCGTAGTTCGTCCCTCCAATTGCCTGTTGTAGCTACGGTTGACTCCCAAAGGAGTGGTGCTGGGATTGATTAAATGTTGTGTTGTGGTGATGATAAACGTTATCGTGATATATTATCGCGCACTGTATAGGTTATCGTGTTCACGCCTATAGAGGCGTTATAAGCGTTTATTTTTGTGAAAATAGATTATATAGGACTGGTTCCCGGCTTCTTTCACCGAAAAAGCAATATTTTCCAGTACTGTGTTCGTATTAATGGATAAAACTGTCATGATATCCCACAGGATGTATTACTTCAAGAACTTATCGTATATAAGAAATTTAGCATAGAAAGACTATTATTTGCGTTTAACAGCCGTAACAGTTTGTTATTTGCTAGTGTTTTGAGGATATTAAGGTTGGAAATTAACTATAGGCAATGGTTGTTTTCATAGCAGTTATTCCATGATAACGAGTCATTTGAAGGAGAACTAGCCCACAGACACAAGTTAAATATACGTTTTGAGGATGCCAAACACTTTTTTATCATCATCCGTGATGATTGAAATATGCCATAACACATCAAAGAGAGCATGCGATGAATGAGATAATCTGCTGAATTTCCTGGTGATTATATCCATTTCGATGAAGTTCCTAGTTAAAATCGCTCAGGTGAAGATGTGATACTATTTTAATTTACATTGTCACATGGAATTTCGGGAGACCGTAACTGCTGAGTACATTACATTGCATCAGATTATGTTGATATCACTGTGCGATTGGGCGAAAAGAATAGTATAGATGGTCCTTCTAAAATGTCAGACTGCCAAAAATTAGTGTCAACTTTCTGTCGAATAGTAGCTAGCACCTGTGTCCTACAACTACTACACATGTTACTTAAGTTATATCAGTCTTAATAGTTATTCGTTTTCAGATCACTAAGATATTCTGAGATCCTTAATGGATTACTTGTGGCCATGAAGTATATGGAAGATGCACTTATGGCTCATATCTTTAAGGTATTTATTATTAAACAAGTTATCTGTAGGGATTTTGTGATTTTGAGGTTACAACGCTTGCGTGTATGTAGTTACTGCATGCTACTGTACTTGAAGGAACAGTTGGTGAAAGTGAAGATAGAATAAAGTTTCCTCTAAAGTCATTATGAATACTGCAAACTGTTGATAAGAAAATGCACCAAAGGGAAAATTTCCGAACAGCTAGAAAATATTACTGCAGTTTCTCAGGATGCTGCTCTCCTCCTGAAATACCTTTTAATATGTGAGGGAATAGCACTTACCCAAATATATGCAGTGTTCATTGTGAAGGGTTCGCAGTTTAACTTTTAGGATAATCCGTTGTAATTGCTTGTACAATAATTGAACAATCTAAACTTTCGAAAAAGTATTAATTTATGATACTTCACAATTGCAATTTATGGCATAACTTATTGCGCCTGTAGAAATGGCATGCATTCCTTGTGAACGCCCGTTTATACGACATATTAAATTATTATTGCTTGCTTGGTGCTATACTTTAGAAGATGAACAATGTGTGTGACAGTGAAAACCACAGAAGAAGGCTGTCATGACCAAAGAATGAGAAAGAAGAATGAGCCTTTTTCTGCAAAGGTAGGCAAATATAAAGCGTTTAACTTTTACATTACTTTTTTCTAACTTCAGTGATTTAAAAAATATACTTTATTCACTTATTTGCAGATGTCCGGAAACGTCAATCAACCTGGTCACAGCAATTCGACATCGCCGAAATAATTACGACAAACAATTGTGTAAAGACATTCGCTTATTATTTTTCATTAAATATATATAACATCCTGCTTACCATACTTTTCTTATTCTATCTCAGTGAAACTAAATTTGTCATTATGACGAGATGGAGGCCTGACCTACCAATGAGAGCTGTGAAAGTAATTGTTGGCATAATTCAACGTAAGCGAAATCGTACTAATATTGCTACAGCTCAACCTATTAAATTACTCGTCTCGTGTAGACTTCATTTTACACTATATGTTAACACCCGTAGTCATATGGATTGACATCACGCTTTAAGTGAAATAATAGTAATACACTACTTGTGATTATGCTTAATTTCATACGAAACCGAGCTCAACTGCAGGGCCTAAGTTCTATTCTTATTTTTCAAACACTGAAGTTGGGTATTTTTGTCATTAGTCCCTACAAATTTGTCTATGACTAGGAGACGTAATCGCGTAATTTTCGGCAGATTTTTAGACTTGACTGCAGTACTTATAATTCACCACTTATATCGATGGATAGTGTTCCTACAGAATCGCACTTACGTATAGTAACGAATTCATATCCTAAGGAGCACCGGTCTAGCATGCCGTACTCCCAACGCGAACACACGAACAGAAAGACAACAATGTTAATAGGAAAAGTTTATTTTCATTGTAATACGAAAGTAGTTAATTTACGCATTAAGAAAATGGTCCATTTGTGCGTAATCTGCGGAAACCACATAGTGAGTGCAGGACAACTACATTGTTAGCATTAAATGGCTTCCTCACTTCTTGAAATTCTCCTAATGAATTCTCAAATTCCTCCCCGCTAAAGAAACGCCTTCCGAGCATAACTTCACCGAAAATTCCACTGACGTGTGCAATGCTTTCACTCGCATTGCCTACCTGCAATAAATTAAAAAGGCTTTGTCGATAAGTATCCATCTGTCTCGCAACTGTTTAAATATAATTTCGTAGAAAAAGCAATATTGAAATACATCACTGAGCAATATCCATCAATAAAATGCTACGCGTGTAACCTAAAATTGAGAAAAGCCCAAGAACTCACGGGTTCCTTGACATCGCCAGCAACCGATAGGCCAACAAACCGAGTATATGATAAACCAAGCCTTGTACATGCACAAAAGAAGTAAAATGAAACGTTAGAATACTAAAATTTTACATTAATTTTCAGCAAATATGCTTGAAAACGATGCATACCTCAACCACACAAACCTGCACACCATATCACCTACCTAGGACAAATTAAATATAAAATTAGCCGCCACTGTTCCAGCCAATGAAAGACGAGAAAAACTGAGGCGCGGAAAACTTAACACTTTATAACGTATATCGTCACCCGGTGTGAGGTGTGTTAAGGAGATTTCGATACTGTGAATGGAGTTGACGTTTTCACCTGTTAGTCTACCAGCACGGTCAGTGAGAGAAACAACGATAAGAATAATAAAATTTATAATTATAGTTAATTAATTAGCTTAGATTATATAGACTTAGGTAGAAAATGGAAGAAAACATCAAGACAGATAGCTAATGGAACTTGAATTGTAAGGGACCCAGTAGCTGAAGCAGTCGGAAGGGTTAAACAAGGGAAGTGTAAAGAAGCAAAAAGACGAGTTTAAGCGTAAGCCCCAGCATTTTTGTGAAGAGGATGGACAAGTTTTTTATTCCTTGGAGATTCTGAAAAGTGGAATTCGTTGGTAATTAGCTCCCAAAAATTGTTTATCTGTGTTATAAAATTATGCGCTGCGACCATTGGTTAGGAAGTCGAAAAATAATATACCTTCTCCACAAATCATGGTGTCTAACTCTCATTCGTATCGGTCCTTCATATGACTTTTCTAGGATACTCTTTTTTGCAGGAAATTAAGCATTCGCAAGTTAGCGAACATACAGTTACCTCTTCACTTCTGGATGCCTGGTATACATCACATTTCCCAGCAGCACTTCCGCAACTCATTCAGAAAACCCAAATCATCGTTCAAGGAATATTCGGCAAATGATTTGGCAAACCTCAAGTGAATGTGAACCGTGTAAGTATGCCATGTGCATAATTTGGGATTATGCTGTCAAATTTTCTGTAGGAAGAATAGTCGTATTCTCAAGCATCTGTATCCCCTATTAATTCATTGTTCAAAATGATTGTAACATATTTTCTAAATGTCTCAAATTGTTTCAGTCTTATTTCGACATGTTCTGCACAACCGATGAGTGTATTAATAGGTCTACCACAGTTCATCTATTATATATGGCGCCCTGTCGTACTGCAATCATGTGTTCGCCCATGACTTCTATTCGGCTGGGCGCATTTTATTGAAACATTTCACTGATTCCAAATTGTACTCTTTGTATGGAATCACCAAATTGTGATTATATTATGGCTTCCATTGTGTTACCCGGTTATAACATACCGTACTGTAGAGGCACCGCACAAATACGTTAGGAGAAGAGCGTAGCATTGTAAAGGTCTAGTATCATACTATTTTATCTTGCTTTGATTCCCTCACCTGGCATCACCTTTCACTCCTCATCGGTGAGTTTGTTCCATTTAAAACTTGTTCATCCTATTCATCTACAATTTGTCAAACCACTGCAACTATATATGAACATACCATAAGGCTCACATGAATTGGACCGCATAACACATCATTTCAACCTGCACTGTTTCGGCCCAACAATTTATAAAATGATTTCAGTACTCAGAAGCTGGTATTAATGAGCACCAAGTAACCAACCCACCTTCCTTTTTCGTAATATTTCAACGTGCTGTGCTGGAGGTATTGCACGAATGACCCAACTCATGCCTGTTTATTCCAAAGGCTAGTAAGGCTGGTGTGTTGCTTAGGACTTAAGATTTTCCTAAAAATATTATCATTAAGGCAAACTTTACCAAGCGTCTACAATGTTTGTGCTGCCGTGGAAAATGCTTCACATTGTCAAGCTGTTTTCAGGTTATGCCTAAAAACAATACATAGAATATATTCTTTGTCACCGAGCAGATGTATCCATGGAAGTAAGTTGAGTAACTTTGATTATAAGGATTAAAATCATGACTCCTATGATTATATCACACAGAGCCAATCTACTCCCACTAGTAATAGTCTCCAATATATTATTAACTGCGAATTCTGACGATAGTCTAGAATCTCAGGTAATTCCAAGCGGCTTTACTGCATATCCCCCATAATTGTAGCGTTAGTGTCCATTGCTACGTTGGTTAAATAACAAGTTAGTTTTTTATGTGCTTTTTAAATGACATTTCCCATTAAGAAAATTCTTTTCTGACGTACAAAATATCGGTGGCATAATGTACTTTGACTGCGTTACATTTGCCGCACTTGTATCAGGAAATGTTGCTTGATACTGATATCTGCGCAGTGTGATAGATTACATAAGGTAGGGAGTTAGAAATACGAAAGTTTCTTTGGCCATGTTAAACTGCAAGCACCGCTAGCTGCTAGTGGAGTGCGACCGCACCAATGACCTTGAAACACTCACTGAGCAAGTTAGTGATCACCCATAAGATATTCTCACCGAAGTGTTATGCTATTAAATGGGATATCAGGCAAGTTACAGCCTAGGTTTGGAAAAGATTAAGTTACGCTTTAAGCAAAGGACATGTCAGGGTTAAGTTAACCTAATAAAAGCGATATTAGGATTGGTTCGAGTTAGATTACAGTTAGTTTTAGGATATTTTCACGTTAGAGTTAGGTTTAGGAAAGATAAGTGTTATTGTTGAGGTTAGAAAACCTATATAATTACATGCATAGAATGTAGTTAAATTACTCTGTTGATATAAGAACAGCACTTGTGCACTGCAGTAGAGAATAATTCCATTGTGGGTAAAATTTATTTTGATAAAGTCTCAGTGTTACACAGTAATATTTACTGATGACAACGTTTTGAGAGCAATTTCTGCTCAGTAAATATTACTTCATAACACTATGAGACTTTGTCAAAATAAATTTTACCTACAATGGAACTACCCATAAATATTTGTATTCCATACACAAAAGCGACTCCTACGTTATTGGTCCGTTCGAGGTCATCCGCTGATTGGTAGTTAGTGATGCTTAAAGTTTATAATAATAATAATTTATATTTCGTATAAACAGGTAAGTTTACAAGAAATGCACGCCATTTTTGCTGGCCAAGGCTTAGCAACAATATCAAACAACAATCCTCATATAAATCCACCCAGCGACAGCCAAATAAGCACCCAAATCACGTCAACTATATTGGTCTGGACAACGAGCTGCAACTCGAATCAACTAGGTCGCGCAAATGCCGGCAAGTTGAAGCAGATGGCGTCACTTCAGATAAGAGATATGCCAAATAGCCACCCCAAAGAGCCTGCATTGAGTATCCTATTCAGATGACTCAAAAAAAGATAAAACGTTCGGAGTCCAACGTAACAGGCAAAGCAAGACAAACGGAGACCACTTTGTTTCGAAAATATTTAGGTCAAACCCAAAATTTCGAAGATTTTAGGACTGCTTTATTCAAGACGCGCATTAGTATCAATCACATGAAGCCGATCCTTGAACAAGGTGGAGATAACTAATGACACCTGTTTATGGTGAAAACAACGGGTAATTTCATCGAGCACAATCTAGGAACTTTCTTGGATTTCACACATGATTTTAGATCAGAAGGCCTAGGAGAGGTTGTAGCAACAATTATAGAAAATGACGGACTTCAGTTTACACACATCATCTGTTTGTTACACCTAATTAAGCCACACAGTAAAATCGTAGTTCGGAGACGTTAGCCTGGATACGCTTCAACAGCTCATGTATCTCATCGGTAATGGACGACATACTCACGAATTCACAGTCGCCCTCATGTACAGAAAGTTGGATGTATTTGTATTAGCTAAAACTGCTGCACCGTTAAAGATAGTTTAATGTGTGAGTTAAACGCTGGCAACATATTATGGTACTTCATAAATAATCATTATTTACATTAAAAATACTTTAACTATGTGGTTTTTCAGCATCCGAAGACGAATAACGTGATGGCTGCGTAAAATAAAAGTTAATGGGGCTTTATGATGATGAAGGGTGTTGATGTTCACAAAATGCAGACTACCTACAAACCCAATTTCTTACCTCCGAGCTCATATAGCACTTGTTTTGCTTAGATCAAAGGTTGATCCAAACACCAAATTTAATTGGCAAAAAATACACGGTTTATTTCAGGATCAGAGTTGTAGCAGGACCATGAGTACTTGGCTAGCCAGATGTTATGCACTAACGACCAAACGCAACATGTCTGTGTGACAAATGGCGTGTATGTTTGATCGTAAAACTTCAGCTAATGAGTCAACTTAAACAGCGAAGGTCGGCGTTTAATTTTTAGTGAAGAATTCGGTAGGCTAGTGATTTCGAGGTATTGTTGACTGTAACATATGACTTCGGATCGCCAGTGCCTCAGCTATTCCTTCAGTCTGGAAGTTTGGTCTAACTCAATGTTCCATTTCCTCGATGCTCATTTATGAAGGAATGCAGACAACTCTCCAAGGAGATCTACCTCAAAAAAGCCCACATTGAACGAACAATTTATCATCTTTCAAAGCTGTGTGCCTCTGATCAGAAAAAAACCTAATGTACTCTCTTTCCACGAGGATCCTGAAGATTTGCACTTAAGACTCAATCGACGAGGAATTACAAATCCCCGAGAGGCGCTGATAGAAAATGGATTTCCACCCAGATTCATAGACAAGAACCGAATGCCAAGGAAAACATCTGAACAGATCCACGTAGCCCCCAAAAAGATGTTGATTTTGAACCTCGAAGCAGAAATTCTCCTTAGATGGTTCTCGAAGTCTCTCTTCGCTGCAAGCCTTCGAATGGCATTCCCCTTCAGGAAACTACTCACCCAACACGTGAAGGACAAGCTGTCGCATTGGGCCACTTCAACATGGATATACAAGTTCACTTGCTAGTGTGGAGCTGAGCACATTGGCCTTAACATGCATCCTCATGTAAAAAGCCCTTCGAAGCCATATACAGGATCCGATACAACCTACCTAAGGGAATGAAATCAAGACATCTGGGAGCAGCTGAGGCACAGCCAATCAAAAAGCTCAAGCCTACCCTATGTTACATGTGTGTGAAATAAAATAAGTGAAATTCACAACATTGAATGATGGCCAAGAAAATTGATAAAGTATAGAACTTCGGCTCTGTGGTAGAGCAGAATTCCATTATGGATAAAATTTATTTTGATAACATCACACAGTTTTATACAGTAGTATTAACTGGTGACATCTCGAGCACAATTCATTTCTCATAATCATACCAATGTACTTTCACAACTTTCTTCGTTTGTTTACATTTATTTATTTTTTTGATTTACAGCTTGATTCCACACCGTATTTTCAGTACAAGTGTGGAATTTTCAGCATGGATATCGGTAGCCCAAATTCAGGCCGACCATAGATATCGGGTGTGCGCCGGCAGGGGATCGAACCCCGGACCTTGTGCATGGTCGGCGAGAGTCCTAACCACTGTGCCACCGACGCACATGTATACTCATGCATACATATAAATGTATATACTCATGTTTATTATCATATTATTATTCCCTTGCGTTCCGAGTGGAATATAGGGCTTCAACAACGCATCTGCACTTATATTTTCTGCCGTCTTCTCCAACTGAGACGATGATTGCATACAATCTCTCATCTCCTATTCTCACGATCTCCTCCATGTCTCCCTAGGACGACCCACTTTTCGCTTGGGATTTGGATTCCACTCCAGTGATAACCTGCATTGCGCGCGATGTCAATCGGCGGCCTCCTCAATCTTTTATTGGTTTATTCATCTTCCCGGATACGAATTGACCTGGCTATCTGATATAATGTTCTGAGGTCTCTTTTACCTGTGGCCTGCCTCTTCTGCTTCAGTTGTGAGTAAGTCGTTGAATTGTTATTTGTCTTTTCGAGCACTCTTCTTCACTTCTGTATTAAGTGCAGTGTACATTGAACTCATTATTAGTTTCCAGGTAGGTGTTTGGTGAGAGCCATTCCTTGTCTTGTCTCTTCCTTCTTCCTAGGACATTTGTGCACGTTTCGTTGAAATCACCCTCCAAGAGTTAGTTCCACTGTTTTTCCACGCAGTTTTTCTCAGTGATACCACGTAGTGTCTCCGATGTTCTTCTGATTTGATTTGTAGTGAAGGTGTCCTATTTTAGTTTTGTTCTTCAGTTTCTGAATGTTGAACTTGAATTACAATGGTCTGTCTCCAATTGTTTTCATTTCACTCATGTATATAAGCGAAGTCAGAAAGCTGTGCGACTACCCTAATAATATTATGGGCAAGGAATTATGCTTGAGACGTCATCAGTGAATATTACCGTTTAGGACTGTGATACTGTATCAAAACGAATTTTATTCATAACAGGCTGACAGAACTGTCCGATTTACGTGAAAGTGATACAATAAGGTTAAAAATATGGTATTAGCATATGACTACACATATGTGTAACTCAGGGACTGCACTGAACGTAGCTGATACACTTTGACCCACAGGAAAGAGTCAGTAGCTGAACACACATTGGGGCAGCCAGAAACGACGTTTTATCTTTGAAAAATCACCTGATTAACTCTGCCCAAAAATGCTGTTCTCAAGATAACAGCTTTAAACGCATTTTTTGGACTTCTAGAATGATTAGTTCTAGGAACTATGCCCTTCCAATATCCTATATCGTTTTTACGAGCCAGTATAATCCAATTTGATTTCTTTGTGCTCGCCTCTTGATTGTGAGGCATAGGTTCCTGGTCTTCGGTAAACTTCTGCGTAGCTCGTCCTACCATTCGACTGTCGTTGCCTTGGTTGACTCCAGAAGGAGTAGTGCTGGGATTAATTATATGTGGTTTGTTGCATGAGGTGTGTTAAGACTGTTACTACTGTGAATGGAGTTGATTCTATCCGAGTTAGTCCTCCGGTATCGTCATCAAAAGAAAAGAGATAATAATACTAATAGATATAATTAGTGAAGTTATTCAGACTAACAGACAGAAAAATAAATAAGAAATCGTAACAACAGTCAGCTGATTAAATTTGAAGTTGATATATATATTGGTAATGATAATAATAAGTGCAGTTAAAGTTGTCAGGAGAGTAATATGGGAAAGAATGTTCACCCCTGAATTGTGTATGGGATTTTAAGGGGACAGGCCATTTGGACGCAGTCCTTTTGTCGCTGCATGATTGTCCAGCCTTCGCTTAAAGGCGTCCACAGACGGTGCCATAGCTACATCTGCCGGTAAGGAATTCCAGAGACTGCAAACCCGCAGTGAAAAGAAGTGGGAGCGCAGCCGGGTCCTTGCTCTCTGGTGAGCTATCCTTCTGGGATTTCCACGAGGAAGCCTATACCTACTAAATGGCATAACACCTTTGTTTGGATGATTTTGTAGGCGGTAATCAAATCCCTCCTAAGCCGGCGGTAGCTAAGTGTGAATAGGCATAATTTCTTCAGCCTTTCATCGTGTGGTTTATTTCGGAGATCAAACACTCGTTTTGTTGCCCGTCTTTGGATTCTTTCCAAGAGGTTGACATCTCTTCTAAGAAGTGGTTGTGCAATAATATTATGCACTTCAAGGTGTGGTCTGACGTATATTTTGTACAACCTTAGAAAGAGCTCAGGAGTGAGTGCACCTAAATATCTATGTATAAAGTGTATGACCGCATATGCCCTCGCTACATCCCCCGTGTAATTTACGCTTGTGTCCATTTTTCCGTTAGAAACTAGACCTAAATCGCGCTCCGACGTTTTGCAGGACAAGCTTTCGTCGCACAGGGTGTACCTTGCATTCAGCAGTCTACAGTTGCGTAATTTCACTACTTTGCACTTTTTCGGGTTGAAAGTCATGCTACTGGCCACCGCCCAGTCTTCCAGAAGTTTCAGATCTGCCTGCAGTCTATCTGAGTCCTCCGGACACTTTATCGCCCTCCATGTCCTTACGCCGTCCTCGTATAGAAGAGTTGAGCAGCTTAGACGGTATGGTAGATCACTGATAAAAATCGAAAACATCAGTGGTCCTAGGATAGAACCCTGCGACACTCCTGATGACGAGCTGTGCCAAGGTGATCGGACTCGATAACCTTAGTGCAAAATTGCCTTTCAGCTAGGTAGCCCTTTAACCATGAAAGAAGTGGCTTACCTTCACCTGCCTGACTTATTTTGTGTAGAAGAAGGTCATGGTGAACTCTGTCATCATCTCTGATGGTCAGGTTGGTGAAAAAAGTTGTCATAGTAGCACCTACAACCTTCGGTAACTGCAATGATTCTGCTACACTCTAGTCAACTTAACCAGGCTTAGAGTCCATTTTCTAATCAGTGGTTGCGTGGATATTAGGATTTAGTCTCCACTGTTTCTTCTGAAGAAGTTTCTTATATACTTGATTCTAAAGAACATAACAGCTTTGGACTTTCGACCAATAAAACATGGTTCTGGTATTTGATTGTTCATTTGTCTCCTTGGTGGTTCAAATATTTCTGTTAGATTCAACCCCAACCGATGGTACGGCTAGTTAATCTTGTCAAATTTGGAGTCATACTCATGTGCTGTACAGTTTGGCCGAACACTAATGTTCCGACCCTACTGGGAATTCCAAACTGCCAGTAACTGTGAAGCTTTCTTTATCCCCGTACGGTTTTTGTCCTTTCTCAAATTTTCATGATTTATTCGGCTAACAAGATTCCGTCACTGCCAAGACAGAATACAGAAGCAAGTTCAACTTGTGGCACGTACCATTTTAATAAAAACTGGAAATGAATTAGCATGATTTCACTTTTCACCAGTATCTGTGTGCCTCAAAAAATCTGAGGCACTTTGTCAAGTGAAGTAGCGAGGTCTCGAAGCATTGTTCGAAAGCTGAAAACCTTGCGCCACCACATGCAGGGGATATTACTGGATGGAATCATACATGAATGAACTTTGTGTCGTGTTATCTGTGTGATGTTAAGTTAAGTAGTGTCTAGATGGATAGTCTTACGTTGACTCATACATCAAGTAAATCATTGCTGACTTCAGCTTAATCTGACTTGATAGGCCTATAATTACCGGAGTTTCTTCCAACAAAATTTTTGATTAGTGCGTTATTTCTGATCCCTAAAGAGTGCGTATTATTTTAACTAACCTCCAGTTTTCCAAAAAAGTTTACAATGGACAACCTGCTTACCTCTGGAACGTTTATACTGCACACATTTCTTAGGGCCAAGTATATATCACCGGCTGATTCCAAGACCAAGAGCCTCTCAGCATACGGAGCTTTTACTTTAGCCCTAAGGGGAAGCAGTGTGTAGTTTAGCGGTAAGTAATTCCCCAAAACTATAAGCCACAGTATTCATCGCTGAACATCGGTTACTGAGACTCCTTGTTTGATCCACCCTGTTTAGCTGAAGGCTCACAGTCAAGCATCCACACGATTTGGCAACACTTCATGTTACGCTCGTTCGTTCCTGCCCGACACCTAGCTAGTTAAGCAGTCATTTCGCTCTCCAATTTGGTCCTGAAATATACTTCGTGATTTGGATGATCAATTGTGGTGTTTTGCTTTGCCTTTGGTGTATGCGAAAAGCAAACTATAATAGATTTAGGCCCATTATGGATAAGACTTTTTCTGAAATGCACAGGTTGGGTTCGGTTCATATATCCTAAGAAATGCCTGTAATACATGAAAACTTCTCAAAGAAATTAGTGGTGGTAAGCATATGAATAGTATTCCTTGTTCATTTGATATGTGTGCACGAAACAAGTATTTCATACATTACCCCACAGATGCCAAGCTTTCTAGTGTTGCAAGTGTTATTGAAACCTACTTCCCTGGTGTCAATACAAATGATTTTTAAAATGTCTCCAGTCAGTGAAACTTTCTTGTAGCCTAGGATCAGATGGTTTGCCTAGCGTTATTCTCGAAAAATTTGCAGATATCCTTTGTTATCCTCTCATTGATATCTTTAATGAATCTTTCCGGAAATGTCGTGCTAGCCGTTTGGAAGGGCATTAAAATTATACCTATACCTAAGTCATCTACTTGAACATGTTTCTAATTTAGACCTATTGCTTTTAACTTTCCTTTTTTAAAAACTATGGAAAAGTTGCTCTTACTTAATCTTGAACCTTTGCTTATAGCCTTTAACCATCCCAAACAATTCGCCTTTAAACATATTTGAAGTACTATAAATGCAGTTGCAGTCTTGCACCATAAGATTGTCTCCAGTTTAGACAAAGGAGCTAAATTTGTTCGTTGCACCATCCTAGATTTCACATGTGCTTTTGACTCAGTACAAAAGGATATTTTGTTGAATAAGCTCGCTGAAATTGAGAAGGAGTGTTGTGTTGTCAAATGACTACATTCTTATTGTTCAGGAAGAAAGCAGTACATTCTCTGTCAAGGGAAGTCGTCCACTTCACTGCATACTGAGACTGGCATCCGTCAAGCCCCTGTTCTTTCTCCATTTCTGTTTTCCTTCTTCTTGCATGACTTACCTCACTCCGATGACGAAATGAAATTTGTTAAGTATGCGGACGATCTAAATTTTTCAATGTCAGTTAATTCCCAGCTAGACTGTACTAGGATGGAGAGCTTCCTGTCAGGAGTCAGTCAATGGTCTTAAACTAAATCCTTCTAAATGTCAGTCGGCGTACTGCCGATGAAACAGCTGTTCAGTACTCTCTGGTTTTCAATGGTTCTCTAACTGATATTAGTCCGTGATCAGCTCGCAAAACCAAACTAATCCTTACAAACCAGCAATATAAAAGTTCAATGAAACTGTTGGTTCCTATGACCATTGTAAAATTGATGACAGTGATATAGAAATCAAGTCTGACGTTAAGTATCTTGGATTAATTCTTTCTTCTGCCCTATCCTGGTCTTCCCATTTCATAGCTTTTTCTCAAAGAATATTTCGTCTGACTCTTTACAATAAGAAGTTAAGGCGATGAGGCGATACTCAATCCATCCTCTTAAAGTTTGTCAGCCCGTGCATCTTACCTTTTCTTCTTCACTGCCCATACTTATTCTTTCCTATATTGCTTAAAAAAGACTATGCCATACTTCGTAGAACTCTGAAGACTGTCATTAGGGTTAGTGGTACCCATTGAGCCATAGCGTTGTCATAATCATTGATAGGTACGTGATTTCATATAACAAATTTACTAAAGTAGTTTTGTCAGACTGTGAGCATCCACCTTACTCGCAGCTCCAACTTTTTGGCCTCTCAGGTAAAACAAGAAGTTGTAGCGGTAGGTGATTCCCCAGAATTATTGGCCACAGCATTCAACACTAAACATTGGATGCTGACCCCTACTGTTCTAGTGGACTTGTTTAGCTGAAGGCTTCAGGTAAACATCCACGCCATTTGGTACGCTGTCGTATCACATTCGTTGGTTAGTGCACTATCCCTAGCTAGTTTAGCAATCATCTTGCACTCCGATTTGGTCCAGAAATATACTTCGTGATTTGGACGATCAATTCTGGTGTTTGCTTCGCCTTTGGTCTACGTTGAATGAATACTTTAGAAGTTGTGGGTATTAGATCTTGTGTTAGTATACTTCATACTATCTGTGAACATCAATACCTTTAACCGGACGATACTTTTGCAGAGTCATTATCCCTCCGCATATGCATGTCTTATTCCTCCTTATCAACACATTTTCCGCAGAGAAGTCAAAAACCGAATCTGGGGGGCATTTTCAACGAGGATTATGACGAGTAACAAATTGTAATGCTGATTTTTCTTTTTGGCAAACCAAGCCATCTTACTTTGGTGTCTATTGTTTACACTTACCCAAAGTGCGATATAAGTGCTCGTGATATAAATGAAGTTGTGCTTAGACAGGTGTTCAGGTTGAAAGTTAGCAGTTATACAGTCATTATTATCATTTCGGAATTTAAAGCAAGACACCACTGATGATTGATGAAGGTAGCAACAACACCAACTTCTTCCTTTAACTGCTTCAGTCTTGTCTGTACATAGTGAAACCATTTCGGAAAACTAAATTGTCATCATATGAATCATAAAACCGATTTTCTTGAAGTGTTATTGCAGTTGTATTACTATAAATATTTGATCATAATTAAGCATCCAAGTAATTAATCCTGTTCGATAATGACCTGCAACTTGTGCTCGCAATCATCTGATGCATTGGAGTGCACTTTAAGGAACGTTGGTACCTACTATGATGCTTTTTCTTAAGTATATTAGAAACTCGTAAATGATCGAAAGGGCATAGCGGCCATAAATGGCTTATGGATAGGCTGAGTACTTGAAGGGCACTTACGCACACTGTGATTGGTAGATTTTCCTTTGCATAAATGTTGCGGCTAATACGTGTTTTACGTTACTGAGGTGGCCTTTGAAATAACAATAATAAAAGCAGGCAGACATTATATTTTTTAGCGTAAGGGAACAAGTTAACATGTATGTAAATTTCACAGATGTGATAAGCATTGGATCCACTCACAAGGAGAGTATTAATGGCTAACTTAATCAAAGAAGTACAAAGTTTGAAGATTTTATCTCTTTCATTTGGTTGTAACGGATGAATAAGAGTCACTTGTATAATATTTGCTTTTTACAGAAGAGAAAATGTGACAGGTGATTTGGAAGTTACACAATTCCTGAAATATATCATGGAATATATGGACGACTAATCTATAGAATTTCTCCAACTGTGTGATTGTTCCCTCCCTTGTTCACATAAACAGTGTGTCTAAGATAAGGAATTTTCACCAGAGGGAAGATGAATCTACCTGATATGTATCCATCCCAAGATATTTCTCAATACGGCCGTAGGCATCCGAAGGAATACAATCTAAATCTCTGCTTGAAAAGTTCATATCCAGTTTCTCCGAACGGATTTTGTGGTGACGAAAACTGCAAAGTCTGGTCGAACACCACTACCAACGGGGACAAACTGATACAGATGTTGCGGATAGAGTGTTTGGTGGACTTTATGATGACTATGATGCAGCTATAAAAAACTCCACAGCTATGATTTTTCACTGGATTGTTATTCACTCTATTTAGTGAAGATATGTACTCTTTCATTCTGAGTTATTTTTTAACTTCATTGATTATTGTTTACTTGCGAATATATGCACTTATGTCGACTAACTTTGTCTCTTTTAATTATAATTTTGAGGTCATTGTGGAGTAAACAAGAATGATAGGAAACGTAGTAATGCTTATGTTAAATGCGTCAGTCTAAGACTTTTGGTGGTTGACGGGCTCACCAGTTTAGAGATTGACGGTATCGACGTTCGCGAGTTGTACGGATTATACTAACGCAAGATCTTATACCAACAACTTCTATAGTGTTCGTTCTTCGAGTACCAAATGGTAAAGCAAAAGACCAGATTTTGTCGTCCAAAGTACGTATTATATTTCGGGACAAAATCGCGGGTAGAGGTGAATGCTTAGCTAGCTAGTAATCGTGCACGCACGTGACACGACGGAGCACCAAATGGCGGGGATGCTTGACCGTAAGCCTTCAGCTAAACAAGTCGACTTAAACAGTGATGGTCAGCATCGAATGTTGAGTGATGATTGCTGTGGTTAATAATTTTGGGGAATTATTTACCGCTACAACTTATTATTTCCTCAATGCGTCATCAAGCCTTGTGTACAGTGTTTCAGTTATGTTTAATCTGGTTGCGCCTAATATCAGTATTCACTGTTGTTAAGGAAAAAGAAGTTGAACATATATTCGTACTGTAATAACGAAATATAACCTAGCAAACATCAGTTCTGTACGTAGACGACTTGTATTGGTAGCCTAGTCACTTCAATTACGCAATGAAACGCATATCTCGGTATAAGTATAAAAAAGGGGCACTGTGGTAGAGTATAACTCCATTGTAGATAAGACTTTATTTTGATAAATCACACAGCAGCAACATTAAGGGATGAAGTTTCCAGCACAAACTGTTGCTCATAATCATAACAGGCCACTCACACAAATTTTTCCTTCATTTATATACATGAGTGAAGTTGATGAGACATTTGAATACCTTATATTGATTTTTATTCAAACGTCTGATCAATTTCACTCATAAATGTCAATGAAGGAAAAAGTTGTGTGAGTGACCTGATTTCATTATGAGCAATAGTTTGTGCTCGAAACTTCATCACTTCATATTATTGTATAACTCTGTGTGATTTATCAAAATACAGTCTTATCTATAATGGAGTTAAACGTATATCCTATTTATTATATATAGTCTGTTATCCTTATTTTGCGTTAAACACCACTGTATCAAAAGAAATCATTAGGTAACAAAGAGATAGCTACATTACTCTTCTTGTGTACGCTCTCAAATGATCACATCAACACTTAGACTTGTATAACAGTTGACCACGTCAGTAGACTTCATCGATAATTTTTTAGTCATAGAATGCTGCAACTTGTTAGATAGGCTTTTGTTGTGCATATCACCTGTTTAAGGCTTCCTAGCGCGTCGATGTCATAGCGGTTTGGACGCTTGCCGACCATGTACATGGTCTGGGGTTCGATCCCCGGCCGACGCACTCCTTTACCTCGCTAAGCCAGTGGTAAGACTGGTAAAGAGGGAAGGTTGGGCATGAGGCTAGCAACCTCATCCTGTAAAAACAAACACTACAGGAATAAAAAAGGTTTCCTAGCAAACCAGTTACTCAAAAGCAATAGCAGCACCCCATCGTGACCAAATTCAACCACGTGTAAATATGACATTTTACGAGTATTACGCCTTCTACACTGGCATCACTTAGCAACTCGGCAAACAGTAAGTACTAATACTGTATGAATGGAGTGCAAAATTTTTAAACAATATTTATCTCGATAAATACATTCGTAATATCACAAATATTTCATCATTTACACAAATATTATCCTTTTTAATCCCATTAGAATGTCTAAATGTATTGAGTGATTGCGGAAGTGGAGACCATAATCTGGAAATTAAAAATGATAAAAATTCAGTCAGAAAATGATAAGTTAAATAAAAAACTTAAAACGTAGCACCTACCAGTTAAATGACTGTCTCTCCACCGTTATCTGACGAAATAACCAACTCAGTTTCCTTCCTTACTGTGAGATTTGGTAAAGATCATGAAATCATAATTACCTCGATATTTAACCACCTCCTCATAATTTACGTAAAATACACTACAAAAATAGAAATTACTTAGCATTTTCTATCATAATTAACATTTTCCAACGAATTCTGACATTTCTTATGCACCTCAGCATGTCAATTCGGTGAAAGGACAGCATTTTGTCAGTACACTGAAAACGACGATTTTTCTCAATTTTTACACGTTTTTTCGTTAAAATACGGTATGTAAAACGTATTTTTGTCGAAAATACCACTAAAAACAACGTAAAATAGCTTAAACACAACACCACTATAACACCTTAAGACTGCAGCAATCAGCTGATTTGTGCCTCTATCCTCTGCCCAAATGATCCGGCTGAAAACATTTATATAATATCAAGAGTAAATAATACGATTTGGACACAGTCGAAAAAATTAAACAAAATAAATCCAAGTAATTAGATGCAATGAAAGTGACGGAAAATTTTGATAACTCAAGACTTAAGTGGGCCGCCATGTTGTGTTAATGGTCTTCGAATGATAGACATCTAGGTGAATTTCAGATAGTGTAGATAGGTGTCTAGTGCTGTACGCCATAAGGAGTGTGTCAGGTGTGGAACCATTGAGAAGTGAGAGAGGAATGCCCTGTGGACACTTGGAATTCGTTGGATGAAGTGATAAAATGGGAGTATGGGGTTCGTCGAATACTTGCAACACTTGGAATATGCGGAAATATTAGAGAACTGCAGTGAAAGTTTGCACATTCTGAAGTCTCCTTGTTATCCTACTCGTTCAGCTTTCACTGATTTATAAAAATGTTATGCGAATACATATTCCGTATTTCGGCATTGGATAGAGGGTTTCAATCCAGTATTAAACCATTTCTAATACTGATCACTGTTTGCATAGTTACAAGAATTTTAGAACACTGATAAGACTATTAGAGATAACCGAGAAAGCACGTTAACACTGGAATTTTGTACCAAATACAGACCTTGTTTTCTATTTTTCTATGTCAGCAAAATATTCGCTGATGGAGTTGTCAATGATATCGAAGCTTTATTTCAGGCACTATGTGAACATATACCACGGAAATTTCCAGCGCAGTCAGCTCTCTCCGTGCGCGATTTACGTGTTATATTAATGATCTGAAGTATATCATACGACGTGGCTTTGTTGCATATGAATAGACTATTCTGTAAGTTTTTTCCTCATTTCTCGCAAGAATTGTACAGAGTTTAGTATGGATCTAAATCATATAGCTTGATATATTTACATGATAGGGACAATGAGAAATGCCGAAGGGTTGAGGCATTCTGATGGATCGAAATTCTGGCAGCCGAGTGATTTAAACCGGTATAAAAAATGGTAACTAGATTTTAAAAAATCTGAGGGAAGCTCTTACACGAAACCGTTGGTATTTTAACTTAAGTTTTTCACATGGTGGTTCTGGAATTAGTTGTTTAAATTCATTTAGCCAGTTGTTTGTAAGGACCAATATTCCTGATGTTCACAGCTAGGCGGCAATTTCGTTAGTATCGCTACAAGAGATTTTACTGGTGGAAAGAGGTATTGTCCTACCATTTTGTTTTTCTCATTGTATATTTGAAGTTGAATGTATCCATCATCTCTGGTGGTGAAGAAAACTTCTAAAACCCTTTCAAAAACTTTAATTCAATGTTTTGTCACACTAAATTTGTAATAAACAGGAAGTATCTTTAAAGGGATGTTCAAGGCTTGTAACGTTGTTCCTCAGCCGTTATGCTCAGATTCATATTGTCTGATGCACTTGAATGCCTCTCGGAATTTCAATATTACAACTAATTAGTCAGCCTATCATTCAACATTCGGTGACTTCGCTTATTTCATTCTAGCCAGCAGACCCTACTTACTGACGTGAATGTTTTCTCACTTCTCATGCCAGTTGTTTATATGCGCCGTGACGCTGTTTCGCGTGATTTCTCAATTGCTATGTATGGGGTCAAACATACCGTATTGTGCTTTGAGCAATTTTATTTTTCTTGGGAGGCTGTTTGTTATCACCATGTTTTGTGTTATTTTCAGTTTTCATTCGCCCAGTAGGAACGGATGCAATTTAATGCAGTATATATTATCTACGACATAAACGTGGATAATCCATTTCATCTGGAAACAAAGAACAAAAATTATGTAAGCCACACAAAAATTCTAACAGCTTAGGGAAGGTCATGCAACCAAACAGTTCTTATCAAACTTCAATCTCACTGCAGGTTATTTGATAAATTTATGTGGAAACGTTATTCCAAGGATTGTGTGGTTCTTGTAAATATCATACTGCAATTGCAATCTTTCCTGGCTTGGTTACTTGGGAAATCTAATTATCCATTCTAAATGTCCACTACAAGCTGCTTCTGTAACAAAAGTAATGTTGAGCTCTCCAATGGAGAGTAGTAGGAACGGCACTTGAATAATGTCTTTCTTTTTGGCTAAGATTAATTACATTCGAACATTCGTATATTTTGCTGACTCTTCTAGTTCTCCATTTCCATGAATAATTTTTCCAATATGAATAAAAATTGCTTGAACTAATGTATTTCTTGGTATCCAAGTTGCGCTGTCAGTCATTCAGTAAGTGATCGTCCAGTAATTTGTATCACAAACAAGATGTTCTGTCGAAGTGCCGCTAAAGACAGATTTGTTTGCAGACAGCCAAATCCTAACCATTCACTCATCACGAAATCTGGTTTCATGACGATGTATCCGAAAAAGAAGTGGCGACTAACTTCTCATCTTCTTCACACATTAGTCCTTTAAATGGGTTGCATTTAGTCATTTTTCATCTAGATAAACACTGCTACCGTCCGGGAAATTTTGTAGCATAATTCCTGATTTACTAGTCTTCTCCGGAACAAGAATGTAACATTCTTGGCTCGCTGGCAGCCAAAGGAAAGTTCCACATTACTGTCTCCTCGTTAGCAGCACCACTTCGCTTCCTTGTTTGCATCTTGGTGTCATTTTATTTGAAACAGACTGGGCAAAATATGGGCAGCGACATATAACTGTATTTACTAATCTTATACTCAAAGGATTCCTAGTTCAGTGATACCCCCAGGAATAGCTGTTTCAGCCAGTGTGGTTCGTTTGGTCATTTGAAATTACATTCTCTACCTCATTGGAGCTGTACCTGCAAACATATTAATGTCCGCAATTCATAGTATTTTAGGGTATCCTCTATTTAAACGTATTGCGTGTTACGAGTAATATAGCTGGTTAGTAGTCAACTACCATACCATTCACTTCCGTTCTGAAGAAATTCTGCTGTTACATGACTGGCTTTCACTACATTTTATCCTGTGTATGTGTGTGTGTATGACGTAACTGCTATTCTATCACTTCATGATAGTGATTTTATTTGATATGGCACAATAGTACAATATTATTTATCTACTAATGACACTTCGATCTTTGTACCAATATTGTTCTGTCAGTATTTTTAACTAGTTGTCGCTAATGTCATGCAAATCTTAAATCTTGAAATACAGATCTTAAAGGCATTTGTCGTAAGCCATTTAAAGCGGTTGACATTAGGAGTTAAATGTAGAATATTTTGAGAGGTAGGCAAGATCGACGGAGAATCTTATACACATACGGACTAGTTCAAGCGTCAACACCATACTGACTCAAAATAATTTAAAATGGTGCTCCAGTTTACTGACAGTTAAAATCTTACTGATAATTTTCATTTACTGGTAAATCCAAACTGGTGTATGCTATCAGCTCATTTAATCTGCTTTACGGCTTTTATAACCACGAGTCATTTAAATGATTCACATGACGTCCTACGTGCGTATCAGAACATTCATCTCTAGAATGCATCTCAACTTGTTTGTTGTGTCGCGGAAATGATTGAGGAAGAATCTACGAGTTGGGCTTTTAGAGTCTTCGGGTTTTCAATGCGTATTACACCTAGCTTCTTGTGATTAATTGCTGTGTTGTGTAAAGCCCAGCAGAACACTTAGTAAATGGATTCATACATGAAAAAAATTTGTCATAATTCTTAAACATATTTCACATACAATTAGTATTTGATCTGTCATGTCCCGCGTATCTCCGTCAATGGTCTTATGATTTAATCCACTTACTACTAAACAATAGTAGCTGTATGTCTATCAGGTTTCTTTGACTGGCATTAATTAAGTGTTGGTTATGATGTTTATTTCTAATTCAGTTGAATGTTTCTTGTTAAGAAGGGTTTAGTCACACTTTCTTCTGTATTCTTAGCCGCTTTTTTGTATCGCTTTAGTTCCCTAAAAACCACAGATGTCTGCACATTGGTTTTTTCTGTAAATTATGAAAACTGTCATCACTTCTGCCCATGTATATATGTATATATACATATGGTTTTTTTCTCTCTCTAACTTTAGTGGTTTTATTTTAGCTTTGTATCGTGCGCAATGCTTGTTGATCCTTATATTCAGGATGCAGAGATTCAAGCTTGTTGCTCATGCCTAGGATTTCGTGAGGGTGACACTTACAAAGTTGATTCAGATGCTGAAGGTTAATGGAATTGTTAATGTTTACAATTGTAGCTGCCATTCGATCTTTGTTACGTTACTTACGATATGAAAATGCTGAATGCAATGTACGACGGGAATTAGGTCAACTTCGCATTGTATCAAGTGATCTCATACCACTCGTTCGTTGTTGTAGCGAGAACAAAATACTATTTGAGTTGGTTATTCGTCTTCTTATGAATTTGACTCAACCTGCCATCATATGTTTCCGTCAGGAGATACCAAAAGATCGCGATCACTACAGTGCTTTTCTGCAAGTCGATGATCTTTTGAAATCTTACAAAAAGGTGGGTAGTGTCGCATATATGTATAAATAAGACTCTAGGACTTTGCAGATGAAGAATTCTTTCGAGTACTGGGCAATGTGGTGGGGATTATGCTAGACAAGGTAAGATGTTTTCGGTTTTACCCATTATTTCTTGAGGCTAAAAAGGAACCATAATTCCTTAGTGGTGCCACTTTATTTAATTAGATTGAATAGGTTGGTGAATATATGTATGTTGGATATTTGCAACTTTCCTCAATTATTGGTGTCAGATATAGCTTCCTTCCATGACGGTGTTTGTTGTTTTTGACATTTAGAGTAACTTTTTCTGTCTTAATCCTAGTGACAAACAAAATAACGTATAATAAAGTAAGGAAGATAGACATTTCTGGAAGTAGTGAGAACAGATTAGTCACACTAAGTCAGTTCTAGATAACTAACTGCACACTGAGATAAAACATTTATTAAATGACTTGTGATTGAGATAAATATAAAAGTTCAGCAACTAAAAACTTTGTCGATGGTGGTAATGTGTAATTAGCCTTGGTTGCTGGTGGACTGCATCATGCACCAGACCGTGGAGAGGTAATAGACGGGCATATGTTGAACTGACATCGAGATCCTTAAAGATTTGGATTTCGCGAATTATTTATATCTTGTGTTTCACAAACATTAGAATTGACAAGAGAAAACCAAGAAGTTGACAGAAAAGGTAGCAAAGACAGGACTTCAAGAGAACATAGATAATAGAGAGATGGTGAAGATACCCAACTAAAAACAACAATTGTCAATGACCAACGAAGAAAGAGGTCTCAGTGAACTCGTGTCCTTCACTTAAATGAGGAGAATTATTTTAACTACATGTGGCAGGGATGAGGATATCAAAGTCAGGATCGGGAGAGCAAGAAAAGTGTTCATTTCTCTGAAATCACTGTGGATATTTACACCTAACACAAAGAACAAAATCCGAATTCGTAACACTGCTGTCAAGTTAGTGCTTCCATATGAGTCAGGGACTTGCCGCGCGCATCACCGAAAACATTACTAACAGACCGCAGATCCTTATTAATACCAACCGCCTATACCCTTCAATTAACACACGAGGCCATCATCCAGATTCCGAAACTATTTGCTTTGCCTAATTGTTTCTTATTATGCATATTTTCATCCACTGAAGTTTCATCCCGTTTATTTTTACTACTTTTATGTTTTCTTTCTCTAAATGTTGTAACCTGATGCAGGGTTTTATTTCGATAAGTCAGTCGACCCTTAAATGTGCGAATGAGACTTGTTTTAATTTTCCTTTTTTCTCGATCTTTAGTCCCTTAGTAGATCCCTTCTATTTCCTTCCTTTTGTTCACTGTTCTGTTTGGGAGACAGAGAGCGTACCATCAATGTGGAACGAAGCCATTATCGTCCCCATCTTTAAAAAGGGTCGACGTAATTCGTGTGACAACCATGGGGGTATCAGTCTGTTACTAGTTGCGTCTAAAAAAATCGCACTTAATCAGTTGGCGATCAGTGTCTGTAAGTATGGTATGTGCTTTGCACCATCTAAGTGCAAAGTACTGTTACAAGATTGGCAGGAGCCTGTACCTGCATTCACTCTTGCGGGTGAACCGCTTGAAGTTGTCGATAAGTTTGTGTACCTAGGTAGTTGTGTGAGTGTTGGCGGAGGGGTGACGGATGAGATTTCCAACCGTATAATGAAAGCTAGGGTGGCATACATCAACTTGAGCCACCTCTGGCGCCGTCGCGACGTTAGCCTGGCTGTCAAAGGTCGGGTATACAATGCTTCGGTGCAGGCTGCGCTGCTCTACGCCTGTGAAACCTGGCCTCTCCGAGCTGAGGATGTGAGGCGACTCTGCGTGTTCGATCACCGCTGTCTCCGCAGGATTGCTTGCGTTCGATGGCATCATCGCGTGAGTAATTCTGAGGTTCGGCGGCGTGTGTTTGAACACAGTGGAGATCACCATTCATTGAATGTCGTCATCTGGAAACACCGGCTCCGGTGGCTTGGACATGTGCTGCGAATGTCACCCCAGAGGCTTCCGTACAGGTCTCTGTTCGCTAGCCCTGGGACGGGATGGAAAAGGCGGAGAGGTGGTCAGCCCATGACGTGGCGTCGTGGGATGAAGGATTTCTGTGCTAGATTAGCATCGGTTGGTGTGTCACGACTCCCTGGTTGGGGTCTGAGAGATAGCTCAAATCGATGGCTCGAAACGTTATCGGATATGGCCAAGAATCGTAATCAATGGCGAATGTGTTGCGATTTCCTTCTTTCTTCCATTCCCGATGATAGTTAACGAACACTGTTTGAACCTGTTAAGAATGAGTGTTTTCCTTCCAGATGAAGTTCTTTATTCGTTCTCTACTTATATATATATATATTTTCTTTTCCTGCCTTCCTTCCTTTTTTTTTCATCTATGTTGTTTTATTATTATTGTGTGGCGCATCCTTCTTGGTGCCATATTGTACCAAGTTCTAATGCGTTTAAATAAATAAATAATAAATAATCACTGCTTACCAGATGTCAGCTGTCTCTTTAGCATATCCTAATTATTTGTATTTAATCTGTATTATATTAGCAATTTTCATATTTCTAAGCTGATACTTTATTTTGTTTGCTAACATATCCTGTGAGAAATTATTACTATGGTTGACTGACTGAGTTTAAAACGCAGAATTTAAACAGAAGTGCAGCCGTTCAAGTCGCCATATAGTTTACAAAGATAGAGTCCACTGGAAGTCTAATGAACGGGGATGTATGGAAGAAATGAAAGCAACGTAGGGAATATTGAGGATGGAATAGATCTACGAATTTATAAAGTGAGTGTGACTCCGTTATTGAGACCAGTTTTGAACCATGTCACAATCAGTCTCGATCCGTAGCGTCTCAAGGATCCAGGTCAGAAAGCCTACACTTCTATACGTGACTCAAACTAACAGTCAGAGACTTCATTGGTTAATTTCACTTTATTGTTTGACCACCACTAACTCTTTTCCAACTTAATATTATGTCAGCTAACATCTGTCGACGAACAAAGCGTTGCCTTAGCATACGTAACAAGTGTTATAGCCATCTAAACTGATGCAGTTTCACAATCTCATAAATTAACCTTCCTTCCTTAACTAATACAACTTCCAACCTCATGGTTACCTACCATATAATACCATCCAGCACGAGAGATTGAAGACAAACACCTATGAACAAAGACAACTAAGCTCTTCAGGTCTTCTTCCAACGACCATATCTCAGCTGTGGCGAACCGGGCGCTCTGCTGTAAATACTGCACATGTCCTTTGATCAGTAGCCTGATAACACTCATACGCCAGAGATTA
The DNA here is from genome assembly GCA_944472155.2 of Trichobilharzia szidati. Taxonomy (NCBI): domain Eukaryota; kingdom Metazoa; phylum Platyhelminthes; class Trematoda; order Strigeidida; family Schistosomatidae; genus Trichobilharzia; species Trichobilharzia szidati. The sequence goes on along the minus strand of OX235279.1, from coordinate 93,571,934 downwards.
TAGAAGTTAGAAAATGGCACAAGCGTCTTTTATATCCTTGCTGACATTTCGTGAAAAACCAGTCCATTGAAAATGATGCAACTTCCAAAATAAGTGAAGTGGTCAGCGCACCTTTAATTACTTCACTGTTGTCAGAGTTTGAGCAGCACTAGGACCAATTTTTGGGTAATATTGACAAGTGACTTTCCGAATACCTGTGACCTTATAAACCTTAGCTTGGAAAAGGGATACTCAGTTGCTTACTAATGATGTATGTAGCATAAACCAAAAATATCCAGGTTGTTTGTATTTTCATCGTTACTTTAATGCAGGGTTTCCAGTTATTCATATTGCTTGTTAACTTAATTTGTGCTTATTGGTTAGATTTTGGTGTAAACGTATACCATTGCTTAGTTTAGCACTGGACAGACAGAATCTCTGTTTAAAACTGAACTATTCATAGGATGTACTCGAAAAACGTATAATGGGAAGCAGTACCCTGTCACAAGGTTACTTACCGGTTTATTGTGTATGAAGTCCATAGTGAAAACACTGGGATCGAGCAGCAAGTTTATCACAGAGTTGATCAAGTCTGGTAGGGGTTAAAATTTTGAAGTAATTTGACCCTCCCTTATTACCATATAGGGCAGTTAACTGCATGTAATTATGGAGTCATATCAAAAAATGTAACTACATGCAGTATGGTATATTCTATCGGTGCTAGCCGTGGTAAGCTGCTAATAGACATTTTACTGGTGAAATTTATTTATCCTCTTGAGTAAAGTGACATTTTTAATTTAAAGTATCTCTGATTTTAATGTCTAATCTGCTGTAGAGGTGTTTACGAGAAGCAAATTCAATATCATGCGGTCTTTTGACTTTGCAGAGATGGTTTTATAGCTTAGTATTCCAATTTTACGATTAAATTAACGATTAATTAGTGCTAGTGCTGAACTTAATAGCATCTTCTCATGCTGATCTATTTGTTGCTGAACATTCAGTCCAATGGTGGTAATCATTAGTTTCACTTGATACGTGGTATTTAGCTTTATCGGCACATTACTGCTGTTACTTAGTAGTTATCTTTATATTATCAACTACAACGTGTTCTTTTTTTGAAAATCATAATTAATTGGCATCCACATTATATGTTCATTTGCAGAATTGGGAAGAAAGAAGTGAAGAAGACCGCCTTCTTATTGAGCGTATATTGATTTTAGTGCGTAATATACTGCATATAACTCCTGATATCACTAATGAACGGGTAAATGGAATTGTCTCATTCGTAAAAGCTATTTTAGCGCACTGATGAAGATGTTTCTGTCCACGATCAAATTTTATGGGCAATGCATTTATCCGGTTGGGATGAATTGCTACTATTTTTGGGAAATTCTGAAGATGAACAAATGTTTGCTTTCCATACTCTTGAAATTATATCGTTAATGTTGAGAGAACAGGTAAGGTTTGAACAAATCTCTTCTGAAATAATGAAGAATTTTTGTTCAGAATGAGGATAACATTTTTCGTTACCTTTCGATCTTTCGGTGTTCGTTCGTGGAAGTTTCACCACCAGGCTCTGTGACAACTTGAGCACTAACCTCATTGAGGAAGCCTCAAAATAAAACGTCCACAGCTGAACACCAAAGCTTGGAAAACACTAAATACTCCTGTCTCCTTTGTTTATTTTCCCAGTAAGAGAATTTATATCTTTATCACGATGGGTGAAATTCATTAATTCTATACACTTATTTCCCTTAATGAACTCGAACAAAGAAAGAAGGACAAATTGAGCAGGACAAAATGATGTTATTAGCTAGATGTGAAATGGCGTTTTAACTGTTCAGTTTTTCACGTTCTACGAGGGTTCAGTACGTCGTGTAGTCTGCTACACCGAATTACACAAAAATAATGTGAACAATATCTACACAGTAGATTATCATGTGTGTGTGAACTTACCTAACTGGACCTGTCTTAGAAAATACTATCAGTTTGTGTCTACTAAAACAACAACAAAATGTGTTCAGATATTGGAACCTTCTACAAACGCGATCACTAGGTTAAGTTTCTACCTATGCATTATAAGTGTAAACGTTTTCCTTCGTTAAAATGCAATAAACATCAGTTACCTTTGGCAAAAAGACTCATGTGACATCTGTATATACTTTCGCAGATTCATTAGCTTACTGAATATAATACTCTGTCTTCTACGTTTGACAGGAGCGAATCGTGTGCTTAATACCCCAATTTTTCTGCTCAAAGTATTGATAAGACTGTATCATATCAGTGTCTTCACCTAGGAGGATTATATCACTCCCATAATCTAGGCCCACAAAACTGTTCCCTAATAACCAGTCAATCCCTAAGTCGCTAGAGTCATTCACCATCAACTCAATTAGTACATCTGTGATGAAGTTAAACAAAAATGGGGACATTGGGCAACCCTTACGAACACCGAAGGCTGTCCTTACTCCATAAGCTTTGACACAGCTGCCGAACTCCGAGTAGAGTGCATTGACTAATGCAGTATGCTTTCTGGACACTGTCCACGGCCAAACACTGCCAGAGCACTCGCCAGTCGATGAAATCAAACGTTACATTAAAGTCCAGAAATGCTGTAAGCGTTAGACACCGGTAATTGTGTCTATTTTCCAGAATCTGTGGGAGGGTGAATACATGATCCATGCACCCTCTTCCTGGTCCAAATTCTAACTGGTTTACTTGTCCTGAGCTCAGTCGGTGTGTGATTGTGGGATATAGAACTTGCGATACTATATTAATCAGTCTCTTCCTCCTGCGATTATCTCAGGAAGACTTGTCTCCCTTCATGTGAATTGGGATAATCAAGGGTGCACACCAGTATAACGGAGCGATTCCTGATTCTCAGACAGTGCACAGTACCTTAGTTAACCCTAGAAGCTGTTTGTCATCACTAACCTAAATACTTCCTGAGTCCTTCCATCAGGTCCTGCTGCTTTTCCCTGTTTCACGTTAGAGACAGGTTTTGTAAGCTGAATTACAGATGAAGGACGGACGTCGACATCCCATCCAGGTAGGTGTTGGATGATGGGCAAGTTGATTGTGGGTGTAGGTGTGTAGGCCAGTTAAACTGCTACACAAAATGTTGCTTCCAACGTTCTAGCTGTCCATCATGAGAGCTAATTAGACCGCCAATTTTCTAGGATATTGTCTCGCTCGTTATTTTCCCTATATCACCTGTTAACTTAATAATCGTAAAATGGCTGTGTGGCGTTACCTATCGCTGGTGTTTCGTATCTCTTTGGCATTCGTTGCCCACCCGTGTTCACGGTCGTTTAAAAATCTTTTTGTCAGTGTGCGTTTAAGCAGCTTTTTGATCGTCATCACGTTTGCAGCCCGCCGAAATCAGTGTCCCTCTGTCTTTCAGATGGGATGAAGCAGCATAAATCCGCTGGCATTTACTAATCTTTGGTTTTAGGTTATCAAGATCCTTCACCACTATTCCTGCAGCTGACTAAATATGCCGGGCTTCGTTAAGATTGGTCCTGCCGTCAATCTCAGATGCACATTTTGGTATTACTTCCTCTTGTACAGATTAAATGTCTTCAACAAGTTAGGGGCGTATTGGCTTAACTGCTGTGTGTTTTCCGATTCCTTGCAGTAGTAGGCATAAAAGTGCACGGACTAGGGAGTTATCGGAGTCTATGCAAGTGTCCAAGAAGTAGCAGCAGTATTCCAGCAGCTTTTGCCGTCGACAGCTTATCGCTATGTAAATTTTGTGTTCGTCATTGATTTTGAAGGTGTAGATCGTCAGGTTAGGAGATGCCTCTCCTTCTGTTTAAAGTTACTGCTGACTAGAAAAAAATGATAGTGGGATAATAATTGTAGAAGACGATCACCATTGTCAATACATCGACTTGGGACTCCCCAGGTTCCATTAATATACTTTTCTGACTGGCTCAATCTCCACACTTACTAAAATGATTACATATGAAGGTTTCGCTTTAGACAGCAGACTAGACAGCTTTTGATAGAACTCATGGTTTAATTCGTCTGAACTTCAGTTGGTCGGAACGTAATAAGAGATTATAAAAAGATGTTGTCAAGTATGACAATCTCTCCTTTTTCCCACCAAGGAGCTGTTCAGCAGTACAGCACACATACAACTATCTGCTACGATCAAGTCAAGTAGAAATTTTTTCCCTGGTACTGAGTGCTATTCGTGATTTTGTAACTGTACGTGAACTAGCTGAAGCATTTCGTTTCGTGAATTTTGCAGATTCACCCTATTGGTCAGGAGGAGGTTATGTGGCTCAACTTAACCTTGTAGATAACTTTGTAGAATAATTTACGATGAGCTAAGCCACCTGACTCAAAAAGGCTTTTATAAATAGAAGACGTTATCACTCTGTGTTCATATATCACTAGAATAACCGGGTAGCGTTGAGCTACACGTTCCTGGATAACTTGCTTACAACGTCTAGTGTAGTCAGTTCCACAGTAGTAAGTAAAAAAAGTAGGGGTGGAAGTAGGCGGTAATTTATCCTTCATGTGTATCTGAATCATACTTTGGCTCGAGAACGTCAGGTGTTAGCCGCCGGTATAGAAAATACGTTTGACACACTTAGACGGATAACTTTTAAGTACTTTGACAGCGGTGTCACTTTCTAATGTGAAGCCCATAGGTAGTATTTTTTTCGGCACTGTGATTTCGTTAGGAGTCCTTCGATAATATTCATTGTTGATGAGCGTTGTATGAGGATATTCGAGCTCTTTGCGAACCGTATCCTTATAAGTGATTTTCGGAACTCTAGTATGTACAGAATAAATAAGATTTCTCCTTCTTCCCAGAGGTACCCGACTGCTGAAGTTAGTTTACTGTTCTGTAAAGATTGGTTTTTGGCATATCAACTTATACAATGAGCCATCATCTCTCCTGTTCAAGTAACATTTAGGAGGTGAAAGGTAGGATTTTATTCTTCTTAGATGGGTGGCCACAGTTAAATCATTTGAAGAGTTCACCAGTTGAGCAGTTTTCACCACAAACAATAAAAGTGCAGCCAAATATATCTTTTATACAAATGAAGACCAGAGACAATCTCTCTCAGTCGACCATTCTCTAAAATCATCTGGGAGAAGCCCTAAAAAATATCCTACGGCAACTCAACCCTTTTGTTATAAATCACATCATTAAATCCAAATCGCACTTTCAACTTAACCGTCATACTCCTAATTTGACTAACCCCACCGAAATATCTTCCAGAACTAGAGAATAATATCTCCCAGCGTGTTCACTTCTCATATGAATTAACAAAGAACAAACGTGGTTTGTTTGAGGTTTATGTATCTGACGTGCTAAGGAAATCATCCGGAGATGTAATAATTAAGCTGCTAATGGTTTGCGAAGCAACCCAGTCACACGTGAAGTTCTCTGATTCATCTAATAAAAGCGTGTCTTTATTTACTCCAGTATGTTTCTTTGATGATCTGCATATATAAATTGTTTCTCTTGATCTTAAGTTCAGTGCTATTTCGTCTAGAATTGATAAGCTAGGTACAAAGGTGCAGTCTGAGAATCTTATCACACAAACATTCAATTTACTCTTAGGATCCATTAAAGACCTTGAAGAATTAAAATTCACATTACTGCATTGTTACTACCAACGTATGAAAGCTCAGTGTAAACAATCAAAAGTGATAATGAAAGAGCGCAAAATCCAATTGTATCAGCTAATAAGAAAAAAAAACATATCTTTGTTGGTAGTGACAATGTGCTATTGTTTTCCCAAATGCATGGATAAATCAATATATTTCGTTGGATCATGTAACTGTTGAAAGTCTTTGCAGGTAGAAAGACACTGGTTGGTTGTTCAGGAGAATAAGCCGAAGTTCATCATGGGTCAGATTGATATAGTGGTTTGAAATTGACTTAAACCTAAGAATAAGATGACATTCCGTTTAGTTGCAAACAAGCGCTACGCGGGAAAGCTTAATTTTTTGGTGAATTTTACTTTTCAGTAAGAAAGTCCGAATACAAATTTTCTAAAATGAATTAAAATAAAGAAATAATAACACGCAGAGCAGAATTAAAACAAAGTATACACGTTTTATCCTGCTCCATTTTTTTACTGCTATGTTCATGTTCAGTAAATATTTCCTCTGAATCATAAGTATTTGTTGAGAATATTTGTAAGTATTGTGTGAAATGTGTTGTATGAACCTCTCAAGTGATTCTCTATTGTTTAATTTTCAAATCCTAATCTCTATAAGCAACCTAAAAATAACTATTTTTTTTATATCCTTTTCTAAGACTCCTGAGCTTCTCGCCTTTGCTGGAAATGCTGCAGAAAATCAGTCTGAGTTAAATGCACAGAGAGAGTAGGTTTCAGTTAGTTCAATTACGAGCTAGTTGTTTAGGCTTATCGAAAGATTGAAAATTCGAAACGATACCGAACGAAAAAACTTTTTGTACGGCTGTAATTTAAGGTAAGTATTGAATGTTGCTTTCACTTATCTGTTCACTTAAATACAGCTGTTGTGCTCTCCACTTTTATTTCATATCAAATAATTAATCTTATGGTTTATTTATATCTTATTGTATGGATGGAGACAAAGAGTCTAATGGGTTATTTGCTTCAAGTATTTAGGAAGCCAATTTTCATCATTTTTGGCATCGGTGAGATATTCAGTAATACATCAAAGGGCAGATATGCTGTGTAGTTTGTTCTATTCTTTTTTAAGATTGTAACCTGGTTTCTAAAGACAGCAGACACAAAAAGATGAGATGGGTTCTAACGGTAGGTGTCTTTGGCATCCGAACTACACATCTAATGAGAGAAATTTAAGGATCTAGTAGCTGATAAAGAAGTGAATGTAACTGAATTGCTGAGAATCAACCATCTCCAGTTGTCAGTTTTTATCATCTGTACATAATTTCATCCCAGAGTCAAGGACTTCATGGATTGGTGCCATGTTTCCATCTAACCGTTCACAACTCTTTTCCAACCCATTGATGTATCAGTTAACATGGTCCGTCAAGCAAGGCAATGGCTCGGTACAGATATAACACCTTTTGTAGCCAACTGAATCAATGCAGCGGCACAATCTTACTGATTAGCTTTACGTCCTTACATAACATTTTACGTTTAAACCTAATACTACTAGCTGTATTGTACCATTTAATACAAGAGATAGAGCTCAGACACCTATAGTAATAGATAACTAGCTTTTTTAGGTCTTCTACTTTCAACGACCATGTCTCACAACTGTGAAGAAAGACTGGGCGAACTGCTGTAACTAGTACATACGTCATTTGATTAGTAGCCGGACATTACGTCTACTCCAGATATGACGGAAGTTAGCAAATGCCACTAGGGAATACCTGGCGAAAACCACTGGTCATCACTTCAGATGACAACTCACCATAAGGTCTTGCATGACTATGTGAGTCCGACTAGTGTTGCGATTCGTGTCGTATGCTTTCTCGGACCCCCCCTCAAGGCCACAACATCTCTGGGCTGCCGAAATGATAGGCATTGAACGCCGGAAAGTATACTTGGGCACTTATATATCAATGATGCCGGAAAGTATACTTATATACCGGGATCTGTCAAAGTGCGAATATGTGATCAACACACCTTCGTCTCCTTCTAAAGTCTGCTGGTTATCACGTGTTTGTGTTTCCTCAGTACCGCTTAGTCTAAGCGTAGTTGTTGAACCTTATATTTTAGACACTATGTTAGTCAAGTTAATCTTCCTACAAACATGTCAAGAAGACATATCATCCACATAATCAGTGACTTAAAACAATCAGTGGTGATCTCAACTTCCCACACATAACGTAATGCTTTAGTTAACCCCGACTATAATTGATCATTATCTTTAAACACCTCAGGGGCATCTCTCCAGGTCCTTTTGCTTTACTTCGGAGCCTACACATGTGTTCCATAAGAAGCGACTATCTACTGATAGCTTGTAGCTAGGTGATATATTTCCCTTCATCGTCCTTTTGATGTTACAAGTAGCCGGGTGAGATAATATCTGTTCTTATTCGTTAATAAAATCATTTTATTCGGTCTGTCTGTCTGTTTTCGACAGAACTTTGCACCGATATATATATATATGTATATAATTTTATTGGGTAAAACAATGTGACACAGTGTTAGATGTTTACTGATGAATAAATAATACTATACTAGTGTGTTTTAATAACAACCGTTGTGAGTTCATCAATATGGGACTCCCCAGGTTCCATCAGTATACTTTTCTGACTGGCTCAACCTCCACACTTGAGCGTTGAAGCCACTTACTGAAGTGATTACATATGAAGGTTTCTCTTTAGACAGCAGACTAGACAGCTTTTGATAGAACTCATGGTTTAATTCGTCTGAACTTCAGTTGGTCGGAACGTAATAGGTGTCATATTTACTTTTAAATTGTTTTTTTCTTATTGTTAATGGACTTACATAGTCAATTTTTATTGAATCATAAATTCACTTATTCTGTTGACAAAATACTATCATCAAACATAAAAATATTGATACAATTTTCATGATTTGGGTTGCTTTTGAAAAATACCATGTGAGATTGTGGTTACACTGTGTCATTTTGTTTTCCGTATTCTTCTCCGCAGATATGCCCGATTCGGTGGTGCCTTTGAGTTGGGTAACACACCGTCCTTGAGTGAACGACCACTTATTTACCACCACGACATTACACATACAGCCAGAATGACGGCATCAGGCGATAACAATTTAGATAATACAAAACAAGTGGAAGATAGTGTTCATATTGTTCAGTTGGATATAGGGAAAAGAAAATTTCGCAAACCTAAAAATCGTAAACCTTTAGTTGACCGATCAGTGCACAGGCGTTCAATTTTGGCTGTGCAGTTATATCTTCAGGTGAGGAATTAGAAGTTTAAGATCAACGTTTTAATGGTATTATTATACTCATTCATTCCTTTTCATTATGTTGATGTATGTTACAAAAACGGTTACCTTTTTTCAGAAGAAAGTAGTTATATTACTGAATGTTCATCATTTCTAAAATTCTCATTCATATGCATTTGATACCCGTCCTCATTGTAAAAAGTGAACTGTGACTCATTTACCCTACCACTCATCGTCTAGGGCACTACTGAGTATTAACGTGTTTATTTCAAGACAGATTTGGTCGGGAATCTAAACCTCTGAAGCAACCACGAGGAACAAACAACAACCTACTATTTTGCGTAGCGTATACTAAGAACCGTTCCAATGGTAGAGTGAGCACTGGATTGTAATCCTGTGTCATATAACTTTAAACTCTGCCACTTCGCAACATGGTACCACTGTTGTCTAATATCACCGGTATGTGTTCTCGGACCTGATCTGGTTAGTAAAATGTTTTCATTAGAAATTAGGAAAACTCATCTCGGAGCTAGTTACAATTAAGCAGTAAAATCATACGTGATCACCTGGTGTAGTTATGTTCTCTGAGTTGGATGGTTTAGTTGCGAAGCTTTCCTCGTGTTACTAGACAAAATCCTTAGTGCGCACTGTCGTAGTTTAAGGACAGTGTCACCAGCAAGGATACACAGTCATTATGCCTCATATCTAATTAATTAAACTGGTGTAATTTTCGTGGCTTGTTTTTAGAAGTAGTGTAATGCGCTAGTGAATTATATCTTATAAAATTAAGCTTATGATGGACAAAAAGTTGTGAAATGTCAAATAAGGTTTGAGATCAAATGAAACTTCATCGCTTAAGAATTGAAACGAATGCTTTTAGCGACATGCTAATATTGTTAATTTTACTATTGCTGGTGATTTTAATATTAGTTGTGACTATTTCCAGTATTATTACAATTCAAATCCTACTATCTTATTTACTCTTAAAACGAAAAACTCCAGAGATTCTGTTGGCAGTTTCTGAAGTTCTGTTATAATCCAATCATGCGCGCTGTCCAAGCCGGTTTAACTCGTCAAGCTGCTCAAGAGAACGATGAAACATATTTCCTTTGGACAATGCGATTCTTCATGGCTTTCTGTCGGCTTTATCGATTCCGTTCAGACTACATAAGGTATGCATTGTCTGAAAAATAAGTAAAATATATTTGTAATATATACTAATAATCCACCGATTTTTCAGGCGGCTGAAATTGAGCAACTCTCAGTGGAGGTAGAACTCATAGACTCAAGCACTTAATTTCCAGTCAGCGTGTCTTGCACTAAATATGCATTCTGCCTAGATCAATCTAGTAGACGAGATGATATCATAAGTTCGCAATCCAGGTGTAGTTGATACTTCAGTAAATGGTAAAACCTGTACTGAATGGAGCAGTTAAAAAAAATTAATCTTCTGTTTCTTCTAATTTACTGTCACTTTTACCAGTAGGTCGATTCTAAAAAAGTCTTTTTTGTAATCAAGTCCAGCAAATAATTGAACAGCCACGATGGTATAGATGAAAGGTTTAAAGTATTTCTTTATTGTCTTTCTAAGGTAACAGTAAACGTTTGTTTTTAACATAATGGAAATCCAAATAGTGAACTGCTAGAAAAATATTTTTTTTCTGGGTTATTTCTCATAGTAATGTAATTGTGACATATAAGAGATATTTGTTAAATATTTACTGACGTGTTCGTGCAGTTTAGTAGTAATAAGAATTGGTGGGAAGTTGGCGGGGCATTTGTTAAACAGACGTGTTAGAATCTATAAATTTCCTGTTGGTTTACTCATCTTTTGGCACACGATAGCAGTAAGAGAATGCTCATACTAAAAAAGTGGTAACCTCTATCGATATTTTTGATGGAAATTATCAACTTACAATGAACAGCTAATGCATTCACTAAAGATTTAAATAATGAGATCAAACAAATAAAGGAGATATTACTAGTGAATAACTAACCAACAGAACTTATTCCGAATTATGTAATGAACCATAGAAAAACAAAGACTACCAATAAAAGTGACGAAAATAACGAAGATCATATAAAATTCAAAGCCCCCGTAGTACTGCCGTATGAAGAAGGAACGTCAGAGACCATACGTAGAACTGTCAATGACGCTGGAATTTGGGTGGCATTTAAACCGACCAACTCTCTCAGAGATAAACTTTTTCAGCTTAAGGATCGAATGGATTTGGTTAAGAAAAATAATATAATTTACCAGATACCATGTAATAACTGTGAGGCCACTTACATAGGTTAAACTAGTAGATCGGGGTCAACTAGATTATTGTAACATAAAAATTGTCTAGACCTAGAATGATTGACCCTGGTAAGTTCAATAACCTAGAAGAAAGCTCAGCCATTGCACAGCATTCACTTGCATTTAATCGCGAAATAGGGTGGGTGGGACAGGGTGAGAGTACTAAACATTAATGTAGTTAGGTGGAGAGAGAGAGAGAGAGAGAGAGCGATGTTGGTCACTGAAGCTGTGTTTATCGATTCGATACCGCACATGTGCAATCGGAATGATGCAACGCCTCTGCCGGAGATATGGATAGTGGCAACAAACAACAAAGGGAAGTTGTAGAGACAGAAAGAAAGGAAATACATATAAGACAAATTGTGAAACCGTGTGACTAAAATTGATATGATTATGAGCAACAGTAACTTATACTCGAAACGTCATGCATTTGTTAATACTGCATCACTGTGTGATACTTAAACATAAACTTATCTAATATGGAATTACATTCTACCACAGTGGCCAAGTTCTACACTTACATTAAAGCCTACTGCTTATCAGATTAATATTGTTTTATTTTGTGTCTTAAGAATCCGTTTCTGGAATATCTAAATGCTGAAATGCTTTTCATTTGTATTCCGATTATGAAGATCATAATCCGTATTTTTATAGAAAAATATTGTTAGGAGATTGCTAATTTCCCATCGATATATTTAGATGCTGATAAGATTTCTCTTTTCTTAGGGAAGCTTTCTCTGATTTACACAGATTAATATTTAAAGAAATTATTGTGGAAATATGTTTTGTGATTAATTATAATGAGTTACTTTTATCTTAAATTATGACAATACTTAGTGAAACATTTCATTCAATATTGTCATATAGATTAAACTGACTTTTAACTGGATTTCATATTATTATCTTAAGAGTTACATATTGTTTTTCCCAGTGAAACTCTTACTGTTTCAATTTTCCATTGGATATATGACCAAGTGATGAATTATCGAGAAAATTTATCTATGAATAGACGTGGTGGTGCTTCCAATCAACGCGCAATGCAAGCAGCTCGGCGCTTAGAACTTGCTGTATCATCTTATAGAGAATTCTTAAACTGTTTAAATCGTATGCTGGATGTAACTGCAACAGATAGAACTGTTCAACCAGAAAGTGAAGAAACACCAGAGGATATTGAAGAACGTTTACGTCTACAAGCCAGTGTTGCTGAATCGATAGGGGGTATGTAAACATATAATCACTTTCATCGGATGAATCACTTAAATTTGTAAAATATATTAAATCACATAATTAATACAGAGATTTCTCTTTATTAAAAAAGCTAGTATTGGTTGGATATTTCACGGAGAGAACTGCAGTTCATAGTCAGGCAAAGGCATTCATGAACTCGCAACTGCCGTTTATAAGGGTCCAGCTAACAATATTAGTGTCCTTACATTTAAATTAAGGTGTAGCTGGTTGGTTCAAATATTTGGCTTTCAAGTTTCTGCAACCATTCTGTATTTCATTTCACAGGTGTTACTTATCTGCATTTTCGAGTGCACACCGCTTGAAAACTACTCGTCTATCATTGCGATTATATATTTTTTCTTTTTTAAAGGCAACGTATTCCACGTTTCTGAATATCAAGAAGTATTTCCTATCCTTCTCAGGGACTACAATGAAATATTTATGTCAAAGTATGTGCTTTTTTGGTAATTTCACATGAATTCATTCTCTTGAATATGCATAAAACCCCGGTTTCCCACTACGTATGTATTAAATTGAATTGTGATCTGAATTTACCTGTTTTACCATTTTGAATATCAGACAATTGTATTTTCAGGTTAGACCACGGATTGATATCAGTTAGGGAACCAGTGAGAACCAGGAGGTATTGGATAGCTGTTTCGTCCTAGTTTGGGACCCATCGGCAGTACGCACTCACTGGGTCTCGTACCCAGGACCTTCCAGTTACAAGGTCAGCGACTAGGACCCTATTCAATCGCCCATGAATTCTAACTTCTATCAATCTGTGGTCTAACCTCAAACAAATAGGATCCCTACAAACTAATTCTTGAAAATTCTATTTTCATGATTTCACGCTGAGTCCGATTTTTAGTGGAGTTTTTGATGTCTGTTCTTTATTTACTAAGGTATTTTAACTATTTCGAAATATCATCATTTTTTCTTAGGGATTACCTACGAGATTTGGTTGAAGGCTCTCATTTGTTCATAACCTTACTGGCTAAAAAGTTTTGTATTAATGGAAAAAAACTCATAGTAAAACGAAAACGCCTCAGAAGAAGGAAACGTCAATCAAGGCCGAAAAAGAAGTCCAGTGGTGTAAGAAATATTTCAAATCAAGAACCAGAAGCAGTTAGAGTCAAACGCCTTGAACAACAGTGGTCCGGTCAATTAGAAGGCCCCCTCATACAGCTATTACTTGGTTCTGCATCAGAAGACAATGAACATAATGAAAGTGACAATGATATGAATGATACGAGACTTTTCGATGCGTCTACGGGTAATAGTGAAGGTCAACAGTTGAAGTCAGCTATTCGTCGGGTCAAAGCTGCTTTATTTGCAGGTTCAGCCAAGACTGCTCTAGCAATGGCTAGAAGAATGTGGCGTCTTTGGCCAGAAGTTGCTCCAATTTCAGTTGAAGAAGATAACCCAGTTGTTGATGCTGGACGGGCTGCTGGATTACCTCCTGAATGCCTAAATGTACTCGGTGCCTTACGGCAAATTCATGTGACAGAATTAGGTGAGTTATCAAAAATATCGTTATGTGATGATTTCAGTTTTCATTATCGTAACTCTCACTAGATTTTATATATATCCAAACCAAGTTCACTTTTAACAGTTTATTATTCTTTCATTTTCTTCGTATTTGTTGCGTATAGTTGGTATTATAAACGATCAGTGTTAAGGATCTAAGTATTTTGATGACGATGTCTTCTATTTCCCAAATTTTAGAAGAGGAGGAGGAAGCAGAAGAGGCAGGTGATGAATCTTCATTGGATGGTAGTGATGATGACCTTTACAACGAAGAACTTGGTATTGATGATTCTAATGACGAACAATTAGTTACGCGTGAGGAAGAAGTAGTACTTGACTTTAGGACATTTCTCTTGAAATTCACACATCCACATGTTATACATGCGTACACGTAAGTTTCCATTTGCTTTACCGTAAATCTCGCTACCTCAACTTTTATGCTTTTCCAAGTTGTAGTAATTAAAAAGCAACGAAAGTAATCCAGAAAATTCATTGTATGAATTCGTTTTGTTGCGTAATGTTAAATTGAGTGAATCTGTAGGCATTTTGGCACAAATTTATCTCATGTTTGAAATTTATGACGTCTTGTGTTTTCCTATTTACTTCATTTTAATAGTTCCTTTAATGTTACTTTTGTGATCATTATTCTATTATTTTAAGCGCTTTGTCCATTTTAATATTGTTTCAAAGTATTGAGTTGAACTAACTAACTCATACCCAACGGTTTGTGTTGATCTAGCAGGTATTCCGACACAGTGAAGCACATTCATTTAAGTTTCTTGTCTCACTATTCTGTTACTTTTAGAGTAAAGATTAATATGCGTATTTGAATATTTCAGTAATTCTCTTAAGTACTAACACATCATAATAACCTACGCAAGTATTCCAAGAATAGTAACACTAAAATAGCCATCTACTGCGTAAAGCCGTCAATGAGTTTGTCTTATTAAGAGACAAAAAAGCTTCAGATAGGAGATTCGCAGCAATTTTAAAGCTCACGCCCTACTACTAAGAATTAGGTACTTCTATGTAGTATCAGTGTATCGTAATCATATCAACGGTTAGGAGCAATTAGTTTTGCTCGAAACATCATCCAGTTATCAATACATGGGCACTGTGTGTTATAACAGATAAACTTCTCTGATATGGAACTTACGTAGTATTGTCAAGTTCATTAGCACGTATTCGCTTACTGAGTTACAAAACTTTATTCTCAAGTATTTAGGTTTAAGAAAATGCTACGAAATTATCGAAGGATGATTCTCATATGTCTCTTTTATTTCGGGAAATGAAAATTCACTATTTCATGTAGTTGTGACTTTCTACTTACCATCTTACATTTCTGAAGCAAGATATACTCAAAGTTCAGATTACTAATAGCTTTTTTAGAATGACTATTTCACTCTTTTCTAAAATGTATAACTTAATTATTTCCAAGCCTTAAATGTTGTTTATTACTTCCTTTAGTTTACTATTAGAAAATTATGATACTAATCCTCGAACAACTAATAATGCCATAGTTCGTACTTTTCATCGATTGGCTGTACGTGAACACTTGCCTGGGTGTTTTTTTCAATTACGTTTATTCCGCGTATTTCAAAAATTTCTTCGCGATCGTGGTTTAGCTACCTCTCCAGAATTTAAAGTAAGTCCTATTACTATTTGCATTGTGATACTTCATTTATGTGCATTGTAATTAACCTGTCATATATGGTAAGTAGAGTTATGACTAGCGGTAATAAAAGTAGTCGATTTTTGACCTACGAATGATGGATATGCTCAGGATACTGAAACTTGCTCATAAATTAATTTCCACTTTGATTTTATTTACTCTTCAGTTCATAATTATGAGGTAGCTTCTGTTCCCTGTCCATATTTTTCATCATTAAAGCTTTAATTGCCACCTTAAACGTGCTGTTCTCAAATATTACTCTCTCATATTACTCTTTGTGGAAACTTCAAACAACTCGTTGCTGTGTCGTATACCTTGTAAATGTATGTCTGTCTGTTATGTCCTATCCGTCAATAAATGAAACAAGCATTAACCGTTTACCAGCTGCTGTCACTTAACGTTGCTAAATTGTGAGATGCAACAGGGGCACAAGTGTATGGTATACCGCAGTGAATAATCCAGTGCATTTCTGGATAAAGTGGAAACCTATACGACCTTAAAAACCCTAAGTAATCTACTTAGGTTGTCAGTAAATGCAGACAAATGATAGTAAAGTTAAAGTCAGTCATTCTGACTCACGAATGTAAGAAGACAATAATGGCGTTTGTTTTTTAACTCGATTGAGTTCTGCACTGTTAAGCTTCTTCAAGTTATTAAGTATCTGAAATTTATTTATGTTCTGAAATCCTTTATTACTATTTCTTTCTGTGCTTATATATTTGTTTCACAGGAATTAGCAAATCTTATTAAGTATATTTTAAGAAAATTTTTTGAAGCTTATGAAAAGAATAACTATCTAGTGATCGAAGCACTCTTCTTTAAGACTGTCAAAGAAAGCTATGAGACTGTTCAAGGATATGGTACTTTTGAAGACAAGTAAGTTGGTAGAAAAATATTTTACATATTTTATTTGTCTAGAAATCGTGTGCAAAAGTTGAATAGATGTGTCTTAATTACAGTGTATTTTTTGTCTCAGCTGGTAATTGTTCTTGAAAAAATAATCCTTCTGTCTTATAAGTACATAGAATTCACAGCAAACTGAGTGTCTTTGATTCATACACATATCTCCTGTGGCTCATGAGTGTTAGCACTCAACTCCTAACCACAGAACCACTGGCTCGAAACAATCTGTCACTTGAAGTTTGCGCAACTAGGTAGTTAAATGGGTATCTATTTGAATAAAGGGGAATAAATGTGTGGGGTATTTATTCGGTAGATATGCCCTTTCTGAATGTACATGGTCATGCATGTTTGTACAGCTGCAATGATGATAGTGATGTGTTGTGCAAATAACATTAGTAAGTAACATATGCCCTATTTATGCTTTACTTATTTACAGAAAGAAAACCAATCATTGGACTAGTGAACAAGACAAAGAATTAACGCAACTGTTTGAAGCCTATCGCCATGATCCTGTACCTAAAGGTAAGTTACATTAACAGTATTTCTAAACAAAAGCCGCTTAAAATTATGTGAATGTTTACCGGAGAAAATTTGCTTATTCGATTTCTCACGATTGTAAAGTAAACCACGGTTAGCGGTTTCTCTTCCCGTTGCATTTTAAACTATTGAGCAAGTGTATGCTTAGTAGTTGAATATTTTCACATAGAGATAACTAATTTACCATGTAATCGATCTAACTCGATTATCATAGCCTTTATCTTTCATCTATTGAACCTTGCTGCTCCTCCTGCTTCGGCCTAGCCGACTGGGTTGTATCCTCAGCAGTTACACAGTAATGTGGTGAGTGCTACTGGTAAGACTTATCAGTAGTATATAAAGAGACGTTCATCGTCATAAAAACAGCAAATAGTAGGGAGATACATTTGATTTCAGAGAAGGCAAATGATACAGCGTTGTGAGGATACGCGGGAGACGTGAAAGGAACACAGAGAAACAACATGAAGTCCAAAATCACTGCAACAGGAATGTCTGTGCCTATGGTGCGTTGAAGATAATGTATACATAATTCGGCTACATAGAGACACCAGTTTCCAAATAAACATTCCTTTACTAAGTCTTCGTCTTCTACTGCTTCAGTAAGTGTATCTGACAATGAGTGGTACACAAAAAATCTCTCTCAAGTAATTGGGTTTTATCTACTTACCATGAGAGAACTTCCAGTTTTCTTGTAAACATGTTTGTGAGTGTACTTGTTTGTCTTCACTGTTTTTCTTCTTTAATGTGTTGTGTTTAATAAACGGATACTTTATTACTACTGCTAAAATTATCATTATCAAACTAACACTTGTATGATTGTCTAGTTTTACGCTACTACCAATCATCTTATTTGATTTCTTTTTAACTTTTAAAACTAAGTAACTTCTTTCTGATCTCAATTTTTACTGCTTACTATTATTTGTCTACTTCATTCTTGTTTTTCCTTATCTGCGCAGTTATCAAAAATTGCTGTTGGCTAGCAACTGTTCTGTTCGTTGTCATCTCAGTCCTAATCAGTGATTAATCATCTTTTCTTAACAATGTATAGTTTTATTTGACGTGTTTAAATTATGCACATTGCCTTGTGTTGTAGTCATAAGTGCGTGTATTCGTTCACTGTAGAACTAACCGTATATAAAACCATAAATTTGGATTGTAAAGTTGATGAATCTTACGGAGACTTATACATTTTACGTCCAGGTCAAGGTAACCTGCATTGCCTTGCTGTAATATTTTTGTGTCATGAGAATGATGTATTACTTTCCTTTTCAATTTTAGGCAGCGACTTAGCTGACTTAATTGTTAAACACTTCTCAGATTCCAGTAGAACTCGTCGACAAATTGTTTCCAGATTAATTACATTGGGTTTGATAATATCTGCCAAACAACTTAAAGAAATAACGTTAGTTAACTGTATTTTATTTTCCCTTTGATTTTACACTAAATTTGTGTATTTTATTTTATTGATTGTGCTATTGCACTAATCAGCATTGAATCAGTATTGTAGTCTTATTCTTTAAACAGTTGGGTCGGAGAAGTTAAAGTATCATAGCCAAAGTCAAGGTCTTTCAAACTTGACCTTCAAGAACCGATCAGACACAGGGAATGTTATGAAATGTCATTGCAAATCATATCATGTCTGCCTTTTTGGACTTGGAGAGGAAATATCCAGTATTCTACTTGTTTACTAGTTACTTTTTCTGCAGATCTATACTGTTAGGTAGGGTTATTACGTTTCAGATTAAGGTTTATGGTCTAGGGTTAGGTTTAGGGTTAAAGTTAGGATTATGGTTAGAGTTAGGAGTAGGTTGGAGAATAGTGTCAGAAGTATCAATAGACTTCAAAATACCATAACCTACAGTCACTTGGATGAATGGGTATATCGTGCATGGTAGAATTTCTCTATAAGTCATCTGAGTGTTGACTGGGAGACATTCTTAAAACACACAAGCTACAACCATACAGTGTAAGATCAAGTATGCAATACTTTTAGTGTATTTTTCAACAATATGCTACTTTTTCGAGTTGATCACGGACTGATATCAGTTAGAGAACCATTGAAAACCAGGGAGTACTGGACAGCTGCTGTTTCATCCTAGTTTGGGAATCATCGACTGTCCAGTACTCCCTGGTTTTCAATGGTTCTCTAACTGACATCAGTCCGTGATCAACTCGTAAAACATAACTAATCCTTACAAACCAAACTATAGAAAAATATGCTACTTTTTTGTATATGAATTTTGATTGGTTGCTCAAGGTCACTGTGGTTTTGGCAGTGATTGTTTAACTTTGCCGTTAGGTCTTTGGGAGTTTTGACAGGAAACTTTATGCACTTAATTTAACCAAAGCAAACGGTTTAACAAAAAAAATTGTAAGTATTTCCATTATTAAATCTTGTCAAAATAGTTATTATAATGTTAATAAGTAATCTGGTTGCTATTCTGCAATCAATCAAGTCATATGTTAGTCGACTCAGTCATAGTATGTTACGCGTATATTCTATAAAAACTGAATTGTGGCTAAAACCTACTTGCGGAGAATGCTTATTAGGCACACACTCATTGTGTATTTCACTCATGATTGTATTTTGAAAGATTAACGTAGAGTTGTTTCACATTTGTAAATTTCAATGGGAAATTATACAGAATAATGAGGAGCTATTGGACAGTAGACAAAATTAACTTAATCTGATACAATTTTATTAAATTAACATTCTTGATGTTGTTTTTATTGACGAAATTCTTGACAATATATAGAGTAGCTGTCGGGAAGTTGTTAATTCCAAGTTTGATAACAGTTGGACAAAAGGGAATATTTAGTGAATTCGGAGTTCTGGAACTGGTGTTGAATAACTGACTATCTCATACACTCACTTAATAGGGAAGCAACCTAGCTGCTGAAACTACTCTTTAAAATAAATTATCTTTAATTCGTTCACATTAGTTTGTCTTCACTATTTCATATTTTGGTTTCAACTTAAAAAATGTTTCTCTCAATAGTGTGATAGTTTGTGACCTTGGAAGCAGCTTAGGAGACTATATTTTTATCATTATTACCATTGATATTGTTACTATTATTATTAAACTTATTAGTATTACTGAAATTATTATTATATGGAATTTCAAAAACTGCAGTTATTTGGAAATTTACATCTGTCGTTAAATATTTCTGTACCTTGTTTTGTGTAAAACTTAACTTATCAGTAGCGCATATTATTTACCCTGATTACTTTCAGCATTCGACCAGCGAAACCTTTCAATAAACATAATCACCGACGAACCACTGAGAGTCAATCTGAGTGGACTGAAGAAGAAATAGCTCGATTAAAAACCATAGTTGATTTACATAGAGATTCAAGAAGTAAGTCTCTGTGCCATAGCTACTTTAAATATTTTATTATAAGCTTTTTAATGTGCATCTTTATTTTGCAACATCCACAAAAGTTTTAGCAATGTAACTCATTCAGATTATGGTACAAATTTACTTTTAGATATGCTTACCGAAATTATGAATGAAATAAAGGTGGACCATGATCTAGCTGTTCAGCGTCGTTCAGAACGGGAAATAACCACAGAAGATGAAGACTTTAGAGATTATATTCCACCAATCCGTCCTCGGCGTATGGTGATTGCCAAGATTCTTGAACTTGGTCTTGTTGAAGATGAAAGTATATTGACAAAAACTATTCACAAGAAAAAACCAAAGGATAAGTGTAACACTAATCCGGACGTTTCACTTAAACAGAAAAGGAAAAGAATGCGTAAGAGAAAATCTTCTTCATCATCAGAAGACGAAGCATTAAATTTATCATATCATGAAGAACATAGTCCTCATGACTCAAGTACAGAAAACGTGACTGAAGGTTTGAATGGGCCAGCATATATTCCCCATGTGATCGAATCTAACCATTCATCAAGTGATACACAGTCTGAAACTCACCGAACTTCCAGGAAGAGCCTTACAACTGGTATCGTTTCGCCGGATTCAAACGTGAGGTAAATTGTGTATCTTGTTTTCATGATTTAACGTGAAAAATGCATTTCTTTTATGTAGTCAGATGCTGATTACAGTGTCTACTTTTTATTTGTTTATCCATAAAAGATATAAACTAGTGTTCTGTTTTAGTTCAAGTTTTGATTAATGAAATAGTCATTGCTTCCGAATTCTTGTGATTGTGAGTGTTTACAACTTATGTATATATAAGTTGAACCGAAATTATTAGAAAAACTTGGACTTTTCGAAGCATTTTACTAAATGACACCTAACTTTTTTAAAATTTTTATTCCTTCACGCTCCCAGTGGAATATAGGGCTTCAAGCTAGAGGCATGAAGTTTCTGTAGCAGTGTTTTTTTTACAGGATGGGGTTGATAGCCTCATGCCCAACCTTCTCTATTTACCAGCTTTTTTTTATTACTGGCTTAGCGAGGTAAAGGAGTGCGTCGGCCGGGGATTGAAACCCGGACCACATGAGGCGTGGTTGGCGAGCATTCTACCGCTGTGCCACCGACACACAAATGACACCTAACTGCACATTCGTAATTGAATCTTTCATCACTGCGCATGACTCAGCTTTTGCAATTTCGGTTTCTCAATGAATTTAAAACACCTGATAATGGTCAGTAAACCTAGATAGCCTAAATATGTATAAGCACTATGTGAATGTGGTCAATGAACTCAAACATGTATCAAAACACAAATTTTTTTTCACAATTGGTTTTACTGACGGGTATTCCTGAGGCATAATTCATGAATTCAACTCGTATTAGTTTCCGTATGTTAGAAAATATCAATATAAAATATGCGTTTTTCTGTGGTATTTTGGTATCAACTATCACGTTATAATCATGAATATAATTGGACATTGGTGGCCTTTAGTTTTTTTTCTAAATGACTATTCTTATTTTGTGTTGTGTTTATTTTTCTGCAAACAGATCTCCAGAAGTTCCAATTAAGAAAAGAAGACGACTGTTGTCTTCGAGTTCCTCAGACGACGCTGATAAAAATAAGTCTGATGTAGATTATTCCGAACAGTAAGTGTTTCACATAACTTTTTATTTTCTCCGTCATCTATAAACACATCGTGTAAATATTTATCAAAGTGACTACCACTTTACAAGCGATGACCACAAATCTGCACTGAAACCGTAACAAAAATTATCGTCACTAATTTGTATTCCGAGAATAAGTTGGGTTGATGTATTTGCTTTTTCTGGATCCTAGCTGCTCGAAACATAGATAATTCTACAATTAACGTTAAAGTAGACCTAACTATACTTTTTGTTTCACCACTTTATCAGTTTTTGTCGTTAATATCGATCTTTTCTGGCGAGCATGTATTATTAAACCCCAGTTCTTTAGTAGTAGCATGTAGCCCTCGAGAGGTAGAGCCAAAGTTTCGAAAACCTCATATCCCCAAGCTACTACATTTATAGTAAGTTGAGTTCCATGCAGTTAGAGGTACATCAAATCTCCCAATACTTCGGCCTTTTTATACTTCCTTAAATTGTGGCGTGATAAGAAATCGCACAAACTGCTATGGTTACTGTAATCATGGATTTCGTTCGGCTGTTACCAACGGCGTTAACTATTAGCTGATTTTCGCACCTGCTTGTTAATTC
Source organism: Trichobilharzia szidati (assembly GCA_944472155.2). Taxonomy (NCBI): domain Eukaryota; kingdom Metazoa; phylum Platyhelminthes; class Trematoda; order Strigeidida; family Schistosomatidae; genus Trichobilharzia; species Trichobilharzia szidati. Next base: position 93,549,301 of record OX235279.1, on the reverse strand, counting down.
AGAACACACTGATGTGGTAGAAAAGTTATGTTCACACAGCATAGAAAAATAAATTCACAAGAATGTATAAATTAGTGTGTAATAATAGCACGAAATAGTAGGGGTTAGGTTTATACCAATTAATAGAATAGTTGTTGATCCTCATATCAGTTCGTTTTTCCTGTCTTTAAGTAGCCTATGACCAGTTCCTTTGCTTGGATTTGATATATCTGAGTTAGTAATTCTGAACTTTCGAAGAATGTGCTGAGACTTGAACGGAGAGTTTCATCTTACAGAGACGTAACAGGCTAACTTTACTTGTCCGGGAATCGGAAAAAGTGTGTTGTAGAGTTTGAAATTCATCACGTTTTCTTTCTCACTATTGTGCTACATTGTCGGTAAGATCTAGTCAAGGATGAACAATCATTAACGTAATGATTTTATTTACATAACAACTAACGGTGCTATTTCTACTATCGGATTACCAGTAGTTCATAAACCCACGAGATTCCTACACTCTCTAGCATGCAGATCAAAAGAAGACGACTCACATGTAATCACAAAATCAACGCCATAGCTTCCTAGAAGAGCTATATTGAACAAAGTAATCGTTGTGATCCCTCATACGATTTCATGTGGGCAAATTCGTGCATATATTTCACGTACTGTTAGAAGCATCATTCAGGTCAACAAAGTTTTGATGCAAACCCAACCTCTCAACTAATAGTGAGAATAAAAGACAAACATTAGATTGAAATTCATGTTAACAACCACACCAGTTGGGATATATTTACCTGCAGTAAAGAACTGACAATCGAAACGCCCAGTTATTAAAACATGCTAATAAACCATCTACGGGCATTTCATTGTGTCAATTTCCTACAGTAGGGAGATCGTTTATTCTTCAACGGACAGATATTCACTATTCAGGTTAATGAATGTATCACTTCCCTCTTAAAAATATTCATAAGTTGTTCACACAAACATCCTCACTATATCGTAGCAATTGTAATGTTTTTTAAGTACCTTCATTCTGTTATTTGATGTAGTAGTTGTATACTTGAGTCCAATTTCTTTTTTTCTCATTTTTGTTAATGAAATACTTATTAACCTACTTCCCATTAGATTCACTGATATACTGCCATCTGACGATAAATACGGAGGGAATGCTACTCGCAAAGTTCACCTGTTTTCTTCAGACTCCGAATGAAATCTCAAAAATTGTCTTATATGTACCACAGATATGTTTTATCATACAATATTTATTTCTAAATAGAGCATTTTATTACTTAAACGAACTGTTTCTCTTCTTTTTATACTCAAATTCTAATAATAACAAGTCTCCGACTGTAAAGAACGTGAACATTGTGTATTGGCATGACTGACTTGTTTCGACATAGAACTTTGCACAGAAGTGCAGAAGTTTTCAGTTACTACACTCTATGTAGCACACAAAAGAAAAAAAGGAACGAAAAACCGATAGTAATTAGAAACGTGAGGGAAAAAGGAAAGTTACGTGTGAAAATAATAGAGTTTAATACGTGTGCCAGATCTCAACGAGTGAATGCATGTGCGCTGTTGAAAACGATTTTGAGCCAAATCACCGGCCACTGACTTTTAGCATCTCGAGGACCCCAACCAGTTAGTCTACATCTACCCATGTGGCTCAAACTAACTGTTCCAGATTTCATGAACTGATCCTTTGGTTTCCCTTAACCACCACTAGATCTTTTCCAACCCGATCGTATGTCACCCAACATCGCCCTTCGAGGAAGGCAATGACTAGGCATGAGCGATACATGTCCTAAGCATCTCAATCAGTATAACTTCAAAACATCAACTGGTTATCCCTCCTAACCTAACACTCTGTGCCTAACCTATATATTGTTCACCCTATTACACCAACTAAAACTTGAGACAGAATGCAGACACCTATGATCAAAGAAAGCTAGATAGCTTTTTCATCTCTTCCACTTCTTCAATGACCATTTCTCACAACCATAAAGGAAGATGGAGTGAACTGCTGAGCAGTACACACGCCCTTTGGTCGATAGCTGGATATCACGTCTACGCCAAAAATGGCGTATGCCAAACGAGCCTTTTGTATCCGTGCTAGGATATCATCAGCAACCAGCTCCTTAGGGCTGATGCAACTTCCGAAATAAGTGCAGTGGTCAACACGCTCTATCACTTCACTCCCAATATTTCAGCTGGAAATCGATGTAATCTAGTCCTATAAAATCATTTGACAGCAGCGAATCTCTTGCCAAACATTCTAATATTGCTGCTCAAGGTGTTCAGAAGACAATGCATTTTACCACTGTCTTCTCCTAGGAGGACTATATCACTCCCATACTCTAGGCCCACAAAACTGTTCCCTAATAACCAGTCAATCCCTAAGTCGCTAGAGTCATTCACCATCAACTCAATTAGTACATCTGTGATGAAGTTAAACAAAAATGGGGACATTGGCCCTTTACGGACACCGAAGGCTGTCCTTACTTCATAAGCTTTGACACAGCTGCGTAACTCCGAGTAGAGTGCATTGATTAATGCAGTATGCTTTCTGGACACTGTCCACGGCCAAACACTGCCAGAGCACTCGCCAGTCGATGAAATCAAACGTTACATTCAGGTCCAGAAATGCTGTAAGCGTTAGACACCGGTAATTGTGTCTATTTTCCAGAATCTGTGGGAGGGTGAACACATGATCCATGCACCCTCTTCCTGGTCCAAATTCTAACTGGTTTACTTGTCCTGAGCTCAGTCGGTGTGTGATTGTGGGATATAGAACTTGCGATACTATATTAATCAGTCTCTTCCTATTGCGATTATCTCAGGAAGACTTGTCTCCCTTCATATGAATTGGGATAATCAAGGGCGCACACCAGTCTAACGGAGCGATTCCTGGTTCTCAGACAGTACACAGAACCTTAGTTAACCCTAGAAGCTGTTTGTCATCACTAACCTAAATACTTCCTGAGTCCTTCCATCAGGTCCTGCTGCTTTTCCCTGTTTCACGTTAGAGACAGGTTTTGTAAGCTGAATTACAGATGAAGGACGGACGTCGACATCCCATCCAGGTAGGTGTTGGATGATGGGCAAGTTGATTGTGGGTGTAGGTGTGTAGGCCAGTTAATCTGCTACACAAAATGTTGCTTCCAACGTTGCAGCTGTCCATCCTGAGAGCTAATTAGACCGCCAGTTTTCTGGGATATTGTCTCGCTCTTTATTTTCCCTATATCACCTGTTAACTTAATAATCGTAAAATGGCTGTGTGGCGTTACCTATCGCTGGTGTTTCGTATCTCTGGCATTTGTTGCCCACGAGTGTTTACGGTCGTCTGCATTTGAGCAGCTTTTAGTCCTTATCATTTTGAGTCAGCTGTCTTATCGCCGAACTAGAAATAACAGAATTAACTCATCAAAATTTATAAGATGTTTACATAATATACAACTGTACATATTAGAATTGTTTTATCGTTTACGTTTCAGAGACAGTTTTTCAGTCACATGTAAACCGCCTATGGCAGGTGGCTTGACAATGTCTAACTTTTGTGCAATATTAGGGCCTTCAGAGTTAGCATAGTGGGCTTCAGCTTCGCTAACTAGTTGGTTGAGCAGAGCTTTCGCACAATGTGGTTTTATTCCTATCTTCGCCTGTCCAAGTGCCCATTTGTCACAGACTCTGATCATTGGAAGTATTAAATGATGAACAATCAAATCTCGTAATCTAGGACTTATAGCTGGCGTGCTTGCAGTTTCTGTAGATTTCGCCTTCTTGTTTTTCTTTTGTGTAGCTGAATCTTCTTTTTTGACTGAACGACATGAAATGTATGAAACAACAGATTCTAGAGGAACTTTGATCACACGTGATATTTCAGGATGCGTTTCATGATCTTCTATTCGGAGAGCGTGAAGGGGTCTGATAATCGCAGCCATACAGGTACACAGTATTTCATCGAGTTCATCGACTGAAATACTTTCCTGATTACCTGTAAAGCAAAAGGGTGAAAAGAAACAAACATTTTAACCCCTTTAAGAATAATTTTTTGGGTGGCAACATTAGATAGCAGCAGTTATGGTGCATTTATCTGTGTTATAAGTATCTGCGATTGCTTATTAATACGATGTTCACTAGCTGGAGCACCGAACCTAACACGGTTATTCTAAAACCGCGTATCGCGTTCAAGCCTGCCACCTTTATTGTTTGCACACTAATGCAAATCGGATAACAAGCCTCAATATCGATGTTTGATGCATTTCATAGACCCTCATTCAAGAAAACAGTGAAGCGCTTCGAATGCTCTCTTCATCTGCAAGTTCAAATTATGTGCACTACCTGTGCTTATCTGGGGACACCGGCGTAGCTGGTTTTGCACTCAGCGCTACGGCGGAATTTGCATTACTCAACTAGATCCGCATTAATAATCGTTTATTTGTTGTGAGGCCAGAAGTATAGTGATAATCTCTGCCTATGCATCGACAGATTGGAGTCCGGATGTAATTAATGACTAGTCAGCGTTTGAAGCTTGCGTGTCCGGCAGATGTAGTAGTGCTAGCTGGGGAATTGAATGAGCTTGTCAGGTCTTTAAGCTCAGAGGAGAGTCGTCGAAGTGGAGAATTACAACTATATGGTCGCAGGCAAGATAGTGAGGACAGTTTTATGTAGCCGTGGGATAAAAGATATATTAGGTTAGCACCCGTTAGTACAGCACGACTCTCTGGGTGGGATCTGGGAGACAATTCGAATCAGTGGCTTGAGACGTTGTCAGAAACGGCCAAGAATTGCAGTCAACGGAGAACACATTAGTTTCATTTTTCCTTTCTCTAGGCAACATAAGGCAATGAACCATCCTTTGAATGATCTTGACTAGCCTGCTCACTTGCTTTCTGGTTGTTGTTCTTCATTTATTCTATTTCAATTTTCCTATTGTTACTTTTGTGTGGCGCATCTTTTGGTGCCAATTACACGTAATAACAAACTAAATGAATAGAAAAGTAATCACAAATTGGATGCATCACTGTCTCGATTACTACCTATTACATGCTTGCCGTTTTATCACACTGTTCTAATGTCAGTGCTAAGCAGTATTTCCTTAAGTCAAAATTACAACAGTGAATGCTACTGGATAATTATAAATCACTTTATTTTTTTACCATGAGGTCTATTTTTGGCTCTTTTAATATTTGTGCTCTCATAACTGGTGAATAGAATGACTTGGCGTTACTACAAAGTTCTACTATAGGTTTGAACAAACACAACTTGTATTCATATTGTATTGACTAAACACGAAGTGTCTCTATCATAGTTGTTTGACTACATACAAATACTTATTTCAAGTAAACTAACCTTTTTCGGACTTATCTATTATGGCGACCACCGCATCTGTAATCATCTGTAGGTACCAGTGAGGTGAATTAAGGATTGATGACCTAAACAGATTTTCATATGCCGCCAGAAAACGTCCAGTCCATAAAATAACTTCTGAAAATCCTTTGATACTCATCACCTACAAATACAAATAATAATATGAAATCGAATTATTATCAACTGCTACAGACTTTAAATGCAAACATGTTCCCGGTTATATTATGTTCTTTCCTCTGAACGGTGCAGCTGTTAGGTCTCTTTGTCACGCCATTAACAGCAAATATCTAGAGAATTGCTGAAAATAGTTGATAACTAGAGATGTGAATGCCTTTTCGTATTTGTGTAGTCGACTCAACATGTATTTCGAGTGGTGACTCCATGTCTTCACTCTCTCGTTGATTTGATTGCATAATTTTTGGTCATAACCTTACTCCCTTCCTTTAATATGGTATAATTTTGCTTGTTTCTAGGATCTGAGTTCAACTCGCCACATTTTCACTCAGCTTATTAGTAAGCTGTCATCTTATCCACCTCTTGTCTTTAATATGTAAGTCCTCTATTGTTGTATACAAACATTTATTTCTCTTTAAACTTGAACTTTCTGGGTATATACTATATAAGTGTAATTTTCTAAAACACTTCATTAAGTTTGGAGTCTCCTGTCAACTGACATCATGTAACACTTGCAGGTATGTTAAAATTGTTCTGTACATGAACTTAATTTATTTGAGCTTTATGCAGCTGATGAGAGGTTAAGAAAATAAATAATGGTACCATCTTATTCCACACAAACTGTTGTTCTTGCTCTGTTCAAATGTGGGTGATTTGTTAGTTGCTAAGACTGAATTACAGTTTGATATGTTATGTAAAACATTCTCTTTATGAGAAACCAGTATCATTCTGTAAGCGCAAAATCTCTTACCGTATAATTAGCCGTATTTTTGAATAGCTGAGTAAGTTGTAAAGTCCTGAAATGAAACCTAATAAAATCTGAGCACATTTCCATGCTAGGTAAAAAGTTACATTTAATTTGTAAATACTAATAAGACAATGATAACTTGAGCAGTTTCCGAAATGTTTCTAATTGATGTTGGGTCAATTTGAAATTGACTACGAGTTCATTTCGGCCCATGAAAAAATTACCAATTCTTCGGTAGACCAACGAAGCCTGCACCTAATCAAAAGCAGTTCCACTACTTTTCCGGAGTAGTAACTTCAAAAAGGAATGAAAAACTCAGTGCAAGATTGTAAAAAATGGGTGGGTAAACACCTCGTTACAGCCTGAATAGCAAGGTAATAACAAAAAGTTTTATAGTCTCATGATGAATCATTATATTTACACCGTTTTAGAGCCAATCTGTGTGACTGGTTACATCTATGCAGTGAACGAAACTTCGAGGAAGCTAAATCAATATATTACCAACTGATGAGGTCCGTCACACTTAGGTTATGAAGATAAGGTTACCTAAACGACGTGTCTTGACAATTTAGGTGTCATTCTCCATAGTACGCACTAATTCCATATGAATAACTTCTCTCTGGGTGTCAACACCCCCAATTTTGATTTTGTTTAGCTTCCCTCTATTTTATTTTTTGTAATCACGTACATTTTTGACCTAATTCGAAATATAGTGCACTGAAGTCTCCAAAAAACACCATGTATAACATAACTGTGAGACACCAGTATTTAGAAAGTAGACCTCATTCTAGTGAGAAACTAAAAAGGGTTTTAAAGCTTCTTCGAAACATAAACATACCTCATACAATGGGCGAGTGAAGCCACATAACCATACATAAGACTGAGGGAAATTCTTGAGCAATACGCGGTCTACAGCAGCACGAAACCACAGTTGTAATAACAAGCAGTAAATCTGTTCATATAAGTGGATATTTTTGTCATTTGACTTTGAGTTATTTGTCACACAGCATCGTAAGCGTTTTAATATGAAGGGTGTCTGTCTTAAAGTAAAAATGAGATTTTCAAGGAGCCATTTTTGTTGGCTGGCATTTCCGAGTAGTTGTTTCAACAAACTAAGGTCAGAAAGGATGTCCTCGAATGAATCTGTTTGCAAAGTATGCTGAAAAGATGTAGGTAATGCAAGTTTTCTTTTTAGGATACAATTTGATTTCTTGTCATCTTTGATGAGTTGTACGGGAGGTTCGTCATATTCAATAAAACATTCAGCTGGATCATGTGGTTTTCTAACTTTGCATGACTTCAAAATGCCAGCATTGCTGGATATAGCACTGGAAAATAAAAGATCTAAAAGTGTATGTGGTGCCTGTGGTATGATATACGGTTCATTCTTTATTTGTGCTTGAAGAATATGACGCATTAAAATTGGTACAGTCGGATGATCTAAAACGGTCGAATCAAATGCCACAGAAGTACGGACACAAAAAGAAGATGACGGTTTGCAAAACTGTTGTTGTATCCATTCTACACAAGAGTGGTAAGTGAATGCTAACATACAATAAGACCATGAAAGCAATGAAGGAAGATTTGTTTTCTGTTCTTTTATTCTTCCACGCAGTTTTGGAAATACTGATGAATTTAACACTTGTAAAGTTGTCCAAATATCTTCACTTTCCAAATCTGAACGGTCACAATTTCGAAAAGCACTTAGTTCTGATAAGCAGAGACAGAGTGTAAAAATGCACAGAAGTGGGTTTGACACCTCTAACGAGGATTCTAGTCCTTCTAGTAACAGCGTCTTCATTTGTTTTCGTAATACTAGAGGAATTTTCATGAATACTAACTGCAACTGTTTAATTTTACCGACGAACCATGAGATGGGATTAGTATTTGGAATTACATCATCCAAATTGTTACGTATTTGAGTTAAAACTAGAGATACGGTAGTGCGATCTTTAAATGGCAAAGTTTCAAAAAATTCCAGCAAAATAACTGACGGTGTTCTCGTGTCATCAACATCACTTTTCATGACTAAATGATATTCAGGATTTATCAGATACCTGAAAGACAAATTTACAACAATTTCTTAAGAATCAACAAAGTAGCCTTTACAAAATCATTGAATGCACATTGCTTACTGCCACTTTATAATATATAGGGTAGTGAAAATGGAAAATGTAATCAGAAGCAAAATTTATTTTGCGTAAACAGACAATGACTTGATATTTATTATGGAGGGAAACATCCCATTGATTTAAATTGAAATAAGCTTGTATCCTTCTTCATCTTTCCTTTTATTCTAATACTGAACAAATCTATTCTGAGACAAAGGGTTTGCAAAAATTAATTCCAAATCAATCACCTAAATTTAAGAAAAGTATAATGTTGTATAACTATCTTAAACTCATCACATTTCACTATGTGAGTGTGGGGAAAATTACTGAAATGCACTGGGTATAAAAATGAAATGAGGGTCAAATCATCATTTGGCAATAAACCTAACATCAAGACGGATAAACATAAAAATGGTGTTGTAAACGGTCCTAAACAATGTCAATAAACGATTCCAATGTACGAATACTGCTGTCTTATGGGAAACAAAACCCAATGGCTTACACATGGTTAAAGTCAAATATTAGCCACCTCAGAGACTGTTAACGCTTCTTCTTGAGGTACTCATCGTAACTTATCAAGAAAGAACGTCGGATGACAAAAGTGACAGCGACCACAGAGATGCAATTACTTGTGATTATGGATATTCTCCCACACATTGCAGACCTTATGTGTATTACCGCAGAAAAAATTGTTAGGTATGCAAGAGACAATACGACTTTTAATGCCCTGGTAAATCTACAAACACATCTGTAACCAGCAAGCGTAAGTCAAGAAGAGTGGTGAAATTATAGGGTTAACTTACTTTGATCCATCTTGTACAAATGAGATTACGCTAGATGATATACGCAGGTTAAGGAAAGACAACAGAAGCCTGATTATTGCGAATCAAAAAGCACTCCCTTACGATCCTCATAATACATACTCGGTTAACTGTTTCACAAACAACCTGCTCCTCAATGTCCCTCAGTCTGCACTCATAGAGAAATAAGTATGTTTTAAACGTTAAGTGAGAATATATGTCGTCTATTTGAGTTCTCAATGAATAACACGAGAACATAATATGTACTCAGTATTTACTCCTGTGCTTCGAAGTTTTATTTGCTAAGGTGAGATTGCTAGAGTCACACCCAACTTACCCACTTTTCCAGGCTTAAGAGTGTCTAGTACAGTAAGTGAGGTTTAATTTTGATTGAATTGGCTAATATTGACCAAGTGGTAAAAGTGACACTCGTAACTTAAGTTTTACTCCAAGAGTCAGTTCTCCATCGAGCAATTAGATAGAGTACGGAAATCTCAGTGTTTAAATTTAGTGCTATCACACAATTAAGCGTGTCAACCAATGCTAGGGAGTTGAGAAGCTTTAGCATTACCATAAATATAGATGCAAGGTAACGGACGCTTCTAATGTTAATGCCTACCTGGCCACCCTCTCTTTTAACTCCAAACTTTTATCATTTATTATGCTGGTATTATCTTAGCATGGTGCACTCTTGAGCGACTGTGTTGTTAATAGTTCTGATAAAGAATATTATGACCTGTAACGAAAAGTGTCATACAGGTTACTGCACATTTTTTGATATGGAACCAGCTCATCTGGTAAACGCTTCTAGGCACATACTAGAATCCACATGTAGAACTACCGAAAAGCAACCTGGTTAACCATACGTACAAGCGAATGTAAACTTATGCTGTAAAACTGCCTTGAGGACTGAAACAAACTAGTAACAAACTAACCATGTGACAACGTAGAGCTAAGTCCAAAACATGCGCTCTCCGGACAACTGACCTTGAAATTTCATTCTTGCTAAGTAAAAGTGGATATCCGAAACTACATCAGTTCTTAGCATGCATTGAGGAAGAACATACACTGTACACACAGAGTCATAATCTGTGTTGTTGTTCATAACAATAAGAGCAGATTAGACCCCTCCTATATTTCCATATATGTGTAGTCTCAGAATACAGGTTAAATATCTAGAAGATCAGTTCTGGTGTGACTAGCTTTTGTTTCAGAAGCCTTTGCCGAATAAATTAGAACAAACTTCTCGGTTGAGGAACCTTATACTTTTCAATTGAATTCTGGAAGTGTTTTGCATTTCGCAAATAACACACTTCGAAGAGAAATTATACAACAGTTCCCTACTACGCTATTGTTGGAATTCCTTTTAGACTATATTGAACATTATTCCTTTGTCCATAGTTACTACTGTACGTATAAAAGTATAATAGAGATCAAGGTGAAAGTATCAGTATTGAAGTAACAACTAACTAAATTAACCTCTGCATCACAAGTGTTCGCTTATGGTGTTTTGTATTTGTTTAAATGATTCCACGTCCTGTCTGGTTTAACTATTATTGTCGAGTTTCCATCAATACACACGCAACCTTAGCAACCGCTACCAGCCTGAAAAGTTAACTAACACTTACTTGAATAGTGTTACGTGCGTCGGTGGCACAGTCGTTAGGACTCTCGCCGACCATACACATGGTCCGGGGTTCGATCCCCTGCCGGCGCACACCCGATATCTATGGTCCGCCTGAAATTTGGGCTACCGATATCCATGCTGAAAGTTCCATACTTGTACTGAAAATACGGTGTGGAATCAAGCTGTAATCAAAAAAAATAAAATAAAAAATAAATACTTATCTATCAGTTACTATAAGTAATTTTCCCATCAGTAATCTATAGTTTAGCAAGATTTCCTGCTCAAATTCGTGGTTAGGAAACAAAATGACTTTGGGTCACTTCACTGAAGAGATACTTGAATCTCTTCTTAAGTAGTGAGTTCATTGGTATATATTTGCCATATAAATTTCGACTCATTCTGTTTTAGCTGAAATTGCTAGTGCTTCTCTTGATGACGCAGCATGGATCATTTTTGCTTCGCAACAAAAAAGAGTTCTATTCTGTAAAATTCCTTTATCAGACCCATCAATGAGATAAATCATCATTAGTTATGGATAATTATTAACAGATCACAAGGGCTAAATGCATCACCTCAGAATTAAGACTTCAGTAAAGAGAAGCTTATGGTCAGCATTCAAGTGGCGTTATGCAGAATTGCTTCTGGAATTCTGTTTGTATTGTTACTGATGTTATTAGACATTATCTTCATTGACTGATGTCTGAGATGCATACATAGATATGGAAAGACGGATTCGAAAGACATATGTTTCCCTAGTTTCATATTATTAGAAGGTATAAATCGTCGATTCATATGTAAAAAGACATATTCGACTTCTGAAGGGTGATTTATAGGAGATACCAATGATTGTTTTGTAGTTTCCCGCTATGTAATATATCTTTAACACAATTTGAGTAGAAAAGTGCCAATTTTTCGAGGGAAAATGAGTTTGCCTTCCAAAAAAGCAGGATAAGTATGTTACCACCTGGACATTATATCTACATATTATAAAGCATAGATTACATTGGTAAATTTTGAGAAAAGCCATCAGCTATAAACAGTGGGCATGTAAACTGCTTGCCACATTGATAATGTACTGACGGTCAGACAATAAAAAGTAGTAAAGGTAAACTATCAGAATCTTTGAATGCCCAGCTAAAAAAAATTACATGTGAAACAACACAAATAATTTACACAGGTATTAAGGACTTCAATTACAGGCGTCGTTAATAAGGTTAACTGTGAAAAATTGTGATCACACATCACTTCGGCTGGAGGATTAACCCGAGTAGAAAATGTAGAACGTAAATTTCGAAAAACAAATTTTTCTTCCATCGCAACAGCTCTGCGAGGGTTACAATAGACAGTATAGAGGCTAAGCGCGCATGCTTCGAAATGTGACAGGCAGTAAGAATATCGAATCCAGATTATGACGGTTCAAGTGACCATGAACCAGAAATTTATCAGAGATGTGAATGAACAGGTCAACGTCAAATTGCAGTTCATTTGACATACTTGGAGGATAGTTACTGACACTGCCTGAACAAATTCTAGATAGTTTCCGGTTGACTTCAAATAGAAATATTCCCTATGACTTTCGTGTGACTACCTATCTTGGTGGACATGAAATTAGGCTGGACCACCTGCTGACTGTTTAGCTTGACCTTCTTAACATGCTGGCAAGACTGTTATAAACATTGCTCCACGCAGTTAAGGGGGTGCATAATAAGACTGTTTCAGCACGTACGCCGGACCGTAGAAATCAGATTCTTGTCCAATGAAAATCCAATTTTCCACAGCATGATTAAACAAACAAACGGACTGAACGCTGAAGGCGGATTGGCCAAAGTTCTGTTGAACTGACGAATTCCTTTGATTTTCTACAATTCAGTAACCCAAAAGACTGCGAGAAATTCAGCCTGGAACGGTTTTCTAACGATAATATTTACCGTTTGGACAAAATCCCCATGGATTTAGGATTTAAATAAGTTTGCTTATTTGGATCTTTATATTTTTGAATATATATTTTTGAATTACTATTTATCAGATATTTCGCACAAACTAAATATAAAATGGCAGCAATCATGTTATTTAACCGTAAATCATGTAATTTAAATATGTAACTTAAATAATACTTATCCATGCCTATACAGCTGGTGTGTCCTACATTTGTAGGAATAAATATGTACCTTATTATATTATCATTACTAACAATACTTGCTAATCGTATGTGTAACTTATGGAATTTATGATACCTGTAAACTGCATTCACCCATGTACAAAAATGAGAATACATTATTATTAGTAGTAGAAGAATGACTGACAATAAAATCTAGTTTCCTGTTTCAGAGTTTTTGAAAAGCAAAGTCATGTTCGTTACTTAAAGATTCTCAGTTTGTCACGTGGAATTATGTATATAACCTGTCCGGCAGACCCGAGGAAAGTATTAGACGTAAGACTCCGTTTATCTTGTAGTGGAAAATTTGAATAAGTATTTCACATTCGAAGTCAACATGTATGGTTTTGGTAGCTGCTGTATCATTCTTTAGATTCTGGACGATGTGAGTGTGAAGGACTATCTTTAGAAAGAAAACATCAAAGAACCACCTGCGTGGAGACGTTAATATGTTCCAATTCAAACCGTCTCAATGCGAATTGGTAAAGTGTTTATTTCAACGTAGTGGAGTTTACAAATGGGTGCACGGGACTAATTTTGTCGAAGTACCTAGCGTAAAGTTCTCTAGCTTTAACACGTGCGTCTTTTAATCGTGAAAAGCCCTTAAAAAATCTAGTGATTTTTCCACTTCTAATTGTTGAACTTTTTCAGACGTTCAACTTAAATTGAAACGGATTGTAAGAGGGGGTGCAATAATGGCCCGAGACTTTGTTAAGTCATCGCCGTTAAAATCGCTGAAGATGCCCACTGAGTGAAGATGACAGTGAGAGGCAATTCAGCGCAGTGAATTTTTCGTCGAGGTTAATTGATTTTTATGTCCAGTCATAAATGAGATTTAAGGATTTTACTCAAAGTAAAGTAATAATAAAAAATCAATAGAATTATAAAGGGTGCAAGCGTAGGGGTGAAAAAATTAGATAGAGAAGCAGAAGGAATCATTGGACTTAGGAAGTAATGAGAAGTGAATGCATGGGAACCATAGAGAATATCCTCGAGCCATATTACCAATAGACCGAATTAATCGTTACTAGCAACCTATATAGACAGGCCACACCTCCCCACATGGCTCAAACCAACAGACATAGACTTCATGAACTCGTGGCAGTTTTTGGTTTGACCAATCTGAACAACTATATAACCTAGTCCTGGATCAGTATGCGTTGCCTGTCAAAAAAAGCGATGACTCGGTATATATGTGCCAGACATATCAACTGATGTAGCCTCACAACTTCACCGATTATCTGATACTACGTTTGTGACACGATGGAGACATTAGGCACTCTGACGGACACCACCGGTTGTAATAGCTTCATGAGTTCAAATAGCATGTCACGTTTGTTGCAATTCAGTTTCTCGGCAAATATATCACGGTGACAAGATGCCATGACACCTCCTCACCCAATGCCGCCCTCAAATTGAGGAATGTTAAAGTGCTAGAGCGTGATAAAAGCTGTATTGCGTGTGAATTGTGTTAAACGGTTAAATTGACGGAGATTTTAAGTCCCCAGAAGGTGCTCGTAATATTTTTTCAGGCAACAATCTGTGTCTCATAGAAATTTGCAGCAACATGATTAGTTTTTAACCCTGTTTGTTTGTGTTATACTTACTTGGGGAGAAGTTGGGATAAAACACCATTTATCATTTCTTTTCGCGTTTTAAGCTAGCTGACTTGGTTCTCACTATGAATGGTGACTGTACTAATTTGGAGCATAGAATGAAATCACTGATTATTATAATGTACTGGTCAAGATCTTGGTGAGGTTGTGATTTGTATACCGATATATTTAAACAAGTGAATCAAAGGTAAACGGATATATAATTGTATCGCTAAGTTATAATAATCAAATGCTCCACCTTCGGCGTGAACGCCAAAAATCCTAATATCTTCTGGTACACACAGACTCAAGCAATCTGCTTTCAGCGAATGGATCCTAGGTTCAGTCTCTAATCCACCTACTCCATCATGGACAACTACGTAGTACCATCAGCCATCGCATAATATACGCGGTGGACTGCCTGGTTACTGGGTCATCTAAATGTTTATCTGATACTTTGCCAAAAAGTTTCTTTATTATCTTCTTGTTTTAACGGTTCAATTACGTACGTAGGTCGCGAGTTCTACATACGCACATTCTTGATGGGTTTCAACCCTACTGCTGTGCATAACTAAACTATGAAAGGATGAAACTATTAGGGACTATATTCTGCTTCAGATCAACCAACCCTGAGTCGAAATGTATGATATAGGTTTAAAGAATGGGGACTCGGGAAAACTGCTATGAAAATGACTTCGAACAACAGCCCAAATAAAAACGTTTGAGGAAAAATGAATTTGATAATTTGAGGAAGTGCCTCTTCTCTCCTTTAAAACCCCCTTGACTCCGAGGACTCGTGAAAACCCGAAATTTCTCTCTTTAAATGTCTGTCAAAATTACAAAATGTTTTATTTGGGCAAATAGATGGTCCCAAATATGGATAAAACTGCACTGTTTACGCTTAAAATTCCATCCAGATCTGATTTTTCAGTATTTTATGAATAACTGGGTTACATGAAGGGGTTGAAAACGCATATATGGAGGGTGTAATACCTCAATAGATGGTATGGAGTGCATACAGGCTGTTGTCGTCACTCCGTTACATTTGAAATGCAATTATGTCAATAAATCCATGCATCAAAAATTGTCTCGACTAAATCTAGGACTCCTATAAAGAAATGGGAGGAATTCCTATGGTAACAGATCATTAGTTATACAGGGTACACCCTGCATGACTATGTTTTACTTATTACTGTAATTTCTATAAAGAAAATCCAAGCTGCATAGTTTCACTATGGAGTCATGTGATTAGTTGTTCATGAGCATTTTGTTGAGCACTTGTCTGTGTTGCTATACTTTATTCCACCTACTGTAGACTTCTGCTTTACTTGGAAATTATGGATGAAGAGAAAGCATTATAGAAAAAACTATGCTAAATATTCTGTATGTAGTATAAACCTGCTATTATTGTGATTAACCCGGTACAAAAAATATCAGCTCTCGCCAACTAAGTTCAGACAGACTTATTGTCATTGTAGTCATTTCAGTAGCATATATATGGCACTAGTTACGGTTACTGGATAAGTAAATGGAAACCAAAAACAAATTACACATGCTACGCATCGACTTACTGGGGGTTGCTAATGATTAGATTATTTGTGGAGTTATACATAAAATGATCCTATTTGCTCTACGACACTGGTCTGTACTGATTCTGCCTTCGAAATTAGGGAATAAAGTATTTAAAAACTGACTTTAAAACAGTGAATGATAGGGGTTTCAAACAGTTATGAAGATATTTGGCTACTGGCAGAAATACTATTTGTAACGTGACTTATGCGGTTGTACACATACTTGTGGTACAGTAATGAGACACTGACGCAATTGATGTGAACAACATATCTGCTCTCAGAATCTAAGGCAGTCGCCCTACCTTGTCACAATTAGTGCATTTTCTGATACGGAATGAGTTCAAATCTACCTCGCATAGTTCAATCCTCGGACGAAAGTATGACTTTAAAAGTAGTTACTGATTTCCTGTCATATGTTGCAATACTTGTAGAAGGATGGCAATCTACAGATGAAGTTGACTCATTCCTTTTGTAGCACATGTTTAAATGCATAAATAAGGGTTTCGAGGTGGATGAGTCAAAACTGTAAAAACACCACCCTTTTAGAAGTTGAGATTTCTTCTGAATGTGTATGATATTTTTCACAGTGTTTCAAGCTAGTCAATGAAAACTGTCAAACTTTCTTAGCCTGAGTAGAATTCCAACCGTGATGTGTGAAAGGAGAACTTAGTCTGCATTTAATACTTAATTACTCGATATATTATCTCATTCGCATGTGTACCTAGAAAGAGAAAGTTGGGGAACGTTGATTATACTTTAATAATTGCAAAGAAATAAGTAATAATAATAAGGTAATAGTTGTGATCAAAGCTGTGTAAGTAAACTTCTTGTTTTATATAAAATTAACTTAACACGATAGGATGGAATCAATAACTTTAATAATATGTAGTGTGCGTGACAATTTACATAGATACCTAATTATTTCACTGGCATGATGTCTTTAAAGAAATGAAAATGCCATGAAATTAATGAATAATTCCCATCCAGTCATCAATTTAAAACGAAACAAGTGGTTCAGTGGAGAATTCTCTTTCGGGAAATCCATTTTTTCCAGCTATACACCCACATTTAGATAGAACTATTTTTTCCATAATACAGGCAGTAACAAAAAAGAATCATTATAAGCACAGTTGAGTATATGAATCAATACACAGGAGGATTTGAACAAAAGTGGCCGAGTTGCGCAGTAGGAGGGATAATTCATTGAATGCGTTGTAGTTAGGATGCACAAAGAAACAAGAAGCAAATATGATATTCTACAAGAGTCGGAAAGAATATAAGAGTTAAAAAATAAAAAATAAAGATCAAACTGCAACTCTGCATATCTCTAACGAACATAACTTTGAGTGACAATCAACTTTTTACTTAAACCTTATAAACTTTGTGAAGGCAATTAGTACAGTCGACTGTGATACAATTTAAAAACTGCTTCAACAACACATAGTCATCAATCACTCTCATTAAACAGCTGTACGATTATCCCGCATACCAAGCAATTCAAAACGGCAAGCTTGGTGAAGTGTATGAAGTAGAGACTTAAGTAGTACAAAGCTGTCTTGTATCACTAGTGATCTTCCTAACTGTGCTTTAATAAAGCAAAAGCAGCAGTTTGCGCAGAATTGGATGACATCATCGTTTGTTTCGTCGGCTTCCCATAGGCTGCGTACAGCCTAAATAAATTGTTAATTTTATGTACCGAACACATAAATCGGATTCCAGACATTTGACAGCAACTGCTTCAACAAACTTGAGCAGAAGTGAATTATTTTGTCGATTGACAATTTTAAAGGATTTTCTGAACATATACATACCTAGGCTCCTAGGGAACAAATATTTTCAATAGTGTCATTACCAGGCATCTTGTCGATACGGACCATGAGTTGGACCCCATGTAGTTCAGGTGAGCATATCAAATGTCTAGAATAGACGATATTTGCATGTATAGAGGTACCTTAGTCAGCTTAAAAACTGTTTTATTTATTATCCTGTTCATTTTTATGACATTTCTGAACAAATCAGAAATGTACAATATTTGTAAGTGATGCCTCTAAAATAGTGTATTGTTTTTAAGATTTTCAGTGCAAAGCTGAAGTAGGCTGTGACACCATGTGGTAGTTTTTGTGAAACTGTGAATCTTATTTACCAATGAATAATGAATACTTTTTAGTTCAAGCAGCCAAATTAACCCTCTAGCGAACATAATCTCTATGCGGTTTACTTAATCCGAGAGTGATGAAATATAAATTCATAGCTACTATTCACATATACTTACAGTACTTTTTAGGTAGGGTAAATAATTAATTCAAGGCTTATATAAAGACTTAGGACGGTGTTAATCTTTCACTTAAGAAAGGGTACAGTTTGAAGACATAAAAATAAAGGTTGTGCAAGAAAAATTAACACGAGAATCAGCCATTTTTTATTTTCACGAATCTAGTACACTCCCAACATTTGTCAGATTTTGTTTTGAAAGATTGAGACAAGAAAGCGAAAAGAACTTATTGACTGATCAAGTTAGTCCACGACTCAGAGTACATTTTCAGTGAAGAGAACAGCTACTGTAACCTTTTTTATTTCTAAGTAACTGTCTGATGTCAGATGCAATTTGTGAGAACTTTAATCAATAAAAATGCTTTAAGTTCTTGTAGGCAGGTAGATTTATTTGCATCTGAGAAAATTCATCAGTTTGAAGACCATACAATTAGGAGAAGTAACAAGGTTAACAGTTATTTATTAATGTTGCGTTTTTCGAGCAAGATGCCTATTGTAACATCAGCTAAGATTGTTGACACATATTTTAAGGAGTTTCAGGTTGGAAATTTCTGTCTGACGTCTAATTAGTATATCCTTATGGTCTCCCACGTCAGTGATTTTCTTCAATATATGGAGTGTCACTGTTTTTCTGTATACATTTAAATATATTTGTGACTGACTGGTCTGATTGCTTAGCCTAAAATGTTTAAGCTAGAGATTTAAATCGCAATTTTATCTGCAAGATTTAAATGGTTAAATAATACCATCAACCAACATACCACAGATACTGTGTTGCATCCGGTCAGTGAATTGGAAGAGATATACTTAAATCACGTGTGCATCCAGCTGGTTAAGTCTCTAAACAACATATATTCGAATTCTGATGTGAACGCGAGTTCCTTCAAAGTTACAGACAGGTGTCAAACCTAGATCATACAAGACCTCCTGGTAACCGTATTTAATCTATAACATTCTATCAGGGAGAAGAATTAGGGAAATTCATTGGTTGGTTTCCTGTGATCATTCAGAATGCCACAAATATGTCACATGATCCAGTGTATGGATATGTGTATGATAAGTGAGTTGAACATATAGGAACTATCATACCATCTTGTAACCTCGTATTACATTCGCGAAAATTTGGACTTTTATAAATTGCAGAAACACAAAGATTTATTTAGACTCAATGAAACATTTACACAAAGAAGACAGGATAATAATGATAGATAAATACGTCTGAGATTGTATGACTTTCTCATTTACACTGAAAAGTCTGCAATAACTGTTTTATGATATACATATATATATATATCGAGTTTGTAACGGAAGAATAATAACTATTATTTGTTGCACTCAGTAACAGAGTTTTCCTCGTTGTGTTTCAATAGATTCTGAAGAACCACGAACTCTTTGGCAGTAAACTATTCTTTTCCGTGGTTGAACTTATTTCTAAAGTTTCTTCAAGATGGTAATACTGAGCGATGTACTTTGAAGTTTGAATATGTATAGTATGGTTAAATAAGAATACGTAGTATGGTGGAATGGAGGAAACAAATAAATTGTGAAAGAAAATTAGGTGAGCTACGTACCTAGACAAATGCAGACAGATCAACAGATCAGTGGAAAATTACTGTGACGAAGTTATTGTCTGGAGTGACCGTGAAAACCCTACCCTCAAACATTCAATAGTAGAGAGCGCTAATTTCTTAAGGTAGGGAAACGAGTTTCACACATTTATCTGAGGATAGGAGATAATTTTACCATATCTCTGGCATTTATGTGTGACACTGACAAATATATTGTCCTGATGCCGGATTCATATTACAGTTAGAACATTTTTTGTACGACAGGATGACAAGTATTCATCTTCAGAAAATAATAAACATTGTTTGTCCTAGTTAACAGAAGATATGACGGAAACGAGGCACCTGTTGCTCCGAGGTACCGAAGATGTCCAGTTTAAATTTTACAGCGTCTTACATTGATAAGTGTATGGAGTGGCAGTGAGGTGTCCACTAGGTTGACTGATATCTTTATGTTCAGTGTAGAAAATACTACCTTGAAATCTGCAGTTACTGAAAGTACGTTTTATTTAAGGTACTCACTGACTGGAATACTGCAACAAAGTTCAACACTGTCTACTGAAACATTAAGTATACAGTGGAGCAGGAATTCAAAATACAACTACACTTGCTTGACTTGTGCACGAAGAGGAAAGATGGGCCAAAAGAAAAAGAGTATTCAGTGGAAATCAATCTGCGGTGGCCAGTAAATAAATTCAACACCTCTCCTGTAAGTTATAAGAAAGGTTTGGTAAAGGCACTATACCAGAAATCGAAAATGCTTTGCTCCAATGAAACATCAGAAAACGAAATCAGTGTCATCGAAGAATGCCTAATAAGTAATGAATATTCAAAACAATTAGTAGAGAAATACTGTAAAACTGGCGTGAGAAACGTGAGATTAAAAATGCTAGAATTGGAGAATAAAAGATGCCCTATCGAGGACGTATCCACCTGCCAAACAGTTTCTTCCGTTCATTTTCATTGTCAAAATTAGACCAACTTCCAAATATTTATAAATTCACATAAACGTGCATTAGCAAGGACGTAGAAAGAGCAGAGAGACGATTATCTAGAAGATCATTAAACAAGTGCAGAAAGTTTACGTCTTATAGGTTCAGCTTCGTCTAAAAGTGTCACAGTCCGGTATCTGCCTAATATAGGACACCATAAAAATACATCATAATCTACTGAGGTGGTGAACAGACAAAGGGCTTTAAAAGTAATTCGAATTGCTGAAGCTGTCGCCATCCTGAATTATGTGCCCAAATTTTACTAAGACCTTTGGGGTCTTCGAACTTTTTTATTCTTCTTGAACACCTTTTCACATACTCCCAAAATAAAATGAATTCATCTAATCCTAAAGAGGACGTTATTATTGCTTTGTTAAAACATAAAATCGCCTTGATCATTGATACCAAAGACTTTGGACCAGTTTTCCTAAAGACACCATGTGGGACAAATATGGGATTACATGATAAGACCTGTAAAATTCAATATGTAAACAATATCTAGCTAATAAAATTGTGCCCCAGAAGCCGAATAGAAATGGATACTTATACATATATGCCCTGTACATTCACTTGAACACATTTCGTTAGTTTCCTATTCTAGTAGTCAGCGCATTATCCCTACGTAAACCAAAATATCATAATTTTCGCATTCATGTATATGCGTCTTTAGTTGAAAGAAGTGATCAAGTGATTGTAATAGCTTCAAATAAATATTATTCTTAAAGCGTTGGACAAATATTTATCCCAGTATATGATTGCTTAGCCTATTCTTCTTTTCTGTTTGTTACTGGCCAATTAGCGTTTTGTTGCTAAACTGTTTACCAAAACTCCTCGAATCTTCTCCCAAATTTATAATAAATAACTAGTTTTTCCAGTGTCAGTCGTAATGATTATACCGTTACATTCCACTTACTGTTATTTCCTTAAGCTAGGCTGTTCATGCTTAAGTGCTCTTCGATAGAACAAAAATGCATGTTCTTAATTCATTCATCTTATGTATTTTCTAGGATCTCATCAACCGAAGCGAAGATTCAAAATAAGGTATGCACATTTCACATTTTCCATTAACAGATTTGTTTATCTGATGATTTTCAATCTATTCAATTCATTTCATAGCTTTTAATTTAATTATCACAGATTATAACACAGGCGCCTAATTTGTAATTCCTAACTAGGAGATTGAGAAGCAAATTTCACCTTTTATGATGAAACCTACATGATATTACGATACTGTAGGCAAAATGTTTTATCTACCTTCAATACCTTCATTAATCTACTGCACCTGTCATTTTAAAAAAAGCCAGTTAATTTTCAAGGATATATATATGCATATAGCGTTGACATGGTAACAAAATAATCATACCCCTTTACAAAATTAAGTCCTTATGAAAATTCAGAACATTTAGCAGTACTTACTCCATGTAAAATAATTCAATGAAGTCCAGCAGTGGGAAATTAGAATCTTAAGGTGAGGAGAAAATGAATGTGTCAGTAAGACACATAAAGTAAAGTGTTAAGTTTTTTACTGGCTAAGTTTATAATAAATCCAATGAGTGAACAAACCTACTTGTATGAAGAATCCATGTTTTAAAACATTAATTATTATAGATTCTTCAGTTTGAACAAACCAACGCATTCTAATAGATATTTAGATTTTAATTCGTTGCATCCGTTAACTGTTAAGGCAGGCTTAGTTAAGTGTCTAACAAACCAAGCCATAGCACTAAGTAGCACAAAAAAAGACCTAAACGACGAGATAAAACAGATAGAAGAAGCGTTGGTGTTGAATAATTATCCTTTAAAATTCATTAGGAAGATAACTAAAAGCCAAAAACAAAATAAAAATAATTATGGAACTAGTAATGATAACATAAATAAGAGAGAATATAAGTCATCCACTGTTATACCATATAAGGAGGGGACATCTGAGACCCTACGTAGGATTCTGAATAAGGCAGGAATTAGAGTGCCATTTAAACGTACAAACTCACTCAGGGACAAGGTCTGTAGGTTAAAGGACCCAGTGGACCCAATTAGACAAAATAATATAATTTACAAAATACCCTGAAATGACTGTGAGGTCAACTACATAGGTCAAACTAGTAGGTCAGGGGTAGTCAGATTGTCAGAACATAAGAATTTAGCTAAGGTAAGAATGGTTGACCCAGAGAAGATAAGTAATTTAGAAAAAAGCTCGGCAATTGCAATGCATGCATTAACACACAACCACACAATAGGGTGGGAGAGGGTTAAAATTCTAAAAAGTAATCTAGGTAGGTGGAGAGAGAGGTTGATTACTGAATCTTTGTTCATCGAATCTACACCCAACACATGCAATAGGAATGAATCATCACTCATACCTGAAATATGGAAAATAATACTACCAATCAAATCAAGTGAAAATCAAGTGAAAAACAATGGAACTATATAAATGAAATTAGGAAGTCGTGTGATTATCTTGATATGATTATGAGCAATAAATTGTGCTCGAAACGTCATCAGTAAATATTACTGTATAACACTGTGAGACTCTATCAAAATAAAATTTACCCATAATGGAATTACACTCTACCACAGTGCCCAAGTTTTATTCTTATATCATTGAACAAATTTTACTCATTCTTTTCTCAAGACAATCTCAAACAACCTGTAGATAATAATCTAACTAGACTGATCTATTAGATATCCTAGGACTAGACTGAGTGAGGACCTTCTATCTACTTTAAACAACTACTGTGCTGTATATTAAGTGACAGGTTTGTAAAGTAAACACTGACTCCGGGGGACAGTAGGAGAAATCCATCTCTGAAAAAGCAACTTATCTTTCACATAATCACAGTTTTGTTCATGTCAAGTGAGTTAGTCGTACAGTTTTAGAATGGGTTGCTGAAAACATTCACTTCAAAAGAGGGTATTTTCATACTATTTTCACATTATCATACTAATTTTAAGAACTATCATTTACACACTTCTTATATTGCATATTACTGTTTAATATAAAGTAAACTTTCTTAGTTTATTGATTGTTTAAAGTAGAATCTCCTTAAGTTGAAATCTGGATATAGTGATTTTAACTTATCAAATTGGCGCAGAAATATATTCTTTATTTTCGGATTGCATTATTTTGTGTTAACATTTAAAAGTTTTTTTCTCGAAGTATGACGTCATTTGCAGACTTTTAGATTTATTCATTACTTATAAATAAATGTACCCTGTCTTTTGTCTGTAAGAAATTCAACCTCATTATGTTTGTCATGTTTGCCAAAGCTAATGAAAAAGGTGGTTAGGACTAAAAATTTTTTTTATAATTTATTTATTTTTGTTTTTTGATTATAGCTAGACTCCACACCGTATTTTTGGTACAAGTATGGAATTTTTAGCATGTGATACCGGTAGCTCAAATTTTGCAGGCCGACCATTGATATCAGATGTGCGTCGGCAGGGGATCGAACCCCGGACCATGTACTTAGTTGGCGAGAGTCCTAACCGCTGTGCCACGGACGCATGTCGTCTATTGAACACTGAAGGCTGTAATCCCCACTTGCAAGGGGATTATTTAACATCATCATTAAGTAGGTTTTTATTTTATAGATGACAATAGAATGAAAAACATTTTAATGCATTAAACTGTATAAATGTCTTGAAATAAATAAGTAAGATACTTATTTCCTTAAATAGAAAATATAACTCATTAAGAGTAGGTGATAAAAAATTGAATATTTATTTCAATAAGATACTCTGTTTCTGTTTACAGTAAAATATGGTTACAGTAAGCAACAAAATTTTTAAGTAAGTCTGGAATGGAGATTGTATTCAGGGTATAACTTAATGTATTTTAGATAATGACATTTTAAAACAGAAACATTATAATTTTTCATATTTTCATGTGTAAGTTAAAATCTACTAAAATACTAATTCTTGAGTCCACTACAGCCAATCACTGAGTCTTATACATAATCCATAGGTTTACTGAAGGATAAGCAGACTAAAATATGTATGCCATTTTTCATATCAACGATCACTTGTGGGACATATAGCATGATACAAAGCAGGCTTTCACTAAAGCTTTGTCTTAACTACTTAATCAGATAGATCCCTGAGTAATTCATCTCACTGTCAAAATATTTACAGATTCCTTGTTGAGTTAAGACTATTTTGGAATGACTTTTGGTAGAGAGTATTATGTAGTCATAGAGCAGTTCGCTGCCCAAAGGAGCCTCTTCTCTCAACTACTTGTTTTGCTCTTTTCATTAATCCCTGGACGGGGATTAGTCATGAATTAAAAAAACCGAGTTGCTAACCGAAGCACCTGACCTATTGTCTGTAAAGAAAAAGACACTGTATATGAACTGCATATTCAAAGATGACGCAACCACTGGTGTCAGAAAAAGAAGGATCTTAAACTCCGTTGAAAGTTTATTCTCTATGCTGACATTAAGAGGGGTGTTCGGCGACCATTGATGATTTTTAAATAGCCAAAAAGACAATATCTCATAATGGTGACATGTTGATGCTGGTCATCCAATCTAACCATTTATTCCAAAGTGGTAAGTAGCCTGACAAAATTAATCAATATTCACGCTTGTACTGAGAGATGGATAGAAAACTGGGAGACTTAATTAACTCCATTTACTTTCATTGCTGTAACTTTTGAGAATTCAAAGTATCCTTCTACTCCTACGCAATGTCAATTGTGTTTCTGCCTTTAGGCCCAATGTACAAATAATTCACATATAAGACATTTTTCATTATTATGCAGCTCCTTGTGCATAGTTGTTCCCTTATTTTTTGATTAACAGACATTATACTAAGAAACTTTGAATTTCTTTCGCTCGCTATGACGTATTTAAGGTAGAACAGAACTGAACTCATGGAATTCATGCAATAAAATTGGATGTAGCTACGATTGTGTAGATGAAATAAACAAACTGACAAAGAAAGTAACTTTTTCGAAATACGACTTAACATTTTCCTACATAGTTTAGTGGACACTATTCGTGATTTGAAAAGCAGATCAACCAATTCAGGCATCTCTGACGAGGAATCTTTCAGTTCTTGTGTCATGGGTGAGCATTTCATTATTAACATTAACATAAATGTTTTCTTAACTTTCCGATATCAATTCAAGTGAGTGATTTGCGTGGAAAAAAGGGAACACGAACATTTCACGGGACTCTAAGATATATGGCTATCGTGAGACTTCTCAAACAAAAAGTAAGTCTTGTTGGTATTAGATGGTTGGAGGCAATCGGCAGGAAGCTTTGCACCTAGGTTCGAATCTCAGAAGGGACATGGGTTCCTTCGAGGTTGCAGATACGCCTTGCTGACGAGTGCCAACTAGCACGAAACCTAGATCCAAGGCTTCCTGTTGATTGCCTCCAACCATCTAATACCAACAGTTCATAGTGCGCCGTGATGGCGAGCCACCTAGCATGGCAACCACATTGCAAGCTTGACTGATAGAATCCAGTCTACAACGAAGATAGAACTAGACATATTACACTAGTTAATTACTCGTGTCCAATCAGAAAGTAAGTCTGTTCTTACTACAAATGTTTCTGCAGTGGTCATAGCTACAGTACCACAGTAAAATGTACAACCTGTTATTAGTGATCCTAGACACACAAGTGGAAAAGTATACTCTAAAATGCAGAATAAAGTTATAGGAGTTTTACTGGCTGCAAAATTCTTCCAAATGCAATTATTTCACACAAGGTTTCATATGGTTACCAACTAGAATTTGAAGTTTTTTAATAGATTATTTGCCAAACAATTTACGGATAGAAATTAGGACTGAGTTATGAATCATGGGCACTACTGATAGTACAGAATGTTTATTGATTCAGTGGTTATCTGCTTACAGTTTATAAGCTATACAGGTTTATCTAAGGATAATGAAAGGATAAGGGATTTAATTAAAACGGGTTTGAACGTCAAGTGGTGGCTAATATTTCCCGAGCTCAATAAACGAATGGATAAAATATCTCTATAACTTGAAAGCTTCCTAATTCTTAATGATTGGAATTAGACCCTTTCTTTATCTGATCTTCTTTCTGCACGTGTAAGAGTTTAGAAAGCAAAATCGCTATCGCCCGTAATAAACCATAGACCGGAAAAACAAAATGACCGGAGATCTAACGACCAAAACCGACTAGTTATGGTCTCAACACAGGAAAAGGATCTCTGCGTCCTACTCTATCGCTGACAAAACATTCTTGAGAGACACACAGTCACAAAATCCTCAAAAGACAGCAAAAAGACAATCACTCATCGTTAAATCTATGTGGTTCTGTTCAACAATAACAGCATCAAAAACTCAAAACTAACTCAACAGTGCCGTTAGGCAGCTATACAGACAAGACAAGTTTCTGAATAAAAAACAAGTAGTGTGGAGCGAAATCAGTCAACCAAAATCCAACCGTAAGAAGTGCCCTAGATATGATTATGAGCAATAGTTTGTGCTCGAAACATGGTCATCAGTTAATATTACTGTACAACACTGTGTGATTTATCAAAATAAAATTACTGTATCCATAATATAGTTATACTCTACCACAGTGCCCAAGTTTTATAATTATGCCCTAGAATCAAGTATGATATTCCCAGCAAGGTGGGATCAAAACTCTCTTCACAAGAATCACACATCAACGCCTCCCGTAGACGGCTCAAGGTCAGAACAACCTTCATTCACTCAAATAAAATCGCACTGTACAACACATCATCAACGTGGTGCACAATCACAAAGAGAAGAGAAGCATTAAGATTAGAGATTAAACAGGGACGAAGACAAATAAATAACAGGGATTCAGTCAACATATCATATGCAATTGTCAGAAGATGGTATGCAGTCGAGGAGGAAAACGGATAATAATTAGAGAGTTAGTTGAAACATTGAAATGAGTATGCATGTTGTGATTAGATCGTTGAGGAGAGATTTTCAAACAATTATTCCGTTATACTTATGATTGCATTTATATTTTCTGTGTGGATGAGTAAAGTGATAATTTTGTCAAAATGCGAATGATCCACTGATAGCAAACATAATTCTGAGGATTTCAAAATTTCTAATGAGTTCAAACTATTCTAAATGTCCTCAAAAACGTCGTATGGATAGTTATTAGGCATCTCATGGTCTGTGCGGCGGAGCGGATGAAGATGTCAAAGCCAGTCAGAATCAGAAAGGCAAGATATGCCTTCATCAGTTTGAAAGCAATTTGGAAATATTCTGCACTCAGTCAGCATAAGGAACAAGATTCGGATTTTCAACACAAAAGTGAAGTCAGTCACCTCTACTGTATGAGTCAGAAACTTGGCCAGCGTGTCACGAAAAGGATTTCAAACATGCAACTGCGGGCTTTTATCAACTGTTGCCTCCTCTGGCTCCATACTGAAGATCAAATGGCCGGTGGAAAGAATAAGTAACAAGAAACTCTGGCTGGGAATAAACCAAGCAAGAGCCGACTGCTCAAAAAACATGTGGAAGAAAATGGAGATGGATTCAGCACACGTCAGTGAGGAGGCCAGTGCTCGAGTGGAATCCAAATGGGAGGCGACGAATGGGACATCCTATTGTGACATGGAGGAGGTCGTGCGAAGGGGAGATGAGAGATTATGGACAATCGTGGACCTAGCTGAACAAGGCGGCAGAAGAAAGGAAAAAGTGAAAATATGCTGTTGAAGCCCCATGTTCCACCCTGAACCCAAGGGAATAATGTTAATGATAATCATGGTGCGTGTTATTTCGGGACAGATACTATTGGGTCTCCTTCTTAAAATCATTTTATACCACAATTAATGTGATCTATTATTCTAGATCACTAGAAGTAATACAAGGAATTTTTTCTTACCTACATCAATGCCGAATTTTCCCATAACTGATGATGAAACTGATTTTACTACCAAGAAATTCATCGGCTGGTTTGGAAGTATCAGCTGGTCACAACTGTTGTATACAGCCTCATGTTATCGTCTGTCAAATCGGCTGGCATAGCAGTTTGTTAGAAAATCACTGGCTATTATGCAACAGAAAGTGGAAAATCAATTCATTTGGCAACTGACACACAACCAACTGAAATTTTGTCTAGTTGATGACTTTAGAATTCTGACAAAGAATTTTAGTGAAAATGCTAAAAATTTAAACAGTGAAAAGATTCAACGGAGTCGAGAATAAACCCTGAGTTCACTAACCGCATGCAGACAGATACTTAACTTGTGGTATATCTAATGAATGACTAGCTCAACGATTCCATTATTATTGTTTAAATGTTTCTTGTTATTTGTTTCTATTTATTAAAAACTCAGTGTCTAAATAATCCACAAATCATTATGGATTTGTGGCTAAAAAGTGCCTTAACAACCTGTTAGAAAACATACACAATATCATTTATGCAAGAAGATTCTATCCAATTTAAACTGAGGGAATCTGATTGCTATAATGTTTTAATTAGTGCTTTTCACCATAGAGAGTCTTTGTACAACTTATGTGTTACAACACTCTCCGCTTTAGTCATTAGGCAGTGCGCATTTGAAATGCTTCTAGGAAAAAAGTGTTTTCTTTCATACTTCATTTTCACTTTTAATTATATAACATACCATAAATAATGTCAAGTCGAATTCTTGATGAATTCACCTGGGTATATTAGACATTTGTAAATATACAACTTTGTGCGCACGCCTACTGATAGGTCAGTGTTATGATTACCTTAACAAAATATTCGTAAAATATAACATAAATGGCTTAGTGATAATTCTAGACATAATCAAAACTTGATTGAAGTGGATGAAATTATAGAAGTTATGGTTTTACTGACCTCAAGTCATACACACGTGCATATTAGTTGATAAGCATACATACAATTGTGAATGAGCGTCAGACCGACACATCAGACAAACTTCGAATCATGATTATTTTAGACTTCGTTTACAGCACCAACCCGATAAAACAAACATACATAATTATATTCTTACTTGAATAATCGACTTTTTGTGCACATATATATACGTATATATATATATATATATATATATATATATGACTGGATTTCGTATGTACAAGTAGCATAAAATTATGACACAATTGAGCATCAACACTTGGATGAATAAATAGGGAATTTTGTGCGAAGTAATATTCTGACATCCACTTGTAATTTCACAGTGGATATATGACTTTAGACAGAACAAACTAAGATCTCTTTTCATATCAAAACAATATTCCGAGGAAATTAATTCTTATGTTAACTTTCTGGTTGCGATTTGAACATGTCAGTCATTTTAAATTATTTATATAGTACCTATTCATTGATATTATCACCATCACCCATCTTCTTTTCAATTCTGATTCTGTTGTCTGATTTCCTACTGCATTCATCCAACTCTAGTCATCAGAGATTTCAAAATGGACCACAGAAGTTTGCTATTATAACAACTGGTGGAGTGCCTAAACCTTATTTTTCACCAAATAAAGATTTATATGATAGCGATTATTCACGAAAAGTAAATGTTAAAGTTAGTGATATTTTAACTAGACAAGCTGCAGCTGCTGCCTCCTCGTCTTACTTGTCTACCCCGCCAGTCTCAAATTCCGCAAACAAAGTGAATGGAAAACTAGCAAGATCCGAGCAATCATTAAAACCAACTTCGGAATCACATTCTGGTGGAACCGGTTCTACTGGCAATCAGAGGGCTCAGATTGTTGTTAAACCTTCTGGAAATATTGACAAGAATTCCTTACTCTTACCATCCAAAGCTTCCCAACACTCAATTGTCAATGAAGACCGTTCATGGCCACCTGAACATTCACATGAATTTGAAAGAGTTGATGTACGCGTGCTGGGTGAACGAATTGACAGTAAAGCACTTCTTCATTTGCGTCCAAGCTCTTCTGCAGCATCAGTGCGTAAATTACGTCGAATTCTAGGGTCCGATTTACAAAACGAGTGGATGTCTATAGAAACTCCACTGAATTCTCTGACGTCGTCTAGTAAAAGTACACGGTCCACGCTATCATCTAATATTCCTAAGCCTGATAACCATTTACTAACTGCAGTAGAAGACTTGAATTTCACTGTATTTCGTTCCGTCAATGATGACGGATTAATTTATCCAATCAAAATGACTAATGATCAAGTGAATGTAATAAAAATGTGGTTACTACAACGAGCAACATGCCCAATGGAATATATATGGGAAGATTTAGGACCATTATTTTGGCCTAGATGGATTAGACGAGTAGTTTGCATTAATACACATTCTTGTTCCTGGCCACCTGGTATGCGCTGTCGCTCGAGTGGTTCACGAGCATTGAAGTTACTGCGATGGGTAAGGAGAGTATATTTTGGTTTCATTTCGGTATATAATTCATTATTAAAGAGTCAACACTTTATAATGGAAGGAAGTATTTATGAGTAAACATTATAAATACCTCCAAAAATTAATCAGGTGCGACAGACTTGCACTTACACAAATTTCTGTGACCCATTTGAATTTGATTTCCTTAGACTACAGTTACATTCTTCATTATTTCATAAGTGCACGAAAATAATTCATAACTCTGGCAGTTAAAAACTGTAAGTAATGTATCTCTTCAAAATGGGTAAACTGCTCAAATGACAACAAAAGACAGTATGTTTGAGTCAAGTGACATTAATTAAATGTGGAATTCTCAAGGGAAAAATAAAAATTCCGAACTTTCTCGATGGTTTTGAATCTAGGAAAAATTATTCATTGAACTCTCTTTTTCCACTGAGTGCTTCTTGAAGTTTTGTTAATTTACAGTGATAGTTATCCTTCATTTTTTAAAACGTTTGCAAATGTCAGTTAATATCAGTAAAAACCACGATTGATATCATTAAATAGCCTGAATAAATGTGCCTTTCATTCTCATATTGCTTCTTCAAGGAGCCTGTTGTCAATATAGACTGCTGTAAAGTATATTTGAATTTGCAGCTGATTCTTTTCAACTAAGTATTGTGTATTCCAAGCTTGAACTGCAAGTAGGAAATCTAGTTTAAGTAAATTTATTCAAAGATATTTTTAGTATGCAAACATGTTTCAATAACAACTGCTTAAGAATTGATTTTGCCAAATACTTCCCAAAACTTCCATTTTTTTCAGCACCAGTAATAGTGCCATTTAGCAACACATTATAAGTGTTTTTATAACATTATACAGCATTAACATCTGGTTTCTCTTTCAGAAATCACAATGATAAATTTGTAGTATTTTCTGTAAAATTCATTTCACAAGTACCTTTGCAGTTATTTGCTACTCTCATGAATACTGATGACTTATATGCTGTATGTAGGTTTACTTTCGGGTAGTAGAATAGTACAGTTTAAGGTTCACTGATGAGTTGTTTTAACACTGTCGACTTCTATGGTAAGAAGAGGATATTGACTGTCATTATAATATCTAAATTCTAAAATATGAAGTAATTAAAACCGCTTGTAAAACAGAAACTAAAGATAAGCTTTAAAAATCAGGTTGAAACCAAGAACCAAGCTAAAAATCTATTAATCTTATTTTGAAATAAGTGTTGAAAGGAAAACAACTTTGTAAGCATACAATTCATCATCTTTTTTGACAAACTCACTGACCTGTTCTCGAGCTAGTAGACTTTGTTCAAAGAAATAACTACTTTATAGGTAATTTTATCCTTTATCACTTTTACTAGTCAAAACAACTGTTATTTTGTTTACAATTCAAGACTGGAGAAGTATGCTGGTCATACCTGTGTGCTTTTCATTAAATACTGATACAAACAATAAGAAGCCAAGGCAACACCAGAAGTTTGACTAGTGGCTGGAATAGCTCACTTTATATTAGAGAAAAACTGCTCTTCTATTATGAAATGCTATTATGCTGGCAACAAACACTGACGTTCATCAATCTTAAGGGGTCTTAGTTTTAGCATTGCGTGTTTTCTTTGAGTGGTGGCTTGGATCTAGATATTAGTAACTTTACACTTTGAATATATCTGTTGGTTTTTTATAATTTTATATTCCATTACGTTTCCAGTGGAACATAGGGCTTCAAGCTAGAGGCTTGAAGTTTCGGTAGCAAAGGTGTCTACTTGGTCAGGATGGCGTTACTAGCCTCATGCACAACCTTCCCTCTTGGCCAGTCATATAACTGGCCTTAGCGAGGCAGAGGAGTGTTCTGGCCGAAGATCGAACTCCGGACAGCCTGCATCGCTGGCGAGGATTCTACCGCTGTGCCACCGACGCACATATCTGTTGATACTCAAGCGTAAAAGATAGCTGCCAAATGTTTTTGTGAATATGTTATCATATGTCTAATTCTCACTAGATTCCCAAATTTCAAAATAAGTTAATATTTCTAAGATGAATATAGTCTCTAAATACCCGTTTACAAGGCGAATTTCTCAAAATAATCGTGCCCTGAATTTCTCGACAGTAATTAACTATAAAGCATAAATCTATTGCTAAACGGGTACTAAAAGGAAACAAATATAATCAACTGTTAAATTCTGGATGTTATAGGATCGCTACCATTTAATCCGATGATCTTAGGATCGATCTTTTATGATTTCGGAATATGTACATCGAAAGGTTTCTGAAGCAAAAGAAAAAAAAGTGATTGTTCACTAATGTTTATCTTTCAGTAGTCTTTTGCTTGAGGCCTTTTAGTTATGATACGCACTTAAGAATCATCCAGATCCTAAGAAATCCAACATCAAAAAGTGCAATTACTTTTCAGTAGTTATGAAGAAAACTGAATTTTTGTAACAAAGGGGATCTCTAGAAAGTAAACTAATGTGTTTTTCAAGCTTCAATGCCTTATCTTTTGATGGAAAATATTTTATTCTCATTATCTGCAGAATTAATAATTATAACTAACCATAAAGACCGTGAATTTTCCTTTGCAGTTATGTATGGTATCATCATTTTTAAAATGAATCTTGCCAACGACACTATTCACTGTGTTTTTTATGATTAGGTGGATACTTTACCAGCTAATATATGAAATCTCCTCAAAAACAGGATGCATATTAATGAAAAACTACATTCACAACTGTATAAAAATAGTATCACTTATGGAGTTTTCCTTAATTGGTAACGTTTGAAAATATATAAATTACAATTATTACTGAAGCTACCATGTAAGCCTATCAAAACGATAATTGTTAACATAACATGACTTTAAATAGTATTATAGCACAGGCATCTTGTAACAAAATAACTAAACTTTTATCTACAGTCTTGGTACACTTCTCTTTATCTTACAAAGACTGCCTTATGGTTATCGATTGACTATCTTTCAGGTTAAAGTTTTCTTTCAAAATGTGTTGAATACAAATTATAACACTATCATTAAGCACATTTCATTTGTATAGTAACCTTAAAAAGACTCCACTGAGAAACTTAGAACTTTGTATAAGGAAAATTGGCATTGTGGGACATCTTTTTCCATATATTCCTTTTTAAAGAATTTTCACAATTCTTCCCATCAGTAAACTTGGACAAACTAAGAACGAGAAATGTATCAAAGTAACATGGGTCTTGTTTTTTTGAAATCGCGGCTTCTTCTCAAATGGTCACAACTTGGAAAATATGAAAATATAAATTACACAATAGTTTTTTAAATTATTACGAATTCAAAAGGATAATTAGACGAATATTCTTAGAAAATTACAAAGTTCAAAATTTCTGGTGCGAAACAAAGTTTAACGCATCTCTTCCCAGTACTTATGTCGCTGAGTCTCCTAGTGGCCTTACGGTGAAGCGTAATAATAATAATTTCTTTTATTCTAAAACAACCTGGAGTTCTCAGCACTTCGTACATAAAAAAATTACATAGCATAGGTAAACAAAGTTGATAACAGGAACATTTTTTGGTGCTTACAGTAACAACAATGTGAAACATTTGCAAAAAGTATAAAGTGGTAATTATTATAATAACTAAGACCATTTAAAGTGGTGTCACTATAAATTACAGATGGCAGACGATCAAATAGTCGTTCATTTTGTTCATCATACAGTGAGTCATAAGTTTCACGCTTAACACTTTCCCCATCTCAGAGATGGCGGGTCAAATATGATATCGTTGAGTTTTTGTAATTAATTGTGAGAGCATATAATCTTTTGTAATGACTTCTTTTGCTACCTAATTAGATACATGGGGAGAATTGCAGATAAAGAGGGTACTGAGAGTCAGAAAGTATGGCTTATACTCCTTTCCTTGCATGAGTTCAGATGTCTATTGGCTATAATAGTAACGGGCTGACTCAGCGCCACGCTGCCTATCCTACTGACAGCCTTTGACACCCTTCATAATATGACATAGCCCAAAGGAGTAGATTCACCTCAAGTTATTCGAACAGTGCATAAGTACATGCTGTTGTCGATGCGATTCTACAAGTCCGTGGGCCTATGCAAATCGCTACCATCACCGAAAAATCTTTACGCTTTGCGGGATCTAAATTCAAGTACATTAAAGACCTTATTTCTTAAAGTGCTTTCACTTGCATTCAAATTCTAGATTCCAATGAAATTCACTAACAAAACTGACACTAAAACCCATTTGGAAATTCCACATCACCAATGGTTTCAATCTCGACTTATCGATATGGCCGGTAAATATATTTTATAACCATATCCGCAATCTACAGTTTCACCGAAAGATCATCAAACAGCACTAATAAACCTAACTCACAATGATTCTGTTGTTATTCTCTCATTTGACAAGACTGTTATGGATAAAGACGACTATATGTAAAATATCTAGTTAATTCTCAATAAAGAATCAGTATTTCGAATTCGTCATCTGAAGAAAGATGTAACCGAATCCATGAAGAGACGAATTATCAAGAAACTCTGCGAACTTTTAAAGTTGCTTGGTAGCAGGATACAAAATGAATTGAAGACTGGAGAAAGGACAATACCCTACCTGAATGATCTACAGACGCTCATAAACCTAAAGGTCCTATGAAACCATTACTATCCATGGTTAGTTAAGCAAATCAGTAAACATTCCGGTGGTTGGAGTTAGCAGGCGCCAAGTAAGCTATTAACAGCTTCAAAGACCCCCTTCAGTTCATCAAAGTACTAGAAAATTTGAAAATCTTGAAAAAATACATGGTATCATTTGATGTGTCTTCCCTCTTTACAAAGACCCTATTAGACGAGACTGAAGCCGTTATCTGTCAGTGTGCTGACATTCAACCTCCACCACACAACTAACTCAAACAGCTTCTACTAATGTGCAGTAAAGACATTTTCGGTTCAGCCATCTTCTGTACCTCCTAACTGAAGGAGTTGCTATGGAAAGTTTGAAGGGTACTACTGTGGCAAACAATTTTATGAGCAACCTGGAATAAACCAGAATGAAGTCCGAAATCAGTCAGACCAATTTCTATGCTACGTTTGTTATTCACGGTTGTTTTAATGAAGCATCACATAAACCGAACCTATTGAATGGTGCTCATCCTAAAATAAAATTTACTATGGTGTGTGAAAATGCCAACAAGTTTCACTTGCTTGACTTCTGTATTCGACGTCATATAGACAGTAAAACTGTAAGGCACATCAGTAGAAAAGAGACCCAGATGATAATTTATCTGAATTTCAAAAGCTTCCGCTATGTGGGTTAGAAGAAGAGATTGATGGGAACATCGTCTGTTAGTATAAGAAAGCTTTGAGCAAAGGAAAGATAGAAGAGTTATTCTTCGTGGAAGAACGCTTGTGTGACAATGGTTACCTACAAAAGTTTATCGACAAACACGGAAAGCGTAGGGTGGAAAAGGTAAACTGCAAAACAGTCGATAAAATTCGGTCTTTCTCTGGATTGCATTCAAAGTTGATGGTACTGCTAGTAGGATAAAATACAAGTTGGATGCTTCTCTGAAAAAAAGTATATACAGGCGCCAAACTTGTTTGTGTGTATCGAACAAACATTTGTTTTAAGCAACCAAAAGTGGACGGACTACTACTTTGTGTTACTTTAATTGTACCTACCAGTTTGCATGCACATACCAAAGCACACACATTAGGAGAACTGAGGGAAGGATTCTTGTCCATATTTCTAAACACATTCCAGAACAAGTACAAAATTTACCGTAGAAGTCTAAAGGAAGTCACCTATTTTCCTTATCTAGGTTGAATCATTTCAACTAAAGGTCGCGCGGATGAGGGTGTCAAAGGTAAGACAGGGAAAGTAAAACATGTGTTCATTGCCTTCAAATCTGTGTGGAGTTCCAGTGAACTCAGCATGAGGAACAAGATTCGGACTTACAACACTAATGACAACTCAGTCAAGTCTATGTGATTCACAGACTTGGCACATCAGAAAAAGGAAACCCAGCAGGCTTCTTAAAAATTCATCAACAGCTGCCTTCTCTGTCTTGATTCTGAAGATCAGATAGCCAGAAAGGATATGTAACAGGGAAATCTGGAGACAAAACAGCCAAGTACCTATCGCCAAAATTATGCAGAAGAAAATGGAGTTGGATTGGACATATGCTCAAAGGACCTTTGAATGATATCAAGTGCCACGCCCTCCGGAACCAACGAGTTGGGATTCTGAGGGTGAAGTGGATGAGATTGCGTGAGGAGGAAATAAAGGCTAATGGACAACTCTGTAGCCAGTTTGTTTTGTTCAAGTTTGTCATATTTGTTTAAAATAATGATTCCAGTTATAACTTCACGAAATGATTTTGTGTGGCTAGTTTAAAAAAACACATAGGACTGCACTGCGATTGAAAAGTTCATCTTCATAAAGTCCTAAATCGAAGTGGTCAGTCTTTGTCAGTCCTCGGAAGCGTTTTCAACTTGGAGAAAGTTTGTATTTTGGCTTAGATTCAATAATAAGATCAGAGACTTTACTATGTACCTTTATCCAAACCAGGTTCAGATGTGCTTTTAAGAATTGAAAATGGAGTAAACAGTGTTCATTATTTTGAGGTTCGTGTGTTCTAATGAATTTGAAATCAATTGTGCTGTGTTTTCTAAGCACTGGGAAATAAAGAAAGTGGTTCTGATTACAAGTGAACTATTGAGAAAATAGATAGTTTGTGTTAGCTGACCACTGTCATTATGACTGTTTTATAAGAAGTGTTGTCACTGTGTGTCTATCTAATGTGTAACCTGATCACTAGCCTAAGTGACTGAACTGGTACTGATGATGACTTGCCGCAAGCACGAAACCACATCGACTGCAGTTTCACATTTTCCGACTGCAGATTTCTAACAGTATACAAACACCAGTGTATTGTAACGCAAGTTTGCACGGCAGTCACATTAGTAATCCAAACAACACATTCCTACTAGCACTTAGAGTTAGTTAATAAATTTGAATACATATAGAATATTTTGAAAGTGGTATTGCTTTCAGTTCACCAATTATTTGTCATCACCATTCAGTTTACTCTACTTTGCTCAGATTGGTATACTTTGACCCACTTAATCAAACACTACAATCTAAATTGAATGAATACTTATTTTTCAAAATCCCTGTGGATAATAACAGTGATTACTGGCAGTAGCAAAAATCGTTTTGGGCTTAAATTATCTCTCAACAAAAAAATATGTAGCCCCTTTGACCAATTAGAAAATCAATCTTTTTCACTGATATATATATATATATATATTCAAGAATGGAAATTATCAGTATGACTGTAATGAAATTCTGTTTAGTTATGAACAATTGCCACGATTTACACAGAAAATTTAAGTGTGTATTCTAGTCAATAAACACATGTCTACATGAACTGTTCTTACTTCTTTACAGTTGTCCATTTCATGTATGCTGTATGAAAAGAGGTCAGGTGAAAAGTAACAAATTTTATTCATGCTGAGATTGCAAATGTGCACAAATATCTTTAAGTTATTTTAAATTGTATTGACCACCAGATAGTGAGGTATTTTTGCAGTAAAAGTTAAATTGTTCTTAGTTAGAATAGTTAGTTCTATGCAAATGTAATCTTAATGTAGTACTTATTTATTTATTATATGAATTATGCCCACTCTTGAGTTCATGATTTTTTGTAAAACAAAACTGTAAAATTGTGAAATATTCACAAATTCTAAACTCTTGAGGAGCTAATAATATCAATGCCATTTCAATTAGGTTATTAAAATTCTGAAACAGTCCTAGGTGCCTTCATCATCTCCTTTGAGGATGATTATACAGATGGCTAACTGTTCATTATTTTATAAACATCTGTCCATCTTAACTGAAAATGAAAGTCATTCATTACTGTGATGCTATCACTGCCATAGTATACATATATTTTCTACTTTAAGGTAAGTATATAAGTTTTATAATAAAGTTTTAGTATATATATTGAGGTGGCTTGATATATTTCCTGCAAGAAAAAACAGATTTCAAGCGATAAAATATACATGTTAGCAACGAAATATACACTTGTACTGACGAAATCCTAACGGATTTTTAAGTCGAAATAATAAAATGCACAGTGTAAATCACATACGCCACTAACAATTTTTCGTATCATGAATAAAATTATGAACCGCGCTTAATAAATGAAAGGTGATAAACCTATTCAGTCACTTAGAATGAATGTCGTCCAATTCTCTGATGCATTAGTTAGAAATCAAGTACACAGGCTGAGAATCGAATTCTAGCAACGTGATTATTCAGCCCATTTACTAATGCTTAATCACTTGGTCATAACGAGACATCTTCCTTATGTGAAACTGTAATACCACTTAGATGATAGAGTTTCTAAACGCTATACTACCAACATTACGAGAAGAAAAAGAGCTCTAGTTTTTAAACCAACTGTTTAGAAAATAAATTTCTCTTACGATTATGACAGTTTGTTTTAAAATTGGTAATGTCATAAAGGGACCAATACTTTTCGTAATGTTGTGTTTTAAACATGCTTTCAGGTCTCTGAATTATGTAGTTCATTAGTGGTTGAATTACCAGACAACCGGAGATTTTCTATTATAAAGTGGCAAGCAGAGTTGTACGAATAAAAGTAAAATAATGCGTGTACTGAAATATATAAAGATAGTAAGACAGGGTTGTTTCAACTTTTGAGTCATCAGTGTTTAGACAGAATTTCTAGAATCAAAATTGGAAATTATCTGGTGTTCTGCAATGTCTTCATATTAAATAGTGAACCTTCCTTCATAAAACTTGATGATATCTTCAACACTAACTTCCTGAGTCGCAAATCTCAATTATTGCCATTCAAAAAGTGTTATGCAAGTACTATGTTTTGATTTTCCCTCTAAATAAGACTTTTTTATGGCTAAGTCATATTGCAAATGTGTACTGTTTGAAGTTCAGTCATTTAATGATAAAATATCACACTTAAATTAGTTGGATAAATCAATTTATTAACCTTATTATATGGACTGTGTAGTTATCAACAGGCTAAACAATGTTCTAATATATATATATAAAGGTAGCCGTTACATCTGTGAAAAAACATATGACATACTGTTTAAAGAAGACGACAATCTATGTAATAGGTAACTATTCAAAATGAAATAGATGTCAGATCAGTGGCGTCTGAATTGCCCGCTTTCTGCTCTACCATTTGAGTTACCAGACCCAGCTGCTAATCAGGCCATTATTTCATAGCACTCACCACAGACAATTCCAGGTTGTCATTTAGATGAATAAAAGCTAATTGTCTGTTCATTATCATGCAAGCTGCTCAACTAGTTCTTCTGTCCTCATTCGTAATCATACTGAATTAAATATAAAGCAGCAGGTTTTTAATTCATTTTGAGACTATTTGTGACATCAATACAACGGGAAACTACTTTTAATCTAAGGCAGTTATTGCAAGTAAATAAAGGTGTGTTGCATTTGGTAGAGCTTAAGCTTGATAATTGTGACCGGGTATTCCACCAGCTCAAAAATAAACTGATGATAAATAATGCTTCCCCAATTTTCAAGTGATTATAGCACATTTAGTAGTATTATTTGCTTTTAGAATACAGTAGACTGTGGATCGACTGAGCTTATGACGTCTGTGCTAGTTGGTTTTTTGTCCTTAACTCAAAATTATTTTTTTTCTAAAATCTATACAGTCTGCCTGTCTGTAATTCCCATTAATTTTCGTGCTGATTTCAGTAGGAGACAAAATAAATTCTGAAATTCTCTAAGTAGTGGTGTGGCATATGCTACTTACAACGTTTATAAGTAGTATGCAGATGTAGATATAAACATGTTCATCATCTGCTAGAATATCGGATGGCCGAGCGATGGATTTAATGAACTATGCTTGTAAAACAACATGGAAGCAAGACAAAGCAGCATGATACCAAAGATATGTGGGAACTGTGGTTCTAATATATGGTAGGCGTATTTCGCCTATATCGAGTTGCCAATAAGTAATTCCATTACGAAATTTTCTTCTGTTCTGCCGTTGTAGTAGTGTACTTAAAAACCAAATTAAATAATCCAATGGTTTGTTTCATAAATGATCAGAAACGAAGGCTTGTATTTTTTATCTGTCAAACATCCTTAGAGTTATTTTGTAAAATAGGGAATAATACCAGATGTTTGGACAGAACCAGTTGAAAACCCTGAAACAAGGTTTCGTACTTATTGGCACTTGTTGGAATGGCATGGCTATCGCCTGGAGGAAAGTGATGACCCTTGAGAAACTTGCACTGCTCCACCGAATGCTACATTAATTTAGAAGTACACTTTCAATGTCCTAGATAGGGGATCACATTGCAGTCCGACTGGTCCAATGCAGTCAGAGCTAGTGGGGACTGGACACATGGCAACGGTTTCTCTCCAGTTACCGAACAACATAGAGTGGGGATTATTAAACGATGGTATATATTGTATGTATTAAAAATCTTGCCCCCAAGACTCGGAGTAAAATATTTATTTAGTTAATTTCAGAAGAAACAATTTTTTATTTCAATATAGCAAAAATTTTTTATTTTACTAGCCTTATGTGTTATGAGGTCTCATTATTTCTCTGTGTTTTACATCCATATGCATTAAAGTCAAATGCCAATAATTAGAAATAAAGATAGACAATCGAAATGAGTTAGATATTTTTTGTCGAACGGATTTCTTATATCTTCATAATTTACACTTACTATAGCTTGAAAATTCATAAGTGGGCATTGAAATTCGTGGTTTTTAAAAGTTTGTTGAGCTTAGTGAAATCCTCCTTAAAAGCTGCAAAATGTTGACTGAAAGATTAGAGTCCATTTAATGCTCAGCAGTATTTTGAAAAAGACTTCCTATGAAATTTATAAATTTTAAATGCAAATGAGATTTATTTTCAGCGATCTTCACTTTCATATTAGATAGGTAATGCATGTGTTTATTGAAAAAAAGGTTATGCAGTTACCTTAATGTTAACAATGTGAGCTGGTGAAACAATATCCCTGGTCCCTTAAAAAACAAGTTTATGAATCTATATAAAAGTTTCAGAGTCTGAGTGATACATCGAATTGAACAATGGATCTCATTAGCTAGGCCGTCGATGTTTTTATTTACTCAATTCGACTTACCCGAAATTCACTTCATCAGAGCTCAATTAAAAAAATGAACCAGTCAGGATACCATACTGAAGGATATCTCTGTATTTTATAACTAACAAGTCGACAGAAGTAATCATCTCTTGAAAATTTGTCCTGACCATCATCTTTTTCTAATACTTACTTCAAATAAAAAGAGGATCTCTGTCTAGCCTGACGATCGCTAACACTTGGCTGATGATGAAAATGAGTAGGTCACTTCATGCGAAGTCATTGATGGGGAAAATGGGAGGAAGAGGACTGTTTCATCTGGAATAAGGATTCCTAGTGAGCAAAGTTTGGTTGGGTTTCTGAAGCTTCATTTTAGCAAACCGATGAGTAAATATTAACCACATCGAGCTTTGAAAATAAATAAGAGGAGAACTAACTTCTAAGTAAGTCTCTTCTTATCGACTGCATATGATTGTGTGTGAAAAAAAGCAGCAGAACTGGGAAAGGGATTGAGTATTTAAACTTCTTGAGTCAGTATGTCCATAAAAATAAAATGATCTCCTAAAAGGAAGAACATCTTATAACCTCTTAGGAAAAACATTTAAAAAGTTTGGCAGAATTCTTTAAAAAGCGCTTTAAAAGGCCTAGGGCTACACTGCAGATTTCCACGATAAAATGCAGACGTTGATCCATCAGCTCTAGTTGAGACTGCAAAAGCTGTATGTAGTCTAGAACGAGGAGGAACAACAGAAGCACTTAAGAACGGTAACTGATTATTGTTTATAATGTCTAAATTATTAGTTAATGTAAGGGGATCCGAGAGTTATACTGGATTGATGTATATCGTTTGTATTACTAATTTAAAAAGAAAAGTACGCATCTTCGTGTAGCAGTCATACCTGAATCAGCCTGACCAAAAATGAATATGCTTACAATGAAATGTCTTGTTACTTTAGATTTAAAGTGCGAAGACGATACAGCCTACCAAAACAAAGACACTAACAAAATACAAAGCATTTAGAACTGCCTGAGAAAGGAGTTAAGTGTAATGTGGTACGTAGTGTAACGTGATTCTACAGAACTACTCTGTATTGACTTGTAATCAGAGAATGAAGAGGGAGTTAGTTTACCTTTGGGTAAATT
Organism: Trichobilharzia szidati; assembly: GCA_944472155.2. Classification (NCBI taxonomy): domain Eukaryota; kingdom Metazoa; phylum Platyhelminthes; class Trematoda; order Strigeidida; family Schistosomatidae; genus Trichobilharzia; species Trichobilharzia szidati. Next base: position 93,505,766 of record OX235279.1, on the reverse strand, counting down.
GCATCAGCTATAAAGGACAAGTTGTGCATATAGGAAAGAGTAGTTAGGAGTTTCCATATTAGCGTAATCTCGAACTCTATGTATTACTGAACTGCCCACCCAAGGCTACCTGTACTGCACAGCATACCACTGTGCTCTAACTTTTGGCCTCTGAAGGTGATACAAGAGGTTTCAGACTCTTGCACATGGCTGTCTTCAAAGTTGTCACCAGGTGGAACAATATGACAAATGATATTGTGATTAGAAATAAAATGTTTTAAATAAGGATGATAAATCAGTAAAAGAGTTTATGATTTTTCATGAACAACGGCGTTTATGACATGCTTTTACACATACATACCTAATCATCATCTTTACCAATGATTAACGTTGGCTGAATTAGGATTAGATTAGAAAAGAGTTGGAGATGATTAAACTGAAAACACTACATCAATATATGAAGTTTTTATTTATTGTATAGAGTTTTTAAAAAGGTCAGGCTGAGGTCATCCAGACACTTCAAGCGTCTGTCACTGAATCGTTTACAGTAGCTCACATGTGTTTACTCTTTAGTGTTTTCAAAATGCTGAACAAATGTACTCTGCATAAAATTGTTCTTCTTCTCATACATGTCTATTCATCATAATCTCGTGTTATTTCCAAAGTATACCTATACATGTACCTATAAACTAACATTAATTCATACTCCTCTACTCGATTTTTCCTTCCTTCGTTTGTGTTAAGATGTACTCTGATGCATCTGTTTACCGTGCTAACTAAATTTCATTTTGAACATTAATCATAGGCATTGCATATCGCACCATTCACTGTAATTTATCATTTACTTCTGAAACAATCCTTTGGTGAGACTATTTAGTGTTGAATTTATCCATTTTATATGTACTGTCACAGATATCACCATTTACACATATCTTTCTGGCATAAGACACCTTTGGTTCTTTAGCTTAATGGATTCAGTGTCATAATAAATTTACTGTTGTCATCAGACATATATGCATCGATTAATGGAAAAGAATGAAATTGAGGGACCTAAAGAAGAAACTGACGAAGAAGAACACTCCTTGTTTTCTAATCAGTGTTTTAATTACCAATGGGAATTTAAAAATATTCGTATGAGACTGGGTCAGAATTTTGTAAATAAGTAAATAATAAAAGTTTCTGAATAAATTATAGATGTACCAATCTCATGTTTTTCAACAGACAGTGTCATCCATCCTATTTCCACCACATAATCATCAAAAGCCTAAAACGCGTATCATTTATTTCGATATGTTAAGACAATAATGTTAATTGTAAATAATGCGCACTGTGTGCACGTTTTCGAAATTACCTTTTCCAATGAATATGTGAAAAAACCCGGTTGAGGTGATAGTTTAGTTCTGTTATTCATTTTTGAGAAATAATATGCGCTTATGAGGCGAAAATTATGTGAAACCGATAAGTAAGCTAAGGACGTTAGTCTTTTCGCATGTCAAGATGCAAAATAAATTACCAGTAAAATAGTGAACACTACAGAAATGAGTAGATAATATTGATAATGGCATCGACTGTAATCTTTAGTATTTTTATTTGTGGCTCAAAATGAGCAAAAATGGTTGTTATCTTCAATTCTCTTCATTTGGTCTGCAAATTTTTGCTTTACGAAGAGAGCATACAGCCGCTCTTTCTCTTTTATTAAGCGTGATAGGATTATTTCAAACTGATGGAGATTTGAAGTCTTTCTGCCAAACATCGGTTCCATCATACACAGTTCTGTACTCAACTGTTGTCAAATATAGTGTAATCATTAACATGCTATCCAGTTTCCTAGAGTATGCTGAAGGTTTATGAATCTGCCTAATGTATTGTCAGGGCCCTTTCATCATTATACATATTTGTGTAGATACTTCTACATATAAAGTGTTGTTCTGCATTAATTCAGCCATCGAATATGTTATCGCAGTTACAATATTATGTAAAAACTGAAAAAGTTCCACTAAATGAATATGTTTAAAGAAAGGCCATATTGATTATGTGCTACTGTAGAAGTAGGAAATTACTTATTGTTACGACCAAAACCGAGTCGTTATGGTCTCAACACAGGAAACCGATCTCTGCATCCTATTCCATCGCTGACAAAACTTCCTTGAGAGACACACAGTCACAAAATCCTCAAAAGACAGCAAAAAGACAATCACTCATCGTTAAATCTATGTGGTTCTGTTCAACAATATTAACATCAAAAACTCAAAACTAACTCAGCAGTGCCGTTAGGCAGCTATACAGACAAGGCAAGTTTCTGAATAAAAAACAAGTATTGTGGAGCGAAATCAGTCAACCAAAATCCAACCGTAAGAAGTGCCCTAGATATGATTATGAGCAATAGTTTGTGCTCGAAACATGGTCATCAGTTAATATTACTGTACAACACTGTGTGATTTATCAAAATAAAATTATTGTTTCCATAATGGAGTTATACTTACTACCACAGTGCCCAAGTTTTATACTTATGCCCTAGAATCAAGTAGGATATTCCCAGCAAGGTGGGATCGAAACTCTCTTCACAAGAATCACACATCAACGCTTCCCGTAGACGGCTCAAGGTCAGAACAACCTTCATTCACTCAAATAAAATCACACTGTACAACACATCATCAACGTGGTGCACAATCACAAAGAGAAGAGAAGCATTAAAATTAGAGATTAAACAGGGACGAAGACAAATAACGAGGATTCAGTCAATATATCATATGCAAGTGTCAGAAGAATGGTATGCAGTCGAGGAGGAAAACGAATAATAATTACAGAGTTAGTTGAAACATTGAAATGAGTAGGAATGTTGTGATTAGATCGTTGAGGAGATATTTTCAAACAATTATTCTGTTATACTTATGATTGCATTTATATTTCCTGTGTGGATGAGTAAAGTGATAATTTTCTCAAAATGAGAATGATCCACTGATAGCACATAATTTTGAAAACTTAACATTTCTCGTGAGCCTAATCGACACTCATTTAGATAGCCATCTTTAAGTAACAACTAATGTGTGTTCAATAGAAATATTCATAAATAATTAACAAACGTAAAATTTCGTCAGCTTTTAAACTAATTTCAAAATAGTTTTAGTTTCCCAGTTATATGATTTCTTCTGTTTTGCTTCTAATTTTATTCATTCAAGTTACGATATTTTGATTCAATAAAAGAGGTGTTTTTTAAACATTTGGAAGATTATAAATATTTACCACATTCAGCATTTCACCAGGCTCAGCTCTTAATCTCTTCAGTATATCCAATGTTTTTGAACAATCTGTTTTCTCAGCAAGGCTTATGTCAGTCAACATGTTCCCTAATCTCTACTTCATGCAGAAAGAAAGTGATTTGGTTCACTAAATGATTCAATAGTAATTCACAGCTGGCAAAAGATACTACTTACGAAATAAATACTTATTATTCATAATTTATTTTTCACCTTGTACGAAAATTTGACAATTCAGTTCATTGTTTTGCTAACTAAAACCATTTTCTCCAGTGGGATAATTTTAAAAAATATTATAGCCGTTTAAGATTTTATTTATATCGCAAAACGAATTTTCATAAATAAACAACAGCCATGTTATTTATTTTTAACCACTTTTCGGATTTGTATGAATGGAGTAAGAATTGGGCAGAAATGACAGCTGAATTAGATTTACTTGTATCAGAAATCTTCACAATCCTACCAACAGTAGTACTAACAGCTGTTTAGTGGGATTAAATCGACATAAATAAATTCCTTCTTTAAGGGAAAGGACAAAAACAATAAGTCATAATTAACAAGTAGCCAATTTTCCAATAAATATCAAAATATCATAAACAAGGTGATATCTACTGTTTCCAATGTTCTAATTATGACAAATTATTTAGTACAAAGATGTGTTCTGATAAAAGTCATCCCTCTACTAATATTTCCGTGTCTTTTGCAGGAGAAAACACCTTTGCAATTTGTGTGTGTGTGTGCACATAACACTGAAAACTTGAATCTCATTTCATCTGTATATCATATGTAAATACTGAGGAAAAGAGAATTAAGTCAAAACAGAAGCCTACAGTGTTGAGTATTTCACTAATCCCTTTAAAAGTATACAAATTTTGACAAGGAATTACATAAAAAAATGAGATTAGTTTATTGTTTTACCAGTCTTAAAATTGAAACTCGTGGACGACACTGAGGGTTTGCATCCCTTTGCCATGTTTTTCCCTTTTCCTGTTTCTCCCTCTCTCTTTTTATCCATTTCTCACTAAAGCAACATGATGCCTAATATTACTTTTTGTCTCAAGTTTCATTACAGAAAAATGCAAATGTTTCACTTTGATGTGTATGACCAAATGTTTTCTAAATATCAAAAGGTTTTAGAAGTTGAATTAACGGAAGTTTTACCTCATTTATTCACTGACTTATATACATATATATGCACTGAAATACAAAGCAAAATCAGTGTATGAAATAACAAAAGACTTTGATTCTTTTTTCTTTTTGTTATTTCCTTTCATTATACACAGACACAAGATTTCTTCTTCGTATTGGAGTTAACGTATGCACGTGTAAACGGAGTTTATTATCATGTACAGAGGATTCAGCTTAGCTTTGTTGTTTTGTTATGTGAACGATTGTGCAACAGTACTGTGTTACTGTGGTATCTAACAAACAAACAAACAAACAATGAAGTGGGGGAAAAAACTATGACATAAAGTAATTTTTATTCACATATAATCAGTTAGTCTGATTTATTGGTTAACGCAGTGGACATTTACACAAGATATAATTTACACTTAAGCAAAGTGTTTGAAAGACAACTTTATGTATTCTGCAGTTTTTCCCCTGATTTTTCTGAAGTATAGACTTCATGTTCACTTTTTATTTTATTGAAAAATATGATGGAATTTGTCATATGTAGCATATTTTATGACAAGCAGTTGAAAGAATAAGACTGACATGTTTACATGTACATTTTGCCTAGCTTTGTTTTAAAGTAGTTAATAATAAACTAAATTTCAAAATAAATACCAAATTCTGTACACAGTATAATAGATATTCACTAAATTAGTCTTGATTAACGAATAACATTTTAAAGATATATTTTGAAACTAACGGGCATCAATGGTGTACATCAAATTAAACAATCTACTTAAATACATGAATTAGTTAGTTAGTGTTATTATGAAATACATTATGAGGATTTGAATATTCAATTTAACTCACTCAAATACACGGGAGAAGTATATGCAAGTGGAACATTTGAATAAGTGAACGAGTATAACACAGTGTCGTATTTATGAACCGTCATTTTGTCTATCTTCTTTATTCAGTCTGTTAAGGACTCATCTCAAAAATTAAGTCTAACTTCTAGATTTAAACTTTAGTTGAACCACAAAAATATATAATAATAATAAAGGAAACGACTCATAGACCGCTTTCCATAAACAGTACAATAGTGAATCGAACTCTTATGTATAAAATTTAGAAGGATAATACAGAAATTTAATTTCTTTTTGACCATTATTCACAATATCCCAACAAACAATATCTCATTCGTATTGCTAGTTTAAAAAAAAACATTAATATACTTCTGCTGACTAAACGAAAACTAAGATTCTACTAAAAGTCGTGAAGCTATTACTTTAGAAAACAGTCTATCCCAGATTCCCATACCACCAATGACATCCCATACCCTGAGCGTCAAGAATTACGACTATAAGAAGTAACTTCACTCATTTTTATGTTGATATTTCAGATTGCTATATTTGGCTGTAAAGATGAAGTCAAGCGGAATAAACAAAAATATGTGTAAGCTCTGTTCCTTTAAGGAAGTGAAGTTCTGGTCTGTGAAGTGTCACCGTATAAGAGATTTCCAAACACTTTTATTTTGTTTTACTATCGTATTAATTTCATTTCATCATTTTCAAAATTTAATCAGCACTAAAAATCTTATTAGAAGAATCTGTTTTTCTTAGTTTTCAAGTTCTTTATTAATTCTCACAATAATCGATGGATACTACTTTTCCAATACTATAAAGCTTAATTTCTCATTACAGCCGTGACTAGCTCCTTCTTTATAAAGTAATATTCATGTTGAAATCTGAAAAGCATATGTAATATTTTGGTAGATATTTTCGGTAAAAGCATCTGGTATACTAAACATTGGGTCTATCACCATAGTTTGTCTTTTTTGTTAGTGAATTACGCGTCTTTTGCTGGTGATGTTTAAGGTAATATTTCCATTCACTGAGGAATAATTTGCAAATGTGTTTTCACCCAGCATTAAGATACACACAAAATATTCACAGCATAATATTCGCTTTTCAACGTTGACTAAATAGGTGATTTACGGCTAAAATCCTAATTATTAATTAAGGAATATGATTTATATTTTGTTTACCGGTAGATATGCACATTTTTATAAATAACAATGTTTATTATTTTTATATTAGGCTTTAGTTTCAAAATGAAGAGACTGACACTTTTGACTTCACTGTAGGTGAGGTTTGTCCTCAGTACGTCGGAGTATCAGATGCTGCAAATAACTTCTAATTAGAAATGTGGAACAGGTTTAGTCCTACGCCTAGTAATATTCAAGTAAATCACATTACAACCTAGATTTCGTGTTGACAAAAACACGTTATGCTTGGGCTTCAAGAAAGAAATCTAAAGTCAAATCAGTAATTATAAAAATCACAAATTGTGAATTCATTCAGCGACGACAAGGGCACATCGACTGATATGCTTTCACACAATGAACTTATGTGAATTAAAACCTTAGGCATCTTGCCTGCCATTTAATTCTACGCATTAGTATATTTATTTTATACACTTTTTTCTACAAGATGGAAAAGTTACAAGTGTAAAAAGTTGAGGTTAAATGGAGGTATTAATTTTTCAACAAGTCACGGAGACTTGTTTGCTCAAAACAACGTGGAACCAAAAGTTATAAAGGGTTTGAAGACAAAATTAAGTGCCATTTTAGATAATTTTTAAAAATAAGGCTTAATGAAGGTGTATATGATAACAGAGCAAAAGTGACGTTCTGGATATGAAAATGAGTTGCATGGGAATTCTAACAGCATATAAGTAAAACAAACAGGTATAGGAAATCTGTCTAACTTGTGATACAGAAAAAAGGGAATCACAAAATATAGAAAAATCACAAAGCATCAGGAAACTAGAAAAATGTATAACACTTGAAGAACAGCGTAAAACCTGGCCACCTTAAAAAGCTTTAAGTTTGAAGATATCAACCATTATTTGTAAGCGTCTGTTTGTCTATGTATAAAATTTCAATACTTAAGCTGACACCCTGTTTACGTACCTGAGATTCATCCCTAACGTTGTATTATGGAATATAGTTATTGTCGATAACTTATCAACTTTTATTTTAAATCCTAATGAATGAGAACTAAGAGACTTCTGTGAGAATAAGAAAGCCTTGAATAAGTGGTTTGCTGTCTTCACATGTAAAATGCTGATATTATTATTTTTCGTTGGAGAAGTAATACAGGATGTATTCCGTTTAGTCCGCGTCTATTGCGTGTATAGTGAATAACTGTGTATTTCCACAGCTTAGTCAATAGACTGTACACCTAATGGATTATTCGTGAATAAAACCTACATTAAAAATTAAGTAACTTATTCTTCGTTATCACATTTTGAAGATTAGAAGCGTTCAAGTTTTGATAAATTGCTATAAGTTTTCGTCTATAGATATTTTCCTGCAAGTTATACATGTAATATATATATATACGCATTCGGATCACTAACTGATGAATGTATTTCCAATAAATCATCTGAAATGTCTACGTCAGTGTTCTTCATTTATTGGTCAGTTTAAACAAAGCTCTGGGTATATATCAGTTGTCAACATAAAGTGAATCATCGTAGATAATAATGGTTAAAATCATAGTTTGATTACTCTTGAGATGATTTCACTTTAATGGCCAAAATATCATACTAACACATGCATTAAAACCATAAAAAGGAAGATAGTAACTACATGGTACCTCTACTTTAACTGGTTTTTACTTGATAAGTAAAGACAGTAACCATCTTTCAGTGATTATTTAGAGTTTTAACATCCACAAGAGATTTACTGGTGGTATTTTTCATCATATCTGGTGATAATTTGAATTTACAGACCATCAGTGACTTCACCTTGCGAAAAGAAATAGATTATAAAATATCTTTTTTTGACGAGTTATTTGCAAAAATAAATTAGTACATCTCTGGAAAAATCAATATTTATGAAATGGTTGTCTTTCGCCCCATAGACAGTAAAAGCCGATATGATTTGCAATAAAGATAATGAACATGTGTAAGTTAAAATTTAGATATAATGAAGATCTGAGGTTAACGATTTTGGTGTAGTTGTGTTCTCTGATTTGGATTGTTTAGTTGTAAAGCCTTCACTGTCTCACTAGACAACATCCTCAGAGCATACTACAACTACACGGAAAAGTGACTGAAACTATTGAAAACAAATCTGATATAAACTAAGTGTGCACCAGGGTTTGTGAAGACGTTCATTAAACCATTTATACTAAATTCACACTAGACCAGTTAATATTCCATTAAACTTACAGCGGATATCTGACTGAGGTCACGTGTTCTTTTATTCAACTTTTAGCATTATTAACATGGTTTGGTGAAAACTGGAAAAAAATGCACTCAAAAGAATCCTTAGCGAAACCGTGTTTAGCCAAAATGAGGGGGCAAATTACTTCCCAAATGTGTCACCAAAATAGAGTTCAACTATTTTTATTTTTTATTTTTTTTATTTTTGATTACAGCTTGATGCCACACCGTATTTTTAGTACAAGTATGGCATTTTCAGCATGGATATCGGTAGCCCAAATTTCGCAGGCCGACCATAGATATCGGGTGTGCGTCGGCAGGGGATCGAACCCCGGACCATATGCATGGTCGGCGAGAGTCCTAACTATAACACTGACTAAAGGATCTAGTGAAATGGAGATGAGCCGCTGAAGTTGTCTTTCGTTTAGAACAAGGGGAACGAATAATAATAAAGTTTAGTAAAAATTGTTACTGAAAATTTGAATTTGAATGAGACAGAGTTGTTTGATAGAAATTGTAATATAGTGGAGTTCGAATTTCTATCAGTGGGTTTTAAGTTTCAGTGACAGCGACATTTATTCCATTAAAATCATTCATGTTATATTAAACACCCGATAATTTGACCTTTACTGTCCGTAATTAAAACCAGATTATATTTAAGTTTTAAGTATATGATACATATATATTTGTATATAGTGACGAAATCTGTCTAAGCGTATTATGCAACGAATATTTCAAACAAATATATTTGATTTTGTAGGGGTTCTGGTTTCCATTAGTATGAATTTCGTCATGAAAAGAATTTGTGGAAACAATGAAGCACTGTATGTCTGTTTACCTATTTTGAGGTTCTTTAGAGATGAGACTCCCCTGAGGATTGAACCCAGGGTTCACTTAAGGCTTGAAGTGAATGCTCATTGATGGCACTATTCAGTGGCATCATTATACCATGCCCAGAGATATCTAGTGCGTACTTTTGAAAAGAAAAACATATGTCCATTGTTTTGTGTGATTCCCTAAGTGATTTCAGTTAGCGACAAAGTCTACATTGAAATGCAGTTATTTTTTCATATGCCTAAATTCTGTAACGAAGAATAAATTGTTGCACCTCAAAGCTTTCGTAATTCTTTGCCACTTTTATAGAAGCATGCAAAAAGGTCCTTTAGTTTTCACACTGAATACATAAAACGTAAGGTTTAGTTGAAGATAAACCTAAGTGAAATAGGATATCATATTTTCTCCCTTATTCTGCTACATTCACGTTGGAAAATTCACTAAATGAAAAAACTACATCAGTATATTTTCACAGATTTTAGAACAAGGCTGTTGTATTGAATTTGTCCTTTGAAAACCAAACGGAAGGAGAAGAAAATTCAGTATAGTTCGCTTTAGAAAAGATAAGCGTCCAAATCGCATTATGTTATATGCTTAATAGCTCAAGTAGCAATCAAGGAAAAAACCCAAATAGCTGAATGATAGCGAGTATTAACTGATATGAGTACTTAAAAGCCACTGGTATTAGACATTCGCTAGCCAAATGAAAGTAATTCAATCATTGCATTAGCGCTTCGGTCGTTTAAGACCAAGACTCTTAGTGGCATATGTGGTTAGGAATCAATCTTGCCAGTTGCCATTTCGCTCAAGTACCTAACCGGAATTCAACCAGTATTACTCCCTGAGCTGGGACTAACAAGAATTTTCAGTTGGTAAATAGTTTCATGAACTGTTTTGATGATCTACCTATTTGAAAATTTAATGGTGTATGTTAGTGGTTGGCTTAGTTTTGAAGTCTCAAGTTACTTAGCTGAAGCCCATAAGTTTAACGAATAACTTGCATTTTGTCTGGATATATGAAATGACTTTTATTTAAATAGTTGAAGATAAACAGAAATCTTGTTAACAAATAAAACTTTTGTGCAACACTTTAGTTTGTCTGACAATTATTTTGAAACAGAAGCATAGAGAGAGAGAGCTATTTTCGCTCATCACAATCTGGAGTTAATGAATTAGTACACTCGGTAGATAGATTCCATTTACAGTCGAGCTAATTTTTTGAACACATCTGTTGGATTTTTTCAATTTTGTTCCATCTTAGATCATTATATTCTTTGGTAGATAAACGTGGTAACTAGGTCAAGGAGAGGGTGAATCGCAGTCTCATAATAAATCCTTCTAGTAGACTAAAAGTAATAGAATTTTTTCATGTTCCTTATGTTTATCCGATTCTCCCTGATACTAAGACTGATTCGGTCTTCATATTCATTACCCAATGACCTTAATTAAATGTGAATACCTTATAAACATTTCCAAATACCATATGCAGATGTACATGTTTTGATGTTTTCACTTACATACAAGATGATACACTTTATTAAACGAAGTATTCACTTCTTTTCGACGCCTAGTATTTTATTAGGTTACTAAGTGCACAGATCAAATTTATACTAATTTTATGAAAATATTATTGAAAGGTGCATGTAGTACGAAGCACGCCTACCTATCAGTATATTATTTAGTTTCCTGTAACTAATATCTTGACATGATCATTTGACATGTTTGGATATGGAATAGCCTAATTTTATAATTAGCTTTCAAAAACTATTATAATAATTCGATTAAATGTTCAACATAGAGAAATCCCAAATTCTAATTTCGTAAAACAAACATTTTGATTGACAGAAAGAGTTCAAATCTAGATATTCTGACAGGATTATCAATAGTATTATTTTACTCCTGTTTTTTCTTAATCATGATAAACATCTCCATTTGACATATAAAATGTTATGAAACTTTCGAAAGGGAAATATTTTAAGTATATCGTTGGATAATTATGGTTTGGTATTTTTACATTGAAGAGTGAACACATAAAGGTTAAAAAATCTTTTAATAAACATCTAGACGTCTTGATGATACTGAGGTGTTTGTTTGTGAAGTGAATCCGAGAACTTTATCCATTCCCCTAGTTAACAAATTTCAGCTTTCATTGAAAGATTACATCATGTGATTGTTAAGACATTCGTATTTTCTTCCTGAGATGAATCCTTTCTTGATCTACCTCTGTGGGCTTTAAAATACACGAATGTTCGTTTTTTGAACCCATTTTATAGAACAGGCCATTTATATTCCAGGATGGAGTGGGTGGAATGGAGTTCGGACCTGGAAACTACCGATATAAGGTCGGATGCTTAAGCCAATAAACAACGTCTGTGCTACTAACAAATATAAGTTGTGTGTGAACTGGAAAAGATGAGACTAATCTATAGCCGATTTCACATTCGATAGCTGATAGTTAAAATCTAACCTGATTAATGATAATGTTGAACAATTTCTAGAAAGAACTGATAAAGTAGAAATTTTGTGCCTTATTTGTGTCTAAACAGAGGTATTTTATGGGTATAGGTGTTTACGTCAATACTGTTTTCCCTTGCAAACTGAATACTTTAATAACCAAACTAATGTAATATACATTCTCTATTTTCTATTCCCATATACACAGAAAAATGATGTTTTTCTCTAAGTTTTAAGAAATATTTAAAACAAATGAATGTAACAAAATAATATATGATGTCTTGAATAAAAGCTTCTTTGTCGGTTAGCTTTTCCTATTGGGAGCGCTGAAAAGTGATAAACAAGTAATCTTTTCATAAATAATTATCGTGAGATTAATGTGAGAGTAGAATTCGGGCACTGTGGTAGGCAATTTATTGTCGATAGTATGACTACCCAGTTAATGCTTTCATCAATGTTGCTTCTGCTTCACAGTAGACTGAAATTAATTTATATAAATGGTATTAAAAAAGTATTCAGAGCTCTGGAACTTTGAGTGTACTACTAAAAATTTTTAAGTTGGCAAAGGTGAAATAAGACGCTTTTCTATGAAATTAGTTCATCTGACTTCATTTTACAGCTATTAGACTTTAATTAAGTCAAAGTTCAAGATTCAAGTTATGAGAAAGTCATTTGTAGACATATTTTGCAGCAAAGTTTTGACAATTTTAAGATCGGTTTTGTAGGTAAACCAGGCCTTTACACAATACACTAGTTGATTTTTACTAAGTTTCACTGTCTAACCATGGATGGCAGTTAGTGCTGACGACGGCAGTAATCTTGATGATGAACCATACACAGTAGAAAACGTGATTAAGGAAAACTCCAGAAGATTTCCATCTTCATTCTAAACTTTGAATCTTTTTAAAAAAAATTATATTGATCTTATACAAGTGATTAAATAAGACCGCAAATCTGATCGATTCACTAACATACAGAGGTGAAATTCACTTTTTTTGAGCTATTTTTGGATTCCCTGTCCAGTCACTAACAAAATATACAAATAGTACACACGGCACGATGTTAGAGTATAATTCTGTAATAAAATAACAATCACTGTGTTATACTAGAAAGAAAATGTTATTTTGAGTTAATTTTTTCTACTCTTGAGATTCATGCCAATGACCATGGTTTACTGAATTCTTGGATGTTGCCACTTAGTTAATTTGACTTAAGGTCAATCACTGGAGTTTAGAGATTAAAGAACACTTTCTCAAGCATTCTGTTAAGTTATTCACTGCTCGAGGTGATAAAGACGATAACACATATGACTTCAAATGAGGTTATGGCATAATTTAAAATAAATTTGTTAAAATAATTGGCAGCTACACAGTCCAGATGGTTTTACAAGGATGAATAACTGCAACTAACAGATATTTACTAATCCAATCAAAATGTCAGAAAAAGTGAATACATTCTAATAGTTTTCTTATTCGGATATTTGTTTTTCTTTGTCTGAACATTATCTAGTAATTTAAACCATGTTTTTATCCAGCTCTCCTCCTTTCCTTATCAACAGAATTATTACTAAGGCTTATTTGAGGCTGAAAGTAATCTTTACGACTTTATTAACAAATAAAGGCATGAATCACTATACTTTAGATAAAGCAGCTTGATTAAACAAGCAATAACTGTTTATTTGCATCTTAGTAAAAAAAAGTCTCCACTTACTTGCAAACGGCTAGTAATCATTCAGTGTCTATAATACCAGAAGACTAGTTTCCTACAAAAGTCAGAAAAATAGAAAGTATGAGAAAATCGTAGACAGTAACTGATTATCCTATATAGCCGCTTTCATATCTAGATACAAATAAACTTAATTCTTTCTATAACATTCCAACGAAATCCCTATGGCACCTTGTCTGAATGCTGTACAAAGAATTCCGTCCGTCATTGACTGTTATTTAGAAAGAAGACACTTAATGCCTTGCTCTTTAAACGTGCCAATCATCTCTTAACGAAATCATCAAGTACAAGACCAACTTCAAACTACTTTCAGCACATATGCTGATAAACAGTTTCGAAAGCAACATGATGAACTCTAACCTTTATTTGAACAGTACATAAATTTATGGCCATTATCGCTTGATAATTTACAAAGATTTTGAAGATGTAACACACTTTTGAAGTAGCATAATTTAGCTTTCGCGAGAGTTTTTGCATTACTACTATTGTTAATACAGTCCAGACTACTTTAATAGGATGATAAGAAGCATCAGTCATTGAATTTACTGTGACTACAGTTTTAGAAAGCAGCTGTCAAACGCTGCAAAGATAAAAAATAGGAATAATGCCATACACTGCTGCGTATTCAATGCATAACTTTACGATTTATTACGTGTTTTTAAACGCACCACTTCAGTTTACTGTCTTCTAAACAAAAGTAGATTAGTGATATTTTATGGTGACTGTGCAATTAGAGTATATTACTGATTGATAAAATCGGTCAAAAACCACTCAGGTCAAACAGTAGTGCTTGCTAGCCGAGTTGAAGTAATCTGAATACTAGACGATGGTTTTTTTCGTTTTCGGGACGAGCTCATTAGCAGCGTACTCGGTTTTGCTCAATTTGGGGAGCTGAATCACTTTAAACCGCTGAAGTTCTAACCAAGTACTTGGACGAACCAGTACCATATAGACTGAAGTTTGTTATTTACGCACTTCGAGGTGAGAAATCACCACGATTCCCTTTCATTAATTAAGAACATTGAAATGTATCTTTCGCGAACTGCAGTAATCTAAGACAGCCATACTTACCAACGAGGCTTTACCAGCACTCTGTGCCCCACTATACATTATTTGGCAGAGAGACTTTGTCATACAAAATTGTAATTTCTATGGTTTTTGCACCTGATTCAGTGGATTAGAATTAGTCTTTTTTCAGTAATGATCCCTTAAACTCTGCAGGACGACTTCTGCTCATAAGAATATTGTGGGTTAAATAAAGTCTGACTTCATTTGGTGAAATCTTGTGCCCAAATAATTGGAATTATTATTTTGATAAACACGAATACAAAAATATGAGTCATATTTTGCTAATCAATTAGCTCGCTCAACATAATACCTGTATTATGGAAATGTATCGTATTGTTCTAATGGATTCGGAAATCACTACATGCCAGTATAGAGGCATCCATGGATGAACTATTGATCATAGAAAATAGTTTCACGAATCTATTCAGGAAGAAATGATGAAGAATAGAGGTACACATGTTTTGTTATAACGTTCTCTAACAGTTGATTAGTGAATCAACTTCTCAACTAACTGTCTCCTGGACAAGCGCTTTGATTATTCATCAGATCCTCAAGTATGTAGTTTAATTTAAAGGAAGATGTAATAGGAATACAGTGTTTTATGTCAGTTACCTTTCTCTTCTGTGATCTAAGCAAAGTGATAAACAAAACTAAGTGGAATGCGAATCAAGACAGCTTAGTTTCTTTATACAAAACTTGTGACGGAAAACTAAGATATTTAGGAAAGTTATTATTAAAAAACTATTTTTATTACTATATGTGGACTACTTCTGTCTACCAAATAAAATGGAACATATAAGAATAAAAACAACTGATCAAACAAAATATTGATTAAACTATTTGGTGCAGATTTTCAATGTTGTTTTTCAGTAAACAATAAAATATAACAGGATAAAAGTGTAATGAGAAAGTGCGCTGTGTATTGCAACCCAAAATAATTTTCTGTTTAAGGATACTAGCACTGATGATTGTAGATTAGCGGAGTTATCCTATTTTGTTAACACATTCAGTTAATAGACAGTCACAACATTGTTCAAACGACTTCTATTAAAAGGAACTAGAGCTGACGTAAACCAAGCATCTATTTTAGTCATTTCACATTAACGTTATAGTTTCAACGAAAGGTGTCAGTTGAAAACAAGAAAATAAACAGTAACTTACACCAGGTCTTCACAGTTCACAAAATTTATCGCACATTGTTTTCTAAAGAAATTACATGACCTCAGATGACTTTTCCATGTGTGCATACAGGGTTGAGAATCGAGTGTGAAAATGAAGAAACGACTTGAATAAATAGTTTCTTCCACTGAGATCTAATTCTTATGTATAAGAAAATCACTGGAATGCATTTTGCATCCATTGAGATGTTAAATAAAGAATTAATTACACATAGGCTCTTAGAAAAAAGTATTTTTGCACTATTAATTATGTGATAACCCTGCTTAGTTTACTAACTCGCTTGTCCCAAGACCGGGTAAAGAAAGACTATTGGGTGTGGGATCCTACACCGCAAAACCAATCAAACTGCTACCGAAACTTCAAAGCACAATAAAAATATTAAAAATACAGAAGATATAAAAATAAACTTATTCTTCGCCGGAATCCAAGAGGTGAAATAACACAGAGGGCTGGTGAAAGCCTTCGGGAAGCCAGTCAGCCGGTTTGCCTTCTTTCGATGGAAGCAAAAATGAGAATCAGGACGTGGAATACTCACACAGTGTACGAAACTGGGAAGGCCGCCCAAGTAACCAACGAAATGAAAAGATACGGCATAGAAGTGCTGGGAATTTGCGAGAGCAGATGGAACGGATGTGGACTATCAAAAGTGTTAACTGGAGAGTCAGCAATCTACTCCGGTCTGATCACCCAGAAGACAACTAAGAGCACACTGAGGTAGCGAGTGTCTACCATAATGCCACCGACAGCAGTCGAAGCTATCATCCAGGATCATGACAGCAAGTTTCAACTCATAGGCATAGAAGGAAGGTCACAATAATTATGCAATGCTACGCACAGTGATAAAAACAACGCAGAACAAGAGAAGAAGGAAGAAGTTTACACACAACTACAAACAGTAGTGGGCAACATCCCAAATGCTGACCTCAAAATCCGCATGGGCGATATGAATGCAAGCCAAACTAGGTCAAGAGGCTCCCGCTCGGAGAAATGAATGAGAACGGAGAGTGATTCGCAGACTTCTGTTCTTTCAGTGATCCAGTGATCGGAGGCAGCGTCTACAAACACAAGGACATACACAAAGTAACATGGATTTCGCCTGACAGACACACCATGAACCAGATAGACTTCAAATCAATGTTGCTCAAGACAGTGGAAACCCAGCTTGCTGAACACGAAGTCGAGAAGGAGAGCAAATGTGGGCTCAGACCATCACATACTGCCAGAAACCTTCAAGGTGAGGCCGAAATCCCTCAAAACAACTGAGGACAGGCCATTGTAATTCATGTTCAACATTCAGAAACTGAAGGACAAAACCACGAGGGATACCTTTACTACAGATCAGATCAGAGCAAAGTCGGAAACACTACGTGGTATGACTGAGGAAACCTGTGTGGAAGAACATTGGAACTAACTCTCTGAGGGTGATACTCAAGGAAACGTGTACAACTGTTCTAGGACGAAGGAGGAGACAAGACAAGGAATGGCTCTGAACGGACACCTACCTGGAAGCTAATAGAAGAGAGGAGAGGAGAGGAGGATGGTGAAAGAGAAGATGACTCAATGCAAAGATGGACAACAGAGGGAGAAGCTGAGTTCACAGCAATCTACACTGCTGCACTGAATCAAGAAAGACGTGAAGAAGAGTGCTAGGAAAGACGAAATACAATTCTACAACACACTGGTCAGCAACTGAAGCAGAAAAGGCCGGCAAGCTGCAGGTAGAAGAGACCTCAGGACATTATACGAGATAACCAGGTCTCTACCTGAGAAGAGATCTACGCAGGTGATGAGACCAATAAAAGATGTTTAAGGGAACCTGATTAGTAAGGAGTAGAAAGAAAGAAAACAATAGGCTGATTACTTTGAAGGTCTCTTGAATGGACCATCACCTGCAACTTGCCCACAGAAACACCACCGCTAACAGCACGCACACAACTGCCTGCCAGTGGACACCAGTCCTCCAACGAAAGCTGAAATACTAAATGCGATCAAGCTGCTGAAGGCATGCTGGGAAGGCAGCGGGACCAGACGGAATTCCCTTCCACTCTGAAGCACTGGAAACGGACCCACAGACTGACGCAGATGCTCTCACACCATTATTACAAAAGGTTTGGAAGGAAGGAAAGGTGCCTACTGATTGGAAGAAAGGTTGGTTACCTTGTCAAGCTGACAAAGAATGGCGACTCACGCCTCACTCTGCAAGAACTGACTGGCGTGGAATAGCGCTCTTGTCCACGCCAAGCAAAATACTATGTCGCGTCATCCTGGAGTGACTAAAAGATGCACTGGACACAAAACTCCGCCACCCACCGACCACAACGAGCTGGCTGAATTCATGAAAGGCAAATCATCTGCTGATCAAATGCCAACTCTACGCATCGTCATTACACAACAAAGCATAGAATGACAGTCAAAGCTCTCTCTCTACCTCAACTTCCTTCATCGACTAAGAAAAGGCCTTCGACAGTCAGCGTTAACAGAGAAGTGATCTGGAAACTACTTCAATACTACGGTGGCGTGCAGAGCTCAAGTATTTATTAACATCATTCAACAGCTGACTATATGACAATGCCTGCCACGTGTTAGTCAGGTGATCCACAACGGGAAACTCAGAGAGGCGTTCGAAGTGAACGCAGGATTGAGACATGTCTATTGTCCCCGATGACATTCTTAAACGTGGTGGACTAGATTATACGTCAGACTGTGCGTTATGAGTGCTAAAAAAGGAATACGCTGCACTGACAGATTATAAGACTCTAGAAGATGATATATGATTTGATATGATATTTGTCTAAGGGATTCAGGCTAGATTTTTTTATATCACACAAACTCGAAGACTTACCGGCGAAAACCGACAAACTGGCTGAATAAACTGTCGGAGAAGACAGGACTTCAAGTGAACACAGATAAGACGGGGGTGATGAAGATAACCAACCACCACCACCACCGACAGCAGCAACAACAACCAGCACCAATCACCGTCAACGGGAGAGATTTGACAGAGGTTGCTTCCTGCCTATACTTGTTTAGCTATGCAGCATCGTACCAGTTACAGGCAGTCGGAACGGATGAAGATGTCAAAGCCATCCATCCATCAAGTCAGAATCGGAAAGGCAAGATACGCACGCCTTCATCAACCTGAACCCAGTTTGGAAATCTTCTACACTCATCCAGCGTAAAGAACGAGATTCGGATTTTCAACACAAGTGTGAAGTCAGTCAGTCGCTTCTTCTGTGTGGGCCACAAACTTGGCCAACGTGTCAGTCACATGAAGGACTTTTATTAACAGATGCCTTCTCTGGCTGGCTCCAGACGAAGATCCAATGGCCGACCAGGAAGAATTGGCAGCAAGAAACTCTAAATGGGAATAAACCAGGCAAGAGCCGATCGCTCAACAAATATGTAGGAGGAAGTGAGGATGGATTGAGCATACAATGAGGAAGCTGTCGAATGACGTCGTGTACAATGCATGCCATCACTCGAATGGAAGCCAATGGGAAGCGACAAGTGGATCGTCGGTGCGGAAGTGAAATGGAGGAGATCGTGTAAGTTGAAGGAGGAGATGAGAGATTCTGGTCAATCATGGATCCAGATGAAAAGGACAGCAGAGAAAAGAACAAGGTGTAGATGTGTTGCTGAAGCCCTATGTTCCACCTGGAACTCAAGGCAATAATAATAAGTGAGTACTTATATGAAGCGATTATTCACAAGCCTGTGGGTGTGTCACTTATTATTAAATTAGTAAAAGATCTAAAATAACTTGTCAAGTACTGTAGTCGAATTTATTTTTTTACGAGTTGGTCACGGATTCATATCAGTTAGAGAACCATTGAAAACCAGGGAGTACTGGACAGCTATTTCATCCTAGTTTGGGAATCATCGGCAGTACGCACCCACTGGGGTCCGAACCCAGGACCTTCCGGTTACAAGGCGAGCTCGCATACCATTTAGCCACTGGGACCCAATTCAACGACTCATGAACGAAACTAATCCTTACAAACCAACTATAGAAAAAGAATTCATTTTCATGTTACTGAAACTAACTCTCATGTTTCATGAGTAATTGTTTCCGGAAGTTCTTCCTTAAAAAGCCATCATGTACGGTATTTATGAAAAAGGAAAATAATTTTTGTTAAGTTGACTTATAAAAATACCAAGGATGAATGCAATATGTTTCTCGCTATAACAAGACACGGAACATGTTGTTTGCGGTCTGAATGATAAAATTGCTAATGTACGGAATGATTCGGCTGCTTCCTGAACACCGATATGTCAGTATATTTGACGAGTGACTAGGTGGATATATTGATGAAAACTTCATTTTCGGAATAAAATTGACAGCTGATGCATTTGTGCCCTGTCTTCCTGGTGATCTCTTTGTGACTAGGACGATAATTCGAGTCCCTGGATCTTCATACAAAAATAATATGGCTTTCAATGGCATATAAATCTATAGATAACCTCAGGTTCCACGATAGTCTAGGAGCTTATAGAACTGCTTAGAGTGTACAGTAATATCTACCGAAACCATTTGTTTAGCTAGTTGTGTTTCATAATTTCATTTTTGTACATCATTATTAATAAGTTGATTTTCATTTGGCTAGTCTACCTATTTGCTTACAGCTTTCTAAAGGTATTATGGTGTGTAATCATGACAAATCACTCACAACTGTCTTTAAACACTAATATGTTAACTGACATATTTTTTCAGTGAGCCCAAGCAGAGACTAAAATTTTATTGTTTTATTGCAAGTCGGATGTGAAAAGTGTTCTCTTAAAATTTACTGCTGAGATTTATTTAGATATAAAATTAATAAAATAAGAATGCTTAAGTAAGTAGCAGTTTAAATTAGACACATTGCTCTTCATAATGTTGGTGATAGTCCAACTACTCTAAAACTTCATATGATTCATTTTCGTAAAATGTGTATTGTGATATAAACATATTTTGTGTTTTGAAAATATATAATGGCTGTTCTTTCATTTAATCGCAGAATAAAGAAATGTTAATTGCAAACAACTGTCGGCGTCAGTTCTCCTAAATACTATATTATTCTGAAAGAGATTGACTGGTCTCAATATATTATCTGAATAATTATACTGTAAGTTTTATATTATTAGGTGTGCACAAATGATTCGGGCAAAGAAGCTTTATCTAACAGAAGACGACGAGGATTTCAATCAAGCAATTTGCATAGACTTGAGAGGGATGTTAATCATCATCATCAAGCATTTATGGAGGAACGAAGATCAAAACGTGTTCGACGTTTAATACGTAAACTTAGTCTAACAGCGAATGGTTATCACTGTGAATGGAATCAATATGAATATATGGTTAGTGATCATTGTACATGTGGATGTGAACAATCAGCGATGAATTCGAATTAAACAAAAATCCACTTAGAAAGAACAATATACCAATATGAATGTTACTTCTACTTCTTTCCTTGGTAAATTTTTTCTTCCCTTCAGTATTAATACTATATTAGTAAGCATTTGTTCTACTTGCATTTTCCCTTTTCATTCTGTTAAAAACATATTCAGTTGCACTAATTCTTGCTTGTAAGTCAGCTTTGCACAGACATAATTGAAAAAGTAAATCTACCTCTTAACTTAATAAAAAAATATTGTTGGACAGTCAACAAAATTTCAGTCTGCATGCATTTATATAATCGTTTAATAAAATCTTATTATACACTAAATATCTGCTGGAATGTCTGTAGAATTAATTTATGTTTCTGGCTATAATTTCAGTCTGCATAAAACGTGAGTTTAATGACGAATTGTTTTGACAAGATCATTAATAACAAATTTTCACTTCATTTAGAAAACTATGTACTAACCCACTGTTATTTAAAAAAAAGTAAGATTCACAATGATACTGTTTTACTATTGCTATAGATAAATGAATCAGTACTCTTAGACAAGTGCATTTTCGTCTTTTTCAAAGTGTATATTAATGTTCAGATACGAAATAAAACTTTATTTACTCAAATTTGACTTATAACAGTTTTAAGCATAACCTCCTGAATTTGCACTAGACCATACGATTCTGTTCTTTGACTGGACAGTTAGTGTCATGCGTTCAGTTCTTTTTTCGGTGCCGACTAAATTCTAGAAGTCAAGTTTGTAATGTGGTTATACGGTTTCTTAAAATGTCGATTTGGTTCAGAAGGTAACCGCCAACAGTATTGTGATGAAAAATACAAGTGTCGTGTCTCATTTTTTATTACTGACAAAATTTGTTAGTTAAACAGCAAAACCTTAAAATACATTTATGAACTGAGATTGCATTAAATTGTCTGTCCTACCAACATATAAAGACCACTTACATGTAGCCTCATGAGGATGCACAGTTATCAGTAGAAGAAAACCTAGTATAGTTCAAGGTTGGCAAATGTCTAATTCAGCCTTCTTTCGAATATTTCAAAATAACTGTTCAGAATAATGGATTATTTTTGTCGATAATTATAAAAAATAATTTCGACTGATTATAATTGACCATTGTAACTACTTAATGCCTCCCTTGTTTGGCCACCGAGTAAAGTATTCATTATTAACGTTTCCTTCGAAACTTACACTTCTTTCCTTTACTGAAGCTACTAGGCAGTCATTTTCATGAAGGCGCTGCATATCTACTTTCGTAACCAGATTCAGCTATTCTAATGTTTTAACTCTGAATTGTATCTAATTAGAGATTGTATATAGCGTTATACAACCACCTCATTCTTGTTTATTAGTCTACAGTGAAGTTTAATAATTCGTCTGAGTCATACATATTTCATTGTGATGACTCACGCTCGACGGTGATATCCAGCAATCCATAGGTATCTGTTATACGATGATATAAGCAGGTGAAATGATAGATTTCGTAATCAGATTTTCTTCTATTTGGTTCGATACTTTGAGTAATACTCTTCAATACCTGTGATAAGTATATTTCGGCTTAGGACGATGTAGGTGCACACTGTTAATAAATTTCAAGTAAAATTAAGCAATTTTCTAGGAATATTTCACTCATCCTTTAAAAATTAATACTCAGACCATCTAGCATGCATTGTTGAGTGAACATTCAAGGCGTTAACAAACCATACAGTGTTGTTAATTTCTTCTGTGAATAAAAGTTTCAGCAATGAAGCGTGAAATTGTTTGTCTTACACAGCAAGAAAGATCTGTAACTATCACACCATTTTATTTAATCAATATGAAAAGCATATAGGAATTTGAAAGCAAATTATGCATTTCCATGAAGTTATATTAAAATCGGAAATTAGTGAGGTCCTTTCATCCATAAGTAGATCTTACAGACATGAACTGTTCTCAAAAGTTCCTTGTTATCTAACAACTCGATGAAATCAATTAACTAACAAATACTTTTTTTGTTTAAAATGCTGCTTCAGTGTATTTTGAATACCACTCAAGAAGTTAAAATACAGCAGGATTGGTCGAATCAAATAAATGTGTGTAAACAGAACATTCAGAACACAGATTTATATTATGTTGCCTGAGAGTACTATAGTTTACAACTATCATACACAGAAATCACTATTAAGTTACGTAATTGTAAAGCTTATAAGAACATCATCGCTCACTGAGGAATGTAGGTACATCCAGATGAGGAGTCCGAAATGGAACAAAATGTGCATCCTGGATTCTTTGTGCTAGTCACCATCCTCCAATTAACTTCTAATTACATGCCCAATCATCTTCAAAGCGTCTGCACAAGAAGCCGACATGTCCACCTGAGACTAAGCACTTCAGTCCAATCAATCGAGGGGAAAATCCAAGATTGAATTAAATATACTTACAACGTTTTGCTTAGTAAAAGCTATTGACTGTGGATTCTCTCAAGGCTGATACCACTTTTAAATGAACTGACTCTGAAGTACTCACCTGATATGAAAATTCCTACTCACAAAAATTTTTCAGCCGTAAATTACACTCTTAGCAGATAAAGGACACAACTCCGTCAAAGAGTTCACTGTGCATTCCATTTGCAGTCAATATTTAATTGCATAAAATAAATACCCAGCGATTTCTGAAGAAAATATATCTTCATAAAAGTATGCTATAAACCAAAGTGTTCACCAGTATTTTAGCAGAGATTTTATGCAAAATAGTTGTGCCTTCTGTAAGACACATGAAAAATTCATCTTTTTCAATAAAAGAGAATTTCGCACTGAAAAATATTGCTTCTACTGAACAGGAAATGATGGTATGGAGGTTGGAGACATTATCTTATTACTTAAAGTGTGGGTCGTCGATAGATCCATAACTAATATCGAACTTTTGTTGTTCTAATATACGGTCCTACCAACTGATGGAGTGATACATTAATTACACCAGCCCAATCATTTGATAATCCCGTCTGCATTCTCACACGCTAAAACCGTCGTCCGTGTGTTGCAAAATTTTACGTTTTACCAAGATTGGTGAACCTGTTCTTCATATCTTGAAGGATATAAGTGGTGGTGATGAAGATAGGCTAGCTGTGACGCGTCGACAGCAAGTATGACTTTTATTAAAATTTTGAACAACTCATGCGAGCGAATAATTAAGCTTTCAATTAGTACTCATCAGGCTTTACTCATATAAACATAATTTTACAGATAAACAGTGAATATAACCAGTCGTGGTGATCTGTCGATTATTATATATTATTGTTTCCTTTAATTCCTAGAGGAACATAGGGCTTCAGCCGTGCGTCTCCATTGCGTTCGGTTCTCTGCTAGAGTCTTCACCTGGCTCCAAGTCTGCCCACACGTTTTCATCTCCTCTTCACATGACCTCCTCCAAGTCACCCTTGCACTGACGACCAACTCGCCGCTTCCCTTTCGGGTTCCACTCGAGCAATGACTTGTCTAGTGATGTCACTTGATGGTTTCCTCAGAGTATGGCCAGCCAATCCATCTCCATTTCTTCCTGCCTATTTGTTTCACAATCGGTTCCTGGTTGGTTCGCTCCCAGAGATCTCTGTTGCTGATCTTTTCTGGCCGCATCTGATCTTGAGTATTGAGCGAAGACAAAGCTGTTGATGAAGGTCTGTAGTTTGTTTGAGATGCTCTTTATGACGCGCAGTGCAAGTCTCTGATCCGTATAGTAGCACTGACTGACTTCACATTGGAGTTGAAAATCCGGATCTTATTTTTGATGCTGAGTGCTGTTGACCTCCACACAGACTTGAGAGTAGTGAAAGCTTGTCTTGCTTTTCCGATTCTTGCTTTGATATCCTCGTCAGTTCCGCCTGTAGTTGAAACGATGCTTCCCAGGTAGGTGAAGGAGGTTGTTTCTTTCAGGTTCCTCCCATTTATGCTGATCGTTGTCTGTTGTTGTTGTTCTTGTTCAGGAATCTTCATCACCTCTGTTTTCTCTATGTTCACCTGAAGTCCTATCTTCTCTGAATGCTTCTTCTGCCAACTTGTTGCTTTTCACTTGCATATCTTCCAGTTTGTGGGAAATCAGACATATATCATCGGCGAAGTCCAGATCCTCCAAGTATTTTGTGTGTGTCCATTTTATGCCTGTTTCCTCATTGCCCACTGTTTGTCGCATTATCCAGTCTACTGCAATCAAGAAAATCATTGAAGATAGTAGGCAGCCAGCTTGTCTTACTCCTGTCCTCACTTCGAAGGATTCCGTCAGTTTCCCGTTGTGGATTACTTGGCATGCAGCATTGTCGTACAGCTGTTGGATGAGATGTATAATTGTCGGTGGCACCCCGTAGTAGCGAAGTAGTTGCCAAATCACCTCTCGATCGACACTGTCAAAGGCCTTTTCAAAGTCAATGAAGTTGAGATAGAGAGGTGACTGCCATTCCAAGCTTTGTTCAATGATGATCCGTAGTGTGGCGATTTGATCAATACATGACTTGTTTCTCCTGAATCCAGCTTGTTCCGGTCGAAGTTTTTCATCCAGGGCTTGTTTGATTCTCTCCAGGATGATGCGGCTTAGTATTTTGCTTGGGATGGACAGGAGCATAATTCCGCGCCAGTTCTTGCATTGACTTAAGTCTCCTTTCTTTGGTAGTTTGAATAAGTATCCTTTCTTCCAATCCTCGGGTACTTTGCCTTCTTTCCACACCTTCTCCAGTAGTGGCGTCATCAAGTCCGCTGTTGTCTCTGGGTCCATTTTCAACGCTTCTGCTGGGATTCCATCTGGTCCTGCTGCTTTTCCAGCTTTTAGCATCTTGATTGCCTTCAGGACTTCTGATTTCGTCGGGGGGTTGGTGTTCACTGGTAGCTCTGTCTCCGTTGTTGGTATTGCTGGGCGCGTTGTAGGTGGTGGTCGATTTAGGAGTCTTTTGAAGTGTTCAGCCCAGTGTTTCCTTTGCTCCACTTCTTTGGTGAGTGACTTTCCATTGTCATCTTTCACTGGCTTAATTTGTGTCAAACTTTTGCCCGATAGGTACCTAGTTGTTTGGTAGAGTGTTGCGAGGTCTCTTTTGCCTGCAGCTTGTTCTGCTTCACTTACCATGGTTTCATAATATTTTCTTTTGTCTTCTCTGGCACTCTTCTTTACTCTTTTGTTCAGTGTTTTGTAGCTTGCGCTCAAATCCTGTTTTTGTTGCTCATCGGTGCACTGGAGAATCTTTTGTTTCACCATCCCTCTCTCTTCTGTTAGTTTCCAAGTGTCCGTAGTGAGCCATTGTTTGTCCTGTCTCTTCTTTCTGCCTAGAATTTCCATGCAGGTTTGACTCCACACTGTTTTCAAGTTGTTCCAGTGCTTTTCGACGCTGACCTCTTCGCCAGTGTTTATTTGTGTCTCGGCTTTGTCCTTTATGCTTGCAGTGAAGATATCCTTTGTGTCCTGGTCCTTCAGTTTTTGAGTGTTGAACTTGGCTTGTGGTCTATCTGCAGCTCCTGTTTCTCTGAAAGCTTTTAATTTGATTTGGATTGTCCCTTGTACGAGATAGTGGTCTGAGCCAACGTCTGCTCCACTTCTTACTTTTGTGTCCAGCAGACTGAGCCTCCACTTCCTTGACATTGAGATGAAGTCAATTTGGTTTTTGGTTCGCTCATCTGGTGACACCCATGTAGCCTTGTGGATATCCTTGTGTTTGTATACGCTGCCACCAATCACTAGTTCATTGAAGGCACAGAAGTCGGCGAAGAGTTCTCCATTTTCATTCATTTCTCCTAGAGCTTCTCTACCTCTGATGAGTTACGTTCTTGTGTTGTCTGGTCCCAGTTTGGCGTTCATTTCTCCCATTATTATTTTAATATCTGTCGATACAATGATAATATTGTTAATATAAATTGTGCCATTAGTTATAATAATATTCGTGATGAAAAACAAAAAGTAAATTTTAAACGGGTGCAATGAATTTACATTCCGTCTTCAGCTATCCTTATTACCGGAGAGTAGATGGAATCTCTATGGTCTTACCATTGTTCCCGATTCTTGAAGACCTCTTTCTTGAAAGATTTGAAAAAAGATCATCGAAAAGTGCTACTAACAGGTTGGACATGTATTGACTTTTTGCCAATCATACATTTATCATAATCATTGAGTGTAAATACAAATGAATTATTGATGAAATTTAAAAACATCTACACCTTGTTTACTTTTATTGTTGAAAAAAGGCTGGAAAATTCTCTGTATTTTCTGATGAAAATATCAGTCATCTGCGGGAAACATGTACGGAAAGGCGCTTTCATAGAGCAATGTAGTCACTTCTTTAGCTATGTTTGTATTAATAAATATAAAGGAAAAATTGTTAAATGATTTGTGACCAAGATAAGAAACAAATGATCTGAAAATAGTTCACAAAAGGAGTTTCAGTATACTCATGACTTCATAAAAACATGAATAATTTAGACAGAACACCGGAGATCATGAAAGTAAACAAGAGGCATTTATTCAATAAATTTGTTTTAATGGGGACTCTTCAAATGAAAGTTTCTTACACAGACTAACCAGATTTAAACAGAGAATAATCAACGCAAGGAAACTGCGTTTGTCTTTCTCTAGTCTAAGAATGAGCATCACCCAAGC
This sequence comes from Trichobilharzia szidati, assembly GCA_944472155.2. Classification (NCBI taxonomy): domain Eukaryota; kingdom Metazoa; phylum Platyhelminthes; class Trematoda; order Strigeidida; family Schistosomatidae; genus Trichobilharzia; species Trichobilharzia szidati. The sequence goes on along the minus strand of OX235279.1, from coordinate 93,477,930 downwards.
TAGTTAGTTTGCCACATCTGTCTAAATTTATCTATTCAACTACTACTAGGGAGACAGGTTTTTTGGACATACTGCTAAACGACTTATCCAAGATGTCACAGAACATCTCTGTCTCTGCGGCTTAACAAAAGGCATAAAAAGGCGGTCAAACACTATTTTGTCGTGAACGAAACGAAGACACTTCAGGTAATTCATAACATCCCACTAAATCTTTCCAATGCTCTGCAAATTCTTCTACAGCCTTTACCTGAGGCGATTAGCATACGAAATATTAAGTCTAAACCGTATGTGAATAAAAGGTTCGTGCAGGCGTTATCTTTCACTTCTTTAGTTAAGGTACAGTGAATTCATTATATCTTCATCACACTTTAAATATCTTAAATCAATTTCTTGTTGTTTTTTGCCAACCCTCCCTTAGGCTTATTTCATTTTCATTAAAACTTATTTTAATCACTTCTCTCACAACCTGGCATTACCTAATTTAACTTAGTCATTATCTACTAGGTTTACCTGAGTATTTGTTCGTGTAATCGGAACGCTATTCATCATCCTCTTAACCAAAAACATACCCATCTTTCCATATTCGTTATTATTAGGATTATCATTATTATAACTGCCCAGTCTATATGCACAGTCTTATCATCCTGCTGACAAATCACCATAGCTTGTTATATTTAATATTTATTTGTGAAGTTATCTATATTCGAGTAAAGCCCAATCAGACAGAGTAGAAAGTGATATTGTCCGCTTACATGCGTTGTTCTAAATCTTACTAAATATCATCAATAAAACAAGAATAGTTTAGACTTTCTATAAAATAAAACGAGAAAAATACAGTCCGTAGTGCACATGTAGGAAGCGTTTGAATATCTAACAGAGAAGTTCTTCACATCTGATTGCTTTCAACTCCTCAATGTCGATATCAGAATCTGTACTTAGATAAGATCTAATTTCACTACCTATATTGTAAATTCATTGTGAAGAAAAGTAACCATAGCAAAAAAATGAAACAGTCAAAGGTAAATGTTTATAAGAAATAATAATCCGCACATGTGCAAACAGACATTTGAAGACAATGCACATTTATTCGGCTATAATCATTAATTTGGTATTCGCCTGATATATGTTTGCCGAAAGTGACCTATTAAGTTTGAATCGATAAACAAAACAAAAAACTAGTTTACTTTACATAATTTCCTTTATATCCTCCAGTAGACAATAACTGTTACTTATAACTAGGAAAGGTTATCAATATTTATTTGTAAAGTATGAGTCATAATGGATTAAGAAAAAGTAATTAGATACATTACTTAAATGTTTTTTCTCATTAGTAAATCATCCCAAGATATTTATCTGGAGTTAACAGGTGAGGGATTATAACTTCACTAATTTTTGTTCATGGGTGACTGTGTTAAATGTAAACAAAATGTCAGTTGTTTACAGTGTTGATTAGGCATTGGAATAAACCGTTAAAGTTAAGAGGAAGCTAATTTTCGGCGTATGCACTTAATAAGTTTCTGCTATTTAGTGTCTCACTCTATCAATTTTCAGTTTACCACAGAGGTTTCAACCAACTAAAAAGTAATCAGATGAATGCGCATTTTAATGACTTACTTATCTATGATGATGAATTTCTTTTTCACTGTTATCACTCAATGTTTAGAGGATATAATTAGTCCTGAATGTCATTTGTTCAGTTATATAAACATATATATATCCCTCGAACCTAGAACCCACCAACGCAAATTGAGAAGAACTTAGAACTAAGCTGCTGAGCTGAAAACGTCAGCTTTTGTGCAACGGATATCACTTGCTGTATTGGACCGAAAAGATTAAGAAGCATTTTTCCATGCCTACGAAATTGTAAAACAAAAATTCTACATTTTTCAAGTGAAAGAAATAGTGATTTCTAAACTGAAATAAAAAGTACTTTTCAGCAGTAACTATTTATAAGTAAAAGGAGGGACTAATTTCAGGCATTAATTGACTTTTATTTCCCTATACTGACATACATTAACATAGATTTGAAAGTGTGCATACTTAGTGAGATGGTAAATTTTTAAAGGATATACATTGTGGACTCGTGATAGTACGTTATTAATAAGAGTTCTCATTAGAACATTTGTTAAGGCTGAAGTGTTTATTCAATTTTATTAACATTTGAAGGAATAAACTGCCACTACCTACTTACGCAAAGTGATACGAAGAGTTTATTTAACTGAGAAACATGTATTTACGCAACACATTTCTAACGTTTCAGCTGTATATTTACTTATCGTGATTTATCAGTCGGTGTCTAAATCACAAGTAAAAAAACAGTGATAATATGTAAATATCCCCTTGATATTACAGTTGAACTATCAAGTGAAGTTTAATGTTATAACTTATGAACACAGCAGAGATTTAAAAGTTTTTATGATTGAGGCTTTGTTTGAGAAAGAAACGCAGTATGGGAAAGAGGAACTTTACAAAATATCAAAGAATAGTTTCTTCTATGAACTTAGTAGATTACCTATTTTTAAAAACAACGTATTAATCAATTCTATAAAGTTGGATGAAGTTATGCATTTGAGAGTTCGATAGCTTCTGAAGAGACGTGAATTCAGTTTTACCACGAGTCGATACCAGTTAAAGTTCGTCAAAATACAGGGAACAACAGTTGTTGACGTGTGTCACTGACTATGCAGCGGTACTGCTCCAAGATTCAGGTTTCCTGGTAGACACTTCATTCCAAAGGCATCAAATCTGAATACAAAGAATTACTTTTCTGACGAAATGGCTTGTTCGTTGTACAGTTTCATAATTCAGTCTGCACCAAAGAAAGGACTAGACACATCACACTAGTTACTGGTGTCCGATCAAATTACTCACTACAGTCCTACAGGAGGTCAATCACGAGCCCAAATGGCTCAGTGTTAACGTCTCTGACTGCAGCACTGGGTGATGCGGTTTCGAATCTCAGAAGCGACATGAGTTCCTTCAAGGTGGCAGATACTCCTTGCTGACGAGTCCGAACTAGCATTAAACCTAGGTCCAAGGCTTCCTACTCATTGCCTCCAACTATCTAATATCCCCAAAAGAACTTTACTTCATAATGTGCCCATTAATAACTTGACTTTAAGTTACTTACCGAAATGTTGGAAATTATTGTTAATAAGACTACTGGTTGACAGCTGGTTCACTTATTCTGCTTGATAAAGTAAATTTGTGACTCAAACTGTAATAATTTACATACTACCTACCTATAATAATTTACACAGTACCATTCGTTTTATTAGTAGAAAGAGAACTTAAAGTAGCAGTTAAACAATTTATGCTCCGTTAAGAAAAAAATCTTCACTTACTGGTCTTAACACAACAGTTAACAATATATTCATGGCAAGAAAACACAAGGTTGATGCTAACTCAAACTGCATTATCACGTTTCGTGACTCATGCAACTTGCACAAAAATTAACTGGATGATTTTAGCACTGTTTTTCTTCTGAAGTCAAAAAACTCCTTGGCAATTTCTGCTTGAAATAAACTTTTGAAGTATCAAATCTTTCCTGGGAATTGTGGAACAAGACTATAAATTGTAAAGGAATACCGAAGTTTAAGAACTGGTATTTCAGACATTCTGAAATGTGAGGCTTAACGAGAGGTACAGATGTGAGAAGTAAAAGTTTTGATGCAATAAACACAACGCCTAGTATATGAAGATTGATAATTAGAATAACTTAAGTATTTAGAGAACGGTAGACACATTTTCACATCTTTGGATTCTTTGACAAATATTTGATTGCAAATCTGCCACGGAATGGAAGTAGTAAAAACAACTTTGCAACATAAATTATATTGTGAAATTCTGTAGATAGATGCGTTTAACGAGTATTTCAGTCCAAAAAGCATTTGTATGAGGTAATTATGCCAAATAGTGGATGACTAAGAAGGCATCATTTCGTGTTATTCAATTCATCATCACTGACATTGGCACAGTGCATCAGATAAAGCTGACCAGAAGCAGTAATGAATATTGCATAAAAGTCTTCATCACTATTTTATCAAAAACAACCTAATTTGTTGCAGCAAAACAGTGATTCTAACTACCTTCTTAGTAGGTTATGAGCTGAGACTGAAAACTCTTCCACATTAGTATTGCTTTTAATATATTTAGAAGTCTATGCACTTAACTGGTCATTTATCAAATTATCAGGATTCTTAATTATCTGTTATGTCTACTATACGGGGATATATAGTTTCGAATAAGCAGTTTAGTGAGTCAGAAAGAAATATAATCTGGCGTCTGACATTTTATGTCAGCAGAAGAATCATAAATAAAAGTGTTGAAAGATTAAATACATGTATTTGCACATTGCCATTATATATATATATTTTAAGGAAAACATGAAATCGTCTGAATCAGTTTCATTAAGAATGTCAGTCTTTATATAAACAAACTCAATTTGAAGAAAGTTATTTTATTGGGGTCATATTTTATATTATTTTTATGATTAACTTCCACCAATTAACAACACCAAAGCATCGTGAAAATCTGTAAATATTCAACTTTTTTTATATTTAAGTTAGAAGAAGGAAAGTGAGGTAAACTGAATTTTGATCGCCGTAATTAAGTTTTACACTTAGCTACGAATACCAGCCGAAAAATTACTGGGAAGCAATTTCTCATGGACTGAAGTAGAATTCAATCGAACAAACCTATTTATCACCACAAAAGTGATACTAATATGCACTCACAATTATTCCTAGTAATAATAAGGTCTGAGAATATGCGTCCTGGATGACTTTATAGTCATTCAGGGTAGACAAAGATGATGAATGTATCTTTTTTGAGTTTATTTTTATTAATCCCCATCACTTCAAATTCGGCTAGGAAACGTAATCGTGTACCTTTAGGCAGATTGTTCAGTGCTCGATACACAACCGTAAATGACTCATCTATTTTGATTTGGTTTTCATTATCCACTAGAAGAGAAGAAATAGTATTACACATTGATCTGGTTACTGCTTTTCTAAGCCGAACTGTAAAATGTTCACGAGTGCATATGGAAAAATTCCTCCTATATAACAAGATCCACAGGAACTTTTAAATCTGCTTACATTTTGGATACATTAGTATGTCACTTCATTGTCCATTCAGATTTTATCTTATATTATGAATCACTGTACATTTTTAATATGTATTCAGTTGACAGTGTTAATGAAGGAACCATTATTGGATCTTATACTTGCAACCGAATACAGATTCTAAAATAGATTTTTTACTTGCATTGACTGGCGATTTTTATTCTAATGTTCATGGATTTATATCTGCAGAGCCGAAAGTCAAAGTTATTGACAACAATTGTCCGATCAGAAACATTTCTTCGATTATAACATGTGCATATTTAGATTACTGAAAAAAATTTTTACACATTTCTTTAAATCCTTTTTTGTGGTTAGAATTTGACCTCATGGCGACATCTTAAATTTTGAAATAACAGCTGTATTCAATAGAAATCGCTTTATATTCTTGGAAAGCACAGTGATGCAAAGACATTTTTTTCAGAGGTCAGTTTTGACTGACTGATGCAAAAAGAAACTACTGCCATCATGACAAGTATACATTTATGGAACCTCTTGAGATTTTTTCAAAAATTTAGTTAAAAATAGTTTGTGATTTTGTGCTGGAAGTTGTCTCAAAACCAGGATGCTTAAGGTTATGGTTGAAGTACATTCAGTCAAATATGAGTTGCATCATTTATTTAGAAACAGTAAGGAAAAATTCTGGCAGGAATTTTCTATTGAGATAACTTACTGAAAAGAGGCAGCTAAATCCACAAATAGGTATCACAATGTACCTAAGTCTACCTAAGTTTAATTTTTAGTATTTAGCGTAACGTAAAATATTGTTTTCTGTGGAAGAAAAATGTTCCTTGTAAAACGACAATATCAAGCAGGCAAGCAAACAAGCACAACAATGTACGTGATATTGAAATTGTAAATGTCAAAGAATCTATTGTTAGAAGACAAGAGTTTTGTTAACTCATTTAAAGTAATCAGCATGGTATAGGCCTATACGCTAACTGCAGTATGTAAACTGTCATCTTTGTGAATTGCAAAAGAAATTTCACTTTAACTTGTATAATGCAGAATAAAAATGATTAATTAATTTAACAGTTAGACAATCTGAAGTTATATGAATCTTGTGCAATATGATGTAGTAACAATGCATAGAATGACAATTCTTTTTAGATACATAAGCTGCAAAAACTGTCCAAGGAAGAAATATTCGGACAAGTAGCATATTTGAGAAGAATATTCTAACTGCGTTCTAGGTGTATACTGTTCCTTTCAATATACAGTTTTTATGCTCAAAGAAAAAGTAAAAGCCTCCAAAGGACTACTCAGTACTCAGTAACCAGCATAATCCTGTATAAACCCACTAAAAACGACGACTGGTCACTTTGTATGTCCCTATTTCTCTACACAAACACGCAAATGCCCCTGATTTTCATTTGGATTGAAAACCAACTTCAGTTTGAGGGGAAATGAAAAGCAGGAGCGCCTGAAGAGCTATTTCTCCCTAGTATTGGACTCTTCAGTAATACAAATCCATGATTAGCATACCTAATTTTCAGCCAGTATGTGATAAATAAGCCTAATTAAGCTGGTAGATCAACATATGCATAATATACCAAAAAATGTGTACAACAAGTGAAGTGATTCTGTGATAAGAGAAACAGTAATCTTATTCTCGTTGTTCAAGTTCATTTTACTTCTTACTCTATACCTTATTTGAAAAGCATAACAAAACCCTGAATTTTTGATTCATAGCTAATTTCAGTTCACATAGCAAGAAAAAGACAGTGTTGTCTGCATTACTGTACGCAAAATACTCAGTAAGTCGAATAACCTCCACTGCTGAAAAAATATAATTCATTGACTACTTTAAGATACAATAATTATTTCAGAAGAAAATTTCGGCTACTTTGACTTTCTAGCATTCTACATAGAGTTAGACATTTAAACCTATGCTGTCTACTGAAAGCACAGCGTTGTCAGTGGACACAAACAGATTTACTAGAACTTTATGCTAAGCTTTCGACTATAGTACTGGACATACTTGTGAATGAAGACCTTGTGCTTTTTGACATTCATTATTAAAAAGTAACCTCAGAGGTACAGAAAGTTTGGTAAACACATATTCACTGCTTAAGTCGAGAAAATTAAATTGAAAATATTTGGCTGAAATATTTCGTCAGGATTCTTTGACTTAACTGAAATGTAGAATAAAATAAATAAATAATTATCGCTGCGAATAGGTTCAGTCATATCCACAGAAGCAAAATAAAATTCCTCAAAATTATAGACACACCATGCGGACAAACTTGAACTGTAGCTGAAAAGATCCTACTTTAATGACTTTTTCGTGCGCGCAGTACCACACAAATCTCTGTTAAGCATGATCACAAATTAAAGTTACCGCCCTTGTTAAACGTAGACGTAACAGTTTTAGTTCCTTAATCGCTTCCAACTTACAAGTCAGTTCATCAATATTTAAGGGTAAATACTTAGCAAACACTTCCACAATACTATAAACATTCTTTATTTTATTGTTAGGAAATAAAGTGGTTATATTTCGGAAACAATTTAAATCCTGAAAAGGATAAACTGAGTGCTATATTTTATCAGGTTCCATTATAATAAACCTAAAGTGAATATCGTTTATAGTTGAAAAGTTTAAATTGAATTTTTAATGAAGATTAATTGTGAAATACCGCTAAGCTAATAAAAATAAATGGCATTTTAAAATTATGTCTTGCGAATGCCGAAAGTGAATTAGCATAAATTAAGTAATTTCATTCGAAATGACATGCAATAAGTAATTTAAGCCTGTTTATTACCTATGTTATGTAAAACGTGTTTGTTTCCAAATGGACGTTTTATTTCGAGAGGTGCACTGTGCGCAAGAATTCGGCTATAATAAGATTATGTGTGAATGCCACATTATGAATATAATGAGGTTATTGATTTGCATAATGAATGACCTATCAGAAAACCATTTGACATCACTTTTTAATTCCCGTTGTTCTTTAAATAATTTATACCATATTACATTTGATAAAAGATTGTTACGACGAATCAATTTATTCACTGAAATGCATGGCAGTGAAGAAACTGTCTTACTGACAATAATGACGTCTAAAACGCAAACATTAATAAATGAAATTGAAAACGACAGCTTGTTCCACTATGGGAAACTAGTTATCAAATACAATTTGGCCCAAAAATCCCCTTAATGGTTCAGGAAACGATGGAGAAAATATTTGTCATACTGTTTGGTAATGTAGTTGTTTAGAAATATTTAAAAAGCGTATTACAAAGTTCACTGAGTCTTACATTACAATTCACAGGAACATTTTTTATTGAATGGTCGTTATTTAACTGGTACATTCATGTTAATAAAGTTAAGGTTAATATGAAAGTAGAAGCAAGCACCACGGTAGTAATTCCACATCCCTTAGTGAAACCTGTAACTACAATCTAAAAATACCAGGAATATTCAAGAGAAAGCCATTCATGTAGCCCAGGTCAGAGTGTGCACCTTGATTTTCAATAGATGTAAAATCACTGGTAGGCACGATAGGAACACCTTGGAAGCTGGAGAAAGACGATGGATCTATTAAAGTCTGTAAAATTGCTACGAGTTACTGTACCAATGATCTGCTTAGGTGATACCAGTTACTACGGTTGTCCATCTCGACGTCCTTCACTAGTGAAGAAAATTGTAGTCCTAATGAGATCCAATGATCCTAGGCTCAAGTGTATTAAAGGCTGTAGGCAAATAATAGCCGTCAGATATTCTTCGGTTCACTGATTGATATAAGCATTCAAAAATCGTTCAGTTCAACAGCATAACTGTCTTTGTTCAGACGATATGATATATTTACCAAATGTTTTAATAAATTTAGTGGATTACAAAATCCGAATCCAATGGTGATTAAGGAGAAGAAACAGCACTTATGTGTGAAATAAAGGTATACTAATATAGTTCCAAGTTGCATCATGAAACTGCCGAAGTGTTACATGATGTAGAAAATAATACAAATCAAATTAAAGAATATAAACAAAGTGCAATGAAAGTCATAAATTAGTGAATGAGGTAAGATATACACACCAATTGGATACTAAAAGCTACAAAAACAAATCATAGTTTTAATGGTGAAAACAATGATGATTTTCGTCTTTGTCAAAGTCTGACAATAAGTACAAGAGAAACACTTATAATAAGTCAGAAAACAATAAATACAGACACATTACAACTAAACCAATTTTACACATCGAAATAATCGTAGACAGACTAAATAATTAGTAGAAATAATATTGAAAAAGGAAGGTTATAATGAAATGCATGACAGGACAAAATAGCATTTTGTCTCAGGATCATTACCACTTGATACATTTGGTGTCAGCTTACATCTGGTGTTTCTGTTTATTTGAGCTGTTCATCTCATATTTAAACTGCATGAGTCAATCCTAATAATCAACATCCACCTTTAACTTTTTTTTCTAAATATACTTGTATAATGTACAATTCAGGTTTAAAAACACATTTTGTGATCAAAATGGCTCAGCTGATATAACTTTGTAATTACACACATTTTCATTTTCCACTTGTAAATAGCATTAACTTTTTCAACGACGAAGTAACCTTAACGACACAATTTAAGTATTAATTCGATTTCAGCAAGAAAATTTCCAATTATTGGGTTTCTTTCAGAGCTTGACAAACTATAATCGAATTCAATGGAGGCTAGCGTTCTTCAAAGTTATTTAAAAAAATTAAATTGTTAATAAATTTTCAAGAATTAGTTTGTTGGGATTCCATTTGTTTTAGGCTAGACGACGGACTGATATCAGTTAGAGAAACATTGAAAACCAGGGAGTATTCGACAGCTGTTTCGTCCTAGTTTGAGACTTACTGGCAATATGCACCCACTGGGCTTCGATTCCAGGACCTTACGGATGCAAGGCAAGCTCGTATAGCATTCAGCCACTGGGACTCGATTGAATCGGTCATGAATTCTGGCTACAAGACTAAGTTTCTCGGAGTTCTGGCGAGAAGTCGTGACCAGTGGTGCCCATCCAGCTAGGAGTGAGGATGGAGTCCCCATCGATTACATCGGTTAGTGGTAGCGCTAAAATCACGAACTGGTAGAAGTTAAAATTCATGGGCCACTGAATCGGGTCCCAGTGGCCGAATGGTATACTAATTTGCCTTGTTACCAAAAGGTCCTGGGTTCAAAATCCAATGGGTAAGTACTGCCGATGAATCCCAAACTAGGATGATACAAATGTCCACTGCTCCCTGTTATTAAATTATTTAAAAAAATTTATAAGGAATTTAAGTGACATAGCTGAATGATCAGTCTTCAAAACTAACTTGTGGCCGATAGAATTTTATTTACTTTTTAAGCCAAGAACATCTACACACCTGACAGATATGAACTATATCTGAGATCTGGTCGATAGTCAAACACTTTGTAACGGGGACGTAGACAGAAAGTTGGCCATAAGATAACTATTGGTAAAGTAAAAACTTAACCTCGCCTAGATTACTAGGTCACTAGTATTCTAGCCGGTCCCAAGCCCGGATAAAGAGGGAGGGTTGGGGCGTGGTGCTAGCAACTCCACCCCCAAAACTTACCAAATTGCTACTAAAACTTCGACGCACAAATATATTCAAAATTCTAAAATTACAAATAGTGACCTTATTTTTCGCTGGAATCGGGGAAGTGAAATGACGCGGGCTGGTGAAAGCCTTCGGGAAGCCAGTCGGCCAATGTGCCTTCTTTCGATGAAAGCGAAAATAAGGATGGGGACGTGGAATGTTCGTACAATGTACGAAGCTGGAAAGGCTGCTCAGGTAGCCGCAGAAATGAGGAGATATAGAATAGAAGTGTTGGGAATCTGCGAGAGCAGATGGAACGGATGTGGAAGGAACCAACTATCAACTGGAGAGACAATAATCTACTCCGGTCACCCAGAGGACAATCACGAGCACACCGAGGGAGTAGCCATCATGATGTCACCAACAGCGGCTAAAGCTCTCATGCAGTGGGAACCAATCTGCTCCAGGATAATGACAGCCAGGTTCAACTCAAAAGGAAAAAAGGTTACAATCATTCAGTGCTACGCGTCTACAAACGCCTCAGAACATGAGAAGAAGGAGGACTTCTACAGTCAACTACAAACAGTAATGGACAACGTCCCAAAGAGCGATATCAAAATCCTGATGGGCGACATGAATGCGAAACTGGGAGGAGACAATACAGGAAGAGAACTCACCATGGGTCGGGAAGCCCTCGGTGAAATGAACGAAAATGGCGAACTCTTCTCAGACTTTTGCGCCTTCAATGATTTGGTGATTGGTGGCAGTGTGTTCAAACACAGGGATATACACAAGGCAACATGGATTTCACCAGATGGACACACCAAAAACCAGATAGACTTCATCTCAATCTCAAGGAAGTGGAGACGGAGCCTACTGGACACAAGATCGAGGAGAGGAGCAGATGTAGGTTCAGACCACTATCTAGTACAAGGGACTTTCAAGGTGAAGCTGAAAGCCTCGAGGATACCTGGGGATAGGCCACAATGCAAGTTCAACACTCACAAACTGAAGGACACAATCACACAGGACATTTTCACTGCAACTGTCAGAGCAAAGCAGGAAACACTACGTGGCACCACTGAGGAATCATCCGTGGAAGACCACTGGAACTCTCTGAAGGTAATTTTCAACGAAACGTGCTCAACGGTTTTAGGAAGAAAGAAGAAACAAGACAAGGACAGCGGACACTTGGAAGCTAATAGAGGAGAGGAGAAAAGTGAAAGAGAAAATGATTCAATGCAAAGATGGACAAGAGAAAGAGACGCTGAACTCAACTTACACAGCACTGGACAAAGAAGTGAAGAAGAGTGCCAGGAAGGACAAAAGACAATTCTACGACAACCTGGCTACTGAAGCTGACAAGGCAGCAGGCAAAAGGGACCTGAGGACACTATATCAGATAACCAAGTCTCTATCCGGGAAGAGATCAACACAAGTGAAACCTATAGAAGACAGCCAAGGGAACCCAATTACGAAGGAAGAAAGACAGATTAAACAATGGGCGGACCACTTCGAAGGACTCTTGAATCGACCACCACCTACAACCCGTCCAGTAATACCAACAACATCACGTACACAACTGAAAGTTGACACCGATCCTCCAACGAAAGCTGAAGTCATGAATGCAATCAAGCTTCTGAAAGGTGGAAAAGCAGCTGGACCAGATGGAATACCCCCTGAAGCACTGAAAGCGGACCCAGAAACGACGGCAGATATGCTGACTTCATTATTGCAAAAGATCTGGAAAGAGGGAAAGGTGCCTACTGACTGGAGGAAAGGTTACCTGGCGAAACTACCAAAGAAGGGCGACCTGGGACTCTGCAAGAACTGGCGAGGAATCATGCTCCTGTCGACGCCAAGTAAAATCCTGAGTGGCATCATCGTGGAGAGAATAAGGGACGCACTGGATACAGAACTCCGACCCGAACAAGCTGGATTCAGGAAAGGCAAATCATGTTCTGACCAAATTGCAACTCTACGCATTATCATCGAACAAAGCATGGAATGGCAATCAAATCTCTACCTCAACTTTATAGACTTTGAGAAGGCCTTCGACAGCGTTGACCGCGAAGTAATTTGGAAACTACTCGAGTACTACGGCGTACCCCAAATATTCATCAAACTTATTCAACAACTGTACGACAACGGCACATGTCAAGTGATCCACAACGGAAAACTCAGCGAGGCGTTTGGAGTAAATACAGGAGTCAGACAAGGGTGCTTATTATCACCAGTGATATTCCTAATTGTGGTGGACTGGATTATGCGTCAGACAGTGGAAAACGAGAAGACAGGGATATCCTGGACCGACGTGAAGAATCAAAAAGACCTGGATTTCGCGGATGATTTATGTTTGATGTCACACAAAATCGAAGACTTACAAGCAAAAACCGACAAATTGGTCGAAGAGGCAGCAAAGACAGGACTCCAGGTGAACATAGACAAGACGGAGGTTATGAAAATAACCAACCAACAACAACAACAGCAGCAACATCCAGCACCAATCACCATCAACGGGAGGGATTTGAAAGAGGTTTCTTCTTTCACTTATCTGGGGAGCATTGTCTCAACCACAGGAGGAACGGACGAGGATGTCAAATCGAGAATCGGAAAGGCGAGAAACACATTCATCAACCTGAAACCAATCTGGAAATCTTCGTCACTCACCATCAACAACAAAATTCGGATTTTCAATACAAACGTGAAGTCAATTTTGCTTTACGGATCAGAAACTTGGCGGGTCACCAAGAATATTTTCAACAGGTTGCAGACCTTTATCAACAACTGTCTTCGCTCCATACTGAAGATTAGATGGCCGGAAACAATCACAAACAAGAAGCTGTGGGAACAAACGAAACAGGAACCAATCGCCCAACAAATATGCAGGAGGAAGTGGAGATGGATTGGACACTCGCTGAGGAGGCCGTTGAGTGACATCGCGCGTCAGGCCAACGCTCGAGTGGGACCCGAAAGGGAAGCGGCGAGTGGGACGTCCAAGGGTGACATGGAGGAGATCGTGTGAGGAGGAGATGAAACAGTATGGATTAACATGGACGCAAGTGAAAAGTACAGCAGAAGACAGAAGCAAGTGGAGACGTGCAGTTGAAGCCCTATGTTCCACTAGGAACCCAAGGGAACAATAATATAATAATAAAGTAAAAACTTATCTGTTTAGTTTTCAAGTAATAATTGTATAAAATTTTAGAAAGTACCACTGATCAATTCAATATATGAATCCTCTCCACTACTTGTCTAATAATACAATCATGTATGAAGCATCACTAGTGGCTACTTTCAAGCCTATATATATATATATATATCAGTTTATCTTATTTGTTGGGTGATATAAGGAATTCATAATTGGATAAATAATATACAATAACTCCTAGCAAAAATCAGGAATGATGTTTACACAAAAGATCAATAGGATTCGGTTAGCTCTACACACGGTTTTTAGATTCATTTCACACTTTTTGGTTAAATTCATATAGCTTCAAATGGGCAATAAAACTCTTACTATGCCTTACTTCAAACGGTATTGCATATAGAGTGATATCGTATAACTTTTAAACACGATTGTAGCTAAAACTTTCGTTCATTAAAATTTCACTGCCTTCTACAAATGATAATTTTAAAAATAAAATTTGCTTTTGTCAAACAGAAGACAATGCAAACACGTAAAGTCAACATTTTAGTCAATTAATGAGAAATATATTAAATTTATTCCATCACTACAAATTGGTTACTGAAAGCCTTCTGTCGGCAAAAGTAGTCCAACCTAACACAATAGTTTATCGCAAACAGTTTATTAGAATTCATGAGTGCGAAATAATAAAGTTAATCTACGCTGAATTCAAAGCCTAGAGTTAAATCCTGTGAAGGAATTCAGTAGTATAAATCACACTGTATAGTATAGCACTTATTTTTAAACATTTGATTTGATCCTGTGTGAGTTACACCCTTTTCTCAACACATAAATACATCATATCCTTCATAATTGATTTCTCCAACAGTCACATGTTATCAAAGGAACCAGTGTCACAAGCGTTCCTCAAAACCTAGAAAATAATAAGCCATCTTAATGGGAGCCAAGGTTAAATTTCACTTTCCAGTATATGATAAAAGGGTTATTAATGCATTTTCGCACTTTCCAGAGTCCTCAAGTGCTTTGTAAATACAAAACACTAATAATGAGCAGTTGACATCTGACAGTATTAAACCAAATTTACTTGCAATCTCTTTTATTCTATAGATTTATCATCATATAGAAATTTACTTTGCTGAAACTTAACACTTTTATATGAAATTTTTGCAAATAATACTATCTCTTTCAAGTTAGCAAGTTATAGCAAAAAATACGAAAATATGTTGAGTGAATTGGTGAGTGAATATGTATTTTTTTTTCAAAACGTATGGTTGATATACTTCATCAAGTAACACCTGGGCAAACCAAATGTGGTTGAAAAGTGGAATAGGAATTTTTCTTAGAACTAGGCAAACTTTGATTTCTGTTGTACTTATTGTTCAGGTATTTTTTTGCAGTTCTCTTCTTCTTTTTAGTAAATTTACAGCATTTAAAGATTTCAAGCAGTTACTAATGTTATTTTCCAAAGTTTATAGGACAGTTAAACATTATAACGAATTAAATATAAGGTGTCGTCGATAAATTTAGTAACAAATATAAACATTCAAGTATGTGATTTAGTGCTCAGATCAGGCCAATAGGTTAGGATGGTTAGCTTTTGTTCTCAACGCTTTTATATGTGTAGTGAAGTCTTCTAAGCCACATATGAGTTTAGTATGACAGCTTTATCATATGTTTTATTCCGTACTCATATTGCATTACAACTACTTATTACAGTAAGAACTATTAACACTCTGACGCAATCTTTTCTTACTACAGCCAACACTATGCAAATCATCTCACCTCATCCTAATTCTCTTTTTGTAAAGGCAGTTACTTTTGTTGTGTTAAAATTCAAACATTAATTCCGTACTTAGTGGGAGTGATTTATACTAAGCAGCAAATACTCCACTCTCAGCAGAGAAAACTTTTCTTAAAATTAAATAAAAGAATTAGTAGTAGTAGTAGAAAAAAGAATACATTTACAAGTAATAAGTTCAAAAACTGTTACTAGGGTGATGTAAAATGATACGCAGTTTTCTTTCCGATACACCATCTGGGTTCAAATTGGATCCCGAAAACTAATGGAAGTTGGACTTATTCGTCTGTTCGTAGAATTAAAGACAATCAAGATGTCCACTTCGTGAGCTGGTTTAATCATTTGTCAGCCAGTTGGATTAATAAAGAATTGGGAATGTTTGAATAGAAGTTCTGTTTTTGGGGTTATGTTCAGTGAACTCAATGGATAGCTGCCTTTCCATCGTTTAAATATGTTTACTTTAGTATAGAGGTATAAGGAAGAGGTCAGTCGTGAACCCGAATAGCTCAGTGGTAGCTTCTCTGACTGCAATACTGGGTGACGCGGGTTCGAATCTCAGAAGGGACATGAGTTCCTTCAAGGTTGCAGATACGCCTTGTTGACGAGTACCAACCAGCACTAAACCTAGGTCCAAGGCTTCCTTCCGATTGCCTCCAACCATCTAACATCAAAAATTCAAAGTGCACCGCCATGGCGAGCCAACTAGAATGGTGGCCACATTGCAAACCTGACTGATAGAATTCAGTTTGCACCAAAGAAAGGACTTGACACATCACACTGGTTACTAGTGTCCAATTTAGGTATGAACATTGTTAGAAGTGACCTATCTATCTACTGTCGACTGATAAGGAGCACAGATAGTGATGTAAAGTGAGAAACGTTAAGTCTTTGAACAGATTGAGACATATCATTACTGGACCTTATATGGCTGTCTGCTCCAAAATAAGATAAAACAAAGGAATCGGTTCCGCTACTAGTCACCTCCAAACGAACAACGAAAATAAACGCTCGCTGATAGAGTGCAAAGTTCAGATTGAACAAGTGAATAAAATCAATAGGCTTTCAGGAGATAGTTTAATTTTATATTTATCTAAGAACTAGTTACACAATGTTCACCGCACCGATTCTCACCAACAAGGATACTTCAGAAAAGGAACAGAAAGGTTTTCAAATCAAATAAGAGTATCACTTAGAAGCAATAATGCAGCTCTGTAAATGGTTACGGAAAAACAAAATTACAATAGGCCTCAAAGAATTTCAAACAAAACCTCAATCGAGCTATTTTATTAAAAAGATCTAATTAGAACACAAATCTGAGGGCAAGTAAAATTATTAAGACCGTGGAAAATACCTATTAGGACATTAGAAAGAAGAGAACACGAAATTCAGCAGAGATACCTTTTCAAGATTTCATTTTCAAAAGCTGTACAATCGCATTTAAATACATAAATTTACACAGATAAAATTTTTTTATTTGATTCCACATAATTACGAAGGCGAATAAAAGGTGACAATTATTTTCAACTAGATATGGTTAACGAGAGGCTTAGAAACAAAATTACGCGGGATTAGCACGAATTACGGGTGTGTAAAAAATGAGCATGGAAACAAATTTAAATAACAATTTTCAACTTGAGATGGAAGTTAGGAAGTGTAAACACAGACAACAACTCAAAAAACTGCGAGACAATAAAGATTTAATAATAACACTTCCTGATAAAGGTTCAGAAGTGTTCCTAATGGATAGAGATGTATATATTAATAAACTGACAACTCATATATCAGATGACAACAAATTTGACAAGCCCGACAACGAAAAAATAGGACAGAAGTAATTGAAAAACAACTAACAGATGTTCTCAGAAGAATGAAGAACGACCGTCTTATAACTGAGGACCTGTTCGATCTCCTGAAACCGACAGGATCAACTATTCTCCGGCTCTATGGCTTACCAAAATTGCACAAACCTGCCTTGCCGCATCGACCAATTCCAGACATGTCAAGGTCACGATACCGTCCGATCGCCAAATGGCTGGCGAAATGTTGGAGCCGGTAAGACAATACCTATGCAAGTACTCCCTTCGCGGTACTTTTGGATTCATTGAATGCATAAAAGATTTGAATGTAAATAGTAAACAAATGTTATCCCTAGACGTCGAATCTCTCTTTACCAGCGTGCCACTAACAGAAACAATTTCATTCCAATATCATATCTGAAAGAATTATTGCTGAGATGCACGTTGAGTGTACAGTTTACCTTCAACTGCGACCACTACAGATAGAAAGATGGAATTGCAATGGGATTTCCTCTTGGCCGGCTTTTAGCATACTGCTTTATGGCCAGTTTGGAAAGCGGCGTTTTAAAATTAACAATAAACAAAGTATTACTGTACAAAAGGTACGTCGACGATACCTTTATAGTCTGCTACGATAACTCCAACTTCAGTTGTATCTTACAAGAATTTAATAATTCCCATCCTTTGGTTAAATTCACAATGGAATTAGAAAACGATTCAAAGATTCCATTTCTGCACGTGGAATTAACAAGAAGAGACGATGGAATATTGAAGAGGTCCATCCGCAGAGAACTAACTTGGAACGGACAACTAACGCATTTCTATAGTCGGATACCCTTGAGCCGAAAACGAGCCGTCATCAACGCACTGACCCATCGCATTAGAAAAATCAGCAGTGACTGCTTGGAAGAGGAGCTTCTATTCCTCAAAAATTTCCTGGCTCAAAATGGTTACCTGGCACGTTTCGTCGACAAGAACATGAAACCAAAACCAAAAAGAGAAGAATGCGATTCAGCGCCGAAGAAAACTCTGTATATGAATCCGAATTTCAAGGGAGATTTAGAGGCTGATAACCTAAAGAGGAGATTATCCAGATCTTTATAGAAGACGTTCCCTGCAGCAACACTAACAGTGACATTCTCTAGCTGCCCCATACTTCTGAACAATGCAAAGGACAAACTCTCGCATATGACCAATTCAGTGGGCATATAACAGTTCACTTGCTCGTGCTAGATACATAGGTCATTGTGTGCGCATCTTTGAAAAAGGTTTTAGAGAACATTACCCAGGATGGCTGCAAAGAGGAGGCATCGGTTCAATCAGAAGTGCCACTACTGAACATATGATCAACAACTCCCACAACATCTCAACTAATTCATTCAAAGTAACTTACAAATTCAACAGAAACCTACCAAAAGCAGTATATTTCCGACTTCTCTGTACTGCAAAAGTCCTCGCAAAATGCATCGAAAAGCCGGAGCTGTGTCTAAAAGAAACTAGTCCAACCTTCACAAAATCCATGGACCTAGTTCGATATGTTCCCTTTGCCTCCAGTAAATAATGCTCCATTTCTAAAAATTATATTTGTAAAATTTCAGTGAAAGTTCGGACCGTTTTGTCGTACGAAACGTTGGAATTACTCATTTCAATTTTGCTGACATTTTACAAATGCCTACTTCTCAGTAAGCGCTCAGTTATTTTGGAACTATTTGGTCAAATCTTGATCACAGTTCATTTGGAAAATTAATCTACAATGGAATTATACTCTCTGAAAATTCCGGAATTTTCTTCCGATCTCAGAGATTATAGATGGTATAAGTATAAAACTTGGGCACTGTGGTATAGTATAATTCCATAATGGATAAGATTTTATTTTGATAAATTACACAGTGTAGTACAGTTATATTAACTGATGACTATGATGACTATGACTATGACTGATGATTATGAGCAATAGTTTGTGCTCGAAACGTCATCAGTTAATATAACTGTACAACACTGTGTGATTTATCAAAATAAAATCTTATCCATTATGAGATTATGGATGGCTTAGTGATTTCTTTATTCTACTCGTATTGTTTGGATAATGGTTAAAATAGCAATAAATATCATATTTGTAGGAAATAACTTTTATAGTAATGTCTTTTTAAAAAAACTGAATACAGGTTTGAACAGCAGATAACATTTAACATCGAAAAAACCTATTTTATGACTGACTATCGATAGGCATCACTGAAAGAGAGAACAGTATAATTTATTATTCTTTCGTATTCATTTCACTTCTTGTTAGATGGTAAATTATTTCCAGGATGATAACAGAGAATAATAGCGTATTTTCTTCCAAATTTCATTCCGCTTTATGTCATAATGAATGTCAAGATACCGACACCGATTAAGACAATAAAATGAATTAGGATGCATTGTTTAGTGCCAATTTTCAAATATACGGAACAAAGTAGACTATTCTCAAAGCAGAAATAGAATGCCATTTCATTATAGAAGTTTTCATCAGAAAATAATTCTGAGGCTAAATTTTCTAAAAACAGTTTCATACATAGCTGGATTTATTAGAAAAGTGAGAAAACTTCTCTAGAGAACAGATGCAAACCACCTGCTATAGACACTTTTGGATGTGCAGAAGTGGTATTTTACCTTCAACGTTTTTATAGATTGGGTATCTACTATAGGAACATGATTATCACCTTAGCTGCATGCTTAAACTTGCTAGTCATTCTGGGAAGTGATTTTGAGAATTTTGGCTGCAATATTACACTTAAAACTCGAATAGTTTAACTTCAGACAGTTGTAATCTTCTGTACTTTTGCCAGTCCTTTCACATTACAGTTGATAGATGGACAGTTTTCTAGTGTGTAACGTGTAATGTTTTCAGTTTTCTTAGAACCTTTAAAATATTATGAGACATAGGAAATTCCACCTGCATTCTTAGGATAAGAAATGAATAAAGACTCACTGACTACAATTCAGCTGAGTGGAAAGTTGTGTTTCTTACTTGTATAAAATCATAGTGGAAAACAAGACGTTTGAATAACACTGATTTTGAAAACAAGTGGATGGTTTATTATTCATAATTTGCTTTGTGAACGTCATCAACAGATAGTTTTGCAGCTGGATTCATCATACTTATCAGATATGCCAGGAAATATCCCTATTATCATATGTCAAATGTATAATTAACTGACTGTCAATATTATGAATAAGGGCTTTCTTTATTAGTCAGTCGGGCGATAGATCAGCTTGTGATAGGCAGTAAAATATAGTTTATTGCTTCAATTTTAGGATTATCTAACTTTCAAACTTACACGTGCATTTGCTAAACATAGATGTCAAGATAATATCAAAAAACAAGCACTGTGATACATAAAATAAGAACCACGGAATATACAAGTAGCATTTATATTACTGTAAGGGCTGTTAAAATATCAAAAGTGGTAATTTAACAACAACTAAAACATCATTACTCTAAATTATTTGGTTGGTTTATCAGTATTCTGTATACTGCTAGTTAAATCAAGTAATTAACAAGCCACTGACATTCTGCACACTTCAGTAGCTAAATTTTTAACTATTTGAACGAAACAGACAGTTTCAAAGTAGTGATATTCTTTCTTCATTTAAGTGTACGTAGTAATATTTCATTTTGCACCATTCATGGTGATGTGTTAAAGCAACGCGATACAATCAATGGCATTTTTATCAGTTTAAGTCTTACTTAGAGTGAAAAGACTAACGGAATTGCTGAAAACCTTTAGAATCATAGGATTAATAATTTGCAACCGATTTAGAGAAATAACTTTCACTAGTTAGATTTTCTGTTGAAAACAACAATGTGAGTCTATTCAAAAGCTGCATTGCTTAGTTTGCATTTGAATAAGGGAACAAAAACATAATATAATCTGTGTAAAATTGTACATAGTTATGCAGACTTTCTTTTTTCTAGACCGCCGAAATGACAATATACCGAGAAAATTGATAACTGTCTTGCGTGGCATTCAAGTTGAGCTTCTGTTCAGGTATACAACAACAACAAAATCGTAGCTTTCAAAAAAAGTACTGTGCGTTGGTAAGATAAAAAATATTTGTAAGATACAATTTCAAAATTTATCATAAGTCCACATTTTAGAAAACTTGACTAATATTAGAAATAGAAAGGTACAAAGTCAGAAGCATATTAAGAAGGTTAAGTAATCTACTGGTCATCTTAAAATACAATGCATTACACAGACAAAAGTGATAGTAAAAGAGCAAAAATACTCATTGAGTCATGAATAAAATAAAAGACAATTGGGTGAAATAATTTTTTTATCGTCTAAGACATCCTCAGAGGCTGTATGGTCATATTTATATCTACTAAGGCGTATATTAGTCTCTTGCTAGACGAAATGGCTGTTTATGAACGTTGAAACTAAAAGTAATACTGAGGCTGAGATTCTGAACAATCACCAATATTGACAGTAGAGGAAAGTGTTTTGTAGGCTGAGCAATGGAACTCTTTTATCAGTTGGTAAATGATCAGAAAACAGACTACTGCTTTTTGCCGACTTCCTGTGTGTTTACAATTTCACTTACTTAGGAGCTGGTTACATTGATGACAAAAGTGAGGAGTTTCCAAAACATGTTAGAAAACTTTGAAAATAATTATCAAGAGGATAGTGAAAGTTTATCACTTGCTCATTTCAGCAACATCTAATGAATTCAGTTTATTAATTTTTATCAGAGACCAATAAGTAAGTCCAGACCTTTCAGAAAGTGTCAGGTTTCAAAGGCTATGATTAGAAAAGGTTTGTCGAGTTTCTCTAATCTTAGCAGCCTGTTTGAACGTTGGTTTACCTTATTACCATCTAGACATATTGCATCTAATTCACAGTGTCCTAATTGTTTTTATGTAGCAGTCTTTGGTGTCAAATCGTATTACCCGCTCTCTGGAATTCGTAAAATCTTAAGGACCAAACAACTTTTAAGTTTTTAACCCTGGTGGTTGGCAACGTGTATTGAAATGCACACTTATACATCGTATTAATGTTCCTGTTATCTTTATTACCAACTGCCGCTCTTTGCTCAACAAGACTGTGTATCAGCTGTCTCTTTTATCCTCTGATACTTATCACAATACGGCTATAATCACGTTACAAGGAACTTGGTTTCATGAGCTTTATGACGACATTATTATCTCACTGAATGGTTTCACTCTATTTTGACAAGATCGGTTCTATTCCAAGAAGAAATGTGGCGGCGGTGTAGCCAGTCTTATTCATTCTTAGTGGTCACTTTCAAATAATGTCTGTTTTTAGTCTTCCAGTAACTTCATTGACTATTTACTATCAAATGTCACAGTAAACACTTATGAAAGGATAAACAAATACTTGTCCCAAACAAATGTTACTACTGTCTATTCCCTCTCATATCTATCTGATTTGCGGCTTTTCCTCTTGTATTTCCGGAGAACTCTCTATTAGTAGTCACTGGTGACTACTGATCGCTATTTATACGAGTCCTGTCTAAAACTTGTAGCAAGTCATGAACAATTGTCTTCTCACAACTTTCTAGGGAAGCACAACAAAGATGTTACTCAAGGAATAACATACGTAATCTCGGATGCATGTTGAAGGACACCAGTTGGCATCTGTTTACTGAACATACATTAGAAGACACTATCATTAACACAACCGACTATATTAATTTCTGCCTCGATATTTGTTGCCCGAAACAAACACTCCAAAAGAGTTGATTGGTACTCATTTTAAAAAGTGACGTAGAACAAAATAATAGTTATATTGGTCTAAAGACAAATCTGGCCTCAAGGATAATCACCATAAAAAAAATCTGAAATCCAAAGTCTAGACACTATTTATAATCAAAACTTTTATTATGCAAGACCCCCTCAAGCATTTAGAAACTTCTCAGTTAAATTGCTTGTGGTGGGCGAAATGCCAGTGTATCCTCGTTTGATGTAAATACTCTTAGTCAGCCTTTCATATACTCTCCTGCGAACGTCGTCATACCTAACGTTACACATCATAAGGCTAGTAGCTTTCATTGTTTTAATGTACCCAAATGCATAAAATCACTAAAACCTTCCAACAGCCTTGGTCCTATTGGTGTGGGTGCTGTTGTCTTCAGAAATAGTGCAGATATCCTGTTATCCTCTTACTAACATTTTCACTGCTTCTTCTTCTAGTAATGTTATGTAGTGACATTCAGAGAGATAATAAAATTATCCCAATACTTAAATCATGTTAAATTCAGACCTATTGTTATCACTTCTCTTTATCTGAAATTAATGGAAATCGTACATTTACTCAAACTTGAACCCTCCTTGAAAATTTTCAATGACCCTAAACAGTTCTCATATAAACATAGTAGATTTACTTTAGATTCTGCTACTGTCGTGCGTCATAATATTGTTTTCTGCTTAGATAAGGGATCTAACTATGTTCTGTATTCTTTCCTCGACTATACATCCGATTTTGACTCTGTCCCTAGACGTCTTTTGTTAAATAAGCTTTTCATGACACCAAGTGTGTCCTGAACTGTTAGTGGTCTGAACTCTTTTTTCTCAAACAGAAAATAGTTTACTGTATGGAAACGTAAATCTTCATCTTCCTTGTTTACTGAAGCCGGTTACCCTCAAAGTACTGCTCTCTGTTCTCTCTTTTTTACTTTCTTTTTACATGACTTGCCTTGTACAGAAGGAATCAACATTTTTTAAAACATGATGATGACATTACTGTCTCGTTAACAATCACTTCCTGAGCTGACTTTTCCAAACTGAATAGCTTTCCATCGAACATTAGCCAGTGGTCTAAGCTTAATGATTTTACTTTAAATCCCTCCGAATGTCAGACAGTTAATTTAACCTTTAGGAATAAAAGTTATCTTAACGAACTCATTAGTTCACACGATGTTTGTAGCTTATAGGACGCTGGTATAGAGAATAAGTCAAGCATAAAATCTTTTGTTATAGTTCTATCCTCTAACCTTTCTTGTTCTTCCCATACCCTATCTATTTCCAAGTAAATATTCCGTCTGACCTTCTACATTAAGAAGTTAAGACAATCTGGAATTACCCAATCTTCATCTTTACAATTTGTTAACTCTCACATCTTACATATTACTCGTTACTGCTCTGCCTTAGTCTTTTCTGCGTTACTCCAAGGGCTATGTCGTATTGCAACACGTATTAAAAGGTTGTCAGTAGGGTGAGCGGTGTGCTAATAAGTTAGCTCGTCACTACTGTAGTCGACAGACACTTGAACTAATGCGAGAGATTGAATAAATCCATGCTGAATGGCCCTCATCACCCTCTCTATTCACAACTTTTCCCTTGCATCTCATCTGGTATAACTAGAAATCAGTATAAAAGATTAATTGCTTGCACTACCAAGTATAAAAGCTTAACGATACCCCACCTGACTCACGTTCTGGGTGATAAAGATAGTGTTAAAAGTGAAACTTACGACTTACTGTGTAACTGGAATAAAAAAGTGGCCCAGTTTTTATTCCATATTTGTAATTTTATGGTGACAATACCCTTATTATCTTATTATTTTGTGTTATAAATACTAATATTATTACTCCTATCATTTTACATTTGCAAATTTTGACCCCACTCTTTATGCTCATGCCAAAAGTTGATGTTATCAATTTTGGTTAAGTGTACCCTGTAATTTATTTTTTCTGTTGTTATTGTTCAACAAATTAAATAAAATATTGTACAAAATGCAGAAAAATCCATTCTGGAATAAGCATAATATTAATATTACTCCATCGTATCACTGATTATTATTATCACAATTATTCCACCCACACAAGCCGTTTCTAACTATCAATGAGATGACACGACTTATTATTTAGAAATCAGATGTTGTATAGCTTTGTAAGTATAAATATGACTAACAGCTCTTGGAAGTATCTGAGATGACAATAATAAAATTTACTCCGAGTAATTACCTCTTAAAAACGTATAGTAGCAATCAAAAAATGTCAAAACAATCACACCTTTGACCTTTAGTATTCAAAGTCTTATGAACTCCAGTTGTTGATGAAGAGGTTCAGTGTTTTAAAAGAACAGAAGTATAAAAATGTAAGCAGTCTTGGAGGATTTGTAAAGTCTCCCTGTATTCATAAAATTTACTTGCTAGAGCGAAAACACAAAACATTTACACAGATATGAAAACACAGTGACAGTTTTAAAAACATTGTATATACCCGCCACAGGATAATGTTGAAGCTGTTTTCAAAATGCTGTATTAAAACTCTCAGAGATGCTTATATGCATTTTTTTGAAACGCTCATGACACTGAAATTCAGTACTGTCACTCTCGTAACAAGTTACCCGAATGGTCTTCCATACCAGTGAATAAAAGGTGCTAGTTTTTCTCCCTTGTCCCATTGCTTATTTTCACATTTCTTTTCAATCTGCTGAATTTACGCACTTTACATTCTTATACAGCACGTATTAAAGAGCATGTGTATCATCAAATTACTTGAAACTGTACTATGCTTTTACACCGTCTTTCCAAGTACATATAGACATTCTTCCTACAATCGTCAACTTTATCAAAAGTAGTTTGAAATATCTAATATCAATTTGGGCTTCATTAGAGTTTGCTATATGCAATATAGTAATCGTTTGATATGTACTACTTTCACTAATTTGCCGATAGTATATTGCGTGATGTCTCTTTAGAGAATTTTCAATAGTCAAGCTACGGATTAAGTTGCTGAGAGATCTATCGCAAGATGCTTATGAAGCAATACAGAAAGCATGAAAGGAAAACAAAACAAGCAGACTACGAATAACTTCAACAAATAGAAATTCCAATGTAGAGTTTCTGCATTTCCCTGGCACTGTATATCATTTACGAAATAAACAGTCTTGCTGCCAAATACTACTGTGTTCTTCAACCACACTCAAACTTTAAACTTGATCATTCTCTCTACTTCTAGATGAAAACAGGTAATGTTATGATTATGCGAGAAATTCTCAATTTATTTACCTTATCGCTGGACCGAAATAAACTGTTTCATGGAAATAAGCTCATTTTAATTAAATAGGATTAGTAAACTCCTACTGACTTATTCATTTGTTTTAAAGGCATTTTTCTGCATGATAGCCAGAGCTCGTCGATTAAAGCCAAACAAAAGTTGCAAGGTGGATCTAACTGAACTATGAATCAGTTCTACCTAAGACTCCCCACACATCTAAAGAAATGTAAACGAAGCACTTGGTCGTAAAATTGTGAAAATTATACCAAATTATATCCCCTGAAGCAAAAACACCTTACAAATATTGTACACTTTTCTAGTATCATCCTGGTTACTGAAACTGACATAAACATTCCTAACTTTTAAATTGCTAAAACAGTTCAGCCAGTTTGCAAGGAATTGATTTATTTCAAAAGTGGTTTCTGACATGAACTAAAATCACATGGAAAGTATTTAAAAATTAGAGAACAGTTAACAAGTTTAATTTAAGCTTTTAACTCCTCAACCGTGATTTTGTGCAATTTTAAGACGAATACTGCCTATGCCTAAGATCTGTTTATCCAGCTACCAGATTTCAAGTGAACCGTGTAGGGTTCCAACATAACATAATATAACTCCGTTTAGTGTTTACGGACCGCAGTTATCCGCATACTCAGTTTGTGCGATTCTGATGACCCAAAACTAGGATATATTAGAATATTATTTAGTGACTGTAAGGCTGATGTTGGGCTGGTGAGAAAGTTTTCCTGAAAAAAGATATATTTATGTATTTTAAAACACTAAGGTGCTCTTATTTCCGTTCACTTTTCTACCCATTGACCTGCTGCCTAAAGTTTCACAAAAAGATGAAATAATAGTTTCCATTTCGTGTGTTGACCTGATAACTTATCTCCAACAATTTGCGGTAACTAGTTAATTCAAGTGGACAACATGAACATTTTCAGTATTTCAATGAGAAAAATCTTTTTACAGGATAATATTGAAGCTGTTTTCAAAATGCTGTATTAAAACTCTCAGAGATGCTTATATGCATTTTTTGAAACGCTTATAACATGCAACTAGTCACAGTTAGACTTCAGTGAGTGAAATTTAATTTGGTAAAATAATAAGCATGTACTTTTATCATTGATTTTAATTATTAATGGCAAATGCAATTTTTGTATTCATTTGCTTGTAAAGCCAGTATTTGTCATACTACTACTTACATGTAGAAATAATTGGAATGGTAGAATGTTCCTCTTCAGCAATTCATACATACAAAGGTACATACGCACACACGAATAAGACATTTTGATGTAAGTGGTACCTACTTGTCTAGAACAATTGAAACGAATGAAACATTCACTAAAGAAGAACAAAAAGTCTTTATCTACTTGTTAAAAATATTTAACCCATATCAGACTTTCGTCGTATTCACATGTCAATTGATTCATTGTTGTAGTGGCTTTTGTTTTCTTCATCAGCCTTCTCTTGTTATTTTACTTCCTTCAGTCAATTGTATGTTTTGTCAGTCCCATTGTTTTTGCTTCCTAGTTGGAAAGTTATCAAGTCCATTTTATCAGGCGCTTTTCTGTTCATTTCCCAGACAGCAAAATAAAAAGTGACATCAAGAAAATAATTTGTGTTGGTCTTACTGTTCTCTTTACCTCTTGGACTGCAATTATAATCATTACAATAGTTGAGAAAATTTCAAATAAACCAACATTTTACTCCACCAGCATTATAAACTGAAATTTCCTATGATCTATTTCAGAGTGATGAAATCTAATTCTTTATGGAAATATATTTCATGAATTTTAAGTAACATACGTAAGGCGATTCATGGCGCGTAGCTTTGCAATTCAGTCCGCATATGATTTGCTTTTGTTGGAGGATTGGTGTTCACCGGTAGTTCTCTGGCTATTGACGGAATTTCAAGACGAGTTGCAGATGGTAGTCGATTCAGTGGTCCTTTGTTTCTCCTCTGTGGCTGTACATTTTAAATGTATTTCTTTCAAATCATTCACCTTTCCACATCTAGAAATGCATTATAAGAGTCAATGTTTGATGCTATAAACATGGTATCATTCTGGTTGGACCGCTTAGCCTAAAGACAACTTTAGAACACAGAGACAGGAGTTTTATCCGTTGTTATTGATTATCTCATTTCAACTAATGTAAAATAACCGTATTCCGTGTGATAATAAATACGGGTTCACCTTCATTTTTGTGTTTCTTAGTGTTGGTTCTGTATTAATATAACATGCATTATTCAAATAGGTATCTGGAAAATACATTATTCCATGACCAGCTGTTCTCACTGAAAATAAAGTAGGCAGTGGAATTTAGATATCATTGAATGACGCAAAAATGAAGTGTCGGGAGAAGGTGTATATAGTGACCATAGTATTGAATAATTTACTATATGACTCTTGTTTGTTTATATGCTACTACTGACATTTCAAAGCTAAATACTTTTTGCAAAGGTCAATAAGTATTTCATTAACATTATGTAAGTTAAATGGGTGGTTCAGAAAAATGATATAAGTGTATCTGTTAATTCTATTTTCGAAGTGCCTAGTTGATTTTGTATGCAACAATGTCCAACCTACAGCAGTAGTACAGTTACCTACCTAGGGATTGAAAAACTTCATTATTATTTCTATGCGAAAACAATAAGTAGGGATATTCAGTCATATTTCTTCATTTACAAATATTCACTCTTACGCCAAATGACTAAGCCACACTAACTACTGGTAAACGAATGAATTCTACCTAATTTCAACATTAGTTGTCTAATTAGTGAAATGTGAACTAATAAATCAATACTCTTTCTAAAATAGTTCATATCGCACAAAACACAACGTCTGATGGTATAAGACATACACCTAACAGCTCGGATACACTAGAACTAATATGTACGAATTCCAGTTTACTAATAGTCCTATACATTTGGATAGCTCAACAACACCTGTCATACCATCAACTAGAAATTGTGGACAACCATGTGGTCACTTACGCTGACTGACACAGGGAAACACATACCCATTAGATTCATTTAGGTATGAAATAATAATAGACATAAAGACATTTTGATACACAGTGATCTCTGCCTCAACGATGGTTAAGGAAGCTGAATGACTTTGGCGATGGCAGATATAGTGTGAGCTAGAACTTAAAATAGGCTGAAATTGTGAGTGTTTCAAAGTTTGAGTCAATAGGCTAGAAGTATCACTTAAAAATTTGCAGAGATACATATACTCAAATGTCTGTCTTTTCAACCAACGGCAGACACGAAAATTTGGAATCCACTTTAAATAAAAATTTGTAATAATACAGTTTCTCTTAGTGATATTCTGAAGAAGTACATCAATAATTATTTTATTGGAATTATTTACATGAAGTAACAATCAGCCAACAAATACATTTAGATACTCATTAATGTAGAAGAAGACCGTACTCACCCTCTCTTAGAACAGAGGAAATAATCATAGTGATGGAACTGTTCAGTACATTGATAACTATACTTGCTGAGTGATATCTCATTGAACGTTGACAAGACACAAAAGACTCTTTTAGCTTCGATTAAATAATACCAGACATGGTAAAAAAACAATATCTGTTCCCTCCCATGAGGATAAGGATATTGTGCAGCATTCTACTCATTCTAAAGGTATGCTTGTGGAAGGTGTTCATAAAAATACAGGACCTTCAAGTCTCTAAGAATTTCATCACCTGTTAATACTATTATACTGACAGCGTCAAATATTTAGTGGAATAGTGTCTTCCACAAACAACCAGTCACAGTCAGGGTCATTGGTAGAGACGACTTTATCAATCCTAAAGAAATACGAAAGCTCACATCCCACTTAAGTTATCGCCGAAGGTATTGCCTAGATTAACAGTAAGAGCTTCGCAATCAATCCATCCAGCTGAGGTAATACAAAAACATGAGAGTGTTGTTTCAGTCGAAGTAGGATTTAGCTAAGAAAAAGTTAGAAATAAAAGGAAATGAGCAAATCAAGCGGACCCGGAGACGACAGCAGATATGCTGACTCCATTATTGCAAAAAGTCTGGAAAGGTGCCCACTGACTGGAGGAAAGGTTACCTCGTGAAACTACCAAAGAAGGGCGACTTAGGACTCTGCAAGAACTGGCGAGGAATCATGCTCCTGTCGACGCCAAGTAAAATTCTGAGTCACATCATTCTGGAGAGAATAAAGGACGCACTGGATACAGAACTCCGACCAGAACAAGCTGGATTCACGAAAGGCGAATCATGTTCTGACCAAATTGCAACTCTACGCATCATCATCACGGAACAAAGCAGGGAATGGCAATCAAACCTCTACCTCAACTTCCTTCATAGACTCTGAGAAGGCCTTCGACAGCGTTGCAATTTGGAAACTATTCGAGTACTACAGACTACCCCAAATATTCATCAACCTTATTCAACAGCTGTACGACAACGGCACATGTCAAGTGATCCACAACGGAAAACTCAGCGAGGCTTTTGGAGTAAACACAGGAGTCAGACAAGGGTGCTTATCATCACCAATGATATTCCTAATTGTGGTGGACTGGATTATGCGTCAGACAGAGGGAAACGAGAAGACCTGGAGAAGAAGATCCTGGACCAACGCAAAGAACCTAGAAGACCTGGATTTCGCGCGTGGATGATTCATATTTGATGTCACACAAAATCGAAGACTTACAAGAGAAAACCAAAAAAAACTGGTCGAAGAAGCAGCAAAGACAGGACTCCAGGTGAACATAGACAAAACGCAGGTTATGAAATTATCCAACCAACAACAACAACAGCAACATCCAGCGCCAATCATCATCAACGGGAGGGATTTGAAAGAGGTTACTTCATTCACTTATCTAGGGAGCATTGTCTCAACTACAGAAGGAATGGATGAGGATGTCAAATCGAGAATCGGAAAGGTGAGAAACACGATTATCATCCTGAAACCAATCTGGAAATATTCGTCATTCAGCATCAACAACAAAATTCGGATTTTCAATACAAACGTCAAGTCACTTCTTCTATACGGATCAGAAACTTGGCGGGTCACAAAGAATATTTCCAACAGCCTGTTGCAGACCTTTATCAACAACTGTCTTCGTTCTATACTGAAGATTAGATGGCCGGAAAGAATCACAAACAAGAAGCTATGGGAACAAACAAAACAAGAACCTCATGCAATTCTTCCATTAATAAACTTGAAAAAAGCAAGAACAACAATTGTACCAGGATAATATGAGCTCAGCTTTTATTATTTCGAGGATTCTTCTCAACTGGTTACAACCTGAACGATAAAAAATATGAATTACATTACATTAAAGATTTGAACATACTTTTCCTCGATCACAAGGAGTAATTGGTAGGAAGTAAAAGTAACATTAGTCCGGAATGATTTAACTAATTAAGAGTTGCAAACACTGACTATTTATAGAATAATTCAAATGAACTGTGATCAATATTTGACAGTTTATAAATATTTATAGAATAATTAGGCAATTAGGCTTGGAAACAAAAACAGAGTTGCATATATATGTGTGTATAGAAACAAGGTTTAGCTAGACGGAGCATAACAAAAAAGGCAGATTACGTAACTAAAGAAAATGCTTTATCTAATAACCAATAGAAAAAAAGGAAGAGAAAAGAACAAGAAAGGGTGAGTTATGTTTAGATGAGAGGGTAGAGTTTTCTAAACAAGAAAAAGGTGACTCATACAAGTTGTATATTTTGTTGTCACCAGGGCAGTGCAAGATTCACCACTGTCTCATTCTGCGTACATAGATTTGGTTTAAGTCGTCTGAAAGTAATTGCTTCAGCAAAGCGTAGCAAGTTAGGTTTCTTTTGCTTGTTGATTATTTTGAATGACTTCAAGTTGTCTACATTATAACCAGTGTCTAATAGATGACACGCAATTGCACTGTTTAATACTTGTGAACCTTTCAGTCTCAGGTTCTTTGGTATGTGTTCAGAAATGCGGACAATAACCCTTCTCTCTGTTCTTCCGATGTATGTGCTTTGGCACGTACCAATCGCTCAACAAATATGCAGGAGAAAGTGGAGATGGATTGGACACTCACTGAGGAGGCCGCTGGGTGACATCGCGCGTCAGGCCATAGCTCGAGTGGAACCCGAAAGGGAAGCGGCGAGTGAGACGTCCAAGGGTGACATGGAGGAGATCGTGTGAGGAGGAGCTGAAACAGTATGGACTAACATGGATGCAGGTGAAAAGTACAGCAGAAGACAGAAGCAAGTGGAGACGTGCAGTTGAAGCCCTATGTTCCACTAGGAACCCAAGGGAACAATAATAAATAATAATAGGGAAATGAAAGCTTTACAAGTAAGCCATCCAGCTCATTGAACAGAACAACATAAAAAACAAAAGTTATTCACAATGGTAACTTTATCAGTTGTCAACTATTTCATGCTTCTGAAAATGTTTATCTCCCTTTTAATATAAGGAAAACGGAGGCTGCTGACTGTTTCCCAGTGAGAGTAAATACGCTCAACTTTTTCATCAGAAAAGAAATAAATATTTTTAGATATCGGTATTTTTATTTTTACCAGCAAGTTGATATTATTTTAAATACATCATTTCGTTTACATATGACTATATATACAAACACTTAAATTGTTAAGAATTGTTGTATAAAATTTTCTTTATGAGGAAACAATATTATCTGGATTTCCCTGTAATGTCAGGAGTCGCACCACATCGAATTAATTCGCATAAAATATTTGCTATATTACGACAGTCATCTGAAACACAAAAAAAAAAGAATTTCGTGAAAAAATTGCAAGAAAATATAGGTTTCCATTCTGCGTATTAACCACTCGTCAGCTGTAAATCAGGACAGAATCTAGTAAGTAAATATAGCATCTCGTAATTTTTGTTTATCTTACCTATGGACTTTAAAGCCATAGACAAACGTGATATTGGGTCTAGTGGTCAGCGTAAGTTATTAACATATTATTTTGAAGTAGAAGTCACTTATGAAACAAAACGTGTATTGCAGGAGTATGTGCAGTGAATATTTCTGTTTATTTCACGATATTCTTTCTCCCCTTTTCGGTTTTCTTTCTTCTTACATGATTGTCCCATTTTGATGAAGCATGCCAATGACCTGACTACTTATATTCCGGTTAATTCTCAATCAGATTTTTCCAAAATGAATAACTTTTTATTACAATTTAGTCAGTTAACCTTGTCAAATGGTTTCAAACTAATTACCTCCAAATGCAAGGTTGCTAGTTCCGCTTTCAGAAGCAAGTGCGACTTACATGAATTGATTTATTTCCATGACACCACTACCATAGATATCACTGAAGTTGAAACTAAGTTGTATGTTGAATACTTTGGCCTGAGTATTTCCTCTGATCTTCCCTGGTCTTCCCACATGTTAGTTTCTAGAAATATATTTCGGTTAACGTTCTATGTAAGGAAGTTAAGACAATCTGGTATCGCTCAGTCTCGACTTTTATCCTACCTATTCTTCTTTATTGCTTCTCCTTAATCTTTTCTGGGTTATTTAACAAAGACTTTGTTACACTGAGAAGGGCAATAAAAGCTTTCAGTAGGGTAGGTGAAATATCACTAAACCAACTTGTTAATACTGTTGTAAACAGACAAATAGACTCGTCCAAGAAATTAACGAATATTATCTTGTCGGAGCCTGAGAATCCTCTTTATACACAACTCTCTCCTTGAATCTTATCAGATAGAACTAAAAGTAACAATACAGGTCAGAGTATCAAAAGTGATTCTGAACATAAGTTAACTAAATCTATTTCATTGAATTTCTTAATATGTGCTTTGATTTATAAAAAAAATGTAGTCATGAATACAGTTAGAGTGAAGCAAAGCAAGATCACCTCCATTTCTTTAAAATAAGAGCATTTATATTTTATTAACCGGAATATACAAAATGGATGCATTAGTATGCAAATAATATTTCCCTTCATACCGTACAAAAACAAGACAGTAAGAGATACAAAATTAAACTAAAGGGCATGGAAAATATGTTTAGTTTGGTTCACTATATACAATCACAATATCTGATAGACAGGCAACTTAAACAACATTAAAACTGGAAGGGAAAAGGAGGAGAAAAGTGGAAAACGATGAGAAAAAAGTAGGACAAATATAACACAGCAAAGTTCAAAAGATTTCTGCAATCAGCACCAGCTTTTAACGACAAAACATGATAAGGAACCTCACGGTTCATAAACATAAGCGTATTGATATGCATTGGAAACCTGCTGCAATCCAACTGCAAATATCAACCAATTAAATTACGACTAATCCAAGATACTAATGCTATCTCAGAAAACCTCAAGCATAACTTTGAAGGATGTAAATGCTAAATACATTTAATCAAATATGTTACTTGATTATGACACTAATTCATAAAATTTAGTTTCTACAGTAAGCTTTCTTATTAAGCGTCCATGTCTAGGCCCTGTAATCAACTTAACTTCATGCATCTTACGATGAACAAAGCGTTATATTACTTATCACAGTTTACGCAATCTATGCTTAGTCGACAGGCGTTAACTAACTCTTGATACTTGGCAAAATAACCTGTTAACTAGGTATAAATTCCCGTAGAATTCTGCTTCTTAAAATCCACATCAAGTAGTCGGTTAAACTTTACGGCGATGTTAGCCCATAAAACAAGAATAATATAAGAACAATCTAATATCAAGAAAATTCATAAACCATAGTCCCAATAAACAGCGCATTTATAACGATATCATGAATAACAAGAGTAGAAGATAATAAGCCCTTACGAGACGTGATACTTAATAATGCAAACGGAACGACATAATTTTCATCTTACAAGTAGGATAGTAACAAAATGCAATAGGCTAACGTTATGAAATGCAAGTCTGCTGAAGAGACTGTAGAAACGATGATACGCCTAACCAACTATTATTTGAGTTAATGCTTTTCTTAACAAACCATTACTGATGTTCTACTACTGCTTTCTTTGTGTTTAACCTCATACCTCAGACAGAAAGCTAACAAAAGCACCAGAGGAAAGCGTAGCGATGAAAGGGATGAACTTCAATATTAGTAACAAAAGATTAAAACCTGAAGATATTATACCTGCAATTGAAACACCACTAGAAGGACATGACAAGCAAAAAGCAGAATTAGTACGGGCACAATGTGCATTAACTTTAAAAAAGCAAAAAGCAGAAAAGCTAAATGTGATGAAGGAGGAACTAAAAGCACTTCAATACATAAAAGCAGACAAAGGAAACACAACAGTACTACTCAACAAAACAACATACAGTGAAAAGATGAATGAACATTTACAATCTGGACCATATACCCTAATGACGAAGTCATCAGAAACAATCACAAACAAAACAATGAAAGAAACAGCAAAGGTAGTTAGACAGATGAAAGAAATAATTGGTAAGTCAAAATGGTTTGAAATTATGCCCGAATCATGTAATATGCCTAGGATATATGGCAAGATAAAATTACATAAAGAAGGATATCCAATAAGACAGATTGTAGACTTGAGAAACACACCAACGTATATGCTGGCAAGATTTCTCTCAACAATACTAAGACCGACAAGAGACAACTCAAAAGCTAGAATAGTAGATTCATTTGAATTAGTGAGACGACTAAAAACCACTAAAATAGAGGAAGAGGAAATACTAGTCAACTTTGATGTATACAGTCTTTATACTAAAATACCCATTCAAATGGCCATGAATGCACTGAAAACGAGACTAAAAGAAGATAATGGCCTAAAACACAGAACACAGTTATCCGTAGAAGAGATAATAAAAGGATTGGAATTATGTCTTATAAGAACATATTTCACATTTGAAGGAAAAATATACCAACAAAATAAAGGAGTAGCTATGGGGTCGTCCATCTCATCAATAACAGCTGACATATTCATGGATTTTTGGGAAGAGAATGCTCTTAAACCATTCAGGTCATCAATAAAATCTTGGTGGAGATATGTAGACGACGCGTTAGTAATAGTGAAAAAAATGACGTTGAGAAATTCTTCTTGCACATAAACAGTCATGTCGACTCAATAAAATTCACTATGGAAATAGAGAATGAAATTGGGGAACTGCCTATGTTAGACTGCAAAATACAAACAGTAACAGATGGTAGCATAAAAACGACGTTATATAGAAAAACTACACACTCTGGAAGATTCCTTGATTATCACTCAGCTCATCCACTCACGGTAAAACGAGGATTAATACAAGGTTTTGCAGACAGAATACGTAGACTCACAACAACACCAGAGGACCAGCGTAAAGAAATAAACGTCCTATTCAAAATGCTACTCGACAACAACTACCCAAAAGAATTTATCAAAGATAATATAAAAAAGAGGGTAAAACCGGAGAATGACAAGATGGAAGAATGCAAAAAAACAAGTTACAATACCATACAAAAATGGTACATCAGAGGTAATTCGAAGAAACCTCAAAAATATTGGGATTCGCACAACGTTTAAACCGACGAATCTAATTAAAAATAAAATAAATCAACTGAAAGATCCCATGAAGATGATGGATAAAAACAATGTGATTTACAAAATATCTTGTGCTGACTGTCCGACTAAATATGTGGGTCAAACGTCCAGATCACTCAAAATAAGAGTGAGTGAACATAAACGCCTAACTGAAGGTCAACCAACAGGAACACAAGCTTACAAAAATTTAGAAAAAAAAATTCATCTAAAGCTGCACATGCATGGGATAAAAACCACAATATCGATTGGAACAATGTTTGTATTCCAAAAACTAATATGAACAAATGGAAAGAGAGACTTATAACAGAATCTATATTCATTAGGGTCACACTGGATACATGTAATAAGGGTGACTCAGTACAACTGTCAACAACCTGGAACATAATTCTGAATACACAAAAATGAATGAACAAAAATGAACCATATATATGAGTACAAATCATAAATATGTCAACAAAACAATTCCAACAGTGGTGTAAACACGGGCAGTAATTTTGCTCGAAATATTACCAATAACACTGTGTGTAAACCACTGAAAAATAATTATACTTTATTTGATCTATTCCATTATGCTCAAACATTTTACTAACCTTAACTCATACTACTAGTCAATAAAAAGTAGTATGCGTTTGCTTTGTTGAATATCTTACTATGCCTTTCCACAAAATTAAACCTATTTTAATAGGCTAACATTCTATTTTGTCTACAAGAATCCTTTTCGTGTGGATAAACTGTGTCTGCTGTGCATTTTTAAGTTCCTCTCTCTTTTGAAACTTGTTTATTCTAACCCCCTTCCCATTCTCTGAACATTCGTGAATTTCTTCTATTTTTGTTACCGTGAATCGCTATTGAGAGAGGTCTGTTGATCCTTTTTTTGATGCAACTTGACAGTTTTTTGGATGGTATCTAGCCAAGACATCACAACATTTAATGTTTGTTGTTTATTATTCTAATGCGTTAATATGGTACCTTACGTTGGGCAAATCCTGTGTTCTAGATTTTATAGAAAAAAACAAAACAAGTAGTTTAGCGCAAAAACTGTTTTCGGCGAATTGCTTCTCACTGAACCACTTGTTTTCCTTTCGCATTATTGCCTGGATGAGGCTTACCGTAGATTGTACGTGCAACTTAGTCGTTTGGAGTATTTCATTTGAAGTTCGGGTGTTCCGGATTTATTCCCATATTCTGAAAAATTACTTCTCCGCAGAATGTTATGGATTTCTCAGAAGAAGTCTACACCGAACTTCTACAATCTACCGACTAACATCTATTCATTAACATTATGTATGCAAACAGGAAGACTCTGAACGAATCAATAGAATAACAATAATCATAATGGTTATATTATAACATACCAATGCCGCTATGATGTCGACCAATGTGTTTCAAGTTCAGTGTTGATAGCATAGACATCATACTGCTCGGAAAGTGACCCATCACATCACAATATACCTATGGATATGAGAAAATTACTTTTGAAACAAACATTTGACTGGCACAGAACTTTATGAATAATTTCTAATTTTAACAACGCTGATAGGTCTTACCTCTATCCTGAATATTGTTTAAAGCATATTCGTGCTATTTACATATTCATCTATCTGAAAATAGTTCAGCAATAAATGTCACGTTACGTTTGCTGAATTTCATTACTGTTTTACTCCTGAGTAAATGATTTTCCATGGTTCACCAGTGCCAAGTTTTGATTCGAATTCATATGTGAGAATACTGCAGAGACAAAAGATAAATTCGTGTTCTACAATTCATTTCATGTCACCCAATCTACCTACAACTATGGTGTGTACTTCTGACAAGAATTTGTGAGTGGTCTGTTAGTGACATCTTCTGGAAGAATCTTGAATGGCGGAGCGACGAATCAAGTTTCAAAGAAGAGAAATGAAGAGCATTGTAAAAACGACAATAAAAAATGCATGAAAGAAGGAAGACAACAGAAGCCGAATAAGAATAACTTTCGCTAACGGGAATTGAAATGTAAGGATTTTGTATTTTTTCGAGTAAACATTTCTGCTACCCAATACCGCTGTGTTTAACCAATACACGACAGCTCTGTCTTATAAGTAACTTTTCAGTGTCATCCTAGACAACACTCAAGATGAGCATTTGAAAGAGGATCTAATCTTATAAACATTTAGACCATTGATGTTACGAATTTCCTGGAATAATTTCGGCGCTGACTCACATTGAATGATTATAAGATTACTTAAAATAATCCCAGTGTGTTTAGAAGACAAAAAACGAGGTTATTCTGAGGATTTAATTATAACGTAAGTTGAAAAGCATTGCTAACTGCTTAGTTTACGCTAATTTAGGTAAGATATATACTGAAAGTAGCAAAGTTGAAACAGTGTCTCCAAAGACTCAATAGACAAACAGCATTCTCAACTTCATCATCAAACAAAATACTTTTTAAAGTATATATAATATTTTCTAGGAGCTAAGAGTATTCACGCCACAGTAATTAATATCTCATACGACATAAATGGCGTCATAATTGTAAAGGACAGCAGCTAGACAGAATACGCTACTGATAAAAGAGTAATCTAATTTTCAAGTGTTGGTTTGTAGGGATTTGATTGGTTACAGGATTTCATCATGAGCTAATTATTCACACCAACTGAATAACCAGGTGTACAGCTGTATATATATATATATATCGGATGTCATTTACGCAAGTTTTATTTTTATGGAATAAAAGACCAATAATGTAATGAAATGGTGCACTAACCTTTTTCAAATTAATCCACTGTTTAAAGTAGTCCGGAACAGCAATACCTAAATGTTTACACTGAGATACTAACCTGAATGAAAAAAAACAACAACAAAAAAATGGAAAGTTAATAAGTACGTAATTGTAAACAATAGTGAGCAAAACATGTCAACGTTCTTACTAACTAGGGTGTTGATTTGCTTTAAAATGGATATTCACAGATAACATATAACCACACTTACCCTAATGGATTCATTTTTGCAAGTGAAATAAGACCCTTTTATTTAAATTCAAATATTTTGAAAGTTCAAATTAAATTATAATCATCACAAGAATTCTAAATATCGCACAAAAACCCTCTTGGAACTGCCTTCCACCGACTGACAAAAATCAAGTCTGTTATTTCAGAAATGTATGGAAGTTTCAATGATGACATTTACAGGCCTGTTTAAGTCATCCAACCCCTTACTTAACCATTATGAATTCATTCATCCTTCCAGTCTTATCGTATAATACCACTAAAGTACCAATGTTCAGAGGTCCAGGGCGATAAAATGAAAAGAATTAGATAATTACAACCAGTGAAGTTGTAAATATATAGCTCTTTGTAACAAGTCTCCTTCAATCGTATGTGAATAAAGTAAGATGTGATGTAGAGAAAAGTTCTGTTGTCAGTCCTAGAGACAGGCGACCTGAGAAGGAGCTTAGTGACTTTATAATCTCGAAATGTCTGGCTATTTACTTTTATGCTACTTACTATCACAATAGTAAGTGGCTGCGTTTTCTCAAGTATATTTCCACTAGTCATAAAACAAAGCCATTAGTATCCAGTCTGATACTAGAAATCCATCCCGACAATAGTCTCCAAAACAGAATAATGAAATTCCTGGAACCGAAAAGAAATCAAACTTAGTGTGAGGTATCTTAAATCTCAAAACAGTGATAAAGAGGTTTGCACAAATTTTAAGCATTTAGATCAATGGTCAGCGATGCTGAGCAAATAGGAATTGGTTTTACCGTGTGTTGGTTTGCCACTACTGTTAACCATGTGATGAAATGTATGCCAAATCAGCCTACATGTCCATAGACGAATTACC
The DNA here is from genome assembly GCA_944472155.2 of Trichobilharzia szidati. Taxonomy (NCBI): domain Eukaryota; kingdom Metazoa; phylum Platyhelminthes; class Trematoda; order Strigeidida; family Schistosomatidae; genus Trichobilharzia; species Trichobilharzia szidati. The sequence goes on along the minus strand of OX235279.1, from coordinate 93,437,183 downwards.
CTAGAGATACTACTTCATTTTAGTGTATTTGAATATGTTTATAAGGAGTGCGAAAAGAAAGCCTTTTATCAAATCAAAATAATTGGCATCTTTTAGATTACAAAATCGACAAGTAAAGAAGGACGCCAGATTGTCAAAATATATATGCGCACATAACACTTGAGGGTACCTGGAAAACAAACTCAAATCTCTGAACATGGACTTTTCTTCTCTCTTTCCTTTTTAATTCGGTCAGTCAGTTTCTGACATAGAACTTTGCACATATGTGCGGCAGTTCAAGTCGCCACACTCCATGTAGCACACAAAGCAAGAGCAGAAAGTAGGAGAAATGCATAATAAAGACAGTAAACAGAGCTGTGAGAGAAAGGTAAAGTAATAACGAAGAACAAAACAGTTTATTTGGAAATCATAAGTCACAAGGAGTGGATGCATCTGCGCCACTGAGAACGATTTTGAGCCATTTCACCAATTGTTTCCAAGCATTGGTTTTACCGTCCCGAGGACCCCAACCAGGAAGTCTACACCTTCCTACGTAGCTGGCTTAGACTAACTGTTGTAGATTTCATTGACTGGTGCCATGTTTTCGTTTGACCGCCGCTAGCTCCTTTCCAGCCTGGCCCTATATCAGCTAACATTGCCGGTTGAGGAGGGCGATGACTAGGCATAGGTAGCACATGCCCTAACCATCTCAGTCGATGTAATCTCACAGTCTCGTCGACTGATTTCCCTGCCTTACCTAGCACTCGACGCATAACCTCAATATTGCTCACCTTATTATACCACTTCACGCGGAAGATAGAGCGCAGACACCTATGATCGAAGACAGCTAATCTTTTCATGTCCCCCACTCTCAATGGCCAGGTCTCACAGCCATAAAGGAGGACGGAGCGGACTGTTGAGCAGTACACACGCCCTTTGGTCGATAGTCGGATATCGCGTCTACGCCAGAGACGGCGTAAACTGGTATATGCGAAACTAGCCCTCTGTATTCGTGCTGAGATTTCGTCGGAGATCAACCCGTTGGAGCTGATGGTACTTCCCAAGTAAGTGAAGCGATCAACGTGCTCTATATCTTTTTAATTAAACCTAATTGATGGTTTTTGAATGCAGCCCAATGAAGGAACAACTTTTTATTATGTACAAGCAGAAGTCTTGGTATGCTAGAACAAAGTAGAATGAATGGCAGGTGTTAATAAACGAACTATCAGTGTATAATTCATGGATGGTGGTGATGACGATAAACACTATTACACCAGAATCCTTTACAGTGTCTGATGATATATATAATGATATATAACTGTGGTCAAGTATTCAACTCTACTGAACTACGACAGGAGTTCAGTTAGCTATTACTAAGAAACAATGCAGATGTAATCCATCAGAAGTTCAACATGAAAAAATGTCAATGACGAATTTCAGTTGTCAAACTCTTTCAGAAAAGTAGACTTAACAATGAAGATTCTTCGGGTCTAATCTGAGTTGTTCTTGATCAACTAACTACTGCATCTATTTGCAGAATTGATGATCCATAATGTAGTGAGTCTGTACCAGTATGCAGATACACTAGCATTACAACTGCATTAGTCGAAACGGTAACGCAGGTTAAGCACAAGCAAATTCACTGATAAGGATAAGGATGGCATAAAAGTGTGAATAAATGCAAACGATAAGGGAAAAATAGTCAAAAGAAGCTGAAATCTAGAGCACGTTATAACTTCTGGTCATGCTCTATCAATACAGACTTCATTGAGAGTTATACATAAAGATCAAGCATTTCAAAAAAAGAATCGTTTACATCGTCTTTGAGTAGCCGAAGTTCCTGTTGTGCAGCAAAAGAAAAAAACCTGAAATTTGTGTTAAAGAACATTTTATCCAGCCTCTCTAACTACCACGGCCTTAGTTTCAATTTTATTTTACGGATTTGTTGCACAATAAACACATTTTCAGTCAGTTATATCTAGATACATGTACAACGCTTATCTAATTAGTTGTTAACTTCCTCGAGTATGTGGGATTATTCACTGTCATCCACATATTATTATTCCTTTTACACTTTAAAATTATTATTTTGCTGACTGACAATAACCCTCTGACCTTTACTGTCAACTGATACAGTACATAAACACTGCCCCCACCCCGAATAACTGTGCAACTACGAAAAACATTTTTCTGATGACCTATGTAACTTATAACTTCGTAAAAATATTTGAGTTATATATATATATATATATATATATATATTATATATATAAGGCGACCCATTCCGTCTTAATAGATCAAACTAACCAATCGATCAATGTGACAGTCTGAAACCAAAATGTCACAAATGCACAAATAATGTAAATAAAATCAACCGAAAATCAGTTTTGCCCTCAAATTATTCGACGAATTTTGAAATATTTTTGTGATCAATTTACAAATTGTAAGCATTAATTTAGTTTTTCTGTTGCAGAGATTAACTAATTATCATTATAATTTTCAATAGTATTTCGATTAATTGACTAGTATATAGATCAATCGATGGTGAATGATTGATTAGTATGTTTAAATATGTCCTGGACGAGGTCAATTAACATTGACGCAGTTGATAAGTGCATAATGCACTGATGAAAAAATTTCAATTTCTTCATGACCATCGAAAAATACGATAAAATTACTGCAACAAATATTCGAATAATACATCTGTTTATCTTCATAAATTTTTCTGCCTAATTGACCTTATGAGTGATCTGTGTTATATAAAACACATATCAGAAATTATTCGAAAACAGACTTTTGCAGATTATGTATTCAGCGAACAAGAAAAAGAAGTGTTGGCAAAAGTTAGAATTTATCAGCCATCGGTCACGCCCCAGTGGCTTAATCGTCTACGAGCTCGCCTCGTAATCAGAAGGTCCTGAGTCCGAACCCCAATGGGTGCGTACTGATGAAGAGTCCCAAACTAGGACGAAACGGCTGTTCAGTACTCCCTGCAGGTTTCCCAGTGGTTCTCTAAACGATGTCAGATCCTGTAACCAATCAAACAAAATCCCTACAAAACCAGTACTTGAGAACAAGAACAAAATGAGAAATAACCATAGATAACAAATCGGCGCCACTCAACTTATTGGATCCACTGAACTGTTTAGAAATTCTCCTTAGAGGAGGTTTATGAGAAAGAATAGAAAATATCACTATTTAGTAAAAATAAGATAAAGAAACAAGATCATTATTCAATTTGAGCAGAGAAAAAATAAACACTAGTGCAGAATGACATGAATCCATTTTGTTTCGCTGGTCCTCATCAGCCGCACACAACCTACAATCTTTAATAAATAATAGTCAGAGTAAAATCTGACATATTTTTATCTATCGATAAGAGTGCCATGATCAGATAAAACATTAGGATGACAGGTTAGCTGAAGTATATATACATGTATATATTTCACGGGTTGATTTGTAGGGATTTGTTTTGTTTTACAAGTTTGACCACAGATTGATATCAGTTAGAGAACCTTTGAAAACCAGGGAGTACTGGACAGCTGCTGTTTCATCCTAGTTTGGGAATAATCATCGGCAGTACGCACACACTGGGGGCCGAACCCAGGACCTTCCGGTTACAAAGCAAATTAGTATACCACTCAGTAACTGGGACCCAATTCAATGGCCAGTGCATGAATTCTAACTTCTACCAATTCGTGATTTAGTGCAACCACCAACCAATTTCATTGGCTGTAAATCCATCCTCACAATTGACACTTATTGATGGTCACGCTAAATCACGAATTGGAAGAAGTTAGAATTCATGCACTGGCCATTGAATCGCGTCCCAGTGACTGAATTATTATTATTATTGTTCCCTTGGGTTCCTAGTGGAACATAGGGCTTCAACTGCACGTCTCCACTTGCTTCTGTCTTCTGCTGTACGTTTCACCTGCATCCATGTTAGTCCATACTGTTTCAGCTCCTCCTCACACGATCTCCTCCATGTCACCCTTGGACGTCTCACTCGCCGCTTCCCTTTCGGGTTCCACTCGAGGGCTTGACGCGCGATGTCACTCAACGGCCTTCTCAGCGAGTGTCCAATCCATCTCCACTTCCTCCTGCATATTTGTTGGGCGATTGGTTCCTGTTTCGTTTGTTCCCATAGCTTCTTGTTTGTGATTCTTTCCGGCCATCTGATCTTCAGTATGGAGCGAAGACAGTTGTTGATAAAGGTCTGCAACCTGTTGAAAATATTCTTGGTGACCCGCCAAGTTTCTGATCCGTATAGAAGAAGTGACTTGACGTTTGTATTGAAAATCCGAATTTTGTTGTTGATGGTGAGTGACGAAGATTTCCAGATTGGTTTCAGGTTGATGAATGTGTTTCTCGCCTTCCCGATTCTCGATTTGACATCCTCGTCTGTTCCTCCTGTGGTTGAGACAATGCTCCCCAGATAAGTGAAAGAAGTAACCTCTTTCAAATCCCTCCCGTTGATGGTGATTGGCACTGGATGTTGCTGCTGTTGTTGTTGATGGTTGGTTATTTTCATAACCTCCGTCTTGTCTATGTTCACCTGGAGTCCTGTCTTTGCTGCTTCTTCGACCAGTTTGTTGGTTTTCGCTTGTAAGTCTTCGATTTTGTGTGACATCAAACATAAATAATCCACGCGCGAAATCCAGGTCTTCTAGGTTCTTCACGTCGGTCCAGGATATCCCTGTCTTCTCGTTTCCCACTGTCTGACGCATAATCCAGTCCACCACAATTAGGAATAACATTGGTGATAATAAGCACCCTTGTCTGACTCCTGTGTTTACTCCAAACGCCTCGCTGAGTTTTCCGTTGTGGATCACTTGACATGTACCGTTGTCGTACAGCTGTTGAATAAAGTTGATGAATATTTGGGGTAGTCCGTAGTACTCGAGTAGTTTCCAAATTACTTCGCGGTCAACGCTGTCTGAAGGCCTTCTCAAAGTCTATGAAGGAAGTTGAGGTAGAGGTTTGATTGCCATTCCATGCTTTGTTCTGTGATGATGATGCGTAGAGTTGCAATTTGGTCAGAACATGATTTGCCTTTCCTGAATCCAGCTTGTTCTGGTCGGAGTTCTGTATCCAATGCGTCCTTTATTCTCTCCAGGATGATGCGACTCAGGATTTTACTTGGCGTCGACAGGAGCATGATTCCTCGCCAGTTCTTGCAGAGTCCCAGGTCGCCCTTCTTTGGTAGTTTCACGAGGTAACCTTTCCTCCGGTCAGTAGGCACCTTTCCCTCTTTCCAGATCTTTTGCAATAATGGAGTCAGCATGTCTGCCGTCGTTTCTGGGTTCGCTTTCAGTGCTTCCGGGGGTATTCCATCTGGTCCAGCTGCTTTTCCAGCTTTCAGAAGCTTGATTGCATTCATGACTTCAGCTTTCGTTGGAGGATCGGTGTCAACTTGCAGTTGTGTACGTGATGTTGTTGGTATTACTGGACGGGTTGTAGGTGGTGGTCTGTTCAAGAGTCCTTTGAAGTGGTCCGCCCATTGTTTAATCTGTCTTTCTTCCTTGGTAATTGGGTTCCCTTGGCTGTCTTTTATAGGTTTCACTTGTGTTGATCTCTTCCCGGATAGAGACTTGGTTATCTGATATAGTGTCCTCAGGTCCCTTTTGCCTGCTGCCTTGTCAGCTTCAGTAGCCAGGTTGTCGTAGAATTGTCTTTTGTCCTTCCTGGCACTCTTCTTCACTTCTCTGTCCAGTGCTGTGTAAGTTGAGCTCAGCGTCTCTTTCTCTTGTCCATCTTTGCATTGAATCATTTTCTCTTTCACTTTTCTCCTCTCCTCTATTAGTTTCCAAGTGTCTGTTGAGAGCCATTCCTTGTCTTGTTTCTTCTTTCTTCCTAAAACCGTTGAGCACGTTTCGTTGAAAATTACCTTCAGAGAGTTCCAATGGTCTTCCACGGATGATTCCTCAGTGGTGCCACGTAGTGTTTCCTGCTTTGCTCTGACAGTTGCAGTGAAAATGTCCTGTGTGATTGTGTCCTTCAGTTTGTGAGTGTTGAACTTGCATTGTGGCCTATCCCCAGGTATCCTCGAGGCTTTCAGCTTCACCTTGGAAGTCCCTTGTACCAGATAGTGGTCTGAACCCACATCTGCTCCTCTCCTCGATCTTGTGTCCAGTAGGCTCCGTCTCCACTTCCTTGAGATTGAAATGAAGTCAATCTGGTTTTGGTGTGTCCATCTGGTGAAATCCATGTTGCCTTGTGTATATCCTTGTGTTTGAACACACTGCCACCAATCACCAAATCACTGAAGGCGCAGAAGTCTGAGAAGAGTTCACCATTTTCGTTCATTTCACCGAGGGCCTCACGACCCATGGTGAGTTCTCTTCCTGTATTGTCTCCTCCCAGTTTCGCATTCATGTCGCCCATCAGGATTTTGATATCGCTCTTTGGGACGTTGTCCATTACTGCTTGTAGTTGTCTGTAAAAGGCCTCCTTCTTCTCATGTTCTGAGGCGTTTGTAGGCGCGTAGCACTGAATGATTGTAACCTTTTTTCCTTTTGAGTTGAACCTGGCTGTCATTATCCTGGAGGAGATTGGTTCCCACTGCATGAGAGCTTTAGCCGCTGTTGGTGACATCATGATGGCTACTCCCTCGGTGTGCTCGTGATTGTCCTCTGGGTGACCGGAGTAGATTATTGTCTCTCCAGTTGATAGTTGGTTCCTTCCACATCCGTTCCATCTGCTCTCGCAGATTCCCAACACTTCTATTCTATATCTCCTCATTTCTGCGGCTACCTGAGCAGCCTTTCCAGCTTCGTACATTGTACGAACATTCCACGTCCCCATCCTTATTTTCGCTTTCATCGAAAGAAGGCACATTGGCCGACTGGCTTCCCGAAGGCTTTCACCAGCCCGCGTCATTTCACTTCCCCGATTCCAGCGAAAAATAAGGTCACTATTTGTAATTTTAGAATTTTGAATATATTTGTGCGTTGAAGTTTTAGTAGCAATTTGGTTAAGTTTTGGGGGTGGAGTTGCTAGCACCACGCCCCAACCCTCCCTCTTTATCCGGGCTTGGGACCGGCTAGAATACTAGTGACCTAGTAATCTAGGCGAGGTTCCAGTGACTGAATGGTATACTAATTTGCCTTGTAACCGGAAGGTCCTGGGTTCGGCGCCCAATGGGTGCGTACCGCCTATACACATATAAAATGTATTAAAAAAGGGGATTGTTGTATGGAAGATTATTTAAACCAGATTCTTAACCAAGTAAATAATGTCATTCTCGGACAGCATGAAGATTATAGTTACGCCTAAAAGTGAAGTTGACTGAAATGACCATCGTATGCTACTTGACTGAGATTTTAAATCAGATGGAAAATGACTTCATTGTGGCCTAAATCTAGTTTGATGCAATCATTAGAATTTCAGAGAGGCTGTAATTTTAGCAAACATATATTAGCCGAATAACCAACATTGTACCTTCAAACTCCCTCCACATTCTAGTCATGAAGTGCCTTTTGGTTTGTTCATTCCTTTTAGAATTGTCACATAAACAAAAGATATGTGTCAGCCGTGTGACTTATTCTTTTAGTTTTCGAAGTAGAACATAGGGCTTCAACAGCATATTGCCACTTCATACTGTTTTCTCTGCAGACACTTCTTTTATCTCACTTCACGATTAAAACCATGAACTGTCTCCCCAAATCTCTGTAGGTAGGTGTGAGGTTCGAATAGATGACCTAGTGATTAGGAGTCGAGAGACTCCATCAGTGAGACCCAACTTCTCATAGTGAGTTTCACTTATGAAACAAAGAAATTAATACCAATCGCATTTATAAAAATGACGTAAGAGTAAGACTCCATCATCAGATTCCAATCATCAAGTGTAATGTAGCTACTACATAAAAGCTACCTTTATTGTTGAAAAAACTAGTTACATTAACTCAAATGCTGTGCAAAACAAATGTATTACATAAACATTTATCGTATGTCAGTATATCATACATGTTCAAGTCAAGACTGATACAGTTGATAGATTGCTTACAATAAATAATGAAAAGGAAGAGAATCAAATACGAAAATTAAATTAAAGTATAACACAAGCTAAAGGTAACATCTCATCTCAACAGATACATTTTCTTCAACTCTGCACACTTTCTTTTTCCTTCACGTTCCCCATTGGAACAAGCTAGTGGCTTGAAGCTTCTGTAGAAGTGTTTATTTTACAGGAGGGGATTGCTAGCCTCATTCCCAACCTTTCCTCTTTACCAGCATTATTTCTGGCTTAGAGAGGTAAAGGAGTGCGTCCGTGGCCGGGGATCGAACCCCGGACCATTGCATGGTCGGCGAGCGCCCTAACCGCTATGCCACCGAAGCTCTGCACACTTTAAGTCTTGAAAATACCAACTACTCATTACAAAGTACATCGAATTTTCATTAAGCGATATGCCCATATACTTGTTTTACAAAATATGTTGCTTTTCTTCACTGTCTTCCTAGATTCTGATTTGACTATCGATCTTATAAACACTCGTAATTGTTTCCGTATGCATAAACTCAATACAGACAAACACAGTCTCTTTTGCTGGAATGTAAGGACAAGCAGCTATTAGCAGATTAATACAATCTTCCAGATTTTCAAGCCAATAGCTTGAAGCCCTATGTTCCAGATTTTGATGTAGGTTACAACTTAAGTATATAACAAAAATTAACAGACCAAATACTATTTGCATACTATTTAGAATTCAAGAGAAATGATAGTTTCCTCTTAAAATTCGAACGAATGACACAATTTCAGTCAATTCAATATTCCCGGATAGTATCTTAAACAGCTAGATAAAAGGCATCATGTTACAAATTAAAACTTAGCTTATTCGAATTAGTTGATAGTCGGTTGCATAAATTTACCTTACCTAACGGTTGAACGATTGGTAATGCAAACAGTCTCCTAGTCTGTCTGTCTGTTTGTTTTCGACATAGAACTTTGCATCGATGTGCAGCAGTTCAAGTCGCCACACTCCATGCAACACACAAAGCAAGAGAAGAAATGCATAATAGAGACGGTAACCAGGGATATGAGACAAAAGGAATAGCAATAACGAAGAACAATATAGTTTCATTGGAAATTATAAGTCAAAAGGAGTGGATGCACTTACGCCATGGAGAATGATTTTGAGCCATATCACCGATTGTCTCCAGCCATTGGTTTTTACCATCCCGAAGAACCCAACCAGGAATTTTACACCTTTCTAAATGGCTAGCTTAAACTGACTTGTGGATTTCACTGACTGGCGCCATTTCCAGGCTGATTTTATGGCAGCTGACATTGCACATTGAGGAAGGTGATGGCTAGACATGCGTAGCACAATGTCCTAACCATCTCAATTGGTGTAAGATTCACAGACTCGTCGATCGATTTCTTCTCTTAACCTAGCACTCGACCGATGTTTAACCTCAATATTGTTCACCCTATCATACGAACTAACACGGGAGATAGAACGCAGGCACCTATGATCAAAGACAGTCAGTCGTTTCATGCTTCCACTCTCAATGGCCAAGTCTCATAGCCATAAAGGAGGACGGAGCGGACTGCTGAGCAGTACACAGGCCCTTTGGTCGATAGCCGGATATGGCGTCTACGCCAGAGACGGCGTAAATTGGCATATGCGAAACTAGCCGTCTGTATCCGTGCTGAGATTTCGTCAGCGATGAACCCGTTGGCGCTGGCTGATGCAACTTCCCAAATAAGTGAAACGGTCAACGTGCTATACCACTTTCCTCCCTATTTCTACACTAAGAGTCAGTGTAGTCCAGTCCTGTAACATCCTCTTACATTTGACGGGAGTGAATCTCATGCCAAACATCCCCACATTGTAGTTTAATGTGTTCAGAAGACTCTGCATTTTTTCAGCGTCTTCACCCAGGTGGAAGGACTATATCATATGCATATTCTAAGTCAACGAGATTATCCCCTGGTTAATAGTCAATCCCTGAGTCGTCGAAGTTAGCTAGAGTTAAGTCCATTAGTATATCTATGATAAAATTAAACAGAAATGGGGATAGTGGACATCCCTAATGAACGCCACTGGTTGTCATCACTTCAGATGACAACTCCCCGTGGGCTCTCACCTGGCTGCATGAGTTCGAGTAGAGTGAGTGGCTTGATCAGTGCAATGTATTTTCTAGGCATTCTCTTCACAGGCAAACATCGCCAGAGTACCTCACGGTCGACGGAATCGAATTCGTTTTCAGGTCAAGAAATATGATGACTGTTGGACGCCGGTAAGAATGCCTATGTTCCTGAATCTGTCGAAGGGTGATATGGATATGGTCAATACACCTTCTTCCTGGTCTGAAGCCTGCCTGGTTGTCTCGTGTTTGTTCCTCCTGCGGACCACTTAGTCTACGCATGAATATTGAGCTTATAAATTTAGATACCACATTAGTCAAGCTAATCCCCCTGTGATTATCACAGGAAGACTTGTCTCCCTTCTTGTATATGGGGATAATCAATGACTTACACCAACCCGACAGGACTTCCTCTGATTCCCAGACGCTGTCTAGTACCTTAGTTAACGCAGACAGTAAACTGTCTCCACCGTACTTAAATAACTCTGGAGTCATTCCATCGGCTCCTGCTGCTTTGCCTCGTTTCGGACTATTGACAGCCTTAGTTACTTCAGTTAGGGACGGAGGACCTGTATCTATATCCAATTCATGGAGGTGTTGGATGTTCGGCAAGTTGAGTGTGGCTGTAGGCCAATTAAACTGCTCCTCAAAGTGTTATTTCCGCCGTTCTGGTCGTCTAACCTGGGAGCTAATTATGGTGCCATTTTTCTAAGAGATTGTTTCACTGGTCATTTGCCTTTTGCCACCTGTTTCTCGTATAAGTCGAAATATTTGTCTGGTGTTATCTATCACCGATGTCTTTTCCATCTCTTTCGCTTTTGTATCCCCCCACCGTTCACCGTCATTGCAAAGAATTCCTATTAGTTCGACCAGAGATACTCGTTTCGCTAGCTCTTTCTTAAATTGGGACTCAGTGTCTTGATCGGGTTGGGGGCGTAAATGCTTCGCTGCCAACAGTTTTTTACGTCTATTTAATCGAAAGCATAGACGTGTGCGAACCAGAGTGTGAACGGAGTCTACGCACATGTTCCAAAGGAAGCGGAAGCCTTCTACTGACCCTCGCCAACGATACCCTATGGCTATGTGGTCTATCTGAGTCCAGCGTTGATTTGGTGATGGAGCTCGCCAGGTTAGGCAATGTCTCTCTTTTTGCCTAAAGTTAGTGCTGACTAGGAACGGATGATTACCCGAACAGAACTGTATAAGACGATCGCCGTTGTCAATTCGTCGGCAGGGAACTCCATACGTACCGCCTACATACTTCTCAATCTGGCACAACTTCCCTACTTGGGCACTGAAGTCGCCTGCTAAAACAACTATATCTGAACGTTTTGCATTCTGCAGCAAATTGGACAGTTTCAGGCAGAAATCATCCTTTAGTTCATCCGAACTGCAGTCAGTTGGGGCGTAAGCGGAGACTATGAGAAGACAACGACGGGTAACACCGTCCTTCCTTCTTCTAACGGACCCATTCAGATGGACCGAACACATACGACTATCTACTGGGATCCAGTCAAAAAGTGATTTTTCTGCCCTAACAATCAATGGTATCCCTACACTTGCGAGTCCTCAGGAACTAGCTGAGGGGTCTCCTGACATTCTGAAAGTGAATTTTGCAGATTCACTTTGTTGGCCAGGTGAGATCAAGTGAATGACCACACTCAAGTCTTGTATGTGTGTCTCCGAAACACAACATACACCCATGGCTCAAGATGCAAGAGTTCTTGCTAGTGACGCCTGTTGTCCAATTTGCCAGAGGATCCTGAAGTTGAAAGCACTTTGGGAAAACAGAAGCGGTTTTATAAAAATATGCTGAATTTAATGTACTGTTGTGCATAACACCCAGCCTCGAATTTATGGCACTTACAAAGTGAGTGAAGAGTGAACGCTACCTTCGCAACTATCAAGTCATATTACGAGCACAGAAAATCTACCACACAATGTTATTTTGAACAAACGTGAAACTTCACATAGACGTTCAGTCTTTTCAGACAACTCTACATTTTGTTGCAATTTATGCTTAGATTGATGAAAGTCGATTAACATATTGTCATCTGAAAAAAAATTGAACGCTTGAAATATCAAGGAAAGAAAATGCTAACTTCAGAGAGTTTCAAGAAAAAGAAGAGTGACGTCATTTACACGTAATTTGAGTTATACAGAAATAAAATATTGTTGAATAACGATACTGATGGAAAGACAGCATTGAATAATACTTAAAGGAAATGCTCTCAGAAAAATGCTTAAGACGAATAAAAGTTTGTCCAAATGAAAGTTTAAAATACCGTTAAATTAGAGTCATATAAAAATGCAGTGGAATTCTAAGTATTGCAATGAAGTAATTGTGATAGTAGATTGACACCATATATATTCTAAGTGTTGATTCAAAAATATAGACTATGGTTTGTGCGACTGAGAATATCAAAGAAGATAATGTGCGGCTTTTTACAGGAAAGTAGAAAGAGATATTACTAAGCAAATATGGATTTAGCTAACAATTTTACCTTAAATTATTTTATTTAACAGAAGAATGGGCATAAATGCTGGCAAAATCTGATTGGATGATGGTATTTATTTCCAAATACTCCTAAGAATAAATAAATTTAATTGGCTAAATTCCTCGATTTAAATATATTGTTAGGATTACATCTATTTATTTTTTTTATTTTGATTACAGCTTGATGCCACACCGTATTTTCAGTACAAGTATGGAATTTTCAGCATGGATATCGGTAGCCCAAATTTCGCAGGCCGACCATAGATATCGGGTGTGCGTCGGTAGGGGATCGAACCCCGGACCATGTGCATGGTCGGCGAGAGTCCTAACCACTGCGCCACGGACGCACAGTGGCAGACACAGACAGGAATATTAGCTCAAGAACGGTTTTCGTAATGGATTCAAATAACTCATGGAAACATTATATCTTTACTTACTGACAGTGTAAGAAAACCGTTTTTATAATTACGAAACGTAACGTCTAAAAATTATAAAACAAAATAGTCCTAAATAATGCAGACCAACTCACATTGTTTTCAGGTCCCAGTCACCACACGTGACAAAAGCAAATTTATTCGGACTAGTCTTCAGATTGTTTTCGTCGAGGAAGGCGTCAAACATCTATGTTAAAAATAAGAAAGGAAAACTGACAACTACAGCAAGCAGAATATCAATAAACAATGGGGAGTAATATGTTTCGTAATCAACAAAGTCGTTGTCTCTGTCTTTGCACTTATAAAATAATTTCCTATATGAAAGATGTAAAAATTACAGTAAATAAAAAACTGTATACTTCCTACCACTAGTAGATATCAAAGATACATCTGTTTGTAATTCAATCAAGTACTTGTTGAGAATAACACAATGACAACTGTCAATAACCTGAAGCACATGCTTTTTATCACTGAAAAGTTTAGGAATCTGTCTAATGTGGCACAGTCAAATGTAATCCCCAGAGAGCAATGCAACTGTGTGTTTCACAGTTCTGAAGGATATTGAACTTCCACTTCTCAGGAAGCTTTCTCGAGATTTCACACCGCGTTACAGAAAATCACAATCACTGAGTATCTGTGGGTTATAGTAGAAAGCACCCAGAAAACATTGGATCCACATCTACAAAATACATGATAATGGCCAGTATATATCAGTTAGTTTTTCTAAGTGATAAAACTGATTAACATCCAGGCGAATTTTTAATATGCTTCGCTGTATTTAAAATATCCCCATTAAGTCACAAAAACGAAAAGGTGTTCAACGAAGAGTCACTCTTTTACAGCTATATTGCTGAGTAGTAGTAAAAGATAATAGTTTTATAAAAGCAATATAAGTGGGAGTTTTCTCAAAATAGTACAGTCCGTAATGACTGGAGAATCCAAAAATCCAAGAAATCTCTACAAACCAATACTTGAAAACCAGTGAGGTGCCCACTAATGACTGGTTCTATTCAGGTAGTTAGTTACCTGAGGTTCTAGTGGGACATCGTTACAAGCAGGGTGCAGCAGATAGGGTGTGAAGACAAATACTCGCCAAATACATTATTGGCTAGCGGCTGCAATACGTCGTGAATCGGCAGAAGCTAGAATTCATTAGCCATTGGATCAGATTCCAGTGGCTTAATCGTCCACGATCTCACCTTAAAACCAGAAGGTCCTGGATTCGAGCCCCGATGGGTGCGTACTGCTGAAGAGTCCCAAACTAGGACAAAACAGCTGTCCAATACTCCCTGCAGGTTTTCCAATGGTTCTCTAACCGACGTCAGCTCATGATGAAGTCCTGTAACCAATCAATCAAATCCCTACAAACCAATACTTGAAAATATCGCATTATTTGAGGTGTGATTAAGGCATTCTCAACGAACTATGGAGGACAGAGAAAATGGTGTTAGCGTTCATTGTTCCCAACGAAATAATAATGTACGATCGTAATTCAAACTAAGTACAATTTTTCAAGTTTTGTCATAACTTTGTCAATCAAAATATAAATTTACTCAAAAACAATTAAATACCGACATACGGCTTTAAGTAATTCACACATTTCATAGAATTATAATGATTGATAATGATGAAGAGATCAAATGATACCTTTAATACGGTAGGTAAATCTGATTGATCTTCTACCATAGCCTGTATAATTCCAGTTAGCTAATGACAAAGAGAAATGTAAAAGGATTCAGATTAAAGTAGGCATATTTGTATTTTGTATTTTGTGTTTTTAAAGACATAAAATATTGATCACAGTTTGTTATTTTCTATTCACAATTGTTGCACATCTTCACTCAGTATGGATGCAGACGACTTTGTCTACGCAGGAAATTGTTTTGAAATACACAAAGTATGTCTCCATCACCAGGATAGCAATTTAAAAAAGATGTCAAACAAAAAGACGAGACAAAATAAAAATCAGCATGATGATAATAGCGACTTCAACTAATCCCAACGCCTAACACAACAACAATATGGAGAAACCAATAGAATAGCCAAAAGACAACAAAATATAACTGCCACAACAATGTAAGGAAAAGGACAACGTCAATATCCAAGGGAAACGCGATTCTCCTAGTTGATATCGCTGTTTGATTTCAGTCCAAACGTGTTCAGCATTACAAATTACTGTGTAAATGAAATCAAGATTTAGCGATGATAACTGCAAATGTACTATTGCGGACATTTTCATAGTGTCAGAGCTCAGTAAACCACTACCGTATACACTTTAACTATAGTACCGAAAGTTTATCAATAAAAAAGACCTTATAAATCTCAGCTAGACTTGTAAACTTGCTGACCGAAACGTGTTAGAGACAGTAAATCACTCCAGTTCTAAAAAATTTTAATAAAATCAAAGTCGGTCGATACTTTATAAAACTCTGAGAATGCTATCACTTCAATAACCCTGATGTTTCTAGTAGTATGCAATTTTTGTAACTTGGTACATGAAAAAAGTGCAAGCAAATGGAAAATAATATAAATGTATGCACTCGACAACGAGTGATTTATAAATTTTCATAACCAGCGTAAATAATGACGTAAAGGGATTAGGCGTAAAACTGTTTTTTTTTGCAGAAACAATGTTCAAATCATCGAACAGAATATACTAGCCTTAAAACACTTTGACGAGATATATGTCATCGGAAATATTAACAAAGATAAGTTGAAAATTCAATACGTTAATCCCAACTGTACTGTTCACAACGATTTATTTTTTCTACAGCATTTTAAAAGGTCGCTTGCTGTCTTAAAGCAGCCTACAGATCCATTTAACTTAACGAAATTATTCTCATTAACAGAAATGCATAACAGTACCGTGAACTAACTACATATTATGCAATGCCATGCAAAAAAATCTTTAGCGAAAGAGCCGAACGATACTCACTGCATGTTATGGGCATATATATATTTATATTATTATTATTGTTTCCTTTAATTCCTAGAGGAACATAGGGCTTCAGCCGTGCGTCTCCATTGCGTTCGGTTCTCTGCTAGAGTCTTCACCTGGCTCCAAGTCTGCCCACACGTTTTCATCTCCTCTTCACATCACCTCCTCCAAGTCACCCTTGCACTGACGACCAACTCGCCGCTTCCCTTTCGGGTTCCACTCGAGTAATGGCTTGTCTAGTGATGTCAATTGATGGTTTCCTCAGAGTATGGCCAGCCAATCCATCTCCATTTCTTCCTGCCTATTTGTTTCACAATCGGTTCCTGGTTGGTTCGCTCCCAGAGATCTCTGTTGCTGATCTTTTCTGGCCATCTGATCTTGAGTATTGAGCGAAGACAACTGTTAATGAAGGTCTGTAGTTTGTTTGAGATGCTGTTTATGACGCGCCAAGTCTCTGATCCATATAGTAGCACTGACTTCACATTGGAGTTGAAAATCCGGATCTTATTTTTGATGCTGAGTGCTGTTGACCTCCACACAGACTTGAGAGTAGTGAAAGCTTGTCTTGCTTTTCCGATCCTTGCTTTGATATCCTCGTCAGTTCCATCCGCCTGTAATTGAAACGATGCTTCCCAGGTAGGTAAAAGAGGTTGTTTCTTTCAGGTTCCTCCCATTTATGCTGATCGTTGTCTGTTGTTGTTGTTCTTGCCCAGGAATCTTCATCACCTCTGTTTTCTCTATGTTCACCTGAAGTCCTATCTTTGATGCTTCTTCTGCTAACTTGTTGCTTTTCGCTTGCATATCTTCCAGTTTGTGGGAAATCAGACATATATCATCGGCGAAGTCCAGATCCTACAAGTATTTTGTGTGAGTCCATTTTATGCCTGTTTCCTCATTGCCCGCTGTTTGTCACATTATCCAATCTACTGCAATCAAGAAAATCATTGGCGATAATAGGCAACCTTGTCTTACTCCTGTCCTCACTTCGAAGGATTCCGTAAGTTTCCCGTTGTGGATTACTTGGCATGCAGCATTGTCGTACAGCTGTTGGATGAGATGTATAATTGTCGGTGGCATTTTACTCAAGTATTCTACTAATTACAGTAATTTTCTTAAAATTTTATTCCTTTACGTTTCCAGTGGAACATAGGGCTTCAAGATAAAACTTTGAAGTTTCGGTAGCAGTGATGTCTATGTTTACGGGATGAAGTCGCCGACCTCATGCCCAAACTTACGCGGCTTAACGGGGTTTAGCAGTGCGCCGGCTGGGGATCGAACTACGGACCACGTGGGGCGTGGTTGGCGAGCATTCTACCATTGAACCACCGACTCACATAACTACAATAAGATCAGTATTAATTATGAAAAAACATTCATTACAAAAAGTCTAAATTTCTCTTACCTCTGTACAGAAATCGGTCAGCTCTGGATTAACAGTTGGTCGAACATACTGGTGAAAAACAGCTTCAGTTTGAAATGTAGATGAATTCACCATAAGGACTGGGAACTCTATTATTTCCTAATAATAAGACGAAAAACTCATTTCCTTATCATACAATTTAAAGTAAATTTAAAAGTTCGGATAGCAATCCCATATCAATTAGCTGGGTGTCTATAATGCACATATGACGAAAGGATTACAATTAATTACTACGACTAATCGACTAATCCAGTTGATAACTATCTCTCAATAGACTTGTTTCCAGTTAGAGGCTATCAGATAAACGTGCTTGTTAATAGACAAAGTCCAAAATTACGAACTAGCATCACCCGTGCTTAGTTCTGTTATGCACACAAAACAATTCTAAGGTGACGTTTTATCAATACACTGTCTTACAACTGATGCATGCGTAATTCACTATTCTAAGGTTATGCAGGTTACTTTCAAAAATAAAACAAGATAGATTCTGGTAATTTGAGTTAAATAAACGTTTACATAACTGATTGAAGGCCACACCTAATGCTTACAGGTTGACAAACAGACACACTTCAATGCACCACTTATAGATGTTGATAGTGAAATGTGCAGACAAGTGAATTACTATTCCATATTTTAAGGATACTTAAACACAAAATTTATCGACCTTTAACAAATCAAAGTCTCGAGATAACTTATGTGGTCAAATTACCTGCAACTTATTTAGGCATAACTACTTAATAAACGAACACAAATAAATCATGGTCAAAGTTTAGTATACACATGTTTATTTCTCACTGATAAGCTGCATGCATAGATATTTTTGTGATAATTTCTAAATATTCTCACAACGTTCACATACCTAACGTGTTCGTGAGACGATGAGTTATACGGGTTTCTATTGTGGTATGCTGATGCACGCGATATCCTCATTCATTATTCTACTTCTGTTGTTTGTTCCCATTTAGATGATGATGCTGAATTTTACCTTTGTTGATAACAAATATGCGTTCGAAGCTGTAGTCAGCATATTCTTTATTTCCAAAAGATTTAGCCTCGACTTAGCTGCACTAGAATCCCCTACGAAATATTGTTCGTTTGCAAGTGTTGTTTGTTTGGCTTCAAGTTTGATTAGCACACTATAATCAGTTAGAAAACGATTGAAAACCAGGAAGTACTGGACAACCGTTTCTTCCTGGTTCGGAACTCTTCAACAGTACGCACCTATGACCACACCAGGGATCGAACCCAATCCCTTCAGGTTACAAAACAAGCCCCTTGACCATTCAGTCACTGGGATGCACTCCAACAGCCCATGAATACTAACCTCTGTAAATTTGCGATTTATAGCGCCAATGGCAACCAGTGTCATCCGTAAGTACTTATCCTCACACCTAACCTGCTGGAGTTCACTGGTCACGACTATGTACTAGAACTGATTTTTTCTATTTTTAAAATTAGACTCCTCCTGTTGTTTGATTTGTGCATGATACGCCGATGCTAGGTCCCATTTAGAAAGATGTGAAAAATATATACACATCCGAAAATCTGTGCTTTAATTTCGAACTATACTATACGAATAATAAATTATTAAAACAAGTGAATTTCTCTTTTGGAAAACATAAAAACCTTGGGTTATAAAGTGAAACTATCAGTCAGTAATGTCGCTAGCACTGGTGATAAAAATGAGGAAATATGGTGGCATTACCGTTTCCCTACCAGTTAACAATATTGCAAACAGTTTTCGCGGATATGAGTGTGGTCTAGACGTTCTATCCGCTATTATCTTTTGATAGTAATAAACGATCTAAGAGAGTCTATACACGTTTAATTAATGGGTAGAGAATCACATTTATTTTGTCATGACTTTTGATACTACTAGTCTACGTAAACTAAATAAAATGAAATGGGGCCCATTGCATTAGATGCGAATGCCACATTTCCCATCTTTAAACTTTGGGAAATTCTCTAATATCTCTATCTTTCCTCTTATGGCATACGATAATCCTACCTGACGGATTATTTAATACTTAGTTTTTTTGCCTGGCATGTAAACAAAAGATAAGTAGGGAAAAATTCACTGCAGAAAAATTCTTCGAGGGATAAAACCTCATTTTTCCTAATGTAAAAGAACCATAAAAACAAACGAGAATATCGACAAAGAACAATACATATAGATGTATAGGTTTAGGTAAGTCTGAACTTCGAACAGTGTAGGGGAAAAATAAAGACAGTGGTATTACAGTCGATAAGTACAAACAAGAGACAGGTAAATTGAATAAAGGTTTGGCAAAATACTCAGAATTTCGAAGGATATAATGACTGTAAGTATTATAAGCGTCCTAATGACTTTAGCAAGGAAACCTGCACATGTGTAAAAGCCTCGAACCAATAGCCATGAAATTCACTTCTTTGTGTTGTGCCACAATTTAATCTTGACTTGAATTAATCCTACTGCATCCACATCTAAGCACAGGAAAGATGTTTGTTGGCATGCACAGAACATCATCCAGCCACGTCGGTCGAAAAAGCTGCACAATCTCATCAAGAGGATTCTTTTCCTTAACCAATATTTTCTCCTGAAACTTGTCATCACTTTGTTCATGGATAATCCCCATCTTCGCTGAACTACGTGTTCTATTTTCATTACTTTGTTGTCCAATGATTCGAATATACTCACAGTAAAAAAGCTATGCGTCTGTGGCATAGCGGTTAGGATGCTAGCCGACCATGCATATGGTCCGGGGTTCGATCCCTGGCTAACGCACTCCTTTACCTCACTGTGCCAATATTTAAAAAAAACTGGTGAAGAGGAAAGGTTGGGCATGAGGCTAGCAACCCCATCCTGTAATAATAAACACTGTACAGAAACTTCAAGCCACTAGCTTGAAGCCCTATGTTCCACTGGGAACGTGAAGGAATAAAAGAAAGATATAATCTCAAATCTTCTGCTTTAGGTAGTTGTAGCTCATAACTGTAAGGTAGATAAAAAGTGTTGTGAAGTACATTTACTACGACAGTCAGCTGGATATCTCATCAATGTTTAGAATGGTACCATGTAGCTAGCGTCAAACTAGTCATTTGTATTGTATTGAGCCTTAGTCAAAGACAGACCCACCATGACAGTTGTGAGGTACTTACCCCATTCAAACCACCTAATCCCTACTATTAAATCAGAAACTGATACTACAGAAAATGTAAACGCAGGACACGCAAATACTAGGGACTGATTAAAGGGTAAATTTATTTAATAAAATCACTGTGATACAGTATTATTTACTGATGTTTCGAACACAAATTATTGCTGATAATTATATCTAGGTATTCACATAACTTTACAACTTCGTCTATTTAATTCTATTATTTCTTATCCTTTGATTTGAATGGTAGTAATATTTTCCACACATCTGGTATTGGTGATTATTCATTTCTGTTGCATGTGTTAGATGTGGATGTGATGAACAAAGCTTCATTAACTTTGATAGGACACTAGGTCGTAAGTAACTAGTATCATGCATCTAGTCCTTTGTCCGGTGCAGACTGAATTCTATCAGTCAAGTTTGCAATGTGACCAGCATTCTAGATAGCTCGTCAACACAGTACACTCTGAATTGTTGTCATTAAACGGTTGGAGATAATCGGCAGGAAGCCTTGGACCTAGGTTTCGTGCTTGTTGGCACTAGTTAGCAATCAAATTATCTAATACTGTCCTACAAGAGATCAATAACCAGCCCAGATAGCTCAGTGGTAACATCTCCGACTGAAGCACTGGATGACATGGGTTGGAATGTCAGGATGGATTTGAGTTTTCTCAAGGTTTCAGATACGCCTTGGTGACGGGGGCTAACAAGCACGAAGCTTAGGTCCAAGGCTTCCTGCCGATTGCCTAAAACGATGCAACAACAACAAAGCTTCAGGACTCTACGATGAAATTATACTCTACGACACTGCCCACGTCCTACTTTTCTACTGCAGACCCAGTCTAAGATGACAGGTACTCAACAAGAGCATACAGTGTTGTTTTAAAATAAGTACAAAGAATAAACACATAATTTGATATGAATATTCAATTGTTCCCCGTGGAAACTCCAAACTTTTAACACAGCATTTCCATTCATTTGTACGTATAAACGAAATTCAGTCAAAATAATGTTATTTTTTATTTATAAGGTGATCCTCTTCAACTGAAAAAAGAAATATGATGTAACTTCATAATCGACTATCACTACCAAACCACGTGATTTTTTTTCCTTCACATTTCCCAGTGGAAAATAGGGCTCCAAGTTAGTGGCTTGAAGTTTCTGTAGCAGAATTTACTTTTTTTTACAGGATGGGGTTGCTAGCCTCATGCCCAACCTTTCCTCTTCACCAGCACTATTTCTGGCTTAGCGAGGTAAAGGAGCGCGTCGGCCGGGAATCGAACCCCGGACCATGTGCATGGTCGGCGAGCGTCCTAACCGCTATGCCACCGACGCACTGGCGCCCGACGTGGGGCTCGAACCCACGACCCTGAGATTAAGAGTCTCATGCTCTACCGACTGAGCTAGCCGGTAAATTAAGTTGACATCTAATAGGTAGATATTAAATGTGAGTTACCCAACAAAAATGAAAAACCTTACATCAAATCAAATTATGTTATTGTTAAGATTGAAAAGTTTCTTCCGACAACGAGGTTTTTGTTGACTTTCTAATCTACTATAGTAATCGTGAATAAGAAATTTACAATTTTAAATTGAAATATTCATGCGAACTCATCTCTAGCATTGATTCTTTTTTTTATAAAAACAAATAGATAGATAGAGAATTATTCCAACCAACAAATGGTACAAATTACTTTCACATAATTATTTAACGGAAAATGTAAACCTTGTTTTATGAATACATAATTACCTACAAGTACATTCTGTTTGAAGTATTGAATTTAACTGGAAAATCTCGGTAGCTTCCTTCCTATATTCAAGGGAGAAGGGGTATTCCCTAAAAAGTGGAGGTCATTTCACAACTGTTAACATCAAGGTCAGCTAGACAGTTTTCGGAATGAAGTCAACGGCTACTTTGATCTGTTCAAAGATTTAATGTTCTACTTAAACCTGTAAGATGACGAGAACTAGTAATTACGTTTCCAAATACTCCTAAGGTGATTGGCATAAAATTATCAAAGTAACCAGTTCATAAAAACGTTACCCATAAAAATTCCCATGAGTTGTGAGTGTGCAGGGCAAGCAGAAACAATAGTTTGTTGATGAAAGTTATACAGAAAGGAAATATAAGTATCGAAAGCAGGAACACAAATTTCCAGTGGAAATAAGAGGGTCAGTTAGAATGCAGAACAGAGATGTGTGGCCACATGGAGTGTGGCAACTTGAACCGCTGCACTTCTGGGCAGAGTTCTGCATTGAAACTCAGTCAGTCAGTATGCTACACCTGTTGTGTGCGAAATAAAAAAATAGAACTGTCAAACCAACGAACAACAATTTATTTAGACATTTCAATGCCAGAAAGAAATGAGATATTTCTTCGGAAATTAACGGGCATACATAGACAAAAATAAAAACAGACTTACTGGAATTTCGATTCTCTTTTCTTTGTCACAAGTTGCCTCGAAATCCAAAACCATATAGTAGGCGAATTTCTGTACATTTTTCAAATGCCCAGTAAACGCGGAATTCACGATTCTGGATGCCTGAAATGAATCAAAATCATCTTTCACATTAACATATATATATATATTCAGATATGCTCATCAGTCATACACACAAACTTTTGCAACAACTTAAGGACTTATGTGAATGCATCTTTGCATCCGACTTTCATCTCTCTGTAATGGAACAATGGAAAGTGACCCAATATAGAGAGTAGAAGTTAAAATAATCAACATAGTAGTTAGAAAGACAAAGTAACGTGAGGATAGAGTCAAGCAGAAGTGTACATGAGATAATAAAGCAACGACTTAAGGCAACTGGAAGTTTTTCGGAACGGTATGGCCAATCAAAAGGCCAACGCTTACTTAACTAGACAACTTAGAACAATCAATAAAATTTTTTAGATCAATATCATAACTTCATTTTATTTCACTAAGATTGCTTGGATCCTACTTTTCCTCTAGCTATCAATGAACACTAAAGTGATAACAGAGATGACGGTCCTTCTAGGTGAAGACGCTGACAAAATGCAGAGTCTTCTGAACACCTTGAGCTACAATCTGCGAATGTTTGGCATGACATTCGCTCCCATCACACATAAGATGATGCTACACGGCTATACATTGACCATTAACCTAAACATAGGGAGTGAATTGATAGAGCGTGTTTACCACTTCACTTATTTGAGAAGTTGCATCAGACCCAACGGGTTGATAGCTGACGAAATCTCAGCTCGAATAAGGAAGGCTCGTTTGGTATATACCGACTTACGCCATCTCTGCCTTAGTAGATGTGATATCTAGCTGTCGACTAAAGGGCGTGTGTACTGCTCAGCAGTCCGCTTCGTCCTCCTTTATGGATGTAACATATGGATATTGAAAATGGGAGATACGAAAAGGCTAGCTGTCTTTGATCATAGGTGCCTGCGTTCTATCTCCTGTGTTACGTGGTATAATAGGGTGAGCAATATCGAGGTTAGGCGTCGGTCGAATGCTAGGTAAGGAGTGGAAATCAATCGACGAGGTTGTAAAGTTACACCGATTAAGATGGATAGAACATGTGTTACGCATACCTAGAAATCGCGTTCCTCGACGGGCAATGTTAGCTGACATGGAATCAGGTTGGAAAAGAGTTGGTTGTGGTCAAATCAAAACATGGCTTCATCAGTCAGTGAAATCCACAACAGTTAGTTCAAGCCAATCACGTAGGGAGGTGTAGACTTCCTGAATGATTGGGATCCTTCGGGATGGTAAAAAGCAATGGCTGGGCTGGAGATATTTGGTGATATGGCTAAAATCGTCCCGATGATGGTGCAGATGCATGCACTGTTTGTGATTTATCATATCCAATAAAATTGTATTGTTCTTCCACATTACTATTTTTCGCCTCACATTTCTATTTATACACTCTGATTTGAATCTCTCTTCTCTTGCTCTGTTTGGTACATGGAGGGAGTGTGGCAACTCGAACTGCTTCACATCTGTGCAAAGTTCTACGTTGATACCAGTCAGTCAGTCAGTCAAAGATCACAGCTTACTCAGTGAATAAAAAGCGTAGAATCTCAGCTCGTGATTTATCTCGATCTGTAATTAAACCACAATTCAAAATCAGATTAAAACTTAAGCACAGTGGTGAAGTCAATATGACCAGTTGATATCGCACACAGTGGTTCAGTAAACTGTACTAGATAATGTTTCGGATTTAATATCTCGGTAATCGTCATATTATGTTAACCACACCATTTTCAAATCCTTTCTTTGCAGTTCTATAGATCAACAGTATTTGGTTTTTACTGGTAATACAACTTTCAAATATATTCACAATAGATATCAAGTCATTTCTGTTCCATAGAGTACGTGTTGATAAGACAAATAAATTTCACCAATGAAAATTTTTCCATTTAACTATATCGGACTTATTAGTTTTCACTTTATCTTGTCCAGTTATACCTTTTATCAGTGAAATCATCGTACCAGCTGAAAACCTATTATGTTAAGGTCTGACAATCTAGTTTATAGCAGTTAACCCCTTTTGTACCAACATCCAGACTCTTTGAGTGGGTTAATTGTATAGACATTAGACAATTCTGGTCCACCAATAACCTTAAATGTTAGGATCGCTTAGCAATATTGTCTTACATCGTCAGTCCTCTGAGCACCTTTGCCAGTTCACACTTGGTTTGTCCAACCTTACCGGAAAAGCCAGTAAGCAGTTCAATAATCCCGAGCAGTTTTCATACATAAAATAGGCTGGTATTTCTGTAACTGCTTTCACTTGCAAATAAGTTAAACGTAAAAAGCAGGAATGGCAATTTCTAAGTGAGAGCATTCCATTACATAGTCTAGATTTCAAAAATTCTTTCTGAAATCACTTAACGTTAGAAAACAGCAGATAATACACTACTTTATATTATAGTGAGAAATCACGTGACCGTTTACGTTCAAAGGAATGTCAGAAACTATATACTCATACGCAATAGGTGCAAAGTGATTGTGATTATGATAAGTTAAAAGATGAAGTGGAATTTTTTCAATAATTTTAATTCTGTTATTTATTGATGGTATTTTTTAAGAAAAATTTATGCCTCACATAACTTTTTATCTTAGTAATCCGATAAGGCTACAAGCAACAAATTGTGCTCGAAATGTTATCAATAAATAATGCTGTTTCACAGTGTGATATCTGAACAAAATATTCAATTGCAAAAATCAAATTCAGTCAAAATTCTTCAATTGTTCACATTACGATAGCAAAAACTGAATCTGAAAGCACACTTAAAATATATTCCAATTTGTATATAATACGGAAAAAATGACTGGCCCAATACAGGGAGTTACCCAGGGTTCTAATGGGAAGTCGTGACCAGTAGGGTACAGCAGGTCGAAGGTGAGGACAGTTACTCATCGAAGACATTGCTAATTGGTTGCGCCAAGTCGTCAGTTGGCAGAGGTTAGAATTCATGGGCCATTGGATCAGATTCCAGTGGCTTAAACGTCTACGAGCTCACCTTGTAACCAGAAGGTCCTGGGTTCGAACCCTGGTGAGTGTGTACTGATGAAGGGTCCCAGACTAGGACAAAACAGCTGTCCAATACTCCCTGCAGGTTTTCCAATGGTTCTCCAACTGATGCCAGATCATGATGAAATCCTCCAACCAATCAAACACAATCCCTATAAACTAATACTTGAACATACAATTATGCTCAGCTGATTTTATTTAGGGGAAGTGATATTAAAGACATCTCCAAAACTTTGGCGATTACACAAACAATAAACTCCTAAATAATGTGCAGTCATTTCTTTTCTTCAGACACAAACACTGTCACCGTTTACCACTCTCTTGTGTTATCAGTGAGAAACTTCACCTAGGTAGCTAAGCAAGGATCTCCCTTTAGAAGTATAAAACGAATTAATATACATTAATTTTTCAACGATAAAATACTTTTTCATACTGTTTCTAATATCTGACTTGACGACTGGTTGTATGGTACAAGCATAGTAGTTTGATTTTCTTCATACCCCACAAAAAAATATCATATGCAGAGTTATATGACCATGTGAAACAAAAAACACCGATGTTATTTAGTGGATAATGACTAGGACGGGAATCTAGGACACGCATTCAGTCCTATTTTGAACTTGTTAACTGGATGTAACTGCAACTCCAGTAAGTGGTATTGATCCCAATGAGTATCGAATCCAGTAGCCTTCATTTCAAAAGCCAAAGCGTTATCCACTAAACCCCACTTAATGATTGTTACCCAGCTGGTTATTTCATCTTCAATCACTAGTCATCACTTCAACTTTGCACCGATAGCTGCTACATTGACGTGGTGGTCGGGCTTGCATATTGCAATGATCCAACAAGATACACTGGCTGAAACTATTGTTCCTCCTGATCCTACCATGCCAGGAAGATTGTTAGGATAGCGATCAGACTAAAAGCAGTTACTGACATAGTGTAAGAATTTTTTTTACACTATGCTGGGATTCTGTGGGCGAAGTCGTACTGCTTGGGAACAGGGATGTAACAGCAGTGAGATGTTTCCCTCAGATGGCCAGCATGCCAGCCAGCTATGCTGTCTCTCCACTCTGGAGAGAGGGGGTTAGAAAAGGTCAACCCCAACAATTGTACATTCCGACTTACCCTACGGTGGTCCATAACCAGCAGTAAGTCCACTAATACGAGACCAATCGAGGAAACTAGTTCATACAGGCCGTGTGTGACCGGGCTCAAGCAGTTGTCCCCTGGGCTCTGCGGTCACGCAACACTAACCCTCTTTCTATTTCAGGTACCTGAAGAATTAACCAACTTTCACATTGTGAGCAGCCGGGAAGTAACAACCGCCCACACACTTTCATCACTTTAATAAATTATTGTTTGGAGAAAAAATCATACTACTTATTATTCAGTATTTTTAATTAGCCAGTATGAAAAACCTTATATTATCTTTCGATATAAAAAATGTATTACTATTCTGCAAAATAAGTTTCAACTACACAGATTAATAAATTTTCCAAAAATGTATACGTCTATTTTTTTCTCCACAGTTTCACTAACGTCTAGTAATCGCAATAATAATAATAATATATAGCAAGTTTCATCATATGATAGCAAAGAAAGTGCGGTGGAGGTTACACCTAAAAATAAATTCCTTAACCGTAACACTAAATAACGCTACATTTGAAATCCAGAAAATAGTTTTGCAGTAAGACAATTATATGGAAAGTAAGACCGAATACAACAGATGATTGCTGACAAAACATAACTCGATACTATGACTAAGCGCAATCCTCAAACCTTTGAGATTCACCAGTTCATAAACGCAATCAACTAATTAAAGACTTAAAACGCACTCAATACAAACAATAAAATGGTCACCTAGTTAACACTGTCTTAAATATATTGTATATCCACTTGTTGTATGCTGGTGTCAGTCTCCCAGTACCAACTTCAGAATTTATGAAATATCACATTGGTAACATAAAGCATAAAGAAACATAGAAACATTCACAATTATTCTTAATAAATGTCAGAGAACTCAAAATTAACAGAATTGAATATCCATTTCACCTAAAGTTGTTGTCAAAGTTTTTAAACCATACCGATAATCGATAATAATAATAATAAAACTATGCTTTTACGAATTCCACTACACATTGGTCTTTGGTAAGTTCCATAATGCAAGAATACTGTAAAGACCGCTGAAATGGCATATTTATAAAAATCTCGTTTCATTTGAATGATAGACTGTGTCACTTTTGAACAGTAGATTAGATTGGACTTCTGTGTAAAACAGTTATACGTCGTTCGGTAACCAAACATTAGAATTTTGTCAGAAATATTAGCAAGAATGCATCAAACATTTTGTATGTTCTAAGAGTGAATTCAGAATCAAGACTACAGAAGTGATCTATAGATCACTTCTGTAGTACACATTTTTGAAAAGTATACTTTTCAAAAATGTGTACCCTTAGAGATACCTCAGCATTTGTCTTCCCACACTCAATATGCACAAGAGTGATAACTGAATGGAACTAAACATAAACAGTTGTAACGGCTAGATTACATTCCAGTCCACGTTATGCCTTCGGAGAAATTAAACTGTAGTAGTCACCTCAATCGACCTTACCACTGACCTTGAACATATAATCAGAATCAGGGGGCAAAAAAGCCGCAAAACTGTTAAGGAGACTATAGATCCTAGTGTCTTAATATCTGTTATGATTGTTCCTTTGTGTTCCAAGTGGAAAATAGGGCTTCAACAGCACACCTGCACTGTATCATACTCTCTGCGGTTGTCTTTAGCTGGCCCCACGATCTCTAATCTTTTCAGCGCACGATCTACTCCAAGCAACTCTAGGGAGCTCAAATTGTCGTTCCCCGTTCGGGTTCCACACGAGCGATGTCATTCGATGTTCTTCCCAGAGTGTGTCCAATGCATCTCCATTTTCTTCCGTATATATGTTGAGGAACATGTTATTGGTTGGTTTGATCCCATAATTTCTTGTTACTTATTCTTTCTGGCTCACCGTCTGGTCTTCAGTAAGGAGAGAAGCAATTTGTTGATAAAAGCCTACAGCAACCTGTTGGAAATGCTTTTCGTGACACACTGGTCAAGTTTCTCACCCATACAGAAGGACTGACTTAACATTGAAGATGAAAAGCCGAATCTTGTTCTTTAGGCTGCCTAGTAGAGATTTCCAAACTGGTTTCAAGTTGATGAAGGCGTATCTTGCCTTTCCGATACTGGCCAGCTTTGAAATGTTCATCCGTTGAAACGATGCTTCCTCTGTAAAATCTCTCCCTTTGATGGTGATTAGTGCTGGTTGTGGTTCCTGTAGGTTGGTTATCTTCATCATCTCCATCTTCTCTATGTTCACCTGGAGTCCTGTCTTCGCTGCCTACCACGTCTGCCAACTTGTTGGTTTTTGCCTGTAAGTCTTCAAGTTCGTGTGACATTAAACATAAATCATCATGTATTTACTTCAAACGCCTCGCTGAGTTTTCCATGTGAATCACCTGACACGTGCCATTGTTATACAGCTGTTAAATGGGTTTCTCCCCTCTTGAGTAATTAGGTTCCCCAACTATCACTTATAGGTTGCATATGCATTGATCTTTTCCAGCTCAGACTACTGGTAACGCGATTTAATGTTCTGAGGTTTTTTTCCCGTGTCTTGTTCTGCTTCAGTTGCCATTATGTCGTTGGATTTTTTGCTCTCCTAGCACTCTTCTTCACTTCTTGATTTAGTGCGATGTACAATGAACTCAGCCTCTCCTTCTGTTGTCCATCTTTGCATTGAGTATATCATCTTCCTTGCTTCTATTAGCTTCCTCGTGTCCATAGAGGGTCATTCCTGATCTCATCTCTTCCTTCTTCCTAAAACGGCTGATTAAGTTTCCTTGAACACAACTTTCAGAGAGTTCCAAGGTTTCCTCAGCGATGACAC
Source organism: Trichobilharzia szidati (assembly GCA_944472155.2). NCBI lineage: Eukaryota > Metazoa > Platyhelminthes > Trematoda > Strigeidida > Schistosomatidae > Trichobilharzia > Trichobilharzia szidati. Next base: position 93,407,231 of record OX235279.1, on the reverse strand, counting down.
GTAGTGTTTCTGAATTGGCTCTGATCTGTAGTGAAGGCTTCCATTGTGGTTTTGTCCTTCAGTTTCTGAACCTGAATTACAGTGGCCTGTCCCCAGTTGTTCTGAAGGATTTCAGCTTCACCTTGAGTGTTCCTTGAAATAGATGATGTTCTGAGCCCACATCTGTTCCCCTTCTCCACTTCGTGCCCAGTAGGCTGGCTACGTTTCCACTTCTTCGAGCAGCACTGAGACAAAGTCTAATTGGTTTGTGGTGTATCCGTCAGGCGAAATCTATGTTGCCTTGTGGATATCCTTGTGTTTGTAAACACCGCTTCCAATCACCAAGTCACTGAAGGCGCAGAATTCCACGAAGTGTTCTCCACTGTCAATCTTTTCGTCTAGAACCTGTCAACCCTTGATGAGTTCTCTTTCTGTATTGCCTGCTCCACGTTTTATCATCCATATCGCCCATTAAAATTTTGATGTCACTATTTGGAATGTTACCCATAACTGTTTGAAGTTGTCTGTGGGATTTTTTCTTCTTCTCTTGGTATGCGATTTTTGTGGGTGTGTGGCATTGGATAATTGTAACATTCCTTCCATGCTCGTGAGTTGAATCATGCTGTCATAAACCTGAGGGTGGAGATTGGTTCCCACTGTATTAGAGCTTTGGCTGCCACTGGTGACATCATTATAGCCACTCACTACTTCAGTGTGCTCGTGGTTGTCGTCTGGGTGATCAGACCAGAGTAGATTACTGACATTCAAGTTGACAGTTTCAACAGTCCACATCCATTCCACCTACTCTCGTAGATTCCTAGCACTCCTAAGTCATGTGTTCTCATTTCTTCGGCAACCTGTAAAGCCTTTGTAGCTTAGTACATTATACAAGCATTCCACGTCCTGATGCTCATTTTTACTTTCATCGAAAGAAGACAAACCGTCTAATTGGCTTCCCTAAGGCTTTCACCAGCCCGCATCATTTCGTCTCTCCAATTCCAGACGAAAATGAGTTTGTTTTTCATATTTTTCTTGTGAGTCGAAGTTTCAGTAGCCTTTAGATTGATTTTCCGGAGTAAGGTTACTAGCCTCACCCTGCCTCTTACCCCGGACTTGGGACTGGCTAGAAAACTAGTGAGCCAGTAAACTAGGCGAGTAACTCTGACTATTCCATGATGCACACAATAGTCTAGAACTCTATCTTCCTGGAACTAGTTAAGCAAATCAAGAACAGACGGTATAATTTCATTTGCTTACATCACCTGTAAATCTAATAGATTATTGGAAGTCAGGTACTTGAGTGGCTGCTCTACTTTAACTTCACAATGCTTTCTTACAGTCATAATAATGATCAATTCAGATGGGATAAAATTTCGGAATGCTAAGGATGTGAACATGCACAAACATCACTTTAAGACTATCAAGTAAAATAGCACACAAAAACAAAAAAAAGAATAATCTAAGGTAGATAAACTACTTGTTTTTATTTTCCAACATCTATTAATTGTACAGAAATGAAGGATATACAATAGTTGAAGAATTTTAAATAGTAAGTGAAATTATTTAAGAGTAATGTAACACTGGGAAGTGCATATTATTATCTGATAAACTGTTAGGTACTACACATTGACCTTTAACATAACAACATTTAGATATCATTATTTTGCTATTATTCTCGTTCATTTGAATACATTTCACTTTAACTCAGAATAATAAACACTGCAGACAATTCTAAGCCAAGAAATATCAGCATTCTGTAGAATATGCATACCTAATTAGCAGATACATGTCCTCTAAGAAGTGAGTAATATACTCAGCTCTGTGAAGCCAATACAGATATAGATAGGGTACACTTAATCCTTGATATCACGGAAAATATCATACAAGTACTGATATATATATATATATATATATATATATATATAAGGTGTACAGCAAGAAGTCCTAGACACACAGGTCTACTAGGAGAAACGATAAACAAAGTAGGCTGCTGACGATGGCAGTGAAATAACTGAGATTTTTGAAAGCAACGAAATGATATATCACCACCTTGTTTGGAAAATAACAGGAATCCTATTCACAAACACAAACAACTTTAAGAGTAGGGATTAAACTGTCTGTTATTATAAACTTCAATTCAGAAGGAAAAGCCATTGGCTTTGCAAACAAGCTATAAAATTATTTTAGAAATACACCCTACTAATAAACATTGCTTCTTTTAAATTATTTCACAACAATACCAAACTTTGAATGTACATCCACTGTTAATAATTTGATTTAATCATTAAGTTCATTAAATAAATATTAAGGAGGTGTAATTTATTAGAAATACTGAATGAAGTGTATTTCGATTACTGGTCAACTATAATGGAGATATTCATATGCATTTGGCTGTATGCCTCGTCATCAATTGAATATAAAACTGTTAATATAAACAATGAATTCATATATATATATATATATATATATATATATATATATATACCGAGTCTTTTCTGTTAAATGACAAAACAAGGGTCAAAGAAATAATACAAAAAAATAATGATACCGACAAGTACAATAATAATAATAATAATAATAATGAATCTAAAATGAAACCATATCTGAAATGAAATTACACGTCTATACACAAATGAGAAAAGTATGGATAATAAGTGAATAACAATAAGTATTATACAGAAATAGTCAACGGAAGACAATTGAAGTCCAATCAAGAGACAGATTAAGAAACAGCAAAAGGTGCAAACAACAAATATGCAAACATTTTTTTACCAGATATATAATAATGAATTGTGAAAAGCAGAAATTATCATCCACCGACCAAACAAGTCTTTATGAGTTATTTCAATGTATGACTGACTGACTGCCTGACCATGTATACACAACACAACATGTCCATAGGGAGTATTTAGAAGTTGTCTTTAAACGTAAACAATGACAGTTTGTGTATAATTATTGTAAATGCAATAATGAACGCATAAAGAAAAGGACATTTTGAAAAATGACTTTTGAAAGGAAAAATTAAATTAAATCAAATTAAGGAAAATAATATGACAAAGAAGCATTCTTTTTAATAAAAAGATATTAGAAAACAACTTAAATCTCCAGGAGGATAAACTGAAGGAAGTCAATTGTCCTATGAAAGTTCACAGCAGAGAGTAGATCAGTTTAAGAATACATTTAAATACACATTACTAATAGCGAATTTTGCATTGAAAGTAGTTGATGAAAACTTGTTTACACCACACACACACACACACACACACACACAATATTATTTAAATACATGAAAGACACTGTGATAAGAAAGTATTTGGTTCAAAGAAATCACCTAGAGTAGATAGATGATGATGGATGTACAGTAGTAAGCCTTTTTAACACCAAAAAACAACAAAACAAAGAGTACATGTGTGCATAGAAACGTAAATGTTTGAAAACAAATTGAAAAGAAAAAAACAAATAGCCATCCATACACGCATACATAACAGAAATTAAATAAGCAGATGCTATTAAACCCATTTAATTAAAAAAAAAGGAAAAATATTTTTCAATCTGATATATAATGGGATATGATAGTTAAGTGGACTTCTCAGCATTTGAATATATATATATATATATATATATATATATATATATATTGACGATATTATTTATAGAAGAATTAGAAAGAGTAAAATTTAAAGCATATATAAATTAAAAATAAGTGTCATTCAATGAATGAAGCAAACAATTCATTCATGTGAATTCGTCGAAATAATCACATATGAAATTAAAGATAGATCAACTTCCATGGGTATTTTGAGATGAAGAAATAAAGAGGGTATGAAACCGGTTACCACCAGAAAAGCGCAAGTAGCACATCTTAGTGATAAATGATTCCGCTGTTTAACATTGACAATTGACTGCATTACACTGTCTGTTATTATTCTTAATATTAATATTATTATTATTAATAATAGAAGTGGACTGTAATGTAGGCAACGTTCTTTCTACTGATGCAAGTATCTCTAAGGCCATTTTACGAATAAGTCTAGCACAGGCGAGCTGGGATTCGTCAGGTCCTACGAATGCGGCGACGCCAGCAGCACTTTGTCCTACAGGCTCAATATGTCCTACAGTTGAAGAATGTCTAGAAGACTGAGGAAGTTGACTGTCTGACATGCAGCAATCACTGACACCTCCAGTTGCAACAGACGGTTCAGTGAGACGCTCGGAAAACAATGAATGAGAAGATTCACTGACAGAGTGGTTATAAGCAGTATCATATGAAACAGGTGATAATCTGGTAGGATTGGCACTTTCCTTGGAATTATCAGCATCATGAAATTGTGTGCCAGAAACATGAGACGTTTGGTCGGATAACTGCCGTTGCAAGCTATGCGCACAGAGAACTGCTTCATCAAAAGAAACAACTAATCGTAGAAATGATAAAAGCGGTTGACATTCGCATAACACGGGTACATAACGCATCTCTGAAAAAAGAAACAGAAATACATTATTCCATGTAAAAACCTTAACATAACATAGATAAGATGAATAACTGATCAGCAAAAAACTCACTGGTTAATAAAGAGTAAATGAAAAGAGTTAGACATTTCAGCTAAATAAATCAAATATAAAAATCAGGCAATTGAACCAAGAAAGTATGACATTTTTCTTATGATAAAAATAAACGTTTGAATGCCAGTAATTCCAATATAATTAGTCAGACTGAATACGCCAACAGATGCTTACTTTTTCCTCATTAAAAAAAATACTTCCAACAGGCGTGCTTCTGTCACTAACATCATGGAATATGTAGGACTGTAAGGCTCCACACTTGCACATTCTTTAATCGTATAACACTGTATAACTTTGTATGCTGTCCCATTGTATAACATATATTCATTGTAAAGATGTAGCCCATTTCCTTGAGCACTTGGTTTTCAGCCGATGGGTCACGGATTAAAGACGCATTCCACAAAATACTCTAGCCTGGGCAAGTGGGTAGTATTGTAACGACAGAAGACAAGGGCCAGGCAAAAGATCGCTTATTGAGAAAAACAACAGACATTTATATATTTTTATGTACATAATTATTCGTTATTTTAGCAGAGAAACAACGTCTTCTGATTGGTTTTTCTTGCTAAAGGTTATTCTGTACTGCTTGTGACCGTTGCTTAGAAAGTTGCCTATATATCTGCGAATCGTATTTGCACACGCTAAGTTTGCTGTGATTGATTGTTCAGTTTCTCAAGGTTAGGCTTTGTTCTTATTTTTCCTCATGACCCCGATTCGGGGTGCAAACACTGACGTAAATTGTTGTTTACAATTTTCGCTTGAAGACAGCTCTCACCACAGTAACATCAAACCACACAAGAAAAGTGTGGCTCTTACCCTTGTACATGAAAAATCTGTTCGGGCAAGACATTCGCAGCAAAACTTAATGCAGTTATTGAATTTCATACATTAACATGATGATGTATGATGCCACTCATCATCCCAGCATACCTGAAAGGGACTGTGAACATATAAACCACCATTGAAATATTTACTTCTCACAGGTAATGATCAAAGAAGATATGAACTGGAGTCTACTGACATTCGTCTAATCAACAACAGTTTTTCTAACGTCCATATTCAGTTTATTTCGGAAACCGAAAGGTATCTGAATTTCACCTAAGAGTTACTGGTGTCTGACAATTCTGCAGTGAGTTTCTTCCTACTGTATTATTATTTTATTATTATTATTGTACCCTTTAATTCCTACAGGAACATAGGGCTACAGCCGTGCGTCTCCATTGCGTTCGGTTCTCTGCTAGAGTCTTCACCTGGCTCCAAGTTTGCCCACATGTTTTCATCTCCTCTTTACATGACCTCCTCCAAGTCACCCTTGCACTGACGACCAACTCGCCACTTCCCTTTCGGGTTCCACTCAAGGGCTTGTCTAGTGATGTCACTTGATGGTTTCCTAAGAGTAAGTGCAATCCATCTCCATTTCCTCCTGCCTATTTGTTTCACAATCGGTTCCTGGTTGGTTCGCTCCCAGAGATCTTACCCTGTTGCTGATGTTTTCTGGCCGGTCATCTGATCTTGAGTACTGAGCAAAGACAACTGTTAATGAAGGTCTGTAGTTTGTTTGAGATGGTCTTTATGACGCGCAGTGCAAGTCTCTGATCCGTATAGTAGCACTGACTTCCCATTGGAGTACTTTATCATTATTCCTCGGAAACTTTCCGACATTCCAAGTAAATTGGGCACTGTAGTAGATTATATGTGTACAAGTGAATAATTTTATTCGACAAAACGCATAGTGATACAATGTTACATTGATAGCACTAAGTGTAACAATTTGTGCTTGAAGCGTCATCAGTGAATAGATAATACTGTAACATCGGCTGTTTAACCAAACAAAATTATTCTACTATGTAAATTTAATAACAGTAAAGATTAACTTCCAGTTCTCATGGATTAGCTCAATCACATTTAAATACTGATCTGATTGCTTAACATAGGCGTTAAACAGAATTTTCAGTATTTGTGTCATTTAACTTCAAGCAGTAATGCAATCATACAGTAAAATAAATAAACTCGTTTTAAGGAATAGTATTAGGTCAGTAAATGGGCCTGCATCAACTAATTCAATTTGTCAAGGTATACTAATCACTTCAACTAGAATATCACATTGTGTTTACGGTTATAATTAATAAATGAATAAATAACTCTACCTTTCCGCGTTAAAATATGATGTATAGCCCAAACAGCCCACAGATGTATCTCTAAACGACTTTCCGGGTGCAAAACTAACAAACCAAAAGGCTCGAAAGAACGATATGCTACCATTTCAGATTGTGGTGGCTGCCAGTTACAAACAGCTTGACCCTTCAAAAGAAAACAAAAGAGGGAAGTGAAAAAAATGCACATCACACGACTGGAGTGATGCCACAGGAAAGTACCTTCAAAGACTCTAGATAGCATAGTTTAGGTAAATACATGCGTCATTTGCGTTGTCATTTGTCATTTTTATATTTATTGTATGCTCTTATTTTACCTTACAGTATGGACAGTATGAACTTTCATTCACTAACCTTCTGCTTGATTAGCGGGTATGAGACGTAGCAACTTTAAGCACCACATAGTAATAAAAAATCGTCTCTTGATAACTTTTATACATACATGGATAGAAACAATAAATGCCATACTCAAAAACACCGAAAATAAACACAAAATCAGCAATTACATAATAAGCAAAAGGAAAACACAAACAATAACAAATAAATATTTGTCTGCAAGGTATTTAAAACTTCACAACATTATTTATTATGATAGATTTTGAACCATGTCATCAGAGGTATTTCGTGCCTCTGGTTGCTTATATTTTGAAGCTTTAGAAAGGGAATTCAAACTTCATCGCTAAGACAGATCGTACAAGAATTCGTATACATACGATATGATCCTGCTGGAATACTTAATTCTCTCCGACCGCATCGAGGTATATTTTAGTAAGGTGAAGCATAACACATTCATCCAATGTGTATAACCATATAATTTCCTTTTATAAGAACTCAACATGTGACATAAGCACGCCGTACTCTATGATTCTACACTGTAAGAATAGTGCTAAAAACATCTAAGACCTAACATTTGTAGCTTTCTCGTTCCATCAAACTTAGGAGTTACTATGAAGAATCATGAAACAGTAAACAGTGCAATATCATGCAGCACGCCTATACTTCGATAATTAACGAATCATTTCACTTTGGTAAATGTCAAATGATCTTTTGTATATATTGTAAAATTTCGCAGATGACGTTTGTGGTTCCATTGGATGCAAAACTCTTAGGTTCATAGCTAACTACACTAAGTTAATGACATGTATATAGAGACTGGCGATTCCGTGTGCATTTATGTTCGACAATTGAAGAATAGACATGCAATGAGAAATTAAATTAAATGTATGAATTTTAATATTGACAAAGGAAGTAAAGATAAGGATTATGAAAAAGGTTGGAAATAGTCCAGTAAATTTATATGGGATTCCAATACCAGGATACCCAAACCAAGCGGTATCCCATCAGTATCATCTTTATGTCTTCAAATTGAAGGAGGATTGTTTTCGGGTGACGTCACAAGGAGTTTTCATTTCCTTTTCCCATGATCTCCCACGTTTGTCGTCGGATGCCCAGTCTGTCAATTGACACTCAGGTTCTACTCGACGGCCCGGAGTATGACGTCTCCTCAACGCGTGTTTAACGCGCCACCACTTCTTTCTGCATATTTATTGCGCAATAGGCTCTTAGTGGGCACACTACTTTCATCCTTTCTAGCTGGCGAAGGCAGCTGTTGATGGAAGTCTGAGGCCTGTTGTAAATGCGTCAATTCTCTGAGCCATACAGATGCAATCTCTTGACATTAATATTAAAAATGCATATCTTGCTGAGTGTTGTGCATCACTACACTGAGTGGTGAGTATCAGTCTTACTGTCCCAATCTTCGATTGATTTGACATCCTTATCTGAGCCGCCCGTAGTTGAAATTATGCTGCTTAGTTAAGTGAAAGTGACGACTTCCTTTGGGTCTTTCGCGTGAATGGTGATTGCTGTCTGTCTGATGTTAGTCGGGCATCCCCATCGCCTATGTTTTATTTATGTTCACCAGAAGTTCTGTCTTTGCTGCTTCTTCTGCCAACTTGCTGGTTTTTTAAAGTATGTTGAATACTCATGTGATGCAAGTTTTGAAAAAAAATAGGCCTGCAGAGAATATACTTTTAGTAGCTTCTCTTTAAAAACTATGCAGTTAAAGTGCTCTATAAAAGGTTATTCAAATACTGATAAAGGTCTGATATTAATGTCAGTTGGTAACGAAACATGTGGGAAATGGAGAAAACAAGAAACCTAGTTATGTCGTCTTACGTAATCGAAGAACTGTAAGTGATGAGTAGCGTCCAGAAATGATTATCAATAAAACTGCTAGCGCTCGGAAACAGAAATATTAATCATAAGTGTAAGAGATTCAGAATATGTATGAAGCATATTTTAAAGCGCGAATTTTGAAAATAAAGAAAAAACTGGTAACTTTTCGAACGGCTTGACATTACATTATATATTATTTTGAAAGATTTCTCTAATTATACAGACTGATGTGTAAGAACAAGGTGTTAAAGAACTCAGCTATTAGTTCACCTACTTTCTCCCATCGACACCGACACTGAAAGATGTTTTAGTGCACATCTAGAAAAAGTCATAGTGGTAGGGCCTATATACTTAGCTTCATGTAAGCAAGCGTACTTGTATACACACATATATGTTACCAACAGTTGAACATCAGCTTTAACGCAGTGACGAATAAAAGGTTTTCTGGATAAGTTGAGACGCAAAGAAGTGTTTTTCGGACTAAATTTGACAAATGGTTTTGAAGAATTTCAGCTGTTTTGTCATGTTTCAATTTCAGGTTTACAAATAACTTCCTCTATAGTACTTCTGTCTTTTCTGGATTATCAAACTTATTTTTCGTACGCTAACAGATGAATAACGGTGGATAACCATTTTGAATGTTTTTAGATTACGTAAGACTAAGTAACACAACTTATCCATTTCTTTCTTCTTGATATGGAATTTCATGTTCTTTAGCAACTGATATCAAAAGTTAACTGTTACTAACATTTTCATAACCTTTTAGAACACTATTAAACTGTACAGCCTGAAGACAAGTTACGAAAGGAATACTGTTCGTTGGTTTTCGCTTGTGCATTTTCGACTTCATGTGACATGTCATAAATCATCGGCGAAATTCAGACCTTCTAGGGCCCTTTAGTCGATCCAACGGAAACTCGTCTTCTCACTCCTGGTTGTCTGATGCGCGATCCAGTCCACCACAATCACGAAGATCATCCGTGCGGTAGGGAGCCTCTTTTTAATTTGTCTCCGCTTCAGAGAATCCCTTGAGTTTTCCATCGCATGTGGCGTCATTAAACAGCTGTTAAATGAGGTTTGTAAGTCTTTGCAGCATTAAACTTCGTAGTATTGAAACAATTTCCTTGTCCTAACTATTTTCCTTGTTCAACATTTCTATAGAGGTTTCTGTTCACACTTCTATCACAGAGTTGCGGTGTTCTTCAACACAGATTTCTCAGCGATGCAGCTGAATTTCTCTGTCTTTTCTTGATGAATGTAATTGAAGTGTGTCTTGTTGCTTCATGCCTACTTAATCTAACACTTTACTAATGTTTCAGTTCAGTTAATTCTATTCAATAAAACAAACAAAAACTGGGAATAAATTTTCTAATTTAAACTCATTAAGACAAGTAATAACACTATGCATACATGTATTTGACGAAAAGCAAAGCCGGAAACTCACCAATAATTTAACATAACTTTCTTTACTAGACTGAATATTGCGCATCCAAGTGTCGTCTTTCAAACAAGACAGATGAGCAATAATACCGGCAGCAAAATAACTAATTTGAATACATGGATGTCTGAGCATTTTACTACAAATGAAAACAAACAATACTTTACATCTTATCATGTGATTTACGAATAATCAATCTGGGACAGATAATGGCTAATAAATACGATAATCCACACTAGGAAAAACCTAGATGGTGCGTCAACTATTTACATGTGCACCATAAGTACACACGAAAAACATGATACCATTTCTTGCACTTGAATTCATACCTAAACGATGCAAAAAATTGACCTCGGGTATTGAAAGACCGTCTAAATATGATCATTCAGTGCAAATAACCTTATAAGCCAAAGTGACAAGTCTAAACAAATCAATATAGTCAACAAAGAAGTTTAAAAAATAATCAGAAGAAGAGATTTCATGGAGTTGTAGCTACCCAAGTAACTGCACTTTTGTCAAGAAAAATCAATAAAAAAGGGACACAAGTGAGGTGGAAATAACTGTATTATTTCAGAATACAGAAGTCACCCATCACAATACCCTTTACTGCGATTCAAAAAATATCTCAGGCTTGCTTACTCAAGCTCAATTTAACTTATTTGAAATAAAGGAAATTTTCGCCCCAATACAAAAGTACCAAGTGAGCATAGGAAGCTGAATTCTCAAACTTGTAATTAATTCCAAAAATATAATAAAGGAGAATTAAATAAGCTTAACTGCTGTCTATCTTAACAACCTATATTCACAGAAAAAGACAAAGAAGAGTCGAAAGCATACCGGACTAACTGACTGACTGGTTTCGACGTACAACTTTGTACAGATATGCAACAGCTCGAGTTCCCACACTCCCTTCATGTACCATACAAAGCAAAAGAAGAGAGTAAAGAGAGATAATAAACGCAAGTGTGAAGCAAACAGAAAAGAAATAGGGAAGGACCACAGAATTTTATTAGATATGGAAGACCACAAAGAATGAATGCATCTGCGCCATCATCGAGTACGATTTTGAGCCATATCAACAACTACCTCGAGCCACCGGTTTTTACCATCCCGAGGACCCCAAGCAGTCAGTAGTCTACACATCCCGACGTGGCTGGCTTAAACTAACTGGTGTAGATCTCATGGACTGATGCAGTGTTTTCCAACCCGATCCTATGTCATCCGGCATCCCCCATCGAGGAACGCAGTGGCATACTAATAAACCCTTTGAAAGGATCCCAAAATGCCAAACTTGGGATCACTTTAACTGATGGGTGGTAGTATCAAACGGGTTTTGTTGCTTATTCATTCAAAAAACATAGGTCTGTTTGTCTGTTTTCGACATAGAACTTTGCACCGATGTGCAGCAGTTCAAGTCGCCATACTCCATGTAGCACACAAAGTAAGTAGAAGAAATGCAAAATAGAGAGACAGTAAAAAGGGATATGAAACAAAAGGAATAGTTATAACGAAGAACAATATAGTTTCATTGGAAATTGTAAGTCACAAGGAGTGGATGCATCTGCGCTATGGAGAACGATTTTGAGCCATATCACCGATTGTCTCCAGCCATTGGTTTTTACCATCCCGAGGAACCCAACCAAGAAGTCTACAACTTCCTACGTGGCTGGCTTAAACTAACTGGTGTGGATTTCATTGACTGGTGCCATGTTTTGGTTTGACCGCCGCTAGCTCTTTTCCAGCCTGACCCTATATCAGCTAACATTGCCGGTTGAGGAGGGCGATGACTAGGCACACGCAACACATGTCTTAACTATCTGAGTCGATATAGCTTCACAGCCTTGTCGATTGATTTCCCCTCCTTACCTAGCACTCGACCGACACCTAACCTCAGTATTGCTCACCTTATTATACCACTTAACACGGGAGATAGAACGCAGGCACCTATGATCAAAGACAGCTAATCATAGGATACAGGACTATGAATGAATCAGCATTCGGACACAATTATTCCATTTTATTTGAACGACCACGGGCCATGTCTTATACTGTTAACCCTACAACATATGACAATGTAAGACTGATAACTCGAATACTATTTCCCGATGCAGAGGAGAAACTCACAAGGCGATATGGTCACAATATACAGCCACTTATATAGTTATTTCACATGACTAATGAATTACTAGTTTACGATATAAAAATTGTGTTGTGACTGTTTAGCTTGTAAAAATAAAAAGAACAATTTAATGACTGGCCCTTCAACCTAATTTAGGATCAAATATCTTAATTACAGATCATGTGGGTAACACTGACTCATAATATGTCTCCCATTTTAACACCATGAACTTAAGGTTCATCTATCAAGTGTAGGGAGATGCAATGGTGTGACTGATAACAATAGGCATATATCAGCATTTAGATTATGAAACAGTTATCATATGAACTGTATTTGCTATTTAGTATACACCATTTTTTATGCTAAAAGTTACCACTTCAAACACATAGAGTGAAGTTAATTCACTTTGTATTTACAGCCAGTGACTGTGATATTAAATGCTAATATTTCCTCTTACCTGTAATGCCTGTAATACATCACTAGCTTCATTCACTACCTTTAACACACTAAAAGTGCTACCTAGTCCGTCTACAGATCACATGATCAAGTTGAACCACATTCTTTTATGTCTAAAATGTGGGTACGGCTCATGACCTGAGATATAAGTAGATAAGGCGCTAGCAAACAACATATGGACAAAATTCGAATGAAAAAGAAATGGGGTTTCAACTATATCTTTGAAAAGAGGCCGATAAGAAATCTTACAGATGTTAGTGAACATTTCTAAGTCAAAATATGGATGTTCTGATCTAGTGCATTTTGAAATGATGCTCTTCATAATACGGTTATGAATGGTATTATTACATTCAATACAACTTTAAATGAAAAGAGGTGTAATTTCCAGTTGATTATTTGTATCGAGGCCGAGATATTATGAGATCATAGAGGAAATGAACTTAAGACACCATACCATTCTTAGAAGTATATCACTCAAATGAAACAACAGGTGATTAACACAAAAAGAAGCTACAACACAGAGCTCATGAAGAACAGATAAACTGTGGAATGTTCTTACAATGTACGAGACTGAGGAGGCTGCCAAATTGTCAACTGGAGAGTCAGTAGTTTACTCCGACTTGGACACTCAGACGACGACCACGAGCACACTGAGGTAGTGAGTGGCTATAATGATGTCACCAATAGCAGCTACAGCTCTAATGCAATAGTAATCAACCACGCCCGCAGGTTTATGACAGCAGAATTTAACTCACAAGCATAGAAGGAAGGTCACAATTATCATGCAATGCTACGCACAGTGGTAAAAACAACGCAGAACCAGAGAAGGAAGAATTTTACACACAACTACAAGCAGTAATGGACAACATCCCAAATGGTGACATCAAAATCCTCATGGGCGATATGAATGCAAGCCAAACTGGGAGCAGATAATACAGGAAGAGAACTCATCATGGGTCGAGAGGCTCTAACCAGGAGAAATGAATGAGAACAGAGGATGATTCGCAGACTTCTGCCTATTCAATGATCCAGTGATCGGAGACAGCGTGTACAAACACAAGGACATACACAAAGCAACATGGATTTCGCCTGAGAGACACGCCATGAACCACACAGACTTCAAATCAATGTTGCTCAAGACAGTGGAAACCCAGCTTGCTGAACACGAAGTCGAGAAGGGGAGCAAATGTGGGCTCAGACCATCACATAGTTCTAGGAACCTTCAAGGTGAGGCCGAAATCCCCCAAAACAACTGAGGACAGGCCATTGTAATTCACGTTCAACATTCAGAAACTGAAGGACAAAACTACAAGAGATACCTTTACTACAGATCAGATCAGAGCAAAGTCGCACACAATACGTGGTATGACTGAGGAAACCTGTGTGGAAAAACATTGGAACTAACTCTCTGAGGGTGATACTCAAGGAAACATGTACAACTGTTTTAGGAAGAAGGAGGAGACAAGATAAGGAATGGCTCTAAACGGAAACCTACCTGGAAGCTAATAGAAGAGAGGAGAGGAGAGGAGAGGAGAGGAGGATGGTGAAAGAGAAGATGATTCAATGCAAAGATGGACAACAGAGGGAGAAGCTGAGTTCCCAGCAATCTACACTGCTGCACTGAATCAAGAAAGACGTGAAGAAGAGTGCTAGGAAAGACGAAGGACAATTCTACAACACACTGGTCAGCAACTGAAGCAGAAAAGGCCGGCAGGCTCTAGGTAGAACAGACCTCAGGACATTATATGAGCTAACCAGGTCACTCGCTATCCCGGAAGAAATCAACCCAGATGATGAAAACAATAAAAGATGTTCAAGGGAACCTGACTACCAAAGAGGAGAAAGAAAGAAAACAATGGGCTGATTACTTTCAAGGTCTCTAGAATGGACCATCACCCGCAACTCGCCCAGATATACCACTAACGCCGACAACACGCACAGAACTGTCTGCCAGTGGACACCAATCCTCCAACGAAAGCTGAAATACTAAATGCGATCAAGCTGCTGAAGGCATGCTGGGAAGGCAGCGGGACCAGACGGAACTCCCTTCCACTCTGAAGCACTGGAAACGGATCCACAGACTGACGCAGATGCTCTCACACCATTATTACAAAAGGTTTGGAAGGAAGGAAAGGTGCCTACTGATTGGAAGAAAGGCTGGCTACCTTGTCAAGCTGACAAAGAATGGCGACTCACGCCTCACTCTGCAAGAACTGACTTGCGAGGAATAACCCTTTTGTCCGCGCCAAGCAAAATACTATGTCGCGTCATCCTGGAGTGGCTAAAATATGCACTGGACACAGAACTCCGCCACCCACCGACCACAACGAGCTGCTGATCGAGTTGCTACTCTACGCGTCGTCATCACACAACAATGCATAGAATGGCAGTCAAACGTCTTTCCACCTCAACTTCCTTGATCGACTAAGAAAAGGCCTTCGACAGTCAGCGTTGACAGAGAAGTGATCTGGAAACTACTTCAATAGTACGATGGCGTGCAGAGCTCAAGTCTTTGTCAACCTCATTCAGTAGCTGACTATATGACAATGCCTGCCACGTGTTAGTCAGGTGATCCACAAGGAGAAACTCAGAGAGGCGTTCGAAGTGAATACAGAACTAAAACAAGCCAGTCAGCCTGCCTATTATCACACACGATGATATTTCTAATTGTGGTGGACTGGATTATGCGTCAGACTGCGAGTTGGGAGCGAGGAGACAGGAGTACGCTGGACCACCGATCAGAAGCCTTCAGAAGATGTGGATTTTACAGATGACATACGTCTAATGTCGCACATACTCAAAGACTTACAGGCGAAAACCGACAAACTGGCTGAAGAAACAGTTGGCATTGACAGGGCTCCAGGTGAACATAGAGATGACGGAGGTGATGAAGATAGCCAACTAACAACAACAGCAACAACAACCAGCACTGATCACCATCAATGGGAGAGATTTAACAGAGTTTACTTCCTGCCTTCACCTGGCTAGCTATGCAGCATCGTGTCAATTACAGGCAGTCGGAACGGATGAAGATGTCAAGGCCAACCAGCCAGAATCGGAAAGGCAAGATACGCATGCCTTCATCAACCTGAACCCAGTTTGGAAATCTCCTGCACTCAGCCAGCATAAACGACGAGATTCGGATTTTCAAGACAAGTGTGAAGTCAGTCAGTCACTTTTTCTGTGTGAGTCAGAAACTTGCACTGCGTGTCAGTCACGAAAAGGATTTCCGACAGGTTACTACAGGCCTTCATGAACAACTGTCTTCGATGGCTGGCTCCAGACTGAAGATCAAATGGCCAGCCAGAGAAAATTGGTCACAAGAAAATCTGGCTGGGGACAAACCAGACAAGAGCCAACTGCTCAACAAATTTGTAGGAGAAAATAGAAATGGAACGGGAATACGATGGCGGGAGGCCGTCGAATGACATCGCGCTCAATGTAGGTCATCGCTCGAGTGGAATCCGAAAGGGAGGCAACGAGTGGGTCATCCTAGGGTGCCATGGGGGAGATCATGAGAATAGGAGATGAGAGATTATTGGGAATCATGGACCCAGCTGAAGAGGACAGCAGTAAGTAGAAGTGGAGATGCGTTGTTGAAGCCATATGTTCCACTCGGAACTCAAGGGAACAATAATAAAGTAACAATTCAGATATGGATGAAATTATTTCATTCGATCACAATTCAATAGGTACACAAAACCAGAGATTACCAGATGATGATCGAACAGACCACTCGAATTAGGTGAAATTAGGAATGATGACAGTTTGTGACCTGATCCCCTTAGCATTCAACAATACATTCACTGTACTGTTTAAACTAAAGGTAATTGAGTCTGCAAAACTCTACAATCACTTTGATACAAAGTTTTAGTGAAACATTAGCAAATTAGAATACTCCTACAAAATTTAGCTGAGATACATTTTAGTCGTAAAACAACTTTCAAATAATTAACTGAACATTTGTGTTCTAGCTATACTTTAAAAAAATGTAGAATAACGGTGAGACTTTTTCTACTGTAGTTAGAAAAGATATTGACAGACAGCTATTTCGTATAAGTCATAGTTTTATATAATCGTGAGGATAATGAATAAAAATTTCATTCTCTAATAAGTGAAATTTAAAAGGAAAATGTTAAGCAGAACGTTCACACCCAAATTGTAATGCAAATATAAATGGGCTTACAAAAAGAAGTTCATTAAACTTTCTTTCAATAAGGTTTCACGCGTCTGTTCAACTTCCGCAACATTGTTCTATAAAATAAAGAATATTAAATATTAAGTATAAAATGATTTAATGAAATCAAATGGGATATTGGACTGTGGAAATTATTACGAAGCTAATACGACCATTTTCTCTGCTTGTGGATTAGATTTCTCCACATTACAAGATAGGCAGATATTTTACTGTTGGTTCAAAACAGCCAGAAATTTAGAAGATGTAAAAGTCGAAAAGTAACTGTAACTGTAATGAGCATAACTCAGCTTAGTATAGTTTTCACCAGAAATTAATAGTAGTTGAGGAAACTGACAGAATTTAAATACACCGTTCAAGAGATATTGTGGCAGCGCATGGCATTGAAGCGAGTACTGAGGAAGTACGTCACATTATGATACTTTACTTGAATTCATAAAATGGTGTGCGAGGTCACGAAAATATGTTAGTCTACAAACAAGACAACCAGTGGTGTCCATTGGGGATACTCAGTATCGCCTTCCTTATTTCATTTTATTATAGATGTAATGTTGAATATAAATCGGTTTAATTTTGACCATTCTGGAACTGACTTATTACCACGAAAAGATCTCGTTGATTTAGAATACGCGAACACTATAGTCATTTTAGGTAAAGACACTTACCACCGTAAGCATAATTCTGAATATGTATCATATGCAATTCTTGCCTATCAAATGCAAGATAATGCTATAGACAGGTTTGCACCAACTCGTAATTTGCGGATAGGCAACGAAATAATTGGATTTATTGACGCTTCACTTATTCAGGAAGTTGCATGAGACCCTAGTGGCTCGTAGCTAGGCACCGAATTAACTGAATTCTGCCTAACTAACTGCACCAGTCCCCAGTGGAATGGGAGCTCAGGAGATTTTAGTACAGGTCTGGCAACAGCCGATTCACATAATCCTTGGCTCCAGTAAGATATACGTCTAACCATTAAAAGATGTGTGTACTGTGCAGCAGTTGGCTTTTACCTACTTTAAAACTGATTTGAAAACAGCTCACAATGGTGCAGATACACTCACTAATCATTGTATTGTAGATTTTGAACATATTTATCCTTCTTTATATAACTTTTCTCTCATAAAATCTATAGTTATTCATTCGTGTACGATTACATTTGTCTTCTTATTTATGAGTACTTTTGTGAAATGAGATATCTTGTATTGATTCACATTTTCGTCAAGTTCGGAGTGCATCGGTGGTTCAACTGTAGAACACTTATCAACCACACCTGACTTGGTCCGGTGTACTATCCTCGGCTGACACACTCCTAAACCTTCCTAAGCTGATAGGAAGGCTGGTAAGGAGGAAGGTTAGGCGTGCGACTAGCACCTCCACCCTGTAAAAATAACACCGCTGCAATCGAAACTTCAAAGCTTTATGCTTGAAGCCCTATGTTCCACTCGGAGGGTAAAGGAATCAAACTTATTAAATCAATTAAAAAAATTGGAAAGTTCGACATTCATTTATCGGTCAATCTCTAGTCAGCATTACTGACGATCAATTAATTTTTTTAAACAAAAATAACTACAGTTCTTTCAGACTTTTATGATAAGAAGTGGGGTAGAAACACCAGCAGGAAGATTTTGCTCCTTGCTATACATTACTAAACCTCCCTTTCTAAAAGAACAACCCTTAGTGTGGTAAGTCCCCACCAATAACTGGAAATTTTATTCATCTTATAAAATGATCTATTTACAGTGTTGAACAAATTAATGCATTAATTACAACTGTCTATGTTCTCCATTAAATTATTTATTGATAAAAACTAGATAAGAACTGGAAACTGCATTGATGATTATCGTCTATTTATAAATTACAGATTATCAAGATGCAGTACAAGATCCCAGTGATACAGACCAATCAATCAACGACTAACAACTGCAAAATGTATTCATATTTCTTTTTCTTGAAGGTTGTATTAAATCTCACGTGTGTTTCTTTTCATTGTATCCTTGTTTACTGCTTTTCCGATCCTCTCAGTCGGCTTTCTCAAGTTTATTGAGTTTTGTTAAATCTGCTAAATTTTACAGTCAATTTGAAGGAATTATTCTATAGAGCTAAAGTACTGTGAGTAAATTGTTGTTTCTGAAGGCGAAATCAACACTCAAACATATATCGATCTATAGATACACAAATTTTTTGTCTCTGTACAGAATTTAGTTAACTTTCAACTGAGTAAACTACCTTCATCAGATAGATGGTCTACACTTCAAAGTCAAATATTTCAATAACATTTTTAGGACACAGAAATGTATGAAAACTATTTTTTTTTTATAAATTTACTACTAGCAGATACGGTTTTGCTGGCAATTGAATTACTTTACTGTTTTCTGCTCATACATTTGAAAACAAAATTAACAGAAAGCGACGTGAAGCAAAGAAAAGCTTGGCAATAATAACGAATTACTTAGTATGAGAACTAAGAATCTTTACGAAGACAGTTTTCTTTCATAGTGTTTTCCTTCGATTAATTGTCTAGTTGGTAATTTGGTTTTTAGTTTACTGTTCCACAGTTTACAAGGTTCAAAATAAATATTCTGCTTAACAGGTATCCAAGAAACACGGACAAGTTATGATTACTCAACTGTAAATCATGTTATTCATTTTCTAGACTAAATGCTTTTGTTGAGTAAATGTACTTTTTTTCGCGTGTTGTTGTCTAGTTCTCCGAGTTGTAGATTAAGGAAATAAACTTGAAAAGGATTAACATGTATATCACCACTTATTCTGACGCGTTAATATGGGGAATGGGAGTCGAGTGCAGGAGAAGTAGATAGGCCGTAATCATGTGAAAATACAGTTATCTTTATAACTATCATTCCACCGTGTTATACAAGTTTCCACGTACATATGTCGTTATAACAGGACAGGGCTCCAAAACCATCAGCAAGCCCAAGACTGTTAGATCCGTTTATTACTCACAGTATCTTAAACACAGAATCAGCTCAAACAGTAAACAGACGTGTTGTTGTTGAGATAGTTTCTGAACCTCAGACAAATTCAGTTAACAGGTTGAAGGGCAACTGTCCTCAACACTTTACAGCTTGCGTTGATTAGTGACACACTGCACCTGAACTATAACTGTTTAACATTTGTTGTCAATTCAGAGTTCGCCAACATGAACAGTTACAAACCAAAAATAAATTCACAATAAACTACTTTCTTTTCTAAAATATAATACAGTTCAAGTTCTTTCTCAATTTTAGTCAACGAATCAAAATCATTTTTAAATAATGAGCATAATAATTGATCAGTTCTTAGAATTATTGATCAGTGAGATAAAAGCTAACAACTGCACGAAAAAATAGCATACACAATTTAGAAATAGGAGTGATACCAGCTGATGACAATGAAACATGCACAACACACCTATATGTTTTTATAATAGAAAACTCACAAGCAGGCCAAGACACTTTGTATAGACATGGTTCTTAGTCTCTTCATTTTGATCAGCGAATCGCTAGAGAGAGAGAGAGTAAGAGAGAACAGAATACAAAGTCACGAAAAAATAGGTAAGATTAAATGTGTGTAAGTGCCTGAACATATATGGTATTAGTGTGTACACTAGCGTATGATCAATCTACAATAATGAAAAAATTTGATTTCGTTTAGCTTAATTCACACATAAATTGGTCATAGCTAAACACTGAATATATTTCAGAATTAAATAATCGACAAATGTGTACTTAAAACAGTTTACAAACATCAGTCTGCAACCTCTTAGTAATATTGCTACACTCGTGAAGCAATGACAACTGACTGATTCATGAGAGTTAAAAGGATACTGAAATCAAAATAAACAGCATGGTGACAAATTCATTACAAATACAGTGCACAGTGTATTTGCAATAATATAAACTAAGATGTTACTTAAACATCATTCCACTTGAAATCTAAATTGAATATCACGACATAAGAGACAGCAGTACAACTTGAGAAGCGTTATACTTCCAATGCTATCAATTCAATAACACTAAATTATAAAACTAACACATCGTAATTAAATGTCCAAAATATTATCAAAAACGAAGCCTTTCAGGTGTCACTGAGATAATTTCAGGCATTGACTAACTGACTGACTGACTGCTTTCGACGTACAACTTTGTACAGATATGTAACAGCTCGAGTTCCCACACTCCATTCATGTACCATACAAAGCAACAGAAGAGAGTAAAGAGAGATAATAAACACAAATGTGAAGCAAACAGAAAAGTAATAGGGAAGAACAACAGAATTTTATTAGATATGGAAGACCACAAAGAATAAGTGCATCTGCGCCATCATCGAGTACGATTTTGAGCCATATCAACAACTATCTCCAGCCACCGGTTTTTACCATCCCGAGGACCCCAACCAGTCAGTAGTCTACACCTCCCGACGTGGCTGGCTTAAACTAACTGGTGTGGATCTCATGGACTGATGCTGTGTTTCCATTTGACCACCGCTAACTCTTTTCCAACCTGATCCTATGTAAGCTAACACTGACCATCGAAGAAGGCGATATCTAGGTATGCGTAACACATGCCCTAACCACTTCAATTGATGTAGCTTCATAACCTCCTCGATTTGCTTTCCCTCCTAACTCGAATACTACTCACCCTATCGTATCACCTAACATAGGAGAAAGAACGCGGACACCTATAATAAAAGAAGGTTAGGCTTTTCATGTTTTCCATTTTCAATGTCCATGCGTTACAGCCATAAAAAAGGACGGAGAGAACCTTTTGGTAGTACACAAGTCCTTCGATCGATGGTTGGATATCACGTCTACGCCAGAGATGATTTAGGTTAGGGGATTACACACTAGTCTTTCTTATCCGTGCGCAGATTTCTTCAGCAATCAGCCCCTTAGGGTTGATGCAACTTACCAAATAAGTGAAGTGGTCAACACGCCCTACCACTTTACTCACTGTCTTTAAACTAAGAGTCACTATAGTTCAGTCCTGTAGCATCATCTTACAGCTGACAGAAACAAATAATATGCCAAACATTCGAAGACTGCTGCTTAAGGTGTTCAGAAGATTCTACATTTTATCAGATATGATGAGTGTAAAGCTCAAACACAATGTTTGACGCTTTTTATTGACTGAAACACACTTGTCTCAGACCAAAAAAATGATAGGTTCTTCTGATTCAAATACTACTGTCTTTTTTCTCTCTGATACACGCCTGATAAAACTATAGAGTCAGTAGTAAAAGCTAAATGTAGACAATCTTCCTTAGAAGCAGATGTAACTGGTCTATGAAGTGCTTCATCTGAACAAAATGATTACACCATAAAAATTTACACATATTCAGATAAACTGATGAAAATGAAAAATCCACTTTGATAGCAGGAAGGTTAAAAAAGCAAGAAGTAAAGGAATACTAAAAGAAAGGTGGTATTGGGTTAAGATTTTCACATTTTATTTGAGGAAAGTGCTGTTTACTTGACGCTGAAACAATAAAAACGGAAATAAATTACCGTAGACGTAATTATATCAATAACAATATTTCCTATTGGTTAATCAATGAAAGGAACAGCAAGAATTTCTAATTAAGAACTGACAAAGTGAAAAACACCAACAGAAGATACAGGGGACAGGATATATTCGTAGCAATCGAATAGTCGACCACTTCCTAAACAGTATATATGAATGCAAGAGACAGGAATTCTGAAGTGTTTTTCAAAGAGAGCAAACGATTACGGTCAATATAATGAAGGAACCAATTTAGAAGAATGAAGACTAATAACTCGACAAAGTATAATTACCAACTACATAACTATCACAACTCATTTCATCAAACCGTTAATCCATTAGAAACTAAAATGAAACACAAATTATATCCACCTAACTTCTAACTAACATCCTGAAAAGAAAGCAGTCTGCTTCAAACAAATTATGCGTAACCACTAGGATTTCAGTCATCCTTAAAAACAAGCTTAATTATGCTAGTATCTCAGGATGTGTATTGAAAGCAAACGATAGAGGTAAATATAAAATTACTCAAAATGGATACACCCCCAGTAAAGTAGAAATATACCTTTAAAACTTTTTCATAAATAATTAAACCACCCTGGCGGACAAATCTTAAACAAGCTTCAGGGCATTCATCAGTTAGATTCCATAGGGCAGATAAAGTAAACCTCAAGGTGGTGTCAAAAATCGGCGGTCCTTCAGTGCGCAGACGCAACTGTGGCATATAACTACGTAAACACGAACCAAGATCCGGTACATCTGATACCAAGAGGCATTTATCAGCAACATAGCTCAGAAGACATTCAATTCTCCTTGGATCTCTAGCTAAATCGGATAATCCAGACGTGGAGATCTGAAATTGCAATTTGGAAAAAGAAACAAATGATTCGACTTTATGAATAGAGAGAGTCTTACAAAAGATAGAGTTTTGTGAGACAGGTCAACAATTTAGGTATATCAAAAAGTATTAATGCAAGGAGTGAAAAATAATAATAATAATGCACAAGTACTGTACTGATGAGTTAAAGGCCGCTTAATCTGCTTTGGTTTAGCCGGTGAGACAGTTCTAGCACTACTAGTAGGAATAACAAACATCTACAAAGTTGCTACTATATTTCTACTCTCTATCGATTAATTTTTTTATTGGAATTTAATACAAACTATTCGCTCATTTTACTTCACCAAACAGACACCGTAAGCCCATAAGTCAAAACATTTTCTTCCATATGCAATTAAGTAGTTGATAACGGTGAGATATCTATCTGGTGTACCTATTACTCAATATGAACCATTCCGTCTGGAGGCAAGGTACCATTTTCATTCAGGCTGAGATAATATAAGAAAGATCAGAACATAGCGTGATATTAATCCAAAAAGCCAGTACACAATCCAGAACCATTATACAATTGGGAGTAAATAACTTAAAAAATACAAGATGTACTTCAACATCTCTTGCAATGATCCAAAGCGATCTGCCATTATTCACTACGTATTCGTCTACTCAGCGATGCAGTAGTTCCTTTTTTAAATGCTGTAAGGTAACAGTGACTTATTGTGCAAATGATCTAGCAGTGAATAACAGCAAAGTTCTTTTATGAATGCTACACACTGACTAAATCCCTACTACAACTAGGCTCGGTAAACATACAAAATTGCACAAAAAGTGATGAAATATGGAAGAAGAATAAAAAATAGTCTTTAAAATGGACAAGGTATATTTCTGACTAGAAAAGATAACTACAGTGATATATCAGATACCATCATGTTATTGAACAATTTAACAAGGTGACCAAAATGTAGGTTTACCTCAGCAGCCAGTATTGAAATTATTGCCACACCCATACGTTTCATATGAATGTCATCAAACGCAAGCAGGTTGTTGAAAACCAATTCACAACACTGGATACAATTGAAAGTCTAAATAATAAAAGTGTGTACAAAAAAGCGATAATCATCATTAACATTAAAACAAGATCCATATTAAAAAGTAGGCAGATGATATATAATATAAACAGTAAATAGCAGCAGACAATCTCACACTGGCAAATTTTGTTCTCTGCATGGCCGGTAACTAGCAACAAATAGTCCCGATGGGATACTACAAGAAATTTGAATACTAGCAAACATCACATAATTCTACTGATTTTATGACAAAATCAAAATAGTTTCCTATATTCTTATTCCACAAGAATTTGTAATTAGGGCTTTTAAAGCTTTAGTAAAATTATAAACTCGGCATTATTTTTTCTGCATCGCTTTAATGACGATGCATTTACTGACAAAAAATAAACGAGAAAATATTCTACTGATAATGTAATCAGAAGACTGTCATTATAATTCTTTTTTTTTAATGAAAACTGTATGCACACTACATCAGTGAAAGTAGCAACCAATCACTTCTTTGATTTTTGATTTGAAAAGTAAAGAAAACGAAACAAGATAGCAATTTCACAAAAGCTATTTATTTTAATTGATAATGTACACCTAAAATGCTTGCAATTACGAAAATCAACATTGTAAATATTTAGCAACGCAATAAGAGGAAAAGGTATTGGAGAAAGGTAAATGTAATTCTTAAAGTTAACGTTTACTGAACTCTGATCCTTTAACTGAAAGTTAATTTAGGTAAAAGCAATCAATGTTGTGTCCTAGTAATCAATAATACAAAGCTATCAGGTATGCAAATTTTGTGCTTAGCTGAAAGTTAGCAATGTGGCAACGACTCATTGACCTAAGCACTCAACTCACACCCAATAAGTCCTAGGTTAGAGCCCCACTCTACCTATATTAGCCTGCGCGCAACTGGATAGTATGATCAGCTCTCGTACATGCTTGGCTCATAGCCTGACTAATGAAAAATCCGTCCCAAGTAACTGACTTCAGACAACTAAAGCTTTATAGGCCGACTGCACTGATCAAAAGCGCTCAATATTTACAAATAAACCTATTATCACTTTAGCTCACTACGAGCTTAAACAGTAAAACAATCAAAGTGCAACTAATCAGCTAAAATCAATCAAAATTGTACGGATGGCTTACTCCTGTGTTATAGAGAGAATTATGTATGTATATTTGTTCGTGTTAAACAGCTCGGACAATTATTGAGAAAAATTGATTCAAATTTCACAATAAGAAATAAAGTTTATAAAAAATATCCCAACTTAAATATGAACTGTTTGTAAAGAAAAAAAGTCATGTAAAAATTGCACGATATTGTAATTGCACTCAGGTCACTACGTTTATCGTACAACTACTGTTTATCCCGTTGCTTTACAATTTAAAACCCGTTTGATTTTTAAATCTATAATTGTATTCTACATGAAGAAGCACGCGTAGCGTAACCGGCCGTAATTATAATGATATATTTGATTTTA
Organism: Trichobilharzia szidati; assembly: GCA_944472155.2. Taxonomy (NCBI): domain Eukaryota; kingdom Metazoa; phylum Platyhelminthes; class Trematoda; order Strigeidida; family Schistosomatidae; genus Trichobilharzia; species Trichobilharzia szidati. The sequence goes on along the minus strand of OX235279.1, from coordinate 93,381,272 downwards.
TGACTGTAAAAACCCGAAGAAAATCTACCGAAAAAAAATATCCTTCACTCAGGCAGAAGTCTAATTCATAAATTATTTCTATCTTTAGTCTTACCCTATACTACTTAAAATAGTAATCATCTTTCACTTTTACCTAGGTCGTTTTATCATTTTAAGAGTTCAGCATCTATACACTTGAAATATCAAATAGGAAGAACGCATAATACAAGCCTTTATAAATTAAAATTAAAATTACTAATAAGATGGTAGTGTGGAACTAATATTTATTAACCATGCAAGGAAAAGCTAATCAAGGAATCTAACGTTAGGTAACTTCATTCGCTATAGCATAGTGGTGTTTTGAGAACATTTTGATATTCATAAACACGCAATGTAGTTAAAGAGACTTCCACCTAGCTTTGGTTACTTTTCACTACTTTATGTTTTTCGACTTCATGGAGGATTTCATCATGAGCTGACATCAGTTAGAGAACCACTGGAAAACCTAGGAGTACTGGATAGCTGTTTCGTCCTCGTTTAGGACTCTTCATCAGTACGCGTCCACCAGGGTTCGAACCCAGGGCCTTCTGGTTACAAGGCGAGCTCGTAGGCCACTGGGACCCAATCCAATGGTCCTCGAATTCAAGGACCCCGGTGGGTGCGCACTGATGAAGAGTCCCAAATTAGGACGAAACGGCTGCTCAGTACTCCTAGGTTTTCCAGTGGTTCTCTAATTAATGTTAGCTCATGATGAAATCCTCCATGCAATCAAACAAAAATCCCTACAAAACCAATACTTGAAAATTTTTCGACTGGTCTCGATTGGTCTGAAATCACGATCACTATGTGTTTTTTAAAATACTTCATTTAACTGTGACAACAGATAGCTTAAGTCGATAAGGTTTGTCTCTCATTAGATACTTAAATACCACTCTTAAGTTTCCTCCTTAAACGGCTTAAAATCAAGAAATCGACCATACTTGAAAAAAAAAATACTTCAGAAGAACAGCAGACATGCAAAACAAGCACGTCTCAACGGTTTGATTCTCTTAAGAAAACCTGACAAGGAATTCTTCATCAAAAGAATGAATTTAATGCACGCCTATTAATATTTATTAGACTCCATATCTAGAGAAATAGGCGTGATAATAGTCTTCATAAAACACGTTAGATAAGTCAAAAATATTCAAAATATTTCTACTTACGGCACGATAAAGTACAGTATCACTGCACAACGTCAAAAAGCAGTTCTTCTGTAACTGTCTATTATCTGGAAACTTTTCCATAGCAGTTAAAGTCATACGGACGGCGCGATTCAACAGATCTAAGGGAAGTTGGTTGCTTTGCTCACTTCGTGTCAAGTTGTATATCACAGCCGTCCCAGCCAATATCATTTCCATTCTTCTCAAGTGTAACCTCATCACACGTAAAACAGCCTGAAATAGACAAATACAAAATATGTTTATTCACAAAAACTCATTCATCATTCAAATACATACCTCATACGTCTTATGCATCAGAAAATGCATTACACAAAATAATATAAAGCGAACAGAATAGGATAGACAGTTGAAGTATACCAGGAAGAATACAAACACAGTCGCAGGAAATGATTCACAATGTCTAAGTCTCATGGGTATGGAGGAGAATCGCACATCAAGGCGGCGTCAAAAACTCGACCTTTAAAAGATCAAACTGACATCCCAAGGGTCCAGACGTGGTTGGTGTATAACATTGGCTTTCGATATGTGACTGGAGATGTGTATGAAATGTCACTCAAAATAAATTTCTATGCACTTGGTAATCAGCAAAACTTATGGTATAAAGGCGGGTTGTCCAAACCTCAGATGGAACAGCATTCTAATCCGTAACTCACTGGTTGAGTGCATAAGCCAATCAGCCACAGCTAAGAATGGGAGCAAAAAATCTATCTCAAGAGACTTCTTGTGGTTTTTGAGTATTCCGAGTTTCTTACAGATCTACGCACCACTGTTTGGTCAAATTTACCAATCGTAGAAAATTATGCCTTACTGCACAGAACGCTGATGCTAGAGATGTGCTAAACTGCTTTTCAAAGTACTCTGCTCATAGTTCCAGGGTTCTTAAAAAATTGCTCATTGATATACAATTCAGACAATCTCACTGACAGTAGTCTTTATGATTTTGACAGTCCAAAAATTTATAACAGCATTCAAATGTTGTTGTATAAAGCTAGTCAGTTATCCCGCAACAAGCAAGACATCTCATATCAACAGTTATCAATCTTGAAAACTAAATTCACATTTTGAAAACACCATTCAATATATCTATAGGACAATCAAAATCTGACAATAAAATAAGCGATAAGTTTGCACATACATCACATCCCACATTCTTGATGTAGTTGTGTTCTCTGAGCTGGATGGTTTATTTGTGAAGCTTTCATCGCCCTACTAGGCAACATCTTCAGAGTATGTTTCAATTTGAAGTGAGCTTTTAAACACACAATAAGAGTTGCACACAAACATTATTCAAGACAGCCTGGACTCATTGTAGCACTCCTACCTTAAGGAAAATTGAAGAAAAATACCTCATGAACGTCTTCCAAAAGAATGGATATCCATGAAACTTCATCAAAACACATCTACCCTCAAGCCAACCAACCGAATCAAAGGCCCCCAAGGGAAATACAAAGAAAATCATCTTACCATATGTAAATGACGTCTCAGAAATCACTGCAAGACTGTTCAAACTTTTAGGAATTGATATCGCACATAAAACAACAAAATCTATTCACGCAAAAGACTCAACAACGAAAGAAGATAAAACCAACATCATCTACAAAATAAATTGCAACGGCTGCGAAAAACACCACACTGGCCAAATTGGACGTCCTCTTCGCCTTCGCATCTATGAACACAAACTAGCCATCAAAAAACATGATATCCACTCTCTCATATCACTGCATACAGACAACCACAGACATCAATTCGACTGGGACAACGGTCAGATATTAGGAAGAGGAAGCACCAAGAACACCAGAGAATTTTTGAAAGCCTCTTATTCCAGTGAGTCAGCAGTTAACAGACACAATGATATAGATAAAATATACCAATCCATGAGAGGCAAAATCATATGCACAAAAAGTCCAACTTTAGGTCAAGGAAACAATCAATGCCAATACAAGTAGATTAGAGGGTGTGAAGATAGACAAGAGCAGCCAATCACGTTTAATGTCATCAGGAGAGATGACTAATAAACTTGTCGGGAAACTTAAAAGCTCACTTCAAATTGAAGAATGCACTGAAGATGTTGCCTAGTAGGGCGATGAAAGCTTTGCAAGTAAGTCATCCAGCTCAGAGAAAATAACGAAATCGAAATCATGCACCTGAGCTACAAATCTTCATCATTATATCTACATCGCAAATTTGCTCATAATTTCATCAACACACTAGTTGCCTCCATCTAAATACTCAGGAAAAAATCGAGAGAAAACAGATGAAAGGGACCACTACCCCCTAATGAAACACTTCTTAAGAATCAAATCTAACAGTAATACTGATGCGTTACAGATAAACTTTCAATACTTGCTCTAACAGTACTACCGAACTCTGAGTAAGTGGAGTCTCATGTGTATTTTGTATGAAATAATTTTACCTACTTACCTGTAGAAGATCTGGTTTAACACACTCACGGTTGCTAGTAGCCTCGAAGATACTGTGAAGCGCATGTTGGAGGTAAAAGGCTCTATCTTTATTACGCGTCAAAGTATTCAATAGTAATTCATCGCCTCTGTCTCCCAGCATCTATACGGTATATGGAAAAAATAACAAGTTATGTGATGTACTTGTCTAACACAAGCTTTTAATGAAATGCTTTCTACTAGTCTTAACTAATTTCATATTAAATAAGTCCATTTTATATAACACACAGTGATATAGTACTGCGAACTGGATGGCTTTTCGAGCATAATTTATTAACCATAATCCCATCATGTCACATTGATATGATTATGAACAACAAATTGTACTCAAAACGTCATCACTTATCAGTACTGTATCACTGCGAGTTACATAAACTTGTCTAACACGGAATTACATTCTATCATAGTAACTAAATTCTATACCTAAATTAATCTTAACTAAGTATTGTTACTTAATCACTAAGCCAATGGCTGTGTAACTTCTGTTTCGCCATTAATGAAATTAAAAACAAAAAGTTGTTAGATAATACATTTCAATTATATATATATATATATATATGTACATATATATATAGCTGGTAATGTGGAACGTAGTGATTCTATAAGCAATGGGATTACGTACAGTTGTGGGAAATCATCGGTGCCAAATGAAATAGCCTCACATTCAAAATAAAATAGTAAGTACATTTTCGGGATTATCCACTTTTATCCCCAGTGAATGAAAGCCCGAAAAGCGGATAAGGCATTAAACTATAGAACTGTAAGGTCAAAAATTAGATAAAACCAACCGCTAGACATACTAGCACTATTACACAAACCATAATTTATTAATAAGCGTTACATGATGAATACTTTTGTTACATATTAGATAATTTTATTCAATATAACACACAGAAACAATATTACTAACTGGATGACGCCTCCAGCACAGTTTATTCTTCATAACCGTACCACTGGTATGATGCAATATGCTTACTAGCAACAAATAGTGCCCGAAACGTCATCAAGTTACTAACACTGTATCTTTAAACGAGTTGATCACGGACTGATATCAGTTAGAGAACCATTGAAAACCAGGGAGTACTGGACAGCTGCTGTTTCATCCTAGTTTGGGAATCATCGGCAGTACGCACCCACTGGGATTCGAACCCAGGACCTTCCCGTTACAAGGCAAGCTCGTATACCATTCAGCCACTGGGACCAGATTCAATGGCTCATGAATTCTAACTTCTACTAATTCGTGATTTTAGCGCGACCCCACCTATTGTCGTTGGTGGGACATCCATCCACACACGTGACTTCTAATTGGACCTCACTGGTCAAGACTTCAGGTTGGAGCTTCCTGGAGTTCTAGTGAGAAGTCGTGACCAGTGAGGTCCAATTAGAAGTCACGTGTGTGGATGGATTTCCCACCGACAACAATAGTTGGGGTCGCGCTAAAATCACGAATTGGTAGAAGTTAGAACTCATGAGCCATTGAATCGGGTCCCAGTGGCTGAATGGTATACGAGCTTGCCTTGTAACCGGAAGGTCCTGGATTCGAATCCCAGTGGGTGCGTACTGCCGATGATTCCCAAACTAGGATGAAACAGCAGCTGTCCAGTACTCCCTGGTTTTCAATGGTTCTCTAACTGATATCAGTCCGTGATCAACTCGTAAAACATAACTAATCCTTACAAACCAAACTTTAGAAAATACTGTATCTGTATTATAACGAACAAACGTATCTAACATAGAACTGAGTTCTACTGGAGTCCAAATTCTGCTACTGCATGCACTTGACTGTCTTATACTCCTCACGCATTAATGTGTTGAGGAAGCGCATGTAAAATTTAACCAATTTTGACTTCACCTCACTCTAATCTTGTCATTCATAGCGGGGACGCTAAGCGGTCAGTCTACACCTCCCTACGTTCCTCAAACCAACAGCCAAAGACTTCATGGACTGATAATGCACTTCGACTTTACCACCCCTAACTCTACCAATCTAAACCCATGTCAGCTAATACTGCTCGTCGAGGAAGGCGATGGCTTGATATATGGAATGCTAAGAACCAATGGGTGGAGATAATCGGTGATATAGCTTAAAATTGTTCTGAATGGCGAAAATTTATTTATTCTTTGTGATCTGACATGTCCACTAAAACCTGTTGTTTTTTTCCACGTAACTATTTCCCCCTCGCATATCTGCTTATTTCCCTCCTTGTGAATCTCTCTCTCCCCTTTTCTTCTTTGTGTGATACATGGAGTAAGCCAACTTGAACTGCTGCATTCCTGTGCAAAGTTCTGTGTTGAAACTCAGTCAGCCAGTCATGCACAATAAGTGGCTTAGCCACTTCAATCGATATAGCTTCATAACACCATCGACTAACCCTCTTTACTAAAAATTAAGCCTGGCGTCAATATTGTTCACCATGTTATACCACTTAACACGGGAAACAGAATGCAAACACCTATAATCAAAGACAGCTGGCATCTTCAAGTTCTCTACTTTCAACAGGGATGCATTACAGTTGTAATAAGAACCAAGCAGACTACTGTAAATTACACGTCCCTTGATCAGTAACCGGATATCACGCCCACGCCAGAGATGACGTTGGTTGGGAAATGCCACACAAGCCCTTTGCATCCGTGCTGAGGTTTCGTAACAGTCAGTCCGCTAGGGCTGTTGAAACTTCATAAATGACTGAGATGCTCAACACGCTGAGTCGCTCCACTCCCTACCTTTAAACTAGGAGTGTGCAAACCAGTTCTCTGGCGTTATCTTACAGTTTACAGGGGCGAGTCATATGCCGGATATACCAAGATTTCACCTCAAGATGTACAGAAGAATGCGTTATGACAGCGTCTTCAACTAGAAGGATTATATTACTTGTATACTCCACATTAACTTGACCGTACCATGGTGACAAGTTAATCCCTATGTTGCTCAAGTTGATCAGAGTCAAATCCAACTGTACATCTATGATGATATTATATAGAAATGGAGACATTGGTCATATATGACGAGCACCACTGGTTATCATCACTTCAGATGAGAACTCCCCACAAAGTCTTACACGGCTGAATGAGTCTGAGTATAATCAATAAATGATTAGTACGATATACTTTCTCGGAACGTCCTGCAAGCCTGCACAATGCTACGACACTTGTCGTCAAAGTCAAATGCTGCTTTGATTTGGGGAATTATTGCAAGTGTTGGATACCAGTAAGCGCAATTATGTTCCAGTGTAAGTGTCGTTTATTGGCTTAAGCAATCAACCTTCAGTCAATGAGTCTCGGATTTCAGTGACGTTCCACCTACTCTACCTGAGCAACTAGTTTGTATCATTAGCCCCCACACCATTATTGTGGCTTATAGCCCAGCACTGGGCAACTTTTGGTTTTAGCTTATCGAAATCCTTCACGTCTTCCTACAGCTCACTGAATATTGTACCAGGCTTCCTTAGAATGGGTCTTGTTGTCAATCTTAGATACGCAATTAGCTACTTCTCCCTTGAATAGAGATTTAATGTCCTCATTAATTTGAGGACGTAGCGGTTTTACCGCTGCTTGTTTTTGATGTTCGTTCAACCGTAGACATAAACATGCACGGACAAGAGCAGCATCGGAGTCTGAGCAAGTGTTCCAGTTTTTTTGGGGGGCTATTTTCTACTGACCCTCCCCCTCGAGAGCTTATCATTATCTTGTTTATTTGAGTTCGTCGTTAATATGATGATCGAGGTTGTCAGGTTAGGCAATGCACCTTTGTGTTTCAAGTCACTGCTGACTAAGAAATGACCAGTAGGGTGCAGCAGGTCGGGTGTGAGCACAAATACTCGCCGAAGACATTGGCTAGCGGTTGCGCTATATCGTGACTTGGCAGAAGTTAGAATTCATGAGTCATTGGATCGGGTCCCAGTGACTTAATGATCTACGAGCTAGCTCACCTTGTAACCAGAAGGTCCTGGGTTCGAACCCCGGTGGGTGCGTACTGATGAAGGGTCCCAAACTAGGACGAAACAGCCGTCAGTACTCCCAGGTTTTCCAATGGTTCTCTAACTGATGTTAGCTCATTATGAAGTCCTGTAACCAATCAACCAAATCCCTACAAACCAATACTTGAATAAGAAAAGATGCGTCTAAACAGAACCGTAGAAAATTATCACTGTAGTCTGTCCATCAGTAGGGAACTCCAAGGGTGCCACCGATATATTTTTATAGCTTGCACAACTTCCCTACTTGAAAATTGAAGTCTCCCATTAGAACAACTCTATGAAAGTTCCGCTTTTAGTGGAGAACTATACAGCTTTTGATAGGACTCATCCTCTGCTTTATCCGAACTTTAGTCGGTCGGAAAGTAAGCGGAGATTAGGAAAAAACATCTACGAGTATCACAGTTTTTCCTTCTTCCCACCACGGTCTGTCCGGCCGGACAGCACACATATGACTATCCACTGGAATCCAGTCAACTAGGGATGAATACCAGGAAACTATGGGTGTTTCTGCCCTAGCATTCAATGATGTTTCTAGACCTGCAAGTCTACCGGAACTAGCTGAATAATCTCTTGACACCCATAAGGTGGATTCTGCAGACTCCCCGTTGGCCAGGGATGGGGGTAAGTAAACAACCACACTCTCCTCTTGTATACGTCTTCAAAACAAAACAAGCATCCACGTCTCGAGATGCCGGGGTCCTGACGCTGAATGCTCCAATATGAAGTGGACAGAGTAGTTCTAAGTGACTATCGGAAGTGTTCTTGAAGCTTTATTCAATATTAATGGTCACGGAGTCAAGTGAAGGTGAGAGACCTGCCTGTTAAATAGTACTAACAACGTGGAGGAAGTAAAAGATTAATGCAAACAAAGGTGTGTGATTATCACGAAAGCTTTGAGTGGCTTCCTCGCCGCCCACGCTGTGGAAGGTGATTTGTTCTTGGACCACCTGAAACAGAAGGAGCATCGATGTTGTGTAACCACGGAACCCAGGAGAAATCTGCTTGAGATCTGTCACACACGGCCTGCTGGAAGTGGCTTTAAAAGTTGTGTCCGTGTATAGATCTCACTCCCAGTTATGGACCCCCTACAGATAAGTCGGGATGTACAATCTACGGGTTCAACCTTTTCTAACGCAGCTCTCCAAAACAAAAAGGCAGCATAGTTGACTTACTAGTCGTCCGAGGGGAAAACCTTACTTCTGGTACATCCTATTTAACAGCAGTACAACTTCTCGCTCAGATCCTCCAGCATAGTGAACGGACTCCTTTCAATATAATGACTACCCAGACGACCGTTCTGTCACGGTAAGACCTGCAAGAAGACTAGTTCAACGAGTGTAGCTCGTTGAGACGTGCAAGTCTGACCAATACATTAAGGTGGCAGTTATCGGTTTGGAAAGTGAATGAAATTAGCCAGAAATAAAATAATTAAGACTAAGATAAAGGACGGTTTAGAATGCATAGTTTCCTCTTTAGTTCATGTACAGCTAGTGTTTCAATCATATGTAGGTGACAAAAACGTAATATGCTAATTCACGATTACATACAAAGCAACTAAGAACTGAGAAAAATTTCTACGCCTATAACAGTAATAGAGATGACCAGATGCAAAATCATGTCCACATATTAAAGGCTGCTTAATCAGCTGTATACAGAGTACTGAGTAACGGTACTGCAATCTTTAAAATTATTCAGTACTAATATCAACATTCAACTTACTGTAATATGAGGATACTGATGAGATAGTCTGTAAATTCCCTCCAACTCATGTTCATGACTAGAAAGCCAGGAAGCAAACCCAGCAAATGTAAGTCTCGGATGGTTCTCAAGCAAAGTCCTATGAAGTAAAGCTGAATGTATGAAAATGTTTGCTCACCTTGCATCACTGAGTTTTAACCCAAACTGATTTCCTGACAAGTCTATGTGTTCCAGGAACGGCAGAGCTTCAGAGGAACAAAGTTTATCAACAGCATTAAATCTCCCGGTATTAGTACGTGGTTTGTCAGACACATCAAGTATACGAAGTTGGTGAAGTTCCACTACATTACACAGTAACTTCTCGATATCCTCTGTCCTTTCTAGCTGCAGACGATGCATTATGAGCCCATTCAGCCGCTCACGAATATTTAGAAGAGGAGTAATATCTGTCACACGTGTTCTAGAAATGTTTAGGTAACGAAGACTTAATAAATCATCGGCAATTATTTGCAGGCATTGTGAACTCAGTTCTGTCCTACTTGCATTAAGGACACTTAAATTCTTGAATCTTCCCAGTGCGACCAAGATTGGCAAGTGAGTTTCACATAAGATGGAGGTCCCCGATATATTTAGACACATCAAATTTTGAACAGTCCATTCACCGAGACAACTGATGATAGTATTCAAATTTACTTTCGTTAAATTCATCGCAGAGAGGCTGTAAAGATGAAAATCTTTAAGAACTTTCAATGAAGAAGGACCAACATTTGCTTCTTTGATTACTGGCGACATTAAATCAACACAATCCGCTGTAAAAAGGCCCATTCTATCATCATCTAAGGCGTTGCGCTTGCAAAGTTGTAGTAAAATCTTTTGAGATGGTCGGGCAACAAGACGAAAACCAGGATAAGGGAACTTCCATTTCCGTTTAACTTCACAATTTTCATTACTCAAATAGGTCAAAACATTCAGATTCTTACACACACATCTGACACACAAGTCCTCAAGAGATGACAGCGCATCCTCTGAAAACAAAAAACTTGGTATACTAACGGTTTTCAGTATTATACAGTTGCATAACAGGTATGTAGAGGGGAACTTACTTTTAATGTAGCTATCTGACGACAACGCCATACAATCTGTAGCGCACTGTCTAAACTGCGCTCTTGTAATATACAATATCCAATATCGTTTTAAAGAGCTAGCGTCAGCCAAACTGATATCTTTGTGTTCCCCTCTTGACTGTGAGGTTGAAGTTCCGCATATTTAGTAAACTTCTGAATAGTTTGTCCTGCGTACTCCACTGCCGTAGCTTTAACAGACTGCTAGATGAGTGGTGCAGAGATTGTTTATTTGTGACCCATAGCATATTGTGCGTTCAGACCAAGTCGCTGCTGTGAATGGAGTTGATCCTTTCACCCATAGGTCATCCGGTGTTGTCAAAATAAAAACAGATGTATTTATTGTAGTTTATGTATACCTGAAAACGAAAACGTACAAAAAAGTGGATATTGAAATTTAGTAGTTAAAAAAGGTTAAAATTTACAAATATAAGTCACTGAATGAGTAAAGTAGTTGGAAGAGTGAGGCGGTGGAAAAGTGTCTGTTCTAAACTGCTAGACTGGATGATAATCATTAATTTAGTTGGGAACAGTGAAACTTGAGTGAATAATTCACTCTGACAGCATTTGTGTTGTATGATTATAAATAAATAAATAAATTTATTCTCATAGTACAGTACATGAGGGACGCCAGTTTACAGGCATCATCAAATTGTTACAGAAATAGAACCATATAATTCAATCACAATTTACAGGCAGTAGCAAGATATGCTTTACATGTTCGCTGGAGATTATACATACACTTGATAAATGTTAATCCCAGTAGTATAAAACAGCCTTTTCACTTATATACAATCATTTCTGTGCAAAGTTGGAAAAATCTGCTAGATTGTCAGTGAGTGCAACACAACAGGAAATACAGGAGTATTGTCTTCGCATTAACAAAAAAACCAGGTCTTTGGTGGATGGATTATAAGTGCCTGGGAAAAAAATAAAGCTTGAAGTAAATATTCATACATAACTTTGTTGTGTGCAGAGTCCTCGAATTATAGTTCATTGATGTGTTATTTTGAAATCAGTGATGTGTTTATCTCATTTGATCTTCAATGTCATTGTTGGGAGTAAGTACATAAGCTTCGGACGCATTAATTAATGGATTTCTACTGCTTGTGGGTATTTTCTTAGCGTGAGGAAGGTTTATGAATTTCAGCTGTTCCGACAGGAGTTGAGAATATTAACTGCTCAGCAACATTATGGATATAAGTTCATCACATTATCTAAGGAAAGGTGGGTTGCAGTTGGTGAGGGATATATGGTGCCCAACGAGCGTTCATCTGTCCATGTGATGTTGTGGTGAGTTATACCTTTTTCATGTTGTCGGTTTATGTCCATTTTATTCCACTTATTGTGTTGGGTAGTAGTTTTACAAACGAGATTTCTTGTCTGTTTGAGGATACGTATCTTAACCGTTAATGTTTTATCTAGAATTATAAATATAGGCAAAAACAACAGGTGTAGTATTTAAGCTTATACATTAAATGGACCTATAATTTCGGAGGCTCTCAGATAGGAACTAGAACTACTTTCGTTTGCAAACTCTTGTAGTTTGTCATTAAGCACCTTTTTGAAGGAGGCCAATGTACTTGCTTGACGCATTTCCATTGGTAGTTTATTCCATATCTGTGCATACCTAATCAAGTAAAACTTTTGCCTGGTGGCTGTTTTACATTGTTCGATAGCTACTGTACCCTTAGTGTGTTTTAGTTTGTAGCCATTGTCATCTGAAAGTCGAGTGCCATTAGTAGAGGTAAAAACTAAGTGGTTTAGAAGCTTATAGTAAAGTGTCAAGTTTAGTCTCAGGCGTCTTAGCCATAGTGTTTCTAGTCCTAGGGTATCACATCTAGTGGAGTAGTTCGTACCATTTTCAGTTCCGAGTAATTTTAACGTGAAGTACCTCTGCACTCCCTCGACTTTCAATTTGTCCTCTATGCGTATGCTACTATACATGAATGAACAGTAATCAAATAAAGGACGCACACAAACCTTGTACAACAGAATTCTAGACTCATTTCTGTAGAAGTTCCTGAGTAGAAAGCCGATAAGTCTGCGTGACTTTGACACTTGTTTGGAGATATGTTCAGAAAATGATAAGTTATGTGAATATTTCAGCCCTAGGTCCAGTACAGATTCCAGTCGTTGAAGTGCATGGCCTTGAATTGTCAGGTCAAGTTCTAAATTGTTGCAACCTATGCAGAGCCAGCCACATTTTTCGACATTAAACTGGAGTTGCCAGGTGTCACACCATCTATCCATTTTTTCTAATTCTTGCTGTATGGCGTTTACTGTTATTCCAAGATCTGTGTTCTTGCATTTATACGTCACTTTTAAGTCATCTGCATATAGTATTGGTTTACCTACACTAAAGCATTCACAGATACTGTTTATATATATTATGAATAAGAGTGGGCCTAATACACTTCCCTGGATTACACCACTACTTACTGGTTTAGGCCTTGAGATTATCGAGCCAACTTTCGTTGTCTGACTTCGGCCACAGAGAAATGATTTTATCCAGCTCAGGAGAGGATCACATATCCCTAGTGAGCATAACCTGCTGACTAGCAGATTATGGGGAACTCTGTCGAAGGCTTTTGTTATATCGAAATATAGTACAATTACTAGTTCTCTGTTGTCCCTACTTCGTGTAACTTCATTGAAAAAGTCTATGTGACAGGTCACACATGATCTTTTTTTAAGAAATCCGTGTTGTGATGGATTGATAAGTTCATGTTCTAGTAAGTTGTCTGACACTTGGTCTTTAACCACTTTCTCCATTATTCTGGATATTACCGGTGTTATATTGATAGGTCGATAGTTGCATACACTGGTTTTGGCCCCTGCTTTGTGCTTAGGTAATATGTATGTGGTTTTCCACACTTCAGGATAAGTTCCAGTTTCCAACGAGAGAGTAAATATTCTAAGTAACAAGACTACCATTTCCGTGCTACCATTTTTGTACATGACAGATGGTATGTCATCTGTTCCAGTACTACCATTAGACTTCAAAGTCTTAATCGCTGAGTCTATATTTTGTATATTAAAGTCTATTTCGCCTAATTTGTGGTTACTTTTGCAGGTCATTTGGAAATTTTGGGTCGGGTGCACTCTGGCGTCATTGCAAAACCACTCATTGAGGAGTTCACTTATAACCTGGGGATCATTGTATATTATACCCTTATGTTCCAAGCTGCTTACAGTATTGTCTTTGCTGCTTTTTAGACGTTTCTGCAATATCCTACAAAGTTCCTGAGTTTTGGAGTTGCCCACAAGCGCTTTATTTTCTTCAAGTTGTGACCTCATTTTGTGTTTATCTTCAAGCCGTTTAAGAGTTTCATGTATTTGGTTTAACGCATTAAATTCCTTAAATACATGGTATTTCCTTTTCAATTTCTTTAGTTTTAGTCGCGTTTTGCGGTCTATAAATGGAGTTGGTGTCTTTAGAGCAGATTTTAGGGGCGCGATTATGTCTCTTGCTGAGCCAATTGTTTTGTAGAAAATATCAAGTGATACTTCTAAGTTATTGTTGATGAAGTATTCTTCCCAGTCAGAACTTCTCAGCAGATCTGATAGGAATTCCCAATCGGCATTCTTATAGTCCCTATACTGATAGTGCACCGGGGAATTTTTAGGTGTGTGTTTAGTTGTTAGTCGGAGGGGTAGCGTGCAGCACAATATGTTGTGATCACTGTTATCAAGTTTATTTCCTACCTCTATCGAGATGGGCTCTATTTCATGACAAAGGATTAAGTCAAGAGTGTTTTCATTTCTTGTAGGGAGGCGTACGCACTGCTTCCATCCGCCTACGTCTATAGCTTGTAGTAACTCGTCACGGATTCTAGGTCCTGTACAGGTATCCCAGTTTACTCCAGGTAAGTTGAAATCGCCACAGACTACTTTGTAGGCAAAGTCCAGCGTAGCTGCATGCTCTAGTATTTCTCCAATAGTTATATCAGTCATTTGAGGGCTATTAGGGGGTCTGTATATACATCCCATGAGAATTTTATTTTCGTTTGTGTGGATGCTTATCCACTTAGATTCAGGGAGTTTGTCAGTAGTTGGGTTATTGAAAGTATTGGAGTTAGTGGATTTAGAGGCATATATTAAGCAGCCGCCTCCTCTTTTGTCAACTCTATCGTTCCTATAGATGTCGTAGTTGTCTATTACTAGCTTTGAGTCAGGTATATCAGTAGTAAGCCAGGTTTCAGTCACCATTATTAGTGTTGGCCGTTCTATGTATGCCAGGCAGACTCCAATTATAGCTTAGCACAGAAGAGGTAGTAGCCGCATCTGTCAGTAAAGAAATCCGGGAGCAGAAAACAGAAATGCGAAGAAAGTGGGGCGCACTCGATTCTTCATTATTATCAATCTATAGATTAAGCTGAAAAAATTGCCACTATGTGCAGAATTAGGTCTTTTCGTTCTGCAGTAATGCTAGTCAGTGCTTGATATGTCCTGTGAGACCATTTCAGATCAGATTCAGAATTTACTCACTACAGAATGTTAGAGTTATTTCACAATTAGTGAGATTTAATTCAGCGTTGTAGTTAGCTTAAGATACTGTCTGTTACACGGTTTCCACTGATACTGTATGCCTAATGCTGCGATATTTTTGATCACTAATGGTGGAGATGAATTTCTCTTGAAATTTACATTTACATGAAGCAGTACTGATGCAGTATCACGATTAGATGACTACGTTGAATTTTATGGTAATGTTATCCTCATCAACACAACAGGTCTGTGTATCTAGCAATATTTTCAGTGTTTCTCTATGTTGTTAACATCGTGCATAGCTGCTTAGAGTTGAGGCATGTTCAGCTATGGTTTGGCTATGGTTTCCTGAATTAATTCCTAAGTTACACATTTGCAATATTTCTTTTGATGTGGATGTATTTAGCGTGAAGTTGATCTACAAGCAATCTTGATGAGAGAATGACGCCTCAACAGTATGGGTGTTTCAGATATTGACTACAAATTCGCGTATCATCCTCTAATTCTGGAAAGCATATGAGGTCTATTGATGCATACGGTGCCAATTTAAAAACACCTGTGGACTACAAATACTTTTATTTACATGGGAATTTCACTTAGTATTAACAGAATCATTGTATTCATATTCCTAAAGATGTAGGACACACCGGTTTTACAGTCATCGATAGGTATTATTTAAATTACTAATATTGCTAATATGCAGAATTATATTTTATAACTTCATGTTGTGCTAATCCTTACATGTGCTTTATTTTTTCAAGTATACGGAAATGTCAGTCGGTTAAAGTAATGCTAATACCCTTCATCAGAATTTTATTTTGTAAATTAATGAAATGTTTAATATAATCTTAATGTCTACTTCTTCTGGACTTCTTCAACGCGTCGCTATACTATGTGCTTTTGTAATATGTAAAATCGGATTAATGCATGTTAATCTTAGCCGGATGGAGATTTACTATAGTACTATGAAACTGTCACTTTAGTCATTTAGAGGATTTCGCGTCTGTTTCTATACAATAGTACATTGTAAAACTAAGTAAGATTTAGAAAGTTGAATAACAGTTCCGTACTGTTCGATACGCCTTATCTAGCCAGTTGCACGTCTGTATACTGCTAAACACCAGGTCTGTAGTACAAGTAAATTTAGTAACTTACGGTTGATAGCTACTTGATTAGTCTGTTAATATGCAGTGACATCATCAAGTAGACTGTTTACTTGACAATGAGCTAAGAAACAATTTTTATTTACTTCCAACATGCCATTGAATCATGTGATGTCATCTAATATCATTTTTATGGTCAACAACTGCATCATTTGCATATCTACTTTATGGATATTAAATAACTTACGCCTTTATGCATCTAATCACAGCCAGTATTATATCAGTATTCCCTATCCATTTGATATGTGTACACTGAAGAAGTCTTTCATACATTCTGCAATAAATACCAAGTTTTCTAGTGTCACAAGTGTTAATGAAATCTGCTTCTCTGGTTTCAGTACAATTAATGTTCTAAAGTGTCTCTAGTTGCTAAAACCTTCTTGTAGCGTAGGTCCAGATAGTTTGCCTAGCCCTATTCTTAAAAAGTGTGCAGATATCCTGTGTTATCCTCTCATGGACATATTTAATGAATCTTCTTCTGGAAATGTCGTGCCACCTGTTTGGAGGGACACTAAGATTGCACTTATACGTAAGTCATCTACTGAAATATGTATTAATTGCTGACCTATTGATATTATCTCTCCTTTTCTGAAACCTATGGAAAAGTTACTCTTACTTAATCTTGAACCTTCGCTTATAGCCTTTAACGATCCCAAACAATTCGCATAATAGCATAGTTGAAGTACTTTAGATGCAGCTTCAGTATTACATCATAACACTGTCTTCAGTTTAGACAAAGGGGCTCAATTTGTTCGCTTCACCTTCCTGGATTACACATCTGTTTACGATCTAGTACCTAAGAAAATTTTGTTAAATGAGCTTGCTGAAACTCAAACTGAATTTTGGATTGTTAAACGGTTTCATTCTTATATGTCAGGAAGAAAGCACTGCATTGTATGTTAGCGGAAGTCATCCACTTGTATTCATTCAGAACCCCCTTGTAATTTCACATTTCTACCTTGTTCCTATGTGTATCCCGGAGACAACTCAATCATCACACCATTCATATTATTACGTGACTCCTTTTTTAACAGTTATCTGTGACAACCCATCACCTTCGTAACTAAACTAGTTTTATTAACACCCAGTTTTCTTGACCGTATTTGTATTACTTAACTCTACCCAATAGTTAAAATAACCATAATCAATCGTACTTTGTTTGACAAACTAAATGTACATATGCATACAAAATGAACTCTATCAAGTATGCGGACGATCTAACTATTCCAATATCTGTTAACTTGCAGCTACACTGTACTAAGATGGACACTTCTCTATCAGAAGTTAGAAAATGGTCTTCGTATAGTGGTCTTAAACTTAATCCTTCCAAATGTCGGAATTAATTTCAGTTTCCGATGTAAAAGAAGGTTAAATGAAGCTGTCAATTCCTGTGGCCGTTGCAAAATTGATGATAGTGATATGGAAATCAAGTCTGATATTAGGTATCTCGGACTGATTTATCACATAGCGTATCGGCCTTAAATCTATACCACATTCAGGCATAATATTTATGAACTAGGTATGCGAATCAGAGTAAATGCTTGTACGGTACATTCATTAATTATAGGAATAACTAGTTTGTAAGAACTACTATTCAACGAGTTATACGTTTAATATATAAAGGCACAGTCAACGTACGCTGACTACTTCTATGACGCGTTACCTACGTATGTACCTTAAAATAGTTTCTGCTGAAGGTAATCTCCTGTAGCTACTATCTTAGTGAGCGCCTTCACGTAATCTTCGAATTACAAAGTAAAAATGGATATCCTGAGAACTTTCTCGGTAAAAAGATCGTCTCCTAGTCGAAAAGGTGAACGTATTCTAATCTTCACTTCAAATGACTCACTGTATGCCCTCACTTAAAAAGTAAAAATAAATTCACCAAAGATAGTGCTTACGATTTCTAGATACTGTAAGGCACCATGCGTCGGTGGTATAGCGGTTAGGACGCTCGCCGACCATACACACGGTCCGGGGTTCGATCCCCGACCGACGCACTCCTTTTTTAAAGGTGGGAGGGTGGAGTTAGCTGATCAGTAGATATGGTGGTGGACACTAAGGTGAATCGCCCCATTCTGCAGGAACAGCATTAAAAAATTTGAAGGCTCGAGATATTTCTGGTTTTTATGAGGGCTTAAATCTTTATCTTGAAAAAGATAACAATGAACGCCTTGACAGATCATGCTTCTACCTTTAAATATATACCATTCACCCAGCCTATTGTTGAGATGCGACCATGTGGGATCTGCTCAGATTTATGGGGCATCTTATAAATTAACTTGCTGTCTATCGTCAGATCTTTTCATACCACTCCACAATGTCTTATCTCATTTATTTTCTGACAACGTCTTTACTTGATCCTCATTTTACTCCATTAAACTTAACATCTTATAGCTCTTCATTACTTATTATACTCCTACTCTCTGAAGGGTACGGTTGTGCACTAAATGCACAAAAAGGTATAAAATAAAAACAACTGGCATGAGGATAATTGTATTAAAACCAAAAGTGGATATCATGATAGTTTGTGATATATCTGTAGCATTATACATTGCAAATGAATGTTGTTACCCTAGGGTGTTTCCTTTATTAATGCATTTATTAATGATACTTGCACTTACCTATCTCATTACAATTTAATGATTCACCTCAGCACTTTAATTTTTCTAAAACAGATTCCAATCCTTTGTAAAAGGTGTACTTACCTCAATATCGGTTGGTTATCGTATGCCTACAACCACGGGATGAAAACGGAACGAAGTCGATTTTCCCGCTCAACCTGGAGGACAACTGTACAATTCAATAACTATACGGCCTAATTCAGAAAATGAGTGTATTATATGTATCGAATATTTAACAGTTGAAATACGATTAACTTGTAGACAATCTACGATTTGATATTATATCATACTTGATCGTGCCTGTAAAAATGGCATGCATTTTCATGTAAATTTGTAAATTTATATGAAATACATTATTATTATTATTATATCCATGGGGTTATAACAGATAGATGCGCGATATTAGTCCGAAGCACAGCAACTACGGTTCTCAGCCACATGCTATCTATTCGTACAGTAGTGTTAACGAATGTCTCGCCGAGAAAAAGAAGACCACTGGTTCAAGGAAAAATTATTTAAAGTTTCCTCAAAATTATGGATATCCCGTAATTATACCCATCGAGAAATTGCAAACATCCGAAAAGTAAGAATTTGATTATTCGAGCTAAAACAAGCAATTTGTATTTAGGCAATGTTTTCTCCTCGAATAATAATCAGCTTGTCAGCTTGCCGTAACTTCGAAAAAACCACCGCTTGTAAACCACAATCGTTGTTCTTGCAAATTAAAGTCTTACCTTTATTTAAGATAATTCGTACACTCACCAGATCATCGTACGTTATCCGCTTTTTAAATCGGTTTGCAACACATTGAATGGCTGATAACATTGCCTTCACTACAGCCAGTTCTAGTTCATGTATTTGGATCTAGTACATAAGGCATTAACAACCTTAGTTAAAACTTACCCTTTAGAGGTTTCTGATTGCCCTTCGACTTCCTTTTGTCTACAAAAGTACAAACAAACATCACGTATTCATACTCCATGTGTGTCTCATCCTTGTTTAATTTGGGTTCTCCCACAATATATCTGATTTTTAACTGACAATAGACACACTGATGGTATACTTACCTTATCGAAAAGCTTCAGAGCTTTCCACCTTCACCTCAGGTTTTAAATTCTCCGGGTTTAATATGTTCTTCGAAAATCTTGCTAATACAAACTCTGTTCGTACTCTCCTCGCCAGATTTACTCATAGATTGATGCATGCTGTAAACACGAACACGAAAGACATTGTTTTTTCCAGATTTCTACAACCAGCTGAGCCAGCAACAATAAAGGCGACCAGTAAATGGACTGGAAACAACAGTGCTGCCACCAAAACGTGTTCAAATGCATAATTTCCACAACTTATGCACAGCACTATTTGGAAAACACAAAAGATTGAGCGAAGAAATATTTACTTTTCAATTAGATCCTCTTCTCTGGCTCTACTCTAATATATATAGCATTTTTACAATACAACAATTTACCAAACAAGTGGTGATATGTTTGTTTGCTATATATATTAGAGTAGAGCCAGAGAAGAGGATCTAATTGAAAAGTAAATATTTCTTCGCTCAATCTTTTGTGTTTTCCAAATGTCTAAATGGGGATATTTTCCATACAGCACTATTTCACAAACAGCTGAAAAACAAATAAAACACTGCAACCACGCTTGAATGCAATGTATGAAACAATTACAAAGAAATCAATGAAATGACCTGGTGGTAAAAACTCCCGAAACAAACGAAATGACTAATTTTAACGGCAACGGAAACAAAAACGGGATGAAACGCAACATTTGCGAGCAATGTGCATAAACATGTGTTATGAATAATTGCAGGATAAACGTTGAAGTCAATGTGTAAACTAACGGTTAGGAAACTGCAATCTAACATGGCTGACTAACATAGACGAAAATGACCTTCAGGTGCCCTACTCCACCATGACCTTGAGCATGAGGGATAAGCTGACTACAAATTTCTGTATTGGCTAATACGTCTCTGTCTAGGCAACTGGCAGTAGGTCTCACCATCTGGGCTTGTTTGTCGGGTGGTTGGTATGGTGCATGCTGCCGTTTCAGGGGTGATGTTGGAAGCAGTCGTCCGATTCCGACTGAACCGACATGGCGACGAAATGGCTTATCCCTTATTTCAAGTGTCGCGACTTGAGTTATCCATGCGCTTTAACAAATAGGCAAAGTGTGGTGGTATAATTTCATGAAACTTCAGAATTGTGCTTTTAACTCTTAGATTCACTGTGTTGGGTAATTATCAGTATCAAGTGGCATATTGTGATGCAAGTGCAGTAAGTGTAACACATTTCACGTCCATTATACCACCGATATAATATACGTTGGAAAAGACGTTTGATGGAAAATGTCATTCAAAAAGCATATTAAAAACAAATTGCAATTAAACCAACGGATTATGACGCTACAATTAGAAGGAGTATGCGGAAATGCCACTTGAATCAGCCCGTTATTCAATCATTTAAGACACATGAATGACACTGGTTTTCTTCCTTAGTTTTGCAGAACCATTATGTAGCTGCGGCATGAGGACGCACCTTAACCTCAATTAGTTATTTTCTCAAGGTTTGAGGTTGGCATTTTCAGCGCTGAACATATCCGGTAGCCTTGTCCATGGTCTCGTATCACTGTTGCAGCACTGCAGCTAATTCCTTCTTGGAGCTTTAATCGCAGTTAGTAGTCATGATGAACTGATGTGAGGTGAGCGAGATAAGGCAGTCTACAGATAGAAACTGCTTCAGAACTAGAAAGGAACAACTAAGAGGCTAGCCATCTTTGTTTTGCACATCAAGCGTGCAAGAGGTGCCCGGCACAGGATCTAGAACACAGTACATGACCATGGAGGTAGAAGACACTAGTCCCAGCAGATGCCTACGGCCTTTGGAGTCTTATCCATACAACTGGTGTTCCTCCAGCAGCTAAAGGTAGAATGAGAAATAATGCGTTCTAAGAGTCTTTGATGGGGCCTATTGCCGCCCTCAAAGAGGGGGAGTCAGCCTTGAGGAGCATGACCACCGTTATACGGTCTGAAGAGCTTTATAGGCTGGATTTCGAGACCTATTCTGTCACATAAACAAGCAAGCAGTGCTTTTTATTTGGGTAGAATACTGAACGCCTCTATGTTAAACAGGATGACAAGGTCCGACCGAGTAACGTTAGACTTAAGTTCAACACTTGGTCGTTTGTTTTTCCTTCCAAAGTCAGTAACCTTATCTTGTTTCCAGGTATTACTGTCCTGTGTCGCACGGCCGAAACCAAGTTTGTCTGTAGATGAAACTTGTCTTTTCGCAGTATCATAGTCCCCTGCTACTCACTCCACCGCGCTTGTGCGGTTTCCACGAGCAGAATGTTCAGACAATCTGGCTCAGAGTGTCTTCAGTTTCTGGGGAAAGTACCTCTACTCAGGTGGGTTAGGGTATCTTGTCGAAAGTGTTCGGCTATCTTTGGCAGCATGCTGGTTTTTTCCGATGAAACACCTTATGAGCCTGTATCAAAGCGACAAAGTTAGCACATGTACCAGAACCATGGGGATCGGTTGTTTCACACAAACTCAAGATATGGTTTCACCACTAGTTCGGCACATTGGTAGTGGATCCATCGTGCGCAAAATTTCATTCGAAGAACTATTCGCCTCTGGAGACGGAGGAACTGTAGATCTGGTAGTCTCCCTCTATCCCAGAAAACGTCTTCGAGATCTCAAGGCAATTGGAATGTTTCGCTTTAATCTTGTTAGGCATAACAAGTTGGCGACAGGCAGGAGTACCAGGTCCACCTGGCACGACCCATGTAGTTTCGTTGCTGGAATGTGGTGACGAAGGCATATCAACGGAGCACAGGATATGTATTCCGCTCCTTGGAACAAGCATACAAGATGGCTTTCATTCCGCTTGCATATTACCTCTCCTAGCTTAACCCCTAGTCACGACAGAATATGGCGTTAAAATGCATTGCGTAAGGTGACTGACTAGTATCTGAGTAGCTTTCACAGATTGCGGCGATATTCCACGTCTCCTGGCGTATTTATTTCTTACTCGAAAGAAGACGCATAGACTGACTGGCTCTTCCGAAGGCTTACGCCAGCCCCTGACAATTTGTCGCTTCAACTACAGATAAGAGTAAGTGCATCTTATGTATTTTTCTGTGCTTTCAGTTTTTTGTAATTATTGGATCACCTTTCTAGGTAAGTTTGTAGGGATTTTAGGCATGTGCTGTCTTGACTATATTGCCTGAACCATTGGTCGTTTTAGCGGTGATAAACTTGAATAATGACAAGCTAATTCGTTAGTGATACACATTTTGGCCGGATACATCGAAAGTCCTGTACTGTTTGTGGATGTCGCTAGCCAAAATAATTATATCCAACTCTGAACCTATTCGGGCAAACGAAAGTCAAATTATGCTAGCTAATAAATGTTTCGATCGAGAAACGCCTCATCTACTAACTCAACACTAGTCATTAAGACACTGACATACAACATCATAGGTATTGTCATACTGGAAAGGCCACCAGATGTGGTGGGTACTTCGCACAAATGGCCAGGTGCACATGCCGACGGTATCATTATTGACAACCACATCACTGCCCCTGATTATCCGATAAAGTGAACCTTCATAGCCAATCCAGCAACTCCATGAATGATTTCGGGCTACGTAAAGGTTGCAGTGAGACCAATTATTATGCAGTCTAGTTAGTCTGACGGCGGTATAGCGATCTAGCCATTACATCGCGCGAGTCACAAGCCTAGCAGTCGAGGAAACCTCCTCCGCACTGGCCAGCCTGTTGCACCTGCCCAACACTGACAATCATAGCAAGAATGAATTAAAGAAACGAGTTGGGAGTCATCCTCCCCACGGTTTCAACTCACGGTCTAGCGACTGATCCACAGATGTTGCCGCTTACAAGAAGAACAGTATTCTTCGTCCATTGTCCTACAGTGCAGTGACCTCGTCGGGAGTTAACAGTACTAATCCGTCAGCTAAAAAAATTAGTTATGGGTGAAAGGCTCTTTTCTGCCTCTCGCATCATATCTCTGCTTCATTCTGAAAAGCAACATCGAAGGCTGACTCAGAAGCTATCCAGGCCACTTTGTTATCACGTAATTCTCGCTGTGTTTTACAGGCATACGAATGCAAGCCATTTTACAACTACCCAAATAACTGGCTTTAATGAATTTTCTGTCCCTCATTCTACCAACATTTAGTACTCAGCACCGCCAAGTCATGATTTTTATTAAGTTTACAAAGTGGTATCACGAGTCACTGAGTTTGGAGTTCATCCTTCCTGGTTATGTCCGTGTTTCTTTTATCACACAATAAATGCTTCTACCCAACATCGCCTGAATCAGATGCTAAAATTTAATGTCTCCCCTTGAATATTACTTAGGAATTAAATAGCTACCGGAAAAACCCATGTTCGCATGCTTTCTAGAGAGTAATACATTTTCGTCGGTGACCATTCATGTGAAGTCAGTCACATTTCACCCGACAGACCTTTCTCACACTTGAATATCAAGGAATTTTACCAGACTGACTTCTCACTACGTCCATCGAGCTCTGGGCTGAGTGTAGGTTTCATCCCATCATTAGTACTGTCACAGTTTTAATAGGAACTAACACTTTCTGTAGGCCAGTTCCTGCTGTCCTCCTGCTTACTACTTCAGATTCCCAATACACAAGCATGCTGCAAGTTCCACAAGGTCCTCTTGCGTACAGCGACTACCTAAATTGAATCGAACTAACTTTACTTGATTCTGATTTTGGAGAAATGTGGGGGATCGGAACAAGTTTGCCCATTTAATTGAATCTCATCCACTTAGCCTTCAGCGGTCAATTCGTTTATCCGTCCTGACTATATCAGAGTGCGGGTAATTGAGTTTTCGACTGCTCGTTGCGGTGTGATTGTTTTTCTTCGTCATCTCTTCCTATCACCGTTAATCCATACTTCCTGGAACAGCTGCAGGGGTTATGTTCTCTTTTTGCTATTTGGGGCCGTTTTAAGAGCAGACTGGTTACAAGTTATGTTGGAACGGGCAGAAGAACCAGTAGGTAGTGTGGTTGGAGCTTAGATCTTGCAGGGTAGATGGCTACCTGAAGCCATGGTCATTTTTGTTTAGGCGAAAGTGGCATGACTGAAACAGCCTTAGCGATTTTCTTCCAAGTTCTTACATTCGATAAATGAGCGACCTGTGACCTCCACACCTATGAAGCCTAAGCGACCGTCAAACTTCATGTATCCATTTGGACTGAGTGTCCATAATCCAAGAGTTTAATATAGACGTTCGTTTATGCACATAAATATGGAGCCTGCAAAATTAATTACGCCTGATTTCTCCGGTGACATCTTATATACAAAGCACTAAAATTCACCTGATGTCAGACTGAAAAGAAGACACGACGAAACCCCAAGAAGGCCAGTCCATTGGTAACCTATTTGGAACGGTCAATTAACTACCATCTACAAGTTGGTGCCTACTGAGCGAAAACGAGATTTCATTAAATCCCTTGTCACTAGTATCCGATGCATCTGTAAACCTAAAGCCACAGACAGATAACTAGATCTAGAAGAAATCTTTACTCCAAATGGACACCCAACAGAATTCATTGACAATAATATCAAATATCAAGATTAGGGCAGGGAAAGGACGAGCAGTGGTGGGGAATAATATGGATTCATTTTACGTGTTTTGTCCTCATCAGATGCATATCACTCATAATCCTGAATAGCATAAGTTAACGGAAAGTTTAATACACTATTGTTGTTCGACAAGTACCCTTTATATATTACCTCCAACTGCGTATACCAATTTAAGTGTATCTGTGGGAGCAATTACACTGGAAGAACAGAAAGAAGAACCTAAGCCAGATTTTTCGAACATGTTTCAAGGAGCCGCCACTTAAAGAATCCCGAAAGTTCAGGCTCTTCATTCATCAAACACCTGGCGGACACAGGACACCAAGTAGACGCGATTTAGTCATTCAAGATAATTAACACACAAAGTAGTACAAATCTTCAGTTTTCTGAGGCTATCGCAGTAAAACAGCTGAAGCCTAAGCTACACATCCCAAACAAATCTTTCGCCGGGCTTCGGTCACCCTGGAGACTCATCATTAAGTGACTACTCGTTTTCCGATTTCATTAACCTATATTGTCAACCCCCATCTTTCCGTTTGACATCAACAAGAGATAATCGCTATTGACCTTCTGAGTTCTGCTCATTGTATTACACATCATCATCATCTGTTCATTTGATCCCGTGCACACCAAATTTTGATCTTCTCTGGCCTTAATACGTAACCACTCCTCATTTTCGCCATTACCCGAAGAAGTTTGTTATTCACTTTTCGAGAAGCTTCTTTTCAACAGGATATATATGGATATTAACACTAAAACTTCAGCTGCCTTAACATAGTGATATTTTATTTCACTACAATGCTCCTGCAATATACCTGTTGATGGACAAAAGTACATCAGAATTGTACACTGACTCATTTTACTGAAGATGATAGGTGATACGCAGCGGATGAGAGTCAACCAAATAAAATGGATCCACGCTATTCTTCAACAACGCTCGTTGTTTCTCTGCCCTAATTTTGCGCTCCTATTGCCAAAAGCAATACGCCTTCGCCTCCTTAGCACTACTGAAGTTTCATCCATTCAATTAAAGAAACTGGAGCTATGAAATTTAAAAAATCACTCAGCCACCTCTACTGACATGGTGACAGCCTTGATGATTCTCAGTCTAGGGGTGAGGAAGTGTTAACGCTTGGGTGAAATACGTTGTATGCTAACGCAGGTTCCGATACTAACAACTCCTACAGTATTTGTTCTAAGTAGTCCAAACGCAAATACAAAAGCCAAGCTTATCCTTCATTAGACACTAGTAACCAGTGTGATATGTTTAGTTCTTTCTTTGGTGCAGAGTGAATTCTATCAGCCAAGTTTGCAATGTGGCCACTAAACTTATCAATGAATATTTCGAGATCAAAATCGTATTGCGAGGAGACCGTACATGAGCAAATGAGAGAGTGTGGAAAGACGGCGTGCCAAATGGTTTGGGAGCTTGGTCACCGAAATTCAGCCAATCGAGTTGACTCAAGAAGTGAAGGCCAGCATCCACTGTTGAGTGATGAATGCTACAGGTTCATGATTTTAGGGAATTTGCAACCGCTACAATACCGACTTGATTTTCGTTTGTTTGTCTTTCTTGTTTCCCTTTAGAACTCTTCAATATTCCATTCATCCCTTCGTTTCAATGTGCATCCTGATTATAACTCATTCGTTAAATCATTCATCTTCTCGTTAGACTCTAATAGACTTATTCAGTTCCTCTCATGCACTGTAATACGGCCGAAAAACGGTTTTGCCGAAAAAAGTTTCTTCGCCGAATTGAGTGTTTTGTTCTCTGCAATATCACTGTCGAAATGAGTGATGTCGAAATGTTGTCTTATATCTCGTCCTGTGTGCCTACCCTTTCAATATGAATCTGGTTGATGGTTTGTTACCCAAGAGATCGCGTGATAATGACCATATTAATTACCAGACACACTTTATGTTGCTGGATGGATGATATGGGGAGCCCCATTATGAATAAGATTTCATTTTGATAAGTCACACAGTGTTGTACAGTTATATTAACTGATGACGTTTCGAGCACAAACTATTGCTCATAATCATATCAAGTTGATATGATTATATATATCAATATGGGGAGCCGTTAAAGTTCAGCAGTGACACTTATCTCATTTCACTGACATTCGCGACGTTGTTAGAGATAGTGTTACTTTCTTTCCAATGTAAGCAGTGAGAAAGGCATCCAATCACTTCATGCTGTGCACACATGGAGTATGATCACAAGGCCGAGATCTAATGTAGCTGTTTAAGTTTGACTGGATCTACTAATGGCCGAATGGAAGCTAAACAGTGTTTGTTGCCACTCGTTCTGTGTGAAGCCAAGAGATTCGCTCTAAAAAATTTGAAGCAGTAGCAGCGGGCTAATAATGATTTATCATGAATGAATTATACGTGAGTGACTTCAGTCTGTGTGAATCACCAGTGTGTTGAAATTTAGTGAGTACATTTTCATATCTTAAAACATCCATTCAGTTTGGTAAACGTAATGTCACCAGCAACATATATTCGTCATTTTAATGGCGACAATCACATTCTGAAGTGGAAAAAATTAGTTCGGTGGTTAAAAAGTTAAAGTTGTTTATTCCATCTAAATTTGTCTTGAAAAAGAGAGCAATATTTAAAGGGTACGTCACATAATTCAGGATCAAGTAAGTTCTGCTTCATGGTAGTTGTTGTGGTATTCATGGTATAAGTGTGTCTGTAGAAATCCCTCTCATTTTTATCTTTTTGTTGCTCCACTTTTTATGGACATGTTCCTTTGATATCCCAGTCGGAGAATGTACTTCGGGTCAATGGGCAATTTTAATCAGGTGTAACGCGAGTATAATGCAACATAAAACACTCACATTTTCTCCAGAACTTCACTGCCCAGCTTTTCCATTCTGTGTATGCTTTTACCCTCATTTGTCCTCTTACCTACATTTTTCACGAAGAAATTATCCACTTTTTTCGGTAGCTCATGTAACCGATGTCATTTTCAAAAATACCCGAAATGACCCTATTTTATGCAGAATGTCACTTACATTTTTTATCCATTTCGCTTATTTTCACGAAAAATTCCCCAGGTGGTTTTATTGTGAATGTTAGGAGTGCGTTGTGTCTATGAAAGATTTTCGAAATTTCTCTTTGTCTCCTATTATTGGGTACGACAACAGCGACTTGTGTTGAAATTCAGTGTTCTAGTGTAGATATACGGCCTTAGAATTTTCACTTTACTAGTATGCCATTGGTGATACAACTAACAACCAATACTATAGTCGAGAGACAAATTCTTGTACAAAATGGGCAAAGGACGTATTGTCAGACCCTTTGCACCCCCTTTATTCACAACTATCCCCTTGTATATCAGGTAGGACGAGAAGTTAATATAAAAAGTTATATGCTCGAACTACTGAGTACAAAAATTCTACAATACCGTATATAGCCCGTATTCTATGTGATGAAGACTGTTAGACGTGAAACATATAGTTACTATGTAATTAGCAAAGTGAATCGACCCTTTCATTGTCACTCTCTGTAATTTTATGGTGTCACCCTTTCTATCGTTTAATTATAACTTTGCTATTTTTATTTTAGTTATCACCATTATTATTATAATTTTATATTTTATGTATTATGAGTACTGTTTTTGGAATAAAGCAGATTATTATCATAAGTTCATTTATAGTGAAGTACTTACTAATGGTGTAGTTATGTGCTCACTGCTGTCTCCTTAGCATGTCGTGCATGCAGAGACCATCACGTGAGTGAAAGATAAGTTAGTTAGTGAAGGTACACACCACTGAGCATATATACATTGGGACTTTCATAATCTTAAACTTGTGTCAAATTAGCAACAGGCCTCATTAATTAGATCTGTCAGACTGTTACATACACTTGAGGAACATAACTTGAGCGTTATTATATCATTACCTTACATATGAAGATCATTCTGTTGGTCGAATTAACCATCCGGGTTACCGAGGAATTCAAACTAACACTTTCCGAGTGTACGCGAGGTGTACTAGTCGGTGTAAAAGATAATTCTTGACAACTCTCGAATACTGCAGTTTCCTTTCTTAACTGGACATTTTCAAAAAACTGGTATGATCGATCTTTAATTGTTTTTCATATGCTTTGGCAGGTAATTCGGTTGTGGGGCTATGGTTGGCTGTTTCCTAGTTTCTGGTTCAAGAAAATGCAGAATTAATAACTTATTGTGCCAGATGTCAAGATACTTAAGCACATCCTCAGAATTCAAAGATTACTATGCTATTTTGAATGTCAAAAGTACAGCATCTCAAGAGGAAATCAAAGAAGCTTACCTCGATCTGTCCAAAAAGGTTTTAGTGAAGTCTATTTAGTTACATACCTATTAGTACCATCCTGATAGGTGTAATGATGAAGGATCAAAGATGCGTTTTGCTGAAATAAGTGAGGCATATTCTATTCTTGGGAAGGTTGAATCTCGCCGGGAATTCGACACAGTCCGGAAAATCAACGCTTTTGGAGTTAGTAGTGATGCTTTCCGAATGCAATATCCCAAACCACCGTCTGATCTTGATAAAGTTGGTCTCGAGGCTTATGAAAATGAAATGCGCAGGTTAAATTCATTTTTGAATTAATTATGGTTTCTCTGGTTTTGTATTATTTCCCGTTTGTTTATGTCAACTCTGTGAAGACCCTAATACGCGCACAAAATCCGAGAAGTTTTAATACTGTTTTTAGATAGCATACTTATGAATCCAAATCAGTTTCCAATCGATTTTCATACATTTTTACTAATATAAAAGAGACGCCATGTATTCAAAATACAAACCATATGACAGTGTACTTCATATTAAGGTTTTTGTGTTTGTTATAAATACTCAACTTTTAGATATTCGACAGGTAATCCAAAACTACTTGGAACATACGGTGTCCAAGATCTTCAAGTTTTTTCCTCGTTGTTTACAAGCTGCTTTAATTCGTGATCCAATAAGTCTACATGTTTAGTAAATGACATTATCGCCGATTGCGTTTTTACTTAATTCTAAAGGTGTAGCTGGATTTCCTGGATTTATTTAGAATGTTATTGCTCAGAATGACTGACATTCGTAGTGCTAAATAACGATTAAAAGGATCTGCAAGAAGGATAAAACGCGATGTGTAGTTTCTCCAACTAGGAATATCTTGTGTAGTTAGAAAAACTGTGTTAAAACTTAGGGATTGTATTAAATAATCGGACTGGTTATTAACTATTTAGTGCTTCATTATGTATCTGAATATTTAATTGCTCACAAAACTTAAGTTTCCGACTTAACAACTTCAGTGATGATGACGCACCTATCCGTACAATTCACCCTATCGAATCGACAAATGTTGTCGCTATATGGGTCCATCGAGCATGTATCTTATATTTTATTCTGATGTTATATTTGTAAAGTTGTTAGTTGAATATTATGCCACAGAAATCTATCGCATAATATTTAAAGTCATGGGTAGTAGGTTTAGTTTTTATTGTTAACTTCACCTATTTAGATGCAGGTATATTGGGTTAATGAGTAATCATTAAGAAAGAAATGCTAATTTGGAATCCCTCTAATAAATGCCTTCAATCAAATAACATCAGATGAAACTCACGGTAGTGTTAAAATATCAGTTAGCACTTTATGTAGAGTGATTACTACTAATTATTGTTTTACAGGTAATCATATCAACCACTAGTGTATGCCATCTTGCTATTTTCTGTGGGCTCCATGAGATTAACTGGTATAATTTATGGAGACCTTACCAGATATGTCCACGAAATTGCTTTAAACTGATGACTTAAGTTCCACAGGTTGACGGTATGCTTACAATTACTTATGTTCACTACATTTGCACCATTAAAAATATGATCAGGAAACTATTGAGCAAAATAATTAGTCTCCAAATGTAATATTGGATTATCGCTTTTCTAACGTATATTGTGTATTTCATTCGTGTGTAAACTCAAGGCCACCAAGCAGACAATGACTTTTTAAATGGTCTCATCATGGAATAGGATTGTTAAGTCTGTGTGAGTCTGACTTCGCTTGTATGCCCCTTGGATAATGTTGAATTTCCACCGTATATTTATGCAAGTAAACACGATTCAGAGTAGATAATTTTTGTTTCTGTGTAACTTATCTTTTCATGCACCTAAACCAAAGCCAGTCCAAGCAACAAACTGTCATGGATTAGGCTTCAAGGTGAATTATATTTATCTCCATCGGTAAAATAGATTTGACTCACACTACTTGTAGTGAATTTTCTTTCAGTTTGTACTCAGTGCTTTATCGAGTTTGAATCACTCCACATCAATTTTTTTGTAGTGGATATAACACACTGGAACAGTATTTACTGTATAACGTTTAAAACGCAATTTTTTGCCCCCAATTATAACAGTTGTAACTACCCAACTTCGAACTTTTTTTTTTATTACAGCTTGATGCCACACCGTATTTTCAGTACAAGTATGGCATTTTCAGCATGGATATCGGTAGCCCAAATTTTGCAGGCCGACCATAGATATCGGGTGTGCGTCGGCAGGGGATCGAACCCCGGACTATGTGCATGGTTGGCGAGAGTCCTAACCACTGTGCCACCGACGCATAGTCCTCTTCCTTCCTTCCCATATGTTGTAGGGGTAATAGAGTTTCCCAGATATTCGGGACAGGTGTTTAGTTGTATCCGTTACACGTATTCTCAGTTGATTTAATGCGTAAACCTTCACTGACCAATCTTTCTCTTAATCCTGTTGTATTTTAAGACTAACTATCCTATCCTATTTTATGATTGTGTAATAGTGCTACCTATTTAATTATCATAGTAATTTCATGTTGTTGGACCAGACATCTTCATCATCCATCTCTTCTCTCTGTTCACCTGAAGTCCTGTGTTCTCTGCTTCTTCTGCCGACTAGTTGAGTTTTGCTCATAGATCTTCGAATTTGTAGGATGTTAGACATAAATCGTCCTCTAAAGTCGGTCCATCGCATTCATGGTCTCCGCGAGATCCAGTCCACCACAATGAGAAATATCGGTGATGGTAGGCAGCCTGGCTTCTCTGGGCTTCCCGTTGTGAATCACTTGGCATCGGGCATCATCTTATAGCAGGTGATAAATGTCGTTTCCAAAAGTTTGAGGCACCGCACTCCATAGTGTTGAAGTTGTTTCCAAATTACTCTGCGGTCAACACTGTCGAAGGCCATTGCAAAGTTGATGAAGTCCAGGTGGAGAGTTGACTGGCATTCTACGCTGTATTCAATTATGATGCTTAGCGTTGCAATTTGATCCACTCATGGTTTCCTTTCCCTGAATCCAGCTTGTTTCCAGTGGGGTTCTGCATCCAGAGCATCCTTTAGTCTCTCGTTGAGGATCGATTTGGTGTTCTGCCTGGCGCGGACAGGAGCATGACTCCTCACCAGTTCTCACAGAGACCTGTGTCATCCTTTTTTCGTAGTTTGACAAGATAACCTATCTACTAATCAGTTCATACGTTTCCTCCCTGCCAAACTTTCTGTATTGATGCTGCGTGGATATCCACTGATGTCTCTGAGCCCTTTTTCGATACTTCCGGTGGAATTCTGCCTGGTCCTTTTGCTTTCCCGACTAGCTTTCAGTAACCTTATGGTAGTTCTGTGGCTGTTGGTAGTATTTCTGGACGAGTTACAGGTAGTGTTCCGCTCAAGAGTAAGCCCAGAGTTTCCCTTCTTTCTCCTCTTCGCTAATTAGCATCCCTTGACTATCTTTCATTCGTTTCATGTGTATTGATCCCTTCCCCGGCCCGGTTATATGATATAATGTTCTGGAGTCTGTTTTACCCATGACTTTTTCTGTTTCAGTTTCCAGTGTGTCATAGAGTCGTCTTTTCCTTCTTCCCTTGCTCCGCATTGTTTGTAGTTACGTAGCTTTGTAGTGCTATAGGTGAGTCTCCTTTAGCACAAATTACATTTGTTGATCCTAATAAGATAAAAAATCTATAGGTGATTTACTTATAACATTACAATGCTGAGTAACTACAAACAACGTGGAACAAAGAAAGAAGGAAAACTTCTACAGAAAACTACAAACAGTAGTGGACAAGTATAAAACTTGGGCACTGTGGTAGAGTATAACTCCATTATGGATAAGCTTTTATTTTGATAAATCACAGTGTTGTACAGTAATATTTACTGATAAAGTTTGGAGCACAAATTATTGTTCATAGTCATATCAAGTCATTCACACTTTTTTGCTTCCTCTGTATACATGAGTAGTGGACAATACCGCATATCGAGACATCGAAATCCACATGGGTGGTATAAATACAATCCTAACAGGGAGCAGGCAACACAGGAAGAGAACTCATCAGTGGTCGGGAGCCACTCGGCGAAATGAACCGGGATGGAGAACTCTACACAGAATTCTGCGCCTCTCATGATTTGGTGATAGAGGTAGTGTGTACAGGCACAAGGATATACACAATGTGACGTGCGTTTCACCACATGGAGACACTACAAATCAGATGGACTTCATTTCAATGTTAGGGAAGTGGAGGCGAAGCCTGTTGCACACAAAATCGAGAAGAGTAGCAGATGTTGGCTCAGACCGCTATCTTGTACAAGGGACCTTCGAGGTCAAGTTGATAGCCTTCAAAGCAACTGGAGATAGATCACAATTTACATTCAACACCCAGAAACTGACAAATGGGAATTAAGAACGAGGGCTATAAAAACCAAGTTTCGAAGTTGTGCGGTTATAGCTGCTATGATTGGGAGGAATAAATTGTGTTCAAAATGTCATCCAGTAAATAATACTGTTTCTGTGTAATATATCCAATGGGAAACCTACTACCATAGAACCAAAGGTTTATACGTTTTATAAAATTTGTCTCTTTCGATTTTCGTTGTTAAACAACGCTCTATGGATGTGGAACTGTGGTATCACTCAGTGTTAGTGATGTTACTGAACGGTTAATGTTTAAAAAGCAAATAAACGAATAAAATATATCATTAGAAAAATGTCAGTTCATTGTTATTCGTGTCTGTCAGCTAGCGATTAAACAAATAGATGAATACAAGACATATATGTCTGTGGCATTTATTCTAATGTGACTTTTCTATCAGTGGAGGTTATTTAATGAAATTTGGTAATGTGCAATGTAAGTGGTTGAAAACTAATGCTCATTCTAAAAATATTTCACTAATCAACATAGAATGATCTAAATATGAGCTCTAACCATCTTAACCTGATATTTGTGCTGCCCTATTATGCTGAGAACTAATGTTCTACAGGAATTAATAGACTATTGTTAACCAGATTGAATAGTGATGGCCAAACAAAAACATGGCATCAATCCATGAAATCCTTGACAGTTAAACTGAGTCAGGTTGGGGCCCTCGGGACTCTAAGAATCAATGGCTGGAGACAATAGGTGACATAGCTCAAAATCGTTGTCAATGGCGCAGATGTATTCAGTCTCTGTAATCTTTCATATTCCTTTCTACCATTACTCATTCTGTTTCACTCTTATACTTGTCAAAACTCTATTGATTCTCTTCACTCATTTTCTTGTCTACGTTTGTGTGCTCTTTGGAACGTGGCAACTCGAACTGCTGCACTTCGGTGCAAAGTTCTATGTTGAATCCAGACAGACAGAAAGAAAGAAAGGTTTATGAAGAACATAACGAGTCCGTTCGTATTTCGTCGTCTGTTTTAACACTACAGATGGTTGAATGCGGACAGACGTTTTCATATTTTGTAGCAGTAGTTATTACTCGACATGCATCCTCATAACACTTGACCGTTTTAATTCGGCTTTATTTTCTGAGCTTTCCAGCGGTTCGTCGATAAACTGTAAATGTTTATTAATCAAATAATAATGAGCTTCGAAAGGGCTACGATAAATCTGAGACAGACCCACGAAGTAATAAGCATTGTTCATTGTGTGAAACCCAATCGAATTATTGAGAAGTAATGAAGTATCTAAAATAATAAATCCTTTTGTGCAGGGAAAGCGAATCGGACTGGGGACAAATCGTTCTGTTTTTGATTGTAATTCTTAGGGTACTTTTTGGAACTAATTCGTGATGACAAAATGATAAGCTCTTGGAAACACTT
This sequence comes from Trichobilharzia szidati, assembly GCA_944472155.2. Lineage (NCBI taxonomy): Eukaryota > Metazoa > Platyhelminthes > Trematoda > Strigeidida > Schistosomatidae > Trichobilharzia > Trichobilharzia szidati. Next base: position 93,345,815 of record OX235279.1, on the reverse strand, counting down.
TACTACCAGCGACATTGCGTGCAACAGTCGGAGATATTTGAAATTCGGAAATACCGTGATCTGTATTTGTTCAGTTAATTTATCACTAATAACTTCATGCACTTAGAACAGTACTCTGAGTCCATGGGAAGGTTACCATAGTAACTTTTTGAAGGAAAGCAACGAGGATTTCGGCTAATTAATATTATTCAGCATATTTACTGAGTAGCTTTTGAAATATCTCTACTAGTAGACGGCATTTTAGATGTTATCAATATAAGTAATTAATGCTCTCTACTGATCATTGCAATTTCAGTTCCGGCACTTAAATTCCTGTTTCCCTTTAAAAAATTGTCATTTTGTGTTTTACTATTTACAATTCAAATGAACATCTCAGTTTTTTATTTATCTATTAGGCGTTGGGAAGATCGGCTTACACAATGGGTAAAGGCACAGGGGCGTTATGAACTAGAAAGAGGAATAAAAATGAAACCTCTTGAAGATATTGCACCACCTATTCCGTTAGCGGAGAGATTCTCTTATATGAATTCTTTTATTGCACTTTGCACTTTTTGTATCGGTACTGGTGTCATCATATACTCTGTATGCCCATAACTTTGCATTTCATTTTCTTTACTTTGTATATTAACTTAAATGGTGTTTTTATATAGTATAGTATGCATTTTGATCTAAAAATTGATTTAAAATGATCAATTTTTGAATAGAGAATTGTTGTTACTTTAGCGATTAGCGTTGATGTGGACAACTTCGTATGTTTGTGAAAGCACTGTGTTTTTGTACAGTAATCAACATACATTTTGTATGCAATTTTCAGTATACACATGTGTAATCTCAATCGAAGTTTTCTTATAATTGAGATTCTCGATTTTTGAATATCATAAATAGATTGTGAAAAGTGGTAAGCTACCTTATGCTTTCATGTAACAGTAAAATTTAGGCACTGTGGCAGAATATAATCCCATCTTAGATAAATTTATTTGTTACAACACACACTGATACATCATTAGTGACTAGAGGAAATTTCGAGTACATTTTATTGTTCATAGTCATATCAGTCTATTCATTACATGACTTCATAATTTGCTTTATACAGATTTACTCCCTGCTATTTTGATTGAAATTTTACCATGTATCCGGTATAGGCGTTGCAAAATTTCGATTGCACGTGTTTGGTTTTGAATTTGATGAGTAAAGATTCGGTGATTGACCTGTCTTTCCATCTAAGTGCGTTTAACCATGTACGCATTCCTGTTGAGACGAGAGAGGTGAAAGCACCAGGAGGGACAGCTCAGTAGACTTTGTGTAAAAGAAGAAATTCACAGATATATCAAAAAGCTAACTGATGTCAGATATGAAGTTGAGTAACAAACTGAATATCAAAAATATAGTAAATAACAAGAAGTATGACATCATCCTCCAAATATCAAAAAAGGTAACATAATTTGTTTTTAATAAATTCAAAAACATTTAAATGAAGAAATTCAACATAATAATATTGAAGAAAAATATTCTGCTAAGATGAGTGGAGTTAATAATGAAGGGACTACACTTCGATGTAGCTGTCGATCGATTAAAACATGAGGAAATCGCCCAATTGTAGAAGTAGGACTAAATGCCACAGATAACGCAATTAATTGCTGAGCAAGTTAGCGCATAGTGTGCATTGACCTTGAGACATCAGATGAAAGTGAAAAAGAACTAATCTTAATAAGAAATATTAGCTCTAAAACATCCGAGGAATGACAAGAACATGGTAATTGTCAATCAGACAAGGGTAATTCAACAGTAGTTATGGACAGATGAGATTATATCCTTAAGGTTAATAAACACATTCAAACACGTCCATATGAGGCATTAAGAAACCTGTAGTTACGGTTACGAATAAGGTCAAAAAATACGCAGTGGTTCTAGTATACTGAATGAAGTCATCCCTGGTCAGTCAAGAATGGTTCATGTTATTGTCTAAAACTATTAATCCTTATAGAATGTGTAGCACTATTAGAATTCATGAAACAGGATACATGACTTGTCTAACGTGTGAGTTTAAGAACATACCAACATATGAGTTATCTAAAGATTTAGCATCAGTATTATGTCCAATTAGAGATCGGTCAGATTCTAGGCTACGTTATTCATCCCTAATGAAGTTAAAGCTACAGGAATTTCAAATAAGAGAAAATGGTTAGTTTTTATACAAGTTTATACACTGATATCTCAATGCAATTCTGGAGGCAGTTGAAAATGAACTAGATATTGATCGTAAACTAGAAAATATGGCGAAGCTCTTGGTTGGAGAAATAATATTAGGTGTTCGGTTACGTCTAACTCCCACTGTATTTTAATCTCAAAGTATACAGAGAAACAAATGAAGTAGAGATGGGATCACTGATGTCTCCAGTGGTAGTTAGGGACGTAAATCTCTTAGAATGTTCAATCCTGCTCCTAAGTTATGATGGAAATATGTGGGCAACACATTCACACTAGTGAGAGTATCATGAAGTTCTTCAGACATAAACTCGGTAATAGACAAAATTAGGTTGACCTTCGAGTTACTAAATGAACAGGATGAGTTAGCTATACTAGAGTATAAACTAAAACAGGATGGTGGGTTATATACTAGCCTCTGTAGAAACCGTCATATTCTAGTAAATACTCAGTAAAAGTTAATTATCAATGTAATCGAACCAGCAACCCAAATATTAAATGAGAGGATTTAGGAAATGAAATCAAACAATCAGGAAAACATTCCCCACCAGATTTTATTCAAGAATGTATGAAGACCCAAGAGGAAAACAAGGGTGGTAATGGAAATAATAACGAATTTAGAGCATCGATAGTACTGCTATACGAAGAAGGAATATCAGAAGCCCAACTTAGATTCTTAATGCGGCTGTGATCAGGGTGGCATTTAAGCAACTCACTCAAAGACAGACTTTGTCGGCTTAAAAACCCAATTAAGAAAGATAATATGATTTACCAAATACGATGTAGTGACTGTGAGGTACAACTAGCAGATCAGGGTTAATTAAATTATTGGAATTTAGCTACAGCTGAAGTGACTTACGCTCCTGTATTAAATAAACTGGGAAAAAAACTCAACGATTGCAATGCACTCACACGACAAGGTAAGAGTATTAAAATGTGATATAGTTAGGTGGAGAGAAATTAATCACTGAATCTTTGTTCACCAAAGTAAAACCAAAAACGTGCAATCGAAATGATGCAACGCAAATACTGAAAATTGTGATAAATAACAAAGGGGCGGGGAAAATTGTGAAGACATGCGGAAATACATAGATATAATTATGAGCAGTAAATTGTCCTCAAAGCATCCTCCAGTTACTAGTTCTGTATCACAGTGTTATATCAAATAAACTTATCTATTATAGACATGTTTTCACTAAATTTTAATGTCTGTAATGGAATAAATACGCGAAGTTTGTACTGATATCTAGTTCGGATGCGCGCAGAGATTTAGAAGTACAGCAACTTCAACCAGGTATGAAAATAAAAGAATATCGATGGAAAAATCAACGACACAGTTATACAAATACAAAAGTGTCCTGACCAGTGCTAATTAGTTGTTAATGGTTTTTGTATTTATGAGGGGAGGATAAGAAAGTCAACAACTTAACAATGACTTTTTGTGAAAATTATGTACATGTTCATTAAAATTCTATGTTGGAAACTAGTAGTTTGTCTTTATGAATCAAAGCTAGAGAATTATCTGCTGAGGGATTATATTACAATCTGATTGTCAAAACTGTTTATAACTTATGTCAATTCACTACCTAGGTTATACAGAAATTCTCTATGTTGAGTGGCCACTTCTGGCCCATTGTTAACCACTAAGTCGTTAGAGCGAAAATTCTGTTTTCCGAAGAAACTTCAAATTGTTGCATTTATCATTGTATAAAATAAAATGAGCCATCATACTTGGATGTGTGAAGTTCTTTCACATATGAAGTCTTGATTTCAAGTTGTCATAAAGGTTCTCTTTGGGAAACAGTCTCAACAACATTCATACTATTAGAACGCGCTTAGAAAAGAACAGAAACATAGTAAGGTGATAATAAAGAGGTTAGGTGAAAACGAAATAGTAAATGACCAAGCTTTTGAGGAAAGTGAAGATGTAAATCTCAGCACAACTCGAAATTTGAACAGAATAAATCACTTTTGAAGACTACCTCTAATAATTGAGATTTTAATGTTAGAGAAAATTAAAAAGCGTGTGATTTCTACATCAACATGATTGACAAAGACCTTTGTGCCCAAGAGTTTTAAATTTTAATGTATGTCACATTAGAAATGTCTTATGGCTTAATCATCAGGAGAAGAACCTTATCCCTACAAAATATGAACCACCCACGTGCAGTAAGGCGTTATCCATGCTGAAAATTCCACACTTGTACTGAAAATACGGTGTGGAAATCAAGCTGTAAATCAAAAAAAAAAAAAAATGTTGTGTACTAAGTCTAAATCAATTATTATGCAAATCGAAGGTGAAAGCCCAAACTTCCACGTTACTACACCTAGTTTTGTTTTAAAATTTATAAAATATACCACAATTGACGGAAGCGTACTCGTTCTTGAAAGTGTATTAAAGGAACAAGTAGTATCTTGAATGTATCGGAGAAGCATACTGTATGAAAAGAATGGAGTGTGATTAGTACGATGTATAAGAATCAATGAAAATAAAAATCTACAACATCTAGTAATTTACTTGATAATGTACATCTGTTACACTGGACTAAAGTGATGCGGTCTAATTTGGGATAGATTCATTTTCTGATAGCCAGATAGCAAGAACCACGTATATATCATATGATCACGAACGAAAACCGTAGAGAAACGAGATTTGCTCTCAGGAAATTTTATGAAACCCGTATGCCAACAGAGGCTGACTCATTTATTCTTGTTATCAACAGTCGGGAAGATAAAACATTTGCTCTACTGAGAGAATTCAGTTTGTCGTAAAGTTATATTTTCTCTTAAGAAACTTCGTTCCATAGCTTCATTTAATTTCTGCAAATTTTCCGCGAAATTATTTGTCTCAGTATTCCTGAATGTTAATTGAGATGATTATCAGCTTTAGTGGGGAAATACATTAAAACGTGAAATGAGTAAAATAAAATGTTTTCAGAGTTCAATCCAATTATTCAATGCAAGCATGCACAAATAACAATTTTATTATGCATGTTACTTATGACGACTACTAGCACAAAAAGAGAATAGGCCTTTGCTAATGTATTAAGAAGTTTTGATTTTGCTATGTACCACCAAAACCAAAAAGGCAGTGATTGCCAAGATATTTGCAATTTCGGTATCATTGTGACTGCTGTGAAACTGAAAACAGTTCAATATGTGTATTGATGAATTATATATATATATATATATATCAGCTTGTCTGAAATATTACTTTCGTTCCTTATGTTTTGAGAGGAATATAATGTCCCAACTGTACATCTTTATTGCAACAGGCCTTCTGCCAAAAATTTCAACTGGTCTCACAAATGCCCAGAAGCGTTTATTTCCTTCTCATATGATCTTCACCATGTCACTCTCTAACAAAAACCTTGTCACTTTACTTTCGAGTTCCACCCAACTGCTTGTCACGGTCTTCCTTGAGTACTCTCAATCCATTTCCTTTCTTCATACTTGTCGCGCAATAGGTTCTTGGTGCACACTTCGCCAGATTTCCTTGTTATCAATCTGTACGACATACTAGTTGTTGTTTCATGCAGTGAAACAAGAGACTGATTGAGTGGTATTTTCACTGAAACTCAGATATCTAGTCTTCATCATTAGCCGTAAGAATCGCATTCAAGTTATTCTGAACATATTCCGTCCTACTATTCATAAAGTAATAGCTTTCAGTTGATAAATTTATAATTCACTTCTAGAATTCATCTATATCTCAGATTTTTTTAAACCAAACAAGATTTTCACATTAGGCGTTACTACGTGTAGTTAATATGAAATGTTGCTTTCACTTTAGCTACCTGTAAGAACGGTCAAGCATCATATTTCTGCAGATATTGTGTAAATTTTTTAGTAAGAAGACATAAGCATCAATGCATTATATATATACTGAGGTTAAAGGACATTTGCCATATTCACTATATTACCTGAGTATTGTAGCGGTAAATAATTCCCCAAAATTAAGGTAAGTATGAGTTGCTCAAAGCATCTCTCCTAAAGAGAAACAACCTCATGGATCGACAGCCTCTGAACGAATTATTTCGTAACATCGAATTAGGGGATCAGTCAGCTGTGAGCATCCTAACAAGAATGACAGAAGTTATTGGTCAACGCCAGTTAGATGGAAGACTTTTCCGAGAACTTTTCTTATCCAAACTGCCACAGTCGGTACAGGCTGTGCTGGTGACACTTCAAAGTGTTATGATAGACGACTTAGCTGTTTCTGCAGATAAAATTCTAGAAATAAGAAAAGACCAGTCACTGGAATATGCTCGATTGCTGGACAGATATCGAGTAGATACACTGCATTGATGGAGTTATGCAACTCTATCCAGCAGCTACTTAGGTCAAATATACCCTGTAATTCCTCCTATCGTAGTCAGAACTCCCCTTAACGGCAAAACTCACGTGGTCGATCTAAATCCAAACCACGTTCAATAAAAAACCCTGACTGGTGTTGGTATCACAATACCTATGGCCAGGAAGCGAAATGTTGCCGTAAACCTTGTAATTTTGGCAATGTCTCAAAGACTGTGAGAAACTATCCCACCGGCACGCGTCAGCCACAACCGCCGCCGGTGGCATTAGTCGCCTACTTTACATTCATGATGTGGTCAGCCAGACCCGATATTTAGTCGACACAGGCGCCGAAGTCATCGTCCTTCCTGCTACAGCAGCAGATCGACATAAGGGATCTACCTTCAACTTACAGGCTGCATATGGAAAACCAATTGCAACCTATGGTAGGAAATACGTCTGTCTGAACGTAGGTTTACGCAAACATATTCGGTGGATTTTCCTTCTCGCTGACGTCACAATGCCCATCATTGGCATGGATCTACTTAGTCATCATGACTTACTCGCAGACGTCCGCTGAAAACGGCTGATTGACAATGCTATTAGACTGTCTAATAAAGGCAGCACCTACGTAGGTCAAAGCTTGTCACTCGTTAAAATTAAGGCAATCCTTGATCCAACTTTCCAGCCTATTGTTGATAAATATCCGGAACAAATTCCCGTCTAACGATCTACCGTGCATAACCAGCAATGTTATACATCACATCATAACCTCAGGACAGCCCGTGACGTCTAAAGCACGACGACTTGCTCCTGACAAGCTACAACCCTCTAGAAATGAGTTTGACCATATGCTCACCCTTGACATCATTCGACCATCGAATAACCCATGGGCATCCACACTGCATATGATGATGAAAAAAGATAGCAACGATTGGCGACCCACGGGTTATTACCGGCGAGTGAACGCCAAAACAACCCCTGATTGCTACCCATTGCCTAACATACTCGACTTGACGACAACATTATCTGGCGCAACTATACTCTCTAAAATCGACTTGGTTAAAGCGTATAACCAAATCCCAATGGCACCAGAAGATATTCCGAAAACGGCAATCATTGCACCTTTCGGACTTTTTGAATTTCTACATATGCCGTTCGGTCTCCGGGATGCAGCACAAACATTCCAACGTTTCATTGACAGAGTATTTCGCAAGCTCGACTATGCATACGCATACTTAGACGACTGCCTCATTGCCAGTCCGGACAAGGAAGCTCACCTTAGACATCTGAACTTGGCATTTGAAAGGTCACGCCTACATGGTGTTACCATTAATGTTCAGAAGCGCAATATAGGCGTTGACTCACCCGACCTTCTGGGCCACACAATTTACTGCAAGGGTATTCGCCCACTGGTTGGTGAAGTTGAGGCGATACTGAACTTTCTAGAGCCACAGACAGGGAAAAGTTTTCTCACTTTCAACGACTTGGTAAGTTATTACAGACGGTTTATTCCCCACTGTGCCTCTCTGATTCGGCCATTAACAGGCCTTCTTCGAGGGAATAACAAGTCCATCGAACTCGACGCGTCTGCTCGACATGCTTTTACTCAGGTAAAAAAAGCTATTGCGGTTGCCACACTTCTGATGCATCAGGATCCAACGACACCCTTAAGTATCTCGGTTGATGCATAAGACACTGCAATCGGCGCAGTTCTGCAACAACTAGTCAACACAGAGTAGAAACCACTCGCCTTTTTCTCGAGGTGCCTACAATTACCAGAAACGAAGTACAGCACATTCGGTAGAGAACTTCTAGCTATGTACTGTGCTATACGTCATTTTCGACATTCAGTTGAGGGTCGTGAATTCATGAGTTTCACTGACCACAAACCTCTGACGTACTCTCTGAACTCAACTTCAGATAAGTATTCACCCAGGGAATCACGACAAGTAGATTACGTTTCACATTTTACATCAGATATTCGCCATGTATCCGGAGTGAACAACACTGTGGCAGATCCCTTGTCACGCATTTGTTCCTTCACCCAAATCGACGGTATAGACCTTGTAAAACTGGCTCGTCTTCAAAAAGAAGATACCGAGCTTCAGCGTGAGTTGTCGAAAACAACTCTACAATTAGCCGAGAAACCTTTAGGTATAGGAAAAGATACTATTCTCTGTGACATTTCCACTAGTACTCCTCGCCCCATCGTGCCTAAAAGCTATCGTCGTAACGTCTTCAATACGTTGCATGGCTTATCACACCCAGGTATTCGAACTACCGTCAAGCTCGTAACTAGTTGGTTTTGGTGGCCTGGTATTAATAAGGAAGTAAGAGAATGGGCACACACGTGCTTAGCTTGCCAAAAGTGCAAGGTGGTGAGACATACCGAAAGCCCTCTTGGTACCTTCCTTATCCCCAATGCCCGTTTCGAACACGTCCATATAGATTTAGTTGGCCCCCTTCCAGAATCTCATGGATACACCTATATGTTAACCTGCATCGATCGCTTCACACGATGGCCTGAAGCAGTACCCCTCAAGGATATATCTGCTGAAACCGTCGCACGCGTCTTTGTCGAACGATGGATCGCAAACTTTGGATGCCCATCTTCCATAACAACTGATCGTGGGTGGCAATTCGAAAGCGGTTTATTCTTCGCTTTGACTAAAATCCTTGGTTGCATGCGTTTTCGAACAACAGCCTACCATCCTCAAGCTAATGGTATAGTAGAACGTCTACACAGATAGTTGAAAGCTGGTTTATCAGCTGCAAGCAACACCCATTGGACTGAATCCCTTCCGTTAGTTCTCCTAGGGATACGAAACGCCTTAAAAACCGATACCGGTTGTACTAGTATATGGCACGACACTACGACTGCCAGGTGAGTTTGTTTCTCCCTCGAGCTTCCCACCAGCAGTAGATCACACCTTATACGTCAGTAGGCTTACAAACGCAATGCGTTCAGTTAAACCTGCTCCCCTTCGACCACAGTCCATTGATGTCTTCGTTCACCATTGTTTAAAAACTTCTTCACACATATTTGTTCGTCGCGACTCTGTGCGTCGCCCTCTAGAACCTCCGTATGATGGACCATATAAAGTAATTAAACGTACGGATAAATTCTTCGTCTTAGACAAAAAAGGCCGCGAAGACACTGTCAGCATTGACCGTCTTAAACCGGCTTACTTGGAAGGTAATCCTATTAGCCTAGAGCTAAACGTACCCGACAATCCACAAGGAATTAAATATCCTTTAGTCTTCGAAGAACTCCCTAGCACGGCGAAAGCCATCGAACCTTCGGTCGAGCCCTCTAAAAGAACGCGTTCTGGACATCACGTAAGATTCCCAGAATACCTTCACACCTATATCACATACCTGAGTGGTGCGTTTCACCCAACTCATTCGTTTGTGGTATAAATCATTATTTCTTTTTTTCAGACACATCAATTTTTTATGGAGCATCTCTAAACACAAGTAAAAGATTTTTCTTATAACCATACATGATACATGCACTTAAAAAAATTAAATTAGATGCATATTTTTTCGATGTTATAACATTATTTTACTGTATCTTAGATGCACGTCATTTTTTTAAAAACACGCTCATTTGGTACATTTTCCTCAACAAGGTTCTTGGCATTCTTGTTTTCTTTTCCAGGTGCAACGGGCACTGGACAAGAAATAAACGAAGCGCGAGATTCAACGGACAAACATCAAGGAAGCGGTGTACAGACACCCTATTAGCATAGGTGGACGACCAGTAGGCACTCCACCAAGCCGCTCGGAAGAGGTTTTTACCGATGGGGAACCGTCGAGTTTTTTTACTTCCGTCTGGTTCAGTCTTGGGTTCCTCACAACCCCGCTAGGGGGGAGAGAGCTGCAGTGGTAAATAATTCCCCAAAATTATTGAGCACAGCATTCATCACTGACAATTGGATGCTGACCTTTACTGTTTGAGTCGACTTGTTTAGCTGAAGGCTTCAGGTCAAGCATCCATGCCATTTGGAATGCCGTCGTGTCACATTCGTTCGTTCGTTCACGATCCCTAGCTAGTTAAGCAATCATCTCGCATTCCGATTTCATTCCGAAAAATAACTCGTGATTTGGACGATCAATTCTGGTGTTTTGCTTTGCCCATGGTCTACGCGGAACGAATACTATATAAGCTGTGGATGTTAGATCTCGCGTTAGTATATATCGTACTATCCGCGAACGTCAATAACTTTAGCCTCTGAATACCCAAAAGGAAAGAAGGATGGTCGCAATTGTCCAGTGCTATGGATAGTGCAAAAAACAACGCGGAACAAGGCACGAAGGAAGGCTTTTATCGACAGCTACATTCAGTTATGGACAACATCTTAAATGGCGACATCAAAATCCTCATAAGCGATATGAATGCTAGTCAAGCTGCGGTGAGACAATCAGAGAGATAACTTATCATGGGTCGACAGGCTCTCACTCGGAGAAATGAATGTCAACGGAGAATTATTCGCAGACGTCTGCGCTTACAGTGACTTAGTGAACAGAGGTAGTATGTACTGACACAAGGATTTACAAAAAGCCACATGGATTTCACCTGATAGACATGCCATGAAGCAGATAGGTTTTATCTCAGTCTTGACCAATTTACACTCCACTGACTAAAGAAGTGAAGAAGAGTGCTAGGAAAGATGAATTGCAATTCTACGACACACTTTCCAGCAACTAAAGCAGAGCAGGCCGGCAGGCTGCAGGTGAAAGAGACCTCAGGACATTATACGAGACAACCAGGTCTCTATCTAAGAACAGATGTACGCAGGTGATGAGACCAATAAAAGACGTTTAAGAGAACCTGATTACTAGGGAGGTGAAATAAAGAAAACAGTGCGCTGATTACTTTCAAGGTCTCTTGAATGGACCATCACCCACAACTCGCCCAGATATACCACTAACGCCGACAACACGCACAGAACTGCCTGCCAGTGGACACCAATCCTCCAACGAAAGCTGAAATACTAAATGCGATCAAGCTGCTGAAGGCATGCTGGGAAGGCAGCTGGACCAGACGGAATTCCCTTCCACTCTGAAGCACTGGAAACGGACCCACAGACTGACGGAGATGCTCTCACACCATTATTACAAAAGGTTTGGAAGGAAGGAAAGGTGCCTACTGATTGGAAGAAAGGCTGGCTACCTTGTCAAGCTGACAAAGAATGGTGACTCACGCCTCACCCTGCAAGAACTGACTGGCGTGGAATAGCGCTCTCGTCCACGCCAAGCAAAATACTATGTCGCGTCATCCTGGAGTGACTAGAAGATGCACTGGACACGGAACTCCACCACCCACCGACCACAACGAGCTGGCTGAATTCACGTAAGGCAAATCATCTGCTGATCAAATGCCAACTCTACGCATCGTCATCACACAACAAAGCATAGAATGACAGTCAAAACTCTCTGTCTCTCTACCTCAACTTCCTTCATCGACTAAGAAAAGGCCTTCGACAGTCAGCGTTGACAGAGAAGTAATTTGCAAACTACTGCAATACTACGGTGGCGTGCAGTGCTCAAGTCTTTGTCAACCTCATTCAGCAGCTGACTATATGACAATGCCTGTCACGTGTTATTCAGGTGATCCACAACGGGAGACTCAGAGAGGCGTTCGAAGTGAATACAGGAGTAAGACAAACTAGCCAGCCAGCCAGCCGGCAAGCCAACCAACCTGCCTGCCTGCCTATTATCACTCACAATGATATTTCTAATTGTGATGGACTGGATTATGCGTCAGACTGCGAGTTGGGAGCGAGGAGACAGGAGTACGCTGGACCGCCGATGAGAAGACTCCAGAAGATGTGGATTTCGCGTGTGGATGATATGTGTCTAATGTCAAACGAAGTCGAAGGCTTGCAGACTGGCGAAAACTGGCAACCAACTGACTGAAGCAGGCAGGCAGGCAGCGAAGAAACGACTCCAGGTGAACATAGAGAAGATGGAGGTGATGAAGGTAACCAACCACCACCAACACCACTGCCACCACCAGAACCAACAGCAGCAACAACAACAACCAGCACCAGTCACCATCAACGGGAGAGATTTGACAGAGTTCACACACTGCCTTCACTTGTTTAGCTATGCAGCATCGTTTCAACTACAGGCAGTCGGAACGGATGAAGATGTCAAAGACAGCCAGCCAGCCAGAATCGGCAGGGCAAGATATGGAGGCTTTCATCAACCTGAACCCAGTTTGGAAATCTCCTGCACTTCGCCAGCACAATGAACGAGATTCGGATTTTCAACAACAATGTGAAGTTGGTTCTTCTATACGCGTAAGAAAATCGTACTGCAAGTTATTCGCGAAAAGGATTTCCAACAGGCTACTGCAGACTTTTATCAACAGCTGTCTTCGCTGGCTGGCTCGCTTTCCATACTGAAGGTGAAATGGCCGGCCAGAGAGAATTAGTAACAAGAAAATCTGGCTGGGGACGAACCAGCCACGAGCCGATTGCTCAAGAAATTTGAAGGAGAAAATAAAGATGGATCCTATAAAAAAAACGCAATGCAGGCCATCGCTTGAGTGGAACATCAGTGGGAAGCGACGAGTGTGTCATCGTTGCGAGAGTGACACACAGGAGATCATGTGAGGAGTAGATGAGAGATTGTGTGCAATCTTGGTACAAGCTGAGGAGGGCGACAGATGATAGTTCTAAGGGAGATGTGTTGTTTAGGCCCTGTGTTCGACTCGGAACGCTGGTGAATATTAATGGTGTTATCTTAGGGTGGAAAACAGCAATGAGTGAAGTACTTCAGGTAAGTAGCTGCGAAAATTCTTTCCTCGCGTTTACTGTTATTTGAGGATGTAGAAAACTGTAGATAATAACGAGGATATGATAGCTTCACAAGGCGATGTAGATAAATTGATCGAAGGAGTTTGAAAATTAAATTCAGGAGTGCAGCGAGGCACAGAACTTCTCGGGTGTTTAAAGGCCAATAATGATTGTAAGCCATGGTTTGAAAACAACTGCATTTTTTTTAACAGATCCGTAGCTATGGCTTTTAGAATGCTTCGGGCACTTCAAGGTGTTTTCGAACGACTAAAAGAGTATGTGTTCAAAGTAATCTACGCAACCTGCCAGGCCCGATCTAGAATACTGTACTCAAGCGGCTAGTCTTTGCCTCAAGAAGGGCGCATATCTATTGGAAAGAGCACAGTCTTCCACAGTATAAAAGAATGAAACATTAAAATCTCTTCCCAAAAGCATACAGAAGGAGGAAAGGTGAATTAGCTTTGGTATTTCGTATATTAAAGGGTAATTTTAAGATTGACCTTCTTAACATTTTCTGTCCTTCCAGGATAATTTTGTGAGGTCTGCAGAGAAAATTAATCAAACCACGGACGAATGAAATACGTGCGGGACTTGGATCCTCACATAGAGTTTTAGAAGATGAGAGTATGTTGACGCAGTATCAGCCCTAATTGTGGAAGCTTTCAAAGAGAGTTGTACACTGCGAGGCTGATACAGGCCACATGTGCCTACTTTCCTTATTATCCAAATCTGAACCAATCTCTGCACCACAATCTTTGGAGCAAGCCATAGCTGAAACAGACCAGTAGCGGCCTGCAGTATCCATAATTTTGCCGAAGACTGAGCTTTTTTACCTAACAACCAAGGAACGAGCATGATGAAATAATTTTGGATGGATATTGGAACCTTCTGAAAGTCTCGCGTGGCGGGTTTTACGACAATTTACGTTACCATAGGTTTGAGGTGTAAGGATGGACCATAAGAAGATACTTTACAGATCTATTGCACGTTTCTTCGAAAAGGAAATAAATTCTCATCTTTATTCCTCTGAAGTTACCGAAAGTCTGGAAGGTAAGTGCACGTCGTCACTTAATGTGTTTGGTTGATACCAGTCTGAATTCAGCATATGCATGTTAAGATGCATAGGCTAATATCCTATCTCCATCATGGGCTTTTTAAGAGCTGAGACTTATATTCGTTCTCCAAGTAGCCAGTAAACGAGACATTTCACTGAAACATGTAGTAGAGTTGTTACGGTGGAAACATTCAGGGAGAAACGGATATTACTTTAAGGAGTCTATCTGTCTGTTTTCAACATAAAACTTTTCACCTATGTGCAGAAGTTCGAGTTGGCACACTACATGTAGCACTCAAAGCAAGAGGAGAAATTAGAGGAAATGAAAAATAGAGACGGTTAACAGAGATATAAGACAAAAGGAATAGCTGTAACGAAGAACAATATAGTTTCATTGTAAATTATAAGTCACAAGGAGTGGATGCATCTGTGCTATTGCAAACGATTTTGATCTATATCACCAATTGTGTCCAGCTATTGGTTTTTACCATCCCGAAGACCCCAACTAGGAAGTTTGCACCTTCCTAAATGGCTAGCTTAAACTGACTTGTGGATTTCATTGACTGGTGCCATGTTTCGGTTTGACCACCATTGGCTCTTTTTCAGGTTGATGTTATGTCAGCTAACATTGCCCATTGAGGAAGACGATGTTTAGGCATGCTTAGCACATGTTCTAACCATCTCAATCAATGTAGCTTCACAACCTCGTCTATTGATTTCACCTCTTTACCTAGCACTCGACCGATGCCTAACCTCAATATTTTTCACCTTATTGTGCCACTTAACGCGGGAGATAGAACGCAGGCACCTGTGATGAATGACAACCAGCCTTTTCATGTCTTCCACTTCCATGACCATGTCTCAGTCATAATGGAGGACGGAACGGACTGTTGAGCAGTACACACTCCCTCTGTTCGACAGACAACCGGATATCACGTCTCCGCCAGAGATGGCATAAGTTGGTATATGCCAAACGAGCCTTCTGTATCCGTGTTGAGGTTTCGTCAGCTATCAATCTGTTGGGTCTGATGCAACTTCCCAAACAAGCGAAGTGTTCAACACGCTCTACTACTTCACTCTCTATCTTTAAGCTAGGAGTCAATGTAATCCTGTAGCATCATCTTACATTTGGTGGGAGACAGGTTAGAGCTGAGAAAACCTAGCTTTATTTATTGGATAGATATAAAACGCTTGCACTAGAGTTTTGCCATCTAAAGTAGGAGAAAAGAATATACAGTTTTTTGATCTGCTTATTGTTTTTTGTATGTACGAAATGCTGAAGTACAATTAATGGAGTGTTTTTATATTTGAGATAGCGACAAACCCCGGATCCAAATTTTCAATTGCATCCACTAATTAATAATCGGGTTCATCCCTATTTCGTTTTTGATGTGGTGTTCAAACAAAGAAAACATGGTATTCAGGATTTCAAACTAGACGAATTGTTACGCGGTAATGAACTGTGGTAAATAGATCTGCGGGCTAAGATGCAATATATACTCTAATCGTCTTTGTGTCTGTTAGATTGTGTAGGCGGTTGAATTGGTTTAAAATCTCAAGCTCTTTTGTTTTTCATTGGTTGCATTAATGCATTCGTGATAGTAACGTAAAATATTATTTACTTTAGAATAACTGTTGCATTGACTTTTTCTAGTTGCGAAACAGTGCATAGAAACCGCTTTTCACATATCTGAAAATGAAACTGGTGAGGTTCCGGACCTACAAGCATTGTTCGAATCCCAAACTCAGGTATCTTGTTTTATCATACCAATAGTTGTCAATAGAAAAAGCCGAGTATTTCCAGAAGTGAACCCACCGAAGAAGCTAAATCAATGGCGGAGGCACTGAAAAACCAAGGTATGACCATCATTCTCATTAAATAATTCATGTAGGTAACCAATGCATGAAACAAGAAAAGTTTGAAGAGGCTGTAGCTTGCTACAGTAAGGCCATCGAACTGTCACCCTTCAATGCTGTCTTTTACTGCAACAGGTAATAATACTGCGTTTTCACAAATCTTGTGCTTTAAGTAAATGTCGTATCTAGTTCTTCCCTCTTTAATACATTGATACTTTTCTTGTTGAACACTTAAATGTGTTAATAGTAACATTCATTTACAATGTCTTCTTGATTAGCATATGGTTATCTATTATTCTGCCAATTTCTTGTTTACTTTAGGGTTTTCTTCACTTAGCCTCTATTTTCCCAAGTAATTGTTACTGACGTGAGGTAATGTATTACAAAAACCTGCCTTGCTCTTTTATGCAAATAGCTATTACTTCAGATGGAGTTAAAATTAAATCATTGCAAAAAATCTAGGAAAAAAAGTATTGTTCAATCGAATTTTTGCGTTGTGTTATTTTAAACGAGACTTTAAACATCACGGGACAATAGCATGTGAAAAGTGGATTAGGTAGTAACGTTCCGTACTGACAAACAGCGCTTAGGATCAAGTGGCAAAAGAAATATTTTAATATCTTCTAAACATCAGATCTCCGTTCGCCTCAATCATTCTGATGACATAGAAAATGTAAAATCTGTAAATATCACAGAGGTAACATACCCCTAAGAAAAGTCAAATAGATGACTTTTCATATACTCATGTTAGTCAGAGCTAGGTAGTACTGAATAAACTTTATTTGGCAGTTTTCAGTGATCTCAGTTGCTAAATTTATACTACAAAGGAGCTCCAAATATTGAACATGTCACCATTCACCTGCTGTTTTACAGTAGATGCATTTAATCACAGTTCGTAAAAGAATGCAGCCCATCACCTTCGTATAGACCTTCGTGTTTCCTCCGAGGACTGATGATGCTGTCTAGTTATACAAGCCTCAATTAGTAAGGTAGATCGTAAGTAGTTACCGTGTAGTTGATAGTTGAATACCCGGATAGCTGCATTAGAAATTCTATGAACTCTGTTCGTGGTGTAGTCAGACTGAAGTTGCAATGCTATTAATTAAACTCATATGATGAAGTCAATGTTTTTTCCAGATCAGTTGACATGAAATTTGTCAAGCATATGAGTGGGAACTTGTGACCAAAGTTTAATTTTATTAAAAATACTTTTTTTGGACGAGATAACAATATCATCTGGGTGGATGAAACAAAACCAGACTGGTAGAAAGATCAGTGCAATCCTTATGAAGAAATCCGTCATTCAAAATTACCACACTTCAAACTAACAGAAATTTGATGACTTTGGTGCGGAAAATGTGTGGAAGAAAAAGTAATTAGTTGAAGGTTGACAAACTTATTATTACTGTTAAACATAATTGAGGGTGAATACGTTTGCGCCGTTGTAAATGATTTTGAAGCACATCACTAGTTGCTTTACAACCCAAATCCCCCAACTGGATAGCATACATCCACCTACATAACTCAAAATTGAGGTTCAGTTCCACTCTAGACTCGTCGGAAAGCTAACGTCTAGAGATGTTACTTTTATATTTTATAATACTTAGCAAATTTAGTAGGGAACCTTATTTGGTAGCTTCTTATTTGGGAATATTATACGGGGAATCGTCTTCATATAGTGTCATAGGTTTATTAAAACAGGAATTCTTAAGAACCCCTGATACCGTGTATGTTCGATTCATCATATGGATGACTTTTCTTATTGTTTATTTGTCTTTCAGAAACTAGTTATTTATCATATATTTTATTGTGTTTCCATTTAAAGAGCTGCTGCACATTCTCGATTAGATCATCATCAGGATGCCATCAGTGATTGTTTAAAAGCATTGGAAATTGATCCAAATTACAGTAAAGCATATGGTCGAATGGGGTGAGTATGTTTTACACTTTTCGCATTTTCGTGTCATGTTTCACACAACATTTTTCTGCACACATGCGGTTTGTGTAAGCAAGCTGTTTCATTTAGCTTATTTTTTGACGGATGAGAATCAGTCTTTTACTGTACACTTTGTGGGTTTAACTTCCAAGTATTCAGGATATTATTTTTCTTCAACCCTGTAAATCGTAGCCATATCAGAACCTACATTTTTATATTTCTAAAGCTGTTATGCTTTTGGAGATTTCATTGGTTTCAGGGCAGATTTTGTTCTGGAAGATTCTTTACATATGTTTACGTGGTAACTTGTAGGAGCACTTTTGTGGTAGGTAAATTTGCCAAACAATATGGATATAGACATCAAAAAACAGGCATTAATAAGAATATCTTGGATAGTAACGAGGCTTTCAAGCTACCATACTGACCAAGAGATCCAGTGGAAAAAAGATGGGTGTAATGTAATCCACAGAATATGGAGATGTGGTACTCGGTTTTCAGCCTCACCAACAGTCCATGGGTTTGGGTCCCACTTTACCTACTTCAGCCTCAGCAACTAAGTAGTACCACTGTGGCGCGTGCTACTGACAGGATTTATAAGTAGTATATAGATACAGATATAAACATGTATATCATCTGCAAGAATATCGAATTGTGGATTTATTGGCGAAGAGATGAAATGAACCATTCTTGGGAAACTATTTGGAAAATACGAGACGAAAACGAAGGAGCACAATACTGAAGATGTATACAAGTTTTAATCTTAATATATGGTAGGTGTATTTTACCTATATCTGTACATCGAATCGCCAATAAATAATCCCGTTACCAAATCCTCTTATATTCTGCCGTTACACCACTAGCTTCCACACTGTTTTAGCCTGTTACGTGAAAAGTGTGATGCAGGTGACTGAGTACAAACAAGATAATCTACAAAATAAATTACAGTAATCGAGACGCTACAGTGACAGAATAGCTACTGTTTTCGCCTTCAACTGCATTGAACGTTACGATATACATTCACTCGTATGAGGACATTTGAACAACTGTAAATATTTGATTGGGGAAATGTTTAAATAGGACAACAATCTTCTTATGGACTACCACAAGGAGTTCACTCTGACTAAAATAATGTTTAATATTCTAAGTTCTTGATTCCTACTGAAAATAAGTGGGACTCATGGGAAAACAACATAGAAAAGCCAGACAGGTTTCAAGTTGAGACTAGAATGCACTGGTTAAATCTTCAACTAAAATACTCTATCAGACCTGCAAATAATCATTATTGTATGCAACTCATACCATATTTTTACAGTTGCTCATCATTTTAGCAGTCACATATTAGTACTTACAAGTGCATATATATATATATATATATATATTCACTTTCAATACTCGTTATCGTAGGCGTACCACAAATACTCCATATTTTGCGGCTGTTAAGTTGATGAGATTCTTTAAGAAACTAGTCTTATTTTCACTTAATAATAGTTATTGAAATCCTAGTCATAAACGCAGACTAACTATTCCCTGAAGAAATAGTTTTGGGCTGCTAAAATCGCTGTATCACAGTCGTAACTTGTTTGAGCTAGGAACCTTGAAGAACCCCATCAGAACCTGTTCTTCAGGAGTATGCATTTAGAGTTAAGAAATAACAAATGTAGGAAGATTGCAATTGTATTGATCAAATTATCTCTATCCCCTAGATCTTAGAAAACAAGTACATGCCTACCGGAAGTCGATATTAGGTGAATCTTAAAATTTTAAAGTTCCATTAGATAAGAGGTCTCATAGTAGTGTGTCTGATTGTAAAAGGTGTGTAGAAAGTGTATCACCCCTCCTAATGTACTGGCATTATGATCTTCGACAATGTATCATATAAACCATCCTTGTTAGATACTGTCCTCTAAGAATATCCACTACCTTCAGTTTTATTTAATTTCTCAGTGGGAACACCATCACTCACTGGGGCACGTACATTCAGTCAACGAGTCCTAAATAGGATGAAACACACTTGCTGGATTCTGCTACCACCAAATGAGTAACTTTGATTTCTTAATCCTGGTAATATTGAGGCATAAAACTGAAATTGATCAATGTGGTCAAATATATCAACGGAAATTCCAAAACATGGATAAATAATTTCAGTAGAATACATGTTCAAGCTTTCTTAATAGTTGATATTTGATAATCAAGCCCAGTCTAGTATCTGCGGGATGATGTATCTGAGGTTTCACTACATAAACTTGTATTTAACTTTATATACTCTCTATTGAATCAGAAGTAACATCTATTTTTGGGGTTACACAATAATTTCTTGTTAATTTGTACAATCATTTATTGAATATTTCTTTGATATCTTAAGCTGTCAGTTTTATGTTTCTTGCTGATAGTGTCCACCACTTACTACCGTTTATTTAGAATTGCCTACTCAAGTATTGGTAACCACGCCAAAGCCGTCGAATGTTATCGAAAAGGCTTGGAACTTGATCCAAACAATGAAAATTGCCAACAGAACTTATCTATTGCGGAAGAAAAATTAAAGAATACACCGGATAATTCTCAAAGTTCAGGGTTATTTGGCGGCTTTGATCTTAATTCTATTTTAAATAATCCAATGATGCAAAATATGGCTCGTCAATTCATGAGTGATCCGAATGCCCAAAGCATGTAGGTTTATTCTAGAATTGATTAGAACTGTAATTCTGCACCTTATCATAATCTCTTTATTTATGATTGTATTAATCGTTATAAACTATAACCTTGAAAATGTGATTTTTAACACTTAACATGTTTGTGTTCTTTAAGTCTTAATTTTTGATGTCACTATATTTCCGAATTTACGTTTCTAATAGAGTTATATTAGGCAGCATAACTCACTAACGTAGGTGTACTCACCTATCTCCCATACTTTGGATGAACGTTGCTGAAGAATCCTAAACTTGGGCAGAAAAGTTATTCATCACTTGTTTATTGTCAGTGGGCTTTTTCGACCACTACTATCTTGTATTGGTTGCGTTCGGCTGTAGTCATAACTCGTCTAGGCAGTATTGACAGTTATATCTGGTTAGAAGGTTAGTTAAAAAGTAATAAGAGTAAAATCAGAAAAATTGAAACCCGAAGACTCAGTCGTACTTCTGAAAGCAACTACTGACTGCTCCTTTCAAAGTGTTACATGAAAGGGCTAGGGAAGGTTGACTTTAAGAGTATCACACTTCTCTCCCCAAATACATTTGTCGCACCCGTGGTAAAATTTCTAAAGTACAAATCGAACTGAACAAAATATCTATCCTTGGTAGCATCATTCTATTTCTGTTTACTTTTTTGTGTTGTCCGATTGGACACTCGGCTTTTAGAAAGTTTTATGTTATGAGGTATATATCCTCTTGTGAAGCAGTGATGGGAAAGACAATGAATTCAGTAGCTGCCACTGATCATATGGATTGATACATTGTTTTAACTTTTCACAGTTTTTGTAATTTACATCTATATATTTCCTACTATACCAGACTGGATAGTTTATTGTTCAGTATTTTATTTACCAATTCATTTTAGGATGACAAATTTAATGCGCAATACATTTGGTGTGGCAGATAGCTCAAACAGAGATAATCCAACCACCAATAACGTTTCTAACAACTGTTCCACTGAACCAGCACAGCCAAGTGAGCCATCCACTCAGGTTGGTGGTGAACAAAACATGGATGAATTCTTACGCCTGTAAGATATTGTTTGTTTATAATGGGTTTTCTTTCTAGCGTATTCCAACTTTATTGTTTGCTCGAAATGTGTTTCATTCAAGTATCATCCTGTTTTTTGTTTGTCGGAGGCTTTGAGTTCTGAAGTACGAACTGGTTTAATTATCACCTAGGATGATTTGAATAGAAATAAACTTACAGTGCTCCGTGGGATTCATCGAAAAAGTTTAATTGAGGTGATAGTTTTCAAAACAGGCTTTTTGTTCGTAATTTGTTCAACCATGTGATCTGAGATTCCCCTGATATATAAATGTATGCTGTTGCGACGTCTTGTTTACTTTTGTACTGCTTTCTTTGTTCATTTTTAGTGGTCACCAATTGGCCCAACAACTGCAAGCATCAAATCCTCAACTTGTAAATCATTTACGCCAGACATTTCTTTCCAGTGTTGTCGGACAAAATACGAATCCTGAAAGTAATGACAACGACAGTTCAAGTACCAAATAAGTGGTGTCTTAATTAGAAGCTCAGTTATTATGTCACTTGACTGTGTATTCCATTGAAATTATGCTTGGACTCCTTTTCATTTTCGTTCCTTATCTCTATGTGGTCTTGTTTTCTATGAACAAAGTAAGAAGAAAATGATGGTAAAACAACTGTGCACCTTGTAATGTCCACATGAATGAATTTTGCTTGATGCAAATAATTTTGTGCATATATGTTATTGTAGACCATATTATTTTCTCTCTCTCTCTCTTGTACATTTTTTACATGTTTAAGTGTATAACTTGAAAAATGCTTCACATATGTAATCTAGAAAGTTGACTTAAACCGGATACAAATGTATATTCCGAGCTTTTCGTTGGACTTGTTACTGAAGAGCAAGTTGAAGTCATCTATATCTTAGTCTAAAGATACTGAATGAGATTACTGCCTTTCTCTGAGATCATTAATTCTACCGATTGAATGAAACACTAATGAATACAGATGGAAGGTCAAAGACATCGATAAAGCAGTTAATTCAGCTCACTGTCTGAGCGAATTGAATTGAGTTAGTTTGGTAGATAGTGTTTCGCTTTTGTTCTAGGTGCTAGCCTTAGTTTTTTGTGTGCGGGTTCTAAGAAAGGTACACAGTAGTGGTAATAAGAAATGACTGCTTAGCGTTTTAGATACCAAATATTTGATATTTTCCGGTGATTTTTAATCGCTCTGAAGTCTATCAGTCCGTATCTAGGTTAATTAGAAACGTATTAAATTTCCGCTGGTGAACCTGGACTTTGACAATTAAGATATGAAAATGCGCCATAGTTTGAGATAAAGTAGAAAAAACGAGAACTATAACAGGTACTCCTCTCAGTTTCTCCCGGCATAATTTTTTCTCGCGACCGCTTGTAACCAAAGCATTCAGGCAACTTGTCTTAAAAAGGTTGTCGATCTACCACCGACTAGTATTTTATTTCAAGAAAATTCCACGCAATAAACTCTACTGGAAATTTTGTGCACTACACAAACACCACAAAATTATGCTGTGATACTATTTTATTGTTATAACCTCGCGTAACCGGTGAAGAGGGAAGGTTGAGGGTGGTGCTAGTGAACCCACCTCGTAAAGGATAACATTGACGGTATTGAAACTTCAAAGCTCAAGCTTTATTTATTTATTATTATTTATTTAAACGCAGAAAAACTTGATACAGTATGGCACCAAGAAAGATGCGCCACACAATAATAATAAAACACCATAGATTAAAAGTAAAAATATAAGTAGAAAACGGATAAAGAACTTTATTAGGAAGGAAAATAGTCATGTTTAACAAGTTCAAACAGTACTCGTTAACTATCATCAGGAAGGGAAGAAAGAAGGAAATTGCAGCACGTTCGCCATTGATTACGATTCTTGGCTATATCCGATAACGTTTCGAGCTGTCTCGCGGACCCCAACCAGGGAGTCGTGACATACCAACCGATGTTAATCTAGCACAAATATCCTTCATCCCACGACTCCACGTCATGGACTGACCACCCCTCCGCCTTTTCCATCCCGTCCCAGGGCTAGCGAACAGAGACCTGTACGGAAGCCTCTGGGATGACATTCGCAGCACATGTCCAAGCCACCGGAGCCGGTGTTTCCAGATGACGACATTCAATGAATGGTGATCTCCAGTGTGTTCAAACACACGCCGCCGAACCTCAGAATTACTCACGCGATGATGCCATCGAACGCAAGCAATCCTGCGGAGACAGTGGTGATCGAACACGCACAGTCGCCTCACATCCTCAGCTCGGAGAGGCCAGGTTTCACAGGCGTAGAGCAGCGCAGCCCGCACCGAAGCATTGTATACCCGACCTTTGACAGCCAGGCTAACGTCGCGACGGCGCCAGAGGTGGCACAAGTTGATGTATGCCACCCTAGCCTTCATTATACGGTTGGAAATCTCATCCGTCACCCCTCCGCCAGCACTCACACAACTACCCAGGTACAGAAACTTATCAACAACTTCAAGCGGTTCACCCGCTAGAGTGAGTGCAGGTACAGGCTCCTGCCAATCTTGTAACAGTACTTTGCACTTAGACAGACACTGGTCGCCAACTGATTAAGTGCGATTTGGGCAGCCTGCATGCTATCGCACAGTAAGACGATATTGTCTGCACATTCGAAGTGGAAAAGTCTATCTCCAGGTAGCAGATCTACACCACCTTTACGCACTTCCTTCGGAGCTGACTCCAGAATGTCATCGATGGCAAAGTTAAAGAGAAATGGAGAGATCGGGCAACCCTGTATAACCCCACTTTTGGTTGGGAACAGTGATGATAGTTGGTTGTATGCCCTCACTCTACCTGAGGTGTTTCTGTATAGGGCTTTCAAGATGTTAACAAATTTCTCAGGTACACCTCTCTCTAACAGACAGTTCCAGAGCACAGATTTGTCCAACGAATCGAAGGCAGCCCTAATATCAAGAAACACAACGATCGTTGGCCTGCAATACGTGTGGCGGTGTTCCAACAACTGACGAAGGGTGAACACATGATCAATGCATCCACGACCTGAACGAAACCCAGCCTGCGAAGCATGACAGCAGCCAATAATTTAGACGCGACTGGTAGCAGACTGATACCCCTATGATTGTCACACGAATTACGTCGACCCTTTTTAAAGATGGGGACGATAATGGCTTCGTTCCACATTAATGGTACACTCTCAGTTTCCCATACCTTCCTGAGCAACCCAGTTAGAGCCATTGTGAGAGTCTCGCCACCATATTTAAAAAGAGCTGGGGGTAATTTGTCTGGGCCGGGCGCCTTATGGCGTTTTAACACTTGGAGTTCCTTACGGACCTCCGCTTCGGTGGGTGGGTCGGTATTAACCGACCAAGGAGCACTGGGGCTAATGACAGCAGACATTGAAGCTGGTGGCCAGCTGAACTGCTTCCCGAAGTGCTCTGCCCAGCGTTCCAGGCGTCTTTTCAAACTGGTAATTGGCGTGCCATCTGCCTCACAGACCGTCTCGCTGACACCTTGTTTCTTGCTGCCGGTGGCTCGGATGAGTTGGAACAGCTTCCGACTGTTGCCAGATGCAGCAGCTGACTCCATCTCATACGCACGTTCTGACCACCAGGCCTCGCGGTCCTTACGTAAACACTTTCTTATCTTGCGCGTCAGCGCCTTTCGCTTATTGCTGTATTCGCTGCCAGCCGGAATGGACCGGCGTTCATCCAGGAGTTGTAAGGAACTCGCAGAAACCCAGTGGTTTTTGGCGGAGCATACTTTCAAGCCGCAAGCGGCTACACTCACCCTTTGCATGGCAACTTGCAGATGGAGCCGATGTTCATCTATACTACTTGGGGGGTTGCTGGCAAGCATTGATTGTAACTCATTCTGATATTTCAAAGAAGTAGCAGGTGCTACTAGTTTGCTCACTTCAACGTTTAGACGACGCCTTTTATGAACCCCACCAAATCGCAAGACGAACTTGGCACACACTAATGCATGATTGGAGTCCAGGCATGTGCTCCAGGAGGAGCGACAGTCTTGTATTCATCCTCGCCACCGGAAACTGACAGCAATGTGATCGATCTGAGTCCAAGCTTGGTTCGCAGAGGGAGGACGCCAGGTAGCGCTACGGCGATGGTTGTGCCGGAAGTTGGTGCTGGCCAGAAATAGGTTGTGATCCGCGCAAAGCTGCAGAAGACGGTCCCCATTATCTGACCTGCGACCATGTAGTCCCCATTGACCACCTAGACGATTCTCATCTGAGCTCAGACGCCCGACCTGTGCATTCAAGTCCCCAGCCAGCACTACGATATCCCTCCGACCCGCCTGTCTCAAGAGATCGTTAAGTTGGTGTCAGAGCTCGTCCTTCATTGCATCCGGGCTGCAATCCGTTGGTGCATAGGCAGAGACAACAAATAGACACCGCCTATCTGGCCTACTACTCCTTACTTTCGTATATCCTTCCAGCCTCACAGCACATAAACGACTGTTAATGGGAATCCAGTCGAGCAGTGCAGCTTCGGCTCTAGCGCTCAGTGCGACACCGACACCAGCTACGCCGGATGCCGATGCCACAGGGTCCCCGGACAAGCGCAGGTGGTACATACTACTAGAACTTCCAGATGGAGAGGATAATCGAAGCACTTCACTGGGATCTTGAATGCGCGTCTCCGAAATGCAGCAGACATCGATAGCGAGGCTTTCCAACGTTCTTACCAATCCTGCCTGTTGTCCGATTTGCATCAGCGTCCAAACATTGTAGGTGGCCAGCTTGAACGCGGCACGCGGTTTCAGGATATCTGTGTTAGAAGTCACATTGGGGACAACCATTTTGACGGTTACTCACTAACATCTCGAAACGACACAGATAGGCTAGGAATCCAGACAAAGGCGAAAGGCTGTCGAAGGTTAAGAAGTCAAGGTGAGCAAAGGTAAAATACAGGAAACTAAGTATAAAAATAAAAGTAAGGTTGGAAAGAGATGTGTTACTTGAGACATCATTATTGCTTGAACGCATTGTTACGAGCGCGCGATAAGTTCCACTGAAATTCTGTTGCTTTATTTCACTTATTGTGTGAGGGCTGAGATACTGCCCGGGTGCCCAGACCGAAGCAGGTGGTTTTCTTCAGGGACCACCCACCAAGCCTTTGACTTGGAGTCTAATCCGCAAGGCAGCGGAGCAGCGTCAGGTGCTGCGTTCCCATGGTTGCCGGTGACCCATAATGGTTCGTACGCCATTTGATCCGATTGGATTCTGGAGCCCATGTACACCATGGTAACTGTTTTTAGTCTAACCGCTATCCAAACAACCTTCCTGGCATGGTAGGACCTGCAGGGACATGAGTCCCAGCAAGTTTAGCTTGTTGGGTCACTGCGGAATTCAAGCCCGACCACCACGGCAGCTCAAGCATTAAAGCCTTATGTTCCTCTTGGAAGGCAAAGGAATAAGAAAATCTCTGAGTGTAACTGACTGACTGAGTCTCAACGTAAAGTTCGCCCAGAAGTAAAGCAGTTTAAATTGTCACACTCCATATAGCACACAGTGATACAGAAAAGAGTG
The DNA here is from genome assembly GCA_944472155.2 of Trichobilharzia szidati. Lineage (NCBI taxonomy): Eukaryota > Metazoa > Platyhelminthes > Trematoda > Strigeidida > Schistosomatidae > Trichobilharzia > Trichobilharzia szidati. The sequence continues at coordinate 93,318,415 of OX235279.1, read as the reverse complement.
AAAATAAATTCAGGAGAACTGTAATAAACAGAAATCTACCTGAGAACGAATAGTAATGTGGGAAAAATGTGACGACTTAACAGACCTAGGAAATTACAAATAGTGAATGAAGCTGCCCCATTGAGAACGATTTCGAGCCATATCACCAACAGTTTCCAACCACTGGTTCTTAGCATCCCGAGGATTCCAACTACACTTTCCCTGCATAGTTATAATCTGCTGGAGGAACATCATAGATTCATGCTAGGTTTTGGTTTGACGATCCATAACTATTTCCTAACCAGACTGTGTATCAGCTGATTTTGTTCGTTGAGGAGAGTGGTGGTGTGGCACGTCCAAGCGGTTCAAATCGATTTAGCTCCATAACCTGATCGATTGACTTCCTTTCCTTATCTAATACTTTACGCCTAACCTCAGCATAGCTTACCAAATTATGCCACTTAGCACCAGAGATTGAACGCAAACACTGATGGTCAGAAACAGCCAGCCCTTTCGTATCTTCCACTTTCAACGTCCATAGAGAACAATAGGACAAACTGCTGCACAGCATACATGTCCTATGATCAATAGCCGGATATCACGTCTCTGAGAGAGATGACGTAAGTTGGCAAGTATCACATGTCTGTTGTATTCGTGATGATGTGTAAGAAAACAGCTCATTGGAGCTGATGCAAGTTCCCAAATGAGTGAAGTGTTCAACACAACCACTTCACTCCCTATCTTTAAAATGGGAGTCGGTTTAGATCAGTTCTGCAGCATCATCTTATATCTGACAGAAGCGAATCGCATGCCAAACATTCGAAGATTGCTGCTCAAGGTGGTGTTCAGGAAACTGCATCATGTCAGCATCACTTAAGAGAACATTATTTTATTATCACTCTATTACTGTTTATTAATAACATTGCGTTTCATACAGACTTGATGTAAAAACACTTTATCGTCTTTCCACTAGTTCCTGTCCATTCTGCACAATCTTATTGAATAGTCATTGTCTCACACTTATTACGTCACGTCAACTTCTGCCTCTCTTTTAACTTCCAATTAGTCACCCCTTCTAGGTTACACCTAACATTACGTAGTTCGTTTTTCGAGGATAATTTTGCCAGTATCTGATTGCTCTTATGATTTCTTCGTTAAATATAATTACGATCGTACAGCCTATGAAAATCAGTCCTCAAAAAGAAAGTTTTCTTCGCTGTTTACGTCTTTTTCTTAGAACAGTATTATCTGGATGCTCTAAGTCGAGACTCTTCTCTGCCAACAAGCCGGATAGGAGCATCACCATTGGTACAACTATGATAAAATCAAACAAAAGTAGAGACAATCGGCATTTCTGATGGACACCGCTAGTTGTTGACACTTCAGATGACAACTCGCTACAAGCTCTTAGGTGGCTACGTGAGTTTGAGTATTGTGCCTTGATTCGTGCGATGCACTCTAAAGACACCCTCTATAATACAACGCCTCTCGGTGGACGTAATCTATTGCAGCTTTTTGATCAAGAAATACTGCAAGTTTTCGAAGCCAGTAAGTACGCATGTGATCCGGAATATTTCAAAGAGTGAAGTCCAAGCCTAAAACCTGCTTGGTTTTCTTGGGTTTGTCTCTACTGACCACCTCCTTAGTTTGCGTATGACTATGGAACCAAGAACTTTAGATTTTGTTAGTCTAGCTATTTCCTTGTGATAGTAACAAGAAAACTTGTCTCCCTTTTTATAATCTGAGACAGTCAATGGCTTACATGAGTCAAACGAGACCTCTGACTGCCATACATCAACAACCTAGACAACAGTTCGCCACCACCGCTCTTGAACAGCCCGACGGTCATTCCATCATGTCCCTGTGCCCCGTCTCCTTATATATTAAAGACAGATTCAATAATTTCTTAATTCATGAATAATTCCCATTCGGACATTAGTAGACAAAAGACAAGTAGTTCAGCAAAGAGTCTCTTTTCGGCGAATTCATTTTCAAAGCTGTACAATGGAAAATATATATGGTTATTTTGTGTGTGTGTGTGTGTGTGTATACATTAAATTCGGCGAATTCGCCGAAAAGAGACTTTGCTGAACTACTTGTCTTTTGTCTACTAATGTCCGAATGGGAATTATTCATGAATTAAAAAGTAGCAAGGATCCCTCGACAGTCAAGGGACTCAATGGGTTTCTACGGTACTCTGTCAAACTTGCGATAGGGAAAGCGAAAATTCCTTTTTTCAATGATTGTATCAACAATCGCGAATATCCAAAGTGGTTTTGGAAAGCATTGAGAAGAAGCCACATATATCCCAACACAAAATCCCTCCGACGACATGCGTTGAATCTTATTGACTCTACTAAAGCCCGTATTCCAGAACTGCAACGCAACATTTCACAAAGGTCTCCAGCCCTCCACGATCTGCTACCTAGTGAAACCCAGAGGTTTACGGAATATGTCAATACAGTCACTGAAAAACGAGCACAATCTACTATTTCCCGACTCACCAAAAGCCTCAAATCCATCAAAGCACACAAACAATTTCCTGAAGACCCTTCGAAATTCGTATTCAACTACTCTTCAGTAGCTTTATCCAACCTACAGTTAGAAGCCCTATCCATGGGCCCAAAATTCTGCGACGTCAACTTAAACGCCAAAACAGACTCCACACGCAAGTACAATTCGAAAACCTAATGACCCAAACAAATGATTTAACCCCAACCTCCGAACAAGAATTACAGCGTTTCAAATCAACAATAATCGATAGCTGTTATCAGTATATTAATACAAAGCCAAAAGTATACAACCACCTGACAAAGCAACATAGAGAAGAATTAAATCAACTAAAACAAAATGAAGAACTCCTTATAACTCGTCCAGACAAAGGAACTGGTATATTCCTTATGGACAAGAAAGACTATATTGAGAAAATGAACAACATCTTGTCAGATAAAACAAAATTTTCGCAACCACCCAACGAAAGAAACAAAACAGAACAGATTGAAAAGCAACTCACCGATGTCCTGAAAAGAATGCAAACCCAGAAGTTAATCACTCATGAAGTGTATGATCAGATCCGACCGACAGGGTCAACAATACCAAGACTATATGGCTTACCAAAGATACATAAAGCCAATCTCCCACTTCGTCCAATTCTGGATATGTCAGGTTCCCCGTACTATTCAATAGAGAAATGGCTCACTGACATTTTAGAACCTGTACGAAAACGAATGTGCCACTATTCACTTCGTGACACTTTCCAATTCGTCGATTACATTAAAGATATCAATACAAAGAACAAAACTATGCTCTCCCTCGACGTTGAATCACTATTTACCAACGTTCCACTCACAGAAACTGTCTCTTATATTTGTCACTATATCGACGAAAATCAGCTGAACATCGGATTACTGACGACCTGTTTAAAAGAACTACTACTGAGATGTACACTCAATGTGCAATTCACATTCAACTACATTATTTACAGACAACAAGATGGGATCGCAATGGGATCTCCGCTGGGCCCATTACTAGCAGACTGCTTCATGGCAAGCCTCGAGAACGGCCCACTCAAATCAACCATCGACAATTTCCAGTTGTACGTTAGATATGTTGACGACATCTTCATCATCTGTAATGACGATCACGATCTCAATCAACTACTGCAAATATTCAACAAATGCCATCCAGCCACAAAGTTCACTTTGGAAACTGAAAATGAATCTAAAATCCCTTTTCTTGACGTTGAGCTTACAAGGAGAGATGACGGAACTTTAAGATCAATCCATAGAAAAATGACTTGGAACGGACAGTTAACAAGTTTCTACAGCTGGGTACCAATCAGTCGGAAAAGAAACCTAATTAAATCCCTTGCCACTCGCGTCAGACGCATCTGCAGCTCCGACACCATGGAAGAAGAACTAAACTTCCTGAGGGAAATCTTCATACAAAATGCCTACCCACCAAGATTTGTAGACAAAAACATCAAACAGAAAAATCAAAAGCAAGAGACACCATCCGTGCCAAAAAAGATACTTTATATGAACCTAGACTTCAAAGGAGACCTACTTAGTGACGTCCTCAGAAGGAGAATTTCCACCTCTTTAGGAAGAACCTTCCCTGCGGCAACACTAAGAATAGTGTTCTCCAGTCGCCCGTTGGTCTGCAGAAACCCAAAGGACAAGATTCCGCCCATGACTACTTCTATGTGTATATATCAGTTCACCTGTTGCTGTGGAGACAGGTACATCGGTCGTTCAACGCGCATCCTGTCAAAAAGGGTAAAAGAACACTACCCAGCGTGGCTACAGAAAGTAAATAATGACCATATAAGGAGTGCAATAATCGAACATCTAGTCAACACTGGTCATTCCATGGCCTCCAAAGCCTCAGGATGGTCGGGGGTGGGTGCCTTGCGCCGCGGGTTGGCTACCCCTCCGCACACCTCTTGAAATGCTCCCATATGATTGGACGTCTTACATAGCCTCTCCTGAGGAAGTCCTACTCACGGCCTTCACGTGGCGGAGGTGTTTCTCACCAAAGTGAGAGGGCGAAAGCGGATGCCCGGCGCTCTTCACCGGGTTGACTGTCCATTGGATGACAGTCTAGGGGAGATGGCTAAACCCTGATTCCAAACCTCCAACGACTGGCGTATGAAGCTCACTGGAGCTCACCGGCAGACGTATGGACAAAGGGCTTGTTGGATGTCCTGGATGTCTGGCCCCATTCAAAGTGGCGTATGAACCGAACTCCGGTCACCGGCTGCCAATGGATAGTGGACTCCCTACTCCACTCCTACTGCCTTGTAGGTCACACTTGGTTGTGTAAAGGCTAGAGCTGCACTCTCAAACAAAAGGCCGAGCGATTCTGGGGACATCACTCGTACCAAATTCCCATGAAACTTCATGAACTCTCTTACAAACGTCGCCTTCGGTGGTTTGACCATGTTCTGCGCCGACCAGATGACGTCCTGGCCAAATCAGTTCTAAATCCCTCGCCATTACCATCTTGGCGATGTCGCAGGGGTGGACAGTTGAAAACATGGCTTGGTACAGTCAAGGCTGATACGGACTCCGTGTGTGGAACAAGAATTGGATAACCCTGTCGCAAAACCTTGCATCAGATCGCCGCGCCTGGGCAGCGATGATTCGAGATGTTCAAGAAGCCGGCTCATCCTCCCGTAGGAGATAGCCGAAGTAAAGTAAAAAAAAAGTATTCCATTTCAACGAACGCCTCCTTCAAAGTGATCTACAAAGTGAAGAACAACCTCCCAAACACAGTACGATTTCGTCTTCTTTGCATCGCAGAAGCTCTAGCCATCCAGTTGGTGGAACCAGAACTATGCATACAAAAGAAAATTATCCAACCACTTCTACTCGCATGGTAACAACTCCGTTGATTTGACCCAACTCTTCTTTGTTTGTTTGATTTGACCTTACTTCTGTTTGTATGCTTATTTTTCTAACTTAAAACCCTTGTGTAATTCTGTATATTATTTTGTTTCCATGCACACCCTTTGAGTACACCTCATTCATCAAACTATTCATGCCATTGCGTAACTCTTATTTAACAATCATTTATGACAACTCATCACTTTTGTTGCTATCCTCTTATCAACATCCAATTCATTTGAACTTACTAACCGTATTTGTTTGAGAAATTTAATGTATACACACACACACACACACAAAATAACCATGTATATTTGCGATTGTACAGCTTTGAAAATGAATTCGCCGAAAAGAGACTCTTTGCTGAACTACTTGTCTTTTGGCAATAACTTCTGTTGCAGTTTGAGGACAGTTGAGGCAGTGTTGAGTGATGGGCGAATTCACCGCGGCTGTAGGTCAGGAAAATTGCTTCTCCAGCTTCCCAAGTCCCACTGTTGTCCGACGTTATTCCGATCATCATTTCCATTTCACAACCTGTTACCCAAATGAGCCAAAGTAGTTGTCTGGTGTTCCTTCACTTTTGAACTTTATCACAATCAGTAATCATTGCAAAGGACTTCGGTCAGACTGCATTAACGATTTTCAAGAAGACATATGGAATCCTCAAGAGTAGCACCCAAGGGATGTAAAGCGTAATGGCAACCACCCATGTATTACCCATGCCGAAATGAAGATTTCGAAGGCTTCCCTGGGTTTTCCGTTTTGAATCACTTGTCATGTGGTCTCATCATATAGCTGCTGAGTGAGGTCTATAAAAGTTAGGGGTACTCCGTAGTGGTGACTGACTAACTGCTTTCAGCACAGATCTTTGCACAGATGTGCAGCAGTTCGAGTTGTCACACTTCATGTAGCACACAAAGCAGTAGAATAGAGTAAGGAGAGATTCAAAAGAGAGATAATAAACAGATATGAGGCGACAGAATAGTTATATGGAAAAACAGTAGGATTTCATTGGATATTAGAAATAACAAAGAGTGAATGCATCTGCACCAGCCACTGACAACGTTTCTGAGCCATATCACCAATTGTCTCCAGCCATTGGTTTTTACCATCTCGAAGACCCCAACCAGGAAGTTTGCACCTTCCTAAATGGCTAGCTTAAACTGACTTGTGGATTTCATTGACTAGTGCCATGTTTCGGTTTGACCACCATTGGCTCTTTTTCAGGTTGATGTTATGTCAGCTAACATTGCCCATTGAGGAAGACGATGTTTAGGCATGCTTAGCACAATGTCCTAACCATCTCAATCGGCGTAACTTCACAACTTCGTCGATCGATTTCCTCTCTTTACGTAGCACTCAACCGATGCTTAACCTCAATATTATTCACTTTGTTGTGCCACTTAACGTGGGACATAGAACGCAGGCACCTGTGATCAATGACAACCAGCCTTTTCATGTCTTCCACTTCCATGACCATGTCTCAGTCATAATGGAGGACGGAACGGACTGTTGAGCAGTACACACTCCCTCTGTTCGATAGACAGCCGGATATCACGTCTCCGCCAGAGATGGCATAAGTTGGTATATGCCAAACGAGCCTTCTGTATCCGTGTTGAGGTTTCGTCAGCTATCAATCTGTTGGGTCTGATGCAACTTCCCAAATAAGTGAAGTGTTCAACACGCTCTACCACTTCACTCTCTATTTCTAAGCTAGGAGTCAATGTAATCCTGTAGCATCAATTTACATTTGACGGGAGTGAATCACATGCCAAACATTCACATATTGTAGTTCAATGTGTTCAGAAGACTCTGCATTTTTTTTCAGCGTCTTCACCCAGGTGGAAGGACTATATCATCTGCATATTCTAAGTCAACGAGATTATCCCCTGGTAACTAGTCAATCCCTGGGTCGTCGAAGTTAGCTGGAGTTAAGTCCATTAGTATATCTATGATAAAATTAAACAGAAATGGGGATAGTGGGCATCCCTGATGGACACCACTGGTTGTCATCACTTCAGATGACAACTCCCTGTGGGTTCTCGCCTAACTGCATGAGTTCGAGTAGAGTGAGTGGCTTGATCAGTGCAATGTATTTTCTCGGCATTCTCTTCACAGGCAAACATCGCCAGAGTACCTCACGGTCGACGGAATCGAATTCGTTTTCAGGTCAAGAAATATGACGACTGTTGGACGCCGGTAAGAATGCCTGCGTTCCAGAATCTGTCGAAGGGTGATATGAATATGGTCAATACACCCTCTTCCTGGTCTGAAGCCTGCCTGGTTCTCTCGTGTTTGTTCCTCATGTGGACCACTTAGTCTACACATGATTATTGAGCTTAGAACTTTAAATACCACATTAGTCAAGCTAATCCCCCTGTGATTATCACAGGATGACTTGTCTCCCTTCTTGTATATGGGGATAATCAATGACTTACACTAACCCGACAGGACTTCTTCTGATTCCCAGAAGCTGCCTAGAACCTCCGTTAACGCAGACAGTAAACTGTCTCCACCGTACTTAAATAACTCTGGAGTCATTCCATCGGCTCCTGCTGCTTTGCCTCGTTTCAGACCATTGACAGCCTTAGTAACTTCAGTTAGGGACGAAGGACCCGTACCTATATCCAATTCAGGGAGGTGTTGGATGATCGACAAGTTGGGTTTGGATGTAGGCCAATTAAACTGCTCCTCAAAGTGTTATTTGCAACGTCCTAGTCGTCTAACCTGGGAGCTAATTATGGTGCCATTTTTCTAAGAGATTGTTTCACTGGTCATTTGCCTTTTGCCACCTGTTTCTCGTATAAGTCGAAATAGTTGTCTGATGTCACCTATCGCCGATGTCTTTTCCATCCCTTTCACTTTCGTCACCCACCACCGTTCACCGTCATTGCAAAGACTTCCTGTTAGTTTGCGTTTGAGTAGCTTTCGCTCTTCATCATATTCAGAGCTCGCCGGAATCAGTGTTGTTGCGTCAGTCATTTCGAACGAGGTAGTAGAAATCCACTGGCTCTTACTAACTTTTGGTTTTAGATTACTAACATTCTTTACAGCTGTGTCTAGGGTTAACCGTATATTGTGCCAGTCTTCCTCAGTAGGAGCCGTGCTGTCGACCTGAGATACTCGTTTCGCCAGCTCTTTCTTAAATTGGGACTAAGTGTCTTGATCTATTTGGGGATGTATATGCTTGGCTTCCAACAACGTCTTTTTAATTCTAAGCTTTAATATGCGCGAACCGGGGCGTGATCAGTTCATACACATGTGTTGCAGAAAAACTTCTCCTGATACCCTATCGCTATGTGGTCTATCTTAGTCCAACGTTGATTTGGTGATGGAGATCGCCATGTTAGGCAATGTCTGTCTTTGTGCCTAAGGTTAGTGCTGACTAGGAAGAGATTCTTTGAAAAAAACTGTATAAAACATTCACCGTTGTCGCTTTGTCGGTAGGCAGCTCAGTTAGTTCCACCTATATATTTCTTAGTCTGGCATAACTTCTCTACTTGGACATCAAAGTCGCCTGCCAAAATAACTATGTCTAAGCGTTTTTCTTTTCGCAGTAAACTAGAAAATGTTTGATAAGAAATCATCCTTTAATTCATCCAAACTGCAGTCAGTTGTAGCCTAAGCGGAGACTATAAAACGACAACGACGGGAAACGCAGTACTTCCTTCTTCCAACGAGCTCGTTCAGACGGATCGCACACATACTATCTAGTGGGATCCAGTAAAAAAGGGATTTTTCTATCCTAGCACTCAATGCTACCCAAACACCTGCGAGTCCTCG